>CM076733.1:1751745-2991713 GCA_038501795.1 Pseudopleuronectes americanus | reverse complement strand
CACTCTGTCGTTCGTCTCTTTTCTATCACTCTGTGTTGCTCCTCTCTTTTCTATCACTCTGTCTGTTGTTCCTCTATTTTCTATCACTCTGTGTTGTTCCTCTCTTTTCTATCACTCTGTGTTGCTCCTCTCTTTTCTAACACTCTGTGTTGTTCCTCTCTTTTCTATCACTCTGTGATGTTCCTCTCTTTTCTATCACTCTGTGTTGCTCCTCTCTTTCCTATCACTCTGTGTTGCTCCTCTCTTTTCTATCACTTTGTGTCGTTCCTCTCTTTTCTATCACTCTGTGTCGCTCCTCTTTTCTATCACTCTGTGTTGCTCCTCTCTTTTCTATCACTCTGTGTTGCTCCTCTCTTTTCTATCACTCTGTGTTGCTCCTCTCTTTTCTATCACTCTGTGTTGCTCCTCTCTTTTCTATCACTCTGTCGTTCGTCTCTTTTCTATCACTCTGTGTTGCTCCTCTCTTTTCTATCACTCTGTCTGTTGTTCCTCTATTTTCTATCACTCTGTGTTGTTCCTCTCTTTTCTATCACTCTGTGTTGCTCCTCTCTTTTCTAACACTCTGTGTTGTTCCTCTCTTTTCTATCACTCTGTGATGTTCCTCTCTTTTCTATCACTCTGTGTTGCTCCTCTCTTTTCTATCACTCTGTGTTGCTCCTCTCTTTCCTATCACTCTGTGTTGCTCCTCTCTTTTCTATCACTCTGTGTCGTTCCTCTCTTTCCTATCACTCTGTGTTGCTCTTCTCTTTCCTATCACTCTGTGTTGCTCCTCTCTTTTCTATCACTCTGTGTTGCTCCTCTCTTTCCTATCACTCTGTGTTGTTCCTCTCTTTTCTATCAATCTGTGTTGCTCCTCTCTTTTCTATCACTCTGTGTTGTTCCTCTCTTGTCTATCACTCTGTGTTGCTCCTCTCTTTTCTATCACTCTGTATTGCTCCTCTCTTTTCTATCACTCTGTGTTGTTCCTCTCTTTTCTATCACTCTGTGTTGTTCCTCTCTTTTCTATCACTCTGTGTTGCTCCTCTCTTTCCTATCACTCTGTGTTGCTCCTCTCTTTTCTATCACTCTGTCTGTTGCTCCTCTCTTTTCTATCACTCTGTGTTGCTCCTCTCTTTTCTATCACTCTGTCTGTTGCTCCTCTTTTTTCTATCACTCTGTGTTGCTCCTCTCTTTTTTCACTCTTTGTTGCTCCTCTCTTTTCTATTACTGTGTCGCTCCTCTCTTTTCTATCTCCCTGTGTTGTTCCTCTCTTTTCTATCACTCTGTCTGTTGCTCCTCTCTTTTCTATCACTCTGTGTTGCGCCTCTCTTTTCTATCACTCTGTGTTGCTCCTCTCTCTTCTATCACTCTGTCTGTTGTTCCTCTCTTTTCTATCACTCTGTGTTGCTCCCCTCTTTTCTATCACTCTGTGTTGCTCCTCTCTTTTCTATCACTCTGTCCGTTGTTCTTCTCTTTTCTATTACTCTGTCTGTTGCTCCTCTCTTTTCTATCACTCTGTGTTGTTCCTCTCTTTTCTATCTCCCTGTTTTCCTCTCTTTTCTATCACTCAGTGATGCTCCTCGCTTTTCTATCAGTCTGTGTTGCTCATCTCTTTTCTATCACTCTGTGTTGCTCCTCTCTTTTCTATCACTCTGTGTCATACCTCTCTTTTCAATCACTCTGTGTTGCTCCTCTCTTTTCAATCACTCTGTGTTGCTCCTCTCTTTTCTATCACTCTGTGTTGCTCCTCTCTTTTCTATCACTCTGTCTGTTGCTCCTCTTTTTTCTATCACTCTGTGTTGCTCCTCTCTTTTTTCACTCTTTGTTGCTCCTCTCTTTTCTATTACTGTGTCGCTCCTCTCTTTTCTATCTCCCTGTGTTGTTCCTCTCTTTTCTATCACTCTGTCTGTTGCTCCTCTCTTTTCTAACACTCTGGGTTGCGCCTCTCTCTTCTATCACTCTGTCTGTTGTTCCTCTCTTTTCTAAAACTCTGTGTTGCTCCTCTCTTTTCTATCACTCTGTGTCGCTCCTCTTTTCTATCACTCTGTGTTGCTCCTCTCTTTTCTATCACTCTGTGTCGCTCCTCTTTTCTATCACTCTGTGTTGCTCCTCTCTTTCCTATCACTCTGTGTTGCTCCTCTATTTTCTATAACTCTGTGTCGCTCCTCTCTTTCCTATCACTCTGTGTTGCTCCTCTCTTTCCTATCACTCTGTGTTGCTCTTCTCTTTCCTATCACTCTGTGTTGCTCCTCTCTTTTCTATCACTCTGTGTTGCTCCTCTCTTTTCCTATCACTCTGTGTTGTTCCTCTCTTTTCTATCAATCTGTGTTGCTCCTCTCTTTTCTATCACTTTGTGTTGTTCCTCTCTTTTCTATCACTCTGTGTTGCTCCTCTCTTTTCCTATCACTCTATGTTGCTCCTCTTTTTTCTATCACTCTGTGTTGCTCCTCTCTTTTCTATCACTCTGTGTCGCTCCTCTCTTTTCTATCACTCTGTGTCGCTCCTCTCTTTTCTATCACTCTGTATTGCTCCTCTCTTTTCTATCACTCTGTGTTGCTCCTCTCTTTTCTATCACTCTGTGTCGCTCCTCTTTTCTATCACTCTGTGTTGCTCCTCTCTTTTCTATCACTCTGTGTCGCTCCTCTTTTCTATCACTCTGTGTTGCTCCTCTCTTTCCTATCACTCTGTGTTGCTCCTCTCTTTTCTATCACTCTGTGTCGCTCCTCTCTTTCCTATCACTCTGTGTTGCTCCTCTCTTTCCTATCACTCTGTGTTGCTCTTCTCTTTCCTATCACTCTGTGTTGCTCATCTCTTTTCTATCACTCTGTGTTGCTCCTCTCTTTTCTATCACTCTGTGTCATACCTCTCTTTTCAATCACTCTGTGTTGCTCCTCTCTTTTCAATCACTCTGTGTTGCTCCTCTCTTTTCTATCACTCTGTGTTGCTCCTCTCTTTTCTATCACTCTGTCTGTTGCTCCTCTTTTTTCTATCACTCTGTGTTGCTCCTCTCTTTTTTCACTCTTTGTTGCTCCTCTCTTTTCTATTACTGTGTCGCTCCTCTCTTTTCTATCTCCCTGTGTTGTTCCTCTCTTTTCTATCACTCTGTCTGTTGCTCCTCTCTTTTCTAACACTCTGGGTTGCGCCTCTCTCTTCTATCACTCTGTCTGTTGTTCCTCTCTTTTCTAAAACTCTGTGTTGCTCCTCTCTTTTCTATCACTCTGTGTCGCTCCTCTTTTCTATCACTCTGTGTTGCTCCTCTCTTTTCTATCACTCTGTGTCGCTCCTCTTTTCTATCACTCTGTGTTGCTCCTCTCTTTCCTATCACTCTGTGTTGCTCCTCTATTTTCTATAACTCTGTGTCGCTCCTCTCTTTCCTATCACTCTGTGTTGCTCCTCTCTTTCCTATCACTCTGTGTTGCTCTTCTCTTTCCTATCACTCTGTGTTGCTCCTCTCTTTTCTATCACTCTGTGTTGCTCCTCTCTTTCCTATCACTCTGTGTTGTTCCTCTCTTTTCTATCAATCTGTGTTGCTCCTCTCTTTTCTATCACTTTGTGTTGTTCCTCTCTTTTCTATCACTCTGTGTTGCTCCTCTCTTTCCTATCACTCTATGTTGCTCCTCTTTTTTCTATCACTCTGTGTTGCTCCTCTCTTTTCTATCACTCTGTGTCGCTCCTCTCTTTTTCTATCACTCTGTGTCGCTCCTCTCTTTTCTATCACTCTGTATTGCTCCTCTCTTTTCTATCACTCTGTGTTGCTCCTCTCTTTTCTATCACTCTGTGTCGCTCCTCTTTTCTATCACTCTGTGTTGCTCCTCTCTTTTCTATCACTCTGTGTCGCTCCTCTTTTCTATCACTCTGTGTTGCTCCTCTCTTTCCTATCACTCTGTGTTGCTCCTCTCTTTTCTATCACTCTGTGTCGCTCCTCTCTTTCCTATCACTCTGTGTTGCTCCTCTCTTTCCTATCACTCTGTGTTGCTCTTCTCTTTCCTATCACTCTGTGTTGCTCCTCTCTTTTCTATCACTCTGTGTTGCTCCTCTCTTTCCTATCACTCTGTGTTGTTCCTCTCTTTTCTATCAATCTGTGTTGCTCCTCTCTTTTCTATCACTCTGTGTTGTTCCTCTCTTTTCTATCACTCTGTGTTGCTCCTCTCTTTCCTATCACTCTATGTTGCTCCTCTTTTTTCTATCACTCTGTGTTGCTCCTCTCTTTTCTATCGCTCTGTGTCGCTCCTCTCTTTTTCTATCACTCTGTGTCGCTCCTCTCTTTTCTATCACTCTGTATTGC
Organism: Pseudopleuronectes americanus; assembly: GCA_038501795.1. Lineage (NCBI taxonomy): Eukaryota > Metazoa > Chordata > Actinopteri > Pleuronectiformes > Pleuronectidae > Pseudopleuronectes > Pseudopleuronectes americanus. Next base: position 2,987,449 of record CM076733.1, on the reverse strand, counting down.
TCCTCTCTTTTCTATCACTCTGTGTTGTTCCTCTCTTTTCTATCTCCCTGTGTTGTTCCTCTCTTTTCTATCAATCTGTGATGTTCCTCTCTTTTCTATCACTCTGTGTTGCTCCTCTCTTTTCTATCATTCTGTGTCGCTCCTCTCTTTTCTATCACTCTGTGTTGTTCTTCTCTTTTCTATCACTCTGTGTTGCTCCTCTCTTTTCTATCACTCTGTCTGTTGCTCTATTTTCTATCACTCTGTGTCGCACCTCTCTTTTCTATCACTCTCTGTCGCTCCTCTTTTTTCTATCACTCTGTGTTGCTCCTCTCTTTCCCTCACTGTTTAAAGGCTGCTGCCTTTCTTCCCTCAATGTTTAAAGGCTGCTGCCTTTCTTCCCTCACTGTTTAAAGACTGCTGCCTTTGTGGCCTCACTGTTTAAAGGCTGCTGCCTTTGTGGCCTCACTGTTTAAAGGCTGATGCCTTTGTGGCATGGAGCTCCAACCTTAGAATCCGTTGTTTAGTGAAAGACTCTGTTGCATCTCCCAGTTGTTGTGGTCCTTGGCGCAGTGGGTCTGTGGTGCAGTGGTCTGTAGTGCAGTTGGTCTGTGGTTCAGTGGTCTTTGGTTCAGTGGTCTGTGGTGCAGTGGTCTGTGTTGCAGTGGTCGTTGGTGCAGTGGGTCTGTGGTTCAGTGGTCTGTTGTGCAGTTGGTCTGTGGTGCAGTAGTATATGGTGCAGTAGTACATGGTGCAGTGGTCTGTGGTGCAGTGGTCTGTGGTGCAGTGGTCTGTGGTGCAGTGGGTCTGTGGTTCAGTGGTCTGTGGTGCAATTGGCTGCAGGTCAAGCCTCTATGCGTTCACATGGAAGTCTCTTACATGGAACTTGGGCGAGAGCTGCCTGCAGGACTTCACTCACTGGGTTTTCTTTTCCTCTGTGTTGCTTCTCTCTTTTCTATCACTCTGTTGTTCCTCTCTTTTCTATCACTCTGTGTTGTTCCTCTCTTTTCTATCACTCTGTGTCGTTCCTCTCTTTTCTATCACTCTGTGTTGCTCCTCTCTTTTCTATCACTCTGTGTTGCTCCTCTCTTTTCTATCACTCTGTCGTTCGTCTCTTTTCTATCACTCTGTGTTGCTCCTCTCTTTTCTATCACTCTGTCTGTTGTTCCTCTATTTTCTATCACTCTGTGTTGTTCCTCTCTTTTCTATCACTCTGTGTTGCTCCTCTCTTTTCTAACACTCTGTGTTGTTCCTCTCTTTTCTATCACTCTGTGATGTTCCTCTCTTTTCTATCACTCTGTGTTGCTCCTCTCTTTCCTATCACTCTGTGTTGCTCCTCTCTTTTCTATCACTCTGTGTCGTTCCTCTCTTTTCTATCACTCTGTGTCGCTCCTCTTTTCTATCACTCTGTGTTGCTCCTCTCTTTTCTATCACTCTGTGTTGCGCCTCTCTTTTCTATCACTCTGTGTTGCTCCTCTCTCTTCTATCACTCTGTCTGTTGTTCCTCTCTTTTCTATCACTCTGTGTTGCTCCCCTCTTTTCTATCACTCAGTGTTGTTCCTCTCTTTTCTATCACTCTGTGTTGTTCCTCTCTTTTCTATCAATCTGTGTTGCTCCTGTCTTTTCTATCACTCTGTGTTGTTCCTCTCTTTTCTATCACTCTGTGTTGCTCCTCTCTTTTCTATCACTCTGTGTCGTTCCTCTCTTTTCTATCACTCTGTGTGGCTCCTCTCGTTTCTATCACTCTGTGTTGCTCCTCTCTTTTCTATCACTCTGTGTCGTTCCTCTCTTTTCTATCACTCTGTGTTGCTCTTCTCTTTTCTATCACTCTGTGATGTTCCTCTCTTTTCTATCACTCTGTGTTGCTCCTCTCTTTCCAAACACTCTGTGTTGCTCCTCTCTTTTCTATCACTCTTGTCTGTTGTTCCTCTCTTTTCTATCACTCTGTGTTCCTCCTCTCTTTTCTATCACTCTGTCTGTTGTTCCCCTCTTTTCTATCACTCTGTGTTGCTCCTCTCGTTTCTAACACTCTGTGTTGCTCCTCTCTTGTCTATCACTCTGTGTTGCTCCTCTCTTTTCTATCACTCTGTGTTGCTCCTCTCTTTTCTATCACTCTGTGTTGTTCCTCTCTTTTCTATCACTCTGTGTTGTTCCTCTCTTTTCTATCACTCTGTGTTGTTCCTCTCTTTTCTATCAATCTGTGTTGCTCCTGTCTTTTCTATCACTCTGTGTTGTTCCTCTCTTTTCTATCACTCTGTGTTGCTCCTCTCTTTTCTATCACTCTGTGTCGTTCCTCTCTTTTCTATCACTCTGTGTGGCTCCTCTCGTTTCTATCACTCTGTGTTGCTCCTCTCTTTTCTATCACTCTGTGTCGTTCCTCTCTTTTCTATCACTCTGTGTTGCTCTTCTCTTTTCTATCACTCTGTGATGTTCCTCTCTTTTCTATCACTCTGTGTTGCTCCTCTCTTTCCAAACACTCTGTGTTGCTCCTCTCTTTTCTATCACTCTTGTCTGTTGTTCCTCTCTTTTCTATCACTCTGTCTGTTGTTCCCCTCTTTTCTATCACTCTGTGTTGCTCCTCTCGTTTCTAACACTCTGTGTTGCTCCTCTCTTGTCTATCACTCTGTGTTGCTCCTCTCTTTTCTATCACTCTGTGTTGCTCCTCTCTTTTTTATCACTCTGTGTTGTTCCTCTCTTTTCTATCACTCTGTGTTGTTCCTCTCTTTTCTATCACTCTGTGTTGTTCCTCTCTTTTCTATCACTCTGTGTTGCTCCTCTCTTTTCTATCACTCTGTGTTGTTCCTCTCTTTTCTATCACGCTGTGTTGCTCCTCTCTTTTCTATCACTCTGTGTTGCTCCTCTCTTTTCTATCACTCTGTGTTGTTCCTCTCTTTTCTATCACTCTGTGTCGTTCCTCTCTTTTCTATCACTCTGTGTTGCTCCTCTCTTTTCTATCACTCTGTGTCATACCTCTCTTTTCTATCACTCTGTGTTGCTCCTCTCTTTTCTATCACTCTGTCTGTTGTTCCTCTCGTTTCTATCACTCTGTGTTGCTCCTCTCTTGTCTATCACTCTGTGTTGCTCCTCTCTTTTCTATCACTCTGTGTTGCTCCTCTCTTTTCTATCACTCTGTGTTGTTCCTCTCTTTTCTATCACTCTGTGTTGTTCCTCTCTTTTCTATCACTCTGTGTTGTTCCTCTCTTTTCTATCACTCTGTGTTGCTCCTCTCTTTTCTATAACTCTGTGTTGTTCCTCTCTTTTCTATCACGCTGTGTTGCTCCTCTCTTTTCTATCACTCTGTGTTGCTCCTCTCTTTTCTATCACTCTGTGTTGTTCCTCTCTTTTCGATCACGCTGTGTTGCTCCTCTCTTTTCTATCACTCTGTGTTGCTCCTCTCTTTTCTATCACTCTGTGTTGTTCCTCTCTTTTCTATCACTCTGTGTTGTTCTTCTCTATCACTCTGTCTGTTGTTCCTCTCTTTTCTATCACTCTGTGTTGCTCCCCTCTTTTCTATCACTCAGTGTTGTTCCTCTCTTTTCTATCACTCTGTGTTGCTCCTCTCTTTTCTATCACTCTGTGTCGTTCCTCTCTTTTCTATCACTCTGTGTTGCACCTCTCGTTTCTATCACTCTGTGTTGCTCCTCTCTTTTCTATCACTCTGTGTTGCTCCTCTCTTTTCTATCACTCTGTGTTGCGCCTCTCTTTTCTATCACTCTGTGTTGCTCCTCTCTCTTCTATCACTCTGTCTGTTGTTCCTCTCTTTTCTATCACTCTGTGTTGCTCCCCTCTTTTCTATCACTCAGTGTTGTTCCTCTCTTTTCTATCACTCTGTGTTGTTCCTCTCTTTTCTATCAATCTGTGTTGCTCCTGTCTTTTCTATCACTCTGTGTCGTTCCTCTCTTTTCTATCACTCTGTGTTGCTCCTCTCTTTTCTATCACTCTGTGTCATACCTCTCTTTTCTATCACTCTGTGTTGCTCCTCTCTTTTCTATCACTCTGTCTGTTGTTCCTCTCGTTTCTATCACTCTGTGTTGCTCCTCTCTTGTCTATCACTCTGTGTTGCTCCTCTCTTTTCTATCACTCTGTGTTGCTCCTCTCTTTTCTATCACTCTGTGTTGTTCCTCTCTTTTCTATCACTCTGTGTTGTTCCTCTCTTTTCTATCACTCTGTGTTGTTCCTCTCTTTTCTATCACTCTGTGTTGCTCCTCTCTTTTCTATAACTCTGTGTTGTTCCTCTCTTTTCTATCACGCTGTGTTGCTCCTCTCTTTTCTATCACTCTGTGTTGCTCCTCTCTTTTCTATCACTCTGTGTTGTTCCTCTCTTTTCTATCACTCTGTGTTGCTCCTCTCTTTTCTATCACTCTGTGTTGCTCCTCTCTTTTCTATCACTCTGTGTTGTTCCTCTCTTTTCTATCACTCTGTGTTGTTCTTCTCTATCACTCTGTCTGTTGTTCCTCTCTTTTCTATCACTCTGTGTTGCTCCCTCTCTTTTCTATCACTCAGTGTTGTTCCTCTCTTTTCTATCACTCTGTGTTGCTCCTCTCTTTTCTATCACTCTGTGTCGTTCCTCTCTTTTCTATCACTCTGTGTTGCACCTCTCGTTTCTATCACTCTGTGTTGCTCCTCTCTTTTCTATCACTCTGTGTTGCTCCTCTCTTTTCTATCACTCTGTGTTGCGCCTCTCTTTTCTATCACTCTGTGTTGCTCCTCTCTCTTCTATCACTCTGTCTGTTGTTCCTCTCTTTTCTATCACTCTGTGTTGCTCCCTCTTTTCTATCACTCAGTGTTGTTCCTCTCTTTTCTATCACTCTGTGTTGTTCCTCTCTTTTCTATCAATCTGTGTTGCTCCTGTCTTTTCTATCACTCTGTGTTGTTCCTCTCTTTTCTATCACTCTGTGTTGCTCCTCTCTTTTCTATCACTCTGTGTCGTTCCTCTCTTTTCTATCACTCTGTGTGGCTCCTCTCGTTTCTATCACTCTGTGTTGCTCCTCTCTTTTCTATCACTCTGTGTCGTTCCTCTCTTTTCTATCACTCTGTGTTGCTCTTCTCTTTTCTATCACTCTGTGATGTTCCTCTCTTTTCTATCACTCTGTGTTGCTCCTCTCTTTCCAAACACTCTGTGTTGCTCCTCTCTTTTCTATCACTCTTGTCTGTTGTTCCTCTCTTTTCTATCACTCTGTGTTCCTCCTCTCTTTTCTATCACTCTGTCTGTTGTTCCCCTCTTTTCTATCACTCTGTGTTGCTCCTCTCGTTTCTATCACTCTGTGTTGCTCCTCTCTTGTCTATCACTCTGTGTTGCTCCTCTATTTTCTATCACTCTGTGTTGCTCCTCTCTTTTCTATCACTCTGTGTTGTTCCTCTCTTTTCTATCACTCTGTGTTGTTCCTCTCTTTTCTATCACTCTGTGTTGTTCCTCTCTTTTCTATCACTCTGTGTTGCTCCTCTCTTTTCTATCACTCTGTGTTGTTCCTCTCTTTTCTATCACGCTGTGTTGCTCCTCTCTTTTCTATCACTCTGTGTTGCTCCTCTCTTTTCTATCACTCTGTGTTGTTCCTCTCTTTTCTATCACTCTGTGTCGTTCCTCTCTTTTCTATCACTCTGTGTTGCTCCTCTCTTTTCTATCACTCTGTGTCATACCTCTCTTTTCTATCACTCTGTGTTGCTCCTCTCTTTTCTATCACTCTGTGTTGCTCCTCTCTTTTCTATCACTCTGTGTTGTTCCTCTCTTTTCTATCACTCTGTGTTGTTCCTCTCTTTTCTATCACTCTGTGTTGTTCCTCTCTTTTCTATCACTCTGTGTTGTTCCTCTCTTTTCTATCACTCTGTGTTGTTCCTCTCTTTTCTATCACTCTGTGTTGTTCCTCTCTTTTCTATCACTCTGTGTTGCTCCTCTCTTTTCTATCACTCTGTGTTGTTCCTCTCTTTTCTATCACGCTGTGTTGCTCCTCTCTTTTCTATCACTCTGTGTTGCTCCTCTCTTTTCTATCACTCTGTGTTGTTCCTCTCTTTTCTATCACTCTGTGTCGTTCCTCTCTTTTCTATCACTCTGTGTTGCTCCTCTCTTTTCTATCACTCTGTGTCATACCTCTCTTTTCTATCACTCTGTGTTGCTCCTCTCTTTTCTATCACTCTGTGTTGCTCCTCTCTTTTCTATCACTCTGTGTTGCTCCTCTCTTTTCTATCACTCTGTGTTGCTCCTCTCTTTTCTATCACTCTGTGTTGTTCCTCTCTTTTCTATCACTCTGTGTTGCTCCTCTCTTTTCTATCACTCTGTGTTGCTCCTCTCTTTTCTATCACTCTGTGTTGCTCCTCTCTTTTCTATCACTCTGTGTTGCTCCTCTCTTTTCTATCACTCTGTGTTGCTCCTCTCTTTTCTATCACTCTGTGTTGTTCCTCTCTTTTCTATCACTCTGTGTTGCTCCTCTCTTTTCTATCACTCTGTGTTGCTCCTCTCTTTTCTATCACTCTGTGTTGCTCCTCTCTTTTCTATCACTCTGTGTTGTTCCTCTCTTTTCTATCACTCTGTGTTGCTCCTCTCTTTTCTATCACTCTGTGTCGTTCCTCTCTTTTCTATCACTCTGTGTTGCTCCTCTCGTTTTCTATCACTCTGTGTTGCTCCTCTCTTTTCTATCACTCTGTGTTGCTCCTCTCTTTTCTATCACTCTGTGTTGCTCCTCTCTTTTCTATCACTCTGTGTTGCTCCTCTCTCTTCTATCACTCTGTCTGTTGTTCCTCTCTTTTCTATCACTCTGTGTTGCCTCCCTCTTTTCTATCACTCAGTGTTGTTCCTCTCTTTTCTATCACTCTGTGTTGTTCCTCTCTTTTCTATCAATCTGTGTTGCTCCTGTCTTTTCTATCACTCTGTGTTGTTCCTCTCTTTTCTATCACTCTGTGTTGCTCCTCTCTTTTCTATCACTCTGTGTCGTTCCTCTCTTTTCTATCACTCTGTGTGGCTCCTCTCGTTTCTATCACTCTGTGTTGCTCCTCTCTTTTCTATCACTCTGTGTCGTTCCTCTCTTTTCTATCACTCTGTGTTGCTCTTCTCTTTTCTATCACTCTGTGATGTTCCTCTCTTTTCTATCACTCTGTGTTGCTCCTCTCTTTCCAAACACTCTGTGTTGCTCCTCTCTTTTCTATCACTCTTGTCTGTTGTTCCTCTCTTTTCTATCACTCTGTGTTCCTCCTCTCTTTTCTATCACTCTGTCTGTTGTTCCCCTCTTTTCTATCACTCTGTGTTGCTCCTCTCGTTTTCTATCACTCTGTGTTGCTCCTCTCTTGTCTATCACTCTGTGTTGCTCCTCTATTTTCTATCACTCTGTGTTGCTCCTCTCTTTTCTATCACTCTGTGTTGTTCCTCTCTTTTCTATCACTCTGTGTTGTTCCTCTCTTTTCTATCACTCTGTGTTGTTCCTCTCTTTTCTATCACTCTGTGTTGCTCCTCTCTTTTCTATCACTCTGTGTTGTTCCTCTCTTTTCTATCACGCTGTGTTGCTCCTCTCTTTTCTATCACTCTGTGTTGCTCCTCTCTTTTCTATCACTCTGTGTTGTTCCTCTCTTTTCTATCACTCTGTGTCGTTCCTCTCTTTTCTATCACTCTGTGTTGCTCCTCTCTTTTCTATCACTCTGTGTCATACCTCTCTTTTCTATCACTCTGTGTTGCTCCTCTCTTTTCTATCACTCTGTCTGTTGTTCCTCTCGTTTTCTATCACTCTGTGTTGCTCCTCTCTTTGTCTATCACTCTGTGTTGCTCCTCTCTTTTCTATCACTCTGTGTTGCTCCTCTCTTTTCTATCACTCTGTGTTGTTCCTCTCTTTTCTATCACTCTGTGTTGTTCCTCTCTTTTCTATCACTCTGTGTTGTTCCTCTCTTTTCTATCACTCTGTGTTGCTCCTCTCTTTTCTATCACTCTGTGTTGTTCCTCTCTTTTCTATCACGCTGTGTTGCTCCTCTCTTTTCTATCACTCTGTGTTGCTCCTCTCTTTTCTATCACTCTGTGTTGTTCCTCTCTTTTCGATCACGCTGTGTTGCTCCTCTCTTTTCTATCACTCTGTGTTGCTCCTCTCTTTTCTATCACTCTGTGTCGTTCCTCTCTTTTCTATCACTCTGTGTTGCACCTCTCGTTTCTATCACTCTGTGTTGCTCCTCTCTTTTTCTATCACTCTGTGTTGCTCCTCTCTTTTCTATCACTCTGTGTCATACCTCTCTTTTCTATCACTCTGTGTTGCTCCTCTCTTTTCTATCACTCTGTCTGTTGTTCCTCTCTTTTCTATCACTCTGTGTTGTTCCTCTCTTTTCTATCACTCTGTCGTTCCTCTCTTTTCTGTCACTCTGTGTTGCTCCTCTCTTTTCTATCACTCTGTGTTGCTCTTCTCTTTTCTATCACTCTGTGTTGCTCCTCTCTTTTCTATTACTCTGTGTTGCTCCTGTCTTTTCTATCACTCTGTGTTGCTCCTCTCTTTTCTATCACTCTGTGTCGTTCCTCTCTTTTCTATCACTCTGTGTTGCTCCTCTCTTTTCTATCACTCTGTGTTGCTCCTCTCTTTTCTATCACTCTGTGTTGCTCCTCTCTTTTCTATCACTCTGTGTTGTTCCTCTCTTTTCTATCACTCTTTGTTGCTCCTCTCTTTTCTATCACTCTGTCTGTTGTTCCTCTCTTTTCTATCACTCTGTGTTGTTCCTCTCTTTTCTATCACTCTGTGTTGTTCCTCTCTTTTCGATAACGCTGTGTTGCTCCTCTCTTTTCTATCACTCTGTGTTGCTCCTCTCTTTTCTATCACTCTGTGTTGTTCCTCTCTTTTCTATCACTCTGTGTTGTTCTTCTCTTTTCTATCACTCTGTGTTGCTCCTCTCTTTTCTATCACTCTGTCTGTTGCTCCTCTCTTTTCTATCACTCTGTGTTGTTCCTCTCTTTTCTATCACTCTGTGTTGCTCCTCTCTTTTCTATCACTCTGTGTTGCTCCTCTCTTTTCTATCACGCTGTGTTGCTCCTCTCTTTTCTATCACTTTGTGTTGCTCCTCTCTTTTCTATCACTCTGTGTTGTTCCTCTCTTTTCTATCACTCTGTGTTGCTCCTCTCTTTTCTATCACTCTGTGTCGTTCCTCTCTTTTCTATCACTCTGTGTTGCACCTCTCGTTTCTATCACTCTGTGTTGCTCCTCTCTTTTCTATCACTCTGTGTTGCTCCTCTCTTTTCTATCACTCTGTGTCATACCTCTCTTTTCTATCACTCTGTGTTGCTCCTCTCTTTTCTATCACTCTGTCTGTTGTTCCTCTCTTTTCTATCACTCTGTGTTGTTCCTCTCTTTTCTATCACTCTGTGTTGCTCCTCTCTTTTCTATCACTCTATGTCGTTCCTCTCTTTTCTGTCACTCTGTGTTGCTCCTCTCTTTTCTATCACTCTGTGTTGCTCCTCTCTTTTCTATCACTCTGTGTTGCTCCTCTCTTTTCTATCACTCTGTGTTGCTCCTCTCTTTTCTATCACTCTGTGTCGTTCCTCTCTTTTCTATCACTCTGTGTTGCACCTCTCGTTTCTATCACTCTGTGTTGCTCCTCTCTTTTCTATCACTCTGTGTTGCTCCTCTCTTTTCTATCACTCTGTGTCATACCTCTCTTTTCTATCACTCTGTGTTGCTCCTCTCTTTTCTATCACTCTGTCTGTTGTTCCTCTCTTTTCTATCACTCTGTGTTGTTCCTCTCTTTTCTATCACTCTATGTCGTTCCTCTCTTTTCTGTCACTCTGTGTTGCTCCTCTCTTTTCTATCACTCTGTGTTGCTCCTCTCTTTTCTATCACTCTGTGTTGCTCCTCTCTTTTCTATTACTCTGTGTTGCTCCTGTCTTTTCTATCACTCTGTGTTGCTCCTCTCTTTTCTATCACTCTGTGTCGTTCCTCTCTTTTCTATCACTCTGTGTTGCTCCTCTCTTTTCTATCACTCTGTGTTGCTCCTCTCTTTTCTATCACTCTGTGTTGCTCCTCTCTTTTCTATTACTCTGTGTCGTTCCTCTCTTTTCTATCACTCTTTGTTGCTCCTCTCTTTTCTATCACTCTGTCTGTTGTTCCTCTCTTTTCTATCACTCTGTGTTGTTCCTCTCTTTTCTATCAATCTGTGTTGCTCCTGTCTTTTCTATCACTCTGTGTTGCTCCTCTCTTTTCTATCACTCTGTCTGTTGTTCCTCTCTTTTCTATCACTTTGTGTTGCTCCTCTCTTTTCTATCACTCTGTGTTGTTCCTCTCTTTTCGATCACGCTGTGTTGCTCCTCTCTTTTCTATCACTCTGTGTTGCTCCTCTCTTTTCTATCACTCTGTGTTGTTCTTCTCTTTTCTATCACTCTGTGTTGTTCTTCTCTTTTCTATCACTCTGTGTTGCTCCTCTCTTTTCTATCACTCTGTCTGTTGCTCCTCTCTTTTCTATCACTCTGTGTTGTTCCTCTCTTTTCTATCACTCTGTGTCGCTCCTCTCTTTTCTATCACTCTGTGTTGCTCCTCTCTTTTCTATCACTCTGTGTCATACCTCTCTTTTCAATCACTCTGTGTTGCTCCTCTCTTTTCTATCACTCTGTCTGTTGTTCCTCTCTTTTCTATCACTCTGTGTTGTTCCTCTCTTTTCTATCACTCTGTGTTGCTCCTCTCTTTTCTATCACTCTGTGTCGTTCCTCTCTTTTCTATCACTCTGTGTTGTTCCTCTCTTTTCGATAACGCTGTGTTGCTCCTCTCTTTTCTATCACTCTGTGTTGCTCCTCTCTTTTCTATCACTCTGTGTTGTTCCTCTCTTTTCTATCACTCTGTGTTGTTCTTCTCTTTTCTATCACTCTGTGTTGCTCCTCTCTTTTCTATCACTCTGTCTGTTGCTCCTCTCTTTTCTATCACTCTGTGTTGTTCCTCTCTTTTCTATCACTCTGTGTTGCTCCTCTCTTTTCTATCACTCTGTGTTGCTCCTCTCTTTTCTATCACGCTGTGTTGCTCCTCTCTTTTCTATCACTTTGTGTTGCTCCTCTCTTTTCTATCACTCTGTGTTGTTCCTCTCTTTTCTATCACTCTGTGTTGCTCCTCTCTTTTCTATCACTCTGTGTCGTTCCTCTCTTTTCTATCACTCTGTGTTGCACCTCTCGTTTTCTATCACTCTGTGTTGCTCCTCTCTTTTCTATCACTCTGTGTTGCTCCTCTCTTTTCTATCACTCTGTGTCATACCTCTCTTTTCTATCACTCTGTGTTGCTCCTCTCTTTTCTATCACTCTGTCTGTTGTTCCTCTCTTTTCTATCACTCTGTGTTGTTCCTCTCTTTTCTATCACTCTGTGTTGCTCCTCTCTTTTCTATCACTCTATGTCGTTCCTCTCTTTTCTGTCACTCTGTGTTGCTCCTCTCTTTTCTATCACTCTGTGTTGCTCCTCTCTTTTCTATCACTCTGTGTTGCTCCTCTCTTTTCTATCACTCTGTGTTGCTCCTCTCTTTTCTATCACTCTGTGTCGTTCCTCTCTTTTCTATCACTCTGTGTTGCACCTCTCGTTTCTATCACTCTGTGTTGCTCCTCTCTTTTCTATCACTCTGTGTTGCTCCTCTCTTTTCTATCACTCTGTGTCATACCTCTCTTTTCTATCACTCTGTGTTGCTCCTCTCTTTTGTATCACTCTGTCTGTTGTTCCTCTCTTTTCTATCACTCTGTGTTGTTCCTCTCTTTTCTATCACTCTATGTCGTTCCTCTCTTTTCTGTCACTCTGTGTTGCTCCTCTCTTTTCTATCACTCTGTGTTGCTCCTCTCTTTTCTATCACTCTGTGTTGCTCCTCTCTTTTCTATTACTCTGTGTTGCTCCTGTCTTTTCTATCACTCTGTGTTGCTCCTCTCTTTTCTATCACTCTGTGTCGTTCCTCTCTTTTCTATCACTCTGTGTTGCTCCTCTCTTTTCTATCACTCTGTGTTGCTCCTCTCTTTTCTATCACTCTGTGTTGCTCCTCTCTTTTCTATTACTCTGTGTCGTTCCTCTCTTTTCTATCACTCTTTGTTGCTCCTCTCTTTTCTATCACTCTGTCTGTTGTTCCTCTCTTTTCTATCACTCTGTGTTGTTCCTCTCTTTTCTATCAATCTGTGTTGCTCCTGTCTTTTCTATCACTCTGTGTTGCTCCTCTCTTTTCTATCACTCTGTCTGTTGTTCCTCTCTTTTCTATCACTTTGTGTTGCTCCTCTCTTTTCTATCACTCTGTGTTGTTCCTCTCTTTTCGATCACGCTGTGTTGCTCCTCTCTTTTCTATCACTCTGTGTTGCTCCTCTCTTTTCTATCACTCTGTGTTGTTCTTCTCTTTTCTATCACTCTGTGTTGTTCTTCTCTTTTCTATCACTCTGTGTTGCTCCTCTCTTTTCTATCACTCTGTCTGTTGCTCCTCTCTTTTCTATCACTCTGTGTTGTTCCTCTCTTTTCTATCACTCTGTGTCGCTCCTCTCTTTTCTATCACTCTGTGTTGCTCCTCTCTTTTCTATCACTCTGTGTCATACCTCTCTTTTCAATCACTCTGTGTTGCTCCTCTCTTTTCTATCACTCTGTCTGTTGTTCCTCTCTTTTCTATCACTCTGTGTTGTTCCTCTCTTTTCTATCACTCTGTGTTGCTCCTCTCTTTTCTATCACTCTGTGTCGTTCCTCTCTTTTCTATCACTCTGTGTTGCTCCTCTCTTTTCTATCACTCTGTGTTGCTCCTCTCTTTTCTATCACTCTGTGTCGTTCCTCTCTTTTCTATCACTCTGTGTTGCTCCTCTCTTTTCTATCACTCTGTGTCTACCTCTCTTTTCTATCACTCTGTGTCGTTCCTCTCTTTTCTATCACTCTGTCTGTTGTTCCTCTCTTTTCTATCACTCTGTGTTGTTCCTCTCTTTTCTATCACTCTGTGTTGCTCCTCTCTTTTCTATCACTCTGTGTCGTTCCTCTCTTTTCTATCACTCTGTGTTGCTCCTCTCTTTTCTATCACTCTGTGTTGCTCCTCTCTTTTCTATCACTCTGTGTTGCTCCTCTCTTTTCTATCACTCTGTGTTGTTCCTCTCTTTTCTATCACTCTGTGTTGCTCCTCTCTTTTCTATCACTCTGTGTTGCTCCTCTCTTTTCTATCACTCTGTGTCATACCTCTCTTTTCTATCACTCTGTGTTGCTCCTCTCTTTTCTATCACTCTGTCTGTTGTTCCTCTCTTTTCTATCACTCTGTGTTGTTCCTCTCTTTTCTATCACTCTGTGTCATACCTCTCTTTTCTATCACTCTGTGTTGCTCCTCTCTTTTCTATCACTCTGTCTGTTGTTCCTCTCTTTTCTATCACTCTGTGTTGCTCCTCTCTTTTCTATCACTCTGTGTTGCTCCTCTCTTTTCTATCACTCTGTGTTGCTCCTCTCTTTTCTATCACTCTGTGTTGCTCCTCTCTTTTCTATCACTCTGTGTTGCTCCTCTCTTTTCTATCACTCTGTGTTGCTCCTCTCTTTTCTATCACTCTGTGTTGTTCCTCTCTTTTCTATCACTCTGTGTCATACCTCTCTTTTCTATCACTCTGTGTTGCTCCTCTCTTTTCTATCACTCTGTCTGTTGTTCCTCTCTTTTCTATCACTCTGTGTTGCTCCTCTCTTTCTATCACTCTGTGTTGCTCCTCTCTTTTCTATCACTCTGTGTTGCTCCTCTCTTTTCTATCACTCTGTGTTGCTCCTCTCTTTTCTATCACTCTGTGTTGCTCCTCTCTTTTCTATCACTCTGTGTTGCTCCTCTCTTTTCTATCACTCTGTGTTGTTCCTCTCTTTTCTATCACTCTGTGTTGCTCCTCTCTTTTCTATCACTCTGTCTGTTGCTCCTCTCTTTTCTATCACTCTGTGTTGTTCCTCTCTTTTCTATCACTCTGTGTTGCTCCTCTCTTTTCTATCACTCTGTGTTGTTCCTCTCTTTTCTATCACTCTGTGTTGCTCCTCTCTTTTCTATCACTCTGTGTTGCTCCTCTCTTTTCTATCACTCTGTCTGTTGCTCCTCTCTTTTCTATCACTCTGTGTCGTTCCTCTCTTTTCTATCACTCTGTGTTGCTCCTCTCTTTTCTATCACTCTGTGTTGTTCCTCTCTTTTCTATCACTCTGTGTTGCTCCTCTCTTTTCTATCACTCTGTGTTGCTCCTCTCTTTTCTATCACTCTGTGTTGTTCCTCTCTTTTCTATCACTCTGTGTCGCTCCTCTCTTTTCTATCACTCTGTGTTGCTCCTCTCTTTTCTATCACTCTGTGTCATACCTCTCTTTTCAATCACTCTGTGTTGCTCCTCTCTTTTCTATCACTCTGTCTGTTGTTCCTCTCTTTTCTATCACTCTGTGTTGTTCCTCTCTTTTCTATCACTCTGTGTTGCTCCTCTCTTTTCTATCACTCTGTGTCGTTCCTCTCTTTTCTATCACTCTGTGTTGCTCCTCTCTTTTCTATCACTCTGTGTTGCTCCTCTCTTTTCTATCACTCTGTGTCGTTCCTCTCTTTTCTATCACTCTGTGTTGCTCCTCTCTTTTCTATCACTCTGTGTCATACCTCTCTTTTCTATCACTCTGTGTCGTTCCTCTCTTTTCTATCACTCTGTCTGTTGTTCCTCTCTTTTCTATCACTCTGTGTTGTTCCTCTCTTTTTCTATCACTCTGTGTTGCTCCTCTCTTTTCTATCACTCTGTGTCGTTCCTCTCTTTTCTATCACTCTGTGTTGCACCTCTCGTTTCTATCACTCTGTGTTGCTCCTCTCTTTTCTATCACTCTGTGTTGCTCCTCTCTTTTCTATCACTCTGTGTTGTTCCTCTCTTTTCTATCACTCTGTGTCGCTCCTCTCTTTTCTATCACTCTGTGTTGCTCCTCTCTTTTCTATCACTCTGTGTCTACCTCTCTTTTCAATCACTCTGTGTTGCTCCTCTCTTTTCTATCACTCTGTGTTGCTCCTCTCTTTTCTATCACTCTGTCTGTTGTTCCTCTCTTTTCTATCACTCTGTGTTGTTCCTCTCTTTTCTATCACTCTGTGTCTACCTCTCTTTTCTATCACTCTGTGTTGCTCCTCTCTTTTCTATCACTCTGTCTGTTGTTCCTCTCTTTTCTATCACTCTGTGTTGCTCCTCTCTTTCCTATCACTCTGTGTTGCTCCTCTCTTTTCTATCATTCTGTGTTGCTCCCTCTCTTTTCTATCACTCTGTGTTGCTCCTCTCGTTTCTATCACTCTGTGTTGCTCCTCTCTTGTCTATCACTCTGTGTTGCTCCTCTCTTTTCTATCACTCTGTGTTGTTCTTCTCTTTTCTATCACTCTGTGTCATACCTCTCTTTTCTATCACTCTGTGTTGCTCCTCTCTTTTCTATCACTCTGTCTGTTGTTCCTCTCTTTTCTATCACTCTGTGTTGCTCCTCTCTTTTCTATCACTCTGTGTTGCTCCTCTCTTTTCTATCATTCTGTGTTGCTCCCTCTCTTTTCTATCACTCTGTGTTGCTCCTCTCGTTTTCTATCACTCTGTGTTGCTCCTCTCTTGTCTATCACTCTGTGTTGCTCCTCTCTTTTCTATCACTCTGTGTTGTTCTTCTCTTTTCTATCACTCTGTGTTGCTCCTCTCTTTTCTATCACTCTGTCTGTTGCTCCTCTCTTTTCTATCACTCTGTGTTGTTCCTCTCTTTTCTATCACTCTGTGTTGCTCCTCTCTTTTCTATCACTCTGTGTTGTTCCTCTCTTTTCTATCACTCTGTGTTGCTCCTCTCTTTTCTATCACTCTGTGTTGCTCCTCTCTTTTCTATCACTCTGTCTGTTGCTCCTCTCTTTTCTATCACTCTGTGTTGTTCCTCTCTTTTCTATCACTCTGTGTTGCTCCTCTCTTTTCTATCACTCTGTGTTGCTCCTCTCTTTTCTATCACTCTGTGTTGTTCCTCTCTTTTCGATCACTCTGTGTTGCTCCTCTCTTTTCTATCACTCTGTGTTGCTCCTCTCTTTTCTATCACTCTGTGTTGTTCTTCTCTTTTCTATCACTCTGTGTTGTTCTTCTCTTTTCTATCACTCTGTGTTGCTCCTCTCTTTTCTATCACTCTGTCTGTTGCTCCTCTCTTTTCTATCACTCTGTGTTGTTCCTCTCTTTTCTATCACTCTGTGTCGCTCCTCTCTTTTCTATCACTCTGTGTTGCTCCTCTCTTTTCTATCACTCTGTGTCATACCTCTCTTTTCAATCACTCTGTGTTGCTCCTCTCTTTTCTATCACTCTGTCTGTTGTTCCTCTCTTTTCTATCACTCTGTGTTGTTCCTCTCTTTTCTATCACTCTGTGTTGCTCCTCTCTTTTCTATCACTCTGTGTCGTTCCTCTCTTTTCTATCACTCTGTGTTGCTCCTCTCGTTTTCTATCACTCTGTGTTGCTCCTCTCTTTTCTATCACTCTGTGTCGTTCCTCTCTTTTCTATCACTCTGTGTTGCTCCTCTCTTTTCTATCACTCTGTGTCATACCTCTCTTTTCAATCACTCTGTGTTCGTTCCTCTCTTTTCTATCACTCTGTCTGTTGTTCCTCTCTTTTCTATCACTCTGTGTTGTTCCTCTTTTTTCTATCACTCTGTGTTGCTCCTCTCTTTTCTATCACTCTGTGTCGTTCCTCTCTTTTCTATCACTCTGTGTTGCACCTCTCGTTTCTATCACTCTGTGTTGCTCCTCTCTTTTCTATCACTCTGTGTTGCTCCTCTCTTTTCTATCACTCTGTGTTGTTCCTCTCTTTTCTATCACTCTGTGTCGCTCCTCTCTTTTCTATCACTCTGTGTTGCTCCTCTCTTTTCTATCACTCTGTGTTGCTCCTCTCTTTTCTATCACTCTGTGTTGCTCCTCTCTTTTCTATCACTCTGTGTCGCTCCTCTCTTTTCTATCACTCTGTGTTGCTCCTCTCTTTTCTATCACTCTGTGTCATACCTCTCTTTTCAATCACTCTGTGTTGCTCCTCTCTTTTCTATCACTCTGTGTCATACCTCTCTTTTCAATCACTCTGTGTTGTTCCTCTCTTTTCTATCACTCTGTGTTGCTACCTCTCTTTTCAATCACTCTGTGTTGCTCCTCTCTTTTCTATCACTCTGTCTGTTGTTCCTCTCTTTTCTATCACTCTGTGTCATACCTCTCTTTTCTATCACTCTGTGTTGCTCCTCTCTTTTCTATCACTCTGTCTGTTGTTCCTCTCTTTTCTATCACTCTGTGTCGCTCCTCTCTTTTCTATCACTCTGTGTTGCTCCTCTCTTTTCTATCACTCTGTGTCATACCTCTCTTTTCAATCACTCTGTGTTGCTCCTCTCTTTTCTATCACTCTGTGTCATACCTCTCTTTTCAATCACTCTGTGTTGTTCCTCTCTTTTCTATCACTCTGTGTCATACCTCTCTTTTCAATCACTCTGTGTTGCTCCTCTCTTTTCTATCACTCTGTCTGTTGTTCCTCTCTTTTCTATCACTCTGTGTTGTTCCTCTTTTTTCTATCACTCTGTGTTGCTCCTCTCTTTTCTATCACTCTGTGTCGTTCCTCTCTTTTCTATCACTCTGTGTTGCACCTCTCGTTTCTATCACTCTGTGTTGCTCCTCTCTTTTCTATCACTCTGTGTTGCTCCTCTCTTTTCTATCACTCTGTGTTGTTCCTCTCTTTTCTATCACTCTGTGTCGCTCCTCTCTTTTCTATCACTCTGTGTTGCTCCTCTCTTTTCTATCACTCTGTGTTCATACCTCTCTTTTCAATCACTCTGTGTTGCTCCTCTCTTTTCTATCACTCTGTCTGTTGTTCCTCTCTTTTCTATCACTCTGTGTTGTTCCTCTCTTTTCTATCACTCTGTGTCATACCTCTCTTTTCTATCACTCTGTGTTGCTCCTCTCTTTTCTATCACTCTGTCTGTTGTTCCTCTCTTTTCTATCACTCTGTGTTGTTCCTCTCTTTTCTATCACTCTGTGTTGCTCCTCTCTTTTCTATCACTCTGTGTCGTTCCTCTCTTTTCTGTCACTCTGTGTTGCTCCTCTCTTTTCTATCACTCTGTGTTGCTCCTCTCTTTTCTATCACTCTGTGTTGCTCCTCTCTTTTCTATTACTCTGTGTCGTTCCTCTCTTTTCTATCACTCTTTGTTGCTCCTCTCTTTTCTATCACTCTGTCTGTTGTTCCTCTCTTTTCTATCACTCTGTGTTGTTCCTCTCTTTTCTATCAATCTGTGTTGCTCCTCTCTTTTCTAACACTCTGTGTTGCTCCTCTCTTTTCTATCACTCTGTGTCGTTCCTCTCTTTTCTATCACTCTGTGTTGCTCCTCTCTTTTCTATCACTCTGTGTTGTTCCTCTCTTTTCTATCACTCTGTGTTGCTCCTCTCTTTTCTATTACTCTGTGTCGTTCCTCTCTTTTCTATCACTCTTTGTTGCTCCTCTCTTTTCTATCACTCTCTCTGTTGTTCCTCTCTTTTCTATCACTCTGTGTTGTTCCTCTCTTTTCTATCACTCTGTGTCGCTCCTCTCTTTTCTATCACTCTGTGTTGCTCCTCTCTTTTCTATCACTCTGTGTCATACCTCTCTTTTCAATCACTCTGTGTTGCTCCTCTCTTTTCTATCACTCTGTCTGTTGTTCCTCTCTTTTCTATCACTCTGTGTTGTTCCTCTCTTTTCTATCACTCTGTGTCATACCTCTCTTTTCTATCACTCTGTGTTGCTCCTCTCTTTTCTATCACTCTGTCTGTTGTTCCTCTCTTTTCTATCACTCTGTGTTGTTCCTCTCTTTTCTATCACTCTGTCTGTTGTTCCTCTCTTTTCTATCACTCTGTGTTGTTCCTCTCTTTTCTATCAATCTGTGTTGCTCCTGTCTTTTCTATCACTCTGTGTTGTTCCTCTCTTTTCTATCACTCTGTGTTGCTCCTCTCTTTTCTATCACTCTGTGTTGCTCCTCTCTTTCCTATCACTCTGTGTTGCTCCTCTCTTTTCTATCACTCTGTGTTGCTCCTCTCTTTTCTATCACTCTGTGTTGCTCCTCTCTTTTCTATCACTCTGTGTTGCTCCTCTCTTTTCTATCACTCTGTTGTTGCTCCTCTCTTTTCTATCACTCTGTGTTGTTCCTCTCTTTTCTATCACTCTGTGTTTTCCTCTCTTTTCTCTCACTCTGTGACAACATCAATGGATTCCAACATCACTGACAGTGTGACATTAAAGCAAACTGACATCAAAGAATTATTTGCTTAATGCATCCTTTGAAGTGTTCTTTATACAGCTAATTTGTGCTGTGTATTGTAAAGCATTCAAGAGTAGTTCATCAAAGTTAAACAAATGTCACTTCCTGTAGCCAGTAGGTGGCGCTGTAATGATGAATCAATATTGATATGTGTCTGATCAGGGCGGGACTGTGAATGAGGTTTGAGGGTGAAATACAAAGCACAGAGGAGTAATACTAAATCCCTCTTTTAGGCGAATCATCAATATGTCACGCCACGGTCACACCGTGTAATGAAATCATATATACCGAGGTAGTTTATATCTGCAACTTGTTGAGATGACATTCACAGAGATTGAAGTTGATCTAATGAAAGCCCAAAATACACATTGCATGCATGCATGGGTTTTGTGCACTGCGGCAAGGATAAACGCTTCACTTCCTGCGTCTGTCATGAACCGCTGGGACACGCTCACTCATCACGCATTACGGCCCACCCCATCAAGTTAGACCCCATAGTGAAAACCTTATCTAAATCAAATTTAGTTTTAAAAAGAGGCTTACCTCCTTTTTGCATTAGGTGGTGCTATCGCTATCACCATACTAGACTAATAGATCTGTTCAGTTCAGAAACACTCTTTTCTCTCATCAGATTGTATACATCTTTCATCTTAGCATCTAAGACATCAGTGGATTCCAACATCACTGACACTGTGACATTAAAGCAAACTGACAACAAAGAATTATTTGCTTAATGAATCCTGTGAAGTGTTCTTTATACAGCTAATTTGTGCTGTGTATTGTAAAGCATTCAAGAGCAGTTCATCAAAGTTAAAATAATTTCACTTCCTGTAGCCAGTAGGTGGGGTTGTTATGATGAATCAATATTGATATTTGTCTAATCAGGGCCGGACTTTGAATGTGTGAATGAGGTTTGAGGCTGAAATACAAAGCACAGAGGAGTTATACAAAGTCCCTCTTTTAGGCGAATCATCAATATGTCACGCCACGGTCACACCGTGTGATGAAATCATATATACCGAGGTAGTTTATATCTGCATCATGTTGAGATGACATTCACAGAGGTTGAAGTTGATCTAATGAAAGCCCACAAAACACATTGCATGCATGCATGGGTTTTGTGCACTGCGGCAAGGATAAACGCTTCACTTCCTGCGTCTGTCATGCACCGCTGGGACACTCTCACTAATCACGCATTACGGTCCACCCCATCAAGTTCGACCCCATAGTAAAAACTTTATCTAAATCGAATTTAGTTTTAAAAAGAGGCTTACCTCCTTTTTGCATTGGGTGATGCTATCGCTATCACCATACTATACTAATAGATCTGTTCAGGTCAAAAACACTCTTTTCTCTCATCAGATCGTATATATGTTTCAAATTAGCATCTAAGACATCAATGGATTCCAACATCGATGACACTGACATTAAAGGAAACTGACTAGAAAAGAATTATTTGCTTAATGAATCCTTTGAAGGGTCCAATATACAGCTCATTTGAGCTGTGTATTGTAAAACAGCCAAGAGCAGTTCATCAAAGTTAAAAAATGTCACTTTTTGTAGCCAGTAGGTGGCGCTGTAATGATGAATCAATATTGATATGTGTCTGATCAGGGCGGGACTGTGAATGAGGTTTGAGGCTGAAATACAAAGCACAGAGGAGTTATACAAAATCCCTCCTTAAGGCGAATCATCAGTATGTCACGCCACGGTCACACCGTGTAATGAAATCATATATACCGAGGTAGTTTATATCTGCATCTTGTTGAGATGACGTTCACAGAGGTTGAAGTTGATCTAATGAAAGCCCACAAAACACATTGCATGCATGCATGGGTTTTGTGAACTGCTGCAAGGATAAACGCTTCACTTCCTGCATCTGTCAAGCACAGCTGTCACACGCTCACTAATCACGCATTACGGTCCACCCCATCAAGTTAGACCCCATAGTGAAAACTTTATCTAAATCAAATTTAGTTTTAAAACGAGGCTTACCTTCTTTTGGATTTAGGTGGTGCTATCGCTATCACCATACTAGACTAATAGATCTGTTCAGGTCAAAAACACTCTTTTCTCTCATCAGATCATATATGTTTCATATTATCAACTAAGACATCAAAGGATTACAACATCACTGACACTGTGACATTAAAGCAAACTGAAAACAAAGAATGATTTGCCTAATGAACCCTTTGAAGTGGTCTTTTATATATACAGCTCACCTGACCAACAAAATATGAAGATGCAGAACGACAACAAAGATATAAAATTACTTCTTGGTTTGCTGTCTTACTCCTTACTCCTGTTGGAGGAGATGGAGGCTAGCATGTCTCTGCACAGGGGTTCCATCATATCATAATCTTTCCAGTTTTTATGAGCTGTGAACACCATTATTAATAGTTAATAAACCATAATCTTTTGCTTTATAGGGCAGTTAGAATAACATCATTTTGTATAAAAAATGTGACATGTATCTGCCCTTTTAAATACATTTTGTCCGTTTCTAATCATCAATCATTATCTTCCACACAAACTAACAAAGCTTCTTCTTCTGTGGTGTTCCAGGGGACACGATGTGGAACTGCAGTCCGTGGGCTCTTCTGCCTCCTGTCTACTCTCTGTTCACAGCCGCTGGACTGTGGGTGGTGTAAGTTCATCACAGGACTGCATTTCACCACCACATCTGTTTCCATTGATGAGTTACTGAGTTACTGAATGGGCAGATAGGCCAAGGGGCCCTAACCAAATCTTGAACAATATTTGTTGTATGTTTTTTCATAAAAAACTTTAAATAAGATACAGTTAAATTATAATAAAGTATTTTGATGCATTTCAATAGATACTTTGTCGCTGTCAACAATGAGCAGATCGTGCCCCTGAGCTCACAAGGAAGGTAAGAATCAAAACAATAATCCTTTATCGCAAATAATCATTTTTCAATCCCTTTGGAATAATATTATTATTTGTTTAATTTATTTTCAGCAAAAGAAATGGATCCTGGTATCCCCCATACATAAGGTACATACTCACAATTCCCTTTCACAGTAAACGCACAGCGACTATGTTTATTTTTTAAAGAAAATACAAAATGTTCCTGCTTCCTCTTCTCAGTGTTGCAGGCAACTTTCCACCAGCTAGCTGCATCTTCAGTGAGGTCATGAACCTGGCAGCATTTGTGGGTGAGAGCAGTGATCACAGTTAACACACTGTAGTTATATTACAAGACAGTTAAACACTGTGTCAAAACATTCTCACTTCCTGACCCCATCTATGGCCTTCAGCCCGAAGCTCATTACCAGAGGTAGCAAAAGTATATGCTCTCTATACTCAAATAAAAGTACAGATATTTATGTTTCCCCTTTGAAAACTGTGAGGCTACAGATAATGACATACCACCAGGACGAACAACATATTGAACATGCATGTGAAGTGCTATGAAAGTGGAATACAGCCAACTCTTTATTTGTATTCACTTCCACTGGTTCCTTCTCTATTACAGGGTTGATTATTGCCGTCCTAAGGTACCTTCAGCTGAAACACACCACAATCAAACCATGGCTGAATATCAGTACTCTTGTGGGTTTTGCTATTGGCTGCTTTGGAATGACGCTCGTAGGAAACGTCCAGGTACAGTAGTAAATCAGCAGATACATGTACATGTATTTAACTAGAACTCAGTATTGCAAATACCTCCGTCGAGGCCCAACAGGCCCCTTAAAGTCAACCAGCACCAAATTCAGCACACACACACATATCAGTGCCATGAATATGCCAGATTTATTTCATTAAGCTCCATGAATTATTCTTTCAAATGAAAACATGACTTCCTATCATAACCTCCTTGGCGGAGGTAATGCTGGTTCATAGGATGGATTCCTCTCCAGCTTCAGGACTTGATTTTTGTTGTTTTGGTATTAGTTATTCACTGATAAGAAGATTCACGAACTGGGCACACTTCTGACGTTTGGACTGGGAACACTCTTCTGCTGGGTGCAGTCCTACATCACCCTGAAGGTGAACCTCAGGAACGAGGGTAGGAAGGCTGGAATCAGTCGATTCCTGTTGTCTGGAGCTGTCACTGCCTGCATGATCATCCGTATCCTTTAACTTAAACAAGCTTGAACGAGTAATGGACACATTTAAATGGTAATCTCCAAACTTATGTATCTTATGAGTTTGAACAGTTCAAATGGCTGCAACTTAACTCGTACGGAAAAATGACCAAAGTGACCATTAACTTTGTGGGATAAACACTGGATTTGATTACTTTCATGATTCAAACTGCTGAAGAATCATTGTAAACATATCATCAACCCTCACTGCAGATTGAGATAAGCAGTATCGTTTCACAGGTTGTTTACTTCTTCTCCTGTGCTCTGTAATTCTGTCCGTTGCATGTTTTACCCTTAACTCACCGGGTGCAGGTCCGATCCTGATGATGGAGGACCTCCACATGCACGGAGCCCGATGCCAGTGGGCGCTGGTCATGTTCTTCCTCGCCTTCATCGGCACTTTTGCCATCGAGTTTCGTCACAGCCGCTTCGAGATGGTGTGCACAGATAACATACAGACCCACTCTGAAATGTACAGGAACGAGCTGGACCAACTGTAGGGATGTTACACTGACTCACATTTGAAGATCATCAGGATCAACTGCCTGAACCGATGTGTCTGAGCTGCCTTACAGTTACACCATCTGAGGGGTTTCTTACTACAGTGTTACCAATAGTGACACTTGAGGGTCTGTATTCATGAGCCGTTTTGCGCTCCAATCCGCACAAACTACAGTATATGCTGTGGGTTTTTCTTTATTACACATTCACACGGCAATTTGGGGTTTGTTATTTTTCACCAAGGACGTTGCCATGTGAACTGGAGGCGCTGGGCATCAAACCCCTGTCCCTCTGGTTAATGGTCGACCTGCTCCATTTTGATAAACAAAGACGCCATCGTCCATTGTTCACTTTTTTATATACATTATAAACATTCAAAAGTGAACTTGCTTTATACGTCACACCAAAGATCTGCTCTTTATAATCATTTTTTTTGTGTAACACTTATTTTAGAATACAATAGATAGAAAAAAAATTGTTTTCAAGTGCTTTAGTTTTTAGAGACTGTGAATGCTGACAATCACTGAATGCTGATATGCACAGTAAAGAATAAAATCTATACAACTACAGAAACATTTGTCTCTTGTCGTCAGTGTCTATAAACCCAAATTTCATAAGACATTCTTGTTTCAGTTTTGTCTATTTTCCCATGTTTAAAAGTTAGTCACATAAAAACAACATGAGTATCTGCATGAATCAACACTAGTGCCAGTGTGAGAAACGTATTTGATAAATTGCGAAACGAGCCCTTTGAGCCTTTCAGATGAAGTGTCTTTAATAAACGCTTTGGATAAAAGCGTCAGCTAAATGAAATGAAATGTAATGTAATGTAAACAACCAGGTGGATTACAGCTACAGTATTTTAAGAACTGGCTGAACATGTGAACTGAGTGAGGAGGCTTGTGTGTGAGCCACAGCTTTTTTATTGGAAGTAATTTTCCTGGACAGTAACAATGTTGTTCCACACATAAATTACAGATTTAGCAATTTCAGGCAACTCCAGGAACCGACATCACATATGAACTACGATGGCACAGTTAAATAGACATATTCAGACATTCCAGCACATTTTGAATTGAGATCTCTCTCTTGGCAGCACCTCTGCTGGGTGCATCTACATGTACACTGTTCTACTTTCTACAACATTACACTTTGATTACAGGATATTACATCATACATGTGCAAAGTGTGTAAACGTGGAGGGAGGAAACAAGTGGACAATGTATACAAAATGGTGACAAAATACAATATGCTTGCTTGCACACAAAAACAGTTGGAACGTTTCGATCAACACTGATGACGTTCAGGAGTGGTGATCAAAGACAGTTCATCTAAAAAGGTAAAAAGGAAGGGGAATCTCACACGTCATATCTACAGCTTTCTGTCGTCTTCCCAGTCAAAGCAAAAGGTCCAATGTGAGTGATTTTCCACTTCAGCTCCTATAACACTCTGTGTATGTTTCCATTGATGTGAAAGGCATACTGAAACTGGAAAGATGGACTTTGTTAGCCCTGCTGATGGCTAACTGTAACTCCAGCAGCATCCGCTCCACCAAAAATAAAAACAACAGGGTTGCAAAAAAGGGGTTTGTTGGGGTGGGGGGGGGCAAAGAGCAGAAGGAAAAGGTCATTATGAGGAGTTCCTCTTGTCTTCTTCTGCGTTAAACTCGACCCATCAGTTCAAGTTGGTTAAAGGATGTGATGAGTTTGTAGTTGGCCCGCTCCTCGTCGGTCAGCTCCATGTTTCCAGCTCTCACCACCACCAGCACGTTCAGCCCAGCTTCTTCGGCTGCTTTGGCCTCTGCAATGACAAATCCATGGGTTACTTGTTTACAGTGAATCCAGACTTGAATGACAAACTCCTGCTGTAAGATGATGCATTTAGACTTTTCTCCTAGCTGTGCCAATCCAACTAAATAGAATCCAGAATGTTTAAGCCTACATAAAGGTTCCCTGTAGAAGTTTAACCTCTAGTTGCTCTTTTTCTATACAAGGTTTGTTTAGTGATGTGATACAGTCCTTCCAGAGATTTCACACTCCTCCACTAATCTACAGTGACCCTGTTCTTGAAGAAATCAAGCAGCATTTGGTTTGAGTACAAACAGCGTTGCTGACCTTGTTGTCCCACCAACACACCAGCTGTGTGTTTACATGCACAGGAGGTAAGCTATTGTTTGAGAAATCTGTGATAAAACCTGTTCATATCAAATCTTCTCCTTGACCGTGATCAGGCAGGAGGCGGGGCACCACAAACTGCTGTTGTAAACCTCTACTCTGACACATATCCTTAGTGCAACATGTAATAACACACGTACCTCGAGCGACGTCTGTCAGGAACATGATTTCCTCCGGCTGACAGCCAATTTTCGCTGCAATTTTCTCGTAGCTTTTTCCCTCCACTTTAGTTCCTATACAGGTGTCAAAGTGACCATCGAATAACTGAAAACATTAAAAAGCAAACATTGCATTAGCCACAACATAAGCAGTATTGTACAGATGCCTTTAAAATAACAAGACAAATGTCCAAGGCAGAAAATGTTATCTATTGTCGTGCACTTACGTCTAAAACATCTCCTTCAACAGAGTGTCCGAACAGAAGCTTCTGTGCCTCCACACTTCCAGAGGAGTATACGTAGACTTTAAGGCCCTGTCCTTTCCATCTTTTGATGGATGGGATTACGTCCTGATAGATCCTGTTGGCAACAAGCCCAGCGTCAGAAAAAACAACCCAATTTATTTATTTTACAAAGCCAAAAAAAAGCAAATTATTAGTGACAGTCTTTAAATTCTTATAAAATCGGTCATGAGTTTGCACTTTGTTTAAAACCTGGATTTTATTTACAGGAGCTTTTGTTGATTAACAGGAAAATAATAATCTGATTTATCTGAATGATTTATATTTCTGCTAACTGTCCAAGTTTGTCATTTGTGAGGATTTTCTTTCACCAGTTATATTTCATCGATGCTAGTAGTACAAGTGAAGTCAGCTCAAATTGAGCTTGATGGAAAATGGGACATTCTCTGTATGGGACTTAATCACTTTTCATATCATTTTAGTCGTCGTTTTTTTCCAACTTCTCAGTTTTTAAGGTGGTAATGATGGTACTGGATGTTGTGTGAAAAGTCCTGGTTGATGGAGTAAGTATATAATCGCCGTGACCTCACTGTGTCATTGCAGATCATCTGTACAAATGCATACATTTTTAAGAGAGGAAAATGATCAGTGTACTTACTCGCCTTTGATTCTCCCTGAAGCATATGCCGACCTCCACATGTGACCCTGGAGTTGCTTGAGTGCTGTCGACTTCCTGTCTGCCGCCATCTGCCACAGCACATTATCAACCACTTCTCTAATGGCCTTCTCCTCATCTGTGTGAACCGTCTGGTCCACGGCATGGACAGGACACGCCCGGTTCTGTTTCATGTCCTCTTCAATCTGCCACACAACAGAACAGCAGCATTGAATTATAGTTAACGATATTTCTCGAGGTAATTTCCGGTATTGGGAGTTCAGTAGTGTGTCCTGAGGCAGGAGCTTTCCACAACCTTTTGTATTAACATTTAATTTATCTTTTCTTTTACATTATAACAAAGAAAACTCCAGATTTCTTAATGTACAGGTCTTATAGTGCCTGGTGTATTCATAACTATTTGATAAATGTAAATTTTAAAGAAATATTTGCAAAGTCCAACCTGTAAAGACCTGAGAAGAAAGTAAAACTTGCTTTTGATTCTGTCAGTGGGGAATCCCACCTGGAAACTCCTCACACCTTTACCTGTTTTTTTAGAAGATGAACATCTTGTTTACACTCGTCTTCTTCCCAGTGATTCGACAGGTGATCCTCAAGATGCTCCCTGATGTATGGAAATAAGATATCCTGTGAATTACAGAGACAGTTCATTAGGTGTGTTATGAGAGCCTCCGTACACGAAATGTACTGATTCATATTTATTTATGGAAATCAAAAACAACCTTTCTATTTTCCCTTCTCATTTTTAGTTCTCTTTTCCCTTGAGAAATACCCCAGAAGGTTGTTTAACAACACAAACTGGTGTTCTGTGACTCTTTTCAAAAGCCTTTAATACTATTCTAACCATCTACATAGAAAAATAGCTACAATGACTTTATATTCTAATCCAGGTTTCCTAAGTAGTATTATGTACTATGTCGCTGATGTGTCATTTCTGCCTGCAATCTTTGTTTTGAGAAACAAACAGTAAAAACAATTGAAAGGTGGAATTATTTTCCATCCACATTGTTAGATGATAATTTAAGGATTCTGTACCCAACACCTAGTTTTAGACTACCTTGGTTTTTCAGTTGACACCCGGGGCTTTATTTATTTATCATCTTCAGATGTGCAAGGTGGGGACATTTAGGACGATTAAGTGATGAGGAAGATAATCGTTTGGTGCCTACCTCAACATTTAACTGCGTTCATATTTACAGAACATGTGAAAAGGCTCCCAGTCAAATCAGATTCTCATTTACAACTACATCTTTTTTTCTGCAAGATCCAACAAGAAGGGACCATATGGATTTCACCTATTAATGATCAGTAGATCAAAACATTGATGCCAAAATGTGATGATGCCAACACATGACATGTTCTGAGATAATATTTCACTTAATAAATTAATGCGACTATTAATGCAATAACGATTCAGGACCTTTTAAACCATTATAAGCTTTCCTTTAACTGCTTATTGATTTATTCATTTCAAACCTGACAATCTTAAGAGGGCCTTTATTTATTTATTTGTTGAGGAAAGATTTCAGAAAAGACAGCCGGGTGTTAGCATGGCGGAGGAAGCCTAATTATGCACTAGCTTCAAAATTAGCTTGTTAAATGAATATGCGTTTCACCCTGATAACATAACGTACCTTAACAAATGTGATGGGTGTGGTGGTGCCTTCGATGTCCAGTAAGAGTACACTGGTCCCAGCAGGAATTGGAACAGTGGCCATTTTTGGGAGAGCCTGCAAGCAGCTGGTTAGCCGCTAGCTAACGTTAGCTGAATTAGCAACGGCTCGGTGCAGGAGTCAGACCGGCTGTGGCTGTGCAGCGAAGCCGGGCAGGAGAGCAGGAGGGACGGAGGAGGCCTCGGACAAAACAAGCGGGACACTTCAGTTGGTGCGGGGCCGTCGGCTGCCTGTTGTTTCCATCACCTGGCAGCTGGAGCTGTGACGCGGCCGTAGGAGCGGAGAGCTGCCCACATGTTCAGGTGTCGGTTCATCCTCCAGTCCGGAGGGGGGCGGCGCTCACTGTCCGCCTCAGCGACGACCACAGAGACACGTTACCGCCACCTAGTGCTCGGGAGGGCGGGCCGTTCAGAGGTTCCTCATGGATCTCGAAGTCTTCACTGCTGAAGTCGCGCCGCAGATCAGCTGTGTGTCGGTTGTTTCACACGTGCTGTGTGAGTTGCAGGTTTATCTTTTTATCTACTGCATTCTCTTCAAGAACAAGTTGGTTTATGTTCTAATCTAGAGTAAATGTCATGACTGTGAAGTATGTTGCAACACTCTCTGTATGCCTTTTAAAAGATGAAAGCACTACAGTGTTTCTGTTGATGGAATCCATTCCCTTGTTTTAATTGTGAAATATTTGCAGGAGCTGACGATGCACGGCTTCATACTGTGTAGTACTGGTATTTTTATGAGTACAAGGGACTTCTTTCATACAGGGAAATAATCATATTTGTGGCCATATTCAAATCAAAGTCTATATGTAAAAACATTGCGCTGCAGTAGGAACTCCATTGCAGAACATGTTGTGGAACTGAGAAGCTACATATTGTGCATTGTAAATATAAAATTATATTAATTAAATCATTGTGCATTGAATAGAAAAAGTTGCACAACTGCCGTTCTTTGTGTATATTTATTTCTTTTACATTCAGCCTTTAACAGAAATTGCAAAAAATAATAAGTATGACCCTCCTAAGTGGGTTTATTGGAAGATATCAGGGTGGTAGATCTCGGCTTACATTTGGAATTAAAAGTGATCTTGGGTTCGAAAAAGGTTTGTGATCAATGCAGTAGAATATTAGGAGCAGAATCAACTTTATTGGCTTTTTCAGTAACACATAGCAGATGAGTACAGTGTTAGACGATTCAAGTGAGGCTCTCTTGAATCAAAAAGGGTGTTTTTTAATATAATTCTCTGCGTCTAAATTCTAATGGCCTCGAATGCAACAAGATACCTGTTAGAGAAATGACATTAAAGGGATATTTTACCAAAAATTCACACATTATCTACTCATCACCATGCCGTTGGAAAGGTATGTGAAGTGTTTGAGTCCACAAAACGTTTTTTTCAAGAATCAAGATTTTTTATTGTCAAATGCACAACAATAACATTAAGCAGTTGCTGGCAATGGAATGCTTGAGTCACAGGCTCTCTTTTAGCAATGCTCAAGTAATAACAACCTAAAAAATAAAATAGAAATAGTATAAAATAGAATATCAAAATTTAAAATATAAATAAAGTATATATATCTAAATATATATATAAACAGCTGAAGAGAAAATAAAACAGTGGAAGGAGTACACAACAGGAGGACATAGGTATTAAATGGTTACTCAAATACAAGAAGTTACTTTCTTCAAACAGGAGGTGAGTACAATATGTGCATGTATACACAACTATACAGCCTGCTATAATTTATATTTGGCAAGTGATGGATGATATAATCTCTGTTATCATGGAACACCTGGCTAGAAGCAATAAGTCTTATCTGCTATAGACCTTCCCTTTGTGAACATTGTCATGTTCATTTTGTATTGACAGTGTATTTAAGACTTCAAGGTTAAACTGTATGATCACATTGAAGGCAGCAGTTTGTGTTGCTGTCAAACTGCTGTTGATTGGAATGTGGCTGGACAAAATAATAACACTTGTCAACATAATGTAATGAAGTTTGTTTGCGTCCGAATCAGCAATATTTGACATACATGTGTACAACAAACTATGAATTTGACTCCGCTGAAATTGCGCTCAGC
Source organism: Pseudopleuronectes americanus (assembly GCA_038501795.1). NCBI lineage: Eukaryota > Metazoa > Chordata > Actinopteri > Pleuronectiformes > Pleuronectidae > Pseudopleuronectes > Pseudopleuronectes americanus. The sequence continues at coordinate 2,956,703 of CM076733.1, read as the reverse complement.
ACACTCACCCAGACAGACAGACAATTGACAACAGAATAAAGAAACAAGGAAAATAGTTATAAATAAAAGAAACATTAACAAAACTGTCAACTGGATAAGGTAGTATAATTTCATTGTTATTACAAACAGGATTATGACTTAAAATTGGTTGGCCTGAACCATAGTGATCATTCTCTGTAAGGTAATTGTAGAAAGGTTGGACATGAGAAAGCACAATGCAAACGTTATTATTCATATATAGCTCACAGTGCTTGCAGCAGACTGAAAGGGCCAAAGCCTGGATGGATGGTTACACATACCGTTACCTAACAGCAGGTGCCGTTGGAAGGTGATCCCTCTGATGTATAAAGACTAACCCAGATTTCAATGATAAAGGGTTTTGTATTTATATAGCACTTTTCTAGTCTAGATCACCACTCAAAGCTCTTTATGGTACAGTTTTACATTCACCCATTCACACATACATTCATACAGTGCAACTATTAGCAGCACTTTGTTATTCTATGAGGGGCAAAAAAAGACACTTCTGCATGCAGATTTGGAAGACTGGGGATCGAACTGCCGACATTCAGGTTGGAGGACGACCACTCTAACCCTCAGCCACAGCCGCCCATGGGTCACCTGATAACCCCCTTCATCGATCAGGTAAGAAAGGTTAGGTTCAATGAAGCCAGATTAAGAAAACCTACGGTATCCTAGGTGCCTTGCTTCATTGCACAGGCCCTTGTTTAGGATTCAACTGGTGGTGTTCTACAAATTACCTTTAGAGGGCAGCAAAGTGCCTTTGCTGCGTTCAATCTGTGGCAAATCGCCGCCGCAGAAGAAGAACGAGGCAGCGATTAAAACATTCGTCTATAAAAAATATTAATATTTAAGTTTGCAGCTCGTGACAGTCTTCCTGCCTCAATGAAACTAAGTTAGACTAAATTTATACCAACATTAGAGAGCGCTGCATTTAGTCAAACCGTTTATCTGGCTCTTGTTAGCGTGTCAGCCAAAGATAAACAACATCAAAAGATCAACTAGCCTAGCCACTAGCTGTCGTTAGCTCGCAGTTAAGTCAGCTTTCGTCGGGAATTTCCACGCCGTGTCATTTTGTCAGCTTTAGTGATAGTATCGTTTATCATTAAGGAACCCAAACATGTCGGATGATTACGAATTCAGCGACGATACGACTATGATGAGAATGGAGGAGGACGGAGAGGCGAACAGCGACGACCCGATGTCCGCGGCCGGGGACAGTGGCCTGATGGGGGGCGAGGCCGAGGGATCCAGAATCGACGCCAGCAAGAACGAGGAGGACGAAGGGTAAAGCGATGCTGGGACCAGTTCCCACTGTGTGATGAACAACTCACGGGTGCAGCGCCTGTAGACACGCTCCGTTATCTGATCTGTCTATGTTCACCTCCTCCGCAGGAAAATGTTTGTCGGGGGGCTCAGCTGGGACACGACCAAGAAGGACCTGAAAGATTACTTCTCAAAGTTCGGGGAGGTGGTGGACTGCACCCTGAAGCTGGACCCCATGACCGGCCGCTCGAGAGGTTTCGGCTTTGTGCTCTTCAAAGAACCAGACAGTGTCGATAAGGTACCGTCCCGCTCCTCCTCTGTGCTGTTTACATGTAGGCACTAAGAGAAAAGTGAGGATGCTTTCAACGATGCGGCACATATAGGTTTGTATTTGTCAGTCAACAAACTATTGTCTTGTCTTTCATTTTTCTACTCACTGCTCATTTCATTTTATACATTGTTTCTTATGTTGTTTTGCTTTTTATCCGCCTTGTAAGGAGTAATTTATTGCTCTGAAAGGCGCCTATAAATAAAATGTATTATTATTATTATTACTACAAAGTGCAAACAAAAAATGAAATCAAATTTCTGTTTTTCAATATGCTTCTGATTGCCCCAGTGGTGCAGTCTATCTCAGTGTCTTCTGACTTTTGATGTGATCCCTGCCTGACTCCAATGATGCTGAGATCAGGGCCTGTCTGTGGGTTCCAGACCATCTGCTGCGGGACTCCCTGTTCTTCTTTACAGCTTCTTTCAGACATGCACTCATTTCTGGTTAATCTCCTGACAGTCTGTGCAGGGGCAATACGTGAGAATGAAAAATGTCCAAGTGAGAGGCTACGGAGTTTCTCCTGCTCGCCCCCTGGAGAATATCTGAATGAGCTCATGTTAGAGCACAGCAAAAGATCTGTGCTGCAAACAAAAACATGTGAAATCTACAGCCAAATGAATACGCTACATCCTGCCTCCACCCGCAGTACCACCCGTCACCTGAGTTATTTACATGCTTCCCTGAGGAGATGGATAATAATCTAAATGTCTCAGGCTTCTAAAACTGTTGCACAACACACTTACAATGCTACACAAACAGTACTCGCTATCATTGTAAAATAGAGTATTCAATATTATTTGTATAGCGCCAGATCATAACACACAGTGCATTATCTCTAGGCAGTTTACATTAGGTTAAGACCTTATGGGATTAAATCATCTGTATCATTCAACTAACATATGAGAAAACCTCCGAGATCATTTGAAAACTATTTCTGTTGACCTAAAAGTATTTCCAGAATCCTCCATGACACCTCTCAGCATCTGGATAGAAGAAAATGATAATAAAGTTTTTAACCCGTTTCTCAAGTTGTGACTGTATTTCCTCATCCAAGTAGCCTTAAGTAACCAGCGTCTTTTTCTGTTTTTGCTAAACTAAAGCATATCAACACTAATTTTGGATTGGAATAAAAACCTTGGAAAGAAACACAAGGCTATACCAGTGAACCTGATAATAATATCTTCTGTGAATGTCATACGTATTTTTCTGCTGCCAACTTTGTTTTGGATTAAGAAATACAGTCGCAGGTTGGGTACCAGTCTGTACTTATTTTAGAACAATCCAACGCTTAGCTCTCATTTTAATGTAATACTGGGACAAGAGACCCAAACCGGGGCAAAACCTTTGCAACTATCTCTGATTTGTTCATCAAGTCAAATTGTGAATGAATAGAGTAGAGCTGAAATTATTAATTGATTGAAAAATTCTTCAAAAGAAATTAAATGGCAACTATTTTGATTAACCACTTACCCTTTCGGTTATTTATCAAACAAAAACAATGAATTTAAGTTCTTAAGGTTTTCAACTTTTAGACCAAACAAGTTCTGAGTGGCTGTAGCCGTATCCTGACATAAACTCCAGAATATTAGTTTTTTCCAGACTTTGCCTTTAACATATAAATGTGGCAGCAGGAGATTGTAGGGGAGACTTGGTTCGGAAGAACAGGGAAATCCCTGGAACATTTAGGCGAGCGGTGTCTTATCACCAAAAGCTCTCAGATCTCATCTTTCAGAGTTGACATCTTTTTCATTGTCTTCTATTTGTGTGGGGCTTTCTTATTCATCCTGATATTAGTCTTACTTTAGTTTTTTGTGTTGTAAACGCACACCCACTTTCTTGCGGGCAACTGACATTTGTGCTTTCACATTGGAGAATGACCGTAACTCAGTGCATGTCTGAAAGACTGCCTTTCCCATTGATTTACAATTGTATAACATTGAATTTAAAGAAATGAATGAATGAGCAGATTTAATTTATAAAGGGAATAATAGTTTTTTGCAATCTTAGACTGACCTGACTCCCTAAGCCGATTTATTTAGATTGTCAGGCTAAGAACAACCAAACATTCTTTGAATTGGGCGGCTATGCCTCAGAAGTCTTTTATAATTCATCACATATAATAAGTTATGTATAACACCTAAAACTTATTTCTATATGATTTTTTGTGTCATTTGATTGTTTTGTTGTGAAGGTTGTCTCGCAAAAGGAACATAAACTCAACGGGAAGGTCATTGACCCCAAAAGAGCCAAAGCCATGAAGAGCAAAGAGCCCGTGAAGAAGATCTTTGTGGGCGGCCTCTCTCCAGACACTCCTGAAGAGAAAGTCCGAGAGTACTTTGATGCCTTCGGAGAGGTGCTTGTCTTTTTACATTTCCAGTTTTAGTTTATAGCTGTTGATGTGACTCATGAGGATAATATTATTTTATCAATTATCTGAATATGTTTGTAGTGGCTTTACATGAGTGTTTAGGAATAATTACTTGTTTACACATTCATCAAAGCCACAGTGAATCAGAAATAACCGTCTCATTGCCTCCCTTTGTAAGCACAAGCTACTGAATATATTATTTGCATATATTTACTGATAATATAAAGGTGGAGTCGATTGAGCTTCCCATGGAGAACAAAACAAACAAAAGGAGAGGCTTCTGCTTCATCACATTCAAAGAGGAGGAACCGGTAAAGTTGATCATGGAGAAAAAGTACCACAACATTGGATTAAGTAAGGTACAGGCACCCGTTTCTCTCAGATAAACATTGTTTCCTAATTAATTTGGCAATTTATTTTTCATATTATATGCAATTTTATTGTTTTTTATTTTAGTGTGAGATAAAGGTGGCGATGTCTAAAGAGCAGTACCAGCAGCAGCAGTACTGGGGAGGCAGAGGTGGTTACTCATCCCGGTCGCGAGGAAGAGGTGGTGGTGAGTGGAGAATACATTCATGGTCCCATGTACTTTGTAAAGAAAAACGTACACCAAAGTCACATTCAAAATCAAATTCTCCAAAAACAAAACAAAATAATAAAAAACAGTTGGTTTCTGCAAATGTTCCCCATTGTGGGAACATTTCCAGTTGACGGTGCCCTGGAGGCGTTCTATCAGTAAACATCTCAACTGACTCATCTTGATGCGAAAGAGCATCAACTCTACTCTGAGTCCGTTCAGCCTTGGGAAGAAACTTATTGCAGTCCTTTGTATCTGAGATGTCGTACTTTAGGTCTTTACCCAAAGCTCATGACTTTTGAGGTTGGTCTGGTACAGCGTCTGCTTTACTGAAAATGAATGTAATACATGAGTTACTTCTTAATGATTAAAGCTAAACTTAATGAAAATCAAGAAGGATTCAGAATGGAAACCCAACCCTAGCCAGTTACATGTGTCCATTTCTGAAAAGTCCTTATGAAATTCTATTTATTTGCAGGTCCCAATCAGAATTGGAACCAGGGTTATGGCAACTACTGGAATCAAGGCTACGGAAATTATGGCAACTATGGTTACAATAACCAAGGGTATGGGGGATATGGTGGATGTGATTACTCTGGTTACAACAACTACTACGGATACGGTGACTACGACAGTGAGTAGACCAGCCTATGTCATGTCGGCTTTTCCATTTATCTTCTGTCCCTTTTGAAATGTCTAAAATGCACTTTTTCAGCAGATCAATCTGGTGGATATGGCAAGTCGCCACGGCGCATCGGTCACACCAACAGTTACAAGCCATATTAATGGGAGAACCCTCATCGTCAAGTAGGTATGCAGCAACAAAAATATTACCATTTCGCTTAATTTTAAAGTAGTTATATTTACTTTGCTGTTTGGTAACATTATGAATAATTTGCTCTTATAAATTTCTTTTTCTCAGCACCCTCAAGTGCTTTACAGTAGTGGTAACATAGAGGCTACACTCTGTGGCGATTATTTTATCAGCCGGCCTTCTGCTGCCTCTTTTGCACCTTCTTTCTTTTTTTTTAAACTGTAAAGCTAACAGGTAAAGTACTGCTACTACAGTAAATGGATGCCAAAGTTAAGGATGTGCAAGGAAACCAAAGGAAGAATGTTGTCTCCTAACTCTGACATACCTTGTTTGTACCTGCCAGCGGAGCTTCCTTGCAGGCCATGAGCTGACTCCCAGATACTCTCAGGGCCCGCTCAATGCGGACTGGGTACGAGAAGCATACGCTCTCGATTGCTGCCATTTGGTATGGTCTTACAACATCCTGTATCAGCATTTCTGAACTAAACAGTATGGGACACGTCCAGCTTTGTCATCTTTCTTTCCATTTTAATTTCTTTGCAACTGTATGTAATGTAAAAGTAAAATATACACATGTAATTGTCATTTTTTACAGGCCCTTACTCCCCCACAAGTAATGATTTGTAAATATGACAAAAATAACTATTTGCTTTTCAAAGGATACGTACAGCATTCTCTGGACTTTCCAGTTCCTATTGTTAATATATGCATTTCTAATCTTAATCTAAAATGCTTGTTTCTTTATTTAGCTCTTGTAGCCTCTAGTCCATGAGCTAAATCCTGGTTCGTATTTGGACTCTTCTGTGATGGGGGATAAAGTGCTTTACTTTGTGTACATGTATTGTTCTGTTTTTTTTTACTGACAGTGATGGAAAAGACTCCTCTTTTCTCAATTTTCCTGTAACAGATTTTCCTCTTATAAGCTTTTGTAAAACAAGAAGAAGCCTTAAGTGTCACAACATCTCCAGTAATTTGCATGTAATGCTGTCTTTTAATGTGTATTTTTGACCAGCCGAAGGTTTCTTCCATTTAGTAGTTTTGGCTTTGACTTCTTCAATTTATTGCACTTCAGGATTTCTAGCTTATGGACTAACTTTTTTTTTAAACTGTAAAATGTAAAAATAATTGTTCTCAGTTTGTTTTTTCTTATTGTTTCTTTTACACTGGACATTTTAAACACGGGGGATTCCAACTTTATTGCAAATTCACCTGCCTTTTATTTGACTACAGCTGATTTGTTTCTGTTTGTTTTCCATAGGTTTCAGAGTGATGAAAGTCTGCAGTTCACTGGCAGTTCATTGGCCAAAGAGATGATGGTATCCAGCAAAGGTCACATATTTGATTGTAAGAAAGTTTATGAAGAACACTATGACCTACGTTCTATTCCCTCTATATATTTACCAGAGTATTTGTTGTATACTAAAAGTTTTGGATTTTGATGTTTTGCATTCATTTAGTTTGCTGCACAGTTTTAGCGGTACCTCGTTCCTTTCTGCTTTTGTATTTAATGTTGTCTAATGCTATTTGTGAGTTGCTTGAGTTATCCCATAACTGAGAGTTTAGATTGGTCGGAGCAGATCATGCATATATTCACGTACAGTGGCAGCAGAGATAAAAGTGCTTTGTTATGCCAGTATGTTCTGTTCATCATAGGCATCAGTCATATATTACATTTATTACAGAGTTTGACAGTCATTAACATACAGTATATATCTATATATATATACACACAGTGTCTTGGACATAAAGAAATGTGACAAATAAAATAATAAACACTTATTTGGATTCATGGTCCTGTGTGAAATATTAATATGTCATCACATGGAGTGGTAAAGGAAATATTTCAGCAAACTTGATTACAATTTTAACTGTTTAACTGTTCAGAATTTAATCTTTACATCTGATGATTTTGCAGAGAAAACAAATGCAGTTATTTACGTATACATACAAACGCGTCCTTGTTAGAGCTGAGACAATCATTCTTGAGAAATCAAATTCATTTACTCAATATATGTCGGCTGTTTAAGTCAACTTTAGCCACTATCTTCATTGCTTTCAGTCCTGAGCCTGTAAAGATTTATATCACTCCAGTTGCAAAGAGGATGATGAGGATAACTATGATCAGCACAATGATGCCGATTATAATCATCAGTTTGATGTTTTTCCACCAGTATTTCCTGGCCACACGTGTGGATGTTTTCTGGAAGGAGTCGGCCTGGAAAGAGAACAAAACAAGTATAAAGTATAAAAAAGTCTTTGGGGGATGGGGAGTTCTCAATTCTTCACGAAAACATGAATTACACTGATTTTACCATTAAGTCTGTTTACTAGTGTAGGATAGAACTACTGCAAAAGATGAGTCGTATAATGAAGGTGCCAGTTTCTGACAAAGAAAAAGATGATGTTTCTGGTTCTGCAGAATCAATTTTAAGCTTTTTTGTTTTAAGCTGTTATGTGTCTAACAAATTTACTGGACCACAGTTCGAAATCACTGCAGTACATCCTGGTTGAAAGTACATAATTTAATGGTGAAATGTATTTGATTACCAAAGACACTTGTCATGTATAGACCAATAAAAAGGTCGCATGTGGAACTTTTATATTTTTCTTAATTTAGATCTGTCGACCATAGTCTATAATGAATTGGAATAACATCCCTTAATGTGGATAAACTTTATAACCTCCACCAAGGAGGCTTCACCTCTGTCTCCATTCGTTTGTTGGTTTATAAGCAAGATTACTCATACATATATACGTTTGTGTGTGTGTAAAATTGGTATTAAATATTATATTTATTTTTATTTATCTTAACCTCTTAACATCTGGGAACTTAAGAGGGAAATTTCTTCTCTTTGTTCACCTCAGACATCAGGACTATGATAGGGAAAACCACTGATTTATCTTAAACAATGTTTGGTATTTTAGAGGTTTATCATGTTTTTTTAAATATAGATCTTAATCCAAAAAGATAGATCATAAATCATAACAACGATCAGGTCTTTTAAATGAGTGTCCCTAACTCCACAAACAGAAGCACAGTGAGCCTGCGGTGCATCATGGAATACTTACAGACGCCTGCAGGTCGTCAGTCTTCACGATCAGATCATCGAGTCTGTCCCCCCTCTCCAGCACTTTTTGGATGTTGTCTTTCAGAATAACTTTAACCTCGTTCACCTGACCCTGCACCTGGTCGATCTTGGCAGTCGAGCCATCGGCCGGTGACTGAGAGTTTGTGTCAGCCTGTGAAAACAGAGTCCATTTCAGTTCCATGAGTCACCATCTCCTAATATTTACAACCAGGCAAACTCCAGTCGCAGTCTGCCAGCCAAATGCAAACTGTAATCAAAATTCTTCATGTCCTAACCTCGCTTCCTGCAACTGTGTTAACAGGAAATCGAGCGATCGTTTAACCAAGGCCTGTATGTCACATGAAAACCTCCAGCACTGTTCTACCATAGTAAACCAGGTTAATAAAAATGTCATAAACACCTATACAGAGTTATTTCACATGATTGGAAGTGAATCTGTTTAAGGTCAATATGGAAACTAAAAGAAAGTAGGTTTCAACACTCACCATCGCAGCTCTGTGTCTTAGTCCAAACCAACAAAACAACTCAGCTTCAGACACTGAAACTAAAACTGCTCACGAAGCCCTGTTCTCCTCTCCTGTGCTTCCTGTGTTTCCCGTGACCGAGTCACAAGAGCTGAACAAATGTCTGCTGAAGGTTGCACCTCTGCCCTGTTACACATTAACTACCTGTTGCCTCAATCAAAGTCTCATTGGCTTAGCGAGAGACAGTCAGCAGCACCACAAAGACTTCGATTTAGTCTCATCAGGAACATGAACTACATTCATTTCCTGCTTTTCGACAACTATTGTACATATTAATCGCACAAGAACAGAAATAGAAACTGTACTAGACACACTACGAGTTCCAACTTCCCTGTTTTACGTGATTTACATACCATGAGCGGTCAGAGCAAAGCCAGCGTTGAACTGATAGGTGTGGGCAAAGGGCTCTGTGTTTTCAACTGAGGGATATTCACAAGGCAGTAAAGTCAAGGGGCCTAGTTCCCTCATTTCATTTCCTGGTTCTGTGTTGGCAGTTTGTTACTTCAGCAGTTTGTGGGCAGCCGTGGGGGTGAGAGTTCATTTGTGTTTTTTAAAGCAAATGATAAAAACAATAACAAACTCTATTTACATAGCATCTCTTAATAATACACAGATATAAAAAAGAAAATACATGCAGTGCAATTACAAAAGTTAATGCCAGAGACAATGGATAAAATAAAGAAATAAAACCAACAACAATTAGAAGCCATTTTATGCGGAAGCATTTAAAAAAAAATTTCAACGCTCGCATGTAAACTTGTGAAGTAGCAGGAAAGGAAACATGTCACACCTCCTAGCAGCAGTCTGTCAACTGTGCTAATACAACTGACAGCAATAGTACTTTTATCAGTGTCGTGAATGTAGCATATTACAGTTGTAACATTCAACACATAATATTGCAAATAATATTGTATTTAAAATATTCATTTGAAACGTCAGTAGTGACTGTACCTGTCAGATAATGCAGTGGAGTTTAAGTAGTAATAGCATTACATGGAAATTCCATAAGTAAAGGACAGGTAACTCAAATACTTTCATGTACAGTCCTTAAATAAATCAATATCTTTCACTACTAAAGTTAAACATGTTTTCTTACTTTCAACATCTTAAAAATACTAATCTAGAATGTGAATTGGGATTTAATTTCCTTGCGTGCTTGAAGGATGTATCTTTGTTTTCTTTAAATGCAACATAAAATGTACACACATGGTTAAGAAATGACCAATACACTATGTATTCACTACCCCAACACCTACCATTCATTTCAAACAGCTGCTTTTGCACATCTGATGCATTAAGTCTTATTTTACAACTAATTACTAGTCAGAAAGAGAAATATGTACAATACTAACTAACTGTTATCTAGCTAGCTTCTGTTCTGGCTAGCTAACCATAGCTATATCAACAAAAGAAAACTCGAAATACAACAGTATACTAGATAGACTGATTCATATGCATTTAAAAATTTGCATTTGATTTTCTTTATCCAGAGAGTTGGTATGGCTGGTCCCATTCGTTTGACACTAACGGCAAAATGTGGAGGCAATTCTTGGTCTTGATTCTGAGTCTGAAATCTCTGATGCTGAGGATCTAGACTTATTCTACAGGATCAAGCTGGAGTTGTCGGTGTGTCTTTGAACCCAGCTCTCCAAAATGAAGAATGTTCCTTTGAGGACATAGAAGACTCATCTTCCTGGCTCATCAAAGGAGCCTTTGAAGACTAAGGCTCCTTTGATGAGCCAGTTTGGACCATGTCTGTCCGAGATACAACAACTCATGTTTTGATGGTAATGACACTCACCGAATTTGATCTGATGAAACTTGTCGATATACACGTGTAAACCGGCAAAATTGCAACAAAATCCAAAATGGCTGACTTCCTGTTGCTGAGGACTTTTTCTTTCTGTCTACTGCTGTGTTACAGTGGGCGCTGTAGAGCCCTTTTACCACTATCATTTTGAATTACTCCAGAATACGTACATTTTCATGAGGCCTGATGTGCCCGTAGTTTGGTGAGATTTCAAGTATCTTCAAGCCGTCACAAACGTGATTCATTTTCCTGAATAATCAAACGAAAAGCAATAGGGTCTTTGTACTGTTAGTGCTCGGGCCCTAATTATATTATTATGTTAATTGGAGGAAAGAATTCATGTTTTGAGTCAGACAGGAATGAAATGTTCTAGAGAGTACATATTTATTTTTGATATTTTAATAGCATTGACCTACTAAGTTGTTAAAGATATATTCAAGATTGATAAATAAATATGTGTACATTTTTTACAGTATTGTATTGCTACTTTTACTTGAATATAGGGTATGAATGCTACCTCCACCACTGTGCTTTATTTTCTTTATTTTCTTTTTTGTAGGTCCCAACCTGCAACAAGAGGTGAGTGGGGGAGAGAGAGAGGAGGGAGACCAGGGACATTTGTGCAGCATAAGGTATCAGTTCTGACTAGTTATAATGAAAACCATAACAGTGATGCTATTGATCATTAATCGTAGCTGCAACAGTTCATATATCAAGCAATAATAGGTATTATTAAAAGACACAAAGTTAGTGACATGTGAATAGATGAATGTGGGGGCAAAGAGACAGACAGAAGGGGAGAACTGCCCAGTGGATGATGGGATTTCCCTCAGCAGTCTAGGTCTACAGCAGCGTAACTGAGGGATAGTTCAGGACTCACCTGATATACTGTATATTACTATTTTTACTTAAATATAGGGCTCAAAAGCTTCCTCCAACACTGTTCATTATTTACATTTTTTGTAAGTCCCAACCTGCAACAAGATGTCGCTGCCTCTACGTGGCAGTAGAGGTCAGGGGAAACGCAACAGTTTATAATATGCAGGAAAAGATTTAAAAAGATGAGTGAAAGTTGAGCTGCTATCACTTCCTGTGAGCCTGAGCAGCTGCAGAGGAAAACGGGAGGAAAATGTTTAGCTTGGACTTTGTGTCTGTGAATAACCTTCATGTGCAGAGTTTGCAATCCAGCTGAGGACGAGGAAAGGTAAACAAAGGGCAAAGGTTTGGACCAATCACAGACGGTGAGACGGAGGGAGCCACACGTTACAGGGCTGCTGATTGGCTGAAGCGGGAGAAGAAACCAGTCGGTGAGAGAGCTGAAGCACTTCCCCCTCAGAAAGTTTCCCCACTTCTGTAAAAAACAAGGAGCCTTTGACCCACAAAGAGAAAGAAAGTGTCTGTGAATATGCTGCCTCACCTCCCATGCTGGGATCAGTCCTCACCGGGGTCGTGTTGAACTGGATTTACTGTCTGACAAACTGGACTTTTTATTCTGCTGCAGGAGCCTGGCAGCCAGAGAAGAAGAAGAAGAAGAAGAAGTCAGGGTGTGTCTTGTGCGGACATAAAAACAAACACACGTATATTTTATGGTGGTGTGGAGGTGACTTGGTTCGTTTCTCCTGAGCGAAAGGACGGACAGAGAAAGTAGGCAGCACCATGCAGGGGAACGGAGGAGTGTACGCAGTGAAGAGGAGAAGGAAGCCCGTCCAGAAAAAGTAACTCTTAACCCTTTAAAAACGTTTTCTTGTTTATGATACACTGTCACTTTTTGTTGTTTGTGTGCTGGACGTTGTGTGCAGATGTTTTTTCTTATATACCGTCTATGGTACAGAGTGAAGTTAGAAAATGTTGTGTTCAATCCTACCTGGTTTATCTGCAGTAAACATTTTACAGTCAGTGTTTATGATCAGATGAACTTGAGTTTCCTTCATTATTGTCCACGTGTGTGGTCTGAATTATTAACTGAACTGCTGGTATTGTTTTTGGTATTGTTTTTCATACGTAGCTATTTCTGCTTTTAAGCCAGCAACCCAATATTCACATCCAAGTTCCCAACTTAAAAAAATGATATCTCTGTTCATCTCCATAGACTGAAGGCCCACCTCCCTGCCCCCACTGCATAGCACTGGTGGCCTATTTATTACGTTTTTATTGATATTGAACGTATTACGTGTACGAAATGAAGCATATTCAGCACTGCACTTCCTTGGGCCATTAAAAACACACCGGCCGAGTGTGAAGCTGATACCATGAATGGTTCTTGAGATATACGTTCCATATACAGACAGACTGATGTTTGTGGAATTATAGGTATATTGTATTATTGTTTCCCCATAATCTTGCACTGCCTTGTCAGGATCAATGCTCGACACAATCAATCAATTACCATAATGATAATGATCACTGTGTATATCAACTATTACTAGTGATTCTACCAATTCACTGACGCTCCCCTGGTGTTTGCATTAACACATGAGTCACTTGGGTTGTAGTTGTTATTGTTTGTGGTTATCTTTACTTTACTAGATGTGCGTGTGCTGACAGGTGGGTAGTTCACCTGCAGCAATGTGAAGGCAATGACATCAGGAGGAGATGAAATGATGATGGAGGTCTTAATCATAGCTTTGGGACGTCAGATGTGTAAAGTAACTAAGTACAATTGCTCACTACATAAATACTTTGACGTACCTTTACTATCTCTAGTATTTTCATTTTATGTAACCGTTGGCTAGTTTTGGATGGAACTGCTTCACTACATTCATCTAACACCTTCAGTTACTCTGCAGATCCAGATTATTGATTTGTACAAAATATAATTGACTAATAAACTATAGATGAAGGTACTCTGCAGTATTTAATATCATTACCAGAAAAATAAGATACATTTTTCGAAAATAGGGGAATGCAATTCTTCACAGACGATGGAATAATTACTAACAGTATGCATTGTGTTTATCTCTTTGAAAACTGCAAATATTTTAGAATACTTTCACTTATTCACTTTTTGTAGTAGCCAAATATTTGTAGGCTACTTTTACTGAATTACGGTTTTGAAGAAGCAGAACCTTCACTTACAACATAGCCATCAAATCAACCAGTGGTGGTAGAGGCAGTCATATGAAATACCTTTTACCTATACTTCATTTTTCAAGCTCTCAAAGATGAAGATATGCTCTATTATGATTTTTTACATAATTTAAATAGTATTTATGAGAATTGGAATATTGTACAAAACCAAACATCATCTTGGATCTTATGATGGACTTTTTAATGATTAACTGATTACCGGTAGTCAGTTGTTCACAGTCAGTGAACACAACACTTGAGAGAGCAGATCATATGGTGCTTTCACAGTTACCTGAAGTCCCACTTCTTCTCATTTCTCTCATGAAACCCAAAGTGTCCAAACCTACCACTCCACTACTGGATTATGATTGTTAATTGTGTCATGATAAGAACAATCTAAGTTCTGCTCTGGAAGTGAAATGAGTAACAGCAATGGATGGACATACTGATTACTATGCCCCACTGTTTGACTGTTCACAAGTTCTGTAATGGTAAATGATCAGAATCAGAATCAGAATTATTTTTATTGCCACGTATATATGCATATATTGGAAATTGACATGGTGTGGTTGGTGCACTGTACATAAAAACAAGACAACACTAACACTATGTAATCTGTATAACATAGTGCTTTCCTGCGATTGATGACCACTCAAAATGCTGTGTAGTACAGTTTTGCATTTCACAGATTCACGACTATTCATACCGTGCATCTATTACCACCATTTATTTCAGCATCTATTTCTCTATCATGCATCAATCACACAATAGGGGCACAGACGTCAGGCGAGAAAGTTCATATTCGCTATCTTGCCCAAAGACACTTGGACACTCAGAATGGGATCAAACCACCAACTTTCTTTCTAGTGGACTGTCCGCTCTACCTCCTGACCCACGGCTGGCCCAAGGGGAAAGCAGAGTGACACCATAACAAGCTACTTTCCTGTTCGAAACAACAACATTTTCATCATGTCTTGCACCCCATGTCATTGTGACAACACTGTATGAAAGAGCAGTGTCACACTTTACCATTGAAAGAACAAATAATCTGCACACTTAACCTGACTCACCTGAGACTGGCACTTCTGGCTTCAGGGCAGTGATCACATTGATCTCTGGCCAAAGGCTCTGTTTAAGATGTCGGATAAGAGTCACCATTCTTTAAAAAAGCAAATCTAAGGATAGCATAATGACTACTAATGCAAGTTGTGTGTCATTATTATTCAATTCAAGTCTTTTAGTTGGCGTCTAAAGATGTCTTCAGATGTGTGGCCAGCCATCCAAAACCCAAAGAGATTCAGTTTACTGTCATGTATGACAATGAAAAGCATCGAGTCACGTAGGCCCTGTACACACCTGGCATTAAAAGGTGGCCCAACGTGGGTCTCGCGATTGGATCTCACCTCCCCGCTCTCTTCAAACAAACACGTACGTCATTTCTGTTCATGAAGACCAAGTTGTTGTTGTTTTTTTACCCAGTTTGAGTCGACATGTGCGTCACTGCGTTTGTGTGTGTGTCGGCACGAGCGAGCGAAAGAGAGGTAGAGACACGAGTTGAGAGAGGCTGAATGAATCTCGTGCAGTCGTGCTGTTAAGAAAGATTTGACCAATTAAAGGAAGGGGTCGATCATTATGTGGTGATCAGTGTTGATAGTGTCACAAACAAATCAACGAGAAGTGGAAATAAAAGTTTGATTAATGGTAAAACTACATCAGATGATGTCAGCTGGTTAGGAGGTCCTTCATAAGTGGGACAGGACGGATTCACGTTTACACTGCTAAAAGAATGTTGACAGTCCGCATGTGGTACGGTGTGATTGGATCACAAAAACCAAATGTTAATACCAGGTGTGTACGGGGCCGTATTTTCAAAAGTTGGAATCAGCTAATATTTGACAATAAATCTGTTGATGTCCTCATTGATTGATAGGATCATTGTTGCAATTAGCTTCCATCATAGTCAAAGAAAACCCAACAAATTCAAATAACAGTAAACTGGCTAAAAATAATTAAAACGATAAATCAGTTATTAATATAATTGCATATTGATCTTCTGTCAGTTCCGTGAATCAGTCAGTCCTCTGTCAGTGTCTAGTTCCCGAATACAGTCTGAAGCTGCATTTGTTTCTTTCAGAGACGACTTTGAAGTT
The DNA here is from genome assembly GCA_038501795.1 of Pseudopleuronectes americanus. Classification (NCBI taxonomy): domain Eukaryota; kingdom Metazoa; phylum Chordata; class Actinopteri; order Pleuronectiformes; family Pleuronectidae; genus Pseudopleuronectes; species Pseudopleuronectes americanus. Next base: position 2,940,687 of record CM076733.1, on the reverse strand, counting down.
AAAAAAATGGAGCCAATGGAAATGTTGTGATCCCACTGTGTTTTTGAGAGTTTCGTCTCTTCATTCCAAGCTGCTTTGTCCCCTCCTCTCACGTCCGTCTCCTGTGTCAGTTCAGTGTGTATTGTCAGGGGAGGGATGGCACACAGGACGGCAGCATGTGCTGACATGTTGCAGAGGAACAGCCTTGTGATAATCTGTGGTAAAATGTGGCCAAGATCATCAGACTATACAATAAATATAGTCAGGGTGTGTCTTGTATTTATTTATTTATAGACAGATATGTCTCAACAACAATTAACACTCAGACGATCCTGTGCCCCAGAGGATGAATCGTAACCTCCTGACTCCTCCATTAACTCTGACATTTGTGGTTTTGGGTGAAATGTCACAGCAACGATTGGGTGGATTGCCTTGACATTTGAAAGACTCCGCAGTTTTGTAGTCTTTCCTAAGAGCCTCTGACCTCATCACACCCTACTCAAGTAAAATTTAATTAATAATTATTTCTACATTAATTAATTATTACGTTTATTCGTAATTAGTTAATTTCTACATTTATTTATATATTTATGTATTTCTACATTTAATAATTTATTTCCACGTATATTTCTTTCTTTCTGTATCATAAAATGTTGTCATAGTTATTTCTACATTTATTTATTTAAGTAGTTTTACATTTGTTTTGGTTATTTTAGATATTCATTTCTACATCAATTAATTTATATCTTTATTTCTCTGTCCATATGTTAATTAGGCGGGCAGGTTTAAGTAGGGAGGCCACTATATTCGGATTGGTTATAGTGGTGTGTTCATCAGATCTACTACTTCTGTCTTGATTTATGGTTAGGGTTAGGTACTCAATACTCAGTATACTGAAAATGTCTCTCTATGTATTCCACACATAATAAACGTTAACAACTGGCATGTGCGTGTGTGTGTATGTGTTGTGTGTGTGATTCCTAGTCTTGTCATTTTAAAAAGTGTTTTCAGCCTGTGCTGGTTCTTCAAAGCAGAAAGTTGAAGCTTTGTTGTATGTGGTTTAATTGGGACATTGTGTCTTGGAAAAGCAACACTTAGATCTATTGTCTTCATGAACAGGAACAGTCAGTATGAACTCTCCCACATCCACTCATGCAGAAGTTCAGATGTTTTAATTGAAGTTGTTTACAGGATATGACAAATGTGTCTTGAACCTAAAACACCCAGAATTCCCCTGTGGTCTGTGTTGTGATTGTCTAGAATTGCAGACGTGTCTTAGCAGGCAGTGCCACTGAACATAAACTCCTGTCTTGTTGTAGTGTGAAGACTCCCCCAGTGAAGACAAATCCGTCCAAACGCCACCGGGACCGTCTGAATATAGAGCTGGACCGACTGACCGGCATGCTGCCTTTCTCCGAGGAGGTCAGAGGTCGTCTGGACAAACTGTCGGTGCTCCGGCTCAGTGTGGGATACCTCAAGCTTCAGAGCTACTTTCACGGTCAGTGCCATGAACGTCTAAGTTTTCAATTCACACCCACATAGCTGTAGTAACTAAGAGTAACATAAACACAGAAAAGGTAATATGAAACTTGAATATGTGTGTGAGATATTGTGTGTGTGTGTGTGTGTGTGTGTGTGTGTGTGTGTGTGTGTGTGTGTGTGTGTGTGTGTGTGTGTGTGTGTGTGTGTGTGTGTGTGTGTGTGTGTGTGTGTGTGTGTGTTGTGTGTGTGTGTGTGTGTGTGTGTGTGTGTGTGTGTGTGTGTGTGTGTGTGTGTGTGTGTGTGTGTGTTGTGTGTGTGTGTGTGTGTGTGTGTGTTGTGTGTGTGTGTGTGTGTGTGTGTGTGTGTGTGTGTGTGTGTGTGTGTGTGTGTGTGTGTGTGTGTGTGTGTGTGTGTGTGTGTGTGTGTGTGTGTGTGTGGTGTGTGTGTGTGTGTGTGTGTGTGTGTGTGTGTGTGTGTGTGTGTGTGTGTGTGTGTGTGTGTGTGTGTGTGTGTGTGTGTGTGTGTGTGTGTGTGTGTGTGTGTGTGTGTGTGTGTGTGTGTGTGTGTGTGTGTGTGTGTGTGTGTGTGTGTGTGTGTGTGTTTTTAAACATGGTGCTCCAGACATTTCTGTGGCTGAGCTCTGAGTGTTGGGGGCGTCAGAGCAGGAACTTGACACTGTGAATAATGAGTGGTATCCCTGCTGGGAGGGAAACAGGAGAGTGTGCAGCGGGGCAGATGGAACCTGGGCAGATGGAACATGAGACAGGCCCAGTGGAACAGTAGGTCCTTATTCTGAGGCTGATCAAATACACACCCACTCAAAGGTGGCATTTGGTTGCCTGTGTCGACAGGGCCCAGAACCCATCTACATGCAGGTACAGTTGTCTATTAAAAGTCTGGGCAAGCCTGGTAAAAGCTGCATAGTAAGATTATTTTTCAGGTGACAAGAAGCACATAGATCCCCATCAGCAAAAGATTTAACGCTACATCCACTTAAATGGAGTGACGCCTGCGAGCTAGATCAGGCTGCGCTGATCCAATCATGTGACATACAGTACATAATGTGACATACCTCACTCTCCACAACAATCTCTAATACACACCCGCCTTATCAGGTGGTCTATTTGAGGAGAGAGAAATTTCCCATCATCCCTTCTGCTCGCACTGGTGCTGCAGTTGCTTCAGCCCCTCCAGCCCCCCAGCGTCCACATGCAGGCTCCAACGTATTTGCTCATCACTCCCATCATTCCTGTGTAGTAATATTGGGGAGTGATTTAGTTGGTGCGTAGACGCCAAACACTAATCCTGTTCTAATGCTGCAATAAACGTTTGAACACGATTTGTCCGACATAACTTTGTTTTATTTGAAAAAGCATCAACTCTGCTATGGATACACTTGACGTCTGGAGTTCAAGAGATGTTTGGATACAATGGCTTAGCAATCAAAACCGCCTGCTGATTGGGTCTTTTCGGTCATGACTCAGCCTTGTGATTTGTCAGGCTCCTATTACATGACCAGAATAAAACTAGTGGCATCAGCATCGGCTACCAGTGTAGAATGCAACATTGATAACCAATGGTGGTGCTGACCTCGTTGTCTGATGTGCAGCTGATGTGCAGTTAAATTCTGCATTTTACAATGTTGCAACTTTTAACATGTGTATTGATCGAAATCAGTAATTATCAATGTGTAAGCCTTCTATAGCATTAAAAAGGAAGAGGAAACTCTTGTTCATTACCACACTTAGCATGTCTGAAATCTACTTTTATCTGTTTTGAGAAAATGCAAGAGAAAGTAATTATCCAAAGCCTCTGTGGGAAGATTAAATCCAGGTTTAAACCTAGGTTTAGTTGGTTGCACAAAGGCTGTGAAATGTACATTTGTGGGTATTGTCACAAAAATATAATATTTTAATTTATAACATATCAATAGAAAACTATTTTGTTTGCATTGGTGTTTGAATCAATTGTGTGGATCGATCTGCAGCCTACAATTTCGGGAGTCATAGCCGAAACACATCAATAGGCCAAAAGCAATCCAAATTTTTCATTATTATTATTATTATTATAATGCAAGCTTGCTCAACATATAGAACAAAATTACGAGAAGCCAAAGCTTTGGTGGTGTGGCTACAGATTTGACGGCAGAGTCCTGGAAGCCTTCCCTGTGTGTTTGTGCCTCTGTGGCTCTGCTATCAGCCACCTGATCGCTGCTGTTGATGGAGAAGAAGGGGGCTGCAGACGGAGGAGGGAACGAAGCTCTGAAGCACGGTGGCACGACATGAGGGCTCCTGACAAGGCTGAGCACATGGGAATGTTGGTGAATGAAGACGTTTGTACAACTAACACACACAGCACCACCGCATCCGAGTCATTTTTATTCGTCACAAACCAACTGACCCTTTTATAAGTCTGACCAGAAATGGAAAGAGTGAGTGGATGTAGTGTAATGAGGGAAGAAGAGAAGTAGTTGTGAAAATGACGAAGTGAGGCTGCTTGAGCGGCTATCAGATGAAGACTGTGTCTACACCAGCACATTCTGCTGTTTGTATGTCATGCTGTGAACACGTTATCTCTTAACTTTGATGTCCGTTAGACCAACATCACACACTAGCTGTCGACGAGCACCCTTGTTGTCGTATGTAATGTTACCTAATTTAACCCTTCACCCATGAAACAAGCATGAGTTGTTTCATGGGTTTAAGGGGTTTGAATTGACAACTTCTGCTCTTTTTGCTTGACAATCTATGGTTCAGATTGAAGTTAGAAAACTTTGTGTTCATCCTACCTGGATTATCTGCAATGAAGATATTAGAATTTTCTATAAATATTTAAAAAAAACGGAATTTTCTTTATAACTGTTAAGAAACAAAAACAATTTTCACACCCAAGTTCACAATTTTTTCAAAATAAAATTCAGCTCGATATAAAGTATTGCAGCAACAAAATTGTGGTGCTTTTATTTTGAAGTCAAATCGACAAACAAGAAGTGATTCTATGAATGTTGTTGCCATGGCAGAGATCAGCAGCAACCGTCACAGGACTGTCCATCTGTGTCCTTCAGTCAGATATGATGGAATATAAATAATAAAGATAAGATAAAGATAAAGTGGCTTTATTGTCAATTTCAGCATGTACAAGACATACAGGAAATCGATATGACGTTTCCCACTCTCCCACGGTGAAACATATAAAGTGCACAGGCACAACAAATAACACAAGACATTTCTATAATCAAGTTTTATGCATAAGAGCTGATTTTGACCCAGTTACCAACCACTGCTGTAGTTTACCGCAGGACGTAGAAGAGGATCATCTCGGTCTTCCCACCCCCAACAACTGCTACACAGTACTGGTCGCCTGCTAATTCCAATTTTATTCAAATTGAACATATCCCGTGCCCAAATTGTCCCAAACTTGGAACTGGACCTCTTCCTTGGACATTAATAATAAACATGCCAAGTGTGATGAGAGACGAACCGTTCGCGATAAATGCGTTCCAGATACAGACACACACTTGAGGATAGTAGGTAGACTGGACCAAATGGTGGGCTGAACGACTCACCACTAGCACTGGTCTTGCTTCTAATGGTTTTGACTACGTGTTCTTCAGGATGAAAGCCTTGTACTTTTCATTGTCTTTAGAGAGAAGACCTCTCTGTGGCCTCCTGGGCTTCTGCTGCTTCTCCAGCTAATCTTCCACAGTAGTTTCCTCTGATTGTGGAGGATGTTTGTTCAGGGCTGAATAATGCTTGAAGCCTTTCACGGCTGATACTGAACACAAAAAGGACTTTCCTACGGTACTCACGCAATCGTTGATGTCTTCTTTATGTTGATAATTGAAGTGTTTGGATGTTTTGAGTATGGTTTTACATAAAGAGGAGGGAACGAGCACAGCGAGTGGCAGTCTTATGTTGTGTCTTGTTGTTGTAGTTTGAGTGTAAGATGATAAACAAACCTCTTGTTTGACTCTGAAAACACATTCACCCATTACGTGTCGCCTCCAGTCCATATAAACAACAGAATATCAGACAAAGTAGGTTTGTGATTACAAGTATACAATGTACTTAAAATGGTAATATCCATTCCAAAATAACATTTAGTAATCCGATATATCAGATATTGAACCTTCCTTTCACTTGCATCTCACAAAAATAAATCCGCTTTTTGGAAATCGTCTGCAAACACTGCAGTTAGTTCAGTAAATGTAACTAACTGTAGTCTCCTCAGGTTCACGAGTTAACAAACTCTACCTTGGATTGTTAAAATTTACAGACAAATATTAATTTAGTACTTGTTACAGACACAATGAGATTTCGCGATTCTTGAGACCTAATCCGATACCATGGCAATAAACTAAATACAAAACATCTTTATAATAACCTGTGTTGTGTCATAATCTGCAGGAAGAACTTCTCTCCTGTCTGCAGGAGTGTACGTTTGTGTGTCGCCTTATCTCTGTCGTGCTTCACTCAGACTTTCACATTTATTTAATTATTAATGGATGATGTCGGATCATGAATCCTGATCGCTCTGGTCACTTTAACTCTGATGTGTTAGCTGTGGGTGTTACGTTAAATCTCAAGATGTGTGTGTTTGGTACTTTTTTTGCGTTATGTGTTTAACGCCATAACACTAGCAATAACAAACACAAAGTAAACCTGTCCAGGTCCAAATAACCTCTGATTAGTGTTGGTATTTACTGTTGATGTGTAAGGTCAGCGCAGGTCAGCGGGGGAGTGAGGGGATGTGGCTGGGTAAAACAGCATGTTTCAATGATATTGGACATGCAATGTGTGTCTGCCCTGAGCCTGAAGCACCGGCGTCAATAATTTTGCAGTTGGGGCTGTTTGAGACTGTGATGCTTTTAGAAGTATCGGTTTCTGTGACATCCCTTCTTGTCTCATACAGTTCACTGCTGCAGCACACCTCTTCACCCTCTGTCTGTAATATTCCATTTGACCTCTTGACCTGCCTCCCGAAAAGCTCAGCATGCTCTGGAGTTAAACCAATTGAAGTTAAACCAATTAGAGTCAAACTAATCAGACATGTGACTTGTTACTGACTTTGAAACTTAACAGAGCTTTTACATTCACAAAAAGCTGTGACCTACTATAGGAAATGGAAAAAAGCATAGTGTGAGCACTAGATCTGCACCACCGACTCGATGTGCACACAGAACCTGCAGCAGTGTCAACAAACTCATCATCACACACTCGCCTTAGTTCCTGCTCTCAATCAGTCCCAGGTGATGCTGCGGCTGCACAAGCAGGTTTGCTGGTTACCATAGTGATTTTTTGTCACCATAGCAGCGCAGACTAAACTGCTCAGGATGTCTGACACCCACGGGTTCGCCTTGTGTGGCTGGCGAGCTGACTATTCAGGTCTGCTTCCTGTGTTTGTTGATAACGAGGAGTGAGCGAGGTTGCGGCGAGGTCAGTGCTGACATTAACTCGGCCTCCGGCTGCATTTTTGAAAAACTGTGTCTCCTCTGCCGAGGCCTGAATACAGCAGTGTCTTGTTATAGATTAAATACCCAGCAGTATCTACAGTTTTAGTACAGTGGAATATGTATAAGTGTATGACGACAAATGGTTTCATGTCGACGTTACACTGACTGAACATCCATTGTCTAACTGTTATTAGCCTTAGACAAAAACAGTTCTCTTATCTTTGGACTTCTACAGAAATAAGTGTCAAGATCTTGAAGATAGACAAAGAAAAGTTTACATTTTATTGACCCTGTGGATGTATGGACGAATGATGTTGTTTTATAACATTTTAAATCGAAATATTTCCTCTAGCCTTTCAAATATTACGATTGATATTCAGTAGAGTATCTCTTCATTTTTCTTATTCTAGATGCAGATTTTTCAACTTATAAAACAACTGTTGTAATTAACCTGTGAGATGTAATAATTCTGTATGTTGGTCAGTCTCACTCTTCACCAGATGTTTGCTGAACAGTGGGTGACAGAGATGAGATGTTTTTATGTTGTTCAGGAGACTCAGTTTAAATCATTTAATGGTCATTCAGTCCAATATGTTTAGTCTTTCTCATCTTATTCACGTGTTGCATACTGTGTGTAGCTCTCGGTGTCACTCTGAGCTTAATTCTCGGAGACATTTTGATGTATTACACCAATTCGAGTGGATCCCCTGAGTTGGTTAGTGTTCATGCAATAATAACAAACCCAGGATTCCTTCAGTCAGTCGTCTGGGTTTGTAGAAAGCTGCTCATGAGCGAGATGTCGGGGCAAATTCCTGGTTTTGTAGAGTGGAGACGAGACGCAGATCCAGTGGGTTTGTTTTAAAAAGGGGAGGGGGAGGGGAGGAGGTGGGAGGCGAGTGAGGTTTGTTAGCGTGCAACAGAGTCATTACTGTAAGGAAAGGAAAGGAGGCTTTGCTTAGCTGACTGAATGCCAGCGATCACAGATTAGATTATAAAAGAGTTTGCCAAAGCCTAAAAAAAACCACTTGTTTTTTTAACACAGAGGAAAAAAAGCTGCTCTGTAAAGTTTGATCGAAATAAAACCGAATAATTTCTGGAGACAGGTTCATGGTTTTACTGGTGAGCAGATTCTGAAATGTTTGCATCCCTTCACAGCTACATTGATGCTGTGCAGATGTTTATCCATGAAAAAAAGCACATGCTCTCATTTTCTGTGGGATTTCTGTTTCCTCCTGTCGTCCAGTTAAACGGCCGGTAGGACGTCACTGACACTTTGTCTGCGCCACAAATAAACCAGTGAAACATAAGCGGGGATCTTACAAGTGAATGCGTCTGAGGAGAATCTTGTGCTGTATTGTTCGTTTGTAAAAAAAGAACATTTGAGAAAGTCCAGAACCAAAGCTGTGGATATCCTCGGAGTTCATGTCTGAAAATGGCTTCTCAAGAGACTGTTGTTATTGTACTCATGAATACTCAGTACCCCCCCACCCCCCCAACCCTTTAGCTCTTTTTTGGTCTCCTCCAATCCCAGAGGAAAATATCTGACTCTTAGCAGCTAAATGTCTGAGAGTGAGTGTGAGACTCATACCTTTGGCAGAGTATAGTGGACAACTGCCGGCTTCGTCTGAAAATGAAACTATAGCGAAGCAAAACAGTGAAGTTTCAGTCAAACCAAATCAGTGAGCTGATAGTGCCTCGAATAGATGAGCAGATATGCTGTCAGGTGATCATCCTTAGTTGGTTCATCCCAAGGTTTGTCATCTTCCACATGTAGTCATTTGATCCCAGATTATAACAATGTTTCCAGTTTATAGTGGAAAAAAAACCATATACAAACAGTCAGCCTCTTTTAGGAGTTCCCTGCTGACATCCACATGGCTCGGGATAATCTCCCGACTTCACTGTAAAATGCCTCCCAATGCTGCAAATGAACGGGTTTGTTCACACAAATAGTTTCAAAAAGGCTTCAGTTAGATTTGCTTTGATTTGCGCTGCTACTTCAGGACAATTGAGGTGAATTCAGGTTGTGAGGCATCGAAATTTAGTAATAAACTGTTCTTTCCAACGTGGTTCTATTTAATACAAACTACAAGAATAAATACTACCATACCAAAAGCAGTCCTGGGAGTTTGGATTCTGAAATGAATGTTTGACTGTTTGTATGACTAATTGATTTATCAACTAATTGTTTCAGTGCCAAATGTCTCCTGATGCTCAGAGATGGGAGATGTTCCTGTGTTTGCATCTGAAACCGCTTAAATATTGTGTGCCTCTTAAATAAGAGGCTGACGTGTTGTTATTTTTGTACTCTGCAGCGGTGCTCCGGAAAAATGCGAGGTCAGCTCCTCTCGTGCCTGCAAACGGCAGAAATGGACAGACTGTGTCCCTGGATGGAGTCGGTTTCTCAGAGGGAGAACTCCTGCTTCAGGTGCGGTAACCAAACGCAGAGTCGGATCACATGTGTGCAGAAGTGTTTGTTCAGAATATGAAATGTGTATCATTCTCATTACTTTCGCAGGCTCTGAACGGTTTCGTACTGGTTGTGACGACTGATGGCACGATCTTCTACTCGTCCCCGACCATCCGGGACTTTTTGGGCTTCCATCAGGTTAAACTGTTACACAGTGTAAATATATTTCTGTGTACCATACTGAAAGGAAACCCCAAGAAGTTAAACAAAGTCTTTCCTCTGTCATCAGTCGGATGTCTTCCATCAGAGTGTGTATGATCTCGTTCACGTGGATGACAGAGAGACGTTCAAGTGTCAGCTCCACTTCGCCCTCAACCCCAGCAAAGCCGACGTAGACATGATAGCAGAGGGTAAATATTTAATCAGCTGATATTTTAAATCTTAAAAATCCTAGTAGTTCATCTTAACACTAATCAATCTCTTCTTGCAATCGCTCATGTACTGTTGTACTTGAGTTGTGACTTTCTTTTCTCTGGTTAACCTGAATCCTCTTAAAAGGCCACAAGAAAAATTTCTGTAATTATAATTACATTTTTATTTGTTTATTCATTTAAATTAACAACAAACAACTACAACATGCACAACAACTCAAACTACTGAAATGATGGGCACTGGCTCCTTATCACTGCTCTCGTCAGTTGGGAGTTTAACTTTGGACTGGCAAAAAAAAGTTCTGAGTGTGATATTTTTCTCCCTTTTCATCTTATAGATAACGCAGAAAATCATCAAACTAATTGAAACTTAAATTAAAATAGCTGTTGGACAGTTATACAGTAAGTGTGTGTTTAGAAATCAAATGTCTGTCGGTTCTGAGTGCCGTTCGGACGGATACAGTGTTGGAGTAACAGATGCTGAAGAACCCAGAAGGCAGGTATGTTGGGATGCAGTGTAGAGACATACCAGACATTTAAACTAAATATTGTTTCTCTGCAGGCGGACAGTCCAGCTCTCAGAACTTCTTGCCGCAGTACCTCCCTCCAGAGAACTCCTCTTTTCTGGAGAGAAGCTTCTGCTGCCGCGTTCGCTGCCTCCTGGACAACACCTCGGGATTCCTGGTAACACTATCAAAACATTTGTTCAACAGGAGATTTCAGCCGTGCTATAATCTTAACCATGTTCCCCGTCTTAGTTTAGTGTTACCATGCCAATGTGCAAAGTAAAGCTGAGGCTGATGTCAGAATGTCATTATCAGAGCTACTACTGGGTTATAAAATATAATTCTGACTGGATCATGAAGGGATGTTGTTACAGTTCATCCTGAGTGGACCATGATTGTTAGCACCAAAGTAAACTAGAGTGCCACTCTGACAGCATATATCTCCCTCAAGGCTAATGCCATATATCTCCCCATGTCAAAGCAATGTTTCATTCATTATTATCTCGACCATGGCGGCCTGACAAGAGATCTCTAACTTGGTGTTTTGCTCTTTTGCTGAATTGTATAGCTGTGTGCAGTGCCATTGGCTGCATGCTTGCATAGATTGAATGAATTCTGTGGGAAACAGTTTTGTGATAACCTGTCCAGTAGTTTTGGTGTCATCCTGCTGACTAACAGACAAATCCAATGAAAACATACTACAGCTGTGGTCCGACGTGACCTCCGGGTAAAACCCCAACAGAATTGGCTTTGGAGTTTACCCTCAGTTTGACTTTCACACGTGCACAACTCAGCGGGAGGTTCTCTGCACAGACGCACAACAGCAACAAATCTTCCGCATTACTCGGGCGAGAGGTGGAGCAACCGGCTGCAGCAAGCAGAGACAGGAAGAGACGTATTAAGTTAGCTGTGTAGCAAACGTGATCATGTTTATAGCAATGTGTCTGTAGAGTGTTAGAAACTTCATCGAGTCCCCCCACTTGCTTGTGGAGAATCCAGCTGAGGATCCCCTGTTGTGTTGTCACGTCCACTTCTCCTGGATTTCTACAGACATTTGAGTTTATGATATTTGGTGCAGCCTGATAGAATTTAAAGTGAGTGAGGGGTCTTGGTGGAGATATGCACTCAACTGTGGGCCAGTCTTGATAGTTTGAATGTGTTTTGGGGGTTTTCATACAAGTTATTAAAGTGGAAGATGTCCCAGATGTATTAGCTGTGTGACTGTAAGCCTATATTAATTCTTAAAACAAGGCAAAGGTCACACGGCAATAAATGAATATGACTTAGATACTTTTTAACAGCTCAGATTTCTTCTCATCTGGATCTAGGCAAAAAAGGTAAATAGAGGGAGTAACCTCTGCTCTAAACCACAAATTTCAACCTCATCGAGACACTGGATGTTAAATCATGAAAACAATGAAATCACCAGGGTTAAAGTGGTGAACTAAAAAACACCTGGTTTAAGAGCCACGTCGCTAGGCTCGTATACATATTTACATGCTTGTATACGTGCCTACATTTTTTTATGTAACTGTGTCTCCTCCACCCCAGGCTCTAAACTTCAGTGGGCGTCTCAAGTACCTGCACTCCCAGGGACATGTCGGGGCCGATGGGACTGTGGTGCCTCCTCAGCTCGCTCTGTTCGCCATCGCCACACCTCTGCAGTCTCCCTCAGTCATGGAGATCCGCACCAAGACCTTCATCTTCCAGACCAAACACCGGATGGACTTTGCGCCTATGAGCATTGACACTAGGTAGATCCTGGAGATTTTTTGTATTACTCTCCATATGTTGTCAAATGCCTCCTTCTCAAAAAAAGGAGATAGAACCAGAGAGTGAAATTATTCCAATCCAGTCCAACATTTTCCACCTCTAACAGTCTGTCCTTTGTTCGCTCTGTGTTTGTTTTCCTTTCAGGGGGAAGCTGGTGTTGGGTTATACGGAGGTAGAGTTGGTCACACCAGGCTCTGGGTATCAGTTCGTCCACGCTGCTGACATGATGTACTGTGCTGACAACCACCTCAGGAGTGAGTTACTGCTTTCATCTTTTCATCGCTGCATTGTTTTTTTCATAGCTTACCTTCCTATCAGCCTTATGTGCGTCTGTTGTCCACCTGCTCTGTCCTCAGTGATGAAAACCGGAGACAGTGGCTTCACGATCTTCAGACTGCTGACTAAAACAGGACAGTGGCTGTGGGTTCAGGCCCAGGCTCGGGTAGTCTTCAAGAAAGGGAGACCAGACTTTATCATCGCTCGGCAAAAAGCCCTCACGTAAGCGCCACTGTCTGATCTTCAAACACTGCTTTGTCAGAAATGCAGCATAAAGGGGCCGCAATATACTCAATTTACATTTTGTCAGGTTGTGCTCCCTCCACACGCTCACTTTTGCATTAAACACAAACACTACTCACAAGTAATTAGGCCCTAAGTAAGAAACTGTAAGCTTTGAAACTGTGTGTTTGTTTGATTCGCTTCAGAGTTTATGAGACCAACATTTGTGCTCTCAATTCACATGCTACACACAACATGCACAGCTAGAACATCAGGGTTAAAGTGACCGGAACGATGGATTCATGTTCTGACATCATTGATTAGAACTAAATAAACGTGATCATCTGTTTGTGAAAAGCGACAGAGATGAGCAGACACACACACCTGACAGCCAGAGCATTCATTTTATTCCTTTATTTTGCTTGTGTGATTTATTTCATTGTATATTTTCAATAATTAAATTCATAACTGAATCAATGTGTGTACATATAGTTCATATGTATATATGTATATGTACATGTACAGCAAAAGTCGCATTGTATTTATTTCCTGTGTGTAGTGTTGATTGGATAGTGTAGTGTAGTATTAACCTTTGCTTGTCACTTCTCATTTTCTGTAGAAACGAAGAAGGAGAGGAACAGATGCGCCAAAGAAGAGAGCAGCTCCCGTTCAACCTCGCCACCGGTGAAGCTGTCCTGTACGACGTTTCTCTGGACCCCCTCTCCATCCCTGGTTCTCCTGACACCGGCACACCGGGAACCTCCGAGCCCACAGCGGAGAAACCTCTGGACCCAGCCTCGATCCTGGGATCCCTTCACCGGCAGGACCGCTCTATTTACACACAGCCACAGAATCCCAGTCCCCAGCTCCCAGTCTTCTCCCTAACAGAGGACACTGATTGTGAACAACCCCAGCCGTCCCTGGAACAAGCCTTTCTGGACAGCCACGCTCTGCTCAGTGTGCCGGGTCAGAGCCAAACTTTGCAGAAGAGGTCCAGCACAGCAGACCTCACGTCAGAGGCCATGATTGAATCTTTGGAGCAGATTTTGGGAGATATCGGGGACGGAGGGATCGAGGGCCTTGAGGTGGAGGAGACCGAGCTGAGGGAGTGGGAGAAAACCCTGATCAGGATGAATAAAGAGAGGGAAGATACATCGGATGATCTGAATCACATCCTGGCTAATGATGTGTTCTCTTATGTGGAGGAGGCTCTGATGAGAGAGACTGGTGGACCTGCTGTCCAGGCTTCAGGTCAGCCTGGGTGTCCTGTTTCTGGCATGATCAGCAGTTTATCCATTCAAGGAGAGCATCCTGCTTTGTCAAATAATGAGCCACAGTGGCAGCCAGTGACGGACATGGAAACTAATCAGAGTGGGTTTGGAGGAGAAGCTCGGTTGGGAAATATTCCTGGTGGTGTTGGTAGTTCGAACAGACTGAAAAGTGCTTCACAAACCTTTGTTCAGGGAACGACAAGCACACTAACACCCAGTCAGTGTCGACTCACTCAGCAGGGACACTCCTATTCTCTGTGGCCTCCAATCAGCAGCAATCACCTCTGTGGCAATGAGATGATGTCAACGCAGACACATCTGTCATGGCTTCCATCCACACAAAACACTAACACTATTCACAGCAGACTTCAATCTGGCTTGGAGGTGATGGACCAAAGTGAGCACTATTCTCTAACCCACTCCGGTTCACAGCAGACCTCCGTGGAGCTCCAGCCTCAGGACCCCGCAGAGTGGCAACAACAACGGCAGCTGTCGCCAAGTTTTCACCACCGCACACTTTCACATTCTTCACAAACACCAGGCAGCGTGAACTCAACAGCTCACCCACGAACACAGCGATTATCCGGCAGCTGCATGTATGAAAAAAGAGAAGGTCACATACCGAACGCTGCGACTGTACTCAGCAGACCGAACGGGCCCCTCCTGGGACCCGCGTGCGCCAGAGGAGCCACACATGCTGCAGGGACCACCACATCCGCTTGGACCTCCACCCTGTCGCACCTCGGCATCAACCAGGGGATGATGTCCAGTCCCAGCACAGATGTGGGCAACATCAGCATGGGTCACCTGAGTGGACACGATGTGGCACATGTAGGGACGCATCAAGTGGAGTATCATGTAGAAAACGGATCATTACAGTCGTCATTCTTCTGTTGGAACAGTGAAGCTCAGGTAAGATGGGGGGCTAGTGATTGAGAACGTTAACTTAAGACGGGCTCAGATTTCAGTGTTTCTCAGCTCACTGTCCAGATGGTCATGATTTGTCTTGGGGAAACAGTTTGTAAATGCTCCTGACAGTTTGGATGAGCCCCTCCTGCACCTCAGCCATCCATCAAGTTGTAAAGTAAGAGGAGTTATGTAAGGGTCTGACCGTGGGAGCATTTCTGAGGCCTGAGTGGAAATCAAACTCTCCAGGTTTCATCATCGTTGCAAATGATGAGCAACTGTTAGAAAATAAATTATTCTTTAATCAGAAGAAACCTGTATATGAGAAAATAATTCAGAGAAGTCAAGGTCTGAAACCAAGTTTAAAGTAATGGGTTTAAATTGAACCTGATGAATCACTGAGCATTATAAATCCCTTCAACAGATTCTGGGTTTTTGTTACATGAAAAGTTGCAGAGCATGTGAGGTTCATCAACTGTTCAATTCTGAATGAAATAATCTTTCTAGCTCTTTTTCCATGAGTGTATGGTCTAGCTCCAACTAGTCTACCAGTAGTTAAGGATGAACTACGATATCAACTCCTCATATTTAGCAATTTATATTAATTTTTTGTACAAAGCTGAACCATCAATTTAGAAAAAAGAAAGACTTAAGTGTTTCGTGGACCTGAACCAGCTGACGATTTAAATTATCAGTGTTGCGTTCAGATAATCACAGCCTCTCTATACTTCTCTTCCACAGATTCCCAATGGTTCCCTGAACAGCGTTGTCGACCAGTTTGCCTTCCCCGTCATTACTGATGGGACCGTCAACCTTTCCCAGAACACCGGGCTATAGAGACATCGGCCCCGCATCGATAGATGAGCAACCATTAGTGACTCAGAGAGAACTTTTGAGATCATTCCTCCACTGGGAGGAAGAGACAATTGCTGGGTCTGCTGTGGCTCACCAATGAATATGGACCTTCTCATTTCAATCTAAGCAAACCTGCTGCACCACGGTCTTGTTCTCATCATGTAAGTGTCCCGTCGAATATTGACCTGACCAATAATTAGCTGTTTTACATAAATTCGGTATTAAGCAGAAGTGCCCTGTCAGCAGAGATGAAGCACGAATCAATGTTTTTTTTTATAAGTTAGTCTATCAGAAGCAGATCTGTCATTGAGGTGCTGTGTCACCATGTCAAACCCGGGGAACAACAAAAGGTGCCCCTGCAAAAAAGTGTCTGGCTGCAGGACTTGTTTTGGTGGAACATGTGCAGGTGGGAAAGCGAGAACTGTTCTTGATTGGTTGATCTGAATCTTCCATCAAAATGATACAGGCTGGAAGTGGGATGGGAGGAAAACGCCACCTGCTCAACTGATGAGTCAGAAAGAGACTTTGGTGGTTGGAGGATGGAAGATGTTATCATCTCATCTCCATCATTTATAATTTCCGGTATTTACTCTGCCTGAAGAAATGAATCGTGCGCAATTTACAAATCAACAGATGGTATAAGAAACTGAAACCGTTTTAACAGATTCGTACAAAGATGACCATGAAAGGAAAAACTACAGCTCCCATGAAAATGAACTACAGATGTGACAGTACTCACAGTAAACGCTACATTTAGGAATAACACCAGTTACTCACAAAGTGCGCTGTGGCTCCAGACTCCTGAGCACTGAATTGTGAAAGATTGACGTTTATTACAAGCCACTAAAACAGAATAAATATTTAATAAAGAATTATATAAGCTATGGTCCTTATCAAAACAAAGTGTCTGAAGTCCTGGTTGCACTTTGGCTCTCTAGAAACCAGAGGAGATTCAATTATATTTCTTTGCTGCACTTTGCCTTCGGCACTTTTGTCTAATTGAACACATGCAGTACTTAGTATTTACCTCCAGCTCTATATTGTGCTCTAAGCTTTAGTTTTGTCCACCAGTTATAAGATGCTTTGGCCAAATGAGTAAAAGGTATTGTAAATTAAATCATGAATCCCCTTATGTGGCTTTAAAAGCAAAGAAAATGTTATTTGCATTAATGTTGTGTGTTGTTTTTATCCCTCCAAAGAGAGTATTTGGATTTTACTCAACCATGAAATGAAAGAGTGCAATGTAGAAAAAACAATCTTTACCCAAAGCTTAACATTTTTAACAATTTGAGAGTTACAGTTTTATGTAGACTCGTCTTATCTGGCAATTTAAAAAAAATAAGATTATTTCGTTTTGTATTGAACAAAAAAATAAGATTATTTTGTTTTGTATTGAACAAGTATGTCATTTCTTGTCACTTCCCTGAATCCTCTTGTTAAGGTTTTAATAAGACCACCCACTGGGCAATAACACGTTTATGACACTATTACCTAGTTGTAAGCAGGTGTAAGGACATTTAGAAGTGTTTATGAACATTTAGAAGTCATTTGTCAGCATCAATAATAATCCAATGTTTAAACAGATGTAGATATTAATAAAACTATTAAACAGACTGAAATATTTTGCAGTCAGCAGAATAAACATGTTTGTGCTCCCAGGAAGATTTTTCAAAAACATTGCAAATGTGTCATTACTCACTGCATTAAGTTAACATATGGACCATTACTGATCACCGTGACAATATGTTGAGCACCAATGATGGTTGTTAACTTATGTAACTATACATGTAACTTAAAATTCACTAGATTTATCTGAGGCTTTAAGCTACATCTCCTGACCTTAAACAACTAGAGGAAACGGAATAACATGAGGTTTCTTTAGATTAATGATATATCTGAATACTTAAAAATAACAACTGTTACTTTGTCGTTCGGTTTTATATTTATTCAGTATCCAGTCACAGCTGCTTCACAGGATGAGTTAAAAAGCTGTAAAAATGTCTTAGCTACATAAAAGGAGGTGTACCAGGGCCACGGCGATGCCTCGTGGTGGGTCCTGGTGGGCGGCGGTGGACGGTGACTGAGGACTGGAGTGGCCTCTGGTCTGGATGCTGGATCGTGGTCCTGCTGGTTGCTGACCATGGACTATGATTGCAGCGGGACTGCATCAATGCCGCTAAAGACTTTAATGATGAATGTTTTTACACGTGGCATCTATTGCACTTCTGTCCGTCCTGGGAGAGGGATCCCTCACATGTGGCTCTCTCTGAGGTTTCTACTTATTTTTACCCTGTTAAAAGGGTTTTTAGTAGTTTTTCCTCACTCTTGCTGAGGGTTAAGGACAGAGGATGCCACACCCTGTTAAAGCCCTATGAGATGAATGTAATTTGTGAATATGGGCTATACAAATAAAATTTGATTGATTGATTGATTGATAAAAAGACGTGTTATAGTGTATTAAAAACATGTACAAAATATTGGGGAAGTTAAAATAAAGTGTTATCATAGAAAAACACTTTATTTAACCCCCAGCGTAGTCTTCATAAGCAGCCTATATGCACCAGATTATACACTATACATTCAAAAATACATTGAAGCATTTTTGTTTTAATTATTGATAAAACTATAATTATATAATTAATTTAAACATATTTACAGTCATGCCATCATGATGAACTGCATAGTTAATTTTCAACCTTTAACAAAGAAAATAGAATAATAAAATAAAAAAGCAGAACTCAAAGTCCACTTGAGCTTTCAGTCGGATCACAACGCTTTCAACAGAAGATAGAGTTTCCTCAGTTGTCAAAGACAGTAAGGAAACTTATTTTTAAATAAATAAATGAAGCAGTTAATAAATATTCATAGAAACCAACCAGTTACAGATGCTTCACACAAATAAACATTACAAGAAACAGCTACATTGTATTGTCTTATAATCATTTATTCGTTTTTTTTTACTAATGCCAGATACTGAAAGAAAGAAATGATTGTCCCAGATTATTAGACTTTATACTTTCTGTTGGATTCTTGGCACTTTTCTAATGTTTTCATCTGGCATTTTGATTTTGGAGACATGGGAGAGAGACGGCAGATCGAGTGCTAACTGTGAACAGATTGAAATTAGGCAGCGTGACTCAGAACTGTAAAAAGCTTTTGTAGAATTTCCCCTAAAAAATCCTGTATCAGCTGAATCCACATGGAAATGTGGTTTCGTTTTGTCAAGTCATGTTGATAAAGTAAATATGCACCTGAATACATTTTGTTGTACTTGTAGAAGATTATTATTGCCATATTATTCTGTGTCTGGATAATTAACGGTAATGTTACACTCTGTATTCTTTGTGTGCAAAATATAACCACTGGGAACTAGTGTCATTTATTTTTGCCATTAAAGAATTGTAACCCCTCGGCCAGTCTTGGTTGTTATTCCCTGTGCTGCACCTGGAGCGTTACCTCTGGAGGGGTTCGCATGAGGACACGGTGTGATTGTTTTCAAACTGGGTCATCTGGCGACCTCAGAAATGAAAAGGTGTCAGGTTCAACCCGGTGAGGACCAGCCCGAGTGCCAGCTGGTATCGTTATCTATGGAGTATCTGTGGGCATGATGTCACATGTAATGTTTGTGTTCCCGTCTTCCTGCTCCTCTGAGATACCATGTGTTCCCACAAGACATTGTGTAAGCTCCAGCAGCCTCCCTCCTCTGTCTGCCCTTACCCAGCGTAGTCCCCTCGCTCTCTCCAGTGTCTGCTCTGGGCACAACGGCCTCTTTATTGGATATAAAATCTTAAAAACAGCTGACTGGTCTTTGAATTTCCAACAATAGTCTACAGCAATGCCTCGCAGCTCTATGGGGGTGCACTGTATGCTGTGTTCACATTACATCATTAAATTTGTATTCACGAACAGCCAAGAGGAGAAAACGTCCACGTAAGCCACTGACTTCAGAGTCCCAGGTTATGACCAAAAATGAGACAGGTAGGAAACTCAAGACAACAAGGGAGGGACCAAATATCTGCGAAGGTGCAGAAAGACTTGGAATTTCAGGCAGAAGAACCACAAAGACATGAAAAACCACTAAAAAACGCTGCACAACATCATGTATAGTTGTCAACAAAAAAAAACTATTTTTTTGAAAGACGCATAAAGACCACAACCACCATGGCTTCTTGGTTTGTGGTTCCCTTGTGTGGTTATTTGGAAAATAGGGGTAGGGGAAGAACTTACATTACCGATCCCAGGGGTCCGATGTGTGCCATTTGTAATTCTGGTGCTTTTCTATTATTTTGACTCCTTTATTCCTTTATCTCACTTTTATTGCAACAACAATTGATGTAGTTTCTGGAATATGACCACTTCTGACTCTGCTTCCTACTGGAGTACGTATTTAGATTAGTTTAAAAAATGATATTTTCTTCTTCTTAGGCCCTCACTAAGTTTAAATCAAATCTGGTCAGTATTTTCTGCATAAACAGACAAGTAAGCATTGAAAAAATGACAAAATGCTTCAAATGAGTCCGAAGCTATTATTAGTGTGTTACCATGTTCGCTGTCCGAAAGATTAACCTCTGGTATTGTTGCATTGACACTGTGGCTGTTGTTCAAAGATATTCATATAGGAATTCATAGAAATACTCCTGTAACCAGTTCATCCCACTTTACTACTCAAATAGGCCTTGGTGTGCCTGTGTCTTTATATGGACAGGTACAATTTCATTTTGGCAAGTTGTTTATAAATATGGACTATTTTGTGAACAATAGACTATAAACATAAAATAGTATTTTCTTATTTTGATTAAAATAGTAGACCAACGTTTACCTACTATTGCCGTTCAGAATCGTTTGTGTATATCTTTCAGGTCATTTAATGTCATTTTCTAACCATTTGAAATGTCTCTTTGTGGACATTTAGCTTCTTTCTGGTCTTTTTGCACCTCTGTGATCATTTGTGTGTATCACTGTGGTCTCTATGTGATGGTTTGCATGTCTCTTTGTGGACATTTCAAATCTTTTTGGTCGTTTAGCATCTCTGGGATAATTTTTCTGTCTCTTTGTTGTCGCCTTGAGCTGTGGCCCCCTGACTCCTTGGGCCCCTGGACCTATTGTCAGGTAGGTCCCTTCAGTCCATTCGTTCTGCTCTTAATTTCTTTTGTGATATTGGTTGTTTGTGTACTGTGATACTGACTCTGATGACTACGGATTTCCTTCCAAATGAAGTTGTTGAATACTAACTAATAATGCTTCATGTGGGCTGTAGACACTGACTCTACTTTACTTTTGGAACCAAAGTGCCTCTTGTTTGAGTCCACAAACACATTACGAGTGGTTTCTAATTGAGCAATCACCTAATGCAATGCTACACCATTATTTGGCTTTTGGACCATTTGCTTGAGACCTGTATTTTAGCTGTTTTATTTTTTTTAAAGGCCATCTACATCCTGTGCCGAAATCCAAGCTGTCCCCGAAGAAAAGGCTGCTTGGTCTGTCTGAATGAGGGATTAAACACAAGAAAAAATAATGTAACCCAATATCACAATCAACCAGACCTAACATGACGTTCTCACGCGAGGAATCCGATGCTCTATTAGGAGCAACAAGAAAGAGAGGAAGACGGACTGGGAGGGAGGGAGGGCGAGGGAAGAAGGGATGGTGGGAGGAAGCAGCTCTAAAAACAAATGACTGCTCTGGGAGTTGGCTCATGAAAGTTAGTGAGGGGGGAAATAAATGGCAATGATATTAATGAACCTTTGTATGAACTTCCTATCATTTTGAGTCCGCTGTATAAATACTACCTGGGAGTGTGTCTGCATTGAGACCAGTAAATCTTTGTGAAGGCACACCATGTTAAGGTTTTAGGAATATTTTGTGTTTATTCACATTAAGAGATACACAGTATCTGAATTATTTCCAGACCAGTTGTGGAATGTAGCGAAGTACATTTACATTAAGTACAACTTTGATAGAGTATTTCCATTCCTACTACTATAACATTATTGCATTTCTATGGGAAATGTTGTACCTTTTGCTTTACAAATACAAATTGCACTTTTTGTATATCTGTGTTAATTTGACTGTGAATTGCTGGTTACTTTTTGGATTCAGATTGATGCACACTTGTACATAGCAGTGTTTCTGGTCATGTCTGATTTAGTCTGTAAGGTGCTATAGGAATAGCTCTTTATAGTACTTCAGTGCGTTAAGGAATTTTTTTACCTTCTTGAATATATCTACTTTGTTAGAAGGTTATGAATACTTCCTCCACCTGTAGCACTGACTGTAGCACATATATTGTTACTTTGGCTCCACCATGTGGCAGAGAGTTCTCCTACAGGTAATATTAAAAGGTAATAAATACAAATTATATTCTCATCTACAACCCATATAAAATCAATATAAGATTAATTATAGGAGAGGAGACACAAAGTATCTGTCACATGTTAGATCCCATCCTGGAACTGACACCCATAAAGAGTCCTTTTAAGTTGGGTTAGGCCACATAACAAAGTTTGATTTTGATCAAGTTCAACCAGGACCTGGATATCAACATAAATATTTTTACTGTTAAATATTTTCTGGTATGTTTATTATTGGACTTTGAATAATTATTGAGATAAATGCATTGCGGTGTGATCGCAGTAAAAGCTGAGTTGTAGTTCAAACACTAAAATTGTATTCATATTTATTTTTAGATAACAGTTTGTTGTTTTCTGTGTTTTCTTCCACATCAACCGTATATTTCATGTTACTTTGAAGCTGCATGTTTATATTTATCTATTCATTTATAACGTGGATAGAAATGTACAGAAGTGGAAATCATAACCCCGATTATTTAGAATAAAATAAATTTGAATGCAGGTTGCATCAAATAAAAAAACTTTCTCAATGCAGTGTGAATAATTGTCAGCCATTCTTCCCTTCTCTGTCAGTTTTATTCCTGTCGATCCAAGTTGGAGAAATACAACGTTTGTAAGCGGAGAGATTGTGTTGGCAACGACAAAATGATTTACTGAGCTTTGTTCTCACAGTGATCGTAGAGTTACTGATGCACGTGAACCTGTTCTGCAGCTGCACCGCCTGAGGGTGGCGCTGCTGCAACACGTGTGGGATGGACTGCTGCTACGGCCTTGTAGTCACTTTACTTGTCCCGTGAGGAAATTCGTTTTTCAGCGTCAGGGCAAACACATGGCAAACACTTACTGATGGAGATGTTACATCAGCTGTTTTCACAAAAATGCAGCTCGGAGAGGGAAGAATGCTGTTCTCACATTTCACTCCAGAGGGGGGATCTGTGGAAAATACGGGAAAGAGAGAACCACTCTAAGTGACCTTGGCCTTCAATTTAGTGCAAAAGTCCCACAGAAATATTGACATCTGACTCTGCAGTTTTTAACATAATGCATTGTGCCTTTGTTCCATTAAACTAAAGTACAGAGGGAAATTTAAAGAACAATTTCTTTTGTCATCATTGCATTTATAGTTCTGTTAATTCTGTTTTCCAGTGGAGAAGGTTTTTTATATGGAGGGGGCACAATGTGACAATTACACTAAGGACACAAATTGGCTTGTGGTGCAGAGGTGTGAATATAGCCAGGATTTCACCTTTGCTCTATGATTGGAGCCCAACAGCCAAACTTCTACACTCTGTATGAGCCTCTGTAAACCACAGGCAGCACAGCATTAATCATCAAGCATGTGTCCTCCATGCGTATGAAAAGAACAGGAGGGAAGTTCATTATATTTCTACAGAACTAAGCATGGTGTTACATCCATTCATTTACACTTAGATTCGTAAAATTGTAAAATCTAGAACAAAGACACAACGTTTCTATGTACTAGTGCAGTACCAGCTCTACAATATACTGTCACTTTTTATTGTTTGTGGACTGCATGTCATGTGCAGACCTTTTTGGAACTCAGTTTGCTTTATTTCTGTTCATATTTATCGCACACTGCATGTCAGCAATTTCTGAGTTCTGTTCCATATAAAGCATTGCTCAAAGCGTAAGCATTTGTTTTCTGGACAAATTACCAAACAGGAAGTGATTCTGTGAATAGTAATAAGAATAATTCCAAACCATCTGTTAGAAAGAATAATCAAAATCATCAAAATGATCTGGCAACGGTTTTGACCGGCAAATTGATCCAGTTAACGACCACCATAGTTGATCTGAGGACGTAGAATAAGTCAGAGAGTTAGCATCCTGCCCGGCCCCACTGACTGCTTCAGAGCCCTGGTCACCAGAACATATCTTCAGTGCATCCAACTCAGCACTGCACTATTTCAGGCATTTTAACATACACATGCAAAGTGTGAGGCCATTGTGACGAACAGTTCTTGAGATGTGCCTTCCACATACAGACACACAAGTAAGGTGGATTATTATAATTCTATAGTATCATTCAAATTTATCATGGAATCTTTTGCATGGTTTATATTGTGCGTAATATTGATGTATAAATATTTCACATGAATTCAGCCTGAGCAATACCAGTACAATATACCATACAAACTAATGAATCGCTGCCATAAATACACACTTTTTGAAGCTTGATCTGAACCTGCTCTGTAGCCGAATTGCTCGATTAATGGTGTCTAACGTTGTGTTATTGGGCATTATATTGAAAGTTGTACATCATGATACTACATTTTGTTCTATATTGGCATATTTCCATGGTAACTCACTTCAGTTCAGATATATGAACTTAATTATACAACTTTTTTGGCAGATACCGTGTTTTTTTGTCAAATTATCTGGATATAGATTAGGTTAAAAAATTTATTATGGCATTGGCTATCATCATGACGCATATTCATACATCCTTTGCAGGGGCCACATCAAAATTCAATCTGAAAAGAAAACAAACAAGTGTGAAGAAGTATTTTAATATGTTATGTAAAATTTAAAATGTTCTCATGAATAAACAAACAGAAAACAAACATTCAACCAATTGTTGATCAGGCACAGATATGTGTGAGTATAATTAGCTTCTGTCTGTTTGCTGGTCGGTTTGTTTGTTATTTCACAAAAACTACTGGATTGATTTTTATAAAATTGTTGGAAACTTGTTTTGGGTCAGAGAAAAACTCATGAAATTTGGCAATATAGGAGGCTTTTCCATATTTTGACTGATTTCCCAGGGAATATTTCTCTTGATTTAAAACAAAAAGAATCAAGCATTTTTAGGGAACTGATATCTAAGAGATATTTGTGGCAGCTTGATTGAGTTTCATGGCTGTTACAACAAGAAGACTGTCGGGGGAGGTATGTGCTCTACTGCGTTCCTTAACAGTTTGTACTGTATTCATCTGGAGGATAAAAAAAGAGACCTGCTCCTTTTAATGCACACAACTGCATGAACAAGAAAACTGACAAGCACGCCCACTTCACACTGCCACAGGCTAGGTGTGTTGAGGGAATTACACCCCCCTCCCCCATATATCTACATACCCTCCTGTTAAATAGGGTTACTATTGAAACAATACTATTACAGCTTTTACCCATTTTAAAGTGAATACCTTAAGATAAAGATTATTTTGCATATGCTAAAATCATATTTGCATTTGCTGATTTGAGTACATGCATATGTTTATTCTATACATTCACAAGTCATCTACAGATACTTACACACATTAAAAACAGTATTTTTAACACATTGAGTGTTCAGATGCAAACAAAGAGAAATGTTCTACAACTAATATTCCTACAGTACCCATTAATGACAGATATTAAGAGAAAGCTGCGGTGAAATAACATGCTTTTATTGTGAAATCCTCCTTTTGTAGTCACATTTGACCTCTCAGTCCTTCTTAAGAGAGCCACGTTTTTCTGTGAGACTCATTGTGTCAAAGAAATTATTCATAATTTTCAATCAGTGATTCATCAGTGTTTAACAGTAATTGAATTTTGATATGGGGCAATTATTCATCATTTAAGGTTATTTGCATTAATTTGAAATATTAATGGGTTCTTTTGGAGCGAGTGAGAAGATGAGTATTTGGTCACAGAGGAGCTCCACCACTCCAGGCATATATCCCAGCATCCTCTGCACTGTCTGCACGGCTGGCGCAGGTCAGAGGAGGGAGTCGACACATTTTCTTCCAAGAAAGAAAGGAAAATGGATACTTTGAACAGGCAGAGAGAAGCTTAAGTAAATCCTTGAATATGTTTGGAAAGTGTCTCTTCAAAATTATAATTGCAAATGACGATTTTCATGAAATCCAATGTCCTCATTCAATCTTGTCTATATCCCGTCCAGTGAGGAGCACATACGTTGTCATGGTAACATTTGCCTATCACATTCAGTTTCTTCCACTTCCACTTCCACTGGTTATTAGTTCATTTATCACAGTTGCTCGTTGTGGGAACTTTAGGCTGAGACGTCCCATTCAGAAAACTGTGTAAATGCACAACATGACTTATCTCATGGTTTCCAGAGGATGAATCCATATGACTTTTATGATTTTCTGATGTCTTTAGCATTGCCATGAATATGTGCGGTTTCTCCACATCTATTGAATTGATTACTGAAATTTAGTAGAGGCGTTAAAGGCCAGCTTTGGGATGAATGATAACAGTTTTGGTGATCCTCAGACTTTTCTGAAACAGAAGGGTCAAAGGTTTTGATTGTTGAATACTTGGGATGAGGGCATTGAGGTGTAACAGTTCTCTGCAAGTCCACAATAACACAGAAATCTCAGGTTTGTTCAGGTGAGGGTTTCCGCAGCAAGCAGAGGAGGATATGGCAATAAGTTCTACTGCTTGTTTTTGTTTTTAGCAAATTGACACAGGCACTA
The DNA here is from genome assembly GCA_038501795.1 of Pseudopleuronectes americanus. Lineage (NCBI taxonomy): Eukaryota > Metazoa > Chordata > Actinopteri > Pleuronectiformes > Pleuronectidae > Pseudopleuronectes > Pseudopleuronectes americanus. Next base: position 2,914,329 of record CM076733.1, on the reverse strand, counting down.
GCTCTTATCACCAAAAGCTCTCTTGACATCATGATCCGTTTCTTCTACATGTATGGCACCGCTTTTTATTGCAAAGATATTTGGATTCTTTTTGTGTGTTTTCTCATTTTGGAGCCGGTTGTGTGTTTAAATGTCATCAACACGCTTGCAAGCGGTGAATCCTGCAGAGGATCATTCGGACATTCGGACATTCGAACCTCAGACATTAGCATTCTCACATACAGCCCCTCTGGAGAATGTCTGGATAATTTCAGCTCAGTTCAGTGCCAGTCCAAAAGCAGCTTGACTGCCATGACATTTTGTACAGACGTTCCCAGGAGATGAATCTTACGGATTTTGGCGAAATGCCATGAGCAGGCCAAATTTGTTTAGTTATTCTGGCAAATATCTCAAAATCTAACAGATGGTTTGGAATTATTTTTTTATGGTTCTCCAACTTTGATGAGTCTCATCCAGCAACATCAGTAACTCAAAAATGTCAATGCAACCAAATCGGACCCATGAGTACTTAACTTACTGTGAATAAACTAATTACCTTGGTCAAGTTGAAGATAATAGCATGTCTAGTTTGGAGTTAGCTGGAATAAACACAGAGCTCCATGCATCACTATAGACTTTTTCTTTTCTTTGCAATTTCTCCCCCAAGTGCCAGATGATAATAGGTAATCCTACGGTGTGACATTTTCCCCTCAAATTTCCAGTATAATGAGATTTTGGGGCTGGACGCAGAGAGAGGGAGAGGTTGTGAGGGTGTGAAATAAGAATAGATTAATAACAGAGAGAAGAGGGTTTCGCTCTGAAATGAGCTGATTTTCTGATTCAGCGCTCAGACTGTCACATGTCATGTCGAGATTGTTTTGACACCAAGCCGAGAAATCGAGGAGAGAGACGGCCAGCTCATGAAACTTGCAGATCCCGGCTGAATTTAGGATATTCTCATACGAGCCGTGTGTCTTTGGATGGGGGTGGGTTTGGTTCTCTTCTAGGATTTGAGAACGGAGGGGGGGTTGACTCCTTCTCTCTTACATCAAGCAGACGGACAGATATTGGATTTTTCTTGTCTCACACACGTCTCTGTTTGGTCACGCTTGGCTTTACTTTTGGCTTACTATAGTCTCTGTCATTTTGACAGACCTCAAAGGCTTCTATTCACCTGTGAATAAACTTAATGTTCTGCACAGATCTGTACCCAGGGCTTTGAAACTACGATACTTAAAATTAAGATTCAGGCGTATGTAAGGGCTTCATCAGAGTTATGAACACGTGGATAAGGTTAGGAAATGATCGTGGCCGTACTTATAAAGAAAAAGTGCGTTGGCTGTCAATTGTAATCTGGAAAAAGAACAACCGCACTCTCAACCTGACTTCCTCCAACGGTTCATACTCACCTCAGCCAATGGGGGTATTGTACTGTATCTGATCTATTCTGCTGCAGCTGCATGCGACGCTACTGAGACCAATAAGAGGGAATGAAAGCATAAGCCCCAGGCTGTAAATCAAAACTAGGAGCTGAAAGATGATAAAATGCTGCCAAGTGTCAAGCTATGTTTTGATGATGGCACTATAGGTAAAAGTAAGGGATCACTATCGTAATTGTAAGTAATTCAACCTTATGATGGCACTAGATGAAAAGCAATCAGGGAGGAGACATTCTGAGGTATCCTCATTAATGTCTGTACAAAGGTTAAGTTTAATCATCCTAAAAGTTGAGATATTTCAGTCTGGACCAGAATTTTGGACTGACCAACACTGAAAACCACATCACTATAAAAATATTTTACTATTGCAGCATCCAATGTGAACTTCTACCAAGTTGTTTTCGAACTGACCTCAGTGTCCTCACTTGTAGTTACTGTATGAAAGTGTATTTCGTACATGACAAAGAGAAATTATTCATTTTTACGTTCTAAATATGCCATCTACATCCACTTCAAAAGTACCCCTCAGACTGAGCTGAATGAAAGATGTGGCTAATGTGCAGGTCGGGGTCCGGAGCGGATACTTTCCCCTCCTTTTAACTTCACTGTTTTAATGTATCACCTTGAAATCCACAGGGCATCCTCCCTGGAGTCCCTTTGTCTATGAATGCTAATGGGGTCTCTCTATGTTAATAATAAATAGCTGCTGATAAAATAATAAATTTCTAATGTCCCTCTCAGACCTTTCCTCTCCCTCCTCCGTCTCAGATTAGTTTATCAGGGCTTTGCCGCCCCAAACACTTTGGACTTAATTATTTAAAATGCCTGAAAAATTCATATCCTTTCTTTTGGGGTGAAAAAGCCATCATTCAGCCTGTGAAAATTTGGAGAAAGAGGTGGAGGGGGATGAAATATTCAGCAGCGTGCAGGCCCTTCAATTATTTTTCAGATGCACGAATGTTTAAAAAACACATGCATAGTGAAATGAGCGTTTTAAGGCCGAATAATTCCTGGAGCAATATAATACAGCTTTGTCAATTATTCAATGCTAAATCTCCCCATGCACCGACCCTTTACACATTTATGTTTAATCACATTCAGGGAATTTGGATACTATCACTTTTTCGCCTTGAAGCAATGCAATTAAGTGCCAAAAATAAAAATAAAGTTAGATAAGGTTTTATGCTATATTAAAAAACAATAAGTTGCATCAATTTGGGAGCAGAGCCCAGTGCTCCAGTTTGTTTGCTCGCAGGCTTCCAGTGCTTTTACTGACTATCCTGACTCTATTATTATTATTATTTTTGGGCTGGTCAAATACTCCTTCCTGTCTCTGACCGTGCCGGTTTGCCTCCTATCAATGTCCGACCCACGACAGAACATCTAAATTCTCCTTCTGTTCTCATCTGTAATTTAAGCATTCCTCTGTGTTATATTCTATCCCTGGTATCGCTCCTCGCTACACAAATGCTTTTGTTTGCTGGCTGTCATTGTGCTGTATTATTTAGAGGCAGAACAAACAGAAAGCCCTAGCCGTCTTCCTCTCCTCTTCCTAATTCGTTTGAACACTGGCTCCTCTGGCCTGTCAGTGTATCTACCACAGGGATCAATTTCACCACTGCAAGCCCACTGGATGAGATCAGATGGGGCATTTTAACGCCCACGCTGTCTTTGGCTATAGTGGGTGTAGGGGGCCTCTGAGGAGCAGGGTGAAATCTTCACGGGGCCCCGTTCACACTGAGACCAGACAATTAAATAAAAAAAAACATTCTTTTTGAAACTTTGTGATTGATTTTTGAGAGAAGAGGTCGGGTTCAATAACAGTTTAAAACTACTTAATGTAATTGAAAAGAACATAGATGATGGTGTGAGTTACAATGATGGGCTTGGAGACGTATTTGAGTCTCAAATTAATTTAAATTGCTCCATGACATGCCCAGAGGTTCTGGTTCAGCTTTTTTTTTCTTTTCCTTCCACCTTAATCTCCTCGTCTTTCCCTGTTTTACCCAGAAGTGGAGGAAGACTCCCATTCCTTTTGTTAATCTAACCAATCAGAGTAGACCTTTAGTTACGGTATATTAACTTAACTCATTAGAAGGTGGGAAGCTGGAACTTATTTTGATGACAAATATAAGCTGAATAGGAGGGAAGGTGAAACATGTTTTCAGTCAGACTTAACAGTAGCATGGGGCACTTCTTGGAGTCAAACATACAAGAAGAATTCAATGTTAATTTTGTTGGCTAAAGTTGGAAACTTATCTCAGCTTTCCTCGTTTAAAAGTGACGTACAACTGGAGGTGAATAAAGATGAGGGCAGAAGAGATCTGCACATCATCTGGTGGACAGATAAAATAGCTGAAGAGACACAGACTGAGAGCAACATATAAGAATTCATGTTTTAAACATGAAGTGTCTGCAGCACCGGTGACAAGTTGTGGGTTAAATTGTTAGACTATAACTGCGTGCACACACATACACACCTATGTGCACTGGGACTACTGGGTTTATAATCCCTACGGGCCCGGGGACTTTGCTCTCAGGCCCCTCAACTGGGTGAATACAAACCTGCCTCTCTGAGTTATGGAAAGGCAGATGGAGATTATCATGCTTCCTCCTGACACACACACACACACACACACACACACACACACACACACACACACACACACACACATTACTGGATCCAGGTAAACAAAGGACAAAGAGGGTCAAACACTGTAAGAAAAGTGTCAACGCTGCAACAAAAATGATGACTGCATTATGGACTTTCTGTGTGTATATGTTTGAGTGTGTGTATGTGAATGTTTGTGTGCTTGTGTGTGTTATTTCCTGTACTTATATCTTTGTAAGGACCATTTTAAGCAAAGCCCCCCTACAGGGTGAGGACAGTTTTGGAGAGTGAGGACATTTTGACAGGTCCTCACTTTTCAATGGGAAGACTAAGAGTTAAGACTTGGATTTATAGGTTGGGTTAGGGGTTAAGCCTGAAACATGCTTCTGCGTTTTCACAGGCCCGTAAGCGCAAGAGCCCTTCCGGGTCCCTTACGTGCTTATGTATCCCTTCTTACGTGCTTACGGGCGTCGACCACTTTTTCTAAAATTTACGGCAAAGCTCCGTAAGCTCACTCAGCCCGCAAGGCTGTGATTGGTCTGCTCTACATCCCGTCTGGAGCTGCATGTCCGGTTTCATGCGCCATAATACAGGCAGAAACAACGGAAGATTTAAAAGAACGAATATGGACCAAATAGAAGAGCGGTTGGCAGAAGAGATCTGAAAGTATGACCGCTTGTATAACCCGTCACTGACTGGCGGTTTTGTCCGCCAGAAAAGGCTCCGAGGAGCCGCGCTGGCGATGTTAATAAACAGTCGACGAAGAAGAAAGAAGTCGTCTTCGACAAAACACGTTACTCCGCCTAGTGTTCTGGCGGTGAACACGCGCAACGGTTGGGGAAGCATGAATGACAATGAGTCCTGCGCCACAGCGCAGTGAAAAGCCGCAGACGCAGTTGCAGAAGCATGTTTCAGGCTTTAGGGTTAGGGTTAGGGTTAGGGTTAGGGTTAGGCTAAGGCTTAGGTTAGGGTTAGGGTTAGGGTTAGTGTTAGGGTTAGGGTTAGATTTAGGGTTAGGGTTAGGGTTAGGCTAAGGCTTAGGTTAGGGTTAGGGTTAGGGTTAGGGTTAGGGTTAGGGTTAGGGTTAGGGTTAGGGTTAGATTTAGGGTTAGGGTTAGGGTCAGGCTAAGGCTTTGGTTATGGTTAGATTTAGGGTTAGGGTTAGGCATTTTGTTTGGATGGTTAAGGTTAGGGTAAGGGGCTAGGGAATGTATTATGTCTATGAGTGTCCTCACTAAGATATAAGGTACAAACGTGTGTGTGTGTGGGTGTGGGTGTGTGGGGTTAGGGTTAGGGTTAGGGTTAGTACATAGTGTGTGTACATAGCCTTCATTAACTGTATATGTGTGTGTTGGCTCTTTGCATAATTCCAGCACAGCTTGACATTTAATTGGTGTAATTAACATGTTTAAGGACACAATATATTATACACTATTTTAGGCAGCCAATCATTCATGCTCAGGTCAGTGTGTCACCTGCATGTGATGATTATTTAATGTTGTGTAATTTTTGTCATAGTTTGTGGTTTATATTAACGTCTTTATTCTGTACTGGTGGAAGAAGTATCCAGATTTAAATGCTCTGTAAGTATCAAAGTAAATGTGAAATGTGTCCTTGGCTTTTATATGATTTTATTTGACATTACTAGATTGATAAAAGTGACCTGTCAGTGTATACAAGTCATTTTTACGAGAACTACATCTGACCAGAAACCCAACTAATCATCCAATAAGACCCAAGGGATGGATCAGTTAGGGAAAGTAAGGTTTTTTTCAAACTGCACATTAAATGTCAAGCGATGAGGCAGAAATTCAGCATGAGTGTTTCTGACGTCTGCCTAACTAAAGGTCACAAACCAAAAAGACTGTTCAGTGATCTGTTGTGGAGTAATCATGTGAATTTTTTTTAAATGGATCTTAATTTGACAGATTATAGTCATATAAGTGTAGTGGAGCATTTCCTTCTGAAATGCAACGAAGTATAAAGTAGCATAAAGCTTTACTTTATAACAGTTATGAGGAGATATAAATGTACTTTAATGTAATTTTAAAGCACTGGTTTTCTGTCAGTGTGGGCATATTCATAATCTTACTTATGTTTGCCAACCAAGATCTGCATGACTCATTGTGATGGTAAGATTTCATGAATGCCCAACGACCAAAGAGGAGAATACAAATTTAGAGCCACTTATTGATTGTTGTTTTGGGGGAGAAGAACAGAGATGTGAGGGATCCAAGTGAGATCACGGGAGCATCTGTGAATTTCTTTCATCTGAATATTCATAACCTTCAAATGATTATTTGTGTCAGAGATGGAAAGGGACACGGTGGGGGGATGTGAAAGTGCAGAAACTGCTAATAGAAGGATGAATAATAAAGCTGAATTTTAAAAAGCAGCACAAATGGGAAGAGTGGTCATTTGTTTGTCCAGACTTCTCAGATTAAAATACACACCATTAACGTGCTGTCTTCCAGCCTCAACACTCAGAAACATTTTTGTTATGCTTTTTTACCAACCATCCACCCAATCCTGTCTTTAAATTTCACTTCAATTTCTTTTCTCTTCCCCCCACCATCCTCTCTGGAGTGATCTTTATCCCCCCCAGTCCCCGCTATCCTCCCACATCCTCCCTCCCTCCTTCTATCGCCTTACCCCCACATCCCACCCCTCAGCGTTTAGTGATTAATGCGATTTTTAATTGTCATGCTCACTTTTATGCTCATTAAAGTGTATTATGCAGCAGTTAGGGTATTAAAGTTCATTGAGAAATTTCATGCATACTGATGAGAATGCAAATGAGCCCAGCGTGAAAAGGATACTATGGCTTGTGTTGTGAGTGTGTGAGTAAGTGTGAGTGTGTGTGGGTGTGTGTGGGTGAGTGTGTATGTGTGTGTGATTATCCCCAGGAGTGAGCGTCGTGTGTCATTATCCCCCATGCTAGCCGTCTTAGCAGAGCAGAGAGTCCATCCATAGAAATCATTTTAATGGGAGTCTTAACACATTCCTTATGCTCGAATACCTGGACTGTATAGAACATATGTATGTCAAAGAAATGTTGCATGGGCTTTATTTAAAAAAAACCCCAATTGAAAACAAAATTAAAACAGCTTGAGTATCTGCTGGAAGATTTGTAGTATGTGTACCACATGTGTGTGTTTGTTGTCAGCAAAGTATTTTAATGAGCTTCAATTTGAATAGTTTAACTACAGCTGTATTTAAAGCTAAATGCCAATGTTACTGTAGTTCACATGTTTTTGTCTATAGCCCATTTACAGCCCTTATCACCAAAAGCTCTCTTGACCTCTTCCTCTGTGGTTTTTAGAGCTGCATTTAAATAGTGTTATGGCAACTACAGACGCAACTGCATGATTTTCATGCTTCGTATTATATTTGTTTCTTTCATTTTTGCGTCTGCCACATGTTGGAAACGTCATCAACACTTGCTCCAAGTTGAATTCTTTGGAGGCTCTCCTGCATTTTTTCAAATCGGCTCATTGGGACATCCTCTGGATCTTCTACCATGGAGATATCTTGAGTAAGTCCATAGGCAAGCTGAACATTTCCAGCTAATTCTGCCTCCAGAGTTCAATCAGAATGCACCAATAGATCCAGTCTAAAGACAGCACCACGGTATATTAATGAGGCGTCTTGATGAAATGTATGAACTCTGAAGATAAGAACCTTATTATCATAATAGGCGTTTGAATTTTAAATCTAACACAGTGAAAGTGAAATGGTGAAAAAATGAACACCGACTCAGCTGGTAGAAGACGGCTCTATCTTATTCAAGCCGGTGTGTGGTGTGTGTCTATGTTGTTGTCTTCCTCTCGCAGCCCTCCTACTGTTACCACCATGCTGAGTGAATAGGCTCAGTCATTACTTTGCTTCTGCTGCGCTGTCTGCAGGGTAAAATGAGACAATAGTAAAGATTTTTAACCGCCGGCCTAAATCATTTACACAGCATGGAGTTAGTGTGCTGAAATGAGACTGCTGATAACTCTGTCCTGCAGGAGCAGCAGGTGGCACTGTAACTGGAAAATGATGGCAAGAAAAACAGACAGATGAACTCATTACAGTGACTAACAGCGTGTTTATGCACAAATAAAACTGTTTAAAATCACGTCTGAAATGTTCCCCTGGTGCTGATCAAAAGGAGATACCAGATATCATCTTCAGATTGGGAGCTCTTTTATTTATTTATTTTCAACATCACAATCTTTGGCTCTGTATTATAAAATAAAATGTCAAAGAATTGATTGTTTTGTAGTTTGTATCCTGGAAATGATAACTGCTTTCTCTCCGAGTCCAGCAAATCAGGTGGCAGAAGTATATGTACACTTTAAATCTGGTAACTGGTGTTTAATGTTGTGGCTGATCAGTGTTAGGCAAAACAGCAAACACACAGTGCAGAAATACTCTGTAAAAGTGGAAGTACTGCATTCAAAATTTCACTCAAGTGACAATACTTTATATATATATATATATATATACATATAATGAGTATTAAAATATATTTAAAATACCTAAAGTAAGGGTTCGAGTTATGAAGAATGTTGATTTTCAGAACAATATTTAAGAATATGTTTTGTAATGTTTTGTAACCATGGATACAGTAATGAGTAAGCATTATTTTAAGGTTGTAGCAGGTAAAGGTGGGGCTAATTGCTGAGTAGCTTATAAAGTTTACAGTATTATATATTAGTTGATTATACTTTGAAGTAATGCTTTATATCTGCAAGGTAACTAGAGTTGGCAAATAAAAGTATTGGAAGTCAATTTATAAAGTACAATATAAATGACGAAAAACTTGAGTAGGCCTACATAAACTTTCCACGAGTGAGTGCCTCAGGGCAGACTGCATTAAATGACGACTCTGTGTCACTCTGAAAATGTTGCACCTCAAACAATAGTGTGTGCTGTATTTATGACAGGAGGTTATTTGTACATGGTAATAAATTTGGTCACAGCAGTTTAAGAAGATAAACATTTTCATAATGAACCCTTTGTTTCAACCATCGTCCTCTAGACTGGTCTACACCTTTGTATGACTCTAGGTGAAAACACATCTGATAAAAAAAAAGAAATCCAGCAGTTGGACCCCCGAGGGCAACCGGACGAAAAACAACATGACCATTGTCCACAGTGAACTCTGTCTAGTTGTCCTGGGGAGACTCATTTTCATATCCAGACATTCAGGATCAAAGAATCACAATTACAACTCCTTTTATTGGCCTATAGCTAACTTTCAGTATCAATGGGGGCGGTGTGGCCTAGGTGGTAGGGTGGGCGTTCTCCAACACGAAGGTTCCCGGTTCAAACCCCACTCTCCCCCATCTGCATGCCGAAGTGTCCTTGGCAAGATTCTGAACCCCTAAATGGCCCCTCATAAATGCTGAGTGTACTAACAAATGTAAGTCGCTTTGGATAAAAGTGTAAGCTAAATGACATGTAATGTAATGTAATACCACTCACGGCACTGTGGGATAAACAACTGGTTATAGCTGAGAGTGTGTTGGACTGGTCTAAAATATTCCATAACAAGGAAGTCATTCTAGCTTGTGTATCATTAATGTAAAACTATTTACTGAAAATGTTTTGGTTAAATGTACCTTTTGACAATATATTCTTGAATGGTTAAAATGTTTATGTTAATCAGCGTTTTGTTTCATGGAAATGTAATAATAATAATAATTAATAAGCTAATGTAAGGAAGTCAAAAGTACAATGTTTGCCTCTTCAATGAGCAGAAGCATCAACTAATTTAAAACTGACGAGACTCAACTTAGACCACATTGTGTACATGGAAGAAATACCGGTAAGTGAATATTAAAGGGAAATTCATTTCAAAAGTATGGCAATAGAAATAGTCCAATAATAATCTTTTACAGTTACAAGCAAATATAATGAAGAAAAACAACAGGAAACAAATACAATCAATTTGAAGATCACTCAGCGTTAGAGCACAAATGCAAACATAAAATGTAGTAGAGATGAAAACCTGAGATAAGAACAAACATTGTAGGACAGTATAGTACTTATATGGTGGGATTAAACACGCTTAAACTGTTTTTGTGTGAGTTGATCAATTGATACAATGGGGAAAAGACGAGAGATAAATGAGCTCAGTGTAAATCCCAAGGTTCTTGAGCTAAACTCAACTAGTTCTACAGAGTTGAGATTTGACTTCATTGGGGCAATTGTCCAATAAAGCAGCTTCCTGCCACTCCGTCTTTGAACATTTGTACACCGTGTGTCTCTCCTCGTGTTTAACTACATTATTAAAGCCGCTCTTCGGGGACATTTCCCGGCTCTTCCCCTGCAGCTCTCCTCTGCTCGGGCTCTCACCCTGTGCACGTTCCGGATAATGAGCCGTGTTTTCATCAGACCGGTCCCCCACATTCCTGCGGAACCTGAACGTCACACGGGGCGGAGACGCGTTCACTGCCCCCTCCCCCCCAAACCACGAGGCTCCGGTGTTGACAGGCCAATCACCGCCCCTCCGGGCTCCGAGAGCTCACTTCAGCCCGAACCCCAGCTCCACTCCGCGGCCGCACAAAGCCTCCTCTCTCTGGCTGTAGTATCTGTGAACGCCCGCCGGTCAAACCCAGCGCCTGGGAGAAGAGACGGTCGTTATCGCAGCGACCCCCTCCCGCCATTTAAAGCTTTTTATTCGGGGCTCACAAAGGATTAGCAGCCGTGCGGGAATTCCGCCCTCACGGAGCTCAGCGGCCAGACCCCGCCTCTCCTTCATTTGTCAACAAAGGGGTTTGACAAGCCCGGAGAAGCCCTGCCTCCATGTTCCCATAAAAGGATGATTTGGCCATACACGGCCGACAACCGAGCCGTGGGCAGCCGCTTTCCCTTCCACATCCACGTTCATATGCTGCGTTGACTTCCTCCGTCGCCGTTAAAGCGGAGCTATCATGGCGGAGCGCGCACAGCAGCCCCCGGCCAAGCGGCTCTGCTGTAGACCGGGATACGGCGCAACATGTAGGCAAGGCCAGCGGGCCGCGTGGGCGCCGTGCTGCGGCTCCGCAGCCGCTCAGGGCGACTCGAGCAAAACCCAGAACCCGGAGACTCTGCTGGACATCGCGGCGCGGCGAGTTGCGGAGAAGTGGCCGTTCCAGCGGGTCGAGGAGCGCTTCGAGAGGATCCCGGAGCCCGTTCAGCGGCGGATCGTGTACTGGTCCTTCCCGAGGAGCGAACGGGAGATCTGTATGTACTCGTCGTTCAGCACGGGCGGCGAGGAGATCGGGAGTAGCGGGGAGTGCGGCGACGACACGCGGCTGCCGTTCCGACGGGGCATCGGTCTGCTGGAGAGCGGCTGCGTGGACAACGTACTGCAAGTCGGTGAGTGTTGCGACGGGAGCCGGGGAACAGAGTGAAAATAACAACCGTACATGTCTTTAAACCACCCAGAAAACAAACAACTCGGGCTGAGTTCGATCTCATTTGTGTGGACGACGAGGGGAACGTAGGCGGATGAAGTGACATGCTGTGACAACAAAGGGTGAAGCGGTCAGGCGACAGACACACAGAGGCTACAATGGGGCTTTAAATCTGCTGGCTGCATGAATGGCAGTGTGTGACTGGGTCATTTAAATCCTGTTTTGCTCGGGGGCAGTTTGAATGTGAAATGCGGGGAGGCTCCAAAGCCTCCAGATCCACTAATTGCGTAGAAAATGAAGCTTGTGGCTTCAAAGGGGACAGGAATCCCCACCACTGACCCAAACCCAGCGCCATCCACTGAGGAACCACCCGAGAATGAAGATAAATACACTCATCCACTGTCTGCTGCTGCTTCACAGGCGACAATGTGAAAAACAACCACGCCGGTCTGTGACACAAAAGTCCCAGAGATTTGAGGAAGCTGTTAAAGCATTAGAAAGCAACTAAATCTACCCAATGTGTCTTTACTCCTTATATCAAATTGATTCAAAAATTGCATTTGGGTGATGTTTTGTATTTAATGTCCCGATTCCTCCCTGATCTGCTGAATTGATTTCATCCAGAATCCACAGTAACACACAGTATGACCCTTTTAAAAATCAGTGTGAACATGATTACATAAAACTATTGAGTAATAAGGGAAGTGCCCGGCGTTGGGTTGGGTCTCAACTGACACACATTAGTTTTGAATGAGCTGCTGTGTGGCACGGCCGGGGTGCTGCTGAATGATCATTGTATGGGCACATTGTGTGTTTTGTCTGCCTGCGTGGAGTTTGATCTGTTGTGCTCCGCTGCTCTGCCGCTAGAAGCTAATAAATGTGAGCTGCTGAAATGAAGAAGAGTCAAATAAGGAGTCTCACATTATTGTTGTAATATATTTAGGCCAAGTGGAGCCCTAGTATGTTATTAGTGGAATTTTATTTTATTGCAGAATAACAGTTACAGGACTGAATTCCCCTCGGTTTTTTCCGGAGGCTAAATTGGGAGCAGACCATCAGAGTTGGCACGTCACCGTGGTTACAACCCTCTCTGATAGCAGGCGTGGATGAACAGGAACAGACACTCGTGTGCTGAGTTGACAGTTCAACTTTTACAACACCAACAACATGAATCAGTGACTCAGCGACATTTGATTCAAACGTCATGTAGTTGCAGCCCCCAACCCCCCCTTCTCCATCCCCTATTTTCCTGTGCTTTAAAAGAGCACAGTGCTCTTTGAGATTTTAATCACTCGGCACACATATCAAATACCCAGCATTCCTATTGTGAATTTGGCACTTTGTTCCTATTTTCATGTTCATTTGTGTCTTTCAAGCTTCCTGTTGCCTCCAATAGGAAGGCAAACAAAAGCATCTTTTCACTCCCTTGTTAAGTAGAGCTGATTTGGAAGGAGGAAGCGTATTGAGCTCCAAGGTTCTTTTAAATGGGCCACGATACACGCCAGGCTGCAGCCAATTGGTTCAGGTTTTTTCTTGTGTGTGTATCTATAATTGAAAAGAGAAAGAAAAAAGTGTGCTTGGCAGCGAGAGAAGCAGATGTGGCGTTGAATTGAAGAGATAGCTCACTTTAATGAAGACAGGCTCGAGTTCGGAGCCTTTATCAGTGCGTGGTCAGCCGGGAGTCTTTGAGCGTGTTGCAGTCTGTCACCTGTGAGTTCAGCAGGCTCGGGAACACCTTCCCAGAGAGGACTGTAATCCCATTACTCTGCATGGTTAATTTGAATGGTAATGCAATCTGAGCACATGAGTTTCTGCATGACCCGCCCCTCTTTCCAACCACTTTTAAATGCAGGAGGTTCATGTGGGCTTTGTGTACTCCCTGAAGGGCCACAGGGGAAACACACACACACACACACACACACACACACACACAAACCCCTGTCCTGCCAAAGTGAGAGGCCTTTAATATATTCCCACATATTGGGAAATGATTCTGTTGGGAAGAAACTGAATCTGGGTTGTTATTCCACAGAATGAGGGGGGTGGGCATGCTTACAAAGAGGAATAACAGTAGTACACACACAGCACAGACACACACACACACTTACACACAGGGAGGGTTTCTTGGCTGATTGCACTCCATCCTGGAATTTGCTGGAAAAATAGAGCCAAGAAGTGATAAATAAAAGATGTAATCTCCCCACGTGTGGGCTGTACCAGAGCAGGGAGGTTTTCTCGCTGCAGACCTTGAGGAAATGAATTGGCACACATTGGCTGTGTGGACTGTCCACAGCAAACCCTTGCTGTTAATCAGCGCACAGATAAAGGAGGCTATTTTTTCCTCTGCAAGAGAAAATACTGCAGCTTCTTGAGTTTAGACTTGAGGGCTTCTTCATTCCAATGTTAGGAGCCAGTGTCATGGTTGCTGGCGATGTAATTGAGCCGAGAGCTTGATAAAGCTTTTCCACCCACACCAAACAATAACAAACCGATTTATTTGCTGCAGAGATATTTGTTGGCTTTCAGGCAAAATTTTTGAAACCAAACATGTCAATTATTTTATGTTTCCAGCTTTTTAAATGTAAGATTAGTTAATTTCTTTGTCTTGATAGTAAAGCGAGTATTGTTAGTTAAAAAAAACAATAAAAGAGTCAGAAAAAAGGTCAACTTCTGGTTTTGCAGTTGCTGAACATTTCATTATTCCCTTATAACTGGACATAAATGGTTGGCATCAGTGGTTTAATTGGCTCTAACTTTTAACTTTTACACATCAAATTTCACTGAATAATTAATAAAGTGAGATTACATTTTTCTGTTTTTATTTTGTATATGCAATCAAATCCTCTAGCTGAGGCAGTAAAATATTCATGGCTCATAAAAGACAGGGGGGAGAAAAACGTGTGAACTTCAGAGTGCAATTAATTCAGGTTAAAAAAGAGAATGTGTAAGAAAAAACAAACAGGAGTTTTACAGCATCCAAACCAAACCAGATCTTCACCAAACAAAGATCAGACAGACAGCACTTTATTGAAACTTATTCAACAGCATCCGTATTATTTTTAAGTCCTTCGCTGTGAGATTCATGCAGAGCAGCAGCTTTCATCTAATTCAGATTGCACTTGAGGGCAGAAATCTCTGTTTGCAGAATCTGGTGCCAAGATCCCTTGATGTCAGGGAAAAGATAAACAGAGCATATTATAATTGGCTTTATACAATAATTACAGCTTAGCAGCTTTTAAGCACCACAACAGTGTCTGAGGTACAAGGATAGGTTCAGCCAAAAATACTTCTTCCAACTATACCATCACAAAATGTCCTCCACTGACACATACCTTCAATAGAGCTGTCCCTAAGATTTAATGGATCACTTTTTTGTCATCTGTTGTTAATTCTTTCAATAGCTACATATTGTTTCTTTCTCCCAGTGATGAGTCCAGAACCTCCCACATCATTACCGGTAGTTAAATCATTGAAATCAAAGAAAAACCGCATGTTCTCAACATTATGATGTACATTGTATAATATTGCTCGTTGTCCTGGATGTAAGACGGGAGTCAATAGTGTTTCGGTCACTATTAGAGGCCTTACTATTTATAATTCTGACAATTTGTTTTTACTATGTCATTAAAAAGGTTAAGAACCACTTTCTCAGACTGAAGAAAGAGTCTGGATCTCAGTCCTCGATGACGGAACCCCATCTCCATCTACGCGTTAGGATGTTGACGTGAAGGTTTGACCTGAAGTATAGGCTTCAGAGGCAAGATGAAGTATAGGCTGCAGTGTTTATGTGCACTGAGCATGGTTATTTCAGTAGGAGAAGCTGCATGCGTTCAGACAAAACAACTTCATAACAGAGGGGGCCGAGATGTAAAGTAATGTACACCCTCACATTTACCGGAGCATTGAAATACATGGTTTCTATATGTGGTGGGAAACAAATGCTGTAATGTGTTTGTTACCAAGCTCCTCGGTCATTAGGTCACATTTTACCTGCCAGCGCTCTACATGAGGTCAAGTTCAAGCTTTTTCACACTTTATCTGATGCTTCATCTGTTCTTCCATCTGCTGTTTCAGGTGAAGAGTCACTAGAATATCAATGCTGCTAATCTTCTGTGTTTGTAGTCGATGAAATCCTCCCCCCCTTCTCCTTTTCTGAACCGCAGTGAAAGCACCTCAAGAGTCGGAGGACGATTGCAACTAAGGATTATTTTCAATATCATTTCATCTGCTCATTTTTTCCTTCGTTCGAGGATCAATCATTTGGTTTAAAGATGTCAAACACTTCCCCAGAGTCTGAGATGATCTTCAAACGACTTTGTTTAGTCCAAGATGTTAAGTTTATATTTATAGGAGAATGAGTTATTACATTTAGAACCATCCCAGAGGCCGTAGCGTAGCATTTTTGTTTGCTTGAATGTGAATATAATTTCATAAATTATCAAAATAGTTGCAAGTTGAGCTCTAATGTGAACACAATACCACGACCGGAGAACATTTAGAAAACGTTGATTTTTCTATCAAGGTAAATCTATTAAGGGCTCTAACGTGAGATCTATGCATTATAGATTAATCTGCTAATTATTTTCTACTTTATGAATTTAAAAACTGTGAAAAATGTCCATTATAATTGACTGGTGGCATTAAAATTTGTTATTTATTTCAACAAACAACAACAAAATATATTTTCTGATGGGAAAATAATCAGATCGAGTTTGTGTGTGTGTACCAGTTAAATCCCTCCCGCCCCTGAAATGGTTTTAACTGAGTTAACATCAATATCACAAGCCTTTTGTTCACTTTAGTGCAGAATGTGAGACCCTGTGTTCAGGTCTGTCACTGGCCTGTTGCTTCACACACACAGAGGGCTGACAGGGAGTGGTAGTCTGCGGCACGTCCACCAAGATCTAATGTATCTGTAGTTTTCCTCACGTCCCATCATGTGATATTCAAGAAGTGCCCCACTATGTCTCTGTGGTAAGATGTGAGGCTGGGTTTGCCGGGAGCGTTGCATAGTTTCACCACACAGTGAAATCTCACCAGGTCTCTCTGGTGCACTTCTGTCAGCACTGGAATGAGACCAACCAGATTCCAGGCAAAACTTCACCTGTTCTGCTCCGTTAAAGGACTTTGTGGCTCAGTGATCATCCAATGAGGTGCGGCGTCCAAAGACAAGTGTTAACTCCCTCTGCAGTCATCATTACGACCTCCTGGCTTTCAGTGGGAAGAAATACTAAACTGTAAAAGTATGAATGCATGAGTCCTCCATTCAAAATCTTTATTAGGGGGGAGTGTGCTTAAAGTATCAAAAGTAAAACAACTCCTCTTGTAAAGAATCTCCTCTGTGACTGTTATGTTATTATATTTGACATTAGATAATACTGATGTATCTGTGTGCAAATAGAATTTTACTGCTGCTTGATGAAGGAAGTATAAACTACTTTATACGCAGTTCACTATGTCCATCGAGTGGGTCGCAACCAAGGGGTGGATCCCTTCCAAAGGGTCACCAGATAAATCTGAGGGCTCAACAGATGATTAACATGAGAGGAAGGAGGAGAAAACAAAGTTCTGATGCGCAATTGTGTATTTTCGATGCAGCTGCTGCCAACTCAGGGACGTCATAAACATGATAAGGAGCCTCAAGGCACAGAGATAAGCAAATAGTGGTTAAGATTTGACTGTGCTTTTTATGTTTCGGTATGTAAAATTTTATTCTTAAAAGTAAATCCAGATAAATAAAGTATAAACTTTATATTTACATCTAAACAGTAAAAGAGGAGAAGTATTAACTAGCATAAAATGGAAATGATGATTTGTTGCTATAGTTTCAGCTCTTGACATAAGAGTCAAAAAAAGAGTTAGTTGGTGTTTTGAGTTAAGTTATTATTTATTATTATCACAATTCTGTGAGAAGCAAACATTAAGTTCCTCTGTCAATACCAAAGTTTCATATGGACAGCTTGTACTGATGTTTTAAACATATCAAAGCATTCATTTGTACACCTACACACACACATACACACACACGCACACATTGATGCTTACATGTAGCCCCAGGCGTCTTGTATACACTGATTACTGCCGGCTAGCTCTCTCATCTGCAATTTTATGAAGAATCAATGAATCGGCAGGAGGAATGCAGGAATGCTGAGGGGACGTGTGCACATGCACACAGACGACGTGCTCAGGCTTTTAGGCGGTTGATCAGCATTAATGGTGTATGCATAGCACCTCAATATGCTTCTGCTCTGCAAGATCGATTTTTATTGGAGCAACATCGGGCGATTGTTTGATGCAAATGCCTGCACGAGGCCAGCCCCTGGCTAACCCTGCCACTTTGAAGTACGGTTTTACACTACCGTACATTGAGCATACTTGAATAAAATTAAAAGCGAAGAAAGAGAAATTGTAACAGAGCCACTAGTTGTGCATATGTCCTTCAGCTGAATACATTTTCCTGTTGTTGTTAATGCTAGGAATCTTGGGATTTCTTCCCAGGTCAGCGACGGACACCACATGGAATTTAGATGAATTTTCTTTTTCATTTCTGCATTTCTAAACGTTTTCAGGGACCATTTTCAGTGACAGATTAATCCACATTTGGTTCTCTAGTGAGTATCTGGGACAGCAGCACATGTGTGGCCCGGGTGCAAATATATAGTGTTTTTGTTCATGATGATTACAGCATTAACAATTATTTGATTGAAATTGATAATTGATAGCTTCCTTTATTCATTAAGCAAAAATGCCAAAATGTTTCAAGACCCTTTGTTAGTTGCAGTTAGTAACAGCTTTGATGAAGGGAAATGTCTCCCAGTGTCACTGTTACACTTGATTGTACAATGGAGCTCTATGGTACTGGGGAATAAGACCTATAGGCTGTGCAACACACAGTCTGTGTTAGTTGGATATAGTCCATGTTTGATTTGTTGAAGGTAACAAACAACCACCAATGACCAAGTGTGTATTCTTTAAGGGTCCAGCTGTAGTAGATCTCCCACCAAACCTGCTCCCATATGGTTTCTTTCTTTCCACATCCATCCACGTCTCCCTGATCTGTATTCCTCTGCTGCGTCCCCATTAACCTTCAACTGGAGGGAGAGGAGGGCTGGCGGAGCACAGAGGTGGTTTGGGTGGGTGGAGGAGGGGAGGGACTAGTTCTCCTCCGCCTACCTGTAATCGACTCGATAAATCCTATTTTGTTCTCATTGGCACATAGCTTGTCCAACACCACCTGTCCATCGATGCTGCTGATAGCGTGGACAACTATTGTTTTCATTTATGATTGATCTGCTAATTATTTTCTTGATTTATAGTTTGTAAAATACTCTCTACACATGTAGATAATCAAGTGATAGTTTGATATTTTGTTTTGCTACTTTATGCAGTTTTACAGACAAAACAATTAATAGACTAATCTATTTACTCAAGAATGTAATTGGCAATTTACCTGATAATGGAAATAATTTTTTGTTGCAGGCATATTCATGTTTACTCTCACATTAGACAAAGGAAAGCAACATATTCCCACAACTGAGAAAGTAGAGCCGAAGGAATATTGGAAAATGACAGAAGGGACTGATTGGTTTTAAACATAGCCGCTGATTATTTCGCTGATGAACAACTGATCCACGTATTCTCTCAATGTAAGAAAGACCTTTGTCTCTCAAGGTTTGTCAAAGCAGTCTTCTTTTCTGGGGGGGTTTGGAGAGTTTTATAAAAACTGATCCGTCTCAGCAAGTCAAAGCCTGCCCCTGTCCTCACCTCATCGGGCAATCTGGGCCTCGTGGGGTGGTCTCTGAAGAGGAGCGCCCTCAGACCTCTGCAAACAGAGCACTTTAGTAAACAGGTGAAGTGCTGCAAGCATTTCATAAGCATTTCATCATGTTACATATTGGTGCTACTCACGATTTTCTGAGGTCATCATCTCCAAATGTCCTGCTCCTGGTTTTTTTTCTTTATTTTCTAATGAAAAGTAAGCTGAGGGCACAGAGAGAAAGAGGGAGAGAGACAGCGGGAGAGGAAACAAAAATAAAGGTGTTTGCTGAAGGGCCTGTGCTGAGTGTTGCAGCCTGAGAGAGAAGCACAAGCTTTTGTCTTTGTGCAGCAGACGGCTCACCACTCCCAGCCCCAGTGTTTAATCAGAAGCTGCTTATGAGCAATGCTCACCTTTTAATGGGAACTTAAAGGTGCCATCCATCAGAGGCTGTTACATTTTAGCTCACTGCGAGACCATGTTTAATGAAGACTGATGGTCCTCTGCTCTCTCCTCCTCAGCCAGCAGAAACGCATACATCATTGCAGTTAAATAAATGCACTGTATTTGGAGAACCGTCTTAAGCTGCTAACAGCTAACAACCAGCATGTTGACTTGTGTCAACGCTTGTAGCGCAAATGTCAGTCAACCGTCCCACAGAGGCCTGAAGCACAGAGCATTCAACTTGGGCTTGAGATACTGTAGCTTTCCCTCCCGCATGTGAACCTGCTCTGGCAGATGCAGTATCTGTATTCCTGGTCTTTTTTCAGCACAGAAAGCAAAATGATGATAAATGCTCATTCCTTTCATTAAATTTGATCAGTCACTTAATCGCCACATAATCATTCTGGCTACTGCTAATTCCAAATGCTTGTCCCTAGAGAAGCCTTTACAACAAGACAAAGACCATATTTACAGACAGAGTTGAACTGTTTCTTAGTTAGCTTAGCCAAATTCACAAACAGATCCATTGACTGTGAACACATTTAGATTTCCTAATCAGCGTTGTCACAGGACATGTAACCATTAACTTCATTCAGCTCTTTACTCAGGGATCGCCTCTCTGGATCCGGTTAATTTTTTTCCTTCTTCGCATGCCTCACGTTCTGCACTGGTATCTGCATCAGCAAGCACAGAATCTTGCTCTCCTGGTCCAGCTGTAGCTGCAGGCCTTTCCCCAACCTCCAGCAGAGCTCCCTGACTCACATGATATGTTGCTGCTTTTGGGCGAGTGCCTTGAAGTTTCAACGGGCACAGCATGTTAAAGTTTAGACAAGTAAAACCAGGTTTCGAGACGCGTCCTGAAACTGTTTGATCATGGATCCATTTTCTAAACACTTCCAGGCAAACCGTTGCACAACTCTGTCGCCACATTCAAATTCCTTTACTCCTCACGACTTCATGGTCTCATTGGTGACTGTTGATAGAGCTGTACTAATTAGTGCTTGCTGTTATTAGCAATCTAACCTTTTTGTTACTTCTCAAGCAAAAATGACGAACGTCACAAGTTTCGGGCTTCTCTATGAGTTACTGCTCCTCTTTATGTTCTGTGACGTCAAACTTAACCTTGGCTTTTGAACATTATGATGGATTTTATCGTGTTATTTTAGACTTCCGTCATAAAGAAGGGGGACTTGCAATAGAAAAATAAAAAACATTGTTAGAATCTAAGCAGCAGAGGCAGATGTAGCCTGTCCTTTAGTACAAGTCAAAGCTAAAACATGGTAAGCCCTACATATCCCCTAATGCAACACCACAACATCTTTCATGTAGATGAGAGGAAGGAATAGCAGAGATTACGACTAAAATGTATCATTATTGTCATCATGGATTAATCTTCAGATTATTACCTTTTATTTATTGTGTAAAACATAGAAAAATAATCAATGATGATAAAGCCCATATTGATGGCTTGTAATTTCAAGTTTTGCCCCATTAACAGTCCAAAATAAAAAAACATTTAAATGTCTATAATGCTTATAAGAGCAAAAAACACATTCTACCATTTAGGAGCTAGAATAAAATGTAATGTTTGGCATGTTTACTTTAAAATGACTCAAACGATTAATCAATTTTCAAAATAGTTGCAGATGAATTTTAAGGCAGTACTTAAATACTTTGTCTCTGCAGTTTTGTATTCATCTGAGACTGATCCAAAATCCTGGTGAATATATTTAAGCTGTCATTTTTTAAATCAGTTTTCTCCACACGGTTTCTTGCTAGATGCACTTTGGGAGTGGTAGTTTATATCTGGCCTTATGTAAACAGACTCTGACCTTTATCATCTTTATCAGAAAACCAGATATTTTCTTTTCTACTTTGTAACAGTAGAGTAATCTAACATTGTCTATGTGAGACTTAAATAAAAATTATCTTTCAGGTTCTCCTCCCTCCAGAGCCAGCCACTACTTTACATGTGTAGTCAAACTTTCCATGACGAGTAAAGTGACATTTTCTTTATGAGTAATATTGGCGAAGTGTCTCTGTCCAATAAAGAAAATAATCATGAGATGATATGGTAATGAAGTTAAGTTTTTTCAAAGAACCAGTTGCTCTACAAAGCACACACGCACCCACTGACACCTCACGTTTGACACAAGCTCTCACAAGCCCGGCAAACTCATCCGGGATGTTTCCGCACATGCCTGGCATGCGCCTGCACGTTGAGTCATTGTTTTCATCTGTTGAACATGAGCAGTATCGGTACGGGATGTAACTGAGAACTGTAAAGACTTGGCTTTAATGCATTTTAAAGCAGGGAGGGGAGGCGAGTGCATGGACGATGATCAGATGTGAGCATGTTGGTGAATTTAAAAAAAGGAGGGGAGTAGAAAACACAGAGAACAGAGGATATTTTAAGCCCTGCTTTCAAAATTAAAGGTTTTAGTTCTGCAGAATATATATTCTAAATACTGATGCATTAGTGTGATAGATGCATTTTAGCTCTTCGATGTGGAGCTAGTTTTACCTAGCATTATGTGCTTTGCATATCATTTTGTAGTTGTTTCCAGGGAATGATGGGCATTGAGAAACATGTAACAGTAATTTGATTACTTTTTCATCATGGAGTCATGTAAGGGACCACAATTTCTAATGTATCCGAGTTACCCTTAAGCTACTTTCAGACATGTAATGAATTCCGGATAATCAAACAGTGCATTTCAAGAAGGGCTAATATAAAGCAGGTTTCTTTGTGTAGTATTCAGAATGGTATGGTTCAGGTGCGGGACAGGTCCTATAGGTGTCTCTGTCTACGCTTGGGGCTCTGTTGAGAGCTGTGTGCGGTGACTCAGGAGAGGCTAACTGCTGCTGGATTTTATGAAAGTCCCTCCAAACTGTACAACTGCTATTTGTTAAACTGCAGTGTTTTGTCCTCTGCTTCTACATGTGTTAAGTACAAAATATGCAACAAGTAGTTGATTTATAGTTTTCAGTTTACCAGCGTTTTACCCACCCTTAGAGTCGGACCCCTCAATAAATCTAATATGATGTGAAATGATTAATGGGGGAGGAAAACTTCAAGGCTTTTCTCTCATCTTTGCCTTAGTGTGAAATATTGGATATATTATTCACATTGGACTTCAAAATGTTATATAAACCATCTGTGAATTTTAGAGGGGAAAGGTGTCTTGGGTGGAAGTGCAAAAAAAGCTCCAAATGATCGAATTTGAGAAGTTGACATCATTAAACATTCTTGAGTGGCTCCTGTCATGGCTGCGTTATGATTCCTGTGAATCAGCTGCACATTAGCTCAACTTGCTTCAGCTCCATAACAGAAAAAATTTGCATTCAACAGTACAATCAAGCTGATTGTGTGGGTGGGTGGGTGTACATTTTTGTGCGTGTGTGTGTGTTGAACAAAGAATCTATCAACATACCCAGGGCTTGTCTTTGTCTCAGTGTGACTGAGAGTAGCCGTTTAACTGTCAGCGTTTCGTCATAATGATGTGCCTATGAGAGGAAAGAATACTTTCCTACAGCGTCACAGAGGAGGAGGGGCCCCTCGCTGTCCAAACAGGATGCAGGTCGCACCTTATTGTGGCTGTGCATCAAACCAGATCTACACTACCTCCGCCTACTTTCTATTAAGGCTAAACAGACAAACCAGCTTGCTCAACATTTCAACCTAGACAGCAGGTCTGACTGGACTGGAAAAAAAACAATAGTACTACTTAGTTGTTCTGAACTTTCGTTGTCAGGACACAAGGTTACTTTAGTTTCTGTTGCCCCACGTTATCTGTCTGTCGCTGTCCAAACCAACCAGCTCTGTTCCTCTCTGCATCTCATCAACCAGCTGGAGGTGCCTTCCTGTTCAGCTGTGATGTGGTTCATCACGTCGCCTCGCAGTTTCTGAGCGTCCTTGTCATGACTGAGTGGCTCCAACACACACGACACAAGTTACAATCATGGTCGGACTCAGATGTACAGATATTAATCCTCCTCCCTCACACAAGTCTTGTATGAAAATGATATTTGTCGGTTCCGGAAAGGAGCTAAGTAGCCAGAACATTTTGGAACTTTATCCTCATGAGTCGCTCTTTGACATCTCTTGCATGACTCTTGTATTTAAGTGTATGCAAATATAATGTCTGAATACTCATATGAAAATACACTTACTGGCAGAGGCTAACCCACTCCGATCTGTTTGGTCTTGTTACTGCTGGGAAATCAGTTGCTATTTTTGCCTAAACGTTGAGTTCATCTACTTGGGCTTTAGGAAATTGTGAAGGGAAATTTCCTTATTTTAACAAAACTTACAACTGGTTTATCAGGATAGTGCACGTGGTGGCACTAATAGTATCATCTGCATATAAAGAATCTTCTATTGGAGTAGCAGATGAAACTGCGTCACCTGTGACTGTTAATGTGAGTTTAGGACTACATGTATTAAATTGCCGCAGAGAGACTGTGGAAGAGTTCAGGCTGTAATCTCAGAAGAAAGGGGTTCCAGCGGAGGGAAGAGGCGACATTAAAGGGAAATAAAATGCAGAAAACAGCTGGGGCCTCACCACCACACTCCCACAGGAGGTGAAGGAACATTCAGGTTGCCAGTTCCAACTTCATTCACTCACGGACCAGACGCTTCCCAACGCATTTGTTCCCACAGTGAACTTCTCCCATCGGCCTTTTGTTGGCCGGCTTCACTGATGTGCTGCCTGTTCCCACATGCAGTTTATTTTATCTTTAGCCTTTCCCTTTCTGGTTATTTTGGTCCCTATTACAGCTGATGTGATCAGAAATAGGATGTAAATAATTTAGAGGACTGATCTTAACTTAATCTGTTTCCTATTTTTATTCAGACTAATTTCTGAAAACATATCATTTCCAATTCATAACTGTTGGCCTTTTCAGAATAACATTTTGGGAAATATGCTTTCTTGCTGACAGTAATATAAGTAAATTGAAGCTGGAACCATGTGATAGTTAGCTTAGCAATAACACTCGCTGTTACACTTTAACCTTTCTATGGCTTAAACAAATGAGATGTAATGTGATAACCTTTGAGTTTTAGAGGTAATAGTCAAGGGATTTAGCTATATATAGAGATAGGCCAGCCCTTTATTCTAAGCTCTCTAGCTAGTGGTTGTAGCTTCATAGTAACTGATTTGCCATATGCCCCTGTAATTCCAAATGTGGATTTACAATTAACCATCACCATGCTCATCTATGTACAATAAATCATTAGAACATTTTGGCTGAAGTTTTGAGTGAAACAAAATAGATATCATTTGTTGAATAGTGAGCTTTATAGGTTCTGATTGGTGGATTGTTTTGTCATCCTCGAATAGCTGTTTACCTCTGTTTCCAGTTGTTATGCTAAGCTAAGCTAACTACCTCTCTACCGTTCCTATCCCTGCTCTGTGGGGAAACCTCAAACTATTCCTTTGACGAAGATGCTGAATATTCACCGACACAGCTCGCATTTTGAAAAAGGTTTCATAACCTACAGCAGAGCAAATATGTAAGCAAACACTTAAAAGCTTTTATTTGATTTTTATTTGTCTTTATGGGATTCCTGGGCTCATTAGCTGCAGTGGTGCAGCTCAGTCAGGATGTCTGTGGAGACTCTCTGTGGTGTATCTCAGGAGTGGGAATAAATGCATTTGGAGAGGAGAGGCACTGGCTGGCCTGCTGATGGTCCTCAGAGGCTAAACAAATGACTTTCACTGAGCACGTCGGCAACAGGCAGCACTCAAACAAATGCTCTTAAATGGGAGGGAAGACGAGGAGGGGAAGATCCTCTTCGGTCCCCTTAGAAGCTTGTTGGCAAACCTCCGTTGGCCGTTGTTAGTCTCAGCAAAGGCACAATGACGTAAAAACTTTGCGAGATTGCACGTGTTCCTCTGTGTATGTTCCTCCACGGCCGAGGCGGTTTGATCAGGGAGCCGCGTGTAAAGTCTTGTCGTTAGTTTCCTCATTTATTCTAAACTCTGGAGCTCAATTTGAAATCAAATTTGTTCTTTATCGACACGCACCGTACGCTGTGCATAGATGATTGTACCCTGTTATTCTGTGATGGAGGAACAGCTCTGAATCTTTACCTAAAGAAAAGCACAACACTGTAAAAAAAACCTACATATAAAATGTAAGGATTATCAGCAAAATGGTCTTGGAACATTAAAATTAAAAATACTTTCCAATACGTTTATGCTGAAACATCATCGCCATTTAATTTGACACTTTATGACAGTTAAGTGCGGTGCTAGAGGCTGGGACCCACCTCCACAGGAAACCTGGGGCTACAACGAAAAATGTGTCACACTTATGCAAAGCGAAATAAGCAAGTGCTACAAACTCTATTCTAAATAATTTTAACTGTGAATTAAACGGTTTATTATTGTCCTGATTAATTAATAATTTGATTTGCCTGTAAAATGGCAGAATGATGTTTTATTGTGGTCCGGTTGTTGACCACATTGTGTAGCTATGCTGCTGTTTTTCCCTGCTATTGCTTTGGTTGACAGAAGAAGACATAGTCAGATTCTAGTATTATTACATTTCTCTGCTGTTTCAGTCTTGTATGCATTCATTAATTCTAATAATTGAGTAATAAATCCTCATGCCAAAAGCTTATGCTAACATCTGACCTCACAAAAGTGCTTGTCTCTTCTGTCTTTTCTAATAAATGTCATGTTGGTTTTCAATGTTTGGTTTTGGTCTGTTCAGATGTAAAGAATGTGTATTGTCAGCCTCTCAAATTCTCAGACATGACACTATGATGTCTTTGTCACATATGATGATAAACTGAATATCTTTGGGTTTTGGACTGTTGGTCCAACAAAACAAGATTGAAAACTTTCTTTAGAGTATTTCACAGACCATAACATACAGACATATAACAATTAACCAAGACACATTTTTAATCATGGATTTAGAATTTCCTGCTAACACTAACTCAGCAATGTAAAACGCAACTGCCTCATGTGACACCTGCCTTCATAGTGCTCACATTATATAAGTTGCCAGCAGAGGCGAGTGCAGGATCTCTGAGTGCTTTGATAGTTGTTTTTGTAATCGATTCATGTGCTGCTGCCGCTGTCTGCGCTGATAGAAACCACTGAGAGGTTTCTACTGGAGTGCTCGCTCCTAAAAGCCCAGTAGCTCCTCTCCCTCTCTCTCCTCTCACTGGCAGATTGAGTCATTCTCATAGAAGTGCAGGGACCTGTTTCGTCCCGGTGCTGACTACAGGCCAGACAGGCCTGCACTGGAGCCTGAATGGCAGCAATTAAAAGACGCTGTAAAACAGCGGCTTCGCCAGTGCTGAAGAAGTTGTTCTTGTCTGAGTGACGAGACTGTTCACAATTTCTCATGCGTTGTAAAGGCGGCCCCTTGTTTTTCTGACAGAGCTGAGGAATTTCTGTTCACTTGGTCAGAGAGGACTCCTTCCTCCTTGTTGTATTTCATTGCAGTTTGTTATTTCTAGAGTTTGGTTTCAAAGCAGGACAGTGGGGTGGAAGAAGAAGCAGTCAAATGAAGCTGCAGTTCTGAAGTGAGTTGAAATCTGCATTATAAAAAGAAATCAAATAAAACCAGTTGCAAGACATTAAAAAAAAGAAATAGGCAAGAGGGAACACCCTGAAAGCTAAAAACACAATAAGTATTCCTTGATAAAAAGTTTACAGAATAAATAGAGTTCCTCGATTAGCATGGTCATACTGTAAGGAGCTTAAGGGACACAGATTGACCCAGTTAACTCAAATCCTCATTGACCTCATTCTGTGCATGCATGGAGGTGCATCCTCCAGCTCACAGGACATCCCCCCTCCCCCCTTGACACATTACCACATGAGCGCTGCCTCTCAAACCCATCTGACCCGTCACTAAGCCCTGTAGCCCCCTTAGTTTGTACAGTGATAACAGTGGTAGGTTTACCACTCAGAATCTGCCGCCATGTTTGGACTTGATTCAGACAGATGGGCGAACACCATAGAAACCCTGTTTTACATAATTGGTATCAGGTCAAATAGTGATGGATGATTCAATCATTGGCAAGAAATATGTTTCAGTCAGGTCCGTTTTGTATCTTTTGATGCCCGAATCACATGAATGAGTAGCAGTAAATACTCCATCCTAAAGTTGTATTTAAATGCACTGGGAGGCTCATCTGAAACCAGTCATTAAGGACAGATGGTAATCAGTGCACAGTGACTATTGATTGGTTGTTTACTTCACCTTCCTACAGCCCCAGAGGTGCCCCTGCATCTCCACGGGTGAGAGATTAGGTTCCCCATTGTCATCAGAAGCACATACACACACACACACACCTTGGTTGAGAGGCTCTCACTTCCGCCTGAGTGGCCGGCTTTGGAGGCTGAGCTGAGTGAATGGCTGACTGGTGTATGCCTGTGTGTAATGTAGAGTGGAGGAGGAGGATGGGGCCTGTCTGCCTTTTGTGTGTGCTAGTCCTGTTAAAGAAGGCTATGGCCACATAGCAGAGAATGACGCCCTGCAGCCACAGAATTCAGTGAGCAATGTTGCACACAGCCTCTGGCATGAAGGTCTCCTCAGGCTGATCTCTGTAGGGAGCTGAGCCACTGCTCTTTCACAGGCTAACGTCCCGGCTTTGTTTTCAGCCACACAAAAAACCCACCCCCTCATCCTCCCCTCTGAATCCTATGGAGCCGGCTTATGTCACCTACCGCGGGCTTAACTTGAGTGAAGTGTTAAACCTTGTTTTCCAGGGTTTCCAGAGTGGTTAATCAGGCCATCTGCAGGTCTCGTAAAGTCTGGAAAAGACTTTAATGTACTTTCCTCAACAAAACCAAAAAGGCCAACGTAGGTGTTGAAGGTCTTAAACTCACTTCACAAAGTCCTGAATAATTTCCCTTTCCTGCAGCAGGCAGTCATTTGAGCTATAAAAATGTTTTTGTAACCGATAGCAGGTTGCCAGGACATAACTTATACCTATAGACTAATCCTCAGTGGATTAATTGATAATTTGTTTAAAACAAAAATACTGAGTGACTAACATCGATAATGAAATCATTAGTTTTTCTTTAAAAAACATTTAGACAGTAAATTTTACCATTTGGAAAAAATAAATCAAATTCGCATTTGTTTTTACTAACAATACTTATAGTTCTTTGTAGCCTTTGGTGGAAGAAGAGCTTACAAAATGTGTGGTACTTTAACAGTACAAAAGTAGGAGCCTAATAGATACTTGAAAGTACCAAAACCTAAGGTTAGGTTATGCATGGTTAATGGCTGTATAAAGGGTTAATTCTAATGGTATATTTTAGGATTATGATTATTGATGCAAACGTGTGTCAGAATGACTGTAATGTTGCAGCTTCTTAAAGTGGAGCCAATTTCGAGTGTACAGCTCAACCTCTAATAACACATTATAATTAATTTGTTATATATATATATATATTTACTATAGATTGTCAAAATTTGCAAAGTAAGCAGTTTTTTAAACTTCCAAATAAATGAAAAAAGTGCAGTATTCTCTCTAAATTCTGTGGAGCAAAGGTAGTTTCACAAAATATCTCCCATGAGTAAACTGTTACTTTGTCCTCAGTTATGTCTCCTGCCTGAGATGATGCTGCGTTGGGAGGGAAGGAGTTAAGTTTGGTTGCTATGCGGTGCACAGAGAGCTGTATTATGCAAGCTGTGAAGCGCAGACACACAGAGAGGAAGTGCATTACAGAATGCTGAGCTCAGGGCTTTGGCCCGCCGCCAAGCATACACTCCTGCATGTGCACACGCACTCACACTCAGCTGAGGGCATACCGATTTTTCCAGCCTCCTCCTCCTCCTGGAGTCACCCTCTCTCTTTCTGTTACGTCAGTAGTTCAGCTGTGGGCCAGGCATGACTGGGGCAGGGCTGTGAAACAGAGAGTGCCATGCATTTCTGTGTGTGTGCGTGTGTGTTTGTGTATTTAAAAAGACAGGATGTGGACTGGTGGTTGAGTGGAGTGTGTTTCAGTGTGTTACTGTGCCGTGTCTGCTGAACTGAAACACACATTTTCTCTGTTTGTATGTTCCTCTCTCAGATTTGGTGGAGTTGTTGTTCCGTTTCTTTTGTATTTGCTCAGTTTGAGGGTGTCACTGAGCCCCACCACATTTGCAGAAAAAGAAAAAACCCTACTCTGTTTACAATCTTCTTCCACCCACCAAGGGTGATATGCATCAGCTTTGTGGTGTGTGTCACATGTGTGAGAACATCTGAGCAATGTGGAAATCAAATCTCCCAGATAATGTTCCGCCATGAATGCTGCTGCTTGTGTGTTTTGGTTTTCCTACATCGTCAGACTTTCCTCACACGATAAACTGTACAGCCAGTGGTCAGTTTATTAGGAACACCAAGCTAAAACTGATGCAGTCTAACTCAAACGGTACAGCAGTAAATCTCCTTCATGGTTTATAATAATTAGTTTGTGTTCAAGAGAAGTTGGGTTAGGGTTAGGTCAGGTTACTTTTCACTTGCAATATACTGACAGGCCTTTCTCTTATTTGATTCAATGGGGAGAGATGGAACAGAACGGCCCCTCCTGTATAACGCATCAGCAACATAATCAACATCCTGCCAAAATCTGAAAAACATCAGGCAAATCAAACTGTACATCCTGATGCTGGAAGTCAAAACTAAAAGGACAAACATTATCGCTGTGTGTTGACTTGTGAGACAAACAGTGAGTGGTTGACTGAATGTCAACCTGCTTTTGTTAAACCTTCTAGGAGGTGATTACTGATGGAGTCATTCTCTTTGAATCAGTAACTTGGATTTGTTATAACTATGTCCAGGAAACTGTACGTAAACAGATGATAAACTGTCACTGATTGTACTTTAACAGCATATTTACTCAAGTATTACACTAAATACCAATCTGATGTATTAATACATTCCTAGTATTTCTACTTCCTTTTACTGTAAACTTCTGTTCCACTTCATCTCTTTCAGCTGCTGATACTTAACAGATTCATGTTTTATAGTAGAATATATAGTGGTATTGAATAGTTTTTAATACTTTCAGTACATTTTTCTCATCAGAGTCCATCTTCCGCCACTGTTTTCAATTCCATTTATTTGTGATGGGTTATTAGTTAAAACAGAAAATGAGGGTACACTTGCCCGTGGGTTTATTTTCATGTCAGAAACCCCAAAC
The DNA here is from genome assembly GCA_038501795.1 of Pseudopleuronectes americanus. Taxonomy (NCBI): domain Eukaryota; kingdom Metazoa; phylum Chordata; class Actinopteri; order Pleuronectiformes; family Pleuronectidae; genus Pseudopleuronectes; species Pseudopleuronectes americanus. The sequence goes on along the minus strand of CM076733.1, from coordinate 2,883,547 downwards.
ACAGACGCTTCGAGAAATACAAGTTCAAGACACACCCTCTTTCAAATCTGTTTCTCCGACACACACACACACAGACCTAAAGGTTTTTAACTTGTGAGAAGGCAGTATATTCTCTGTTTTATGCGGTGAAATGATCCCGTCAGTGCTGGGAGCAGGAGGAGGTGTTCATGGTAAGGTAAGCACCGGAGGTGTTGTGGAAGGGAAATGAACAGGAAATGAGAATATTTGGGTCCCTGCCCTCCTGGCTTCTGTCTTGCTTTTAAAGTTTTCTCCCTGCCAGCTCTCTCCTGAGTGGATGAATGTCAGGTTGAACCACACTGGTACTGATCAACTGGGTTCTTATTTCCTGAAGAGTAGAAATTTGCACAAAATCAGGCGAATCAGATGCAACGACGACGGCTTTTGTCAGATAAAGTGACCAATGGAGATTTCAGTATGTGTTACTTTTTAATTTGAATACTGTAACAGCATGTAGGTAGTCGCAGACTGAAGAGAAATAACCAGTTTCTCGACACCTTCAATAAACAGTTTAACCGTTCCTCAACCCTTCTGATTACCCTGGTCTGCGCTGAAAGACAATTCTTTGAATTTTTCAAGCACATAGTCAGAGTGAATGAAAGAGATACTGCACCCAAGTTCTAGAGGCACAAACATGGTAGAAATGTTAGGATTCCTTTTTGTGTTTTTTTTTGTGTTTATTATTTTGGCATAAACAAGGGAACATAAATCAACAAGTCTGAACCAAGTCTGTGTTGACAGCTGTTGCTGTGATACTTGGAAATCCTAAAATACTTTGCACAGAAAGAAACTGAAGAGTTGGAGTTTCAAAACCATGTCCAATTCTCAAAGCTCTGAGAAGATTGAATCTGGTGCAGTTCAAACTAAAGTATCGCTTCAAGGCCAAGTTGTACCATGCTTTGAACAGTGTATATTAAAAGATTAACACTGATTATTTTCTGTGTTTCTGTGCAGGGTTTCACCTCAGCGGCACAGTAAGGGAGCCTGCCACGGCCTCGGAGCCCGAGCTGGTCTGCAACGTGAGCGTCAGCTTCGACCGCTGCAAAATCACAGCGGTAACATGCAGCTGCGGCAACAAGGACATCTTCTACTGCGCCCACGTCGTGGCCCTCTCGCTGTATCGAGTACGAAAGCCAGAGCAGGTCAAACTGCGCCTGCCCATCTCAGAGACGCTTTTCCAAATGAACAGAGATCAGCTGCAGAAGTTTGTTCAGTACCTGATCACAGTGCATCACACGGAGGTGTTGCCGACGGCACAGAAGCTGGCAGATGAAATACTGTCGCAGAACTCGGAGATCAACCAGGTTCACGGTGAGTGGAGGTTCTGTATTAATGGCTGTTTTTTTGGGTAATTTCAATGAAATAACAGGCCTAGCTAGCGCTTTAATGTGCAAGAGCACCACAAGCACAAAAACGCTCAGCAGCAAATGCAGGTACCTGTGTTAGATATCCTCCGTCTCACACCAGTGGAAGACCAGCTGCAGGCTGCTGTCCTGAGAGAGAACTCAGTGAAAAACAAGCTGTTTAGGACGCGCACACACACACACACACACACAAACACACACACACACACACACACACACACACACACACACACACACACACACACACACACACACACACACACACGTCTCTCTATTTGTGAGGACACTCATTGACACAATGCATTCCCTCACCCCCCACCCTAACCTTAACCATCACAACTGAATGTCTAGCCTTAATCTAACCCTTACCTTAAAAGCAAGTTAACCCTGAAACAGCTCATTGAAAAAGTGAGGACCATGTAAGCACTTTATGAAACACTTTGTTTTACAGTCCCTTTTAATATTCCTCTTTCATGTTTATTTACATGAATAATCTGATAATAAACAGTTATTTAATTACACCGATGCAACTGTAAAGTCTGTATGAAGATGTTGAGCTTTGCAGCCTCCTGGTTTCTGTGTATCCTGCCGTAGGTTGCAGTTTGGCGGTTTTCTCTTCAGTGCCTTCATGTTGACTGTGGCAAATATCAGAAGCTGTTTTGTCTTATGGATTTAATCCTTTACATTGACACATATTGGAATGTACAGGATGTATTCTTCACTAATGGAGGCCAGTCATTGTTGCAGAGTTTATGGTGTTGAGTGTTTAAAGCTTAACCAGCACTGCATCAAAGCATTAGTGCAAACACTGAACTACATCATACACTGATGCAGACATGGTCGTGTCCACACTTCCCCAAAACAAGACACTTTTCTAGTTACTTTTACTTGTGTATTTACATCTACTTCTTTATATGTCTCCTCCACTGCATTTATTACATAAGTTTAGTAACTTTGGAAATTATTAATAACGCAGAATATATATTAATTATGTGTTTATGTTGAATGAATGATAATTATTGGTTAAACGTGTTGATCGCCACAGAGACATTGCCATTGGGGGGTTTCTGCACGAGTACTTCTGGTGAATAAAGTAAAATTATAAATATGGGACTTTTACTTTTTAATTGATTAAATATAAATTAGTATTAACACATAAGCAATTTTACATAAATATTTGTATGTGCATCACATCTTCATAATTAGGTGTAAATCAGACTAAAAGCAAACATGCTCCCTTTATACTAAAGAGGTAAGCCGTATAATATTTATCACTGTTATTCTTAACTCTGTGGTTTTGGTAAAAATCAACAACTCTGCCTCCTTTTCTGAGCCCTTCTCCCGACACTGACTGTAGGAAACTGGCCGATGAAAATCAGGGTCATTTGATTGTGATGTTGTTTTGCCTCCGTAATAATTTGCTAACTGATTTCCATCCCTTGGTACAGGAGCTCCAGATCCGACGGCAGGGGCCAGTGTGGACGATGAGAACTGCTGGCATCTGGACGAGGAGCAGGTTCAGGAGCAGGTGAAGCTCTTTCTCTCCCAGGGCGGGTACCATGGCTCGGGAAAGCAGCTCAACTTACTGTTCAGCAAGGTAACGAATCCCAGAGCGGATAACTGCACTCGGTCCTCAGCCCAGCAAGCATCATATACAACTCTGTGGCAGGCGACCTTTACCCACAATATCCCCCCCCCCTGTCTGTGTAGGTGAGAGAGATGCTGAAGATGAGGGACTCCAATGGCGCCCGCATGTTAACGCTGATCACAGAGCAGTTCATGGGCGACCCCAGACTGGTGCTGTGGAGGCAGCAGGGGACCACCATGACTGACAAGTACAGGCAGCTGTGGGATGAACTAGGTATGGTGTGAAAGCAAGCACACACACACACTCACACTATAGCAATACAACATAGTATAGAAAGTATATACTGATATGTCGTCCCCCCCTTTTTTTTAAACCAGAAATATAAAATTTCCGCTGAAATACGATTTACATTACAGAACAATCAATATTTCTTCAAAAAATTGCAGTGTAGGATGAAAAGAGCTATAGAAAAATCTTTGCACTTGGCAAAAAAAGATCACAAATATAATCGGGGTGAGGTTCAAGATCAAGGTTATTTTTTGTAGATTTTTGTAGAAAATGCTGTTTGACAACCTGTTAACATTCTGTGTGTGGCTACTTGTAGAAAAGGAAAGAATCGGGCTGCTAAAAACTGCCACGACAAAAAATTCCAAACATTTTAGGTTACAAGCCAAAGACCCACGGTATAAATCTTTATTAGTGTATTGTAAATGTAAATGATTTTCATATAAAAATGTACTAGTAACCGGGGTGTACGCGCGTCTGCAGGCTGCCAATTCACATCTATATACATAATATAACAATGCTCAATAAATCTTGAAATTCCATCCCCCCCACCACCTTTCCCCTCTCTGTGTTTTCTATTTTTATGTTCCCAGTAAACCTCACCCCCCTCAGATAGTTGCTTTGCATTTCGTCACTCTCGAGTCTCTTCTGTTATTCCCTCCTCGTCGTTGTCCTTGGTGCAGCCTTAACAAAGAGACGGAGGATATAGCCTCTCTTCTTCTGTCCCCTCCCCCCGTTTCTCATTCTCCTTCCCCCATTCGCTTCCTCCCCACCTCTCCTCCGTGTCTTCCCTTACCCCCCCCTCATTCACTTCACCTCCTTTTTCCTTCTCTTCACCCGTTTCATTTTGTCATCTGTCATCCTTTATTTGTCCCTCAACATTGTGCCTTTATCCTCTCGTCTGTACCCAGTGTCCTTGTGTGCTCAGCCGGCAGTGCAGGTAGATCGACTAATGGAGAAAATACCAGCAAATTAATCAATATTTTAAAAACAATCATTAGCTATAGATCAGCGCTAACTCTACATCTGGTGAACAGAAAGTTGAATTGAGATTTAGGGAAAAAACAGATGTTAGAGAAAAGTTTTCAGCAGCATCTGCTCAGTCAATGTCATCGCCACTGCTCTGCAGTAGTGTAGAGAAAAATGACAAATGGTTGATTTCTGTTTCAATCAAACGTATTTGTGCAGTTTTTTAGGTATTTGCTAACTAAAAATATTACATGTAAGAAATGCTGAACCAAAAGTGGGGAGAAATGTCCTGTATATTGTACAAACAACGAAATTGTGGTGTGATATGAGAATGGTATAATTGGTTGCACAGAACAAATACGGCCAAAGAGTCTCATATATGGAACCGTGCTCTGAGGCAGGATTACAGCAGAGTGTGTGTGTGTGTGTGTTTCTGTGCAGGGGCTCTGTGGATGTGCATTGTTTTGAACCCCCACTGTAAACCCGAGCAGAAGGGATTCTGGCTTCGACAGCTTCGCAGGTGGAACAGCGTGGACGTCTGTCCCTTGGAAGATGGTAACCATGGCAGCGAGCTGACCAATCTGACCAACGCTCTGCCCCAGGGCCTTCTCGGCAACCCAGGTGAGATGGCACCTGGCTGAGGCCGAGATTTCTCCTTTCTTTTATATTGTTTTCCCCGAAATCCTCTTCCACATCTCTTCTTTTCTCATCCGTACATTTCAGTCTTTGCCTCGTCTTCTGTTCAACCGTTGTATTAACACTGTTGAGTTTTCTCTCTTCACCCTCCCCCCTCTCTTTTAATCAAGTCTCGTTCTATCAATCTTGTGCCTAGGAGTTGTATTACCTTTGTACCGAGCTAATAGAATGACCCTAATAATACAGCTTTTCTGGCCTGTATTCCTTCGTGTGATTGCAATGAAAAAATCCAGACATGTTTTTTTATTAGTTAATGATGAAGATTACTGCTGCCCTTCTGTCTGTAACCGCCCTGCTTTTGTGATGTTATTAACATTTTCTGCTACACCAGCAGTTTTCAAGCCAGTATCGTGCTGAGCCTGACGTGTGTCAAGATACTTGCCTTGTACTTTGGGCATTTTCACCCTCTTATTTGTTAAAGCTTATATTTTATATGGATAATGATAAATATGGCCGTTATTTGTTTGCATTTTGATCAAATTGGCACCGTTTATTCTGCCCAATGATGTATTACTAGTACCTATTTGCAGTGTAGAAGTGGATGTACACACAACCATCACTGGATGACTGTGGCACTAAAGAAAAATTCTCAGAGAAGGTCTATGATTACTAACGATGGTTATTGGATGTTAATTCACGACTGACACTTAGGATAATGATGTCATCAGAAAGTGTGAGCTACACCCAATATAAAAATATGTGAAACATGTCCGACTTGACTGAGTTATGAGTCAGAGGAGGAGCATGGTTATAGATACTAATTGCAGGAAAGGGACGTAGATGGTTTTTCAAGTACCCTAATTGCCTCTATGAGTTGTTTGTCATGGACGCTGCAGCCTGATTGTGTTTCTACTCCAGGAAAATCAGCAGCTAAACTGCTTTTGTACTGTGTGCCACCCACCCACCACTCCCCCACTGCCTGAACACATCATACCACCACATGGGATAGAAAACTGACCTTGTTGCTTGACTGACCCTCAGACTCACTGACTCGGCCTCACCGGACCGTGTTCACGCGGGCGATTGAGGCCTGCGACCTGCACTGGCAGGACCCCCACCTGCAGCACATCATCACGGAGGACCACTACACCAACTACTGTTACCATGACAACATTGACAGCTCCCTCTTCGACGCCCGAGGGTGGCCCCTGTGGCACGGTGAGAGAGCGGGTTCGAGGTCAGACAAGTTGAATCAATAAAAATGAAAACGCCTCGAAACATCTTTTCTTCTCCTTCCATCCCCGCAGAGCACGTACCCACCGCCTGCGCCCGAGTCGACGCCCTGAGATCACATGGTTACCCCAAGGAAGCACTCAGACTGGCCATCGCCATAGTCAACACACTGAGGAGGCAACAGCAGAAACAGCTGGAGTTCTTCCGCACTCATAAAAAAGGTCAGTTTATTCACCATCAAGCTTTGTTTAACCCTGAAGCAACAGAAAGAGGAATCTGTCCTTTGTTTCCTTCCTTCTATTTTACCCTTTCAAGCTTTAATCAGACTGGCTGTTTACTGCTGTACATATTGTTAAGCTCTAATTTCCATTTCCCACTCTTTTCAAAAATACATAGAACTAACTGCAGAACTCATCAGTGAGACTCTGATCTCTGATGATACCAGCAACCAAATTTTACACAGAAACGCTTATTATAACGCCATTAACTTACCCATATTCATGATTTCATATTTAACATGTGCTTTTAGAGATCTGACAAAGATTCTGACAATCATAATACAATCAAAATATCCTAGACACTTTTGCCTGCTCTAAAAAGTAAAGTTAGAATTGAAATGGCTGTATTTTAATATGCTAAAAGCTACAGGACCATTTACAGTAATAAGATACATTAAGAGAATGCACAAACTGGTCCAATTCACCCAGGGTTGCTTTACAAGACACAAATATGCATTCTGATTCATAAAACTGTCATTGATCGTGTTTGTATTATTTTCTGTATCTACTTTTAATAATTCCCATTTGATGACACATTCAAATATGTGTCTGAAAAAGATCAGGTATCTCCTTACAAATCTATTCCTTCTCCAGAATCTATGAATAATGCAAACTAGTTTTCACTTCAGAAGTGTAACAGCTAGACACAAGATGACTAGTCTGTTCTCAGTGTTGCAGTATGAGAACTGCAGGTTTCAAGTTTCTACATATCTCTATAGCAAGTTGTATATTGGACCATGGGTTGGCCTCAAGATTAGTGATGATCTCAGAAGATATTTCTGCTGCTTCCTCGTCTTCTACTCAGGAATGTGAAAACAATAAATAACAAGTAATGAGCTGAGGTTCTGGCTTTAAATGAAAGTCTTTGTCTTTTTCTTTGGCTTTGTCTCCTTACTTATTCTCTGTGTGTTTGTGTTTCACTGCAGAGCTGCTTCATAAAGGTATGACATCAGTTACCAACCTGGAGGGCTGGGTGGGCCACCCTCTGGACCCAATCGGCACACTGTTCAGCACACTGATGGAGGCAAGGCAGGGCAGCGAAGAGAGAGTCCTGTTCGACTTCTCAGGTACACACACACACACACACACGCATATATACAAAAAAATGAAGGAACAAGTTCTGACATCCTTTATTCATATAAGGCAAGGAAAGTATATTTATATAGCACAGTTCATACTTAGAGGCAGTTCAAAGTGCTTTACGTAATGCAGAGAAACCATCATAAGTGTAAGAAAAACAACACTGAAATACAAGGTAAAAGAATAGAGGCTTTTTTTGTGAAATGAAAATGTTAAAATTAAGAAATAGAGGGAAAGAGGGTAGGATGGGATTCAGTCAAAGGCCGTACAGAAAATGAATCTCTGTGTAAAGTAAAGTAGAAGTGCTAAAGTATGTCAGCTAGTACATAATGTATTCAAGTAAAAGATTGACAAAAAATGTCTAATGTGACTGATACATTATTAAATGATCGATACAGAATTAAATTGTCAAGTCCAGTGGTTCCCAACTGAGGGGTCGAAGGAAGAGAACCTTGAGAATATTTGGACATTGATCATTTTAACTGCTTGAACTATTGAAATATAAAAACCGTTAGAGAAGTTCAGAGGATGAACGGATAACAACTCCTAGAGATCTGAAATGTGACAAGAAACGAGTCACAATCCAAAACGGGTTTAGTAGTTACGTATACACTGTATGGTGTATACTATACCGTTACTGTTTACCATTGCAGATACATTTACACTGCAGTGATTGTGTCTCCTTCACGGACCTGCAGCCCCTCAGGCTGCAATCAGCAGTGATGACACAGACGTGCTGATTGGCCGGCAGTCATCCTCCAATAACAGCTCATGAATAAGGAATGCAGCAGGAAGAAGCACTCCAGTTAAAAAGTATTAATTATGCAGGGAGCTCAGCTAGACCAATCACATAGCACAGTACTCACACGGTCACGTTAGCTCTACACTTTATGTCTGTCGTAAATTAGGTGAAGTGATGGGCAACATTCTGAAATCTCTACATGGGAGAAAGTAGTGACTTTTCAATTAGGACTCTGCTGTTTATATCTGATAGAGAGTGTTTGTGTGACTGTGTGTGTATGTGTATTCATTAGGGACTGATAACCCTCCTGGGATGAACTGTGAGGTCTGCCAAGACATCATTAAGCCATTAAAACACACGGTTACCATCCCCAGGAGAATACACACTGTGAAAAAAGGAACAGCAGAATGAACAAATAGATCAATAGATCTATCAGCACTCTGCTAGGTCCACAGCCCAAAGGGAACATTCTCTTCCCTAAGTCATCTCTCACACTTGAGGATGGAGGCTTCAATCTCTGAGCCCTTTATTGAATCTTTTTAAGTAGCTTGTTCGGAGGGAATCGAAGGGATGTAAGAAAAAATGAAACATAAGAAATAAGTTTATTTATCAAATGATAAGACTTTGGGGTGCAACACAAGCTGAAGTAAACACAATATAGTGAAAATATTATGTCTACTTTATTATTCAGTAAATGGCACAAAAAAAGGGCCGATTTGTTTTTAGGAGGCTGAGGCTGAGCACTCGTCCTTCTCAAGTTATCAAAAACATACATCTTAAAAGTACATGTGGAACGGAATATTAAAAAAAGCCAACGTATAGATGTAGATATAGAAATAACTTTTCAATAGTGGACCAGCTAACTACTTGTTATTAACATGATTGGTTATGATAAGGAAAGTTATCTCTAGTTCCTGCATTGAGTGAAACAAAATCAGTAAATTGTTCTGAACCAGATGTCTTTGTTCCCCCCCAAACAAACTATTTCAGCATATTTGATAAAGTAGATACAAGGATATTGATTTGATAAGATTCCACTGTACTCCATCCCGGGTCATCAGTCAGTTTTTCTTTGCCAGTTTCTGTGGTGTCCAAAAAAGTTTCAAAGAGTGAAAGAGTAGTTTTCGACGGAGCTTAATGAATCCTGGTATTTTACCAACTTGGAACCAGATCTGAAGTGAAGCCCATCCCTATCTCTCAACCCGCCTCTCCCTCCTCTGCTTCACCCGCAGGTTCATTTGGTCCAGGGAGGATGACGGAGCATTTCGCCTTCCCGGCGCAGCGTTTCCTGGAAGACGGAGAGTCGTTCTTGTCGCTGGCTGTGGAGACGGCGCTGATCGGGTTGGGGCAGCAGAGGGTGATGCCGGACGGCCTCTACGCCCAGGAGAAAGTGTGCCGCAACGAAGAGCAGCTATTGGCCAAGCTCCAGGAAGTCAATTTGAATGACTTGTTGGTGAAAATCTTTCAGAAGCAAGCCGTTTTCCTGCTAGAAGGTGAGGAGGGCTCAAACATTGTGAAACAGCTGTTGATTCTAGATTCTCTGATGTGACGATTTACATCCTAGGATAGTAAACTGAAAATCTAAATAACAAAACTGAAGACGTTATCAGTGACTCAGCTGCAAATGTGGAAAAATGCCCCCTCTACATTTCCCCTTCACTTATTTCCATTATTGATTTATCTGCTGTCTATTCTCTCAAATAACTATTTTTTCTATGACATAGTGAAAAATGTCTGTTGTAATTTCCCTCAACCTAAGGGGCCATCTTAAGTTGCATTTCAAATTGTCATAGTTTGAAATGATGATAATTTTAATGCTACAGACGAGGTAGAAAAGTCAGGACGTAGCGAGGGACAGACCAGCAAACACATTGTTGGTTTTGGCCTTTTTACCTAAAAAAAAAGCTGAATAATGAAACCTTATCATTTATGATATCTTTACATGGCTTTAATTAAAATTATATCCAGCTACAGAGAAAAACATCCTGTACATATAAATTAAGGTTAGATTAATCTTAATGCCTTTTCTTAGACGCCAGAAACCTTTAAACTCTTTTGTGACTCTTGTAATTTCCATCTGGACCTTTTTATTATTATCATTGTTTTGGGCCGCAATGTGACGCTGCTCTAAGTGAAGTCATTGCTGAGAGGCTGAGACACAAGTCTCTGTACGTTTCTAGTGGTTGACTAACGGCATGATGGTGATTAACAGCTGAGTTGTTCTCTTCACATCAGGGTCTGTGAGTGTTTAATCTGTGGTATCAAACTTGTGGACATATCAGGCAGGGAAACGTCTCACGCACAAGGTCACAGTCCAGTCATTTATGAGCTGCCGTGCTGCTCTTCACTGTGCTGCATGCTGAGATCTGTGATTTTACATCCATCTCTCCTTATGCCGACCATGCGGACTGAACTGATCTTTGTCTTCTGTTTCTGTGCATTTTTCCTCCAGCTGGTCCTTACACTGGTCTGGGAGAACTACTCTACAGAGAGAGCGTGCCCATGCACACCTTTGCCAAGTATCTCTTCACCTCGCTGCTACCTCATGAAGCCGAACTGGCGTACAAAATTGCACTGAGGGCCATGAGGTGAGTCAACTGTACAGAAGGTCAAAACAGAGAAATAAAGAAAAAGTGAGAACGGGGGGTACAGTCCTTCTCTGTCTCCTTTTGGTCTCCTCTGTTTAATGTGTGAAAGAGTGAAACTACCAGGGGTGATATCAACAGCCGCAGGCCAAAATGCTTCTGGACACAATGAGAGCTACAATCAGTCGAGCAAGGAAACATGGATGTAGGGGAGAAAAAGTAAATTAAACTTCCACCAAATTAACAAACACTGGAAGTATTGTTGGAGTTTCGACATCAGCGGCAGCCATTTTGGTTTTATAAATATAAATGCTTCCTCGGTGCTTCGCTCTCAAATGATCCGCTTTTTAGATAAATGGATGGAAAACTATCTGAAAGAGGGGGAGGTGGTAGACCCATCTGCGAGAGTGAATAAATATGAGCTGGCTGATTGGTCTTGTTTCCAGGCGCTGAAAAAGCGTCTGATGGTACAGACATGGAGGAATGGAGGCAGATTTAGGAGCTATCTGGGGCACTGTTTAATGACAAAACCTCCTTTTGCTGGAATATTCACTAAATAATTCAACACTGCTGAAAACCAGTTTTATAAAATGTGTGAATAATAAATACATGCTGTTGGTTTCCTCCCTGATCGCCACTGGAAACTTTATTTCTTCTTGCCCAAATTACGCCCCTTGGATTTTTACAATAATGTGTATTTTTGAAATTCCAGACTAGAAGCGTAGAAGGAGAAATATGAATCTTGTGGTATCACAGCAGCTATAACTGGATATAACAGGAGTGTGGAGGAAAAAGGAACCAAGCTGTTATTTTTAAACCCATCCTTATTGTGGCCTGAGGCAAAGATCCACCTGAGTTTATTTGTGCCGACAGACAAAGGAAAGCTATCGATTGTTTCTGTAACAGAAGCATTGCTCTCTAATAACTTCTTTACCTCCATGAAACGTTCATCTTAGTGAACAGATCAGTTCCTGTGTGATTACGCCTCTCTGTCTGTGCCTAATTGAGTTTTCCTCTGTGCTCAGATTGCCAGTTCTGGAGTCCACGGCCCCCTCTGGCGACATGTCCAGGCCTCACCATATAGTGTCGGTGGTGCCCAACCGCTACCCTCGCTGGTTCACGCTCAGCCACATAGAGACCCAACAGTGTGAACTGGCCTCTACCATGCTCACTGCTGCTAAAGGTACAAACAGAAATGTTCTGATATGTCTATTTGTATGGGAACAACATCTCTGGCTTTAAGGAGAAACTGTGTTTTATTGACTCTATTCACACAATTTGTTGTGCATCATACCCATATTGTTATACAGTAAATATGATCCGAATAATAGAAGCACCACCAGTACTGACTCCTTCCAAACTGATCTAATAATAATAGATTTTATTTATAAGGCGCCTTTCAGGATACCCAAGGTCGCCAATACTTCAATCAACTCCTGTCTAGAGCAGATTCAGCACAAAGTAAACATTATAAGCTTCATAGAGGAAGATTTATTCCAGGACTGGTACATTAGACTGTGAGGAAAACTAATGTACTGACACCTGATTGTGTTCTTAACCCTATAATTCACTTTTAACAAGAAGCCTGAGGATTATTTTATAATCAATTTCTGCCAATACATCCCTTTCACCTAATTATTACACACTGAACCTTTAAGGAGATACGTTATTTGTGTAACTGTAGGAACAATAACAAGATAAAGTGGCATGTCACTATAACCGTTTGGGATGTTGTCACTAGTGTGTAATCATCTAAATTGTAAAAAAAATTGTTTTAACCCTAGAATGGCACTTTATATTTAGATACTTTATATTTACGTCGGTAACCGGTCCTCTCTAAACACCTTTTGAGTTTCTGTGACAACAGAAGTCTGCCACAGGTTCTCCTTCATGTTTGGAAGGGGAGGGTGAGGTGAGGGGGATTCAGATGCAACATGAAACTTCTCACAAAATTCAACACACTGAACCTTTAAACAGGAAACGTTTCTGTAACACTCTGTGTCGCTTTGTGCAGTGTTAGCCTCGACCCTACCCCGAAGTAGGTTATTTATGTGTCTGACCACCTACAGCATGAACCACCTCCCCTCCCTAACCCGCCAACACTCCCTGGGTTGTTCCATGTTACACACTGTGTCATTTTAAATCTGGACAAAATATATGTATAATCACCCACTCTAAAAATATCCCATAGGCACGACTGTGGGTATGATGGTATGTGTGTGTGTGTGGCGGGGTATGTATGTGACTGTTTAAATGGATGCTTATTTACAGCCACTATTTAATTCCAGGCACAAGTTTTTCTCTTCAGGCACTGACTGAATATTTTTCTTGCTCGAACTTTTCTTGCTCTAACATACCAACATGTCATAAAACAAAATAGCTTGAGTTTTTATCAAAGAGGTTCTAACATTTTGTATGTCACGTCATTAGTATGAAACATATTTGAACATGAAATGGATCATTATAAAATGAGAGTAGTTTTGCAACATAAGAAGACTAGAAGGGCCTCCTGAGAGCGCACACCCCCTCCAAGGCTAATACCCATATCTTTCCATGTCAAACCAGTGTTTCCCATTAGTTATCTAGACTGTGACATGGGCCATATTCTTATTTGTCCTGCCACAGTTTCCTAATCAACCAAAACATTTATACACTTCTCATAATAATATGAGGGTCCCGACCTTACTACGCAACTTGAGATAATGAGATTTGAAAAAGAGATCTCTAACTTGTTGGATTGAATGTATACAGCACAATTTGACAAAGAGTTAAACATGCACTCACGTCATCGTCCCTTAAGTTGTTACCATCCGTGCAGACAATCAGACGTTGTTTCAGCTGCAGCTGTGTGCGTAGTTGCAAGGGCATGTATTTGCATTGCTTAATCTTTCTAACAAATACACCAAAAAACACAGATGTCACATAACTCTAACTATATTCATATAAATATGAATTTACCTGTTTGATCAATAACTGTTTCAACACAAACTCAACATTACATCTGATATCCTTGGCTGTTTGTTGTGTTCCCAGGTGATGCTCGTAAGCTACAAACAGTGTTAGAGTCCATCCAGAAGAACATCCACTCCTCATCCCACATCTTCAAACTGGCCCAGGATGCCTTCAAAATCGCCACCCTCATGGACAGCCTGCCGGACCTCACGCTGCTCAAAGTCTCCCTGGAGCTGGGCCTTCAGGTAAACAACACAGACACACAAGCAAACACACTTCATGAGACTCACGTAGACTCTGAGCTAATCCTGTGTTTCTAATAGGTGATGAGAATGACCCTGTCCACCCTGAACTGGCGGAGGAGGGAAATGGTGCGGTGGCTCGTCACTTGTGCTACTGAAGTTGGTGAGTAGGTGTAGTTGATGAATGTTGGAGATGTACTCTGACCCTTTATGGGTACTTATTCAGCAAACTCCTAGGTCTGACCTTGGGTGCCAATTTTCTTCCTAAAGTTTCTGTTTATATTGAAAGGAACTGTTCCTTATTTCTTAAAAAAATCTAACCTCTGGCTGAATTTCCATATTTTATATTGAATGTGGACAACTGTAGTGGAGAGTTGGTTAATCCTGATATTTCTTTCAAACACAAACCATGAATAGTAGAAAGACCTTTTTTTTCATCATGTTTTCAACAAGACAAGGCGGCTTTAACTGATTCATTCAGCAAATCTAGCGTTATCTTGGTTAACGAGCTCGGCTGGTGCAAAGTGTAACTACATTTTCAAAAAACATAAAAGAAAAATGTGAGTTGGTTCTTTGAGATTTGCTGCAATGAATAGTCTTATTTTTGTATTCTTTTTGTCATGCTTTTAAGTAAGCTAGTTAGCTCGGGCTGCTGAGGGTTGCAGATTAAATTAGAGAAGACAAATACACAATTTCTGCAGAAAGAAAGAAACGTTTCTTACACTATTGTTGTGTTTTTGGTTAATTACTACCTCCCAGATTCTTGAGTTGCTGAATATTTTTCTTTCAACAGCCCTGTATACACAGCTTCAACATGCAAAGAAATCTAGAGCTTGACAGGCCTTCTGTGCTCAGCTCCTGTTTGGTGAGGGGATCAGCAAACGTTGGCAAATGTCAGTTACAAATAATTTAGACGGGCGTATGTGGAGATGTGAGAGATTTGAGAAACACCAGGTCGGTCTTCACAAGACCTTTAGAAGTGGACTTCGGAGGCCTCTCAGCAGGAGGGAAGGAATGACTGGCAGAGTAGTAATTATGGAAGATTGTGGGCTTTGGGCTGATTAAGTGGGCCTTATGTTTGGACTTGAATACTGAAACCCAGCGGCTGATTTCCCTGAAGTGGACAGGAAGTGGGGTCCAGAGGGGAACACCCTCCTCCCAGATGATTCCTTGTGAATGTGGGGGAGTGACAAGGAGTCCCTGTTTCTGTGAGCACAGTTTGAATGGATGCATTGAGAACATGCCAGTTGGGGATGTAGAGAGGGGCCAGGCCATATAATGTCACTGCATTAGAAATGGAATATTGAATTAGATCGTTAAAAGCCATTGTAGGGTCTGTGACGCAGTTTGTTAGAAATTATGAGAGTACAAACCTTCGAGTGAAATAGGATTTAGTCTGAACAGAAACATCCCAGAGACAATAATTAAACAAAAATATGCTGTTTGGATATTATATCGGTTAATGAAATCCAATTTCTAGTCATGACTTATTCATTCATGGTTGAAGTTGGATTAACTGTCTTCAAGGACTAAAAAGAGCATTTTAACTTCAAGCAGAGAAAAGTTGACATTACTAATGCATTTTATATTCTTGTGACTGCAGGATTTAAAGGACAAGGCTGGTCAGATTTTATTCTTTTGTTTAACAAATCATAAAAAAATACATAAGCCACTGTATCCGACAGTAAATAACTACTAAAATGTAAATATTAAGAAACACATCTTAAGCTAAATGTGCATTTGTCGGGGACTATCTTAAGTGGCAGATTAATCTATATTTGGTTTATGCTCTATAATGTAAGGCTATGGAATGCCTCGTGTGAAAGAGGATATATTTTGGCTAAACAGTTCCAGTAAGATTGAAAAATGAAAAAATTGAAAGGACTGACAAATGAGCCTTGGTGTATCCCATAAGGGTCTTTAAAGTGGGTTGAAGATGTTCTATTAAGATGCAAAACCTTTACTAAGATGACTTTTCCTTTCTGCCTAGGTGTGTTTGCACTGGACAGCATCATGCAGAGCTGGTTCACCCTCTTCACCCCCACCGAAGCCACCAGTGTTGTGGCTAGCACTGTCATGTCCAACAGCACCATCGTCCGCCTGCATTTGGACTGTCATCAACAGGAGAACCTGGCCAACTCTGCTCGCACCCTGGCCCTGCAGTGTGCCATGAAGGACCCCCAAAACTGTGCCCTGTCTGCCCTGACGCTTTGTGAGAAGGACCACATTGCCTTCGAGACAGCCTACCAGATTGTACTGGACGCAGCTGCTACAGGAATGAACTACACACAGCTGTTTACAATAGCACGCTACATGGAGCACCGTGGTTATCCAATGAGAGCGTACAAACTAGCAACATTAGCCATGACTCACCTGAACCTCAGCTACAACCAAGACACACACCCGGCCATCAACGATGTGCTGTGGGCATGTGCGCTCAGTCATTCGCTGGGAAAAAACGAACTGGCAGCCGTCATCCCCCTGGTGGTGAAGAGTGTGAAGTGCGCCACCGTCTTGTCGGACATTTTGAGGCGTTGCACGTTAACGACGCCAGGCATGGTGGCACTGCACAGTCGCAGGAACTCTGGGAAGCTGATGTCGCTGGACAAGGCTCCACTCAGGCAGCTACTGGACGCCACTATTGGGGCCTACATCAACACAACGCACTCTCGGTTGACGCACATCAGCCCACGCCACTACAGCGAGTTCATAGAGTTCCTCAGTAAAGCCAGAGAGACGTTTCTCATGGCACAAGACGGACACATCCAGTTCACCCAGTTTATAGACAACCTGAAACAGATATACAAGGGCAAGAAGAAACTCATGATGCTCGTTCGAGAAAGATTTGGTTGAAAGTGGACCAAAAGACTATTGCCCTTTTTTTTTACTTGAGACTCCTTTTTTAAATCCTTTCTAACTTGAAGTGAAATTCCACTTAAAACAACATTCATATTCATATGATTTGGGACTACTGGGTCTAATGTGATACTGAACTGAAGGGGTGTAATTATATGCACATACCATAGAGATGTAGGGCTATTTAAAAAGCAGCATCAAAAGAAAGAAAGTCTCCTGCACGCTGATTCCAAGCCACAAAATGTGAAGAAAAAAAGCCAACGTTTCTGTCCCACTCTAGTCCCTGACAGGTCAAAATAGTTAAAAATACCACACCCACATACATATGATTATGTAACAGAAATAATAAGAATCTCAAACCAATATATCAGAAAATTAATTGTAAGAAAAAATTGATAGGCTTGGGTGGCCTTTCCAGCAAATTTGCAAAGGTTAATGCTATTATTATCATTATCACCACTATTATTATTATTATTGATAGAAAAGATAAAACATATATATTTTTTGAGCAGTAACCACTGCTGAGTGGACATGTCTTGGTGAGATTAAGTATTACATTTTGCACTATATCATATTATAGCACTGTGGATAAAGTTAAATACACAGTAGTGAAAAATTACTAGGAAACAATCTTTTCTACCTCTACCTCTCAATAATTCTCCTGTTGGTTGTAGCAAATTCCCTATTGTACGCTATTCATTTTAACTTGAAATTATCTTTTCCATCAACACACAAGACTTGAAAAATATTAGGCTATAAATTTAAATTACGTGTGAATCAATCTATGTCAAGAGTTTTGACCTGACACATTTTCGGACTTTGAAAGTTTTCTAAATGTTGCGACTTGGAGTTACTGTGCAGTCTCTCTTCTAACTAATGTGATAATGAACACAGGTTCCCGAAGGCAGATTCTTAGACTTTATTCAATTCAAGCCGCACCAAGTGTCAGCCTAAGCACAGACAGATCCTGGGTTGACTTCCGTGTTGGAGGAAGAATTGGACAGTTCAAGGTGATAGGGTCGAGATATGAAAAATGCTGCAGGGTGAAGTTTCTCTCTGAAAATTGACACGTTTGAAATTGAAGAAAAAAAATCTGAGCCCTGAAAGCAACAGCTGGTATTGATGTGTATAAAACCATTAAGTCTGCAGAAGCAGAGAACTGTCTGTCCCTTTTATATGTATGAAAGTAAGAGAGGAAGAGTTTTACACTGAGTATATACTGTTTTGTCTAATGGCAAAAAGTCCACCTTGCACTCCTCCTGTGTCCCTCTGTTAACATTCACAGCCTCAAAGAGAAAACAAACGGCTTTAAACCAAATGGAGCAACTCCATCTGAAGTATTGAGTACCTCTTTTTAGGGATCCAGCTTTACCCCCCCACCCCAAACCTCCCCAGTGCTCAGAAAAACTCCAAATCCATCATCAGAAATCAACAAAATGGGTCGATATTTGTTCCTGCCATCTTTAGGCTGATTGTTTTTTGCTTCGCAGTCTCAAATGTTCAATATGCTTCGTTTACAGACTATTTGTTACGGACACACAACAAACTGTCACAGTGCTCGCTCTTGTGGAAACTTTGCAACTGTCAACATACATTCTCAGGGATTTCTCTTAAAAAAAAACAAGACAAAAAAAGAGAACAAAAGCATTTTAATGTCCTGTATATATGAAAGTATATGTCTGAATATTGAAAAAAAAATGTATATGTTAAGTAATTTATGACAGAATATTCTATGTAAGGCACAATACTTGAAGCTGCAGTACTTTTGGTTTTTTGGAAACAAGAAAAGAGAAACATATCAGAAGGACTTCAAAGCGTTCGCCTTGCATCGCATCAGGGGCTGGTGGAGGCAGTAGTACACACAGAGTACATGCTGGCAGGTCTGGCTCTGCAGACATGTAATGAACTGCAGGCACTGGCCAAGTGAAGACAGGAAGTGGACATGCAAAGAGAGAATTCTCCTGAATACAGAAGTGTATGGGGGATGGCAGACGTGAGAGAGGACTGTGGAGGTCGACGGTCAGATGCCAACTGCTGCGACCCTCCAGTGGACACGTCTCCTCCTGCAGTGATCCGATCACGAGTCGAAGCTGCTCTACGCCCAGGGTCCATGCCTCCTCTGCTCACATCTGAACTTTGAGCGGGACAGGAAGTTGGGTAGAGATTTATTTCACGAGTCCTGTGTTTTACAGCTAATATCCTGTGAACTTTCCTCATAACTTTCCTAAAGATTTACTGTTGATTACAAATTTATTTCAAAGAAAGGCCTACACAATTTGGGATTTGCCTCATTTGGGTCTGTGAATTCCAATTTATTCCCAAATAGTCTCCCATGAAGTTTCCTGAAATCATGGCTAAAATAGAGACTGAATTAAGAAAAATTTAGAATTAAGTTTAAAATAATAAATTATAGAATAATACAAATATTTGCTGATTTAATGAAAATGAATCTGGAAGTTTCCAGGAATCTAGCTATGAAATACAGAAGCTGTAAAATAAAACTTTGCTCTATACCATGGATTTTGACTGTTCCACCTTTTTGTGCGTTTTCTTTTTATTTCCCCTCTCGTTCAAAGTGTTTTCATTTCTCTCTAGAATTCCTCACACAGGAACAGCCTTCTTTCTTGCCTTGTCTTAATGCTTTAAAACAACCAAATGGGAGTTCTAACTACCAAACCTTTTTCATAGGCCAGCTGACTTTTGGTTACAACTTTTCTTAGTGTCTTTTCTTTTTTTTAGCTGAACTGTATTCTGTGCTTTAAAAGCTCATGTCATCCGTTTTTCAGTGTCGTCTCTTAGAGGTCTGTTGGTAGCTCCTTTGTTTAGAAGCGAATATTACTCCCTTTTATTTATTACGTTAGGTAAATGATTGTACAACCATGTCGACATGCTCATGAAGTTGAAACTAAGATTTGATACACTGATCGATTTATTTATGTAACTAAATCACTGTTTTATAAACTTGTTATTGAATCAACATTTTGTTTGGATTAAATTCGTTTTTTGACAGCAGGACGACCTCTGTCTTCTTTCTTATTCAAGCTCCTGTTTGCTATGTTCAGTTACCTCTGGTCTAATTCTTAGTGGTGTCCCGTCTCTAAGGTGCTTATTTCAGACTCTGTTATTCTACTGAGAAGAACTTGTTCTGGTCGTGTGAGGTGTGGGACAAATGTTTGTTGAAATGTCTAAAGTCAGAGATTTTAGTTTTTTTGTATTTCCATTACTCACATTTGAATTACCTTGTTTCATCATATAATGTCAATACCAGTCGTATTTATGTAACATATATAATATATATATATATATATACGGACAGAGACATAAACAGGTTTCAATGTTAAATTCTGTATGGCTTGTCAGTACAGATTAGTGCTCTCAAGGAGGAAGTCATAATTTCTCTTCCTGCTTATTTGTCTTCCTGCAAAGATAATTTGGGAATTTTAAGTTTTGCTTATCTACTTCCTGTCTCTTGTCAACAGAGAGCAGGGAGCAGGAAGCTCTTTAAAAAATGACTTTTTCTTGAGGAAACAAAGGACCATTAAATGTTGGAAATATGGTTCAAGCTAAGGGTCAGTAAAAACCTTTAAGTGACTGAATTGATGTCGACTTCTGGGTCGTATAGAAACTCCCTATGCTATCACTCATTGTTTTTATGCTACGACTGTTTTTCTACACATTCTTCAGTCGTTCTGCTTGTGTTCACCATTTCTACGTCTCCACGTTTAAAAGGTTCAATCCTAATCACTGAATCGTTTTAAGATGACATATTTTCCAAGAGTTGGTATTTAATTAATGGAATGGGTTATTTAAATCTGAAAAGAAATTCTTAGAACAAGGTTACTGGAGTTCACTGACTGCAAACTGTGCAGCCTCTTACTGGGACTCCTGCTATATAACTGAACCATTAACTTTCCTCATGACAAATTCCATCCGGCGATGAAGGACACAAGATGTGGAAGAAAGTTCACAGTAAGTGGAGTTTGTGTGAGGTCACTGACAAACTCATGTGCTGCAGAAGAAACACGTGGAAGCCTAGAAAGAAGGGTTTAAAAAGGTGATTATTCAAATTTTCTTTGCAGAGAGTTATGTGAAGAGATTAACACCTATTTAAGCTGCCAGCCACTGATTAGCTCGGCTTTGCACAAACACTGGGAACAAGAGGAAACAGCCCATCTCTGTCTCTGTCTAAAGGAAACACAATCTTCCTCCCATCAGCTTGAATGCTCATCTACCTACTTATTCCCCAAACCTCTGTCTGTCTGTATGTGGAACGCACATCTCCCAAACCGTTCCAGCTTCTCCTTTTCCTTGAAACTGCAGTCGTATATTAAGTGTTTTTTGTTCACCAATCATCCCATCACATGTTTCCTTTAGCAGCAGATTCAGACTTAACACTCAACAACAGGAACATCTCAGCCTCTTCTAAAGTATCGGTCGTTCACACACCTCCACATAAACACATACAGTTAATAACGTATTGTATCGGTGCACTTAATCCTGGATGCTATTATTGCTACTTCAGGCTATTATCTGGATCAAATGCAGCAAATTTCAGTCAGAGCATATCCTGTACCCAGGAAGCAGCTTATTTCTGTAAGCTCATCTGTGTAACTGGCACCACAGATAAATCTTATCACCCTTAATCACACATATCCTGTGTGGACCGGCCTGTTATTCCACTCCTGCTACAAAGTAAGTGAAGCCATCCGCTTAATATAATCTCCAAAAAAGAAAGTTGTATCGGAAATCAGAATTTAAAACAACTGATTTAAAGCTGACATAACATATACATTAATGTAGACTGTATACAATTGAAAACAGTGCATTGTATTTCATACGAACTGAAGGCACCACTGAATAAAGCTGTAAACAGAGTCTGACCCTGGATCAGCGGAGCGGTAGATCACTGCTGCTCGGTTTGGAGGCAGAAATACGAGGGTTGCACAAAGCACCTTGGTGAAGATGACTCCACTGCACCAATCATCCATCACACTCAGGCCTGTCCTTGGAATATATAATGTAATGATAATCTGATCCGGTATGCAAATGTAGGCACAGTGGGGTGACTGCAGGGAGAACAGTCCACCTGCCCCGCAACACAAGTAACCTTTATCTGCTGATCTGCTGCCAGATTACAGCCCTCAGTGGCTTTACAGCAGCAGTGAAGGCAAACGTGAGCAATTGGGTTTAAAATACACTGTTTAGACAAATGAGTCTACCGGCAGTTTGACCTGCAGGCAGGTGCTAGGTGATTCAGCAGGCAGTTGTGGCTCGGGGGGGGGGAGTGGGTTATCATTTTACCAAAAAGTTGACAGTTTGATCCCAGTGTTCACCGGGCTGCATTCCAAAGTGTCCCGGACAAGACACTGAACCCCACGTGTCATGTAGACTGCATGTGTTAACATCAGTCTTGTATGTTTTCAGCAGCGCTGTTTCCTAAATCCTGTCCATGATGGTGTCCACACAAGCACAGATGAATCATGACTGTCAATCACACAGGGAGTGTGGCACTGGTGGGACAACTTGAACACACACATCCAGAGAAGATGAGTAGCGTTTGTGGAGGGAAATCATATCTTGATTATTGTTATAACAATGTGAGAGCTGATATTATCAAGTATGTCACTCACTTTACAAAAATCCTCTCGAGAGTACAAGCATTTACTGTATCATGTTACCTAACAGGATAAACTACTGTGCAAGCACATTGAGAGTGCATATAGCCTCATGTAGTCATGTAGTGCATGAGGTGCTTGTCATCGCACCACAAGTAAAGTTGGCAGGTAGGAGGAGCAATAAGAAACAGATACACACACCAACTGCCTCACAACATGCTGAACATGATAAGATCACATCACTGGATGTGGATCACCTTCAGGGACACAGCTTTCAAACAAGGTTTAAATACTTGAGATTATAGATACACATTGTCCGGCCCAAAATATTATCCAACAGCTCTGGCTATAGTGTATGATTCACATCGTCAAACTTTAGTAATGATCAGACTTTTACAAACACAACCTTAACAGATAAAAGACATTGTCATATATCTAGGCTAATAATTCCGCCAGGCCAAACAATCCTACAGACATCTGTCCAGCTTTCCAGGAAAAAGGAAGTTCTCTTATAATCAGCATCAAACTGTAAAAACTCAAAGGAACCTTGAATGTGTCAGATATTTCCATTTCAAAATTAGTTTCTGAAAAAAAAGAAAAGAAAAATGTCCCATCTCAAAGCATCAAGGAAGGTGATGAAAAAACAGGTTCCTCTCTGGTTCATACTTAATTTTTCCAACTTTGACAATGTTGAATGATGATTTTGATGGAGTGAAACTGTCCCGGTTTCCAAAACCTTTGGAGCCAGTGCAGTGGAGCAGACCCATCCAGCCAAGTATCACACCTCAGCACCTTTTCTACGGCTGGAACATCAGCTTAGTGTTTCCTCATTTCAATTACATGCAGAGTTCAACAACCTATGAAAGCATTTCCGTTGTAATCCACACAAGACCTTTGGTCTCCATCATGATGCAACATATTTATGACCTTTTCCTCCAGGATGAAAACACCTTCAGTCTCTTTTCTCTCTTCGCTCTTTCATCCAGGCCAACGAGCCTCGGTGTGGGAGCCGTTTTCATTTGGAGTCCCATGGCCCGTAAGGTAGAAACCCTTCATATGCACAGCTTTAAAGGGAATCCAAAATGTCACAAGCAGAAGCAATTCCTGTCCATTAAGTTTTCATAAATGTCACGGCGAATGAAACAGCCAATGGCAATTAGGTATTTCCTGAAAGGCCAGCTCTTCACAACAAAAACCTCCTTCCTGACGCACAGAAAGAAAGAATATTGTGAAACGGCAACACAATTCGTCCAATTATCTTGAGGATTTCCATTTAGAAAACAAGTGTAATTATGTTGAGATATACAGCGAATAATTGATTCAGCTTCCTCAGTTGTTTGATGTTTTATGGAACACAAAGGAGCTTTTTTTTAATGTTTTTGTGTTGTGTTTTGTGCTCTCAAAACACTGAGTATATATTTTTGGGATTTATTAAAGTTTCATCAATCAAAATTGGTTATTCTCAGGACGAAACTCACACCAGAGACCACTAGTGACTGATCAATCAGTGTCTCACTGGACCGATGGAAATATCCTGTCTGGTCTCTTAGCAACAGAGAGGTCCTCTTCGCCTGTTGATTGGCATTAACAAGTGCCGCTCTCAGTGAGGCTCTTTGGGACCAGTATTAAGTCTCGGCTCTTCACTGGGAGCCTTTTCAAATGTGAATGCCACTGGAAGAAAAAAAAACCTGAGCACTCTTTTGTTAGAATAAACGCTTGTGGAGTGTGGTCATTATTGTAATCAGATCTATGTTTTGCTGAGAGTGCGCATGGTAACACATCCTAAGATTTACAAAGTTCAAAAATGTACTTGTAAGCAGATTTTATAGACGGCTATATGGATATTTTGTCAATCCATCAGTTTATAGGCTGCAGGAGCATCTTGAGGAAAACTGGATCTACCAAGCTAAGTAAAAACAGTTGCCACTTGCAGTGTAAAAATACATTTATTTGAGTGTGTTTGGGAGCCCACCTTAAAAGACAGCAGTGAGGAGATGTAAAGGGGTCAAAGAGCATCACCATCAGAGAGAGAGGGATCAACCCACCTTAGCATTTAATATGTAATGATGCCGTTGTCACCACTAATGCATCTTAACGCAGAGAGAAAAACAGTCCAACAGTATCAGGGTTGTAACATGCAGGTATGAAATCTCACCATAATGCGTTTTTTTCTCCAAGCACAGAGGGACTGACAACAGACACACAACCACCACAAAGAGCTGCCTACAAACAGTTGTAACATGTTCTCAAAAAAGACACATAGACAGAGAATGTCTACAGTGACGCAAAATTACAACAAAGAGACATAAAACAACCACAAAGACACAAAATGACCAGAAAATTACACAGAACACTTGCATGCAGTTGGAATACAAACACAAGGAAACACGAAATTGCTTTAACAGGAAAAAAACATCTGTAAAGACATTTTCTTTGGCTTTTACGAACAACCTATAATATCCTCAGGAAGGCTTTCATTCTACTGATTGTGTTTTTTATTTATTTCTCTATTTTAATTTGTGATATTGTGGACCCTAAAATAGTGATTCAGTTTTTCGGACTAGTTTAGATGGATGGATAGATAGATAGATAGATAGATAGATAGATAGATAGATAGATAGATAGATAGATAGATACATAGATACATAGATACATAGATACATAGATACATAGATAAATTATACAAACAGACACACAAACACAAAAAGCTTGACCATCCACAAGAGAGGTTTGATCACGATATTGAGTAGGTTGCTGTTGTCAAATTATTTGGTTTCTGATTTTAGACCTTTCCCCTGTTTCCATTGCGGCTTGCTGAAACACAAGAAGGCTCCCCAGGAGGTTTCTGTTTCCAGGTGGAAATAAGTGATAGCTTTTAATGATATTTATGACCAGTGTATATACTTAAATACTAATTATTACCTCCAGAGCTTATGCCTGAGCAGTGTTCACCACATCGTCCCTATCAGATGATTAATAGTTGCCATTTGTTCTCTTAGTTAACAAGGACACAAAGCCAGCTTTTAATAGAATTAAGAGATAATTTTCACTCAAAGCCATTAGCTCCTGAAAAGAAGCAGCCTGAATATAACATCAGAGAAGCTCCTCTTGATAACTTCCGACCTCGCTGCAATAATTCCTTGCCTCCTGATATAAATGTGTAATGCAACCCCCCTGTGAGATTTACGATAAAGGAAAAAAAGAAAAAGGAATTAATACATTAAAGTTAATTTATATGCCTTTGTTAAAGCAGAAATTCCACCTGAGGGTATCTATTACCTTTATACTCTATTAAAGTGTTGGGGGCAGTTAATTAATGTGCTTTACTAGACTCTATCTGCTATCTCAAGCTCAGTGGGCTGTTTAAGGATTGGTGTTAATGTTTGACCGTGTAATTATCTGCTGAGTGCACAGCAGGATCTGCTGGAACCAGGCCTCCCCAGTTTGTCTGCATGGTAAAATTCTCCTTTATGCTTTTTGTTTTATTAGTCCAGTCCATTTACAGTCAGTGGTGCGGTCCGACCTTTGCTTCTGCTCTGAACAAATCATTAATAGGTCGGAATGTTTGGCTGGGAAATCAACCAATAAGTTCATCTACACTTCAGAGAGAGACTGAAGTCCATATGCACCCCCCCAGAAAAAACTAAATCCTTGTGTGGGATTTCCGTGGATAAAAGTCCAAGGAAAACATCCAATGAGCAGCAGTTCTGTATTGATGGGCAAAGTAAGAGGAGAATAACCAGGTCACACTGGTTTGAGCTGATAGAAAAGCTACATTAACTCAGGTAACCGCTCTTTGAAGCTGTTTTCTGCCATGAGGATCTCCAGAGAACTCGGTCCAGACTTTCTCCGCAGTTTGCCTTTCACATATGCACAATGCAGAAGGAGATTCTCAGCAACAAATACCCCGAAGCAGGCGGAGGCAGGATCTAACGTATTCATTTTGCTGCGGAGATCACGTGTTTTTGTTTACAGCCCATCAACACCAGCGTCGGCCCTCATAACCATTAACATCTCCGTTGACGTTTGGCATCGCTTTTTAATCCTGAGATATTATTTTAGCTGTTTTCACATCATCAACCCCCCCAACCCTTAATCCCAATCGTTCACTGTGATCTCCTGCTGTGTTCTCACTTTGACTCCTCCAGACGTTCTGCAGTTAGCCGCAGAGAACACTTCAGGTTCCGATCCTGTCAGTCAAGAGCAGGCACCTGAGGCTACAGAGACAGACTCGCCAATGCTGGACAGTTGAAGCGTTAGAAACATAGTCTGGGCCGATGAATGGGGATTCCTGCTGAGCCGGCAGATGATAGAGTCTTAATCTGGAGTCAACAGCATGAACCCTCAGCATCGTTACAACTTTATCTGCTACATCCTGCAGGTTAATGCTCCTTGCAAACATCAGTTCAGTGACCTCCACAGTCACCAGATGTGGATCCAGCAGAGGATCTATGGAACAGGAGAGTGGATGAATGTGCAGCGGAGCCCAGAAAGTTTGCGGTTCAATCCCAGTCCCCCCCATTCCAAGTGCCAAAGTGTCCATGGGCAAGATACTGAACCCCAAACTGCCCCTGAAAACTGGGATGACGGATGTGTGATAGAGAAAGGGCTGCACATAGATGTACTGTATGAATGTGTGTGTCATCGTCACAAGACAAGCGATTATTTACCATTTACAAATCTGCAGAGATTAAGTCATATTACTAACATCTTGTGGGATCCATGCCATGAAGAACTGAGTTTGTTTTGAGCTACCCAGTGCTCGGTGAGTGTACGTTTTAGAATTATATGAAAGTCAGTGGAGGAAGACAAGACAATAAGCCATCACAATAATCTACACAGTGGGAGGATTTTGACGTTTGCAATAAATTCCTCGCTCATAAGACTACCCATCCTGATCCGTCTGTCTCGGCCGAGCAGTGTGTCTGCCTGAGGACGGGATATCAGGTATACTGGCTCTGGCTCCCTGTGTTAGTCAGGAGTTAAGTGTCACCTGCTGCATGTTTCTCTACCTGAATGACATGTCATCTCAGCTTGAGAAGCAGGGATGAAACAAGGCTTTGGTGTCAGCTTGTCAGATGTGGAGGACTGAGGCAGAGGCAAAGGTGACAGGAAGAAGACAAAAGATGAAACTCTGCCTCCTGAGGATTCAAATCCCCAACCAACCTCTCAAAGATCGGACACCCGGCGTAAACCTGAAGGCTGGAGCAGGTTCAGATGAAAGAGCGGAGGTTGAACTGCAGCTTCATAGTAATGATATATATATATATATATATATATATATATAATATGATATATATATATATATGCATGTGTCTGCTCAGTTTGAACACACGCAGACACTCTCACTCGATTATTCCATTTCAAAAGGTAAATGGAGCCCCTCACTCTGAATTAGTACTGACCCGAAACTCCTCTGCGCTCCACAGACAAACCTCCAGAGCACATGCTGAGACTCGCTGAGGTCCATCCCAGCCGAATGTCTCAGAGAGCACACAAACAGAGCAGAGGGGCAAATGAGGCACCAGGGGAAAAAGATGAAGGAGAGATCAGAAGAAAAGGTTGAGGCCAGGCTGTAGCAGAATATGGGAGTGGAAAAGGCTTGAATGAATAAGTCGGGGAAAGTGTAGATACATCGGACAGTTGTCAGAAGATAGTGTGAAATGGGTTTCTTATAGTAATGAACTTCCAGAGAATTATCACCTGAATCTGCAGTTCGCCTCTGCTTTACAGCGCTTTATGTTGAGAATTGGCTCATTGTTTATACTGTATGTCCAGACAAAAACAGAGCAATTTTTATTTTTTTTACACATCTAATCTACCAAACTGATTTTGGGTCAGATCAGTCCCATTCATTTTGATGGACAACATGACGGCTCCCAAAGGTAAAGCCAAAACATAATGACCGACCCTCTGAACCCTGCTGACCGTAGTATGGGTAAAGAACCCAGCCTCCTCCATGTCAGTGGTTGGGACAAGGGCCAAAATTAAAAGTCAAAGTATGTGTTTCATAAATATCTTTAAAAATTGTGTCCGTCTTTTTAGATAGTTCTAATGACATATGTCTGTGTGTTTCCCCTCCGGCTAGGTTGGTTTAAATAAGTAACACTAAAAAAAACATGGTTTACAGGTAGGTACAAACAACGTCACAAAATGGCAATGTCCGTTATCCAGGATATTTTTGCCTGATTTTTGTGAGTATGAGAAAGTGGAGGTACATCCTCCATCTATCTGTAAAAATATGTGCATCAGAAACAGGAATACAGGCTTCACTGGGCCTAGATATCAAACCTATCTATCTTTCTGAGTAAGAGATGAGATTTAAATGTGTCCGTTACATCTCGCATGCCAATGCATCAAGAATCTAAACTTTGCATAAAAACCTTTTTTGACATTGTACTAGATTTTATCCGTCAGACTTACAATTCTTTTTATTATTATTTTAGTGTAAACATTTTAGTTTTGTTTAGCATAGAGCTGTTAAGACCTTGAAATTAAGGTCAGTGTGCAAAAAATGTTGAACACCCTTGTTCAGCATGTTTGTACAAAAACACAAAATACAGCAAAGGCTATAGGGAATGCCGTCACTATTGCATCTGTTTATTCACAAAAGGGCTAGACAAATTAAAATGTTGACCTTGTTATGGCACTAGAAAACATCAGGAGATCACCAATACCATTAGGGCTTATCCTCTGGGGACCACCAACGTCTGTGCAAAGATTTGTTCCCATCCATCCCATCACTGTTGAGGGATCACACTGCAGATACTGCTACTTCAGTCCCTGGAGCTAGGCCCCCAGTCTTGGTAAAAAAGGTTATAACATGCTAACATTGCCAAAACTGAGATGCCAAATACATGAGCAGAAATATCTTGCTTCCTTCCCTATAACATCCGAACCACCTTGTTCTACAAGGACTATGTGTGTGTGTGTGTGTGTGTGTGTGTGTGTGTGTGTGTGTGCACACGTAGATGCATATGGACATCTGTGCATGTTTATGATAATGGACCATATATGTTAATGCATACTCTGCATAATGTGTGTCTGTGTGTATGTGTGTGCGTGCGTGCATTCGTGTGTGTGCATGTGTCTGTGTGTGTGTGTGGATGTCTGTGTCTAAATGCACTTGAACAATAGGGGGCATGTGGTTGCAGTGGTGGTGGTAATTGATAAATGGGATGTTTAAAGAGCAGAATATGAATGAAGAAGAGCGGACCCCGAGGGGAAACTCCACACCATTGTAATCAAAGCCTTGATAGTGTCCCCACCTTTGACTAATGGTCCCAAAAAGAAGCCTCATACTGCCTGCCTATTCAATTCAGAGAGAGAGAGAGAGAGAGAGAGAGAGAGAGAGAGAGAGAGATGAGAGAGAGAGAGAGAGAGAGAGAGAGAGAGAGAGAGAGCGAGAGAGAGAGGTGAGCAGGGGGGAGGGTGACTTAGGTCAGATCTTTTACATCACCCTGACCTTGCTGTCACTCACTCACAGGTGAGATACCAGAGTGTGAACTCTGAAGGAATGAAAATGATATTGGAACCCAGTTTTTTTTCTGTCCTTTTGCTTCCATTCAACTTGAGTTACTGCTAAAGCAAGGGCATCATTTCCATTGTGGATGGGAGGACATCTTTTATTTTGTGTTTTTACAATCAGGATTTTTGGGATATAAAAGTAGAATGTAAATATAAGAAGCAGCTTTAGGTATAAGATAAATGTAGTATAGTGCAGTGAAAAACAAAATAAAAAGTAGCATAAATTAGAAACCCTCCAAATAAACTTTGACACATTGAGTTGCTTTCACCAATGGACACTTCCCTTTTAACAATTATTGTCCCACTCGTGATGGGAGATTTTTAGTTTCATTCAGTCATTAAAAGTCAGGTTGGCACACTTTCAGGTTTTGCTGCAATCACAGTATTTAGTAGTTAGTTTGCCCTGCAGGAAAGACCAAGGGTTGTAAAAATCCTCAAGCTACACTGCATGATTTCCCGTCTAAAAATAACATCCTATTAACCCTAATCCCATTACATGTTGCCAGTGCAGTGTTTGTAACAAACAGAATAGGCCTTTTGCCATGCTTATGGTGCTGCTGGTAGCAGGTTTGTTGAGGAACTCTCCTAGAAACAACTTACAACGTACAGACAGACATTAACAAGATGTTTTATCAGTATACATGACTATTAAACTACACAACACATATATATTGCTGAGAAACAAAAGGTAAAACATGTTGTGATGAAAACAGCAGTGCAGAGGCCAATTAGGAAATATTAAAAAAAAATCTGTTTTAAGTGAGATTCAACCTACAGAAGCAGGAATCATGTTTGGAAATAGTTGTGTTGGTCTCGTCACATCAAATAGTCCCCGCCCCTGCTGGCTGCAGAACACCCTTCACCTGTTTATTCAGTATGAATCTATATTGAATGCGTCGCTGTTCTTCATTCGGCTCCCAGCAACATGAGTCAAGTGTTAAGTCGATCGGAATAACGGTTCTTGAGATTGGTGAATTACAAACAGACAGGCAAACAAATACAGATTCCTCACATTTTAAGATTTGCCAGATTCAGAAAAATATATAATCTACACACACACACACACACACATACACACCCACACACACACACACACACACACACACACACACACACACACACACTTTTAAAACCAAACTGTGACACCTTTGTTTGGAGGCGGGTACCTGTTCGGTGGCTGTTGATTTATGTGGCTGATAAGAAGCCATTCTTCACAGGCAGGTGGAGGTGGAGGTGGAGGTGGAGGCTCTGATGAGGGATGGAGGGTAGGAAAGTGCTAATACCAAGAAAGCAAACACACACACACACACACTCACACTTACAAACATTAACTGATGACACTGTACAAAAAAAACAAATGACTCTCATTCATACATTATTAGAGCAACTATTACAATGACATTCACAGCGACCTCCAAAGATGCTGCTACATTACAGAACCATGATAATAAGCTGCTGTATTCACCGGTAGCATGGTGTTTGTATTTACAGTGCGTGTGTGGGTGTGTCAAATTCATGAGCACAGCAAGTGCATTAGTCAAGTACAGCCTGACTGAACTTTAAATGAGAGATTCAGTTTTAAATGAAGAAAATATATATATAAAAGATATCTTAGTATAAATAACATATTTGATTAGGATCCTTATCATCTGATTATTAACTAGTAGGGATGAATGTGTGTAGTAAACAGAATTTGTTGCAGTATTAAACTCACAAAAATGCAACAAAAATATGTTACACTTGAGAAAAGTAAGGCACAAACATATAAAGTAATATAATAGTGTGCCTAAATCATTCAATCTTAACAGATGAAATCACATACTTTTAAAAATGCATTTCAAAACATATCTTCATATATTGGGTATTCTGCAACTTTTTGACTCAGATAACAAACTCCAAAATGGCCAAATAATATCTAGCAAGCAATCATATAAAGTTGTATTCTAAGCCACCACACAAATGTTAGAACATTCAATCTGGTTAAGTTCTCTTGAATATCTGGGTCTTTAGTTTCTAAATGCTCCATTACAGTTTCTGTGTGTTTGCTGTTGAGCCAGTGATGAACCAGTCACTGCCCAGTGACACACTGTATGTATGTATCGGCCAAGTGCCGCATGACTGACTGAGGTTACAATAGTGTCAGTTGACCACGGCTCTTTCAAACTGAATTAACACCAACAACCGATTTTTACAAGCAGTTTTGTCATTTAGTGCATTTGTTAACTCACTTCTCACACAAAAAAAGTGACTTTGTGTTCAAACCTTCACTAGTATAGAACGATCAGATGTACATCCCACCTCTGCACCTGCTGAAGCAGCTGTTTGTTATGTTTGTGCAAAGAGTAGGAGAGAAGAAAACAGATGAAGGTCTGTAACCAGCTGACACAAGGGAGACTGTAAACAACACAGTGATGTGATGAATATGCTTATTAGCAGATTTGAACATTGACCATATACTGACCAGCTAGATACTATCAATGAACTATCAATGAACACATAAGAATAAATATAAAAAAAGATATATCAGGAGAACACACTATACCACTATACCCCACCAAATTGAACACACTCATAAATATAATCTACTAAATATGTTGGATTTCTCTCCCATGTAGATCTAGTCCCTGACTTATGTGAGAACACATCCCAAAATGTAAAATTCCCCCGACCTGTACCACATCCTTCCAACATGTTTCATAGTGTTGCTAAATAACAAACTAACAAACATATTTGACAACATAACTTCTTTGGTGAAGGCGATAAAGAAAATATATTTTAACCAAGTTATAATACAATAATACTTGTGTGGTGCTCAAATACTTTTTTATTTTTTTCATTAAGTGCAGCTATAAATACAGAAGTGCAGTGTTATGTTAATCTACTTATTATTGAAAGCTTTCCAAAAAGAAAATGTTACCTATGGACTTTCTGTTCATTTCATATGACATCACATTTAAATGCACCGTGTGTCCATGCTGTTGCCTCTAGCACAAAGCCACAATATAAACAAGTCTCAACACACGGTGGCTCGGGCACCTTATTCTCTTAAATGTCACAGCAGTGCAGGCCATGAAATATAAAACATCTCACGCACACACGCGCACACACACACACACACACTCATGCCCCCTGTTACAAATGTATAGCGTTACTCCAGTGTGTTCGTGTGGCCTTTTGCAGGCGTCCTCAGAGACGTGGCATTGACAAACCTACAAACAGTAATTGGGCCATTATAACTCCCTGCGATGGTATTGATTCCTCTGTTTTAGGTGCAGGCGGGTAATGGGAGTCTAGACGGAGGGGTTCATATTGCAGGCAGTGGGGCCTGTGTAGTATTAGATACAGTAATCTAGATGTTGCTCATGAGTCACGTGGGCTGTTTTGTGTATTTCAGGTCTATTAGAAATGATTTAATTTAGTAGCACATTTGAACCCATATATCGCACAGTGTTTCTCTGTGTTGAGAGCAGTTTCTTTGGGAGCTGCCATTTCAGCATAGAGAGATGCGAGGAATAAACGTATAGAAGGAGGAGAACTCCGGATGGAGAAGGAAGAAGAAATCATGTAGATGGATTCTTCTCCTCCCCAGTCCAATTATCACCAGAGTTAAAACTAATCCCAGCAGCTCAGCGACTACGATCTCTTCCAGGTTGCCGCTCAACTTTGAAAAGCCTGTCACCTGGAGAGCAGAGAGCAGCGAGGGGGATCTTATTGGAGCCTTGCTGCTGATCAAAATCAAATATTACCGAGGCTGGGTTTCCATGGCAATAACATGCTGCCCTCGCCATGACATTTGGGGGTTCAGCTGTGAAGGAGGCACCCACCTGCCTTCCTCGTCTGTCCACCTTCTCGGTCCAGACGTGAGCTGAATAGATGAGTAAGCAGCATCTTGACCACCCCTGTCTCCTTGTGTGAATCTACAGAGTTGTGTGCACAGCTCTCCTATGGAACAGGGCGCACAGCAAACACCCTCCCTGTGCAGCAGGATGGTGTGGGTCCACAGAGAAATGCTGAGGCCATCGATTGCTTTCTCCACGGGGGCACAATGTGCAACCTGTGAGCCCACAAAATGTCAATGGATATGAATTGTGTAAAGAACTCTTGATCCCCTAATTCAATATTGTAAAGCCCCACAAAAGGTCATACTGTATGGTAAAATAACACACAGTCATTTCAGCTCGCTCATATTACATTCTTCACCTTTATTCCTTATTTTATATTACCTTCATGGGTAGTAACATTACATGAGCAAACTGCACCACAGAGGGAACACAAACAAATACAAAAAACATGCTGCGTCTACAGATCACACAATCAAATAAAAAAAATAGGCGTATGCCCAACTAATAGTTTTATCCAGCTGTTTGAAAATGTGATGGTCAGACAT
Source organism: Pseudopleuronectes americanus (assembly GCA_038501795.1). Taxonomy (NCBI): domain Eukaryota; kingdom Metazoa; phylum Chordata; class Actinopteri; order Pleuronectiformes; family Pleuronectidae; genus Pseudopleuronectes; species Pseudopleuronectes americanus. The sequence continues at coordinate 2,849,190 of CM076733.1, read as the reverse complement.
TCTTATCAAACTCTCTGAAAGACTCACTATAAACAGACTGAACACAGTCTGACTCAGATTGTCCTCCTCTTCTGCTTCCTGCCAGTTGTCATTTTATTAAAACCCATCTCTTCGGGAAAAACAACCTCTGAGCTGTAATCTACACTCTGAATATGAATGTTTCTGATGTGTATCGAGATTATGAGATCAAGAAGTTTTCATTTGTCTTTCAGTGGCATTTTCTTCACTGTGAATTAACCATTTTAATGATGGTGCTCTCCTCCGACACAGTATTACAGCTGCACCACACAAAACAATAGTGATTATGTTAAAGTAATATAAATATGGCAGACTGTGGAAACAGGTCCCGATATGTGTGCCCACAAGCCAAACAACATTAAAAGTAAGAACAACTGTAGTCTCTCTATTCAAAAATCATATCTGATGTCAAGAGCATGTATTGTTTTACCCCCAGTTTCGTTTAAATGGAAATCACAAAGAGCTGTTCAATCCCTCATCTAGAAAAAAATTTTTAACTTTAAAATCCTTCCTGGACACACCAAGCGCCGTCTCCTAAATACTTTGGCTTTGCTTCTACTCCTTTTCTTTCATCAAAGTTGGTAACCAGCTAGCCCCAGCCCATCCGGCCTTATCATCACTTTCTGATAGCCAGTGTAGAAGAAAATATTTGACTTCTCTTCTTGTTATTTTCTTAATGCACCCAGATCCAATTCATTTGGTCTGCTACTCTGCTTGAGACCAACTGTTTCTACTTTAATTATCTGTAAAACACAGAGCTAACCTGCGAGAAGACTTTCTTGCCTTACATGTGTATTCAATTTGCCGGAACCCCTTCCCCCCCTATATAGACATCAGGTTATCATAGGGGATGAAGAGACTGACCAAATGGGCTACTAGCAGATAGAAACACTGTAATTAGCCTGTCCAGCACTTCCTAAATCGCATTAACCTTTCGTCCTCATGCAGACCCTTTGTCTCAGCCCAATCCACAAGCTATTACATTTACCTTCGATGTGATGTTATAAAATCTCTCCTAGTCAACCAGTCAATTGTGTTGCCTTGCTGTGACGCTGTCTCCACTGTGAAGTGAATAAACTCTGAATCAGCGACAGAATTTGGACGTGAAGGAACTTGTATTTTTCCATACGAGTAAGGGTACGGCTCATTCTGCCCTGAAAATACAGAAACACACTGCAGCTACAGAATATACAGGGAATATACAAAGAGCTGTAGCAAATAGAGAAATGAGCTGCAGAGACAGAAAACGAAACAGATGAGAAATGAAAGACAACACAGCAAAAATGCAGAAAACTTGAATAAATCAAAAGAAGCGCTGCAAATACCGAAATAGACCCGAATCTGGTATTAGAAAATGGGTGAAAATATATAGTTTTGATTGAACATTTGGATGATTGATTCAAATATTGTAGCAGTAGATTCAAGATTCAAGAGTTTATTGTCATATACACAACGATTACATTCAGCAGTCGCTTGCAATGAAATGCTTGGGTCACGGGCCCTCTTATGGCAATGCTCAGAATATTAAAAGAAAAAAAAATAAGATCAAATAGAATATAAAAATGTAATTAGAAATAAAACATACATATCTAAAATAGATATATACACCTGAAGAAAAACAAAGTAAACAATAATGCAAGAGTGTGCAATAGTGTGTGCAATAGGGCAAAATGCAATGGTGCAGATATACACCCGGTGTTTGCTTTTCAGCCCTTTGATTTCCAATAGACTGACCTCATAAATCATGAAGTGAAGAACTCCTTGAGCCTCAAACCGTAACAAACAGGATCAGTGTGTGATCACAAGTTTTCACAAGTCGTCCCTATAGAATTGTTTGGTCTGTTTCTGCATCATCTTTTTCAGGGGGCTTTCTTGCTTATTTATACTCATGTGTTTTTTTTTACAGTGTATTGACTTCCAGGGCCACCATACAGAACACCACGGGAACCCTCCCTTTCCCTCGTCATCCCATGTCTACGGGTTTTTAACACTCCATCCCACTGCCTTCCCACCTTCTGCCTGCAATATTCATCTGGGAGAGTGCTGTCATGATGAAACTCGCATTTTAATGCTTACAAGAACACTGCCCCGGGCTCTTTTCACAGCATCAGTCATCTACCATCAAATCAAAGCTGCTTCAGAGGGCTGAGGACGTATCAACAGGCCACGTATATATTTATACCATATAACAAACCGAGAAAGAAGGAAAAACATTTAGAGGCGGCTGCTCTGCTGTCAACAAACATTGCGGGTATCGGCTCAGTGTGCTGATGATCCATTTTGACCCTCCGCTCTCTGGTCCTTTGTTTCGTCTGTCGCAGATGCTTCTGCCTCTGTGCGCATGTGTGCGAGGGAGAGAGTGTGCGGGAGGATGTTCACCGTGGTCTACTGATCTCCTCGCTACATTAGCTCAGGTCATTCCAGTGATTGCTGCCAAAGCTGCCAGTAAACCAAATGAATGTGTGAGGAGGGGATGGAGAGACACGGCCTGCATATATATTTAGAGGCCACAAGCACAACAGCAGAGAGAGTGAAAATGACTCCAGCGGTAAAAACTGTAACTGTACAAGAATCACTGAGCATCACAATGTATTTAAAGAGCTTGGAGGAGGGTGTCTGTTGTTTTATTTTTTGCTTTATAAAACAGACCAGAGAACAAAAGGATTCAATTAGTATTCATCTGCTGTAAACATGAGCATCTTATCGGCTAATCATTTACTAATTTGTAATGAGTTTAACTATTAATCGGATTGATAGAATAGAAATAAATGAATTTATTGTCTTTTTACTGCTTTGCAAATACATTTAGTGTCACACAATGTACATAAAACATGCAACAGAATATGGAAACAGATTTGGCACATATGTATATATATTCATTGCGGCTGCGGCTGAGGGGTAGAGTGGTCGTCCTCCAACCTGACCCCTCTGACCCATCTGCATGCTGAAGTGTCCTTGGGCAAGATGCTGAACCCTGAATGGCCACCCATAGAATAACAAAGCGTTGCGTATAGATTCACTGTATGAATGTGTGTGTGTGAATGGGTGAATGTAAAACTGTACTGTAAAGAGCTTTGAGTGGTTATCAAAACTAGAAAAGCGCTATATAAATACAAAACCATTTAACCATACATGAAGTCGACAATGAGAAAACCAAACAGGGTTAATAAAAACAATATATACACACCTACATATATGTGGCAGTTGTGTAGTTCTGTGAACAGTATATTGCAATGAAACCAAGATATTGCACAGTATTTATCTGCACTAGCCCAGAGAGTAGTGAGTAACTTGAATGGGTGAGCATCAAAAATTATAAAAACATGAGCAGATAGAAGCATCTCAAAAGAGAAGATTTTCTGCTTGCTTTGTCAAATATCATATTTTGGTTTAAGATTTACGGACATTAAAAGAAGTCACCTCTAACTCCAATCAATAATGAAAATGAAAAACAAGGGGTGATGCATACCTAGCGTTGGCACTGTTTACATTTTATGCACTATTTTTTATTAAATTTAAGTTAAATAAAATTGCAAATTGTCTTACTTCTTTAGTTATTTGTGTTTTTCAAACCTGTCCTTGCATTCTTGATTATTTTACACACACACACACTTGAGTGTGGTTCAGGTCGAAATTTTCTGTCTGACCGAGCCCAACAAGCACGTGCATCCCAAATAATCAAATAGGTCGCCCGGACAACGAGATCGAACCCCTACATCATTTCAAAATATTTTAGCCACCACAACATATTTGTAACAGGCATTACTTGCAAGACCAAGGAGCATAATGTGTTGTACTTTTATCTGTTAATAGAAACACACAGAAATGTAGAATCATTCTTCACACAGCATTTACAGTCAGGGAGAAATAAAACAGCCTCAGAGGTGGAAAAGCTTCAGTGTTTGATAATTTATTGACAGATATGTCTTAAAGGTGGGGTTTTCAATCAGAGTCCTAAAGTCTCCCCAGAAACAAACGTGACTGTTCGCTAAAAATTCATAGAGGTTTATGGTTATTAATTAATGTGATTCCTGCACCTCTAATCCTGGGGAAGGTGATTATCAGCAGCCTGATAGGTGGAGGACGAGGCCTTCAGCTGCTCCAACTCTGTTATAAATCTACACCTCTCAGGGAGACACCGACAGACGCAATATTCACAAGCATCTCTGTCTCAGCCACTATCTATCAATCATGTGATGAAGAAGGTTTTTGCTTTATGAATCTCTTTTTAAAACTTTGTATCCCACAGCTACGAGCTGTAATTATTGATTTATTAGAGTATTTTCAGGATCAGTGGCACAGACTTCTACACAGTGGGAGATTTATTGTAGCTTGTGGCTCTGTTTTGTGAATGCTCCGCGTTAAGGTTGTTGGAGGCTGCTCATGCAAGAGAGGAATCCTCCACCCTCCACTTTATTCAATGTCATGTACGTTTTTTGGAGAACCAAAAAGCATCTCCGCCGAGATGAATTATTCCTCGCTGTGGATCCGCACTTTGATTCCTCCCTAATCGAACTGAGTTGGGCTGCACAGAAGTTCTCAGGCACAGAACAACACATGCATTTTTCATAAAAAGACGGATCATGGAAAGCAGTTCGGAGTAGGATAGCAGTGACATATTTTGCGCTGAACACACCATGCATATTTCATAACAAAAAATGTTTTCTCTCCACCAGCTTTGTCGATGCACGGACTCAAGAGGGATCCAGGGCTGTTCCCCCACCAAGAAATGTGAGAAACTGGAGGTATTCATCTGAGGCTCTGATGTTAACCATTTGTTTTTGTACGTGCTTCATGAATCTAAATCGCAGCAATCTAAAATCACGTAGCTAGAAACAATATTGCATTATTGATATTAGTATTTAATTTGTACATTGCCTTAAATTTTCAATGAACTATAATCAGCATAAAACCAAACCACTCAACAGAAAACAAGAATACAAGAGCACTATTGCAAATTTTATGGGTTTTAATCCTGATGATTTTACCTAAAATCACAACTGACATAGAGCATATAACATTTTATTATGCAGTAGCCTTAGCGGAAATATGAGAGTCAAAGTAAACACAAATAACATGTTCTCTTTCAGCTTTCTTGTCTCATTAGGAAAACACATTTTTTATTACTTACATGTGTCATTAGAATTAAAGCACTCCACACTTAATATTTGTATAAGTTACTACAGTGATTTTTTCAACAATGACATATCAAACTTAATAATGCTGTGATTGTAATATGTTTTATTGAAATCAATACAGTTCATCAATTCACTGCTAATATAATTAAGCATGTGATTTATAGGTTCAGCTTACCCAACCACATCTAATGACTTTCACTTCAGAGAGAAAGAGGCAGTTTTTGCTAATCTGACGCTAGGCTAGTCACAATCAGAATGATTGGTTCGTTAAGCTTTTTAGTTTTGCTCTGGCATAGATGACATGACAGCTGCCCTAAAGTGAAGCCAGAACATCTTGATTGCCCCCTGGTGGCTGGATGCAATAAATGTTCTAAACCCAACCACCTCTATGTTAGTGGATGGGACATGAACCAAACAAAAAAGTAATGCATTACTGCACATTATCTTGCTCAAGATGACGTCAAAAGCAGAAAAAAAACGATCACCTATATGCAGAATATTTAGATTTTGTTTCAAAGAGAGGAAGTGGAGACATGTCGTTAATCTTCATTTACAGTTCGTGATCTTTCACGATTCAATCTAGCCACTGCAACATTTCTAATTCTGTATTCATAAGATGCCAAGTGATTAAATGATATAGTCTTCAACACAGAAGGAAACAGTATACATAATTTTGTACAGTTATTAATAACAAACAAAGTTATTTGACAAACCTTAGCATGTTGTGTCAAATTGTATTGTTTTGGTAAATGACCAAACAGCAAATAACGGGATCAAATGACAATGTTTTAGATTAGGTACTGAAAATAATCAAACAGAAATATGAAAAAAAATACTAACAATTGGCTAATATCGGGGTGGAGAAGTTCAATTTGTTGACAATTACAATCACTTTAATGTCCATAGAAACAACACAAGTGGGGAATAAACCACTTATTAAGTGTTAACACACTGCTGATGTTGACAAAGTACTTGATATAAAAAAATTTAATTCTGGTCTTGCCTGTTTACAGCAGGTGGGTTTTAATCTTTGAAGGCCGGCCTAATCACATGCACACATTTACATGTATGTGAAGTGAATTGCCGTTCTTATATCACAGTAAATTCCCCTCTGCCGGCAGTGCTGCACAATCGCTCCCCATCATCTTTCAGCTGTCATCTGCTGCAGTTTGTCACAATCCCCAGCATCCCAGTGACTCGCCAGCTGACAGCTCTGGGGCCCCACTGAGGGGCATCAAATGGATTGGGAGCACAGTGATGTGTGCCAAATTGAACGGCACACACTCGTTTGTGAAACATACATTTTCAAATAAAAATTGACAAAGAAGTTTAATCTCCATTCAGGGAGCGGCTGAGGCGTTGTCACAGGAGAAAATTAATTGTTACCTGCTCAGCGATGGCGTGTGACAGGTTTTGAATAGGCTGGATAATGGCTTTATCATCTCCCCATGAAACAGTCGTATTGAAATAAGTGACAAGCGGCACAACAAGAAGGGCACGTGAGCTACAGATAACGGACGGGTTGGAGGAGAGGAATCGATGGAATCACGTTTAAAACAGCACGGGCGTCATCTGACAAGGCGTCAATGTTCAGCGTGTTGACAAGTCTCCATAATAACAATGATAAGATTTCACAGCTGCCAGAGACAAAAGACTCCACTAAATTTAGCCCAGTTTATGGCCCGGGTGATGGTTGGTGGAGAGAGGATGGCTGGGAGTATTGGATTTCTGTGCCACATGACTCTAATGCATCACATTACAGAGCGAGTCCACATAGATTTGGTTCAGAGTGAGTATCAGGTCATAGAGAAATGCATTAGAGAGACTCCATCAGCTGTGTCTGCCTTCAAAAGCTCCTTGAGAACACCTCATTTCAACAATTGGGTCTAAAAAGAAATGAACATATTGTACTTATTCTGAATAGTTTTAACAGTAAGATGATATATTTATTATTATCTACATATTGTACATCAAGGCATATTGTACTTCTACTTGTATGCTTTGATAAATCATCAGAAAATGCACTACTTCCATTGCACATTCACACCAGTGCAGTCGCACACATCCACCAATCCATCACTATCTTCCTGAATTCAATATATATTGAGTTTGCACTGGTATTTAGGATTTTAGAAATTACCTAACTAACAGCAGTGCCACCCGTATACATTACATGAAAGCACTGTATCAAATCAGGTTAGAAACTCGCTTGAGCACCGTATGGAAAATTTGGCCTTTTTTTTATAGAAGATAACATCGGTTTCCTTAGGTTTGTAGCCTAAATACAATCGTCGGACAATAAAAACTAAGGTTATAAAGTTATTTGACAGTCACATGACTTGACTGCTACATTTCCAACTTCAAACATTTTAAATTTGCCGCGCTGATCTCTGCTACTAAACCTTTCATGGTAAAGATTTGGAAAAGCAAAGTCTGTGGGAGAGACGAGTGAGTAGATTGGTTTTGAGTTTGGCGAGATGGCGTTTGATGTCCCAGACAACCTCTCCAGTCTCATTTAGCCACTTGTTAGCAGACAACTTTCTTCGAGTCATGCATGTCATGTAGAATAAATGATTTTTCGTTCTATTATCATTTTATACAATCAATTCAGGCCTCTAACCCCCCAGAAAACATACTGACTTCACTGACAGGGGAATGCAAAGTGATAAAAAGGTATTCACAGGATTTAGGACTCATTCTTACACTTGACAATTAATGTAAACACCAAACTGCAACCTGAATCCTGAAGAACGCTGAAGTGACCATTCACCCTCTCCAACAAAAGACTCATGATCAATAAAACCTGTTATCTATAGTTCTGCTTCTGTTATCATGCAAACACATACACAAGTTGGGAGAAGTTTGTTGATTAATTGTAAAAGTGCATAAAAAGCATCAACAGCATTATCACAGTAGGCCAACGACAACACTTTTTGATTCAATCATTTTTCAGCTTTACAGCATGAAGCCTGCAACTTCATATTAATAGAAGATATTAATGATGTAACCTGTTTAAATCTTCGATCCAGGATTATCCTGTTAATTTGTCCTGCACTCATGTGGCCTGAAAATGGACAACAACTAATACTCGTAATGGTCAATGCAGATCCTTCTGAAACCTCCTGGTTCTTCACTCCAAATCACTGGAAGGTTTCTCACTCTGGTTGTTTTACAGAGGCTGTTTTGTGATCTTCCTGTGTGGAGCTGAGCTGTTTGTGTTAAGCCCCTTAAAACGTGAATACAATTCCATAAAGGAAACCATTAATTATTTACTGATCAGTTTTTCCGGGTTCATGTAATTATTGCCCTTTATCTAATGATCGTGTATCTTTATGACATTTCAGGGGTCTCGTTACACCATCCGCAAGGTTTCTACTTAAAAACAATTGTCTTTAATGGATAATAAATGGAGCAACGAACACAAGCATCATTAAAAAAAGATGATATTACTGATGTTTTTCTGTCATTTGTGTGACATAATTTTGAGGCAGGAGCTCCTTAGACCAAAGAAGAACAATTTAATGAGCAAGAAGAAATACAATGTGATGCTAATGGTTCATTATTAAAAAAAAGGGACAGACCGAGTTGAGGTAGCTTGGTTCGTCTGAGCCGACTGAATAGGACCTGTCAGTCAAGGAATCACAATAACATATTCTTTACATGCCGAGGTATCAACTGGATTCAAAGGAGTAGTTCTGATGTCAGTGGCATCAATCCATGTCGACAGCCGACCTGAAAATACATGAGCGTCTCTGCCTCATTCCTATTCCCCTGGAGTTTCTCTCTCCTGGGCCAAAAGATTCGACTCAGGCATCTAGAATCAGCCCATGAAAACATAATGAGCAAACACGGCAGTAAAGAAAGCCTGATAGACGGAGGATTGGGGGATTCGGTGCAGCACACGGTCCCACCACACACTTCAAAGTAAAGCACCCTAACCCTGGAGAAGTCTCTCTCCCTCTCCTCCTCTCAGCTTTAAATACTGCAGCAGAACCCCCACCCCCCTCAACCCCGCCCTCTTCCTCCTCTTCTTCTTCTTCTTCCTCCTCCTCCTCTTTCTCACCCTCCAATTAAAGGTCTCTGCTCTGTTCCTTGACAATAACTGTAATGCGGTGCAGCTTTTCAGTTTATTTGCAGCCCGAACAAAGACACAACTCTCATATATGAATTCTAAATGAGCTCATTCCACATTCAATTGACCTACACAGTTACACAAGGACATTGTTTAGCGGAGACAATAACCTAGTTTTTTTTATGCATAAAAAGAATAGTGCACTAGGTTAACGACAAACATAACTTTCTATTAAATGACATCAAGAGAAGAGAAACGATGGCTCTAACTGCCAATGAAACCCTGGGGGGATGTTGCAGCTCCAGTGAACAGGACTAAGGGCCCCATCATTGCCAGAAACCATTACCCACTGACGCCGCTCCACTGCCGCGGCCTCCACCATGGAAATGAAATCAGCAAAATGGACGGTAATTCGATTGTCCTCCTTTGTCCTCAGACCTCTCAGTCCTGGTTCTTCAGCACAGGTCCTCTGATTTGACAGGGATTATTAATTAGCAGGGGATTTGGTGTCCTTACAGTAGTTGACATATGTCGGCCTGATGGGTCATCGTGGAGTCCACAATGTGCTGACCGCTGAAATGGCCGACACGTCACATACAGACAGTGGTGGAAGCAGTTCTCAGACTCTTATTGTCTTTACTGAGGTCAAAATGACCTGCATTTAAAATATCATTTAAGTAAAGGGGTTCTTAAAAACCCTTAAAATTGAGCAGATGGCAGAATTTACATTAAACATAAGAAGTACGAATGGACATACAGGTATAGACCGTCTTTGGTATGTTAAAGGGTAAGAAACCAGTGCAAATAATCTATCAACTTGTTAAAAATCCAGTTCAATCTAATTCAAAATACAGTGATATATTACATTCCATTTATTATCCCTCTATTAAAAATGCAATAGATACAATATTATTAAAACGTAAATTAACTAAATGTAAAAGCAACCAATTGAGATAATCACTTCCTCTGCCCAGGAGGTTTATATTTTATCGGTGTTTGTCTGTGGTTTATGTTTGATTTGTTTGTCTATAGCAGGATCACGCAAAATGTGTACATCTGAAATATTTTGAGATGAATTTTTATATTTTCTTAATGATATTTAAAATAGATTTTTTTCCCCATATAGTATTCAGTGTTTGTACCTTAGAAAACAACCATAATACCAAGTACAGTATAATAAATTGATTCATTAAAGCATTCTGGTTTAAAAAATTTGTATTATTAAAAGAGGTTTCACAACTGAACTCTGTCCTTAAATGAAAAGATAAGGTCTCGGTATATGTTAGTTATTATTTGGCGGCTGTGGCTGAGGGGTAGACAGTCGTCCTCCAGCCTGAAGGTCGACAGTTTGATCTGCATGCCGAAGTGTCCTTGGGCAAGATGCTGAACCCCAGATTGCCCCTAATAGAACAAAAAAGTGGTGCGACTAGATGCACTGTATGAATGTGTGTGTGAATGGGTGAATGTAAAACTGTACTGTAAAGAGCTTTGAGTGATCATCAAGACTAGAAAAGCGCTATATGAATACAAAACCATTTACCGTTTCACCGTAATGCTATTACTTGTAACTGTGTACTTCTACTGAGTGGTTGTTGCTTTTAGTAGAATCTGAGTACTTCTCTACCACTGCACAGAACCAGTACACACCTGAGCAGTACCAGAACCACTGATTTTGTAGGTCACCCACCAACACCTCTGTTTCTTTCTGGTAAAGATGGCAACACTATTCCTGTCATCACATGTCTGCACCAGACTCTTAATTCTAACACGCGGGCTGATGTTAGCTTATATACCACAGGTGAGTCATGTTTCAGCGTGTGTAAATTCACACAGTAACACAAGAAGCGAGGCCTTTACAAAGTGGAGCCAAGTGTAAGAAAAGGGAATTTCCAAGTCCCAAACCACCTTCAAAAGGATTTTTATATGCAGTGTCTGTGCAGATCATGAATTATCCATGATTGCAAAATAGATCCCTTGCTGTAGCTGCACTGCATGTTATATTGGTATGTAAAATAATGCGAATGATCCTCAGAAATATGTATGAATATCAGCCTGGGTTCAGTCGCTATTTTTCACTGCACAAATTAGCTCTGGAGCTTGTTTCCGGAGACAGTCAAATGTCAGAGTAGTTTGGGTAAATGAGGAGTTTGCATCTTTCATAGAAGCATAATTGTTCCCGAAATGGAATCTCATTATTGATTAATCTTTCTCAAATCATTTGGGCCGTAGAAAATCTGACAATATAAAAAAAAATGCACTTTGAAATATTTCAGTTCAAGATTACTTCAGCTAGTTTGTTTGTTTTGTTTGTCTGATGCAACCAACTCTCCAAAATCCGGATCAATGTGACTGCTGGATTGCAGAGGAGGTTTGGCTCTCTTTGTTTAAAAATGTATGAGATGATTAATCAATTATCAAAATTCTTGCAGATTAATTAACCATAGATCGACTAGTCGTTGCACCTCTAATTCATTGTATTTCGTAGTTATTGTGTAGCATGCTTCAGTGCATGTTCCCCACACCTAAACACATCACCAGCACTATAATGAATGTCCATTAATCCTCTGGAAACCAAAGCAAACAGAGAAAGGCACTCTTTCAAGTCTGACAGGCGAGGCATTGGTTGCTGGGGAAACGAAAGACAGTGATGGCCGACACCTCGGGGACTGGGTGGACTGATGGGTAGCGAGGGGCTGTGTCAGTGTTTGTGGGTCTGTCGGTCTGTGTGGAGGAAATGTGCGTTGTTAATGAAAGACTGAGGGGGGAGGGGGAGGGGGAAGGGGGGGTGAATGAGCAGAGGAGGCAGTGTTAAGTCATCTTAGTGGATGGATGCATCTTCCACAGGGGGAGTGACAGCTTCAGCTAGGGCCTTGGGAGGGAGGTGGGTGTGTGGGGACGGCGCCGTGCCAGACGGACAGATGTTTGGATGAGCCACCGTGAGCACGTCTCAATACTCTCATGTGGGACAATTGCTTTCATCATGGATTCATCTGCCATCACATCTTCAGAGCTCTTGTCTTGTTCGGACAAAATTCCAGGTTACCAAAAAAAAATGTTATGACAAAGAGAGGCAAGAGATCTGAGAATCAAAGAGTATTTGACCTTGCTTCAAATGTGACTAAAACTATTAATTGACTTGTTATCTGTCACTTTTCTGTCCATCAACTGATCATTTAATTATTTCAACTCTAACCTCAAATTACCTTAGTCAATAAATTAAATTAACTGGCAGCTATTTGCATTATTCATTTTCCAGTCATTCATGATATTTATTTGAATGACCCAATATTGATTTTTAAAATCTGTGATTAGAGGTTTCGTAGTGGATACTTGAAGAACAATGTCTCTGTGTGGAACTTAAGCTGCTACAACAAGGTTATTTCAAGTTTTTCTTTTTGAGTTTAACAGTAGACGATAGCAGCCACCCTTGGTAATAACAGTCCTGTAAACTGTGAGGTGAATATAGAGTACATGTGGACCTGCTGCAGTTTACTGGTCTGTCATGAAATAGGATGGTTATCTGACTGGTTATCTAGAATCTAGAATATTATGACAGCATGCAAAAACCTGAATCCAGCCCTGCACACGAATATTAATCAAAGTATATTTATTTAAATGATTGTTATATTTAACTACTAATTCCAAAAACGTTTGTTTATAGGTGGAATGTACATCTAGAAAACCATTAATTTCTCCGTCATGGCAACAACATTCATAGAATCACTTCCTCTTTTACAATTTGTCTTTAAAGTAAAAGTACAGACCTCTGAAATATGTAAAGTAAGAAAAACTGACAGCAGTTAAGTTAATCATTCAAACATATAAGCCCCACACATGAACAGTAATAAAGAAAATTCAGATTCATTTCCTGAAAAATACAGACTCTAAAATCTTCACTGCAGCTAAACCAGGCAGGATGAACACAAATTTTTCTAACTTCACTCTGCACCATAGACTGTTTATAAAAAGCTACAGTATATTGTAGAACTGTTTGAGGAGGACTCACTCATGACAAGGAGTAATTCTGAAGTATCTCCAGAGCATTAACACAGGGCAAGAAAACAGCCCATCCCAAACAAACAGGTTTAGAACGGGCATTGCACTAGTTTTTAAAATGTAAAATATTCACATAAGAAGCAACTGATGCTGTCGGTTAAGTGTTGCAAAGTCAAAAAGTACAGTATTGCTCCTAAAATGTTGTTAGCTTGCAGTAAAAAGTTGCATAAAAATATTAGACAATACAAAAACACACACTGATGTGCATTTTGTGCACATACTAGCAACAATCAGTTAGCGTGTTGTTGTATTCACCTGTCTGAAGGTCATTGTACACTGTGTAGTCCTCCTCTGCTTCAGATTCAGCTTTTCCTCAATGTAAAATATAACCACTCAGCACAATACAGTTTCCATGCAATTTGGAGTGACAGTCAGAAACAGCAGAGTCCTCACAATCGTCCCTGAAGATAGAAAGTCGATATTGAATTTACTAACCATTGCAACAGTATCAGCCATGATGGATTCAGTATTTAGCCAGACCCAGCTGCGCCTGCTAATCATCGTGGGTGTGTTTGTTTAAGGTAATTTAGCCTTAAGAGAGGGAGGTTCATCAAATATGTGATTAATAAATGTAGATTCAAGTTTTCATCAAAGGTTGAGTGTGTAAGATTTAGGTGAAAGGGTTCTATTGGCAGAAATATTAAATATTCCTAGTGATGATTTCACAAGTTTGTTTCATCTCAAACGTACAAATTGTTGTTTTCTTATTCCTAGAACAGGCCCTTTATATTTGAATACTTTATATTTACACCAGGAGTGGGTCCTCTCTACGGACTGGACAAATTAGACACCCTTTGAGTTTTATGACAACTGAAGGACACCACAGGTTCTCTTTCATGTTTGGAAGGGGAGGGTGAGGTGAGGGGAAATCAGCTGCAACATGCATTTTCACCACTAGATGCCACTAAAGTCTACACACTGAACCTTTAAGCTGTGGTAAAGTAATATTCATATCAACCATGGATATCCAATGTGATTTATCTATATGGTACAGGTTCAAAATTATTAACATATTTATATATTTTAGAGTTACCAGCTTGTGCAGCATATATAAAAACATCCAGGAACATGGTGCATTTCACAGAAGGTCTCAATCACTGATAAAGTTTGAATTTAAATTGTTTTGATCAATTAAACAAAAAAATGGTGACCTATATGCCACAATATTCAATGGTTCAATTCAAACTTTTTCACCTTTTCAGAATATTTTCTTCTTCCCAGTGACAAATATAGAAAAATGGATAAAGCCACTTTGTCTCTTCGGTATTCATTTAATCAGTTGACTATAAAACTTTTCAGGTTTCCATTTTACAAAAACTCAACGTCTTTCACTTGTTCAAATGGACAATAAAAAAAATTTCTTTAACTTTATACCATTCTACTATTTCTATTAATGTTATTATTAAATTTTAATCTATAACTTGCTTTACAAATATTTAAGTACCTCTGTACTTATTCTTCAAGGCAACAGTGGCTGAGGCTCATTCGTGGGTATTATAGAACTCCAGCATGCCAAAGTGACAAATAACTTGTGATTTCTCAAAAACTAAGACAAAATGTAATGATAAGATGGAGTGTGGATTGTTCTCACACTGTAAAAGATGTGACTGGAAATTCTTAATTATAGCCTACTTAAAATTATTAAGTACAATTGGTTCATGTTAACATGCAAGAACCAAAAATGAAGATGCAGATGGTTAGGGCCTGTTAGCATTATAATTGTGAACAGGTTAGCACATGGATGTTAGCATTTGTCTCAATGCATTGTGACAGAGTTCAGCCTCACAAACCAGAATGTTCCCTCGTTTCATTTGAATGTATCCAGTGATTTACAAGAGAAAAGCAAAGATTTGAAGAAAGTCTGAAAATACAATCTGGAGCAGTACAATTAAAAAGATTGTCTGACAAGACAAATGTATCAATCCACAGATAAAGCAAATACATTGTTTCTTTCTGTTTGAGAAACATTCGCTGAGAACCACAGGGTCCAGCTGAATTAGTGGGATAGACCCTGGACCTTAGTCTGAATTATTCACTCTGCTGGTCTCTGCTGCCATCTTGTGTTCAGTAAAAGGATTTTACAACCGACTAGTTCAGATCTCTTCTGTGTGCTGTATGATAGAAAATAATATTCCTGCAAAATGCAAGTAACTGTATTAAAGTTCAATATGTTTTCAGAAGACACAGCTCAGGAATTTACTAACCAGTCGGTCAGAAGTTTGATCCCAGTCTCCCCCAATCTGCAGACTGAAGTGTCCGTGGGAAGATTATGAACCCCAAATTGCCCCTGACGGCTGTGTTAGTGCAGTGTATGAGTGTATGTGTGCATGATAGAGAAGGTGCTGCACAGACATGCACTGTATGAATGTGTGTGTGAATGGGTTAAGGAAAAAATTGTACTGTAAAGAGCTTTTTGTGGTCATCAAGACCTGTAAATCACTAAATAAATCAATTTACCATTTAGCTCTAAGTGTTTAAAGGTTTAACACTGTTTAGAATATAGGTCTGTACATTTTTATTAAGTAACAAATCAAACACAAAACTTTTGTGAACAATACAATTGTTGAATTCATTGTATTTCTACCTCAGCTGCCTTCAAACCTTATTTTAGTCCTAAATCTTTTTTGTTATTTCATGTGTGGTCCACAGGAACAATTTCAAAGCTCTATCAACTTAAAAACATTTCCTAAACACAGCCATTTCCTTCTACATCACATCCACCTGAATGTGGATCGAGACCTGGCATACAAAACAGAACTTACATATGATGCTGAGTTTAGTTTTTTTAGACTTTAAAGTTGGCAACAACTAGTACAACAAAGTAACTGTCATTCTTAGCTGTGGTTTATTATGTTCTGAAAAGACTGTATGTAACTATAAAGTGTTTCAAGATTGTTTTTCGGTGTCATCACACTGAAGTAATATATTTTGTTTTTGTATTTAAGATTTGATAGAAGATGCTGTTGAGGTCTGAGCGACTCTGGCATGCAGACGCTCCCTCTCCTCTCCCATCACCGACCGACAGTGACCTCAGAGTCTGCAGCAGCACTCACACACAACTTGGACCCACACAAATACACGCACACACACGCTGCACGATAACACGAAGAGACAGCAAGCTCAAATCGTGGCAGCGGCATCTCTTATAGGCACTTCCGGTGGCAACAGAAACTGCCACTGATTTGTTGAAGGCAGCAGAGGCAGCTGCCAGTGGCCACAGCAGTTTGGGGGGCAGATGCTACTGCTGCCACCCTGTTTGAGGGCAACTACCGCTGTCTGTGACTTATTCCCTGAGATGTATACGTACTTTATGAATGTTTAGCAGCGTGTTACTGTTCTGAGAAACAAGGATAAATGATCTCTCTTTCTCCACTTGTATTGTGCAACATCCTCGTTTATATGGTCGACTTCTTTGTCATACTTGTACCGATTCTTCTGAACTGCTTCTAATGCTTTGCCTATGTTTTGTTGCATTGAAACTTTACACAACACTGCTGCCTGGCTGCATTAGTGCACCTGCCGCGGCAGCTCCCACCTTTGTTTAAAGGCAGCTGTCTCTGTGGCCACACTGTTTGGAGGCAGCTTTGACTTCTTCAGGCAGATTTGGACTGATTGGTGAAGTGTGGCAACAAAGGCAGCTGCCCCCAAACAGTGTGGCATCATAGGCCGCTGCCTTGACATATCAGTGGCAGGCTCTGCCGACACCGGAAGTGCCTCTACGGGCTACCGCTGCCACGATTTGAGCTTGCCCTTCTTAGTGGACCGCTGCCACGATTTGAGCTTGCCCTTCCTGACAACACGGACACGGGCAGAGATGGCCGCGGTCTTCGGGAAGATCTTCGTGGGGGTTTACGTGGAAATAAAGCGGAGCGACGGTAAGTGGCCTCTCAGACGCCGCTCTCCCTCCGGCTGCTCCGGATGAGCAGAGCTAACGTCGCCGCGCGCCGCAGTGGGAGCGCTCGTGCTATCGAGCGGCTGCTGCATCATCCTCACCGCAGCGAGAGGATGATGCAGGGCTGCTGTATATATATATATATAAAAAGGAATGAATCAAGCGCGACTGCCTTAAACCCAGATTGTGTTTTTTGCTGCCGTGCTGCTGCGGTCTGTCAGTCGCACAGACACTCTAACCGGGCGGGCCAGCAGCCGGGCGGGTCCGTCCACCTGTGCGGCTGCCGGGCTCTGACCTGAGCCAAACAAATGTCACCTGTCCGGCCTCTCCTCCCCTCTCCTCCGCTCTTCATCCCTCTCCATCATGGCTCCAGCAGAGGAGGAGACGCAGGCACCGAACCGCCTCTGCATCCTCCAGCAGTGGCCTGTAAATGATGGAGGGATGGTTGCCTGCATGGGGCCTCTCCCCTCTGACTGCATCTCTTCATGCCGGCTCTAAACGACCCCCCTGTATTCAAGCTCATGTTCAGCTGCAGATGTGTGATTTTATTTCATGACTGTCAGCTCTGTTAACAGACCGTAAATGAAGCAGTTGTGTGGCACATAATGAATGACAGGGGAAAGCATTATCACCATCCCTCACATGAGCCACACCCATTAGCATCTTCTTTTAGTCTTTAAATTGGGACTGGAGACACGAGATTTTCTGTCATGCCAACATTATCAGAGAACACTCTGAGGGAGAGATCCCGTTGGTTCATGGCTCACTGTGTCATTTAATGCTCCTGCAGTTTAAAGTGTGTGTCCGTTTGGTGCTGATGCTGAGCGGGCCGAGCATCTCTTTACGTCCTCTCTGTGTAACCCTCTCTGCAGGACGGATACACCAGGCGATGGTCACATCGCTGCATGAAGACAACGACAGTGTGACAGTGGAGTGGATCGAGAACGGGGACACCAAAGGGAAAGAGGTACAGCTGCCATTCATATGCTTTATTTTGTGCAGGATTGCTTTGCTCAGGTGGTTCCTCCTTATTGGCTGATTTTAGACAGTTCAAAAGTGTCACCAGAAAAAACAGTTAAGTAGCTTTATAAAAGGATATATCTCCAATGAGGTTTTACACCATAAAACTAGAAGGGCTAGCTTAGAGCACAAACCTCCGCCAAGGCTGGTTGGCCACTTGATTGACACATTGCGTATTGAGATTAGATTCATAAACAATGTACACAGAAACATTCTGCTTATAATAAACACAAGCAAAAGATCCATTCTCTGATAAAGCACAAAGGAATATTCATTTTGATAAAAAAAAATCAAGATCATTATCTGGATCTGCACCAAATCATTTGCCATGTTCATAGAAATATACACTCTGCATATGCCTTTTTTGATGTCTGCATTATTTCTTGAGAAATTCACAAAAATGTCAAAAAAACAACTAATAATGTTAAAGTGTAAAAAAGTTCCTGGATCTGCCCACTGATGTGGTCCGCATCAAGATTGAATGGCTTCTTTCCCTAACCATACCAAACGCAACCTTCCACCAAGTTTTGTGGTAATCTGTTTGATAGTTTTGGCTTAATCCTGCTAACAAGCAAACACAGATGAAAACATAACCTAGGACAAACACAGACCCAGCAACGACAACCCATGTCTTCATCCACCGACATCTGACAGAATGGCTGCATTCAATTGACAGGTGAACAAATCCTATGGAGCTGCAGAAACATCAGCTCCCCATTCCTCCTGCAGCTTTCCCAATATTCTTCTTTTTTCTGTATGGATCATTTCAAACGTTTCTCAGAGTCCGATCCAAAAACACGTAAAAAACCTGTCTAACTGCAGAGGGGTCTACATCCGGGTGAAAGTGACAGCTTATTCTCTGTAAATGGGAACATTGTAATTTTTGACTGTGGGATTTGTGTGTGTGTGTAAACCTTTTTGCGTGAGACAATTTTCAAGCAGTCTCTTTACGTTGTTACATTAAACGTGTTGCCATCACAGTTGTATTAGTGCTGTTCCTCAAGCAGTTCTTCTTATTCTTCATCTGTCTCATGTTTGTGCCTCAGGTTGACCTGGAGAGTGTCTTCGCTCTGAATCCAGATGTTGCTCCTGATGAGGAGATTCCACAGAGTCCTGAGGCCTCTCTTCCTCCCTCAAATGTTGCCAAAGCCAGCAAAGTCCCAAAGGTCTGACTCTCACTTCCAGTCCCCTTTCACACACACAAACACATTCAAAGATGATTATTCAGGGTCTTTGTTAAACTTAAGATCATTTTTTGAGTTGTATAAGTTCATTTTATTGCAGTTAATACAGGCATGATTACTATTCTTTTGCTGAAACAGCTTTTATTTTGATAGTCTTACTGCTAGTTCAGCACAGGCACATTCATTCTGAACCGCAAACCAAACACCTGTTTCGTAGGTTTCTGGTTATACTGTCTGACTACTTATTACTAATCCACAGCTTCCAGCCTTCTCTGATTTGAGACTTCTCTGTAGCCGAGTAATTTGTATACTTTCAGTTATCTTACAGTCATTTTCTCGATCAAATGTTTTGTGCACAAATTGTCATAAATTGTTCGCCCACAAAAAATGTTTTTTTACTTTTGAGAAGCTGAAACTAGTAAATATTTGGTGTTGAATATATGAGAAAGGCCAGAAAAATGATTAATTGTTTGATTTTAAACTACCAATCAATCCACTTCTAGTTCTAGTATTTACTGTTTTTTCTTGTTGTTCTGTTTCTACTAGAAATGGTTCTCAATCCGAAACTTCTTTGAAAGTAAATTTAATAAGGGATTGATCATTACATTTATTGAACTATAGCTGGAGTTTCTCAGGTTTTAGTTTTATTAAAGGATGCGACTTACTGTGCAGAGAAATTGAGTCGTTCTAAATTGCCTTCAATAAATGATTTATTTCAATAGTGTGTAAGCAGGTTTTTCATACATGTGTTATAATCACCAACATAGATACGGTACTTTTTCAGTTTATTCTCATCGCTGAAACCCAGCTGTTAGTTACTTACTATTTCACAAAACACACTTTTACATCAGAGTTGATTTGACCTGTGCAGTGGGATCAAAATTATATCTACACACACACACATCTCCTTTTTAGCTATTCAACTTGCTGATTCTCACCTATTGTGATGGGTGGACTGTTAGGACGATTCTTTAACAGAGTCTGTGATGTTCGTCCAGGTCTCTTATGATTTGGTCATTTTTTTTATTTTCAGACCAGACGGACTACATCAATACCAAAGCCTGAGAACGCTCCACGGGAGAACAGAGGTACGTTTGATTTAACATTATGCACCAAGAAAACCACTGACCCACAATCTGAGCGTGAGCTAACTAACTAAATGTGTTGCTTTCCTGCCTACTGAAATACATACATTAAATGGTATTAATTGTAGTAATATTTAAAATAATACTCATAACTGTTGGTGAGACATTCATGCACAAACATAATTTTGAAGCTTGTGCACATTTTAATTATTATTATTATTTACCTTAAAATACAAATGTTACTGTAATTCTTTTTATATCTATTTATACAGTTTCTGAGATTGGGCTGTCTTAATGCATGTATTTATTGAGTATGTTAAACATGTAGGTTCAAGTTTAGTCATTTCCATACATATGTTTGATATAAAGAATTAACAAAACCAAGAGAGTTACGCCGTTAATCAGTTTTTCAAAATTCATTTTCTGTCACTCAACTACTCTAACTACTAATTGAGTAATTGTTACAACCTTAAATGAAGCCTAAACCATCTGCAAGTAATGTTTCCTCTAGGTGTAAAAGTGTGATACGTGTAGGGATTAATGTTATAGTTATTAGTGTTGTGTGCTTAATAATTTGAGCGGACTGACCCTTTAACTTGCATAAATGAGTGATTATCCCTGACCGTGTGCTCCGCAGCTGCAGCAGTGGGAACCACCCGGGCCCGTCCCAGCCAGCAAAACCAAGTTGCAGAATCCCCTCCACCAGCCATCGCTCCCCAGTCTGCACTTAACCAGACCCTGCTTCAGCAGCAGAACGGTAACACACATCGTCTGTGTGGCTTCATGTACAACACACATCAGGGGGGCCTTACTCCGAAGTATCTTCCTTCCAGCGTCCCGGCTGGTGTTTTCTGGTGGAGGGCATGAGGCTGAGGCCCGAGCCGGTGATGTCATGCTCCTCTCACAGCTGTGAGGGACTCAAAGCCTCTTTCACAGCCGGCCTCTGGCTTCTGGAGTTCCACTCATACTACAGCACTTGTTCTAGACTTCTTCTTGGGCTATGGGAATTAGCATGAATGTACACTGCCGGGGAACTAAAATTACACCACATTGAAGGATAGGTCTAAGGTTTTTGCTGTCAACTTAATGAGTAAAATAAAGTAAACACCTGTAATAATTCTTGTGTGAGTATTTGAGTAGTCGTATATAGCTGTGGGAAAAAAAACATGAAAAACCTTAGGTAAACCTACTGAAGTAAAAGTAGTGACACTACAGTGTAAAAATACTCTGTACAACAAAAAATACTGGATTCAAACTGTTCTTGGGTATAATGTGTATTACTTTGACTTAGTCGTTCAGACATCATGGTGCTGCAGCACATACTCACCTGCTAAAAATTAAGCTTTGTGATATGTTTTCAACAATGTACTTTGTAGGAATGAATGAGCGTGGGACTGTAGAAAAAACATATTTTTGTGATTATTCTGCATTGTTTGTTTCTTATGTCTCAGCACGGAAGAAATCCAGCTGTGTAAAGGAAGTGGAGAAACTCCAGGAAAAACGAGAGAAGAGACGACTTCAGCAGCAAGAGCTGAGAGAGAAGAGAGCACAGGTTAGGAGCAAAGAAACACATGCACCCAGTTTCATTTAGTAAACACAGCAGTCTTCCTACTACAGTCGGAAGTCGAGTTCACACAACTTTTAACAGTCAGCAGATCGCTGTGTAGTGCAAACTACAGGATTTGCTGTATTGTGATTGGGAGTCTTACAGTTGTTGTGACTTGTAACCCCCGACTGATATGTTGACCCAGTAGTATTCTATTTATCTGTCTGAACCCTATCCAGGCCTGGTGCAGATAATATAAGCTGCACTGAGTTACCTTGTCCCTGACATGAGGTTTCATTACACAACACATGCAGATTTTGTGAAGAGCTTGAATTCATTTAGGAAAATATTTGTCTTTTTAATAAAGCAAAAACCAAGACAGCGTTTCCAGGACCACATGGTGATGTGAATCTTACTGAAATATTTTAGTACTTTATGGTTAAAAAAACGCTGATCACTTCCTGTTCATTGTGTTGCCGTAGAAATGAAAAATGACTTGCCTTTAAATAGTGGTCTTTACAACCACTCGAAGCACTTTACGCAATGAGTCACATTCAACCATTCCCACTCACTTTCATATAGCGCTCCTACTCCTACAATTGCACAATGATTGTACCGGTGTCTTAATAATAATAATAATAATAATAGCTTGACTTTATATAGTGCCATTCAAGAGACCCAAGGACGAATAGATCCATGAGGACAAAAGACAAAATTATTGTCCTAGGACAATCTTCAACACAGTCCACCACCTGAGTCACAGCTGCCAAGAAGCAATAGTTGTGATCCTCTGGGTATTTTGAAATATCAATTACTCACCCTGGTGCGTGAATAGTTTATATGTATTAAACATAATAGCTGTAGATATGTCTTCAGGTTTTGGGATGGATTTATGTCTCAGTTTTAGGCCCATGCTAAATATCATTTAGAGTCTTAATGATATTTAAAAATGTGCGCCCTCTTATTTTAAGGGTCAAAATTTTAGACCCTTAAAATAAGAGGGCGCACATTTTCTCATACTGTAAATAAGGAATGCAGTTTTCATTTGCTTCTGAATGATCTTTCTCAGCTGTGCCTGCATGCATATGTCCAATGTTCTAAATGAAAAACAAACAGGATATGTACATTTCTTCTGACACCTCTGTTTTTTGTTTCTTCCGTTGCAGGAGGTTGATGTCAATCTACCAAACTATGAAATTATGTGTATGATCAGAGACTTCAGAGCCAGTCTGGACTACAGGCCTTTAACAACTAACGATCAGGTAAGTCTGGTTGGTAATTAATGCTGCCTTCCCTGTGTGGAACCGAATTTGTATGATGTATTGGACATTTTTGTGTCTCCTGTGGCAGCAGTGTTCACTTTTAGCTAGCCTCTGGAAACACTTCCGTTGTCGTTTCGCCTCTATTTGCTACGACTTTGTCATCTAGGATGATTGGATGAAGATTGGGCCGATGTATTTGTCATACATATTGGTGTTTCTGCCTATGCAAATTAGGACATTTTCATAAGTGTGGAGCTCATTTGCATATTCAAAATTCATTTCAAAAGAAACTTGTAATACAAAAAAGTTACTTTTCATGTATACTTTTTGTATGTAAAGTTTTATTGTGGTAGGAGTAAAGAAATATATTAAGCCTATTTGGGTGTATTTTGGGCCTATTCGATTTGTGTATAGCTCATTTGCATATTACATTTTTCCAAACTCAAAGCTACTTGAGGGGAAATAAATTGGAAAAGCTACAATGTTGAGAAGTTAAATGTCTGAAAATAAGCTAATTTCTTTTGTATGTTCATAAAGAATAGTGTATCTGTACTTCTTGGTGTTTCAGATTGAGGACCACAGGATATGTGTCTGTGTACGTGCACGTCCCCTCAATAAAAAAGGTAAGAATTGCCTTTTACAGCTTTTTACTTTGAGGCATATGGATATGTGTGAACACAAGTGATTTTCTTTCCAGAGATATCTGGGAAGGATTTGGATGTGATCACCATTCCCAGTAAGGACGTGGTAATGGTCCATGAGCCCAAGCAGAAAGTCGACCTCACCCGCTACTTGGAGAACCAAACTTTCCGATTCGACTACACCTTTGATGAGAATTCTACCAATGAAATGGTTTATAGGTAATGTTTATTTCTACTAAGTTTCAGAAACGGAACTGAAACAGCCTTTTGTTAAAGGAAACGCTCCTCTGCTCACAGGTTCACTGCTCAGCCGCTGGTCGAGACCATTTTTGAGAGGGGGATGGCGACCTGCTTCGCCTATGGACAAACTGGAAGTGGGAAAACACATGTGAGTGTTTTGATTTTAACCTAATTCTTATTTTTAGTGCGCTAGCCGACTTTTAGTGCCTCATTTTTCTCTTTTTCAGACGATGGGAGGTGACTTTTCAGGAAAGAACCAGGACTGCTCCAAAGGAATCTACGCTTTGTCCGGTTAGTTTCCTCTTTTCCTCCATCTCCACTGCTTGTTCTTGCATTTGGCTCAATAATGAAGAGTCTATTTTTTCTCTCCCTGTGCAGCCAGAGATGTTTTTCTCATGCTAAAGAAGCCAAATTACAAGAAGTTGGATCTTCAGGTCTTTGCCACATTTTTTGAGATTTACAGCGGGAAGGCAAGTATCTTTTAACATCAGTAGTAATCAGTTTCTTCACAGTTTGTGTTGTATTAATTGGTAGCACTTAATTTTTTAATTTATCATTTATGGATGGTATAAAAATATATAATAACTACTTTATGACACTATCTAATGTAGTTGTTTGCAGAAATACGCATATTTTACTACATTATATACAGGGTTTAACTAATGTAATAATTTACCTTCTTCAAGAATACATTACATATTATTTAAATCCAATTGTGTTCTGTTTTAGCATCATTTATTACCTTTTCATGTGCTAGCAGAACTCCTAGCTAGAAGTCCATTCCACCTTTTCCTTGTCTTTCACTGATGTTCAGTGAAGACAGACTGCTGCACTTATTTTGTGACTCCCCTTATCTATTAATTATTAGGTTACTTAACAATAAACAATGAGCCACACACACTGATATTAAAGTGGAAATAGTTGATATCCCAAGACAAGCAGGTCAGGTATTTTGATAACACAGATGTTAGCTCTTGGAATAACACTGACCCCCCGCAGGGCTGCTAGCTAGAGACCAGCTGAGCCATGAAATATGTTCAGTCAATTATATAGCAATGAGCAGTTGTTTTTTTGAGGTTAATGAGGTTTGTCCTCTCATAATAATACTGAGAATAATAGTACTATGTAATAAATAATTTAAAAACAAATAAAAACCCAGTCATAAAGAAGAAACAGTCTTAATGTGTGAAAAACATGGAAGCATGATCACCCATAACAATTACAAAAACTAGAATTAGTAAAATCAGGCATGCAGTACAATAAAATTACGATTTAAGCTTTAATTTAAAGGAAGGTACTGAATCAGTGTGCCGTTATCCTGGGGCAGGGTACTCTTTAAAAAGCTACAGTGACTTCAGTGACCAGGACAATGTTAGAATCAGACCAGAGATCAGAGATATTCATAATCCGGTTACTCTCTACAATCCTGATCTGAACATTAAGTCATCACAGGGATGAGTCTGTGCACAAAGATAGTAACTGACTAGAGATAATGATCACATGACTGAACACAAGTTGAATATAGTTACTTAAAATTGGAAAACAATTGCTTACAGCTACTTATAGTGTGTTCTAAAATATCTATTAAATGTTAATATGCTGAAAAATAGTGTGAAATGAAATAAAAACATATTTGAAGGTGAATATTGTCTCAGATTTGTCATGTTAGATGGTTTCTGTGTGTTGTGTCACAGTAAAGCATTTGAGTTGAACCAGTAGGTTTGACCTTGTGCTTTCCTTTTAAAGGTGTTTGACCTACTGAACCGCAAGGCTAAGTTACGTGTCCTGGAGGACGGGAAGCAGCAGGTGCAGGTGGTGGGTCTGCAGGAGAAGGAGGTGAAATGTATGGAGGACGTCCTCAAACTGATTGAATTGGGAAACAGCTGCAGGTAAACACAGGAATTAATGTTGTTATTGTTGTTGTGAAAACTTTGGACTGGTCCTTATAAATACACTCTGTGTTGTTTTTCCACGTCTCCATCAGGACTTCTGGTCAGACCTCAGCGAACGCTCACTCCTCTCGGAGCCACGCAGTGTTCCAAATCATTCTGCGTAAACGGGGGAAGATGCATGGAAAGTTTTCCCTGATTGACTTGGCGGGGAATGAGAGAGGGGCAGACACCTCCAGCGCCGACCGCCAGACTCGCTTCGAAGGAGCCGAGATCAACAAGAGCCTTCTGGCACTTAAGGTTTCCTCCTCAGTGCTACAGATTTCCTGTGTATCAGTGTCTTTACTGCAGAGGTTGAACTGTTTTTCCATGCAGCCTGGAAGCAGTTCTGGAGTCTGCATTAAACTAATTTAAAAACAGTCATTCTGTCTCAAAACACAGAGATTTAGCAAAAAACACGTTATGATATATGTCCATCCTTGACGTTCAGTGACAGAATTCAGACAGACAGCAATACATTTTTTGTATTATTTGTAGACCAGAATAAACTAGGGTTTATTTTCTCTCTTTTCTATCTTGCACAGTGCAAAAGAGACGCAGACTCATTCAACTCTTAACTGAGTAACTGAAGTTATTCGGCTTCTCAATAAAGTTACATTTAAGGATCAAGCTAATTTCTCCTCACTCTTGTTGAGTGTTAAGTGCAGATAATTGAGGGCAGACTATGAGGTAAACTGCGATTTGGGAAGTTGGGCTCTACAATTATATTAAACATTTTTTAATAGAAGCTTAGTTTTAGTAAAGTTACAACCCAACAAATTGTTCCTGCAGATAAACAGTGTATCCACCCCCTGAGTCCTATGGAGAACTGTGTTTACCCCACATAAACTCCTTCTCATTTATTCGGTCCCCTGCAGACATAAGGATTTCATTGTGAGGAGTTTAAGTCAAAATAATCTTTCTGGAAACGAGGCAGGTGGATTTTTGCCTTTTATATTTTTTCCTGGAAGAGTTGAAGTTAATTTCATGTCAGTGCAGCCCCGACCAAGTGCAGATTCATCAGTTCGGCAGAATTTCTTGGCAAAATCAAGAAAAATCTTTTGCCATTACAGGGCCACAGGGTCGTCTTTTAGCAATCTTTGTTACTCACACCTGCAAATTGTAGGGATTGAGTTTAGCAGTTTAATAGTTTTCAGATTTAGGTGATTTTATTTGGTTGTTGAGTTCCTTCAGATGTTGTATCCTATCTGACTGCAGCACACCTACGTTTAAAAACATTAAGATTAATAGTTTAATGTGCAAAATGTTAATTGGAAAAAATACCTTCATCTTTAACTCACTTGTTACTTCCTACGAATCTTTGAATTTGAGTTAGTAAGTGGTGATATCTCTACTGAGCCACTGATGATGTCTCTGTCTCTGTGCAGGAGTGTATTCGAGCTCTGGGCCTTAACAAACCCCACACTCCTTTCCGAGCCAGCAAGTTAACCCAGGTGCTGAGGGACTCCTTCATCGGAGAAAACTCCAGAACATGCATGGTAAGCAAACAGCACAGCCATATGTGTTACCCTGCAGGTTTGAATGAAGCCTGATATATGACGATCCAATGTTTTCTGTGCACAGATAGCGACCATCTCTCCTGGAATGGCCTCTTGCGAAAACACCCTGAACACGCTGAGATACGCCAACAGGTAACACACACTATCCTGATCTGCTGTAACTGCAACTCAGGGTCTAGAACACAACTAGCTATTTTCAACTTCCATATTGTTATTTAATCCATTTGAAGATAAGAATAGTAATTCATGCAGCTTTGATATAAAATGAAAACTAACCGATCAGACATGTAAAGCTCAATTTGTTCTTTGGGAAATACTCACATCAGTAAATTTATTGTAGTAGTACATTTTTCAAGTACAGTACCTTAGTATGGTTTTGAGGGTAGCTGTATTTTACTTACAGTATTTCCATTTTCTGCTACTTTGTACCTCTATTTCTATTCAGAGGCAAATATGGTACCTGATACTTCCCCCACATTTGTATCACTCTGCTATTTCTGCTTTACCTTGACTAAAATATTTGAGTGCTTTCTCTCTCACTCTCCTCTCCTGTCCCTTCTCTTTGCTTCTGTGTTTGTTTCTCTCTCCCACCATGTTTCCAGGGTTAAGGAGTTTGGTATCAGTCCCTCAGACATTCCCTTCTCCCAGGGCGGGGGTGGAGGGAGTCGCGGCGATCTCTCCCCGGCTTATGAGTATAACTTACCACTTATCCTATCACTTTCCGTCTCCTCCCATCCTCTCTCTCCGTAGTCTCTTCCTTCACATGGCATTATGACATCACCTGCACGTCTCATTCATGACCAACCATTTGTTGCACTCAGAAGTTACTATGTCATCTACAGTCAGAGAAAGTGTCAGTCAGATCAAGGATAAGCTCGGGGATATTCTGTATTTTTTATCAATCTCATGAAAACACTCAAACAATGAATGATGTTCCTTCATCACCATGAACCCACACACACTGTACTTTATTATGACTCAGTTTTAAAGATGAAGGTATGTGTATTTATGACTTGTTTTTAAAGATGTACATCTTCAGTAGGAACAGGCTCGTGCACAGACATTTTGGGGGGCAGGTGCTCAAACCCCCAAAAAGGGCACCCATCGCCAAAATTATTTATGAAATTAAAAATAAATAATAAGTAATAAATAAATAAAAAACACAGTAGGATATTATCAACTTATATATTTATTTATGTTAACAAACTACCTCAAATTATCAAATTGAATAAATAAATGAATAACAGGCAAAACAGACAAAACAAGGCCAACTGACAGAGTTGAAGCATAAGCAGCATTACACTAATAATATACCACAATATACCACTATAGGAACCATTTGGTTTGAGCCTGAGAGCAACCCACATGGTAGAGAATATTAAAATATATTATACATATTCAATGTATACAACATCACCTGCCTTATTACTTTATTGCTGGCAATAATAATAATTGTTGTGCACAATTTTAACACCAGGACCTTCCATTTATACCCAGCACTAAAATACGATCTGTGTGTGGATACATTATCTGGTGGATCAGATGACGTTATCCATTTGACATTCATTTGCTAACGAATGATGATTCTCTGTGGGTTTCTCATCAGGAGCCACAACGTTCAAATTTCATATCATGATTAGATCCATTTTTAAAGATAAAATATTGATGAACACAGCTTTGATTAGTTTTTTTAATGAAAAATAATGAATCACACATCGATAGCTTTTATTGTGTTTCTGAAACTGACTTAGAATCACCCAGTAACCAAGTACATTTACTCAAACGACATCATGTCTGTTGTAATGGAGCCAAAATAGTACTCGCTGCAATTTTCAAATCATTTTAGGATAAGTTTACTTTTGATAAAGTGGCCCTGACTGAACTAATAGAAAGGGTTCTGGGTTTGCTTGTGTCATTTCATTGTTTGGAGGAGATCTTTAATGATGGTGACCTGCAGGCCACTAATCTCCTGGCTGGAGACATAAATACTGTACTTCAGTATTTCATAATGTAAATAATCCCAGAGTTAGAAGAAGTAACATTTGCTTTTCCTCCCATTGTTTTGTTAATTTTGCACCACCATCCATTTCTGGTTGAATTTGACCTCATCTCATTTTTACAGCTTAGATTTCCCTGAATGTCCGCATGGAGTCTTTAACATGTATCCGTTCCTTCATCGCCACACTGATGCTCCATATGCCCCCCTGTTATATCACAGTATCTGCTTCTTCTCCTGGCATGCTGAGCATTTTCACCATTCATTAGTCTGTGTTTGGTCGCATGCAGCTCCAGCTCCATTAGCTCCTCTGGTACTTCAGCAGCAGTCAGTGTTTCTGGATTAACCGGCTGCGATGCTGTGTTGTCAGGGTGAAGGAGCTCATGGTGGACCCGGCAGCAGCGAATGGGGGCCGCCAGGGAGGACTCGCCAACCAGCTGGAGGTGCTGGAGGCTCAGTGGGGAGTCGGCAGCTCTCCACAGAGAGACGACTTGAAGCTGCTCTGCGAACAGAACGTAAGACAAACACAGATTCATTCAGGTGGATGTGAGCTTGAGTACAATACTCACATTTGTACATTTTCACTTAACCATTAGCAATATAAAGTCCTGCAGCTCTGCGGAAACATACAATCAGGTCAAGAAGTACACACTGTTTGGATGACAGTTTCTCAATTATGTAAAAATAAGTTTTTGCAGAATCATGTTTGCCTTTCGACTGCAGGTTTTGTACTTCAGAGGTTGAAAGAGGTTTTATGAGCAGCCCTATGAGAAATAATACTCATACTCTCTCACATGTACTATGCATTGAGTTATTGCAGCTAGTGGAACAGAGGCTAGACAGAGTATGAGGTCATGACTTCAACTCTCTGTGTGATGATTTAATAAAGAGCCCCCAGTGTAATTGATGGGGTCAAAATCTCCTACCTTGCTCAGTACAAAACAAATTATCCAAAGTTATTCTGACACTAATATATGACCTGTCCTAGTTTAGATAACTAGGTTGAGACATCAGAAAGTGCTGTATCTCTCTCGCTGGTTTAATTAGGCTGTAGCAGACTATTTAAATGCGGCTGCTGCTATAGAGGCTGAGAAGAAATAAAAGCTGAAATTAACTTGAATTGATTAATAGTGTTTAACTGGGAAGTGCTGGTTATTCATCATACTAATGTTATTAAAAATCAATTAAAAGTGTGAATTTATCAAATGAAGTGAGTCTCATCTTCCTACGCTCTGTGTAACTTCCCACAGAGAGGAACATCAATACAGCCACAAAGTGCTGCCCCTCAGGTCCCATGTCACTGGGACCTGAGGGTTTTGTTTTGACTTGGTTTTGTTTTGTTTTTCTCTTTGTAGGAGGAAGAGGTTTCCCCGCAGCTCTTCTCCTTCCATGAAGCCGTGTCTCAGCTGGTGGAGATGGAGGAGCAGGTTCTGGAGGACCACAGGGCTGTGTTCCAGGTACTGTAAAGTCTCAACAAAGTCCTACAACAGTCACTGAATATCCATCAAGATTCTGACCCAACCGATCCTCATTAAGTCAGGTTTCAGGAGTGACCTGATATTTCTTTTCTGAAGAAACAGTCACAGCCTGATTTTCTGTACTGTATGAATGATCTTTAACTATTATTCACAATTCTTTCAAAATGTGCTTTCCAACAAATATAAGTGCTCACAGTTCAGTGAAGGTAGATTTTTATTTTCATTCCCTCCTTATCAGTCCGATACCTTCAGTTATAAAGTGTTTACCTCCACAGGAGTCCATCCGCTGGCTGGAGGACGAGAAGATGCTTTTGGAAATGACAGAGGAGGTGGACTACGACGTCGAGTCATATGCAACTCAACTAGAACAAATCCTGGACCAGAAGATCGATATTCTCACTGAGCTCAGAGGTAAAGTCGTTTGCCTTCATCTGAGCTCGGATGTTCTTCACAGCTCTTATCTTCAGCATTTTCTATCAGGTTTGACAAGGCACAAAGTGAACACTCAGATCAGTGTAAAGGCTGCAACAGCTCAAGGTTAAAGCCTTGTTTCATGTCTGTAATTTAGTCTCATCTCCGGTCTCAGCTCTCTTGTGTTCATTGTGAAAATAATTTCTTTACAGCTGACTACAGACGCCACTGCAGACTTTGGAGAAAGGCAAATTAAACAAAAGATTTTTATGGAATATGTGCCTGGAGTAATATCGCAATAAAAACTTTGTGTTAGGATTGGTTGTTGAAGCACACTGTTTGTCAATTATTCTATTATCAATATATCTAATGATATATTCATAAATAAATTAATATATTTGAATGTAATAACTGAACCCAAATGTTTATTCAACTGCAGTTTACTCTTTTTTAAAGAACACGGAAATTCACTATGTGCTAAACTGGCTGAACAAGTTTATATTTAATAGTAGAAATACACAATTTTAAACAATTTAGTTGAGCCTCTTAGGTAATTCGTTTTTATGCCAATTTCTTGTGGCACAAAGTTTATGTGGTCTGTCCGAAGGGGAGGAGTTTAGCAACACATCTGAGAAGATGGAGGTTGCCATAGGAACAAATGCTCTTCCTGTTGACTCGCATAAGGACACAGAGCTATGTGGAAATGAGGCGTTGACCTGCAGAGAAATATGGTAAATTTTGGGAAATATGCGATTTCCACCGTCTAAGATCCCTTGCAATAAATCTGTGTCTCTTATGCACATTAAAATATCAAACCAGTTAAATAAGCACGTTAGCAACTATTGAAGTGCACATTATCAAAACTTATTTTCATCCATATTAAAAAAAAACTCAATGTCAGTTGCTGTTGCTCTTTCTCAATTATTTTATACGTATTTCGGAATCATGTGTTTTTGATACAGCAGCAGCTCTTCTGGTTGAGGAAGCTGGGGATCAAGAGAAAAACCCAATCAACACATTGGATAGATTCTCAATCTCCATAAAAAACACTTGAACAAGCATCCAAACAGAATGAATCACAAGTCACAAGTTGTGATATCTGACATTTTTTATCATTGACGCATGTCGTGTGATGTTCTCTTTTCTTTCAGATAAAGTCAAGTCTTTCCGTTGCGCACTCTCGGAAGAGGAGCAAGCTAGCAAACAAATAACCCCGAAGAGGCCTCGTGCACTATAGACGCCCATAAAACACACAATATTCCACTGTAATGATGACTTGACCTGAGACGGGGGAGGCCTTGTCTCTAAGATGCTCAGCTTTAATTTATGACTTACTGTCTCTGTGTGTTTGGTTCCTCCTTCCACCTCTTTGCTGTACAGACTGCCACCGCTTCCCCTCATCCATCCGTCCATCTGTAAAACCAAACCGTCTCTGCTCTCCACCATCCTGTGAAGTGAATTCACCACCTTTCTGTCATGTGCGATAAGGCACATGTGTTTCGTGCAACAAAAAAAAAGAAGATGAACAACTATTTGTTTTAAATGAATTTTTATAGATTTAATCATATCTTATCTTCACCGTGGCCAATTTTTTAAACAGCTGTTGCCATTTTGTGCAATATATGGAGGATCCTCCTCCTGTTCCCTGTCTTTCAGTTCAGGGGTGAACAGCACATGTTGTGTTTGTGTGTACAGTAAAATGAGCCACTGTGTATTTGTGTTGATACTGTATAGGTTTGACTGAGCCCAAAAAACAAAACTGCCCTTACATTACATCAATCGACCTAATGAGACCGTTATGTCAGTGTTCCAGACGGCATTTGCAACATTAAAGAAATAATACTTCTTGTTGCTGCCCTTGTTTTTATTTACCTTGGAAACAATTTAATTTTAAAAAGTTTAAACTCTGTAGAAACTCTCAATCGAAACTGTGAGCTGTGTGCCGCTGACAGACTCAGTGTAACAATTCAGTTTTGCATTTATTTGTGGTATATAAATATGTAATAAATGGTTTATAACACTATGTGTTTGATGTAGGGACATTTTAAATCTTTACTGATGTACAGTAGATTTTGCCTCAAAATTTGTACACTGTGTAAAGAGCAAGTTGATGCTTTAAAACTAAATTATATAATTAGGGCCTGAGCACTGACAGGCACTGACAGACGTGAGGCCCTATTGAAATTAGGATTATTATTATCATTATTATTCAGGCAAATGATAATTAGAAAGTGGTGAAAATGTACGTATTCCGGAGGAATTTTCAATGGGCGTGGTAAAATGGCTCAACCGTGCGCCCTGGGAAGTGTTCACATTGACCGATCTTCACAAAAATCGATACACATGTGTATCATGACCAGACAAACAAAAAACGTCTATTGGTGCAATTTGAAAAACGCTACAGGAAGCCTGCTATTTTGCATTTCGTGGCAATTTTGTCCATATTCCACATTTTTACTTTGAGGTACTTGTACCAGGGCTTACATCAGATCAACTTCAAATTGAGATGAGTGACATCACAACAAGATGGGGATACAAACTAACGATTTTTTGTCATACGGTGTGACCGTGGCGTGGCGTCATAGTTTGATTACACGCCATTAAAACAGGATGTATTGTATTGCTGACATACATGGACAATGAATCCTTTGATGCTGAGCTGTAAACAAACAACTCCACTCCTGCAGTCACAGTGTCAGTGGTCATAGATCAAAGGAATCTTTATGTCTTGCAAAGGTGACGTCTCTCTCTCTTATGGTGTATTCTGAACAGCCAGAGATGTCGATGACGGTGAAGTTGAAGGAAGAACTCTGCGGACCGAAAACCTGCTTGTATAGTTAAAGTTTATTACACAGAAGTCTTACAGGTCAGGACGGACTCTAGAAACCCGGAGACAACACACGCCAAAAGTGAAGCCTAGTTTGCAGGGGTCGAGCCCAGAATATATATAGAGGTTGCCTACGCCCATGACAACGTCCCCCTTCCCGTGGTTGAGAAGAACATGACTTCATGTGTCTGAGCGTAAAATGTAAATTAAATGATGAATTGATAAATTAGTAAGGACATGCCTCGTGTCTAATGATGAGGTCCCATGTTCTACGCTCATCCATTAACAGGTCAGAGATTATTCCCTAGGGGGAGAAAACTAACAAGAGATACATGGAGGAATTTCTGCGAATCTAAAGACGAGGGCCGCATGTTTAAACATCTGATTCTGGTTTATACCCAGGTTAAAGGGATCTATTAGCTGAATATACTACACTCTCTCAGAATTGGGACATTTCCTCAAACCGTGTAAACATTGAGGTACGGCGACGGTTCATCCTTCGCCAAAGGAGAAGATGTTTAAGATTAAGATACATTTATTTATCCCACACACATGCAGAGACATGCACAGACACACTCATGCAATTGTAGGGCAATTTAACTTCTGCTTTTAACCCATCTGGTGAGCAGCCATGTACGGCGCCCGGGGAGAAGATGTTGGGGGAGTAAGGTGCCTTGCTCAGGGGCACTAGACAGGGTAGGGAGAATCTCTTGGTTTTTTGGACAGATCAATCCAGGTTCGTCTTTTATTGTTTGTTGTCATAACTCCAGAAGTTTGGTGGCCTATCACCACCAAACTTCTGTCTCATGATCAGAGTCCAAGCCTGAATAGCTCTATGTGTCAATATTTCCTCAGTCATTTTATTATATTTTTCAGGCAAAACACATGCAACGCTTCAAATTGCATGTGATTGGGCCCGCTCAGAGGTGCATTGCAGACCTAGAAATTTATGTTGTTATTGATATTTGTGGTAATCTATGAGTGGAAATTAATTGATTCAAGCAATAGTTTGACATTTTGGGATACAGGGTTATCTGCAAATAGTTGTGAGCCCCAGATTAGTTTAGCATTATATATAGCGTCAGAGCTTCACTCTCTGTCCCTGAGACAAACAACTTCAAACCACTCTCTGATATACTTTACTTCCAAATTGAACCTGAATCGGTAATTATTCTGTAATATGTTCTGAGCAGCAAGGGAGGAAGGGTGGTGAGTGTGTGTGTGTGTGTGTGTGTGTGTGTGTGTGTGTGTGTTTATTAGTACTGGACAACATGTCTTATATCCTCTCTTGCCTTGTTTTTCTTAAATGAAAATGTAGACTGTGTCCTCATGTCGTACAATTAAAATCATTCTTTATTAAAACATACTTGACAAGAAAAGCATTAAAACAAAAAATTTAACACATTTTACATTGGGTTGTGTTGGACCGGTTGCCAGGCTCCAAGGCTAGCAGTTTCCCCCTATTACCAGTCTTTAGGCTATGCTAAGCTAACCAGATGTTCCCTGTAGCTTCATATTGAGCAGAATAGTGTTGATCTTTTCATCTCACTTGCCAGTTTCTCAGTACATCAAACTATTCCTTTTAACTGTAGGTAAATCACCTTCATGAATCGTTATTATTTAGATTGTAGTTTTATCCAAAAGTGGGAATAATTGCAATAATCTCAAATATAACCAGCAGAATGTTTTTGATATACTTTTCATTAAACAGTGAGGACGTAAAGGCTGCAAAACTGCTTTCTCATTGTCAAGCATGACGGTTACGTAGTTCCAATCTGACTGAACAACATGCAACAGCTTGTTAAATAGAGCTGCTTTAATCGTGGGGTTTTACTTTTTTCCATGCACCCACCGCTGAGTGAAAAAGCTGCTTGCAGTTCAATTTCAAAGGTTGTGTAAAATACTGCAGTTTTAAAAATAGGTACAGTAGGTCCTATAAAACCCTCAGCAGTTGTTGTAAAGAGACAGCAGAGGTCCACTGTAGCTCGGACAAAACTGTGGGTGGAGCGTGTGATGGTGCTGACTGTGCTCCTGCTGTGACACTGGTTATTTGGAACAATAATATTGCACTGGTCCAAACTAAAAGCTTCCTGTGTTGGTCCGTCGCCTCAATGACCGCCAAAGTGACAAAATAAAATGCTACATATTTCTCAAATATATTTCACCTGAAATTTTCCATAGTCAACATCATGATCTTTAGGTAAATAAATAACTCTCAACCATATAGGTCCTACATATACATCTTTACACTATGTACACAGACACATACATGGCTCCAAACGGGGAAACATTCAACTCAGCAGCCAAACGGCTGAAGGGGACAAATGGGTTTGTATTTAAAAGTTGACCCTGCACCCAGTCCACAGCACGACAGTGACTCAATGCAAAGGTCAAAAACAGCTTGTTACCCATGGTTACAGAGACTCCCTCAATCTCTGCCCTCAGTTAAAGGCTTTAAAGACAGACTCAAATGTTTTACTTTCTCAGACATGGACAGTATCAGTTTAAAAAGATGTGGTCAGCAAAATACCCAAATGGAGAAGCTCTCAGTACAGACACGTCGTCCCCGTCTGACATAAAGCTCGACAGAGTGGTTTCTTAAATCAATGGGAATTAAATCACACAGGATTGTTTTGACCAACATGACCAAGAGCAATTAAAAAGCTCTAGCCCCCGCCTGCCTCAATTAACGGAGTCTTAACTCAGTCAAATCTGAACATACATAAGACTCATATATTTAGATTCCTTCTGACTGAGACCATTTATCTTAGTATGTCCATCCATGTGCGTAGATGTCGTGGGGGAAAAGACGCTCCTGTTACCTTCAGGCTGTCTCAGAGTCTAAATACGTGTCTGTTCACTGTTTGGCACATTAACTTTCATTTTCGTCACACACTGACAAAATGTACAGACGTGTGCATACCTGCACATGCAGTTTACCCTGAAATAAATAAAAAAAGTGTCATACAGAGGTGTAGCAACATGAGATGGTAACTACAGTATATTTCCATCGTAAACTAGTGCAAAATAACAACAATGAGGTTACGCAGTTGATTAACTACAGTATTAGAGAATGATTTTGGCTTCAGAGGCGGGTTTGAAGACATCACAGATCACACAGAGTGGAAACAGACCCACTCGTGCACAGTGTGGAAGTTGAGCATAAAACAACAGCATATTAACGGAAGAGGACAAGAGGGCACGGCCGCTCCACACATTCATGGGTTTAAAGGACAGTTCATAACTTCTGTCTGCCTTGAACACTATTAATGTGCAAATTTAAACCAATGGCTGCCTATAAAGAGGGACACTATGAAAGCTTGTTCGCCCCCTGGTGGTTTGCTACAGTATTGGTCATAAACGCTGCCCCTCTCCATGTTAGTGAATGGGACATGGGTCAAGCTAATAGTCAAAGTACATGTCAAACCATTTTTTCTCAAAAATGGTTTCCGTCATTTTAGTTTGGCTTTAATTTGTTATTTGATGTGACAAATAATACTCATACTGATCCTGTCCTGAAGGGATGGGGACAAACACAGTCCAGAGACCTTCTCTGTGTATTCAAAAGATGATTTTATGTTCTCAATGCACTGTAAACATTTTTGCATGAAACACCAACTGTGAATTTGTTCCCCATCACTGGCATAGAAACGATAACCATGGGGAATGATTACTGGAAGAAAAGCTGTTTCGTTACCTTATGTATTCACCCTTCTGTTTATTTCTTGGTTGGTTTGTGAGCAAGTTTACACAAACACAACGGAACACATTTCCACGAAACCTGGTGGAAGCCATTCAATTTTGGTGCAGGTCCGGATCAGGGGGCAGATCCAGAGCTATAACATTGAAAGATCAACGTTCTTCCACATTTTCACTGATTTCTCAGGAATAATTCATGGATTTTTAATAATAAGGATCAGGCATGTTACGAGGACTGATAGTTATGACTCTGTGTAATTTGGTGCAGCCTTCCACTGAGTGATGGTTCTAGTTGCACATGGGACTTTTTTTCCCCAGACAGACTTGAAAAACTTATCCTGTACAAGCAAAGGTGGCATGAGGGGAAAATCTGACAGTTTTTGCACATTGTGTTTTTTAGAGGTGTGAAGAGGCTTCTTCATCTTCTTCTTCGTCCCCTTTGAATGAGAATACACAGCTCAGCTCAGTAGACAGAAGCAACAAAAGTAATGTTTGAGGACACCATTGATCATCTCTCACCCCACACACACGCACACATTTACCACTGAAGAATCGTCCTTTTCAACTTTCATGCTGAATCAATTCCGGCCAACTCATCGGCCCATTTGGTAGAAATACTGAAACAAGTCACAGGTCTGTGCGAGTGAAAGTCCTGAATCCGCCTCCAGCGAGCGTCCAGCCTGAGATGAAACTCAGGAAACACCAGGTCCATCCTGTTTGATATCGAGCAGAAAGAGCGAGAAGCCGGGGAAACACCACACGATTGTCTACCAGCAGCAGCAGCAGCACATGTGGGAAACTTCAGAGGTATTGCAAGCAGATGGTTATATAAAGGGATTGTTGCTGTGGACTGTACAGAGTTCTGCTTGTTGCTTTAATGCTGCATGCCCTTCCTGCTACTTCTGTGGAGTAAGTGTCTTGTTGGATATTAAGGCCTTGGGCGGCCACAGGCCACACTGAAAGGGAATCATACTACAGAGTCTCACACTCGGCTCAATGGAAACTGGAGCGAGCAGTTTGACACAAGTGAAGTCAGAGATGAACAGTTTTATGACCGAGACAAGATGTACCTTCCTCTCTGATACAATGTTGTTTTTTTCTCTAAAATTGGGAAAAAATTATTTAAATGATTTTTATCTTTCACCTTTTGTGGCATCTAGCTCTGCAGGTCTGTGCCCAGGTTTAGAGATGTCAGTCTCTGCTTTCACACCAGAACAACAGCTGAGGGGATTCACCAAAAAAACTGCCTAACAATGTGTTGAATGACTATGCAGGGTTTTGTCGTGCATTGGGATCAGGGAGCTGCTCACTTTTCATTTTCTTTGGTGTTTTTCAACATTTTCATTGATTTCTTAGAAGATAAATCTGGCATGTTCAAGCAACTGATATTTAAGAGTGAGTGCAAGTTGGTGAAGATCCAAATAAAAATGTGGATCTTGTGAATTTAAAGGCGGTTTAATAAATGGACTGTTGGCAGAGGTCTACTGGGTGCCTAATCTAGTCTAATACAAAAGTAAATCCTCCCTTTAAAAAGGTTATATTGGTTCCGTTGGTTCAGTTTGATTCACCTGTGCGATCATGTTTGTGATACTATTGAATTGTACAGTGTGATACAGAGGGGAAGCCTATTTCTATTGTTTTGTCCACCCCATTTATACCAATGAGGGTCTGTTTATGTCAGAAACAGTTGGGATTTTATATCAGTGTTGTCTACAGCTTTCTCTGCTGCCATCAGTTGGCTAAAAATAATAATGCTTTAAAAAAAAATGATTCCCATCTCATTGGGATAGTTTCCTCAGTGGAGACGTTCCACTGACAAACTGGACAGAGACAGATATCTCACATTCTGGACAATAACAGCAAAGCTCTCTGTACGGATAAATACCACAACAGGTCAAAGTGAAAAATGTCATACAGGGTTTTAGTAATTTGAGAGACCCTGATCTTTATTTCTCACATATCTTCTTGCCGTCCTTTTCTTGGTGTTTTTAAACTGTGAGGCGACTCTTTCCGCAAGTCAATGGTGAGTTTGAAACGTGTGTTCGCTCAACTGACAGTGGGACCGAAACAGAGGTGAAGCTCATCGGCTCGTTGCCATGGCTGCCCAAAGCTCGAATGTTTGAAGATGAGTCGGGCAGCAGTTCGTCCTGAGCTCATGAGTGTGAATGCTTGGGCATGTGTGTGTTCAGGAAGTGGGGAGTGGAGGGGGGGAGGGGGTCCCGTTATACGAGAATAATTTAAGGCTTACAATATTTCTCTTAATCCTTCCATTGTCATTTTTCAATAGTTAGCGACGTATCCTATAAAAAGTATTACTGTAAAAGAGTCATGCTACAGAATCGTCTTTTGTTTGCTGGATCCCACTTGGCCTGATTAGTCCACTCCTCCTGAACAGATCCCTTAGTATCCCTCCTTCCCTTTTCTCCTATCCTCATTCTCTCCTGACCCAATCAGTGTGTTGTATCTGCTACATCCCTCACCTATCTCTGATTTCTAAAATACAAGCTCTCCCCTCTTCATCCCACTTTCAACTCGTCCAGAGATCATGGTGGCCCAGGCCTCTGACACCTCAGCCCCTCATTCGAATCATTTAGGGCCGAGTAGCCCTCCGCTGCCCTCCTTGGTGCTCCCGCTGCGGCCCCAGCACCCTGCAGCTATACTCATACTTCTCTGGGCACCTGCCGGGACCCCCCGATCACGCTCCATCTCGCACTGGCTCAGTGTACGCTCAGTCCGGCCCGGCTGGCTGGGGGTGGCCGAGCTAGCTCCCCCAGGCTGCTGAGAGGTGATGGTGCGAAAGATGTGGTTGCGTTTACGGAGGAAATCGCCTCCGGCTGCACCCAGGCCGAAGCTGCTCTTGCGGAGGACCATGCGGGCGCTGGCGGACTTGGCGGGACGAGACCTCTGGTTGTACTCCAGCTGGGACAGGTGGGAAGCATAGCCGTCCGAGATGAACTGGAAGAAACAGGATCAGTCAGCTTTGGGTTTAGAATCCCTACAGACAGCTAGAAAAGCACCAATACACACAATAATATGTTTAAAAAAACCTTTCATATCCTGTCAAAAACAGATTATAATAAAAGGTGTGGTCACAAAACTAATATGTGAGTACTCATGACCCCTCAGATTAACCCTCTAACCCTTTGGAGGGGCCCTGCTGGGAAACATTCAGTACATTATGTATTAGTAACTCGTCCTCACTCTAAGCACCCATTACACTGCTAAGCTCCTAGCTCATGTTCCAGCTGCACATGTGGTTTTCTCTTGTCATGGGAGTCAAAAGAGTCCCAGATGTTTATTAATAATTTATATTTGAAATGCTTAAAGGCCTCTAGTCATGCTCTCACTGTCTGCTGCATTGTTCAGTAAATGGTAGCACATGTGACTTTCTGATTTATTCCTAACCTGACACTGTTGCTGCATTTTCTTTGTGGGTCTTCCCACTATGTAGATATTGAACGGAGGCAGGCCGATAGACGTGTACACCGAGATGTCCTTGGTGGATCCGTACGCTGCAAAGATCCTCATGTGGGCCTGATCAGAAAGGAAGGTCAGATTTAAGAGACTTCGAGTGATAATAATTATAATCACAGCCTCAGACACACACCGCCACGCCTCTCTTACCTCGTTGATGAGGGATTTGAGGAAGTTGGCCTTGTGTCGCAGGGGGTCGTGAACCAGGCCGTCGCAGAAGGAGACGATTCCGTGAGGGAAGTTGTGCTGAGAGAGCCAGGCCACCACACGCTGCTTCTGCATGTCAGGACGACCCGTTACGTACACTATCAAGTAGCCCAGGTCCTGCCAATACCTGGAAATGATAGAGATGATTATGAGTTCATGCTGCGAGGAATGGATTCAATAAATAATAGATTATTAGAATTATCATGATTTGTTTAGCACCGTACAGAAGCGTACATACACTGTACAACAGTATTACAAATTAAGTCTACATTCATTGAGAGTGCAGTTATGCCATGCTTTTTGATTTCTCAAAGATTCAGGTCTCCAGTGTTTGAGAAGTTGTGTGATATGATCTCCTTTTTTTTTGTAATAGGCAATATCTGACCAATTCGTAACTAAAGCATTTCTATTCATTCCTACTCAGAAATGCTTTGATTTACGCATTACACCTAAGATGAAAAAACTGTTTCGCAAAATGTGAGTCAAAAATCACTCCAAGAACAAATCTGTTAGGAGAGAGCAAAACAAAGAAAATGCATCTCAACCCTCTGTATATCAGAGTCTCTTATTTTGAGTATTTATATTACTCATCTAAATAAGACAGTAATCAAAGAATAAAAATAGATAATACTGAAAAATCTGAATAACAGGGATTACTGTGACTGATAATCTTGCCCAGATGAAGTATGTACAAAGAAAAAGAACAGGGCCCAAATTGCTTCATTGAGGAACTCCATGATCAATATCAAGCTTGAAATATTGTTACATTTTGCAGCAGCAACACACATCGACTGCAGATTTACAGATTTCCCCTGAGATTAGTTCCTTTATAATACAGATAAAAAACCAACTCCTTCAGAAAAGTTAGAAATTTGCTACAATCACATAAAATATCTGCATTAGTTGTTTTCAAATAAACACAAAGCATATTTTTTATCAAGTTTGCTTTATAACTTAGTTATCTAGACACTAGCTCTGACTATGTATGCTGTGTAGCTTCATATTATTGCAGAATAGACCGACAGGGAGTTCTGATCCTTACCTCACCACATCCACAGCTCCAGCTCGAACCTTTGGGTCGCTGCCCATGATAGACACACTGGCAGCAAATGACCCGTCAATACTGAACACCACAAACTCTGTTCCCCGTGGTAAAATCGTTAGATAACTGTCTGCAGACGTGTGGTCCCCCCTGGTAGAGAGACAGCAAAAGGGAGGAAGCGAGAGATGGGAAAAGAAAAGTTAGGATCAGATATCAGTGGCCATATCTCCTGGTGGGCCCAGGGCAGCCTGCACTCTTTGTGGCCATACATTCATTCTACCAATTACTGATGCCACCACAACCCAAAGGTTGTTGTTTGTGGAAGCTGCTGGAGAACTCTGGACCTATTTTCATGTTTATAGAAGCAGCATTAGATGTTATGCTTTGTAACATGGGAGTGTTCTCTTGACAGCTAAAGGTCCGGACCAAACAGGGAAGGTGTGAAAGAGCCGTTAGATCAGATTTCTTCCCCATTTTGTTATTAAGTTTTGACCTGAACATCAACTGGACCTCTTGAGATACTTTCAATGAGCTGTTACCACAACCCTGGCTGAAAATGAGCCAGAAGTGTATCAATCAATCAATCACATTTGATTTGTATAGCCCATATTCTGTAATTATCAGATAATATAAAACAACGTTTTTTTTAATGTGAAATAACAATGATTTATCATACCTGACCACCATTTTGACAGGATACACGCCAACAGCCAGCTTTTGGCTCTCAGGGATGACATAAGAGACACGTCCACTGCTGTTAGTGAGCTCTGTGTTAAAGCACACCCACTCTCCAGAGGGAGGCTGGGTCATTATGTGGATGTCAATCTGCAAGAAAACCGCAAAGATATTTTCAGCACAACACAGAATTGCCGAATGACCTTAATGACACAGACGATGACTTGACGACATAACTGGTGTATTTTTTC
Organism: Pseudopleuronectes americanus; assembly: GCA_038501795.1. Taxonomy (NCBI): domain Eukaryota; kingdom Metazoa; phylum Chordata; class Actinopteri; order Pleuronectiformes; family Pleuronectidae; genus Pseudopleuronectes; species Pseudopleuronectes americanus. The sequence continues at coordinate 2,805,528 of CM076733.1, read as the reverse complement.
TGGTTCATCCCAGCTGAGTGTGTCTTTACCTTCTCTCCAGTGAGGGTAACCATGTCCAGAGGGCCGTACATGAAACGTCCCGTCACCATCTGGGCTCCGTCCTCCGTGAAGACAGCATCGTTCACGCGATGGTTCGCTGTCACGTTCTGAGACCAAGAGGAGGGCGAAACAGGGAGCACAGTTAGGCTTTCAAACTTTTACCATTCCAGTTTCATTCAATCATTCATCCATTTTTTGTTATTCCTAATTTCTTTTATAATTTACACTATATAAATATAGAAGCAAGTATTAAGATACTTTATTTACTAATACTGCAATTTTTCTGAATGCAAACCTATATCTTTTGATCATCTCGTATCAGTTGACGAATGTAATAAATGAAAGATGTACAAAAAATGTACTCCTCTATGTTTCAGATAGGAACCGATAACAAAACATTATATAAGGTGAGGGGTAATTTGCAACTGACAGTACAGAGAAATGGTTATGACGAAAGAAAAAAAATACTTGGTTTATTTAAAAATTTAATAAACCAAGTATAAAATTCTATAATTTATCTAATACTTAGTATTCTCTTCGATAAGCAATTGGAGTACTGTGGGAGTTAATTAATGGAGAAAAAAAGATGACGTAGTTCTGTATTTCCTCTTAGTTCAGAACATTCTCTGTAGGAGTTGCATTAGAAACACACACAGATCTTACTCTAATCTTAACATGAGTCCTCTTGCGGAGCCACTTCTCACGAGGCTTGGATGGAGTGAATTCAGTCACTTCTTTGCCGTCCAGCTCCAAAATACTGGAGTTCTCATGTCTCATCACCTTTAAAGAGAAGGATCAAGAAAACATCACAAAAACAATTTTCTCAGAGATGGTTTCTGCCTCTTTAGGTAGCTCCCATCAAATTGAAGTTCAATAGTTTGTACTTAGTTTTGATTAGTTATTTGATATTATAAGAAATGGCTTGAAATGTCAGGATTAACAGCTGAGATTATATAGATAAAACTGCACACGGACTATCTAAAAACTATATCCCCAATATTATCAAAACTAGGACAAGACTCAAAACTGGCATTATAAATATAAGCTGCATGTAAACTTTTGCACTGTCAGTTGGTGATGGCACAAGTCAGAGGACACCAAAGTCACTTAGATTCACTGTCGTTCTGGAAACATAAATGTCTTGTAAATCGTGTAGATGAGATATTTAAATGAATAACTGAAAATTAAGGACCTACTAAAAAATGTACCCTCAAGGGACCAATCCTTCTATTAAAAACAATAATCTGTGAAAAACTTCTGTCCAATGGTTTTCGAGACATTCCACTAAAAATCGAAATTATAAAAATTCATGAGATCACCAAATCACTATCATTCATCTACTGAGGAATATTACTGTCTACCCAATTCCATGGCAATCCACCCTCTGGCTGTGAGCTTAATAATTCAGGACCAAAGCAATGGACCAACTTTCCCATTACAAGAATCACGTCATTAGCATTCAAAACATTTATATGTGACAGCTTGAAATGCCTAGGCGTTAACACATTTTCAAATTTCAGGATCAGAAATGTATTTATCTATGACTCTATGTACCTGTCTAAGCAGGAAGGACACCACATCTGTAGACTCCCAGTAGGAGGCATGGAAGAGATGAGGCAGAGCCACTGTTGGAAACGCTGTCAGGGCATCGGGACAGTACAGGGCGTAGTCCATCCTCTTCCCCCCCCACCACCGAGACGCAACTGCAGGAGACAGGGAACAAGGGAGAGGTGGAAAAAAGACAGAGTTTACGAATCAGTGCAATCCAGTATCGTGATCTCTCTCTTTTCACTGCAGATCTGCTCATGTAGAGATAAACAGTTCAGGAAGATCACAAACTGAAGTAGAAGAACAGCACAGTATCACAGGTTTCACTAGGAGGCACTAGAATCCAAACTAGGAATAGAAACAAATTGTAGTTAGTTGTAAAGAGGTTTAAAACACACACTTGCAAGAGAACATCAGCTCAAACTCGATGAGAGGCTTTGTGCTCATGAGACTGAGCTGAGGGAGAAGTCACACAAGAAGGATTTGTGGGTCTCATATGGGATTTCTGGAAACAGGCCTACTGAGGAGGACTATGCCAGAGAAGGAGGGACAAACACTCAGGGAATGAGGATGGAGCCTAGCGTCCTCCCCTCATGTCCTTGCACTACAGCTCCCAGGATACCTTGCTCTATGTTCTTCAGCACCCTAGGTGACGGGGGGGCTGAGCCGATGTCTGTGATGGTAGACGAGACATCGCTGAGGTCAAAGGTCATGTCAGAGCTCATGTCAGAGCTAAGGTCCGAGCACTGCTCAGACTCCACACCGTTGGGCCTCTGGACCACCTGAAGGATTGTGTTGCGCAACCGACGGGTCGAGTTCCGGGAGGCAAATTTATTGTAGGGCAGAGCCAGGTGGGACAGCAGACTGGGCCTTTTAGTGAGGCTCACTTTGTGTGCTGAGGGATGATTGGAGGGGGGAAATGAACACATCAACATAAAGACATTCACCTTGTGGACTAAAGCTTGGGTTAGACTCAGGAGGTTAAAGGTCAACTTACTCGTGGCGATGTTGGAGGCGGTGTAAGCGTCGGCTATACCGGACACCTGGCTGGCTATGCTGGCCTCACTGGCCCTGCGGTTGCAGCGAAGGTGAGGGACCCCTGGTGACGTGGACAATGGATACTGGCCATCGACAAAATTATGTGATTGAAGAGAATCCGCTGCAGAGATGGAAGAAATGCATTAGAGTCATATTATTATCAAATAAAAACAACCGGAATGTAGGGAAAAGTATTGAATTTACTGTCAAAAACAACTAATATTTTCTGACTATAATACCAAGACGAAGCTAAATGAAACCCACTCTCTGCGTGGAGCTGTGAGGTTTGCCAGTTGAGGACGGGCACAGGGATGGACGTCTCATTGAAGTTGCTTTCTTGCCAGCGTTGAGGCCCCATACCAGCAGTATCCATCAGAAGCTGAGGGTTATTCTGCACAGTCTCCACTAGGAAAACAGATTGAAGAAGAAAGAAAGAGAAAAAGAGTATTCAGACATGATGTACATTGCAATAAGTTGGTGATGATGTATGTGGGTGTGCGTGGACTCACCCAAGAGGGCGGAGAGTCCGTCACCCAGAGGAAAGCGCTGATAGCGGGGAACACTTAAGGGAGGCAGCAGGTAGAACCTCTTGTCCAGGAGAGGCTCGATGCGCGAGGCCGAGGGGTCGGCCGGGTGAAACAGGTTGTGAACCTGCTGACAGGCTGGACGCAGAGCCGACACTGGAGCAGAGAAAACACACACAAGAGGAGTGAGGCTCAGCAGACAGTGTTTGTTTTTAATTCATCGTGTCCATTGTGATAAAAAACACTTTATTAGGCCTTTCTGCACGACTACAACCTGTGGCTCTACGTTCACACTGTACTGTAGAGAACAAGAGACCAACACAGGGAGCGTGAGCATGAAGCTCTCACTAGCTTCTGTTCCAATAAAGTTTATTCCTCCATGTTGACAAGAAAAGAGAGAGAAAGAGAGAGCAGCTCTTTATGGACAGAAAGCAAAATGACCACTCAGCAATTGTATGACCCTGATCACCAGTGCAATTTCAATCTATATACAGTTTAACCAGATTCATATGGGGTCTGAAAAACATGAGGTTTGAAGTCTCTGAAGACTGACTTAAGATTTGTTCAAGAGGCAAACAACATGTTTTGTGAGTCCACCATGACCTTGTTCTTTCTCTGAATCTAATCACTTTCTAATCTGTTCATCTAAGAGAACATTTTTGCCAAATCTGAAAGGATTTCCTCGAGGAGTTCTTAAAATATAGTTTTCATTAGAATGGCAAGAACAGCCTGAAAACATAATGCCTCAGTGCCTGTGTCTTGTCTCTCTCACGGTGTCTTCTTTTATTTAAAGTTCAGAAATAGGACCTTTAGCCACTGACATGTTCTTTCCAGCTGCTTGAGACATTTATCCCAAACAGAAGGGAACATCAAGGCTACTAATAATCTCTCCCCAAGGCAAAATGATCATAAAAGACATTGGTTTACAAATCTAATATTTACTGTATTAAAAACAATAGGACCATCAAAGTAGTTGCTCACCATCTAACGAGGGCACCACAGTCTTCCTCAGTGCGAGCACCAGCCCCAGAGGAGAGCCGAAGAGGAAGAAGTCAGTCACCTCGAAGTCAAACTTTCCCAAGGAGCCTCCCTCCAACATGGTGCTGTTGCTGGAGCGCCGTGATCCGGGCTCCCCGTGGAGCACGCTGGAGTGAAGACTGCTCGGAGAGGAGGGATTAACACAGTCAGTGTTCGTTATTGTTTTACTGCCTGCGTGCATCTGTGAAGCTCCTGATTATACATCACAAAAATAAATTTGACTAATACTAACAGTCTTGGTCACAGGACAAATGTCCAAATGAACCCAGCAAAAATCGGCCTCCTGACATTCGTGTCCTTTCCTGTGTCTCACCTGGACAGGAAGGCCTGGTGGTGTTTGATGGTGTCCAGCTCGTACGTGGACGAGTCGCTGCGCTTGCGGGGGAGTGGTTTCTTGGCGTCGTCGGGCCCCGAGCAGCGAGGGATGTCTATGTTGCTGCGGCTGAGATGGCGGCTTCCCTCGAGGGAGGGAGAGACGCTGTTTATGATGATACCTGGAGAGAGGAGGTCTGTGTCCTGAGAGACAGGGAGGGAGAGAGAACAGAGAAATCATGGTCACGCCTGATTTATGTAGATAAATGGTATTTTGACTTTATCAGTTTTATGTGTTTTTACACATCTGGCTTTTAATTTCTAATCCCTTAAGATACATAGAGTTTCATTGTCTGGAAATATTGTGATTGCTATTTATTGATTAATATGTTTCACATGCCTATGTGTCGTGTTGCATTTGTTTAATACTTTATTGTCTATTGTGCTGCTAAAACTGTTGCTGGACCAACCAACTGATCTCACAGCCCATTGGCTATTGTCTGCTCACAAATTATTCTCTGGGGGCAACAGTCACTCTTTTAAGGCCTCCTGTGTAAACAGAGGGTATCTGGGACCAACTTCTCTAAACTCCGTTCACAGTCCAACTACTTTCTTTTATCACTAATGACTGAAAACGTTTCTCCCCACAAAACACCAACAGCAATACTATTTGTAGGAGTTTAAGGTCCAGACTACATTTTTGCTGATGTACCTGCACACTGATGGCACTGCCCCGCCTGCTGCTGTTTTGACTCTCTGACACCGTCACCGAGCTGCTGCACAGAGCATCAAATCCCAGGATACCACCGACACAGTCGCCAATGACACACACCTGCATTAGAAAACACAGCACAGACACGAATGAGCACAGCTTCTCCTGCACATGTACCAACAAACCACTGAGGCCCAATTGTTGAGGATATAGATACAGAACAATGAGTAACCTTCAGGTGACCAACTGACCTGGCCACAAAAAGACGCCCCATCTGGAGACTTGATGAAGTCACCATAGACCTGATTGGCTCGTAAGATGACGGATGCTACAGCGTCTTGATACTGTGGAGCAGAGGTAGCCAGAAGAGGCAGCGCAGCCAGGGGGATGTGGTCCTGACTGCTGGAGAGGCAGCTCTCATCGTAGCTGTAGGGGCTCAGGCTGCAGCACACAGAGGACACAATATTATACAATTATAATGTCTGCACAGCAGGTTGTGTATACATTACAGGGGAGTATTTAAACACTGTCGAATACTCAAGACGATCGCTCACTTGGAGACCAGGGAGAATGCGTCGACACACACAGCAGGGCAGGGGACCATCCGGATGGCGAGGCGGCCCAGCGCTGCCGGGTAATGGACCCTCATCACGGTCTCAAAGGCCCCACTCAGCGTGTTTACATCCGCCTGCTTGCTGCTCTGATCACCTGCAGACAAACAATAACACATTCTGGCTCAGTGAATTCCAAAACCCACGTGACCCTTAAAAAGAAAGAAACATTCTACTTCGTTTCAAGAATTGATTTGTCAAAAAAGTCGATGGTTTCATTTAGAATAGTTTACGAGGCCTAATGAGGTCAAATGAACTGATATTTCATAAGAAAGATTTGTAATAAATGTTATATATAGAAAAAAAAATGATTGCAGAAATGATTTACCAATAACATACTGTTATTTATCATGTAAACCATTAGGTTTATACATTAAAAAGGTTCTGAGTAATTATAAATCAATTAATAGTTCATCAATTACAGAAAATCAATCCTTCCAATTTTTCACTCTTTGTGTTTTTGACTGTTAATAAAATAACTATGCCACTTGTGTTTTTCAATGTTTTTCATTATTTTTTAACTTGCTTTTGAAAATGAAGAGGATAATAGTTGAAGACTGAGACACGTCCCACTTAGAGCAGTAAGGACGTTTTTTTCTACGGATTATAGATCAATAGTTTCTGATTCTGAATATTCGGGATTTACAGTTACAGATTTTAAATTCATCATTTTTAGTATGTCTTAAGCAAAACTGCTATTAACAGTGATATAGGACTTTGTTGGCGCTGTACCAGAGCCAGTGGCCAGGATGTTTCCTCCGTGCAGGACCAGAATGAGGACATGGATTTTGGACGGCTGCAGACACTGCTGAGACGAACAATCCTGAAAATAAGACGACAGGAGACACAGAGACGGGAAAACAGTGGAGAAAACAAAAGGAAAGTAGGTTAACAGGGAGTGGGAGGATACAGGAGGATTACAGAGGGGAGTGAGCGACATGCAGGGCAAAGAACTACTGCTAAAACAATTAGACAATCAGGGAGCAAAAACATTCAGCCTCTAAAATGTGATTTACTGCTTTTCTCTTTTGGTTGGACAATGTAAAACACTCAGAAGTCAGACATTTGGGAAACTGGTATTTTGTATTACTTTCTCAACTTTAATCAAATGAAGCAATAAGAAAGATGAGAGCTGAAGAAAATCCTTCATCAGACATGATACAAAATCAACAATTTGAGATAATAAATTGGTGGAAAAAGGTACAAAGTGATTCAAAAACCACCTTGAGGAATAGCTACTAGATGGATTTTGTGGTGAGACTGTTTTATCGAATGCAGCTTCCAAGGTCAGGGATGAACTTTTAAGCTCTATATCATTCCTGTCACCACGTCGAGGAATTTAGTGTGACGTGATTGAAAGCTCTGGAACAGCAATTGATTGGACTTTGTGTTTGATGTCTTGAATGTGGCTCCTTATATAAGTAAGTTAGTCAAGTTTGATAAAATGCTGAAAGTTAGAATATCCCAGACTGACAGCATTAATTCTGTTTTTCATGTGTCTCCGAGATTGATGAAAGTACAATAATAAATTACCAGAATGGCCCTTTTAATGCATCCTTGTCTTTACTGCTGAAATTATGAATATTTACGATGTAATACATTTAACTTATAACAGAGTTTGAGGATCAGTTTAACTTTCCTGCAAAGTTAGATGTTAATAGAGCACAGACACAGCTAGAAGACAGTTAGCTTAGCACAAAGACACACAGCAGTAACAGAATCAGCCTTACAGCTCCTCCAAAGATTAATAATTAATCTGTTAAAAAAATCATCAAAACATTTCCCTGTTGAAGAGGGCTTAACTCTTTATGTTCAAATGTTCTCTTTGAATATACAAAGAAACATATTCTTTAATCTATTCTAAAAACATTTTATATATTCTAAGCACTATTTCTAATGCTATTCCTAATTTAGAAGGAATCCATACAACACGTCCTCTCACTGGCTACAGTGACTCACATTCAGCCTTAGGGGAAACCTGATGGACTGAAGTTGTTGCCTTTTTGAGACACACCACACTATACGAAAAAGACAAAACACAATCCTGAAAACCCACTTACACAGGGAGTGTAAACCGAGAAAACCCTAATCTTCCACCTCTGTTGAAATTGCTGCAGTAGAGAGTGGAACCTAATGCCACTGCACTGGCAAGATGACTGAACGCGGGGTTGTTATCTACAAGTTATTTAATTAAGGGTGTCGGTGTGCAGATGAAAGCGTACCTCCATCTGCGCCTCCTCATTACTCATCACGGCGTACTCCTCGCCCGACTCCCGATACAAAGTTTCTGTGAAAACACGATTCATTCACGTGTTGATACATACTGCACTCCAGTGTTTGCCTTGTTCCATTTAAAATAACGTACACACACAAAGGGCCGCCTACCTTGTGCTTCATCCGCCTCTGTAGTTCCTATCTTGTCCATCAGGTCGTTGGAGCTCCACTTGGTGATCTCCTTGGCGAACATCTCCTCATTGTCAGAAAAGTCTTCTGCGTGATACACAGAGAAATGTTCAATGTAATCACGGATCTCTCTACTGAGTCAGTAGGTGACGGGTTGCAATGAGCTTTCATTACTGACAGTCTGTTATCAAGATTACATAAAAACTACTGATTTTATTGAAACTTGAAGGAAGGGCAGGGTACAGGCCAAGAATGAACCCATCAACTTTTAGAGCGGATTCAAGAAAAAAAATGTCTTAGTTTTTCGCTGATTTCTTCCGTTGGACAACTTCCAACGGTGGGTTACTTCTAGAGTACGACGCATCGTGGGGCATTTTGAATCCTTGAGGACAGACTGGAGGCGGCTCCCTGCAGGAGGCTGTGGGGGGCATGTAGTCTCAGGTACCAGTCAGACCAGGAAATCCAGTTTGGAGTTTTACAATTTTAGAGTATTATTAGAGCCGAAATGATCCCATCTGTTGATGTGACACTCACACTTCATGCATGGCTAAACTCGGTCCTATCATGGCAATTATCATATAATTAAAGAAAATCAACGGACTCATACGTTCACTATTTAAGGTTTCAGTGCATCCATTCACACTAAGAGAATAAACAAGAGCAATATGCGATTAGGGGGGAAAACCTTGAGCTCCTCCACAGTTCACGTTCAATCATGAATAATATATATTAACTAAATTTTTTGTAAATATTTATTAGCTTACAGATACATATTTGAAACCTATGTTAAAAATAGAGTTGAGTTTATCATGTATCATGCAAAAAGTGGGGCTTTTACCATGAGCATCAAAGAACTCATCGTCGGTACTGTCCTCTGAGTCCCGCGCAATGCTCTGCATTCTCCATTCTGAAATGCTCTGATGAGATGGACTTCCTGTGCACACACAAAACACAGGCCACAGGTTACTTCAAAACAGCATTAAAGTTAAACAGCCAATGTAAGAGCTATTCCATTAGTTTGATATATTGTGATTATTATTTGTTATTTTTGCATTTATATTTTTAGACACTAGGGGGCACTAAGCACCAGACCCGGTAGGATTCACATCAAAGGTAGAAGGTGTGTTAATCAGAAGGGAAGGGAAATGTTTTTTTTACAAAAAAGGAACATTTGTTGGATTCTGTAGATTTCATGTGGATGTGCATTCTTCAGTGCACGTTATAAAAGGCAAGCTTTCACTGACACAACAAACAATGGACCTAGACAGCCAAACAATAAAAAGTACAGCCAAGCCAGAGAAGGATCAAACCGTGCCAAACAGAAACACCACGCACGCTCCGCACAGCAACATGCTGCATGTATTGGACACACACTGACTGATATATATATCTAACCAACCGTGAAATAAGCATGGACAATGGACTTTTTTAATTGCCTGTTTACAACCCAACTAGACTGGTGCTTCAGTGTCCTTTTGTTTAGCTTATTTTGACATAAACATCCTTTGGACAAATAGCCACTACAGAGAAGGTGGTAAAGATAATTCATAAAATTATACAGAACAATACAAAACTCCAAAAATGTTGTTTGTGGGAACATAAATGTATCAGACATACATTACTACCTCTGGTGGTCAGGCGAACACATTTTGTGAGAACTTTGGTGCAAAAGTTAAGGCAAATTATATAGTGAGTATGTTAAAACTTAAGATGCATAGTAGCTTCTTTTCAGTGAATTGTATTATCTTCGCCTAAGAGGAGGAGGCACGAAGGTAAGCATGAAACTTGGTGGAAGGGTTTTAAGGTCTCAAACTTCTGAAAAAGTACCTTGACAAACAAAATTGAATTGAATTGAATTGATCCGGGTTGGAGGGCTGAGTGTTTTTCAACATTTCTCTTTCTTTCTCAGAGAATAACTTGTGGATCTTGATGACAAAAATCTGACATGTTTTGTCATGTGTATGAGGGTTTGTAATTTGGTGTAGATCCAATAAAAAATCTGTGGTTTCTTAAGAAGATTGTTGGGCCTAGGTGGAGGTGGAGGCCCTCTACAAAGGGCCATTCTTTGACTGTATTCTGGATTGGAAACACAAACCTCCGTTAATGGGACAAATTTGAGAAGACTGAGGGCGGCCTCCCCACTACATGGGGAAAATGGATGAACTGTAAATCTGGATCTGGATAAATACAAGGTCAAATGGATTCATTTATAATATAATATATTATATTATAAAGTTATAAAGAAGACCTGACCCTTATCTAAAGATTATGATATGAAAAACATATAGAATACTGGAAAAAAATAATCTATATGTAAAGATATCCTGAAACACCAAGAGATCCGTTCACTTACTATGTTGCTTATGTAAACACACATTTTTGTTGAAAATACTTTCAAATAATATCACAGTTCTGAACACATTATTATTATTATTATTATTAATCTTAGCATTAGGCGAGTCCCCCTCACCTCCTCTCTTAGATGACCTATTGGAGGATCTAGAGGATGTTGACCACTGCTTGGTGAGCTCCCCTCGTGACTCCAGTGACTCCCCCAGCTTTCCTCCTCCTCCCTCGGCCTCTGCACTGGATCCCACAGCCTCAGCTCCCTGCTGCTGGTCCTGGCTGACAGCGGAGCCATTGGGCTCCGCTCCCCCCTCCTCGCTGAGGCTGTAGTGGGCCATCTTCTTAGCCAACGCCAGCTGTGTCTCCAGCTCCAGCTGCCTGATGTCCTCGATGGTCAGGCCGTACCACTCGTCCTGCCAGCACCACGCCTGCCGGTGGGCGCGGACCATCACTTTACGCAGACCTGGAAGGACAGCAACACGGATTCATCAGCATGTAATCTAATTTTAAAAGGAACAAATCATGTTCCTGTGACATAAATCAATAAAAGTGGATTAACCTTGAAAAGTATGAAGTTATGGCTGGTGAATACAGAATGTATCCTCAGAGAGTCACAGGTAAGAGAGCAGAGTCAGGGAAAGATCATCGGTTTGTTTTATGGTGGGAATCAGGGATGTCTGGGGTTTTCAACCAGACAAAACGAAGATGCTGGTCAGCAAATAAAACATAATATTGAATAGTAAGTGGAATTCCATGTGCTCATTGCTGATCCAATTGCTTAAATTAACAATTCAAAGTATTTCTTTCTTTCTTTCTTTCTTTCTTTCTTTCTTTCTTTCTTTCTTTCTTTCTTTCTTTCTTTCTTTCTTTCTTTCTTTCTTTCTTTCTTTCTTTCTTTCTTTCTTACCGTTGTGAGCATATGGCAATGCTATTCCTTCGGAGGCAGCATTTAAAGCTGATTGCAGCGGTGCAACTAGACTGTCCCACTTTGGAAGGCTCCTCCAAAGTGCGTCCTCTCATCCCTGAGAAACAAAGGCTCCAACAGATGGTTCCTTCCCAGCCTAACCTATCCTAGCACTCATTGCACTTCAGTGACAAACCGTTTTTCAGAGGTCCAACAATTGAGTATCATGCATCAACTCAAAAAAACAAGAGGTATTAAAACTTCCTCATGTCAAACTCAAGCACTGTTACTAAGCAACAGCAATAAGGGGCGGGACAAGCTTGTGACCTCGATCAGTGAAGACCAGACTGTCTCATATCAGTTTGGCCTTCATGGTGTACACAGCCCACAAACACTCCCTCCGTCCAAAGGATGCAGCCCCTGAATTGAGACACAGCGAGTGTGTGTCAAACTAAAGCCCCCTATTGAGGCTGTGATGTTAATTCACTGAAACATCAAGACGCTTTCTTGACCTTGTCTTGACAGTACTGGGGTCAAATGTCAGAGAAAGCTGTCTCTGCCTTGTCAAAGGAGATTTAATTCTCATCAATGTCTCCCTCCTGATGAACTAAACAAGCACCAGCTGCTTATTAAACCCTTGAACCCCCTCGAGCAGTTCATGATTAAAACCTCCAACCTAACCAAGCCACTATTAGCAAACAGAGAAGGCCATTATATTAATATCCAGTAAAAGAACCACCAGCACATTGTGAAACTAAGCATGGAAGTGGAAATTGCTGAATAGCTCATTGACAAAGCTTGAAAGCCTCTGAATTATAGAACCCGCAGACCCTTTCAGCACAGTTTATCTGGAAGCTGATAATATTCACGAGTCAGGCTTGAGGAGGTGCGGTCTGCAGCTGAAAGCATAGAGCATTAAAACAAAGGGAAAGTTTCAAGGAAGCTCGAGGGCTCAAGTGGCAGTGGGGAGCGACAAGGAGAAGAAAACCCATTTTGGAGATGGAGATCATGTGGATTGGACCACGGAGTGAAGACAGAGCAGCTGCTGCTCCATTAGTCTGGAAGGAGAAGCTGTGAGCGAGGAGGCTGAGGCCTGTCAGGGTGTATGAACAGTGTCACATCACAGCAGCGGAACAGAAACAGCCCAACGCCGGCCAGCAAGTGAATCCAGAGTGCTGCGTTATCTCTGGGAACAGCCACTTGTCTCTGCTACTGCCTCTCAAACACCTCCTAGTCTTTCTCACCCATTTATCTCCACTGTTTTATTTACCTATTGTATTCACCTGTTTCCTAACACTCACCATCCCCCCCAGTCTGGCACAGCTACACATCTGAGGGTTTTTATCACCCAGTCTCATCACAGAGATACGATGTGTTGATTTCTCATAGAGCTGCTAGTAACCCAGTGTTTCATATAGTAACACACGCACAGTGAAATCACATTTAATCCTGAAAAATCTGAAATAGACAATAGTCACATGGCGGCCATTTAACTCTGACGTCACCCTCAAGGTGAAGCTCTAATGCTGTTGTGAACAGAATAATGTGCTGTGATTCTGACAAACTGGTTTCATTTCACTGATCAGCAACTGAACCGACACTGGATATAAAATTAGGAGAGACATTTGGGACCATGTTTCAAGTTTCAACAGCATCTGTTACATGATCCGATGAGAAAGACGTTCAATTCTGAAATATCTATGCTCCTCTGGGACACAATTATTTAAGCCTGGAAGTAAAAACCACTGGAGTCCAGTTTATAATGTAATGCTAAATCGCAAAAGGCCAGTTGTTAAGTGTTTTGCAGGGATATTATCAAATTTCCAAGGTTTTTCCTGCCTGGTTTTCTAGGGTAAATCCTGACTTAAACTTGTCATGCCTGATATTTGTATCTTTTCCTCCAAATTTCCTATTATTCTAGGGTAATCTCCGACCTGCAGAGTTGTTCCTATTTATTTCTGAACTTTAAGGATTATTTTATGATAACCTATTGGCAGCAATTCCCCATTTTCCAAGGTTAGCACAGCCTTTTGAATTTAATCTCTAACCTTTCAGAATTGTTTTATTCAAAGTTCAACAGAACTTTATCATTCTTGGCTTCTCACGGATAGTCTTTACTTCCCTGGGTTATTTCCAGCTTCTCTAGGAGTTCAATCTTTGGTTTAAATGACTTCATTCAAGTTTCTATTATTTCAATTTGTAATTGCGTTTTTATGTTTGTCATCTTTCATTGCTAATGTTTTTTATTTTATATATAACATAAAGCCCATTAAATAAAATACCGAACTTAACATAACCTTAATACATGTCTTCACATTAAAATGTAACGATTTTTGATTAGGGGACTTAATTTATGTCCCCATAAAGAAGACAATAATAATGTGTTGGTGTAAACAGATTTGGGTCCCCACAACGTGAGTCATGGACCACACACTAACAAACACACACACTATACCTACCCACGTCATGTATGAAGCGTTCGATCTTGGACTGCATGCCCCAGTATCTGAACTCCACTTTGCAGAGCTTGTAGGCGCACATGACGGGGTTCTGACCAGGGTCCTGGTTGATCTCCTCGATCCAGTCCTCTGACAGTGGACCCCGTTTGGTCTTGTCAGACTGGTACAGTTTGGGGTCTTCCTCCACCAGGTACTCATGAGGAGCGATGTAGTCCTTCACGATGTCTATGGGGTCTAAGGGGCGACACACAATCATTTAGGAGGCAACACTGAAGCAGATGTGAGCAGCAGGTTCGAGCAGGACAGATGTCACGACATCCTAACTGAACACCTGCCTCCAGAGGGTTGTGAGTGTGTGTGTGTGTGTGTGTCTGTGTGTCGTTTATGTAATCACTCCCTGCAGGGAACATGTCTGGAGCAAACTGCACGTTACCTGCACCTCAGTCCATTTTTGTATATTCAGACGCTCAACACAAACTCCTGTACTCCACAGGCTGACTATGCACCAGGTCGTCTGGTTTTTTTTCACTGCAAATATCACTGTGTTCAGCTGATGTCTGATTCTGCTTATGAAGACATGAAGACCTCTCAGCAGAACAATGACAGACATTTAAAATGTTTATCATGGTAGGAGGGTGTGTGTGTGTGGGGGGGTCCTCTGTGTGCATGATGATCTGCCTACCTACAGTCCTCTGTCTCTTTTCAGCAGAGGACAGATTGAAGACGTCCCCCTGGTTTCCAGTATCTGGTTTATAATGTGTCTCAATGTCGATAGAGAATTTCTCAACAAAGGGGCAGGTATACCTGCGGAACCAAAGAAAGAGGTCATTAAGAAGTTGAAATGCATAGATGGAGGAATACAGAAGATTTGGTCTATTATTCAGCATATTTTATGAGTGTTGACACAAAGCAAAACATAAACATGTCATTATTGGATGGATTATATTTAGGCTTCCCATAGCTTTTGTGATCCCATCATCAAGAAAAAAAAGTGATTTATGACCAAGTTTTAGGAATATTAAGTCAAGGGTGGAAGGACATAAAAAGTGCCAAATCTGGCACAAAGTTGGCCGCAGTGTGGGAAGCGAATGAATAAGTGATTATTCAGCTGAATATAAATAAATGGCTCACTCAGAAATATGCTGCAATAAGCAAATGTTGTTTTCACTCAATAAATTTATGAATCTAGGAGCCACATGATGGAAACCATTAAAAAGTTTTATTACAAAAAGGCCAGTCTCTCTACTTTAGATGATACCTAAAAATCACTTAATGCAAAAAGTGTTAACACGGAACAATGGTTTTCCCAAGAGGACACGGTTGGGGTTTTAGTGTCTGTTTTCTAAAAAGTAAGAGCAATTTGGCAATAACGTGGTACTTACCAAATTAAAATCTGCATGATGAATAATTTTACACTTAAACTCGTACGATCAGAGTCTGAGACCGAAGCATGTGTTCATCGAATGTCTATGGCCTAAGTGGGAGCAGGACTATTAATCCTATAGTGAAGATGTGACTAGGTTCATTTTATTTTATTTATGGATGAAATCTTTAAATCTTCAGATGAAAGAAACATAGAATCTAATAATAGTTAGGAAGAAAAATTCTGCTGAGAGACGTTTTGTTGTTGGTGTGTCAGACTTGTCAGAGAAATGATACAAAATGAACACCATGGCTTATTGTTTGTTCGCCACCTTAAGGCCACTTTCTGTCCATCTTACGTTATAGAGCAGGATTTGTTTTTGCTCTTATCTTCAACCTAAGATCAGTGGCAGTTTGATAAACACAGGTCCAGTGTTAGTGTCGTCTCACCGGGTTCGCGTATAGGGGTAGGCGTTCCAGGACTCCTCCTCCACTCGGAGGGCAGCTTGAGGCAGGATGGCACAGAACCAGGACGGAATGTGTTTCCCGATGTGGTAGACCTTGTGCGTGTACTGGCCTGAGCCCCCGGGGCCGTCCACATAAGGCTTGTTCTCCAGGATCTCCACGCCGCTGCCCTCGCCGCAGCTCTCCTCTCGGCTCTTTTTCTGTGAGGCGACAGAAAGGGGACATGAGAGTAAGAGGACTGGGATTTATGGTCTGCTTAGCTATATAAGGAAGCAAAACACAGACCTGTGATGGTACTACTTTGTCTTGTATTCTGTCATTGGTGGTAGAATCAAAATACAACACTGTAAATAATACACAGAGCTCCTGCATTAAAAATGTTGCTAAGTAAAAGTATGTAGATAAAATCAGCTCAGTTATATAAACATAAAAGTGATAACTATGCAGGTAAATGGATTCTGTGTTCCATGAATATATCACTAGATTATTAATATTACATTTACATGCATGTTTATGTTTTAGCTGGGGCTGGTGGTGCTAATTCCAACCATTTTATTTCAATTTTAATCTGAAAAGTAACTAATATCTATACCGGATAAATGGAGGGCAGTAAACAGGGCAATATTAGTCAAGTGAATGTGCATAGCTACTGTAAACATGCAGGTGAACCATGTGACCATCTACTTCATCTCTCACTTTCTTATATTTAGGTGAGTGTGACAAATTTATGAGGGGGGACTTTATCTAATCGTTGAGAAGCATTTTAATGCAAAACCTGAAAAGTAGGCAGTGTGTAGTCCCGCCTCATCCACACTCAGCCCTCAACACATATCCTCCCTTTCCTGTCTTTCCTGCGCCTTCTTGAAACCAATGAAGCCCTTGCCACCCTTACAGAGCACTCCCGTCTCTCATTTGGAAGAACTTAACAAAAATCCACTTCCATCACAGAGCTGGGTGGATGACGCAGCAGAGGAAGAGTGATGAGCTGGGATGAAATAAAGCTGCCACATAGAAAAATAGCTTTTCTATTAATTCTTTCAGTCATATTTTATTTTTCACTCTTTGAAATCATCATAATTCCTCCACACCTCGCTCACCTTCTCATTTCCCACTCCTTTCCTTAAATAATCCAAACCCCTTCACTTTACTGCTGGGTTAAGATTTGCTGCACAGAGGAAGTGAAAAGCAATGATTTCCCTTTCTGCCCATTATTTAAACAGCCGTTGATAAAAGGCAGCATATGGCTCAACTCCACAGAACATGTAAGACTGAGCTGTGCATTAAGCCTGTAGCTCCACAGGATCTTGGGATTACAGCAGCAGTTTATAAACACACTCCATCTCCTCAAGAGGCTCTGCATGTAGCCGTCTGTAATTCACTGATCAGGAAAACATGGAGGGTTTATATTGTTAATAAATGTGGCTGGTAATATATATGAACTCTTCCAGGATCTAACAAACATCCCTTTAAGTAGATTGATAAAAGCGTAGGATAAATATATTTTAACACAATACATTGTGCAGAGAATAGACAAATAAAAATAGTCCAAGAAATTCTCTTTAAAGCTGCCAGCCAATAATATTCCTCAAATATAAAAACACAATTGTTCCTCATTTAAGAGGTAACTTTAAATACAGACAATAATAATCTTAACATATGCTAAACCAAAGTTATATTTACATTTTTTCACATAAAATGGAGAATGAAGCCCGAGTTGCGCCTTGGTTTGGAAAACACTTTGGAGCCTGAGCCACAAAGGCTGAACCGGTTCTGTGTCAACAGCTGCTGCAGTGATATGAAAATCCCCAAATGCTTTGCACAGATAGAATCAATAGATGAAGCTTCTCTGTGAGCTTTCAAACAATGAATAATTTGACACGGCTATTTGAAGATTAGGTCTGATACAGACCAAAACACACTGAAACAACAGCTACCATGGCCAGAGCAAAGTGAGGATCTGCCAGTGAGTGGAAAACTGCTCCACGATGGAAAATCTCCCATCAGCCCTGGATTTCGACTGCAATAGTGCACATGGAGAACAGTGACTGATCGGCAGAGCTGATGGGCCTGGAGCTGGAACAGGGGATGAGGGGTTAAGTCACATTACAGGGTGTGAGTCAATGCAGTGCTTTAGGAGCAAATTAAAAACTAAATGAACTGGCAACCAGTGAGGAGAGGCCGTATGACACCAGTGAGGATTCTGAACCAACTGCAGATGATCCCTGACTGTATTCTAGAGAGAACTGAAATACAATAGACAATGACGGCACAGTGGTTAAATCTGTAAAGTTCACTTCTTTGCTTCTTCTCCCTAATGGGTTTAATTATTGAAAGAGTGGTATCCAGTAACGATAAGCAATCAATGATGATTTTAGATTTAATAAAAGAACCAGGTGATTTTTTTAGATTTGAGCATATATACTGCTGTCCTTCTGGTTGCACACAGTTTCAGTCTACACCAATTCAGTGATATGCTGAATCTGTGTAGACTGAAACTGTGTGCAACCAGAAGGACAGCAGTGATATTAATAATCTGCCCTAAGGGAAGAAGACACACAGAAAATAAAACAGAACCTAATATGAAGCCTTGCGGTACTCCACAGTAAATGGTTGCACAGGTAGAAAGCACTGAAATGGACACCAAAGGTAATCTCCCTTGAAGGCTTGACCCTCTATGGTCTTTATGGTGCATCTTAAAATCTGTTTGTGCATGATGTTGAACTTGCCCAACAAGGACATGAGTACATTTTTAATTGTATGTAGATGTTGTATGCCTCCGCCAACCAGTGCAGTTTCAGTTAATATCTTTTCTTAGATATGAGGTCACCGTGACCTTTGACCACTGAAATCTAATCAATTTATCTCTGAGTCAAAGTGACAACTGGTCATAATGTGAATTTCCTAAAGGCAAACTTTAGATATAATGTTCAACAGGCTAAAACATGTTTTTTGAGGTCACCTTTGCCCTCCAAATTCTATTCAGTTAATTTGTGAATCTTACTGAATTTTTTAGCCAAATTTGAAAGGATTCTCTCAAGACACAGATAGCTCTAGGGACAGGGGAAAAAAGGGAAACCCAGTACATCTCTAACCTGCTGTACTGCTCTCCATCGAAACCGTCACTGGACTGTCTGGAGGTCAGTTCTGTCCAAACCACTGCCCTGGACCTCTGACCTTGAATAGCACTCTCTGATACCAGTTTGCACATTTAAACTGTACAATAAACCTTTTGAATTGCCTCCTTTCTCAGAGATGTGTCTGCTGCATCAGAAATTTTAAGTTAAAACTAAACAGCCAATAATTGTTGAAGATGTGTGTCTACTGGGTTTCAGTCGCCAGTCTCACTCATATTAAACACTGGGGCTCAATATATAAGGCCCAATGACCTGCAATTTGAATAAATTGATAAACCCTAAATCGTTGTTTGCACAGGCTACTCAATTAAAATATTGTTGCTCAGTCAGTTTAAATAGTGTCAGGCGACTACACTGTAGACACTGTATTATGGTGTAACAAAGATGATTGAAAAGGTATTTAATTCCTTCCATTGTAAAGTGCTGCGGGTCGACGAAACAGCACGATGTGAATGCAAATCATCGGGATCTTTATTAACAGCAAGAGTGGAGAGCGCGGGGTCAAGAACGAGAACTGAGATTGAACACGGAGCTCCGTCTCCTGAAGACTTTAGGGAGGTGCTATCAGTAATGAAGGTCAGAGGAGGCAAACAGCTGGAAAATTGCTGTAATCTAGCAGGTAATGTAATTTAGGTGAGGAGCTGAGGGTCTAAAATTACCCTCCTCGTGTCTGAGCCCCTTCTGCTTCTGCTTCTCTGTATTAAATCTCAGAGCCCAAGGCAAAGAGCTCAAGTGTCAATTATACAGCAATACCCCGGGGACTTTGATGGGGTTTATGAAGGCAGCAGAGGTGGGTTGAAATTATTCTCTTACACAACACGCCAAACTGTCCATAAAAAAAACACGACAGATCTATTAAGGCAAAAGTCTGAAGTGGTTAACTTCAGACCCAACAGTCCTGCAGTGAGCAGTGCTACTGAATCTGCCTCATTAATAATATCACCTTCACTTTCCCATCTGCTGCTCAACTCCAAAACAACTGTCTTGTGCCAAAAAAAAGTGGAAGCGTTGCTAAACCAAGGATGCTGCATCTGCAACAGCACACACATACACCCACACACACACACACACACACACTTGTTAAGGTATATGAAACACGGCTAAAAGGCCCCGCTAGCAGGTCTGTAAGGCTATTCTTATGGTAGAAATGTTTAAATAAATCCGAAACCTGGACTCAGCCACAACCGAGTACTGATCTTATACCATTTACTTAAAGAGCTGAATGCTACTCACCCTGTATGGAAACTATGATTACATGATGGAGATCCTCCTGCTACCCCTTGAAACTGAAGCCTTACAATCAATGTTCCTATTTTTACTTCTGGAATTTTCCATCGGGATATATTGCCAAATTGTTGAATGTTAGCGAGCTGGCTAATACTATACTAACGTCAAACATGTCTTCTTCGATTCTATAAACACTTATTGGGGGCATTTCCGGTACTGGTATCGGTTGTAGAACATCTTTGGTTTTTGGGCATGTTGTTTTGTTACAGCAATACAAATTAATTTACAGTAAACATTTAGGATAGCCATTAAAGTTGATTATACATAGGTGTTGCATCAACTTAACTGTGATTTGCTAAACAAAAAGTACAGCTGAGACTGAAGGGGCGTGTCATCAGTTTTTCAGGTATTTTGATCATAAAGTAAATTTTGACTTCATGATGGATGAGATGAAAAGTGAGCTGCTTAGTAAAGTGATTACAACTCATCCTGTGCCAAACTTCACTGCAATTTATCAAATAGTTCACAGGGACGAAAACACAAATGTCAACCTCATGGTGGAGCTGCAGGAGAAGGCAAGCAACCAGCAGAGTCTGTTGACCTTAGGATCCAGTGATGATTAAATAATAAATCACAGGTTGATAGGTTGAATCGATAGGAGAATACAACCTTTTGCATTTATCACTTTTGCATAAAAATAGACAATAGACGGAGATTATATCAAAGTCCAAATTACTTTGGTAATACAGAAATAAGGATGGATCAGAGTATGGAAGTCCTTGAAGGACATGCGAATAGAAATAAGTGGCTGACCAAATAAAGTTTGGTCACACATAAGTCAGAGGTGGACTACGATTTCATAAAGAAATCATAAAAAGGGTAAAGAAACCTTCTAAAGAGCCTCATCCAATTTGCACAAAAGGGAGAGGAGGGTTTCAGTGGCTGAGAGGGAGAGAAAAATGAGCAGAAGAAATGAAAGAAAACAGGGTCCATGTGAGAAATGCTCCGAGGCTGGGTCGACACTCCGAGGACCACGTCTGTGGAATTGTAATGGCTCTGCCTTTGCTGAGGGTCTCATTTCTGCCGGGCCTAGCCACCCCTGAATAATTAATGTGACACCACAAGGTTAGCATAACCCAGTGGTGAACAACTCCCCTCCACAGGTCCACCGACGTTCCAACTACAACCAAATGCAGCAAACGGTATCATACTGTAAGAGTAAATTAATTGTACAGTCCAATCATCAAGCCATTTGACCGATCTTGCTTCCGTCAAATGTTAAATCAACCAAACAGTGTGTTAGCCACTGTTTCAATACTTCATACTTTCCCAGAATGTGTGTGGCCCCAGGCCTTCTGGGTCCTACTATTTGCATACGGATTAATCCACAATTGTTGCTCTGATGACTATTTGCTGCAGCAGGAGGGTCAATGAGGGAACATGTTTTTAATCGTTTTGTGGCACTCTTTAGAAATACTGTATGTGACTCTTTGGATAGACGCACAGTTCTTGTTTGAATATACTATATGAATGACATATATCATCATCAGGCTGTGTTGCATTTAAATATGTCTTTCCAAGCTGGATTTGTCACCATGATAACATTCTCACCTTTAACCGTTCAACAATCACATCGGAAGGGAAATAACAGAGAAAGGAGTTCAAAGCCTGATATGTGACACACTGTAAGGTCTTCATGTAACTGTGTCCATCTCGTGTACAGTGCACGACTGATGCATGGCCTAAACTGTAACCATGACAAAATGTCGTCATGGTAATGCCGACCGCACCATCACGTCTTTCCCCTCTCGCTCTCTCTATCCCTCTCTCTCTACGAATCTCCTTTTCTTTCAATCTCTCTCTCTCGTTCCATATCACAAACAAATGATGGCACTCCTGCCATGCTGCAGCTGATGTCACCGGTTTCCTTAGCAACCTGGCTCTCAGTTGTGACGCTGAGCAGGAGGAGGGGTCCAGAAACAGTGGGTGTGTGTGGGTGTGTGTGGGTGTGTGTGTGTTTGTGTGTGTGTGTGTGTGTGTGTGTGTGTGTGTGTGTGGATGTGGGTGTGAGCAGAGTGCGTTTGTGTGTGTGTGTGTATTTGAAAGAGATAAGGGGTTCTTCAATTCCATAAAGTATATTTTGTGTTAGTTAGTCTTTTGTAAAATATTTATTCATAGGATTACATTTTTTTAAATTCCTCGAACTGAAATCCTTCAAACTCTTCCACAGCACTGCATTACAAATGTTTAGTTGCATATAACAACATAAACCCTTAACTAAGATGGTACTTTTTCTTCTTCTTTGTTTGGGTTAATGATGGGTGGCAACCGTCAAGGTGCAGCCCATATATATACATATATATATATATAGCAAAAAATGTAGAATGAAACACAGTCCTAAGACGTATAGAGCAGAATCTGGTCTGCAGAACAACACTGCCCCCCTGACCCTTCAGCCATGTTCTCCACTGCGCCTGTTCAGGTGCACTATGACACCTTAAACTCCTGACCTCCTCAACCCACACACACAAGCCTGAACTACAGACTCGTGTCAGCACATGACCCACATCATCCAATGACTCAGAAAAACAGTCTCCAGCATCCATGCACTTTACCATTAACCAGACTCACGCTGACTTCTTTTATCAGACCCTTAAACGAAACACATACAAAATGTGTGGTTTGTGATGTACTAATCTCTTCCTCCAAGACACAGCAGCAGAACAACCGATTAATGTTGCTGTACAGAAAAGAATACATCTCCCACACTCCCTAGTAAACACATCGACATTAAGAAAAGTAATCAATATAATTCTGCTGTTTGTAATGTTGTTGTCAAATACTGGGTCACGGTAAATACATCATTAATACAAGGTGCAAGTTTTTCAGGCTATGTTGTCAAAATTACATCAGTGATTCGTTCTCTCTTATTGGTGACAAAGACATTTTCCTTTCCAGACACTACCTCCTTGTCGTCAGTGAATGGTTTTAATCTATGTTGGTGAATAAATGAGGCAAACTGGCAATATTCTCTTTCAGTTCCTCTTTTCAGGATTAATGAGCGGTGTATAAACATTTATTAAACATTTATAACACACTGTCGTGTAAAACATTATTAATGTAATCTGTAATTCCTCCAGTGAACACTCATAAGTGAGGCGTGCTTTGTTAAACAATTATTTCTATACAAAGTTCTTCCACCATCAAAAATAAAAAAAACTGTTATTTATAGCTGAGTTTTACTGGTGCACTTAAAAAGGAATTGTTAGTGATTGAGTAAGTGTCTGTTGTAGTGACTGTTGCCATGCTGTAGTAGAGTCTGGTGCAATCTGTACCACTGACAAGTCCAAGTGAAAAAGAACAGAAACACAATAAGAGATGTTTGATAATGAAGCTGGATCTCACTCACCTGGATCATGTAGAGCTGAGCGATGCGGTACTCCTCCACACTCATCGGCATGGGGATACGATACTCCTTGATCAGCATGGTTGTGCTTGTGTGCGCGTGTGTGTGAGGGAGTTTAATTGGGTAGACGCTCCTCGCAGTCGCCTTCACTACCCGAGCAGCATGTTCAAACAGCAGTCATCGTTATTCAAACCTGAGGGAGAAGAAAAACAAAGATTTGAGCTTCTACGGTCACTGGCGAAACCAAAGAAGGAGTTACCACGTTTGTCTCAAGGATTAAACCCCCACCTCCATACACAAGCCAACACATCATGTGTGTGTCCTCCAAGCCAGCCCTCCTGCAGATCTGTTACAAGGTAATCCACTGACCTCGCAACATCCCTGAAATCCCCCAGCAACCTAAATCCCAACCCAGTCTATACACACCGAAGACACAGCCTTATATCCAGCACTGCTGTGGTAGAAAGTGCCTATATTCAGGACTCTTACTCACGTGAGTATATGGGGGGGATTTCCACAATAACTGGAAATTCCTCCAGTACATTTATTTGACGTCAGCTTAACGTCTTTAACTGTAAGACACAACATATATGATATTCTATTTTGCCCCTTGGGTGCAGAACAAACATTGACACGTAGTTATATTTCAACCCTAAACTTTTTATTAACATATCCGGCAGTGACAGAGCAACACATTACTATTTGGAGCCATCTTTATGTCCACCTGAAGAATTTAAGTCCAATACTCCCTCTCTTTTATCTCTGCTATGGGTCTCCATTAAATGCTAGTGAGCGTGAGCTTCAAGAGTTAAGCTGTGGCTCAGGTAAACATTGATGGGAGATTCACTTTAAAGCTCTGAAGAAACCGAAAGGAGCTAAATATTTAGGCCTCTGTAAATTCATCACCGTGAGAGATGCCATGTTCATCCCCATATTGATATAAAATTGTTGTTTGATGCATTCTTATTTTTAACATATTGATAATAGCTTCTTTAAACTCTAAATTATTTTAAATAACACAAAACAATTTATGTTTTTACCTATAGTTTAAGTTTCACGCAAAAAAATCTTACTTATATACATTTGCTTTCTCTGCCCTCCCTCTGAGTCCATAAATCAATCAGTTTTAAATGGGATGACGTGCCCACTCCCATAAAGAAACAACACAGCCGTATTTTCTTACAACAGCAACACCTATCTCTCCAAATAGTCGTGAACAAGCCTGATGTCAGCCATCGTGTTTAGCTGTTGGCCTCCTTCTGAAACAAACGTCACAAGCACAACCTCAAGCACACAGGGATGAGGCTGGGAGGGTCACATGACAACCGCTACTTAATCTTACACAGATTAAGACGGAGAGTAAATCTGATGCTGTTTTAACACGAGGCAGGGACGAGGAGGAGCAGAGATGTCAAAAGGGGTCTGTGTGTGTGCGTGTGCCTGTGCGTGTGCGTGTGCATGTGTCCCACAGTCTGTCCATCTGTGCCTGATTAGGTTATGCATGTTTGGTCAAGCTGTCTAGCAGATGAACCTCAGAGGTCATGATGCAGAGTGTGACAGTGAAGACAGACTGCAAACAAACACAAACACAACAAAGCTTCATTATCCTCCAACATTGTTAAAAATAGTTAAATACAGTTTATTACATCTATATCAATGTACATTACAATATCAGAATGTCTACCTGTACTGTAAGTGACTATTTTCGCACAAGTTAAACATGTAGGGGTGGATTATTTTGGTTTATTTATATTTAGTGTAAACACAATGTAAGCAGCATACACAATGTACAAACTGTTTGACTGGGTATTTTACATTTTTTGGGGACTCACAAGACCTGAACGCAAATTCTAGTTCTTAACCAAAGGATAAACAATCTAAAAAAGTATGGAGCAATGCGTTTTGTTTAGGACAGGCAGCTGAAGTTGTGTAGTTTTTGTTAAGTAGTTAACAAACATTCAGTCCGAGTTGAGTCTCGAGTCCCCGGCGTTTGAGTCTGAGTTCAAGTCTGAGTCGAATTCTGATTTTCTGAGTCCGAGTCATTGCTGCAAAAGTCCAATCAGGAAAATCTGGACTCACGTCACTTAAAAATCCAGGTCCTGGACTAAGGTGTTACAAATATGTGATGATTGTATATTTTGTATATTTAGAATGTTTATTGGGGAAAATAATAAATGGGTATCCATGCACATGTCACTTTACTTTCCTCCCTGCTTCCTGGCTTACATCTAAAGGCTATTCTAGCTCAGATAACCAGAGGGCGGGGCATTGGTCTGTTACCATCACAGAGGAGAGATCTATTCAGTGGAGTCATTGAATCCTGTGACAAGTCCCTTACCTGCAGAACAACTGGCATAAATAGAAATGCAGGACTAAAACCAACTGTTCAACAGAGACAGATGAAAACTGACACATAGACAGACGGAGCTTTTCTATTTGCCTGCCTCAGCAAAGTGAGCAATGAGTCAGCACATCAGAAACAGCAGCCTGCATTCACTGAGTAGACCTGAAGAGGACCACTGGTGAGCAGTGAGAATGCAATGATTAGTCAATTAATTGATTAGTCGATTGACAGAAACACAATGGGCAACGATGGATCAATCGTTTTTAAGCAGAAATGCCAATATATTTATTTTTCAAACAAATATGACACCCATTCAAATGAGGTGACATTTTCCACAAGTCGACTAATGTGCCGGTAGTTATTTTTAAGACAGTAATAAGATAACAGGATTTAAAGAGAAGCACCTTGTCAGCTACGTGGGCATTGTGGGTATTTTTCTTGCACAGCACTGCTAATAAAGGCAAAGATACTTAAATTGAAATACGTTTCCTAAATGTTTCTTTTGGGTCGGGCCTGCACATTATTAATATATTAGCATTTAAATAATGAAAATAGATTAAAGCAATAAATACGTTACTTACATTAACGATGGATCATGCGTGTGTATTTTAGGAACGTAAGTCCAGTGGAAACATACAGTAACACCACAGGTTTTATTTCAGTACCTCCAATTTGGCTGAACACTTTGTCCTGTGACTAGAACATTAAACTCCTGGCACACAAGCAAAGACTTCAATAAAAAAAGAAATTCAGAATAACAGGGAGCACTTTATCAAGATGTGATGTAAGGATTTTCAGCTACACAGCATCCTTCAATATTGTTTCTCTCTCTCAGGGCCTTAGATATGGCTCTGCTCCCTCCAATTACTTTGGGAGTGTCCAATGCTGAGTTCAAACCTAAACAAAGATCCCTTTGGCTACCGAACCCCAGCACGTACATAATTCCCATTCTACCTTCCCTGTGTACCTCTATCCCCCCTGAAACAGATAAACTGATGAAGTTGCCCCTCATATTGAAGCATTAGGAATTAAACATGCAACCAATGATGAAGGAGGATTAACGTCTATGGAAACCTGCCAGTGCTGTTAAGTGTCTCAAATGGAAGTGATGGAGTAAACCATTTGAACAATTTCCAACAGATAATGGTCTTCATGCCGCCACAGGGACATTTTAAACAATCCCATAGATATAGCTGGTAAAGAAAAAAAGCTTCCTAATGGCACTCACGACTAGAACTAGCATTCAGTGTTTGCATCATCCCAAAGAGAGAGCCAAAGTCTTATCTTCACCACAAACAGAGGGACTGGCTGCCAGCTGCCCTCTCTCAGAGTGCTGTGAGTTGGCAGAATGAGGAAACTTACCGCTGAATTGCACCAAATTTGCCACCGAGGCAATCGACTCCGAGCGAAGCAGCGCTGGTCCATTAAACTCAGCACCGCCTGCCAGCAGCTTGCTCCCCAGGGCCGACTTCCTGCTCAACCCCCCCGACAACACTGGGGCCCGGCCATTCAAATTAAACTCAAACCACAGGGAGACAGGCTGCGAATGTTCCAGCCTGAATGTCAAGTTATATACGATTGTGAAACTTCCGGTTGGGCTGCGAGACGGCTGCACCAACAAGAGCCCAGAGTCAGTTCACTTACACACACTCCCTAAAGTTCAAGTTGTTTACACATTTCCAAAGAATGTCACATTGCACCTTTGAAGGTATATAGTTTTAGTATTTTATTTTATATTAATCTCTTTATTTTAATTGAACTATTGCACTGCTGAGCTGACCTGTTTATTGTCGTCCAACACATTTCACTGTGCTGTTGACCCGTGTTAACTTGCACGACAAATCAAACACTAAAACACTTTTAGCTTTAAACAGCTCTTTTACACATCCAGCACATCGTGAACAACTCTATTCCTTAGTATATTTTGTGTCCACCTGATGACTCTACCTCTATGGTGTCTAGTTTTAAAATAGCTTTTGGCCTCAACAAATAGGGAAATATCTTTATGTAAATGATCCATTATGTTCACCGGTGACTCTCTAGCTCTCTGTCGGCTCTTTGCTACTTAGTAGAAAGAAGTAGCCTGGTTTAGTGTATCACAAATATTTTGTTCAAAAACATCTTGAAGTTGATGTTAGAATGAAAGTAAATGTATGATTTTAGTTAATCCGTCATGTTCGGATTCATAAACAACATTTGCTCTAAAGAAAGCAATATCAGCATTAGGAATAACGTATTAATAGAAAAAAGGATTTTGCATAAAGAAGATCATTAGCCTTAGTAAAGCAGTATTTAAAAAATATAAATTAAGATAAGCATTATGAAAGTAATGTTAGCATGAGATTAACTTACACCAGCCGATAAACAAATTCTGTTGGCATGGAAAAGTATATAGCATTACAAAAAGTGGTTTGTAGACTTAAAAGTTAACGTTTGCAAAAAAGAAATATTTGCTTTTTAAAAAATGGCTTTGACCAAATCATCATAGGATTCTGCACTCTGAAATGAAAGAGATTTTTACTTTGAAGATGTTCATTATTCCACCTGACTTGTGGATTTAAGGCTCAGAAGAAGCTCCTCATGTTGATCTCCTCATTAGCTCTCAGTCATTTTGGTTCGCTGTGTTGTCTCTGCGTGTGTGCACACCTCACAATGACGTCACGCTGAGGGCTGTGTACATGTGGGGCTTTATCAATCCTCGTTTAATGTGTGACAGTCATGTATAATTCATGACAACCGAGCTACTTTGAATTCCTGACAACATATTGGCAGAATGCCAGTGAATTATCATAATCACGAGGACACACGGGAGGAGGAGGCAACCCAACCATATGTACAGTGTATGTCACAGTGTAATCTGATACAGACACATCACTGTCTGATGCACCGGGATAAATCAGCTCTGACTCCTCAGCAGTGAGAAGAGCTACATGAGTCGTGCTGCGCTAACCAGATCCCCTGATGAGATTGGTCTCTGCTTCTGATAATATCAACACAAACAGATTTAAAACACACCACAGAGTTATTCTATGAAAAAAATCGACAATGAATTAGAATTAGATGGAGTCGGCCTTGCACACAGGCAGCGAGTACAGTTCCTCCAGATTTCAAGAAACCCCCAAGAGACAAGCACTGTGGTGTGTGTTCTCGGTGCGTACTGCGACTCCCATTCAAATTAGCTGGAAGAGCGACACAGCAATGTGGCTTTAAATATGCCATAGTGAGCAGGGGCAGCACAAAATAACAACTTGAAGTAATGAAATAGCAAAAGATCTTCAGATTTAAATAGTATTTTAACGCTTTTCTGTGCCAAGCATCACCTCGTACAAGGATTTTCACAGCTTCCTTACTTCAGCACACACTCCTCAGCAACAGACTGAACCTGCAGCACCTCCCAGCCTCCCAACATGACCATTAAACATGTGTTGCACACAAGGTGGGAGCTTCGCTGCAGCAGCACATCAACAAAGCACTCGCACTGCCCCTGACTAAATAGATGCCACACGGAGCTCGACACATTCACACCGTCCATGCAGAACAAATTACACACCTCAGACAGAAGCCACCTGCAGATCCCCTGTGTCTTTCTCCCTCACTGCCACCACATCAGGCTGCTCCAATGTGCTCCACAGTCCAACAGGCAGGCGTCCATGTTGCCAGCAGCTAATTTACTTGTTTTTTCGTGACAGCGCATCAGTTGAGAGTGTGGCTATTTGAGGAGGACACAGTTTGGAATGTTTCAAGTGGAAGAAATCAGATGTTTACCTCGCGGAGGCAGGAACCGGCTGAACACAGCTACCCAGCCCATCCACTGAGCGGAGGCTTAAGGGCCGTGGCAGATCCAGGTCCCACAGAGACTCCCGGCCGAGGCATCCTTCCACCCCCGTCCCCGTTCTCCGCTCCTTCCTCTGCCGTCTGCCGTCTGCGGTCAGCCCAACCACACTGGCTCGACCCCACCCCTCCCACTCCCCACCTCAAATTGGGAAAGAAGCCTCTCACAGTGAAATAAGAGAAGGTATCGATTCTGTCTCTCTCTGTGTCTCTCCTCCTCCTCCCTCTCTTCCCGATCCACCTCTCTTCTCGTTTTCCCTTGCCTCCCCCCCCCTGCTGTCTCCACCTCCCTGGAACCGAGGAAGCTCTGTTACCATGGAGACGAATGAGGCTGAAGCCCGATTGGTGGGTTTTGTTGTGATGCAGCCAGCTCAGGGTGCAGCCCATCAGATTGATTGCCTTTTCGTTTCTGTGTACATCTTTCTCTTAACAACACTGATCCAGAATCAGATTTTCTGTTAATCAGGGAATCAACTTATTGCTGCAGCATTGTCTCATTTGCATCAAACATCTTGAGGAAGCTGTGATCAAAATTGAAAATACAGTTCTCATCTTTTCAAATGGTTATAAAACTGAGACTGAAATGTGAACAGGAAGTATTATCATTGTTGATTAACACTGATATCTCCATTTATTAGTTGGTCTAGTCTACACCTAAATGCCATCCTGAAGCTGGAACCAGAGAAACTTTGGCAACCAACAAAAAGGCACAAAATCAAGATTTATCTTCTGCACATTCAACAAGTATAAACCATTTAGTGTCACAAACCCTTCACACCTCAACTAAAATGTGTTTCTAACCATCACATGCATGTATTTCTTATCTCTGAGCTCCCCACAGGAAGATCTCCTGCTCAGATGTAAACACGCCTTGTTTTTCCCTTTGACCAACAAATCAGTAAACGAGGAAAACTGTAAACTTGACAAAGGCTGTTATTCCAGAGTGTAGTCAGGGCGCCGCTCACCTCAGTGGACCTAGATTCATCAATACTGCAACAGTTTGTAGACTTAAAAGACTTAAACTGAATGTTTATCAATACAGTAATATTCATTCAAAATTAAAATACAAGATGCTAAATTAAATCCCACATGCAAAGAAAAATAAATTAAGTGTTATGTTAATATAACCAGATAACAAGATCAGCCATAATAATGATACAAGCTTGTGCCTATAAAGTTTAACCATTAAACTTAGAGAACATCTAGTTCTGATCTAGTCAAGATATTTTCAGAGCATTGACAGACTCTTGTTTTCGGAAAATAAATAACATTCTGATTGTTCATGATCTCCTTATTCGATTTGTAGAACAATAGTAGTTATTATATGACAATGAAGCAATATAGCAATATATAAAATAAGTGCTTTATAAAAAGCAATTTTACAAAGAGTGCAGAGTGAAATCTGCAACTACAACCTGAGCTCAGTTTGTCTCTCCTGTTTACCTTATAAATAATTAAGCCACAGCATCAAAGTGAACTGTATGATTCACATATTTAGCTTTAATTTGCGAGTGGCAAACTAGAAATGATGTTTATGTATTATTAAATAGTTCTTGCCAAATACGATGCGATGGAAAATGTAATGATAAGCTGGATTACCATGATAAGAGCCAATGTTATTTTATCTAATGAAAAACCAGATTAATAAAGTCATCAGGAGGCGGGTGAGGTGATTGGAGTTTGTCCCATCTGTGGTTTAGGCAACAGAAGCCGTTCAGGTCAGGGACAGATCCAGGTTTTAGTTAAATGTAAATAAACATCTTCTTACTGATGTCACCGTGAACTTTTTAAACTGTGCTAAACCAAACCACGATCTCTCAAGCAATTAAGTCTAAACAGAACCATAAGAGCTCATATGTAGGTCAAGGCCCAATAGTCTCCTTAAATTTAATCAAGCTGCACCAAACTGCACATTAAATAACGCTCCTATTAATATGCCTGATTTGTTTCATCCTTGAATTATTCTCTGAAAAATCTGTAAAAATGTCAAAAAATATCAAATAATGCAATGTTAAAGAAGGGGAATTCTGGATCCAAACCCTGATCTGGATCGACACCAAAATATACTTTCCTGTCATATATAGAAACTGGTAGTTTTTGTCTAATCCTGCTAACAATCATATAAAGAAAAACAAAGGCAGAAGAAAATGTCAAAAAACGAATAAAATATATAACTAAATGCAGTGAATGTTATTTTAAAATCTGTGTAATCATTACTTTTGAAACTTATCTAACGCGTAGATTTGCAACATACCCTCAATATATATATTTCAAAAAAAGATATCATCTGGTCACTATATTTCATTGAGTAACCGATATACACTTAATTTCTTGGGCATGGCTGCATTTGTTTCATGCTAAGCTAAGCATGGTATGTCCTGGCACATAAGGAAAAGACACATATGGGATATGAGACAATACATCAATGTAAGGCCCTGAGAGAAATGTTAAATGATTCTTTAAGGATTCTGGAAAATATCCTCAGAGCATCTTTAACAAGTTTATTTATTTATTTCTCAGAAATGTACGAATCAAATGTAGCGTTAATAGGCGACAGGTACAAACTGGAGCTGTTCCTGTGAGTGAGGCCTGAACACATAGGACAAACGGATGTTGGCCTTTTAAATGTTTCTTTAATTACATCCAGCCGACACGTCTCAGTGGGTTTGTGGTTAAAAATATCCCAGCGGCCGCCAGACATGTTCTATATGAGGTGTTGAAGCCGCTGGTTTGTCTTTAAGGACATTTCCTAACAGCAGGAGAACCGAGTGATCGCTCCGGTGAACCTCAAGACGTTTACTATAAGGCGCGGCACAAAAGGCAAACGTACACCCCCCATTTACATTTACTGCTGTACCAATGAGCACGGAGTGAGGCTCAGAATGAGAATGAGCTCCCAGGATTTGTGCAGCAGCCGCCCCACGGTTCACCGCTCTCCTCACTCTCAGCCTCTGGTTTTATCTGCGAGCTGCAGGGATGTACAAATGAAATGTCTTGTTGATGGGTACTCCGCCCAGCACACACACACACACACACTTTATCTGAGCATCAGCAGAGCCCACACTAACAGAATCAACCCCTGTTCTCGAAACACCACAGTCCCACAACACGTGAACATCTGCTGCTATAATGGCTGTTAATTTGCCATCTTGTCAAACACATCTTTCCTCACCAGACACTCCTGTTACTCATCCGGCACATATCAAACACGGGCCTTGGCTGCAGGTTCCTGTACGTCGCCTCCCGTGATGTTACTGATGGTATTTGTCAGGACGTCACACTGGCAGCTGTGTGGATGTTTCAATACCCTGTGGATTATTGTATTCATATTTCACTTCAGCCCAGTTTCCATTTCACCGTTAGACCAGATAGTGATGTGACATGGCTCAAAATACTCTCAGCTGCAGTGGTGGAAAATAACATGTTGGCTCTTCAAGTACTTTATTTAAAGGTGCCACAAGGAAGCTCTTTTTCAGCAGCTGCACGTGGTTTCTTGAAGTGGTGTTCTGATGGTCATTTGCTTAGAGCTTCAGTTTGTGTTGTGTGTGTGTGTGTGTGTTCCTGGGTGTGTGTGTGTGTGATGTGTCTGCGTGTCAATTAGTCAAACGTAAAGGTCAACCGAAATAAGATACCTCTGCAATAATACGGCCAGAGAGACAATCTAAAGCCTATATTGATCAGAAAATCATTCTCCATCAATAGATGACGTCATGTAGAAGTCCGATTGTAGTCAGAAAACGACGTCATGCATAGTTCATTAATGAATTTTATGAGGTGTTTCTGCATCCTATAGAACAGCAGACACCGCATAAAGCTTGTATAGGTGGGGGGGCGCTGCTGAGCTTTGATGGAGTAGGACGTGAGTTTGGAGGCTCCGGCCGATTTCGATTTAAAAATGTAATTCATCTGCGCTTTTTGTTCACATACTTGGTCTTGTTTTGCTCATCGGTACTTTTTTTGTTGGGAAGTTTAACTCTGAGCTTCCTAATATGTCGGGAAAAAACTCTAAAACCCGCAATTCGATTCAAACGCAACTGCGGCCTGGTCCACAAGCCGCGACCGCGTCCTCGGGTGACCCGTTGGCTCCTGCAGTGGCTGCCTCGACGCACGCTGACCTTGACACCACGGCCCTCAGGCTCGAGTTGCTGGCCTCGCTCAGGAAAGATATTGCTGACATCTTTAAAAAGGAGCTCCAGGATGCTCTTGCTGACATCTTTAAAAAGGAGCTCCAGGATGCTCTCGGTGATGCGTTGACTACTATCAAGCACGACCTGCAAGCAGTGAAGACACAGCTGGCGAATGATAAAGCTGCTACCGATGCTACCATGTCCGAGCTAAAAGGTACGGTCGGAGGGATGGAGCTAGCGCTCACTGAGTGCTCCGATGACATCGCCGAGATGAAAACTACTATCAAGTCCCTCACTGCTAACGTGGCCATGCTGGAGAATAAGTGTGAAGACCTGGAGTCCAGATCACGGCGTAACAATATAAGAATAGTGGGTGTACCGGAGGGTCCCGACACCTGTATCACCTCTGCTGTAGCCGCCTTACTGAAGGATGCGTTCGGGCTGGCAAAGGAGCCAGTTTTGGACCGGTCCCACCGGACCCTCCAACCCAAACCCAAGCCCGGAGATCGTCCACGAGCCATTGTGTGCAGACTTCACTATCACGGTGATTGTGTTGACATTTTGCGCCGCGCTAGAGAGCTGCGACAGATTAAAGTCGGAGACTTGTCAATCTCGGTCTTCCCTGACCACACTGCCAAGACAGCTCGGGCTCGGGCTGCATACAACGAGGTCAGACGCCAACTCCGTGGCATTGACGGCGCTCGGTATGGTCTGATGTATCCAGCGCGACTTCGCATCACATACAACGGGGTGGAGAAGGACTTCATTTCAGCGGCGGTAGCCAGCAACTATGTCAAGACCTTGATTTCTGAGTGAGCTCTAATACCTTTTCAGTTCTGTGTCCTTTTATTGTTCAAAGCTTGTGCTCACTAGACTGAATAAGCCACCTGTGCAGTATTAGGTGGTTCTCTGATATATGCACTAACTAGGTTGGTGTCACTATTGTTTGTTTATAGCACGCATTTTTATTTTATATAACGGTTACACCGTATTTGGTATATTTGTATTTCAGATCAGATCAACAATACCTCGTTTTATGCTTTCTGCATTTGTCTGTACAGGGCTGAGGGCCTTCTGTTATTTGTTAATCTATATATTCACGTGCCTTGTTGTATCAATCTGATCTATGTGCAGAGTTTTTTGGAACATTCACCTTTAGTTGAAACGATATGTTGTATAGTGAGCTTCTCCAATTTCAATATAATGGGTTATCATTGCGCACACACTGTTAAATAGTGTCGAAGTCGGCGGGAGATACTTCTTCTCTCTTTCTCTTTTATTTTGGTTTGTTTCGCGTAGTCTCCGAG
Organism: Pseudopleuronectes americanus; assembly: GCA_038501795.1. Classification (NCBI taxonomy): domain Eukaryota; kingdom Metazoa; phylum Chordata; class Actinopteri; order Pleuronectiformes; family Pleuronectidae; genus Pseudopleuronectes; species Pseudopleuronectes americanus. The sequence continues at coordinate 2,770,391 of CM076733.1, read as the reverse complement.
TTGTGCAACGCTATTGTGTACGGCTTTTGGTTATTGTGGGAAACACTGCTGTCTCCTTTGTTCTGTAGTTATATGGGGACTTTGGGTGTGTTTGTGTTAAGGGGTTTGTTGGGGAAAGGATGTCCCACCTCAGCTCTCAATGAACATTTGCATAAATGGTTAATGGCAATATAGATCCCAGCATTGCTGGGTCAGGCACACCTCTCAGATTTATCAGTTGGAATATCAGAGGTATGGGTAATCCTGTAAAACGATCTAAGGTTTTTGCACATTTAAAACGTTTAAATTCTGATTTAGTATTTTTGCAGGAGACTCACCTTCGCACCAAAGATCACCATAGGTTACATTGCCCTTGGGTGGGTCAAGTCTTCCACTCAAACTTTAATTCGAAAGCTAGAGGAGTCGCGATTTTGATTAAAAAAAAAGTTCAGTTCTCATCCACTGATGTTATTGCTGATAGGAATGGCAGATACCTCATGGTTGCTGGTACCCTAATGCAGAGAAAGGTTTTGTTGGTAAATGTATATGCCCCAAACTTCGATGATGTCGAATTCGCTAACAGATTGCTGAGTAACATCCCATTTGAATACACACCTGCTGATTTTCAGAGGGGATCTAAATTGTGTTTTTGACCCAAGCTTGGATCGGTCTAGTCCTCGTAATCTGTCTCAATCCGCTATGTCTAAAACATTCTCTGATTTTATGAAACAGAATGGTCTTGTTGATCCGTGGAGATTTCGTAACCCCTCTACTAAAAAATTCTCTTTCTTCTCCCAGGTGCACCATTCATATTCGAGGATTGATTATTTTTTTATTGACAGTACGCTTAATTCATGTGTAAATTCTTCTGACTATTTAGGTATTGTAATATCTGACCATTCACCTTTGTTATTAGATATTCAATTTTCTAACTATAAACGTAGCCCTCCACTTTGGAGATTTAACTCTCTTCTTTTGGCAGACAAAGAGTTTTGCGAACTCATTTCAAATTCTATTGATGAATTCTTATCTTTCAATCAAAATGACTCCTCTTCATATTCATTGCTATGGGAGACACTTAAATGTTACCTGAGAGGTCAAATTATTTCTTACTCTGCTCTTTCTAATAAAAAGATAAATGCTAGGCTTAATGTTCTTACATCTGAGATTAGTAATCTTGATCAAAGATATGCACTGAACCCTTCTCCAGAACTGCTTAGGCAGCGTGTTGATTTGCAAGCAGAATTCGAACTCCTTTCAACTAAAGAGGCAGAGCGCTTGTTACTATGCAGTCGTGGCTCATATTATGAACATGGCGACAAAGCAAGTCGTTTACTGGCACATCAGTTACGACGTCAGGCCACCTCCCGTTTGATACCTAGTATTAAAAACAATGATGACACTATTACTACAGATCCCCTGGAAATTAATGTTAATTTTAAATTATTTTATTCTTCATTATATAAATCTGAATTTCCTACAGACAATACTAAAATGGATGAATTTCTTCAGAATCTTTCAAATCCCGTCGTTGATACAAATACTGCCAGGCATCTCGACTCCCCACTCTCCCTTGAGGAAATATTAAATGCAATTAAAGCTATGCAATCTAACAAAGCCCCTGGCCCTGACAGGTTTCCGATTGAATTTTTCAAAACATTTATTGGTAAATTGGCACCTTTACTTTTATCCGTATTCAATGAATCCTTAGAAAGCGGTTCATTACCACCCACCCTGACTCAGGCCACTATTGCGCTCCTTCTTAAAAAGGACAAAGATCCAACCTCCTGTGGTTCCTACAGACCATTATCTCTGCTTAATGCTGATGTAAAGGTGTTGGCTAAAGTAATTGCATCCCGCTTAGAGAATGTGCTTCCTCATATTATATCCGAAGAGCAAAATGGTTTTATAAAGGGACGTCAATTGTTTTTTAATATCCGTACACTTTTCAACATAATTTACTCAAAACATTCTGCTAAACTTCCTGAACTTGTGATTTCGTTAGATGCTGAAAAGGCATTCGATAGGGTAGAGTGGGAGTACTTGTTTGCAGTTTTAAAGAAATTCGGATTTGGTGATAAATTCATTTCTTGGATTTGTCTTCTTTATTCATCCCCTAAGGCCAGTGTTCATACCAATGATGTTTATTCTGATTATTTTGCCCTCGAACGTGGATGTCGCCAAGGTTGTCCTTTATCACCTTTGCTTTTCGCCATCGCTATTGAGCCTCTGTCTATTTCATTAAGATCTTCCCCTTTATTCAAAGGAATCATCCGTAATGGAATCGAACATAAATTATCACTGTATGCGGATGATTTGTTACTGTACATAACTGATCCTACTCTTTCTATCCCTGCTGTTTTAAGTACTTTGGAGAACTTCAGCACCTTCTCAGGTTATAAATTGAATCTGGGGAAAAGTGAGTGTTTTCCCATTAATACTGCAGCATGTCACATTCAACAGTCGGATTTACCTTTTCAACTTAGTCCATCAGGGTTTAAATACCTAGGTATTAATGTAACTCGCTCTTTATCCAGCCTTGCATCTGCTAATTTCACTCCTCTCACTGAAAAGATTTCATCAGATATTCAAAGATGGGGTAACCTCCCCCTTTCATTAATTGGCAAGATCAATGTTGTTAAAATGAATATTTTACCAAAATTTCTATTTTTATTCCAGTCGCTTCCTCTTTTTTTGCCAAAACATTTTTTTGACTCACTGGATAAGATGATACGTTCTTTTATTTGGGGTGGGAAACCACCTAGGGTTCGTAAATCTATTTTGCAGAGATGCAGACTTAGTGGAGGACTTGCATTACCTAATTTTCAAACTTACTATTGGGCTGCTCACATTCATAAACTTTGCTATTGGTTAAGATCTCCTGGATCCTCTTGGTGTAAATTAGAATTATCATCCTGTAGGGGGTCTTCTATACCTGCTCTACTTTATTCCTCTTTACCTACAAGACCGTCTTTATATACCGATAATCAAGTGGTTCTTAACACTCTCAAAATCTGGTATCAATTTAGACGGTACTTTAAATTTGTAGCTGCGTCTTCCCTAGGTCCTTTAAATAACAACCATTTATTTCCTCCATCACTTTTGGACTCGACATTTTCAGTGTGGTACAACAAGGGTATTACACAATTCAGATATTTATATGTAAATGGTGTCTTTGATAGTTTTGCAAATTTGTCATCTCGTTATGACCTCCCTGTTACTCACCTGTTTCGCTATTTTCAAACTCGCAACTTTGTGGCTAAGTGTTTTCCTAATTTCCCCTCTTTGCCTACAGAACACCAGTGGGAAACCATGCTATCATTTGTTCCTCATAACAGAGGAATCATTTCAAAGCTGTATGATATTATCTTAGCTTTTAGCGACCACTCTAATGCTAAACTTAAGTGTACATGGGAAAGGGAACTGGGAATACAAATACATGAGGAGTCCTGGGAGCAGGCCATAGAGAGGATACGATCTACCACTTCTTGTGCTCGTCTTGGACTTATTCAATTTAAGGTCCTATACAGGACACACTTTTCTAAGTCTAGACTGTCTGAACTGTATCCAGAAGTGGAAGACAAATGTGATAAATGTTATAGCTCTCCTTGTCACCTTAGCCACATTTTTTTTCTTTGTCCGGATCTGAAAGGTTTCTGGGCGGGTTACTTTACTATTATGTCCACTGTTCTTGGAGTAAACCTCCAACCTTGTCCTCTGATTGCTATATTTGGGATTCCTGACTCTTCACTTATACTTAACCGTACACAAAAGGACATCATAGCTTTCACATCCTTATTAGCAAGGCGTTCCTTATTGTTACACTGGAAATCTGCTAAATATCCTTCTATCTCCCAGTGGCTCAAAGACGTAATGTTTTTCTTAAAACTTGAGAAAATTAAATATAGGTTGAGAGGATGTACAGTCAAATTTTTCCACAAATGGCAACCCTTTATTTCTTATTTCACTAATTTGAGGGTACTTCCCAACTGAATGTGTGCCTGTTACTGTTGTATCTTTTATTATTGCATCAATAACAAGTAATATGTGAGTTGATCATGAGGTGCTGAGTGTGGACGTGGGTGGGGGGGTTGTTCATTGTTTTTACACGGTACTCTGTACTAATTTAATTCAATCTGATTATCTTCTTCTATATTCATATGTGTTTATGTGTCCGTGTGCATATCCATGTGTTTAAAAGAAAAAAGGAAAGGAAATTGTATCTCTTTCATTGGAAGTATTGTAATGTATCTTTCTAATAAAAATATTTTGAGCTTGTATAGGTCAAACAATTACATTATTTACAATATGAAAATGTTGGCATTGCGTGACTCTGTGTATATATCACTAATGACACTAATTCTTTTCATTTATTTTGTACCAACACAACAACTTAAAATTATCCTATTACAAGATCGTTAATACTGCTGTAGCCGAGTGGAAACATCCTCTTACTGCTGTAGATGCTGAGTTGGTTTTGACTCTCGTAACCCCTATACAGTATGTAGGTAATATTATTGTTTTATTTGTGTCATTTGATTGTGTCATTTAGTTACCATTACAACTGTTTTTATTTCCAAATTTGTACGCCTGACGTCACCAGTGAAAACAAAATGATTAATATCAAGAGGCTCATCCTAAAATTTGTATTTAATTGTAAAATAAACAAATAATCCCACTGAAGATTTAACTTGTGATAGAGGACCGAGGACAGACCAGAGGTAGAGAACCAATATTTACCTCACCAGCAGCTAGCAACTGTATAATGCTGCTGAAGCATTCACTCATGACAACCGAATGCTTCACATATAAATAATTTTGTGTTATTATTATATATCAGTCACAGGAAAAATTTCCTGCAGGATAACTACTTTTACTTGTGATGCTTTAAGTTTATTTAGTTGATAATACTTATGTATGAATATTAATGACTTTTACTTGAAATTTAGCATTTTCTGTTTTGTACAATTACTTACGGGGGATTTGAACACTTCTTCCACGGCTCATTTGTTTTCCGAAGCCACAGACGTGTGTTGTTGTCTCCGACCTGCAGTCCATCTCCAGCGATGGTTGCTCCTGTGAATGAAAAACGGCCGTGAGGAGATTCAATGAGCAGCTGCTAATGTTGTTCTTTACCGGGCATGCACAGAGACATGAATTCAGAACATAAGAGCTGACGCTGTGAAAGTGTGTGCTGTCCGAAATGTCCTTCTCATAAATACCACACGGTAAAGAAGTGATGTTGTGAAACAAAAGTCCTTCCTCAATGTAGTTCTGCGTAAAACAAGAGCTAGAGCAAGACTTCTAGAGAATACAATACAACAGGGAACAAAATGTTATAAAAACACCCCCCTTATTTCTGCTTATTATCTGTGAAAGTACCTGGGAGTCCTCTTCCCTTGATGGATGCCAAACCGGTTCATCCACAGCTACTATGATCATATGACACTGTCAAAAGATCACAACATTTAAAAAAAGGGAAGCGTGGGTGGCAGATGAGAGTGAGTGAACGCGGCCGGGTGATGAGAGAGGACGGGCTATTTTTAGCTCAGGGTGGGGGTGGAGGGGAGGGGGTGAAGCGAGCAGCGTGATGATGCTGGTGGTGGGGGCTGCTAGCAGGGGTTAGCTGTGATGCATCTCAAATTGCTCTGCTTTCCTGCATTCTGGTAAATGACGGCGATGCATCACTGTCTGCGGAGGGAGGGCAGCTCGGCTAATCACTGTGCTCACACTGTTCATCTGGGCCTGATGGCTGCTCAGCACATCCATCATGGGGTTTGCTTCCCTTACAAACACACTTCGAAATTTTCTACCGGAGCCTCTACTGATTTAAAGGTCACTCACAGCAACAATGCAATTCTACAATTAAACACTTCAAAGCATCAAGAGGGTTCCTTGATTTGTTTTTGTAGCTGTAAATGCAGCATTACATATCTCTAACTTGTATTAAACTCATATTACATGTATTGTACACATGTATGTGCATAAAAGTAACTATTTATCCTCCTATAAATAGAATTTAGTTTAATTTCATATTTGCTCTATTTGAATATTTGTTTGGAATAGTTTTGCTGCTTGTTGTGAGGAAGATGCTACACCACTATTCAACCATCCATTAATCCCTGCACCCATCCATTGTCTATACAGCTTATCCTTTGGGAGCGAGGGAGGGTTTCATCCTGCACAGGTCACCAAACGTATCGCAGGGCCAACACAGAGGAAACAACCATTCACACTCACTTCACACCTGGACAACTTAGTGTCTCCATCAACCTATCAATACACTAACCTTTTATTAATCAGATATCTCATTGAGATCAAATACTTTGCACTGGCAGAAAACAGCAGAGAGAAAGAAGCAATAAAAAGCACAAACAGCATCCGAGACGATCACAGACATCATGAAAAAGATCTGGAGTTGAAAATTCGGAGTTGGATGAAAGATGTCTCATCCAAGAAGTTTCCTCGTGGGGTTGATATTAACGCCCTTTATGACACTTGGCTCATTACTGACTTTAACGACAGCCGGTAGCAAGGAGCGCTAATAAGCAAAGTGTCCAACCAAGTGACACCAGTGACCTCGATAACAACTGTCTTCCATCATCATTTATCCAAATACCAGTCCAGTTACCCCGAGTCAGCAGCATGACAATAAGGGATGTTGCCAGAGGTAAGTACACATAAGGGTTGTTTGGTTCAGTGCTTACGACGCATATGCACAGAGTTCTGATGTCAGACACATTTTCATCTTTAGCTTCTTCGCAGGTTGCTCCAAATATTGTTTAAAAGTAAGACTGCTGTCACATGCCAAAATTCCCCATAAGCAGCATAACCATAACATTTCTGAATTTTCTGTGATGATTGATTCATATTTAAAACATTTATGTGCTTTGACAGATAATTGTAAAAATATCTATTTGGAAAATTTAATTTGGGTAATAATGATAAGCCCTAATAAAAGAGTAATAGCTGCAACTTTAGCAGACATATTTCATGGATTAATAAATCCAGAGAAATTTAAGCAATTTCATAAAACTTTACAACAAAACTTTACAACAAAATGAGATCAATCATTAAAAAAATTAAAACCAATCCAGCCCCAACACTTTAACACGCAAACAAATGGTGAGCTGGTGGTAATAATGAGATGCGGACAAGGAAACAGTAGGACAGCAGAGGAAGACACAGTTGTTAATTGAGCTGAGAGAGTTAAGGGCCCAGAGATAAAGCAGGGGAAGTTCCACTCCTCGACCCAATGCCATTAGCGCTTGGCCCGGCTCCAGGCCTCTGAAGCTGGCTAAAATATGACTGACCTGGGCCGGCGCAGTGCGGGGGATACGGATCACGCTGTCAGGAGCCCGTCCTGTCACCCACTTTCATTTTGTCACATGTGTTGGGACATGGGAACGCTACCCAATGGCACTTTTTATTCTGGAGGTATTTGTATTCTTTTACTTTTTTCAGTTTAGCATATTTAGCATTTTTGCTCTTGGGACATATAAGACTAACTTTGACATCTACTAGATGAACTGGCACAAACGATAACTACACTCATAGCCTCTAAAATCTAATTATTTAACAGGGATGAAAATGTGAAAACAGTGGAAACCCTGTGGAGCACATTGTGTTCAGCAAAATGATCAAATGTTGCCTTGTGTACCTGATCAGTGCTCTGGAAACACCATGACGTTGTCTCAGAGAGAACACATGCAGAAACAGGACTTTTAACTAACGGTGACGCTCGAAGTATCAAGTGAGCAGGCTGCTCTGCTTCATCCGTTGCCCTGAATAAATATGTGTGTGCGTCTGAATATTTGATGAGGAAACAACGGCTCGCTGCATCTGAACAAAGCCTGGGGAGTGTTAATAAGAGTAAGTGCACAAACGAAGCACAGCAAACATGGGCCAAACGTGACAGCTTCAAATTCTGTCAGCTCAACCCCTGCACCACCCAACCACAACCTCAGTCTCACATGACCCCCACCCCACCCCCCCCTCGTACCAACTTCATGTAGGTATGGATCTATTTTTAAAGGAGTTCTTGTGATAGCATCATCTGACTGCTCGCTGTAAACCCTGACATTGTGAGTCCCCTAGTCTGAAATGAATCAGACTAGGGGGGAATTAAAACTATAATTCATAAACTGTTGGATAAAGAGCCTTACAAATCTTGTTTTCCTAAAATGTGTACATTTCTTTGGATAGAAGTGTTGAGTGGCTGGGTCACAAATATGTCACTGGTGTAAATATATTTCCAATACATTCAATTCTTAATTAAACCATTTCTTATGAATACAAAAAAGATAGATAGATTTGCATTTCAAAAAGAACAGAATGTTTTTGGAGTAAAGGCTCTAGATTGAATCTATAGAGCAACATCACGTGTGCAGCTCTGCCTGTTCTGTATGCATCAGTGTTCATCCATATTAGAATCACTGGAGACTTTCCACCGCTGGTGTACACACTGATCAATATGAGAGACATGGATGCATTTGTGCATGCAAGAGAACCGGAGCCATGAGCAGAAGAAAGCGACAGACAGGCCGAGAGCTCGATGGTCTATTTGCGGCACAGTGTTTCGCCCTGACAGGCGGAGGCGGTGGGTGGGGGGGGGGAGTGACGGCGGAGGCGGACAGGCAGAACCTTAATGTGCGTATCGTTCATTCACATCCACGCGCCGCCTTCTGCAGAGTGTCTCCGGCTGCCTCCCACCACACAGGCCTGGCTGTGAAGCCATGATCAGTGGGCTGGAATCCCTCTGTTTACGCTGCTAAAAATAGATTTCACACACTGCGATGACGTAGTATCTCGTGACGAGCGGCCCCCACTCCCACCCACCGCCACCATCCCCCCTCCTCCACCTCCCTCTCTCATCCAGACTGTAGCAGCAAACGAGTCATGTCGCTATTGGTATGCAACACTGGGCCCAGGCTACACGCCACCTCTCCTCCAATCCTGACTGGGTGGGGGGGGGCTGGCATGTGAACAAAATATGAATTTTAAGGGATGAGGTGAGGGAAGGGAGAAGTAAGGATGGATGGATAGACAAGAGAGAGAACAGGGTAGAGAGAGGGAGCAAGGAAGGAGGGGGAGGCAATCAATACTATGACTCATTCTTTCTGCGGTGGCTACTTCCTAACAGCATTCATTAAAGCAAACCTAATCATTTTGGCCCGATAATCAAATCCTGTCAGGCTCCATCTTCTTTCACTCCCCACCACACACATTTAAATCATGCACAATGAACCAGAAATGGGAGGAAATGGGTCTGGTGCATTATGAGATGGATCGGACGGTTGTGGTGAGAGAGAGGCTGCTTAAATCCTTCGATAAGAAACGGACCAGTCTGAGGCGTCTCCACAGATCCACCACGGAGTGCCAGGAATTCTATTAGAACCAGTTCCAAGATTATTCATCTACTTATCCAAATACCAAGTCCTCTGATGATGCTGACTTTTCCTCTAACCACCATCGTGAGTTTTACATTTGTGATTTGAGTGAAACATCTCAACAAAGACCTCATGGAATACTGAAAAAGGTGTAATATACACACTACTAGCACTACTGGTGGAGCCCAAAATTATGCACCAAATATATAAAAAAGATCATAGTCAAAGTTGAAAAGCTGTAACCAGCAAACTTTACACTGAAATATTAAAACAACTTTCGGATTAAGTACCGAAACAAATTGTCATACATACCAACATCGCTATGCAAAGAGCCACGCCACTAGCACGGCTGGTGGAGCACAAAGAGAAGCACAAAATAAGAATTAACAAAAACAAAACACACAGAAGTTCCTCCCAGGTTTACCACTTTGGTCCATGCTCAAATAACTCAACAACTATTGATTGGCATGAAAGTTAGTGCAGAAAGTCACGCTCCCCAGAGGGTGAATCCTACTGACACTGATGAGGCCCTGATGCTTCCTTCAGCAGGACACTGACATTTGTTGTTTTGAGTGAAATATTTCTGCCACTGCTGGATGGATCGCCATGAAGTTTGCTCCACACATTCATGTTCTACTCAGGGTGAATTGTAACAACTCTGATGGCTCCTTAACTTTTTAACTAGTGCCCTCATCAGGTCGGCTCTCCACTTGTGATTTCAATTCAAAAAGGGTGAAGAAATTCTCACGTCTAGCAACTGTTGGCACAATAGCTATGAATGCACTGACACTGGCATTTATATCAAAATAAAAACACTTTTAACAGATATAGTCCATTCATCTCATTCTACAGAAGCTATACCCTGTTTGTTTTGTTTTTCCGGTGTGATGACAGAGCACTGCGGTGCAGCCTCACAGAGCTGCAGGTGCGGCTGTATTCTCAGTAAAAAACATAATATTCTGTTGAAAAATTATCAAAATAAATTTTTACACCTGCCCATATTTTATGGATGATTTATTTTGTGAATCACCCTCAGCCTGACCAGTTTGGATACATACGTGCACTAAGATTAATATACTCCTTTCACTCCACAGCACAGAAGGCATATGGTAGTGCTGATTATTTAAAGCACAGAGGCGACAGTCAGGCTGATAAATGCTTTCCAGGTTTCAAGTGTGCTTCCTAGAAAGTTGGGCCTCCACTGCTTCCGTCTACATAGGTCAGAAGCTGCCGGTGAGGAGGAAACACAACAGCTCCAATTGTGTTTCCACCTTCGCTGTCTAAGAATAGACATTGTTTGCACTACGAGTCAAGGACAGGCAGGGTTCTATACAGCATGTGAGTGAGCAAGTAACATGAATCCATATGATCCTCTACAGAAAAAGAAGATGGCTTAAAACGGGAACAACATGGAAACATACTATTCAAAAATTCCTGGATCATTTTGGACACAGCATTTGGGATGTTAGGCTTTAAGGGAAGCTGTTCCAGAGCTGAGGAGCATTAATGGAGTCCTTAGTCCTGATATCATTTGTCTGAATAGAATAAATTAGACTCTGTGCTGTTCTAGAACTAGCGTCCTATGAAGGAGTCAGACAGATGTGGGACTAGCAAATGGTTTGTACGGTTGATTCGGTTTAGTGCTGAGACAAAGATGTGTCTCTAGAAATGAGAATCAAAACATGTGACCACGATTGTCAGTTGTCAAAATACCTGCTGAAGGATTTATTCACTTGACTTAAGCGTGTTTGACTTTCCTGTATGAGCCTCCTGTTTCCCACTAAATGGAAATTGGCACAGATAACCTGTCCTCAGTCCTTGACCGCCATTTTCACTTTGTCAAAAACACATTGACGGTCCCTTGTTTTTCCGCTATGGCAACTGTTGGGGGTGAGAAGTGTTGTTTCACACTTGAGTGAACCATCTGGGTTCTTATAGTGAACGGCATATTGCCATACTTGTTGGTGTGAACACACTTGTGCATTTAAATATAGCAAGTGTGAGTATGGCAGTACACAAACGTAGACACGGCTTATTCACTCAATCAACAACATTTTATTTCCAACTCTTCTGATTATGAATTAAATGTTGAATTTAAATATCGATCGAAAACAACAGTACTACTCAGCCAAGTAATAGACAGCTCAATACTGAATTGCCACAGCCCCCAAAACCCCAGATTTACTGCCTGTCAGTTTGTGATAATTTTTTGTATTGACAAATTTGTGGGAATAATAGTTTGTAACATGAACTAACATGGCTCCTGCATTCCTCCATAATTTTATTTGACAGATGATTTGGAAAATGCACATAACACACTCCTCTGCCACTGGTTTCACCCTATTTTGCTGATTAAATTAGATACATGTTGAGAAATATGGCGAAGCAACACCATGGCCCAATACCTAGCTAACGGAAATGTACACAATGCGGTAAAACATTTTAAGAGGAGGGAAATTAACTTAACATGTTTGTTAGACTTTAAAAGTACAGACAATGATTTTTGATGGGGGACACTGGGACAGATAACTTAAGTTGAAACTCCACAGGCCACCTTTAATCATTTTGCTTATAAATTGTTTTCACATAGGACATATCCCATGATAAAATAGTGTTTAATCCAGTTTTGACAAACCAGCAGAGTGAATCTGAGGCCATGTGAAGTCTCCTGCAGGCACTGTTCATTACAAGGTAGAGTCCAACAGAGAAAACAAGGTTAATTCAACCATGAATTACTACGCATTGTACAAATACTGGGCGTGTTAGGTACATAAATGAAGTAGTTTTGTAGACCCAGCACCTGCTCTGAGGTATATATTTCTCTATCTTTAATTTATACATACAGACACACACCCATTTTATAGGGCTGTGCAAAAACCTGACATCAGTTGATATTAACAATGAGTCGAAAGATTGATTTCTGTTCCTGATCAGTTTGTGGGTTTAAACTCTTCTTCATGAACAGAGAATGAAAAAACACTTGATAAACAGCTAAACGTTTTATAAATCTGATGTGGATCCATGATGCGTTAAACCTCATCACTGTGTTTACACTATGTTATATCGATATATATATTGAACCTGTTGTATTTCCATTGAGGAATATAATATTGCGATATATATTGTTTTATCGCCCTATACATATAGGATATATACATATATGGTATATATATATGGTATATGTCTAAATGGACACAGTCAGCTGGTTTGTTCTGGTATATGACAGACGCCACCATACCACTGTCCATTCACACACAGTCAGAAATAATGGTGTAAATAACGAACATTACTTAGAGTCAGTCGGCGGTGGAACACCGTGTCAACAGCCGGCGTCAGAGACCCACCTGCGGCTCTGAGTGTGTCTGCAGTCCCGGTAAATCCGCGGAGCTCCACGGTGGAGGAGGCGGAGGAGGGTGGATGTTTCCTCAGAGCTGATGCTGCTGTTTACATTCAGAGGTGGAGGCTGAGCGCCGTGAGTCCTGTTGTCCTCCGAGCACAGCGGCCATTCCCCCGGTGTGTGTCCGCCCGTCAGTCCCGCTGCATGCGGACGGATGTCAGCGCCTCCACCGGACAACACCCGGTGAACCTGAGCGTGTTCCCGGAGGACGATGATGATGATGATGATGACCGCAGGTTGGTGGTTCCAGGGTGGTTACGACACAGCCGCGCTTCTGCTGCACAACACAAGGAGAAAGGCGCCCCCCCAGCGGCCAACAGCCGCCTGCAGGGGTCAAAAACAAACTGATCAAGTTCCCACTGGCGGAATATACTGCAATCAGTGGTGGAGGAAGTACTCAAGTACTCAAGTACTCAGAGCTTTTACTTAGTAACCACACCACAGTCCTGCCCAGAGACATGGGAGTGTCCGAGCACAGGTCCACCTCTGAACTAGAGTGGTGACACAGAAAAACCATAAAGACACACACAACAAACACAAAACAAACACAAAGACAACCAAAGAGACACAAAACAATAAAAGAGACACACAAAACTAACACAGAGAGACACAAAACAACCAGAAAGACTCAAAACCAACACAGAGACACAAAACTAACAGAGACAAAAAATAACACAGACACACAAAACAACCAGAGACAGACAAAAAACACAAAGACCCAACACGACCATAAAGACACACAAAAAACAACCACGATAACCTCAGACACTCACATAATGACCACAGACATACAAAACAACCACAAACACACCAAAAATGTCCACAAACACAAAATTACCACCAGAGAGCTTCACAAAATGACCATGAAGAAACAAAATAACCACAAGACACACAACTTAACCACAGAGACACAATACCCTCAAGACAAAACAACCACAAGGAAATGGAAAATGTCAACAAAGGCACAACTCTGTGTCTGAAAAGTTGTTTTTATGAAAAATTATAGTGAGTAAGCCCTGAAATCTTGCACTGGAAATGATAAAATTGCAGTTATTCATACATTATTAGATATTTCTCTCCGATTAGGCAAAAAGAAAAGAGAAGACAGGGAGCATAAAGAACAAGAGCCGAAAGAGAGCAAAGGACATGACAGGGAGATGAAGGAGAGAGGAACGTAGGAGAGGAGTGCAGCGTGGACGATTTTTATGGCAAAAGGAGGAGATGAGGAAAGACATCGGAGAGGAAGGAGACAAAAAGACAGAAAAAAGAGAGAGGAAAGGAAGAAGAAAGAGAGCAAAGGTGGGAGAGAGGAGAGAGTAAACGTATTAGGAAAGATTGCAATGCAAGAAGGGGAAATGTAACTGACTAAAGGAAGAATGAAGGACCACTGTAGAGAGACAGAAAATGAGAGGCAAAATAAGGAAGTGAAAAAGAAAGGACTAAATAAGGCAGAGTAAGAGGGAGAAAAGACAGAGAAAAAGACAAAAGTCAAGAGAAACATAATAGACAGAGAAAGGAGACAGACGATAGAAGAGAAAGGGACGAGAGACAAAATGAGAGACAAAGAGAAAAGACTATGACACACTTTGGCCTGTGGGATGAAGCTGAAGATCCCAGAGAAAATGTAAACTCCACAGAAAAAGACCCAGACAGAACCAGGATTCAAATCAAATTGCTGTGAGGCAAGAGTTCAAAACTCTGCAGCACCATGCTACCCGACCTCATCTCAACCCCTTCCACACATGTAAGTTACATGTAAGGACGATAAGACCCCATCAGACAGATATAAAATACCTACATGAAATGAAAAGAAATAATAAAGGAGCAACACTTCCAGTTATTTTACAAAAACTCAATTTATTGTGCAATGACAATATCTTGGCTCCAGTGAGATCCATGTCATTGTAGGAAAACTGTATGGCAAAAGGAACCAGTGCAACAAACTCCATGCACAAGCATCGCTCAAGGATAAACAAACTAACCAGAGGATTTGACAGTGTGTGTGTGTGTGTGTGTGTGTGTGTGTGTATGTGTGTATATGAGTGTATGCTCTTCTACAGCTATCTTTGTGAGGACCAGTTTGAGTCTACAATGAGGACATTTTGGGAAAGTACGGACATTTTGGCCGGTCCTCACTTTGTGACCCCCCCCTTTAATGTTAGGGGTTGGGGTTAAACATTTAGTTTGGATGGTAAGGGTTGGGGTAAGGGGCTAGATAATGCATTATGCCAATGAGTGTCCTCACTAAGAAGCTGTACAAACATGTGTGTGTGTGTGAGCTCTTCTCCAGTCCTGTAGCTAATTTTATATATGAAGCGAAAAAGTGACAAGCAGTCATGGAAATGAAACAAAGAATAAAGGCAATTAGATTCAAGTAAACAAACATTCCCTTCAAGTTTGATAATTTGGTCACAAACAAATAAAAACCAGCAAATAACGAAAAACATAAAATCTATTAAGTATAAAAACATGAAATAAATACATTATTATGCCATGGAAAAACCTTTAAAATGTTGATGAACACAAGAATAAAAATGGCAGTGATATTTCCCAAGTGGAAGGATGTCTGTGCAGGGAAGTTTATAATTTCTAACATTTAAACTGAAGCTTAGCTGATTTAAAAATCTACATCTAAATATGGCACTTAAAATGTATCATATCATTCTGTGTGACTAAAAAAAGTAAATGACTTTACAAATCTGTGTATTTCTAAAAATAGACTTTGAAATATCTTTCCAACATATAAAAAAATATCCCAGAGTATCAATCCATACATATAAAAATGGTGCTGTGGAATTACTGTACAGACGGGGGGGAGGGGGGTTTATGGCACAGAAAGAGATCGAAGGACAATCAGTGCTGTGTATAAAACCAAGATAACCAAGTAGTAGCATCTGGATGTAGAAAGACAGACATTGCTATATGTTGGCAGAGGAGCGGAGGATGTGGAACCTCTTCAGAGTCATGCGGAGGGATCCCAGCTCACGATTCACTCGCTCCAGACGATCCTCTAAGGCCACCTGAGGACGAGAGACAAGCACAAATTCATTGGCTCATTTTGTTTGGCGTATTTCTGTTGACCTTTGACCTGATCGGCTCCTAAATGCTTGTCATGATTTAATAATGCGATGATATTAAACAAAGACAAGCAGTCAGTTTGACCTTCTACTTTGAAATAGGACTTAAATCATTTATATACTTAAAATGTTGAGTTCTAATTCAACAGCAGACGGCATGGTGTTATATAAAGAATAATCAATATCTGAATTACCTCATCTAGCCTGGTCTGTAGACTCACTCTACCGCCTGCTCCAGGCATCCGGCTCAAAGCTGCCTCGATCTGCACAACACACACACACACACACACACACACAGAGATACATACATACAAAGGTTAATCACTTATTACCAAAAATAATTACATGATGGCATACACATGAAACACTTTGTATTAGTTGGCTGGAAAATGTAAGTGTTTTTGTGTGTGTGTGTGTGTGTCTGTGTGCTCTTGTACAGCTATCTTTGTGAGAACCACTTTGCGCCTACAACATACGGAGTGAGGACATTTTGGCCTCAATTTCTGACCAATCTCTATAGGACTGTTTGGGGTTAAGATTTGGCTTTAGTGTTAGAATAAGCTTTAGGTTAGGGTTAGGCATTTACTTGTGATTGTTAGGGTTAGGGGCTAGGGAATGCATTATGCCAATGAGTGTCCTCACTAAGATAGAAGTTCAATCGTGCGTGCGTGTGCAAACATCCCTGTACGACCAGAGTGAAGTGGAGAGAGGAGGTTGTCGATATTAACCTTCTAATAATAGAAGTAGTGGTATAAAAACAATGAAACCCCTGTTACATAAGAGATGAGGTGAGGATTAGGAGCCTGTGAGTCAGAGATGCGACTCTCTTCACACTGTGTCACTGCACAGCCCTTTCTTTAACTTCCTCTGCTTGGTTAAAAACACATACATATATAGATGTCCTGGTTGACAAGTGGAAGGCTATCTGGTGCCCCTCACAGCTAAGACGCTCACCTGTAGCTTCTCCTGCGTCAGCTCGTCCAACAGTTTCTCGGCCTCGGTCAGTGAGCTGAGTTTGTCCAGGTGTGGGGCTGAGTCCTTGTAGGTGTTCCGCAGGTCAGACACACCACAGGCCCCCTGCTCCTCCCAGCCCAGCTGGGAGTTTCCATTAGGTGGGTTCATGCTGCTGGAGGAATCGGGCTGGCGAAGGTCTGAGAGAGAGAAGAGATGATTAATACCTTCTAACAAACAGATATTTATACTAAGATTCAGACTCAGGGGCCACTTCTGTTAGCCACACCCCCCCTCCTAATTACAAACACCATTCAATGTAATGCACTTCAGAACAACACCATCACACACTGTCCCCTCAACAACAAATGTAAGGTGGAATCATCACTATAGTGTTTGGTTCACTGGGCTCTGAGTCCCAAGGCCACTTAGTACCTTCACTTTACATGTCGTTAACTAGCAAAAAACAGTGCTCACAACATGGCAGATGATTCTTTTCAGGCTACATTTCATTACCAACTAATTATGTTATTACTTCACCAAAAAACAATTGTCAGACAGACATTAATATATAGTTTTTTCACCCACATCTATTAGATTTTGAATATATTACCATCATTTCTGTCTGCGGAGGTAAACTGGAGTCTCTTCCTGGGACTGCTGCTGTGGAATGAATGACGTCTCTGCTCACCTTGGCCATTAAACCTGTAAACCCACACAAAACAATTACTTACTTTAACAAGTGTAATGGTTCAACTTTTCTGTTTTGGGCTTGTTGGACATAGATTTTTGACAAAACTCTTGCTCCAGAAGCTGCAGCCTCTGTTTGACCCACTTTGCATGTTCCGATACCGATACCATTGGAACTGCCTCTGATACCAAAGAAAATGTTGGGTTGGGACTTGGCCATTACGCAAATCTCTGTACCAATCAGATACCACGTTGTCACAAGTAAAAAAGCGGTGTGTACCATATGTATGATTTCAGTTTCAAGATGTGACACTAGTGTTACCAATAAAACTGAATTGTTATTTATTGCAAGATGTATTTAGTTTTCAAGTTGCTGTTGCACTGCTTTATACTGTTATTATATAAACATGAAAGCTCTTTTATTTTTATAACTTGGACTGACATTCGAACTAGATAACAGTTCTATGATATTCATTCCCTGTATATATTTGTTTGTCAAAGGGTTTAACCTGAGCCAGACCCTAAATCAATGATAGCAATTATCGTAGCTTCTGATGAGACTCTTACCTGTTATGCAGGTGTTGCTCTCTTGGCATCATGTGAGCAAAAGCTGTGGAGTAGTTCTCAGAGGGGCAGCGTTTAGGGCTGGACTTGGCAGACCTGGGCTGGAGCAAAGTTTCTCTCTTTGCTGGAAGGAGGAGAAAAGCACAACTAAACTTAAATCAACCAACACATAAGAATTAGAAAACTACTTTCTCTGGAGAGTTAATAGAGATCCAGTAAAATGAAGAAAAAAAAACAGTCTTGCTTTTGTTGTAGATTTATTCAGAATGCTCCATTCATGTTGCTAAGAAACAAACACTGTCTACAGTCTCAGTCTCTAGTGCTTTACATACAGTTTATTAAAGCCTTTAGAAGAATGGATTTGTTAGTTTTCCATGTTGATCTCCCTTTTGTGGTTTGGTTCTAAATTCCCACAAAATATATCATGATAAAAAAGTAAATGGTTTAACGTCTCATCAAAAATGGTACAATCAACCCTCCACAAGCAATCAACTAAAAGTTTTCCCTAACAAGTGAGCTGTCAAATACATTCACAAAGCAGTAGAAGTAAAGACTTAGACGTATTGGTGTACATACGGGGTGTAGTTGTGGGTATGTTCCTCTGTCCTGGAGGAGGCAGTGAGGCGGACCTGTGGCCCTGTGGAGACAGACTCCTCTGAACCCTCAGCAGAGCTGCTGCTCTTTCTGCTCCACTGTGGCTTCTTGCTGCTCCTCCTCCCTCAGCTTCGACCGCAGCTCCTCCAGGTTTAACCACCTCTCGCTCCTGAATTTGCTCCTTGTGTCGCCGCTCAACGAAACAAACAGTGGCCCTCTGACTGCCAACCCCTGCAGAGACAAAGGACACAAACATCAGAATTATTTTTATTGCCATGTATATTTGCACATACAGGAAATTGCCTTGGTGTGGTTGGTGCACCGTACAAACAACAATATAAAAACAACAATATAATCTTACCTCATTAAAAAACAAGTGAATTAAAGCTTTATTTGTAAAGCCTCATAGGGCTTAACAATCTGAAGGTGCAACAACCTCTTTCCTTAAAACTAAACTAAGGTGAGGAATTTTCCAAACACAGAAAGTATTTTCTATCACAGCCATGGTGGCATCAAGTCAACTCTTTATAATATATAGTATAATTTGACTTAAACGCAAAACCTTGGTACATACAACTGTGTCTTCCTTCCTGCAGCAATAAGACATAACAACCAGCTCTGCTCCAAGTAAAACTACATGCACCGCCACTTTAATATTCTCAACTGTGCAATATTCACTATACTATACTCATTTGTAAAAAATTCTGTGCAATATAAACCATTATGTGCAATCCATTTACTGTACTTATTCTGAAACATAATATATTTATTTACACTGTATAACCCAGTTAAATCATATTTATATTTTTTTTCTATGTAGTGTTTAGAATATATTTATATTTCTTTATTATGTGATGTCTTGTTCTGCTGTAACATTGCAAATTTCCCCACTGCGGGAATAATTAAGGACTTCTTATCTTATCTTATCTTAAATACATTAGTGTTAGAGCTTTGTTCTGACCACAATTGGATCACTGGCTCTTAACAGCTATTAAAGTGTTTAAGTGTACACTGTAACATTAGTCAAACTGAGACACACAATCTAACAGTGGTTAGTGGTCAGTCATGGTCAAGACATAAGTGTTAAATTGAATGTTGTGAGTGCGGCAGCGCCTCTTACAGGGGGCGCGGCTCTCTGTGGCTCTGGTCTCCTCCAGCTCTATCAGGGCCCTCATCATGGGCGTCAGGGCGCAGGATGTCTGCATCCAACCAGTGTCCCGCTGGCTCTGCTCCTGGTGTCTGGTCTGAGGCAGAGACTGTTCACACTCTGGGGGAGATCCACACCTGCAGAACAGGATCACAATAAATCACTCAGGATCTTTACCAACATTGGCAGAAGACACATCCATAATAATAAATACTTGCCTCCAGCTCCCATCAGCTGAGGGGGGGTCCACAGAGATATCAGGTCCAGATGATTGATCATTTAAGATGTATGGCGACTTCTTATGGATAATTGATTGGTTAGTTTGAGAGATCTGGGACTTTCTGCCGCTGGTCTGCTTGTCGGATAGAAGCCTCGGGGACTTTCTACGGGTGATGTCTGGTTCAATGTTGCTTTTACTGGGTGACAGCAGCAGGTCAGGATGGTGGAAAAGGCTGTGGACACATCAAGAGGAAATATTAACAACTACAATGGCACTCAGTAGACCTAACAGAGACCTTATGAAACCACATTTAAATTCTAAGATACACACACTCATGAAGTTTGGTTCCCCAAGCATGCCGGATTTCATTAATGAAGATCCATAAATTTCTCTGTGAGAAATCAAGGAAAATGTTGAAAAAAAAACTATCTCAGAATGTTAACGAAAAATACCTGTAAAACCCTGTATCCGCCCCACTACCCAGATCCACACCAAATTTGTATGGGTTATTTTTTGGATCATGCCACCCTATGTAATAGCTATCAACTAGCAAACAAGCAAAGACAAATAGAGAGGTGACAGAGGTAATTACAAAATGAGCCTCATATTGTGAAACTCAGATATGTAGCAAGAGGTAAAAGAGATGAGATGAGATCAAATGAGATACGATAAGATAAACCTTTAATAGTCCCACTCTAGGGAAATTTGCAAAACACCCAAGTATTATGTGAACATGAAACCTTCTGATCTGAAGTCAGAGAAGCTACCACTGGGTCACATGGTCTTTTGGTGCAGAAATATACAAATTCTATGCATAATAGTGTTCTTCAGTTTAAGATGCAGGTGCTTACCCAGCCCCAGAAGGTTGTGCATGAGTGTGAGAAGCATAACGGGCCCTGGACTGGTTCTCATGCTCCAGCTGCTTCACCTGAGACTCCAGTTTGGAGGTCAATCTACGACACAAAAATGGACAGAAGATTACAAAGTATGAGGAGACAGGTGACTAAAGATTACAGCCACTCTATATCATCAATACTGATTTTATTTTTAACCTTGCCCCCTTACGGCTACCTTGGTATTTTACCGGTGATCTGTCCATTATCAAACACCCATTCTGATAAAGTAGCATGACCTACTCTTATGGCTAGATGGATCATCTTGCTCAATTGGGAACTCATTTTTGCCCTCCTATAATCATTGGGGTAAGCGAATTGGTAAGATAATTGTTGGCGGCCATAGGCTGACGAAACTTAAATTTAGCTACCATGAAAAACCAGAATGATCCAACACACCCTAGGCTCCTTTCAGCCGTCTTGTGAGCCTCTCTCTTTCTCATTTTCTGTAGTTCTCCAGCCTTCTCCCACTCTGTGTCAAATGTATTCACTCATTTATTTTGGTGTTTTCCTCTGAATTTTGTTTCTATATAATTAACAGTCCAAAATGTGTATTTGTTTGCTTGAGTGATTGTTGTATGTTTGTTTATGGGTTGTTCCAGTTACACTCAGAAAGGGTTTTTAAAAAAGTCTGTGAAACATTTATCATTCATAAAAAATATTCTTTAAACTTCATCTTGTCGCACCTTCTTAATTATATAAATCCGTCTCACACCAAAGAATGAACAATAAACAAAAAACAGGTTTCAGGTCTAGAGATACAGCGTTGATCTGTGGGCTTGAAGCATCCTTGGGCATTTCTTCTCTATTGTCCTCATGAATCAGTTAACCTCGCTGAGAATCGCTCCTTCTACACAGTTTAATAATTTGACCCAGAGACGACCTTTATCCCAAGTTCCCAACACTGTCTTCTGTGGATTTTAAATCCTCCACTGCCATTATCTGGCTCTAATTTGCTTCTCCTTTTTTAGATTGATAAGTCTAACTAACACTCTCCAGACAAAATTCTCGCTGGTTTTCACTATGTGACTCAATTCGACTCTTAAGGTGAAAGTGTTCTCGCAGATCTTGCTGCATCGTACTTTTTCCATATTAACTGTCTAAAATTATAATACTGTGTCCTGCTCTCAGACTGACGGGATGCCTGGAGGGAGTGTCATGTCACTTTTACTTTCCAGATTTATGAGCCTTTTCAGGCTGATGTCTTAAGCTTTAGTGCTCTGCTCTGGCTCAACACAAGAGAATTGGCTAAATGAAAACATTCTTCATAAAATACTGTCCCATCTGGACCTGTCTTTTTCACTTGTCTTCACGGTCCTATAACAATAAACGGATAATTGTCAAGTCAGCTTAAACACTGTAGTAACTAAAGGAAAGAGTCTCTTCTTTCCTAGTTTCAATGTGTCTGGACCTCTCCAGCATTTGTACCTATGGCTGCCAGACTGCCTTCTCTCCACTTGAGTTATTTCAGTGCTGAAGCCTTCCTGTGACACACATCTATTGATGTTCTGCGAGCTGCTGCTTGATATCTGTCCGTAAATTCGCTGAATCGGCTTTGAACATTTCATCAATGCTGAGTCCATGCGCTGCCTCCGTTAGTGCCAATTTAAAGCAAGAGCTGATACCGCAAATGAAAGTTGCTGTACTCGCAGTACTTTCTAGAGCAAAGACACCATTATTAGACTCTATTGATGAATTCTCTCTATCTCGATTCTGTCGACTACGGTCCACTGCATTCCTTTTTCACAAAATTGATTGAGCCAGCTAAGGACAAACTGACAGTTATAGACCTGATGCCAATAACCAGACTACAGCTATGAGGTCACATCTTTGTTATCAGTTCTCTTTTCAAAAATCCAGTAAGACACTTTCGAGCATAAACCCATAGTTCAGCATTATTTAAAACCCTTAATACTAGATATGCTCAAAACATATTTTCTTTTTGAATTTCAACTGATATATTCAATCAGTAATTGTAAACACGGAAGTTAACGTTGTTAACGCCGTACAGATTATACATTTGAAACATAATGTTTAGTTTTTGTGATAAGCTAAGCTAGGCTAACCATTTCCTGGCTCAATCTTCACATTTACCAAACAGACATGCGAGTGGTATTGATTGTCTAATCTAATATTTGACAAGAAAGAAAGTTAATGTATTTCACTAAAGGTCAAATTATTCCTGAAGGGCTGCAACCCTCAAACACCTGCACAAGTACAAAAGATAATTTCCTTTGTTGTCACAAAATGTTAACCAAGGAGAGCAGTTGCATTTTGTGACCCTTTACCGAGCCATCTTTATGTAGTTGTAGTCATCATGAGCTAACTGATGCACAGGATACAATACAGAATGCATAGAATTCATACAAAACATCTGCTCACCTCTTCAGTTCAGATATCTGATCATTGGCATCAACAAGCTTGTTCTCTGCTGACACCATCTTGTTCTGTGGATACAAAAAGGTTATAAGGCTGAAGGAAGACATAATATATTAAGAGGCGATTTTCTTTCTTTCATTACATATTTGAATGAAAATCTGATGATAACACTAAATCCTGTGCGTACATTAATTCCAGGAAAAGAACCATTACCTTCACTCCCTCGTGCTGCTTCATCTTAGAGTCATATTCTCCGAGCAGCTGCAGAAACAAAACAGAGAAACTTAATCAAGTCGGGTAATATTTGTGTTGACCGAAACTCAGGGAAAGAATATGGATGCAAAAATTCCACCAGGGACGTGAAGTAAGAGGCTATGACTATAATATACAGAAGCATATGATTTTTATTTAGGTTATTGCTGAGTAATTATTTTAACATTTTTGTGTGATGATAAACTATTGCATTAAAAACAGGTTAAGCAATGTTAGACTGTTTGTGCCGGTTGAGTAGAGAGAAAATATCTGATGAGCTTAGACTGACTGAAATGTTCACGTGAAAAATATATTGAACAGTGTGTGGATCCTTTTTAGAGGCTTAAGTTAATATTTCTGAGCAGCTGTGATAGAATAAGATTGAAAAAGCTTGGCAACATTTAATTAGTTGTTTAGTAGTTAGTTGTAAAGTGTTTCACATCGATGTTGAGAGCATTTAGAAAAATTTGATTGAGTCAGTCTTTGGCAACATCACACACACACACACACACACACATACACACACAAACACACACACTCACACTGACGCTCACACACACTCACACACATACACACAGTAAATATGAGTCAGTCATATCTGGCAATTTGATTGATATAATCAGATCCTTATTGGGGTATATACCAATCAAGCAGATGAATCCATAAATGGAGGAAACTTTCACACACTTTTCCAATTACATGATAAACCCCTGTGTTCAATAAACATATACTTCAGGATGAATAGATCGGCTTGATGATACCAATGTAGGGGAACTAATATATAAATGCAGATAATGGATCAATCGCTCTGTAGAGCACATCAATAAAGCATTTCTGCTTGGGGAAAAGAGTTTAAAAATCCACTCTTTAGAATGTATCTAATTAGCTGGTGATATGTAAATGTGTATCTGCTTGTGTTCTGTGCCACAGCCCAGTCAGACTCACATCCTGAAGCATCTTGTACTCTCGCGCCCTCCTGGCCTCCTTCTCTTCTGCCTCTCTGCAGGCTTTCTGTTCTGCCTCCTCCAGCTGCTGTACGCGAGACTTCAAACGTGCTGTCAGGGCGTCCTTCTCTTTGCCCGAGCGTTTACTTTCTTCTAGTCGCTGCTGCAGAGATTTCACAGTAGCGCCCGCGACAGCATACCGCTCTGGCCATTCTGCCTGACAACGACAAGTCAAATCCAAATGAAGGGATGGAGTGAGGGTTAAATATTGATTTCATTGCATTAATAGATTAACATTTAAAAGATGTGAAAAAGAGTAGAGAAAAAGACACCTAAAGTACAGGCAGATCAAAAACTACATGAATTGGATCTTATTTTGAGGCATAAGATGGAGGAAAAAAATGCGTTGGTTGAATAGAATAGTTTTATCAGTACATTTACAGCCACACAAACATTACCGGAGCATTTTGCTATCTTAATGAAATAATTGCAGTTAATGGAAATTAAGTATGAAAAGCATTTATGGAATGTTACCAGTTTTTTCTCCAGCGAGCTGTTTGTCGCCTCTACTTCTTTAATATGACTGATGGCCTCAGCCAGAGCTTTTTCTAGATGCTTGCACCTGTGGATAAACAAACATCAGATTAATGATGAGTTAGGAATGGACTTAAAGCAGCTGTAAAACATCATGCTGGGTGTCTTTCAGGCCTTAATTGAAGCATTTATGAGTTTGTATAATGGTAATTTCTATCATTAGCAAAAATATTTAGATGTCTGCTGTATAACTAGGTCAGAAATTAAACTTAACTCCTGTTCTGCTGTTTATAGAGCAATACATTTGTACATATAGAACTCAAAAAGAATAGGTTGGCAAAAAAGTGAAAAGTGATTTTTCAGCTTTCAACCACGTGTCAAAGTCTCTAGCAACTGACTTTTTTCAGTTGTTTTCTTTTTTGTGTGCTACATTTCCTTCTTTGGGATTAGGCTCTTTAGACATATTTATTCATGTTGTATATTTTATATTTTGTATATTTAGGGAAAAATACAAAATGGCTAAAATAATACGATAAACATTACTACAAATAAATGTTATATACAGTGAACACAAACCTCTCTGTGAGCACCTGGTTGCTCTTCTCTAAATCCTGGGGCAGATCTCTGAGTTTGAGTTTGTCTCTCAGGACTTGGATCTCAGACTCATAATATGCTTTCAGATCAGCCACATGTCGAGAGTGCTTCTCTCTCAGGTTCTGCCGCAGACTAAGGTGAAGAAAAGCAGAAAAGCAGAATGAATCTGATTTAACCGTGTTGTCGTTAAGCCTGATGAAGTACCATATTACAGCGATGCATACAAAATTAACAAAAATCCAGTGACTGCAGCCGATGTGTGCTACACTCACAGAGACAGGACAACAGGGTCCTCTAGCGATGAAGCTCTCTCCATGTGTGGACTAGCTGCAGGCCGCAGATTAGCACCAAAGGCTGGACAGGGCTTCAGGGTGCTGGTGTGGGTGTGACTGCCCTCTTCCTCGCTGGCTGAACGAGCACTGGCTCTGCGTTGCTGGTTGGTCTTATCCTGGGAGGTACACTCGACTGCCTGGGATGCGTTTCCCCACAAGCTTTGCATTTTGGAGAAAGGAGGTCCGGCAACTGAAACACTGGACGTATCAGAGATATAGTCTGTATCTCCAGGGTTGGGACTACACTCCACCATGCTGTCAGGGGAAACAGGGGTCCTGACTCTGGGGTTGATGTGGGGCTGAGTGGCAAATGAAGGGCTGCTGAGATGAGATGGTGAAGTGAAGCCAGATGTGCATTCGGACTGCCGCGTGTTCAATGCTGGGTCCAACTTCAACACCTGATGAGTAAAGAGTATGAGTTACAGCGTCAGCCGAGGTCTAATATGTTCATCCACACTAATGTGTTGTATTTTCAAAAGAGCACTTTAAAACTAAAACGATCTTCATCAACACAAGTAATAATTCCTGACACATGCATATCACATGAGCATTCACATACACTGGGCAGATTATCTACTCTGCGGTCGGGTAATTTAAAACTGAAGTGTCGTAATGTGGACGGAGACTAAACCTCTTTCGTTTTCTTTGGTCTCAAACATTATTCAAATTAAGATAAATATCTAAACCTGAAAAAATATAGGGTAGAATAAGGTGCAGAAGGTCTTTTTAATAACTTATATATGAATAACTTCAGAAGCAGATTAATTGTCTTCCGATGTCAGTTGTGACATTTAAAAAAATGTCTTTATGGATATGAAATTGAGATTAGATAAACAAGTTAACAGTTGTATTTTCTTGTTTAAGTTTTTATCATAATATCCCTGATTTACAATTTAGCAACTATGGTTTGTGTGATAAGCTAAATTATCTTCCAATGAGTCCCTAGAATTAATATTTTATGTGTTTTGTTGATCTTTACAAAAAAAGCACAATCTTCTATTGTACTCCTCTTGAATAGACCACGGATGTACGAGTCATCTGAAATACCTGTGGTGACGAAGGACTAGACATAACCGAACCTTCCCAGTCTGAGTGTTTACAGTCTGTTCTTTGCTTGTTCTGATAGATGTCTCTGAGAGACAGCCCTCGCTCCTGAGGTGGAGTCTACAGGAGACAGGGAAGACCTTGTTAACACAGTTACATATACAAATCACAAAATCATCGTTATAATGACAGGGAGCACAAGTGATATATATTTTGAATATTAAATATTTGCCATAACATGCTAGATGAATATTTTGGATCAATTGTGATTTAGTGATCATGTCTGTGATAACTGTTAGACTAGTTTATTTAACTCAAAAGGGAAGGCAACTTGTAGACTGATAACATTTTGCGTCAGCAGACAAACAAAACATTATATTTTATAGTATTTCTATGTGGGGCTCCAGAAGGGGTAAGAGAACAAGCCTTTAGAGCATTAACAAAATAATACCTAGGTTTTTTTTGCTATTTTAATTATTCATTTATTTATTTGATCAACGTTTTTTTCTGCCTTTTCCTCTATCAATTTCAGCCTTTATCCAATATTTAATGATTCTTAAGGCTAAGTAATGTTCATGTACATGATTACGTTTTTAAAGTCACTTATGAATTAGAAATATAAGTATTGAAACAGTTTGAAACAGTAAAAGTAGGAAATGAAATATGGGATCAACAGCTGCATTAAATAGCTCCAGGGACAGAGACAGAAGGGATTGTGGGAAATTAGTTTATAAGTCTTAGGGTGCGTTTGGAGATGTAAAATAATCTCTTTTCCGAAACACTATTCCCTGACCCCAATGGAATATGTCCCGGGGTCAAGAAAAGATGTGAAGGAGAAGCTGTAAGAAGAACCACTGTGCGGAGATAATCCGATTCCTTAAATACTCTATTTAATAACTTTAGAACTTTATTTACAACAGGGGATACACACAACATGTACGGTACTCTGTGCTGTAGGCTGTTCGCTGACAGTTATAATAAAGTTTCCTGTCCAACATAGAATAACACATCCTACTCTCGGGAACAACGGAACATATTTAATGAAAATTACGTGGAGAGAACCTTATATAAGTGGAGAAAAAAATGTATTGTGTCCATTCTACAATCAGGAGGTAGAAATGACTACTATATTTCTGTTTTTTATATATACTTGGTTGTGTCCAGGTGTAACCACAAGGTTGTGTAGCTTTGAGTGTTGATGCTGCAAAGAGTTGTGGGGCAGCATTTGATCCTTTCCTTTCATAAAGGAGGGTCCGATGTTTACGATGCTACAGGAGTGAAGTTAGGAAGCATTGAAGCTCCTTTCCCTCATAATTTAGAGAATTTTAACAACAGATTCCTCAGCCAATTTGAGTATTCCAAGGCACCTTCAGTGTCAAGGAGAACTGTGGTATTTTACTTACAATACTCATGGATGCCTCTTGCAGAAGGTGGTAAGCGTTGACTTCAAAGCTGTCGGGTAAGGGCCAATACATGTCACTCTCATGCAGACGCCAGTAAGTGAGGCCTTAGAAACAAAGTAAAATGCAGTGTGATTTCATGGTTTTTCTACTGTATCTTTCAAAGGTCAGACATTATGATAAACACCCAAATTGAATGAATGAATCTTCAACAATAGGTTTAGAGCAACAGTTTCTCCACTCTCACTACCACACTTGCTGACTTGTATGCAAATGTAACTGAGATCTGTTTCAGATGTGAAAAAATAGCTTTAAAATCTGTGTGTTCTTATCAATTATTTTTGTGTACTCATTCAATAAATGAATGAAAAAGTGATTGAGCCCAATTGGTTCAGAGTCTACTGATAAAAACCTAACTGGCAAGGACAAACCTCACATTTCAGACTATATATAAATCAAATATTGATTTATATATCCTCATGATAAAAGCCTGCAGCTACAACAGTGCCATCCTACTGTCTGTGACTTGTTGTAATTGCATTAAGACTTTCAAAATACTGCAAAATCCTAAGTTGTTTATTATATCACACATTGTCAGTGCTTCCATTCCACTGTCCAAGCCTTGTTGCTCTGTGTTTGATCTGAGTCAGTGAATTGTCACCTGATGCTTCAGACATCAGGCTGTCACTCCTCCTCAGGGGGAAAGTGCTGGACGACGGCCCAGTCGGTCGATACTGAAACCAAATAGAGATGAGTGGATTAAACTCAGCAGCCAGAACATTATAAGGACAACCACAACAGACCTATGCACCAGAAATAAAAGAAACACTGCAGATGCAGGGCAGTGATGTACACAAGCTAATGTTTTTTTTTATTATCTCTACTTAATCTTATCTGTCCTAGAAGTGCAGCGGTTAGCACTTGCTGAGTTGTACCTGGTCCTGGGAGTCTGCGGGTTCTCTGGAGCTGCATGGCTGCTCCTGGAACTGTGAGATTTGGCACGAAGCTTCTCCTGCTTTGCTTTTCTTGGGCCTGAGTTTCTGTCTCTTGGCCCAGGAGGTCAAAGATTGGCTGGTGCTGCCAACAGAACAGATCAGTGTCAGTGTGGAATGCTTCCTTAGGAACAATGATTAATGAATTAACAAGACTTAAAATAAAAAATAAAAGAAATAAAATGCCATTTGCCAACATGTTTCACACCAGCCACAGTAAGAACGATTCCCTGTCTTTAGATGTTATAATCATACATACCCAGAGGTTCTTGGCTGGTAGACTAATCGATTAAGTCCCTCCACTCCAAGAGGCCTCTCATCAGGAAAATCCAGCTGGCACCCAATAGCAGTAGTCTCTGTGGCTTGCTGGAAGTTAGAGGACCAGTGATGCTTCTCCCTCCCTTGACCGCCATCCTCGTCTTCCCCTGGAGACCCAGCAGGTTCCATACACGGTTCCCAGGTAGACAGAGTCCCGTATCCACTGCTGAGCATCGTAGTTACCCGCTCCTCCCCCTGGTTGGCGGTTTCGGATCTGTTCAGAGGAGGTGCAGGGGAGCTAAAAGGAGCATGGGCAGGAGCTGCCAGTCTGTCATTGTCACTGGGCACGTTTTTGGTGACTGTGTGATCCCTGGAGATGAGGGGGAAAATGTAACCCTTTGTGTCAGTAGTAGTTTTGGTCACTAGAGTTGGAGAGAGCTCTGTTTGTGGATGTACAGTGGCCTGGCGGTTCTGGAGCTGGACCAGAGCCTTAATTTCATCCTGAATCAACTGAGAAAAAGAATAGCATGTCATTCTTTTACTGGATGAATAAATACTAGTAGTCGATATAAGAGGACATGACAAAACCAAAGCTTACCTGTATTTGGCACTGGTATTGTTCCTGCTGTGCGAGTATCTGCTCTTGGTATTGCTTCTCAACCAGCTGAAATAGATGCAGCCATCGGCCCTGTTGCAGGAAAAATCAGAAAGTTTTACATTCCACAACATAAATACACTGTCAGTATTTACTGAAATTCAATGTTTGCCTTTTACAGGGTTTTCATCTTAAGAGTGCAGGGGTTACAGATTACACTGGACACTTAGCATGTGTTAGCCATTTAAATTTCACTGCAGGCTGCTTCACTCCTCTGCTGCGCTGTAAGTTGTCTGCAGTGTGTTATTACCATTACGGTCCACTTCGCATAATAACATAAAAGATCCTAAGAAGTTTTGTGCCGTCAGTGAATACATGACTGAAGTGATATAGAGAAAGCATATGGGTGTAATTTACATGATAGACAATTTAATAATCAGTAAAAAATGTGTTTTGCCCCCGGTGTTTTAACTGAAACTGTTTAAGCCTGATAATAACAATAATAATAACTTTATTTGTATAGCACTTATCTAAACAAGGTTAAAAAGGGCTTCACACAGACATCCATGGCAAAATAAGGACGAACCATACAAGCAAAGTGCCAAAGCCTCAGAATAGTCTGCTTTATGCTACTGTGTGGGCTGAGCGAACTTACTGTCAGGTGTGATCTGAACAAAAAAATAAAAGTGACAGCTCATAAATGAGGTTGCCAGCTGCCACAGCAGCTAACCCCCAACTTCACTTTCCCCATCGCACTTATCATCACATTTGAACTTTGTAACTCTTGCATTTCAGGCTCTGTGATATCTTCCCACCTCACAATCCTTCCAGATCTCAGGGTCTGTCTCTCCACTACTCTGGATCTCCTGGACCAAAGCCCTAAGGGTCTCCAGGGAGCTTGGGTTGATGAATGGGAGGTTCTTCCCTTGTTCGAATGCTTCCTTTGTGCTCAGACACAGACTCCTGCAACAAAGTCATATATTAATATCAAACTGCATGCCCTTGTTAAGGATTGTAAAAAAAATAGATACATGAATCTTTAGGTCTTCAGATTCTATTTCTAACCCTATCCCATGACTCTTTAAATTTGACTGATATTCATTAGGGATTTTCCACGTCTGAATTATATTCAATTTGATGAAATTCTATAAAACTATCAGAGAGCTCGTTCACAGATAATACATTAAAATTTGTATGATTTAATTGAATAACATTTATATGTATATTCAGTATTATTCAGTGGATTTGGTAAAAAAAAAGCATATATTCTTAAAGCTGCTTTTATTAGTCACTTGCAATTGCACACTAAACATTAATGTGCAATAATTTGGGGGTTTTACTTAAAATACTAAAATGGTTCAGCCAAGTTGTGATGGCCACTCTTTGATGTTTCATAGAAAATTATTATTTGCAATAAAAAGCAAAAAACAGATCAACAATTTGAATGGTTGTAGCCGCACCGTCCACAGTGTTATATTTGAACTTTAACAGGGAAACCATTTCCTTTTTTTCCTATAAAAAATATGGTTAGTGTGTCTTCGGCTACTGCACCTGATCTTGTTGCATGCTGGTGTAATGAACACGGGCCTGCTCTCCACAGTGCCTCCTGTTGTTTGGGAGGCCGAGTGTCTGCCCTCTGAGACGGCCAGGCCCGAGGCCGATGTCCCCTCGGAGGACAGCAAAGAGGTCTCACTCTCCTTCCCCCCATCCCCGTCAGCACTGACATGGCAATGGCTCAAAGCCCCTGAGCTGGACACATCCTCAGAGATACTGTCATCTGTGGACATGTTTATGGGCCCATGCAGGGGGGGGCAGTCTGACAGCTAGAGACAAAGAGCGGGGGGAAACCAAAGACAATCAGCATCAGGAGAGTTGGAAAAGTAAATACATTTGCTTGTGTGCTGTACTGACATACACTACTGTATTTTCCTTTTCTGCTTCTTAATATTTTTACTTCATGACATTTCGAGTGAATGACATATTGTACTTTTTATTTACTTTTTACGCCACTATATCAATCTGACAGCTTGATTACTAGCTGCTTTACAGACTCAGAACATATTAAGAACGTCAAAATATGATCGACGTTATATAGAAATTAAGCTTGAACATGTAAATAAGTCAACGATCCAAAAATAAATCATCAACTTTTTTGACAACCAATGAATCTATTTCATGCACAGACAAACTAATATTTCAGATTATTAAAACTGAAAGTTGATGAATATAAGAATGTGTGTCTGAAGGTATCATGTTGACTGTGAGTGATCTACCTCGCTAACTTGCATATTTATAACCTGGTCATAGCAAGATTACTCTAGTAACAAAGTGTCTTTAAAATACAGTCTCTGATTTGGGAAAACTGGCAGAAAATTATTAACATTTCTTATTGTTTTCCTTAACAGGTCCAGATCAAAAACTACATATTCACTTGTAAAATGTGTACAGAATAACAGGGAGCGTAAAGGCTGTTCACAGCCTTGTCAGATTTTGTTAAACCTTTACCTCTATTTTTTTTTAAACTTAAAACACAAAACTGGAAATTCTGCTGCTGTTATCTCCATCGAGACCACATCAGAACAGGTCCAGATCAAACATTCTCTATCTAGACTTGTCAAACCTGGACTAGATAAAGAGGTAGAGCATAATGACTGTGTAAAAACACCATTTCCAAGTTGTGAAACCTTTACTCCATTATGATGCAATAAAGACAGATTTCATCTCTATACCACATCACCCTAACTTGTCATATCAGGTCTTAATGAAATTGTTCACTTGGTTTCACCTTCACTGCCTACGATCATCTGCCATCAACATTCAACAGTTACAAAACATAAACACAACCTAATCCACATATTTAATCTAATGTGTACATGATGCACATTAGCATCCGCGTCTCTGTCTCCTGTCTGCAGTGACCTGTGCTTCCTGTCTGCACCCTGTGTGTTATAAATGACATATGACGGTACAGCTTTGATTGACTAGATGATTAACTTAGCCACCATTAGTACAATCAACACAGACACGTAGCATGTTAGCATCTGCTGCTGTTTGGACTATTTAACAAGAGCTTCTGCATGATCTGATTTAGCTTGGGTTAGCTCCAGATGCTCCAGATGCTGCAGACTCCTCAGGTCGCCCGGGTTAGTGAGTCAGTCAGTCACCACCCAGCTAACCTGCCAGCCACAGACACCACTCGCAGCCCATACGAGTCGTTAGCTCGCTAGCCAAGTTGAGCTAAGTTGGTGTATTACAGGTTAGTAAGCGCAGCGTGGGAAGTGAAATGGAAACACACACGAGACTAGACGCAGCATGACAGAGGATGGAGAGCCAGGGGCAGCCTGCACAGAAGAACAGTCCCCTACCTGTTCACTTGTAGCATCGTTTCATCCATATCCCTCCGGGTGGACACAGTAGCTAGCTGCTCGCTGGTTGGACACTGCACTGCAGAGATCTCCGGCCGCTGTGGCGTTTGCAGCCCGCCACGCTATTGGTCAGAGCAGAGTTAAAATGGGGAGCAGCGACTGGCCGACACCTTACCCGTGTTTCTATTGGCCGTTCAGGGGAAGGAGGCGTGCAAACAAGTTGGGGCAGGGAAGACACTGCGTTCAAAAACAAATGGCTTCAAAATAATATGGTAAAGAAAACAAGACAAGACGGAAGCTGATACGCACTGGATCATACACATCTGTCGGGGGAAATACTCTCCTGTGCTCTATTGTGACAGGCAGTTTGACTTCCTGTTTCAGTTCACTTTCGAATTAGGGAAAACCTTTTTGTGAATAAGAAAAGCTTTTTTAATGGAACATAAACAACATACACCACATAAATGTAGACTAAGACAATATAAATCATATATGAAAGATTGATCCGTAACAGTCAGTGATGAGAAAAATGTAAGAAATAAATTAGGAAAGCAAAACAAGAGAATAGCCAAACAGTGTCTGATTTCATTGAGAAATCTATCAGTCGGATTTCCTAAGCCGCATCTTCGCCCCAAGAAATTTGTTTACCCCATGTCTAGACCATGTCAGACCAGATTTGGATCAAAATGCCAAAACTAGTGCAAGTGCAAAGAGAGCATATTCTATTGGGCCTCTGATGGTCCCTCCACCCATTTATTTCCTTCCCTATCAGCATTTCCTGTAGTCTCAAAGTTACCATAAGGACCAGTGCAGACTGAAATTATATATCAATCATCTGGAAATATTTTCACAATTTATAGAAAATAATTCTTTAAAGTTTTTAAGCTAAATCATTATGGATTCACAGATATATTCCAGTTTTCTTAATTTTCATCTTCATCTTTTGAGGTCAGATTTTAAAATGTCTCTGTGGGCTCATAATCCCCTGGCTTCATAAAAAGAAACAACTGCACCTGGGCCTCAACTAAGTAAATGACCTCCAGGGGCTGAGCCTGTGACGACAGGATTCCCTGTGGAACCCTTTGGAGACGATGTGGGCCTATCAGTAAAACGCTGAGGAAGGAGGGCGCCCACTTGTAAAGCTGAAAGGTGCCATCTCTCACTTGACCATCCAGTAGGTCTCCTGTATGCAAGCAAGGGCTATTAACATCTAGTCCTTATAACAGAACCTGCAGATGTCAGTACTCTGAAGGTCATTGGTTTGTGTTAATTTGATTAATATACATTTATAATGTCAGCACAATTAAACTATCTGAATTAAAACTACAATTTGATATAGATCCTCTCTATTACATTGCTAAAATAATGCAGGACCTGCCTTAGTTTTATATTTTCAATACATTTGCAGAAAATTCCAGAGACTCTCTGGGGCTCTGGCAATTTGTCCACTTGGTATAGTTGGTACTAGTTAACTAAAGGTTGAATTCTTCCAAGAATAACCTGACACCACAATAACTGTCCCCTGAGCGATTCATCAGTCACACTATATATGATGTACTACAGTAGACTTGACTGTACATACAGTGTATCTTAGATTATGAAAGGCATCAGTTGGGCAAAAGGCTGATGAAATGATGATGACTTGAATGTGCTATGTAACAGTTCAGATCTCTGAGTAGATCATAAACTGCAGTGCACTTGGAATCACAGACAATACATCTCTTACCAGACCTTAGATAACCTGACAGTATAGAAAACATTGCATGAGTATTTATGAGAATATAATAACGTGTACACAGTTGTGGGCAGGATGTTACTGTTCAGTTCTGTTGTGGTAATGTCACCTATCCTTATCCCATAATGTCCACCCAGACAACACAACTCATCCCCGCATCCCTTAGAGCTCGACCACCCGTCACGAACCCCAATCCATCTGACAAATCATGCTTCCACACCACCCTATACCACCCTAATATTGTCCGTCATAGACCATGTATCCTAACGTATAGACCATTCCCCACACCTCTCAAACCACAGAATGTACCCTTCATACCCACGTATTTTAGATCCTATTAGACATCTAGAAGTTGATGGTTTTTCTTTTAATAAAACCTAAAGAATTGCAACACTATGAATTGTGATAGTTAAGATGACAATGCATCCTGTATTAGTTAACACAAATGCAGTATTCTCATTATCGATTCATCTAAGAATTATTTTCTCAATTAATAGTTAAATCATCCGTTCTATAAAGACATAAAAACTATCCATCACCATTCCCTAGAGCAAAAGATACCATCCTCATATGTCTTGTTTTGGCTGATAAAAGACATTAAATTTACTCTAATGTTAGGCAGCACATTGTCACATGGGACAAGTCACATGTTTTGCTTTTTGCTTGGAAATGGGCCAAAAGAACCAATTAATCATCAAAATATCTGCAGATTTTCTTCATGTTAATCGACTTACCCATAAATATATTACTCTTTCCAGTTTTATCTACAGCCATGTGTTTTGGGCTGATTGCTACCATCGACATGCAAACATGCTCACAGTGATCACAAAGGAAACTGAAAACATTTGGAGAGTATCATTAGTTTTGCAGCTGTTTGGTTGTAAGCTAATATTAATTTGTCCAATAGAAAGTATCTGTATTTTGATTTGATGACAGTGTTAGATAAAAGAGGGAATCTTTAAATGATTAACTAAAACTCCCAATGTTATTAGGTAAATGGTTTGTGTTTATATAGACAAAACCATGAATAGTTTGTATTACCTAATTTCTAAGTGTACTAAGTGTCTTGCCCAAAGACACTTAGTATAAAATGCGGGAGACTGGGTTCGAACCGCTGACCCGCTGGTTAGAGGACAACCCGCTACCTCCTGAACCACAATTCCATGTTTGTACAGAGAACCCAGAAGAAGAGGAAAAGGTTTGACGTGGCTTTTATCCTAATCCTGAGCAATATGGGCGTCTGTAGCTAATTTAATGAAAATGCACCAAACACTAATTCAGAAAGAGATACAAATATAAACCTCAACATGGTGGCAGAAGCAGAACAGTTGGACGATCAGCAAAGTCAGTAGGATTCACCATCCATAGATGCATGCAGCAGCCATGGCAAGTATTTAATAAATGTACACAATGATGCAACTTCACTCTCACTTTAACGTATCACTGACCTCAACAAGCAGCATTTATGGAGTTTTTCCCATGGTCCATGTCCACGGGGCAAAAACAACAATCTTTGCACCTTGTTTTTTTACTTATAATAAGAGGTATTTTTGCAAGCAGTTACTTTTAAGTAGAGGCTTAATAGGGTTGGATAACACATTGCTGAAACACAATAAATCACTCTGACACCTGTATTGAAAATACAATTTATTACACTGAGTAATAAATACATACAAAGATGCAAGTAACAGCATTTTCCATTTTTTCAATACCAAAACCAACCTCAACACGAATGAACCAATGCATTTGGCACATTTCTGTCCCTCGCTCACTCGGTCATGTGTGTTCTAGGGGTCTGAGAAACAGACCAAACACTATCAAAAAGAAGTCTCCATCTGCCCCTGTACGAGCCATGCAGTGTCTACAAATTAACCATGGGCCCTTTCGCATGCATTATTCTTTAAAATTCATTTCTTTAAAAATTGAGTCAAAACTAAGATCCCAAAAGTGGGGCATAAAAACACATGATATCCTCCATGATAATTGAATTCCAACAACCCACATGTAATTAATATGATCCTCTCCAACCCTCAGGAATCGTGTTACTGTTTTTTGTTTGTTTTTTTTTCTCCTCTAGGAGCTTGCTTTTCCATCCCCTGTTCATTTACTTCCTCCTCTCAAAGGAAAGGCCATGCAAGTTATTTATTTTTTTCATGAGACACACACAGTTGGTTCTTTTCGCAGGGACGGCTGTGTGTTCGTAGCTAGGACCTGGCGTTTCTCTCCGTCTCCGCCAAGCACTCACGCACCAGCCCTCTAGCATGGATTATTCCTACCAAGAAAACGCAAAGACACTTCAGTTTAACAAACTTTTAGTTACACACATCTGTACTATGTTTTACACATGCAGATCCAGGTTTACACTGACCTCTTTTCAGTCTCTCCATTGCACTCTTACTTCCGGCATATGTGGGCCTAATCTCCTTGCCAAGCTCTTCGATGATGGCCAGCAGCTCTGCATATTTGTTCTGAGGCACTTGGCTGCCAGTGGAACCCTGAAGTAGGAGCAAACAGTTCAAGATGAGCCACGTTAAACACATCTGAGGAGATTACAATAAGGAAAGAAGCAACAGCTTAAACTGTTAGGGATATAACAATATGTTAGGGATATAACAATATGAGGAACAGTTAACGGTTAAAGCCAAACAGGTTGACTTATCAAATGTACCTGTGAGAATCCCAGAGATGGAGGTCCGTAGTCACTCAGCAGAGGCCTGTAAGACTGCAACGTGGCCAGGTTAGCTGCTGAGGCAGACTGGAGATTTCCAACTGTGGACAGATCAAAAGTGTAAAGTTTAACAACTAATCTTGATTAGTTCTTGGATATAATTGAGTTTTAAAGATTAAAGAAAACTGTGAAGAAATAAAAATGACATGCGATCACAACCTCTCACATCCCAAAGCAAAATCTTTAAAAAATCTTGTTTTGTAAACTGTCAGCTATTAGTACTTTGACAGTAACATTTCTGAATTGTGAATAAATAGATCTCTCACACTTCATCAGACTAAGCTCAACTATTGCCCCTCACTACAACATACATGTTTCAACCATGTTATATGAGTCAAAAACCATGCTGTATGACTGTGGAACCAAAATCTGCTTTTACTTTAAGGGCAAGTTCACATCTTTGTAAAGTCTGTCTTGAAACAAAAGCCAGTTGTTCATATGAACAGTGAAACATTATTCCTGGTTCCACTTTGCAGTCGTCACATAGAAGATGCCCACATTGCAACATGTCTGACTCAGACAGCCCACGCGTTGTGTTGTCTTATGATGAATTTGGCAATTAACAATATTTTTGCACACAATGAGGACTGTGGATTTTGTGCTCAACCACAATGTTCAGTATGGACATGAGGAACGATTACAGCTAATTAAAAGCCTGTTTCAATGATAAGATGGCCTCTGACTATTGTTGAGGACAAAATGATCCCATCGAGCATTACTGAATCACTGAGCAGACCCATCAGCCACAGGCCCACATACCGATGGGGTCAGAACAGAAGGGCCTCTTTTTGAAGTCAAACAACTCGGCTATAAAAAGACTCAAATCA
Organism: Pseudopleuronectes americanus; assembly: GCA_038501795.1. Classification (NCBI taxonomy): domain Eukaryota; kingdom Metazoa; phylum Chordata; class Actinopteri; order Pleuronectiformes; family Pleuronectidae; genus Pseudopleuronectes; species Pseudopleuronectes americanus. The sequence goes on along the minus strand of CM076733.1, from coordinate 2,731,511 downwards.
ACAACGACATTTTCACCAGAAGCACAAAAAGAGACAAGGAAGACAAAAGATACACTGAATAAAAATGACCAAAACCATCAAAAAGACATATAAAGCTACCTAATAAGACACAAAATGACAAATAAAAAACTGATCTTAACCCAGAAAATGACCTACAGGAACACAAATCTATCCAAACACACATGAAAAAAACACAAAGAGACACCAAATAACCTAAAAAGACATAAAACTGCCCAAATGACCAAATTATACACCACACTACCAGAACACACCTAATGAGACACAAAACAATTTAAAAATCTAAAAATCACCAGGAAAAGAGAGAAAATCCCTTAATTTAGACACAATGACCCAAATAAAAAAGACTACAAAGAGATGCGTCCACAAAAAGACAGCGAATGACTGAGAGGGACCAGAGATGGCCCGAAACAGTCAGGAGCAACCACACAGAGAAGATACAACTGCAAGGAAACACGAATCCATCACATAAAGACTGAAAAGACGGGTCAGTGGTTGTCAGATCCTTCATGCTGGAGTACAGGGGCCGTTCACATGTCGGTGCCCTGTGGTCTGTTGTCTCATGATCCATCCGCAGCCTGGCGTAAAGACTAACGAGCAACTCAGTAGGTCTACACTTTTCCGACGCGAATCCTTCCTCCACCTCTGGTGACTGAAATAAACTAGAGAATAACGTGGTTTTCTTTCTTCCTGTAGCTTTTCTCCTCCATTACCGCTGCTCCCCTGCTGCTTTGTTCCCCTGTAATACCCGTCCTCCGCCGGCAGGTGTCCTCGAAGAGTCGGGAAAGGCTCAGAGGCAGATCGATCAGCAGCTCCGACCGAGGAGCATCATGGAGGAAGCGGAACGACGCTGCCTCAACAAGACACTACCGACACATTTCTGTCACCGCGGAACAACGGCGGCCGCCCGGCGGGACCGCGACCCCGGACGACGGGGAAGATCGTTTTCCGAACCGCCGTCTCCTCGCCTCGCACACCGGCTGCGTTTCTTCGCCGGCCGATCCCGCGGATGGCGCTCTTTTACATTAGTAATAATGGCGGATATGAATTAGCCTAGCTCCCAGGATCTGACCCTACATATATAACTGGACAAAAACTACAGACACGGTCTTTCTCCAGGTATTCTCCGAGACCCCGAATGTAACACACGGTTTAACCGACGGATCCTCGGGTTTTCCGCCACGTTTTCTCCTTACCCTGGTTCCCAGAAGTTCCCGGAATGTGCTGATGGACGTTCGGTTTATAAGACATTCCCAGAGACATTGTAAATTAAAGAAATAAAAATGACCCGAAATTCAGTGAAGCGTCTGTCTCTCACTTTTTGTTTACAACAGCGGCACCGGCAAATATGGCCGTCACTTTATATTGACACCCACTGTGCTTTGTAACACTGCAACTGTACCGCTGCGGCTGATCCGAGAAAAGTGCTTTTTAAAGATCACATTTTACACGAAAAACGTCATTTTGCTCCGACGGAGCGGAGGATTCCACGCAGCTTTAACACGCGTTTAACCCGCAGCGGCGATCGGGAGGAGAACTTTAAACAGCACTTTGTAAACTCTTTTTTTTTAAATACTCTACGAACATGTGAAGAGTTTTCTCACACATTTTTAAGTCCCACGAACCCACATTAAAAACACACAGACGAGGTTTAAAGATCAAAATAACAAACCCTATGTGTGATTATATTACATATAAATATGATTTAAGTGTGATATGTGATATATGTAGGAAGCGGGTTTTAGTACGTGATATAAAACGCTTTTGTTTGTAGATACCTGTCTTTGTTTGTGGGGCCGCGTCCATTACTTCCTCTACATTAATAACACAAAAATAAAAAAAAAGTTCCAGGTAAATTAGTTGGAAGGATCAGATTAAAGGATCCACTCCCTTTATGTGGTCGTGGATCCGCTGTCCTCTTCAAATAAGAGCCAGGAGAAGAAGTGCAGCTCTTTATACGTGTCCCCTCACATCAGACCCCCACTGCAGGGCCACATGGTCGATCGCACAAGAACAAGGTCTGGCCCCCAGTCCTGGTCCCCCGGGGGTCATGACCCCGGGGCCCCTGATGTGGTGGGGGGGACAGAGAGCAGTGGTGGAAAGGGACATTTACTCCAAGCACAACAATGAGCATTTCATGTGTGCTGTGCTCATGATTTTATGACCTCTTTTATTTTGAAAAGTGCTCTAATAATTAAGTTATTTCTCATTCCAAGTCACCACGTTTTTGTACTATTTGTCTCATCATTTTTTTTCTGATAACTTTGTTAACTCATAAACTCATAAATAAAATTCAAATAAGTACCACAAATATACAAGTGAGTTATGTGTTATTCTACGTTGAGAAATTCAAGAGTTGAGCAGTAGTATACAAATCATTCAAATTAGCGCCTCATTTACCATTTAATATATGATATAAAAGGCCAATCTACATTACAATAACTTGTACTTTTTCTCATGTAAAATATTGTAGAGGAGTAAATTTACACCCTGCTAGTTTCATTTCAAGATCAAGTATTTTTTCCACCATTGAAGAGGTAATAATCAAAAATGTACAGTCTAAACGGAAACCGCACTGGTATGCTGATTTTTAAATAGGCAGGGTATCAAATACGATGTTTGATTTTATGATTGTGACTTAAAATGTCACCTCTGAAGCAGTGCAGCAAATGTAATCAACAAATACATTCTGATGCATTATAATAAATGTGCTTTAGCCATAAAGTCAGATTTTCTATCCCAACAATTTTATCAAATAATTATGCCATGTTACGGATTAAATCTACAGCTGTATTACAGTAGATGAAATAAGCTGCAGCTCAACCACATACAAAAGTAAAATGACACTGACATTACTGCATCGGTAATAATAGAAGCAATATCCCATGAAAAAGACACAAGATTAAGATTAAAGTCTAAACGCTACGAATATGAACATCATGACAGTACTATGAGGTAGAAGTATACAGAGCTTTATTGAGCATTGCACTCATTCATGTACAGGTAATGTTGAATTTTTGTACAACTCTTGTCAGTAGTGCAACTCGTGCAAAGTTCAAAAGAGGAAAAAAAAACAAAAAACTATTCAAGTGTTTCAACTTCAGAGGAACCAATGGGCCTTGACATTTTTCGGCATCCAAAAACATTACATCAGCAGCCCATGTACAGAACACCGAAAGACTAAATAAAAACATGAGGTGTTTGCTTGGATATATATTCATTTATAGGGTGGGCTCATGTTATAGGGAGCAGAGCTTATGTTTTCATTGAGGTCTCTGCCAATACTGTCCAACAGTTGAGATGTGCTGCATCAAGAGATTCAATTTGGATCACTTTACAATTTCCTACCTTTTCCTTGATTTTTTCACTTGTCTTTAAATGCATCAGAGAAAATACACTTGATAAGCGTGGCTAACCCACAGGTGAAGGATGTGTTCGAGTTGCTGTGTTCAGAGCATACGCTGACAGAATACATCTCTTAAGACAGATGTATCCAGACATTGGTCTGTCCCTTCCAGTGCAGATTGAATAGAATGCCACATAGGAATGAGGAGGCAAAGATGTGCACTATTAAACAGAAGCTCTCATTGATTTTAATTACAACTGGGTCCAAAAAAGCAGAGGCATAAGGTGTGTGGGGGGGGGGTTTAGGACGTTGTAGTGCAAAGATGACGAGTTGTAAATCCAGCTGAAGACAGAGCCACACAGTAACATTACTGAGTTGAGTCGTAGAGGGATCCTTTGAGTTATAGTCATGCATTTCAGAGTAAAACCTAAGATTTTTCTTTGTTTTTCTTTTCGAGGGTCTTTGTATGAGTTTAACACCTGAGCGGATTTTTCCATTAAAAATAATAAATAAAGCAAAGGTAGAAGGGAACACACCTCCGAACAGAGCAGTGGTCGCTCTGAAACCCATTTGAGAATCAAAAGGTTGTGGGTCTTTGTCAAGGATTTCGCAGAATTTCTTGACTGTTGCACAATATTTGTTTCTCATTGTAATTCCAGCTTGTCCAGCCACATATCACCAACACCATAACAGAAGCAAGTTGACTGAGGCTAAGTCAGGGGGAAGACCAAAGTTTTTGTTTTTAAAACAAACTGGAACATCAAGTCAAGGAAAACGTTTTTGATGGATTCAGTTAAGACAGCACAAATCTTAACCTCATTAAAAGCAAATAGGTCACGCTTAACAAATATAAGCAGTATATAAACATTTAAAAAAAATGACTTGGCAGATTTAAGTGTATATTTACGTCTTGTCAAAACAACTCCTCCTATGGACACCCATGTGTAGTGGATACTTGTGTTAAACCAAATGATAAAAGGACAGTTGCACTTATATAAATGGTGTCTTCATAGGAGAAGTTATAAGTTAAGTGTTTGACAGTGATGTTAAAAACATCCTTTATCTGCATAAAACTACATTTTAGTGTGATTCCATTTTAATTTGTGTCTGCATACTGGTTATAATGCTAAACGGGAGATTCGTTCTGGACCTTTTCGTTGTAAAAATGAATACAATGTGCTGCTGTCTGATTCAACTCAACCCTCAGAGGTTTCAAAAACTGTATTTTTGGGGAAATATTCTCATATGTTCCTGCACTATAAATAGAAATAAATGAACAGCTGACACTAAAACAAATCTTCCCTTGCAAGTGCTTTGTAAAAGGTGCCTGATGGCCGCAGCCGTTTGTACTGACACACTGCACGTCTGACAACTCCTGGCTGATAGAGACAAAGGGGAAACAAGTTATGAAAATGGAAGAGAATGAACTAAGGAATTTTTATCAGATATCCAACACAAATATATACAGCAAAACAAACTGGTTTATGGACATTTTGGTCTTTGTCTCGTGAGCAAATAGAACAGCTAGAGCATCAGAAAGATGGAACACATCAGGTCTTTAAGCAGTTGACTAGACTAAATGTCTAAACCACTTCTACTTCAAAATAACCAAAACTTTACTTTAGTGCTGAATAATGTCTGCAGAACGATGAACCCACAGTTCTCATCACACATTACTATAGCATAGTGGTTTAGCATTAAATGCCATGTTTTCTAAAGACACAAAGTTGTCAGACATGATGACCTTTGTCTTGTTCACCTCTGGTCTCGACCGAGAAAGACATTTGTTGCTTCTTACCAGGTAATCTGGACTGAACATCTTAAAGAATGTATTAGCAGTGAATAACAGCAACAGGCAAACTTGCCCTCTAGGTTTAAACTCTGTCTGGATCAATATATCACATATCTTCTCACTCTGAATGTCAGAGGACAATAAATCACCTGTTAAATATCTGGGTGAAAAAAAGAGTCTCTGGAGATAAGAAACCAAAAAACCCTGAAATCTTTTCTCTGTACAACCCCTTCTTACATCTGAGCATCACCACGGCTCGTTGCGACACCTCTGACCCTCGAGACAATGGGAACTTGAGGGAGGGAGTGTGAGGGTGCAGAACAAGGAACAACGGTCCTGGAGCCTGCAGTGCAGAGATAGACATTAACTGAGTCAGATCCCATCAGAGTGGGATGTGGACTCGAGGGGTGGAGACATGATTGACGCCCATGAAGACGAGTGGTCCACCCCAAACTATGTGTTGGGTGCGTGACTCAGACTTTGAGGATGGAGCTGCTGCCTCTTCTGCAGCTCCTGCACAGCGAGCTGCTGGCACTGGTCCGATGTCGACAGCTTGTTAATTAATGGAGACACACAGTTTGCTGGAATGATCAGTCCTGGAAAGGAAACAGGGTAGATAATTAACTATGAGCCTAAGTATAGTATGCAGCTGATATCAAAGGGACAGTTATACATTTTGATTTATAGTCAGTTTCGTTATCGGGCTGAGTTTGATGGGAAGATTATCACAAGCCTCATGTGTGCAGCAAATATCAAGCTGGCAATCCCAAAGAGCCTCAGGCCAAGAAACACTCTGTCTCACGACACACCTCAAAACCAAAACCTGTCGTTTTCCCACAGAGGTAACACACAAATAACAAATGAATTATGAGCTATACAAGGAGCTAGAGGTTCTGTTACTTTTAGACAGAGCCTTAATAGCCATTCCCCCATTCCAGCCATTATACTGAGCTAAACTAATTCTAACTTCTAGTATGATTGTTGTATCAATCTTCATTTGGAAAAAAATGCCCTTTTAGTTTGAGGAGAAATTCACTTATTCATGCAACCTTATTTGCAAAGACTGAAGGACACAAGCACTATAACTTACATAACAAAACGTCAATCTACAGCATAGGACAGTGGAAGGAAAACAAAGTCTATGTGGCGTACTAAGGAAACTAAGAAAAAGAAAATCAGTCCTTCCCTGCAGTAAACTACAGTTTCTCGTAATGTCATTAATTATGTTAAAGCCACCTGGGTTTAAAGGAGGAAACAGACTGAATAACAATGAAAGTTTATTCATCACATTTTTGATTAAATGCATACTAGCCATTTAAGAGATGAGCATCTTTACCAACTTTTTATGTTGAACAACACATTCAACATAAAAGCCTCCTGCAGCATAATCCACTGTTACAACACTCACTCTATTTATAGTTTATAGGTGTAAATCATCTCCTGACAGCCTTCCAACAGATATTAAAATACTTCTCACAATGACATTAAAAGTATTTTGAAGACCTTTTATATATAAGACCTGCAAGCACCTGAACATATTTCCTAGAATAGTGATATATGGAGGGAACACATTGTGGCCTTTTGTCCTCACTGGAGACCAAGAACCTTGGGTAGTGATTGAACTTCTCAGTAAGAAAGCAAACTAGCATTGTTCTTTAAATATGAACCAGCTCCTGTAAAGCAGATTTCCTTCAACTTACCAACTATCCTCTGTCCATCTTCTGTTCTGAGGCGAACAATCTGCACCTTTACATTGGTTCCACTGACGGGGGTTAGGACTTCCTCCAGCTCGTTCCACACACTGAGCACAGAGCCGCACAGAACAAAGTACGTCCTACACCGAAGACCAACTTCACACTGTAGACCCACTGACGCTTTCTTACAGTTCCCCCGCCTGTGAATACAATAAAACACAGACAGATTTACAACCTTGGACGGAGATAGAGGTCAAACGTCTTTAAGTGAACAGATCAACAGAGAAGCTCAAAGTATGGCAGTGGCTTTACAGGGGGAAAGGCTGACGATATGATATAGTTTTGTTATTGATGACAAATAACATGAAAAGAACAAAACCAATCAATGTTTACTTCATCCATCAATGCGATTCATAGTAAAATATTTTTAGTTTTTGGGTACCATCTTCTTCTGATCATTTATAATTAATACATAATCAATTGAGAATTTCAAGCTGCAGGAAGGTAACGTATGTGGAAATTACAAGCTAGTGTTCCTTGTGATATAAGGAAACTGTCTAAAATGGACCTCTAGGGTGCAAATGTATATAATGATTTGGATCTACAGATATTCATTGTTTGTGTTGTTGTGAGATATAATAACAATATAACCAGTATTATCCTTTCACATTAAATGCACATACCAATATGCATGAGAGCAGATTAGTGCCGACGACTTGTACTGGTCAGCCCAGTGCTGCTTGGCATCGTCTGACAACACCTAACAGACAGACAGAGAGAAAAAAAAGAAGTGATGATTCAGCACAAAAGCGTTAAGAGTTCCTCTCAAAGAACAAATTATGAATGTTGTGTAACCTTTTTAAACTTCTTCTTGATGTCTGTGTACGTCTCCAGTTTGACTTGTCTTCCGGTGTTCGGCCTGTAAACCAGGAAAAGCCTCTTCTTACTGTTAACCTCTTTAACCAGTATGGCCGTTTTCTTGTTGTTCCTCATCTGAAAGTGAAAGATAAGGTTTTAAAAAAAGGGCCACGCCACAGATTTTACACGAGGATTTTTTGTTCCTACTTATGGTTGCTACCATTGAGCATGTGGAATCACTGGTATTATGACTTTCTTTGTTTCTATGGAAGATTTGTCAAGTCTGAGAAAATATTGATTTCAGCTTAGGCTTCAGACAATTCTATAACAAGCACTGCAATGAAATTGAGGAAGTCAAGTTTGAAAGATCTGCTTGCACTAGAGACGATGTCAGCACGTCTCTGCATCTTCAATTTTATTCATCCTTTCTAAACCTGTCTGACAGGTCTAAGATGTGCATACATCCAAAATGTTAGGTATCAGGAAATACAATATTTGTGTTCTTGCTGTTGCAGCATCTTTGGTTTGTTTACTTGCTTCAGTTATATCACAGTTAACTAGCCCTCTAACTAATACATTTCCATCACTGTACAAACAATTGTTGACCAAGTAGTTACATTACTTAATGCAAATAAGATCCATTCCATCCGTAGAAACTTAACATCTTCGGGTACGGACCCTTTTTCATAGCAGGAAAAACGTAGGTGTTGCAGAGCATTTGAAAACAACAAAATCCAGTTTCGCTGAGCACATTCCAGAGGTGTGGTATGATGCAAGCTTACTTATTTATTATGACTCATTTACTTTGATGGAACAAAGCCATCGTTGAACAGAGTTACTTTTATCAATACGTTTCCGGCTAATCCAAATCAAAATGTCTGCCAGTCATGTCTTTGTTGGATGGTTAGTTAAACCGCTACAAAAGTATTCACCTGGTGCATTGTTAACCATTTTATAGCCCAAATATGTAATAGATTGCTACTGCAAATAATAGTTGCAGTAGTAGATACTATCAAAAAGGTAGAGATAAAATCTTTTCGCACAGAAAAGATCACATTTATATCTCAAATCTTTCTCAATTTACAATTTCCAAGCCAGATTGCAGAAAGGAAATGTAATTTTAGCCAACACAAAGATTACAAAGCTTTAAACGAGAAAGACCTCCAGCTCTTTCTTACCTGTACATAGAAACCATCATCTGGACCACTCTGATCTGCCCAGGCATGCGTGGCTTCTTCCCATGCCATTCCCCTCTCCACACTCACCTGTCAAAAGAGACACAGATATTAAGTCAGATAAAGAGCAATACCTGTTACACCACAGAAAATATAAAAATGTATAAAGGAACGTACTGTGAAGAGTTCCACATGTCCTGATGTGGTGTAGCCTGGTGTTAGGAATTTCCTGCAGTCAACCTTTTTCACCTTCTCATCACCAGATCCCAGATCTAATACAAGACATGTGAAGGTTAAGGACATACTACCACTCCACTGACTTCAGAGAAGAAAACTGAAAAAACTGAAAATAGTTAAATGAAGAAGTGGTAATAACTATAACATCTTACCAAGAATGCCCATGTCATATCTGCCGTTCTTCTTGGCTTCCTGAATGACTGCTGCAAGTGTGTCAGAAAAGTACTGGAACAAGGCGTTCTGCTGCTGGACTTCCATGCCCAAAATACGATTCAGGAACTTGCCGATGTTGTTGTAGTCTGTCAGTCACAGAGCATTTGCATCAGATTTTAGTTTCCGAATACAGCGCCTAAATATATTTTTAACAAAACAGCTGTAATGCTGTTAGCTTTTGAATCATTTAAAGAAAGAAAAAAATTGAAATTGATATATATATATATATATTGATCACCTTTGTCAAGTGACAGCGTGCCAGATCTGTCCTCGATATTTATGAGTCCGACCCCTATTAGTCCGACTTGAATTTCTACAGGAGAAAATACCATCATTACTATTCAGTGACAGAACAAAAAAACATTACTTTTTTTTAATAAAAAAAAATAATACACAACAGAAAAATACAGCAATCAAATGAATGAACATATGTCAGAATGAAACTGATTCACTGCCTTGTTAGCAACAGCATGAGTCATACCTTTGAAGAAATCCCCTTTAAAGTTAGAGGGCGGAGGCACTAATGGAGAATCCAGTTTCACAATTGACTTCATCACAATTTCCAGAGCACTTCTGCCATACTGTAGCAAAGATAAACATGAGTGAGCCACTGGAAAATAAAGACAACTACAGGAACTTCCCTCAGACCAATTCTTGATGTACTTACTTTGTTGTCAAAATTGAACCTGCTGAGATCTCGGGTTTCTGTCGCTCTTCTGTCTCCGTGAGTCAGAGCACCCTGTTAGAAAGGATCCCCACAAATGGAATAAGTGTTAAGTATAAATGATAATGTGAAATACATTTTCAGCACAAATCCCAATTAAAAATTCAGAGGGTCCTTACCAGGCTTTCAAGTCGTTTGGCAACTATGGATGCAAATCTCTGCTCCCCTGCAAGCTCCGATATGAGGAAGACATATTCTGGAGCTGTAACCTGGTTTGACCTGTGAGTTCTCCCTGTGTCCAAACAAATAAGGGGGAAAAAATCTTGGTACATTTTAAACCATAAATCTATTATACAATAGAAGTTCAGAGGATCCCAGCGGTATCAACTGACCAAACTGCTGTATAGCTCTGTCTGCGCTCCATGGAAGCTCTAGTGTCATGTGGACTCTCCGCCGCTGGTTCTTCACTCGACGATCAGCCTGCAAGGAAATACCTGAGCTGGCAGCTTCTGAGATGATGGCTATGTTCTGGTTGGAAAGAAAGACAACTACAGTTACTTTTCACATTAAAATAGATCCTTCAGTATAACAGAGAAACAGGTACAGGGACAGAGCCTGGATGGTGCTTCGTAATAAGTGAATCAAATTGCTGCTTTCACACCCATTCTGTTCGCTGGAGTTCAATCCAGCTGCATTAGCCTGTTTCTTGCAGTTTGTTGATGTGAATTTTGAAATGGTGTGGACCACACATAATGATGGACGACGTGTATTAACTTCTTCCCACTATCCATAAAAAGAAGCCAAAATATCTGGAATACAAACGCTGCCATCTTGCACATTTGGAGCCAGTCTGTGCAGTAGTGATCAGTGAATGGAGTGTTATTATGCTGCATTTGAACAATCATCGTTTTTAATAGCATCAAATAACTTATCAAAACCAATCCTATCAGAAAGATTTACACTTTAGATGATATCTTCAGTGTCAAGATACCTAAAATGACAGAAACCATCTCTAAGAAAAATTTATTTGATGTATGAGGCTGAGGTTGGGTCCATGTCTCACCCACTAACATGTAGAAGACACGTTTATGAACTTTATTGCAACAAGCGCCCAACTGCTTTCACTTTAGGGGAAGCAGTCATGTGATTCTTTGTTTAAAGTCCATGGTGTGGACTAACTTGGCCAAGACAGCCTGACAGGAGGGCTCCAGTCCAGTTCCAGATGGACTTGTTTGTGAAAACCAACTAACTTTGTGTTTTTGGGTGACTGTTACTATGCAATTTCAGCACTACTAACAAACTACTAATTACAAGCCATCTGTAGGTATTGTTATGAACCATGCGCCTGTTGCCATGTGAGTGTTTAGAGAGGGATTAAGCAATCATGTGTAAAGCTTGTGTGCAACATACTTTGGCAGTTGTAAATTAAAAGGAAAATTATATGTAGTGACTTTTGGCCTGGAACATAATAAACAAGGCCTCTTTACCTTTGTAATTATTTTTATGATATTAATCTGAAATCTTAAGCAATAATAATAACTCTTTTTCACTAGAAAACAAAAACACAAATAGTTCTGTTAGGTGCTTAAAATGTCAGAATTTCCAAATGATTTCATGTAACACTGGCGATGTATTGTGGATTTATGTGAATGGTTCAGAGGAAATTAACCAAACTGCGCGTGTGAAAGCAACCAAAGAGAGACAGTAACAGTAATTAAAGTGCAAAACCTCTGATGTATTATGAGTTCCATATTAGATAAAACCCATTTCCACATTGACAGTGCTTTTACCTTCTCTCCATCCATGAATCTCTGCTTCTCTGTGAGGTTGAGGATTTCCACTGGGACATCCAGCTCAGAGCGAGACTGGTAGCTGATGCTGCCATCATCATTACTGACCACTCGACCTTTACGACCGGTCATCTGAAGCATGGTGGAAGAAACAGGTATGTTAGTTAAACCAAAGACTTAAATTCAAAAAACCTTAACCACATTGAGGTGTATATACCTCAGCAACATTTTCAGGTCCACCAAGTTCATCGATGAGCTCATCTAGAGTGTTGGGAGGTAGAAACTCTGCCAGCTCCTCCAGTTTTTCCAGCAGATCTTTCTTCATTATCTGGGCATTTTCTACTGCGTCCTGACTTGTTAGACAGGTATCCTGATGACTCTCTGCCTTGACTTAGGACCAAGCAAAACAAGGTATTCAGTAATTCTAACAAGACTCTATAATAGAGTTATATATCTACTTTGCTTTGTGGTGATGCTCTTACCTGTGGCAGGTGCTTTGGGGATGTTAACGGAGGCAGTGAAAGCAGGCCTGGTTGAGCCTAGACCCGAGGCTAACAAGGCACTTTGAATGGAGTCTGGATCTATACTCTTCTTTCTCTTTTTCTTCTTCTTTTCTTTACCCTTCTTTGGTTCTTTTCTGATAAGCCATGGATCTACACAAACGAGGCATAAACGTTCTCTTTAAGCACTGAGCCGCCAAAAAAAGGTCTTTATTCGTCATCCACCATCTCCATTTGTCTCACCGTCTTCATCATCATCATCAGACTCGTCTCTGAATGGGTTGAAATCATCGTCTTCATCTCCTGAACTGACAGATTTGAAGCTTTCATCGCTGTCTTTACCAGACTCTCCGTCCGAATCCTCAGACTGGCTCCCCTCCGAACTCGTACCCGACAGTCCACCGTGCGTGCGATGCCTCTTCTTCTGCTGCTGCTTTTTTACCTCGGAACCTGGAGATATGATCAAAGAATGAGGAAAAGTAAATTACAATGTCAAGACAGGGCATTATTTATTTCTTCGTTTTATGGATTCTAATAATACAAGACCACAGGTTCAGTTTGAATCAGCTATAGCTAATTGACATAAGCTTTTATTGTTCATTACCTTTTCTTTTCTTGCCCTTCTGTTCAGGTTCTGCTGCAGTGACAGCGGGAGTGGGGGCCTTCTTAGCTGGGAGGTCAATGCCTAGCAGGCTGTAAAGCTTCTGTCTGTCTGGAGCTGGGAAGTGCTTCTCAACTAAGGACTGCAACACTCCTCTGCAACAAAATACATTACAGTTGGTACTTTGTTTCTCCTGGTAAAACTGAGAAAAATCAGCTGTGGTACATACTTTGCAGTCGACACAAAGTCATTGAGTTCTCCTCCTCCTTCCTCCAAGGCCTCCAGTGTTCTTGCTTCACCAGTGGACTGTAGACCAATCACCACACACTACAGAGGAAACGACTGGTCAGTATTTTCATTCAATGTAGGTATCACTAATCACTGTTACACTAAGAAATTGAAAATACCATTTTTTGGTAAACCAGGGGTTAGGGTCATTAACAACATTTCTTTTAAAAGCCAGAATTCTGATTGGACTTTAAACTAAAAATATTCATATGATCTTAGCTAATGAACACATTATTGTTAGCTTTTCTTTCTTACACAGTGAATGTTCATTAGCCCATATCAAAGTGAACAGACTCTTGGAAAGCAGGGGTTATTAGCTAGATTGAACATATCTTAATGTTAAACAGAAAATGGGAACAACAAGGGGAGAGTGTGACATTACTGTTGTCCTGATGGAACTAGTGTTGTGGAAATATTTATTACTGTGAATTTAACACCGATGCCGGTTTTGTTTGCTAACAGGTAATTTCACCTAATTGCTTAATCTGTACCTGTTGGTGGCTAGTTTATTCATCATTTACACGGTATGTGTTTAACATTAGAATCGGGAGCACAACACGAAGGACATGTTGACCCACCACTTGTCATTTGTTGATACAGCTTACAAGAATCTCTCTAGTAATGCAAACATTACAAAACTACTGAAACAAAAGTTGATTAAGTCAAGAATCAGAATATTTATAACAATAGGAATGATAATAATAATTGTGCAGGCCCAACTCCAGGCCCCCAATATGCCCACCTGATGGATAATGTCTCCCATTCATTTTCTACACTATCGCATTCTGTTACTCTCATAATAACCAAGAGTTCTCTAACTCTGTGTGTGCAGCGCTATTTGCAGCCACTTGCTTGCACTATGGTCCATGGAAATGCCTGTAACTTCCATTTTTCAAGTGTTGTCTAACCTTTCCATTTTGGACCTCCTCTCTGGCAAGCTGCACCACTCTGCGGACTTTGGATGCGATGCAGAGATACTTGAAGAATCGCTGGTGAGCAGACCAGAACTGGCCCCACATGGACTTCCTCATGCGTTGTTCTGCTTCCATCAGATTAGCAGCCTGTTGGAACTTCTCACGTGCACTCACCCACTAAGAGAAGCAATGAAATATCAATTAAATCAATTAACTAAACACAAGCACAAACAACAATTAATGTATTGTGTCGAGACAATATTTCTATAAGCACATTTATACTTGCTTACCAGCCGCACAGATTTGTTGTACATGTTGATGTATTTCTGAGTCAAGGGCACTTCCTCAATCTTGAACGTCACACCTGTAAAACTCAACTGCCTTGCAATGTACATCCCCCTCAGTTTCATGTCCATAGCTACTATCTCCATGGCACCAACGCCTCTGAAATTGAGGAAAAATGCACAAAATCGTACATGTTAGCAAGAGACCACACAACTGTAGAGCCTTTTTGCTGTCACACAGAAACTAACCTGCGCTCAACAGCTTGGATAAAGTTGCCAAATTCTCTGAAGGGGGTTTTGTGCCCCCAGATGCCCAGTCGGTTCATGTAGGCCATGTTCCGGGGTTCAGAGGCACCTGGTGAGAAAAAAGTACATTATTCTCAAATTCACCTTCCTCCGCCAAGGTCAGGAATTTGAAGTTTAAGAAAGGTTCAGGTCATTACATCTACTAACCTGTAGCACTTGCATACACAACCCGAGCCTTGGGGAGTTTGTTCTGCAGTTCCAACACTGCAAGCCCAGTTTTTGTAGGTTTGGACGATCCGATTGGACACACATTTTTGGCTTTGTGACACTCATCATAGACAATCTAGACATAAGTGGTTAAGGAAAAATAACTGCATTTCTGAAAAGATGTTATAAAAATGATCTAATGTAATTTGATTCACGTTTGCATATATGAAAAAAAACAACTATGGAATCAAAACTTCAATGAAAAGATACAACTCCATCAAAGTCCTCCCCACACCAGTGGAGAAGCTGTTGAAATCGGGTCTTGTATTTGCCTCCTGATTGGCTCTCTCCTATCAAAGATGAGTAGGTGGCAAAGATCACACCTTTCTTCACACTCCCATTGTGTTTTGAGGAGATTTTGCCGTATTTGAACTGCAAATATAGAAGTGCAATTGAGTCACACTTTGAAATAAATTAGCAAGAAAACACTTATCATGTGTTAAGTACAGCATCTTACCTTGTTCAGTGAATGAACCTGAATGTTTTTTGCTCCAATATCCTTCAAGTCCCGCTCAGCGTCGTACTTCAGGTCATTTGAGACACTAAACCTGGAAAAAAAGAGGTAAATAAGTAAGAAAGTATTGACGCAAGTAGTTGCCATTTATTTGCAATATAATAGTTTGTCAAATGTAATGCAAGACAATGACTGTATTTACCAAAGTGATCTTTTCCGGCCAAGAAGGTAATTCTCATAGATGATCCCTGCAATGGTGCGGCCTTTCCCTACACCAGCTCCATCACCAATAAGATAGGCTGCTCGGTCACCATTGGGGAGGAATGTCTCGTGTTGCTGTGTATAAGACACAAAAGAAATGCACAATTAAAACTGCGCCTTTCAATTAAGTCACGAACAAAACCGTATTAAGTATAAACCTGTAGTGAACCCGATTTAAACCTAGTAGTTATAGATACTGATTACAGTGCATTAGGCAAAGCAAGTAAATCAACTGCATCAGGTGCATATGCATTGGGTTACTAAATACAGCTTTGCAATAAAACAGAAATAACTTATTTTTAGTGTATGCTTTACATAATAGTTTAGTATTCGTCTGACAGAAACACATTTAGTCGCAATTAAAATGATCAAAGGATACTTTTTAATTTAGCTTTATTATGTTTTTAAACCATTTTTCATCATTGTTTTTTTCACTAAAAATGAACACTGCTCACCTGAGCTGCATATGTGACAGCTTCAAGCTGCAGAGCAGACAGGCAGCCGCGATCAATGGTTTCTTCTGGGATGGACAGTCTGTACCACACCTCTGGGGGGCTGACACTCGACAAGGAACTGGTCTCCACCACAGGATCGGGATGCCGCAAGCCAATTCTTACTACATTGACAAACAGTGGATGAGTCCATACACAATGACAGGGATGCGTTTGGTCTGACTGAGCGTCATCAACCAAGGGTGGGTGGTTGTAATTCGATTAAGTCTATTTTCCATCTGGCCTGATCAAAGTGACTGCCTAAAAACTACAAATTAAGTAAGTGGCTACACCTCGACATTAAATATACTGTACTCAATGTTACCATGGTAACATGTTCTGCAACAACACTTTTTTTTAAACCAAAATATGTATGCTATAATACCACAACAATTGAACTTACGTTTCATTGGCATGTACTCTGCATACGTTTCTGCATGACCCAATTCATCTTCCTCTTCCTCCTCAGGCTCATCCTCTTCTCTCATCCCTGGGGGTTTCTGAACACATATTGACATAACGACAATAGGTTCTCACAATGTTCGCCTGCTTTTAATAATTTCCTAAATCTAACCACAAACACTACAGTGCCTTTAAAAAACAATGCATTTGGCAGTATTGGAATTCATGTTTCTAAAAGATTAGAGAAAAATAACTCACCTGAGAATGTGAAAAGTTGTGTACTTTAACGTCGTCACTAATCCAGATCCTGGTAGCATCTCTACCCATGACTTCCTTTTTGATCCCATTGTTAATTTCACCTTAAACAGCAGAGACAAGGTAGATTACAGATACAGCGAATGACACCCAACTGCTGAATATTACGATTAAGAGGGAACTTGAAAACCTCAGGTTGATAATTCCAGCATCTCATAATTTAGCTTTGTCATATTTATTCACATAACTTTGCGTAGTTAATCAGATCTATAAAGGCTTTGAAATTCTATTGTTTCCTTGTAATCTCTATATTTGATAAGTTCCACATACCAACTCTATGTTAAATATTTGTAGTTTTTCAGGAGGACATTGTTTAGTTCTGGGTGAACAGGAACAAATGTCCTGTATAAGGCCTTAAGCCTGCATTAATCCATGATGGTGACATCTTAACTGTAGAATAAGAGACTCCAGGAGGCCTGAAGGTTCATATAAGCTCTTTAAGTATCTCAAAGGCCTCTCCAAATGGGATGACTACAACCATACATCAAAACTCCAAGCTACTTATGCATTTAAATAACTTACCTGGACCGGTGGCTGATGCTACTGGTGGAGCAATGTTAGGTGGGGGCTTTAGTTTCATCAGCTCCATCAGACTGTTTCCCTTCAGGCCAGTGGTCTTCACATGACCGGTCCTAAGCAGGTCTTTCAACTGAATTTGCTGAGAAGATAAAAAAGATAAATTGATTAGCAAGAGGCATGCTCTGCTGTGATATTCCGTTGTCTATGTTTTTTAAACAATAATGAAACGTGGGTTCTGTAAACTTACCTGATCTCTGTTAGAAGGCACTACTCTGGACACTGAAGGATTAACAGTTGTGTGGGAAAGGGTGGATGAACCTCGCAGGGCTGAATTAGCAACATGGACCACCTTGGTGACAGTTATTGTATGCTTGATTGGGTTTGAAACTGATTGCTTGGTCACAGTAGCTCCTAGCGATGGCAACTGATTCAGCTGATTTAAGACAAACGTGGTGGTTGATGGCTGAGGTTTGTGCTGTTGGAGATATTAGACAGAGGTAGGTTTAATTTTTAATATACACTACAATAGCAACATTATGTTTTCAATAATTAATAAAGTAAAGAGCATGTTCCGTAGCCTCACCCTGATAGTGACTATAGGGACTGGAGCTTGAGGCTCTGCTCGAACAAATTCCACTGCCTCCGTCCCCACTCCAACATCCAGGGCACTGATGGAGATAGACTGAAAGGGAGACACGGAAATTACGACATCATTTATAAAAGTGTAAGAAAATTGCATCCATAAAACCTACAACAAAGAAAATCTTACTTGCTGGGTTGTAGAGGGCTGTGCAACATCCTGAGAATCAACATCAAATAGGCCAAAATCATTTGGGCAAATGCCACTCTCACTTAGAGCGGCGAGAAGTAAATCCTGTCCAGGATCCATCTGTAAGACAAATGTACATAACTTTAAGTAAAGGTCTTCCATGTAACTTACTGACAATTCGTTCATAAATTAAAAAGAAATGTCATCCTATCCTAACTGTGATAAGATATTTAAAATTGTATGTTTTTGGTTGATCTTGAGAGAATAGGTAATCTTTCAAAACAAGCCACTTATAGATTGTAAACTGGGTGTTATCATTGCAACAAAGCAAAAAAGGACTGAAAAATATGAGAAGCTCACGGACCTAATCTGTTCATTGTACATTTTGATTTACCCATCAAAAGAGAGGTTTACAATCAATGAAGTTACTTTTCATAGGCACTTTTAAATATTGAAAATTAGACTAATCTCTGCCTGAGCTACAGGATGAACCAGACATGTCTTACAAAACACAAGCGTTGATATAATACATTCCAATAACCTCAATGGACTCCAACAAATAGTACATTATCTGTTGTTTTGCTTGTTAACTAAATAGCCATATTAGTCACCTGAACGCCACAATTCTTAAAAAAACTTGCAGAACATGGCTTTGTATGAGAGTATTTTATGCTTTTCTTTAACATCACTGTAAACTATTTTTTGGGTGGTGGTTGGACATCAACTTGGACCGTGAAATTACAGCTGCGCATTTGACCATTTTGACAAATCGATAAATAACTGGTAAATCAACCAATAATTAAAATAATGTTATTTGCAGCCTAAGGCATGATAAATATTAAGAGTCCCACATGTAGCTCACACGTGTGGGGGTCGAACAGGCAATTAACTGTAAATGTTACAGCCACTTTCAAAAGAAAAAGAGCCAGCGATACTATACTTTACATAAATTATAAAACGACCAAAGTGTTAAGGTCATATATGAAACGTAGGTCAAGTCAATATAATAAAGTATCAAGCATCTACTTTAAATGTTCACCAAACAGCGCTTGCAGACAAAAGTAGTCAAAACGAAACTTAAAGAAAAAGTGAACACTGACCCGGGACACCTAACGTCACTCTGGGACTAACGATGGAGGATTGAGATGTATCCATGTATCATTGAGGGGTTTACACACCAGCTCTGCTCCGCGTCCCGATCCAAAGTGACCCAAAACAAGACACGTGTTTGCAATGCCCTCGACTTCCTGATCCCTCTGACTCAACGCAGCCCTCCTCCTCCTACTCCCGGAGTCTGCGTTAACTCAGCCGGTTAATAATTACAAACAAACAGGATCTATCTCTGCAGTGTCACCGTATCAAACATGTAACCCTCTGGTTACGACTCGGGTGCAGAAGCGAACTAACCGAGAGGCGACTGTGTCACAGCAGCTTAGAAGTGGCCTGGTTTAGCTCAGGGTGACACGGGTTAGCAGGGTTAGCAGCGCTGCAAGCTAAAGGGCACTTTATTTACGGTGAGCAGACAGTGAAGTCACACACGCACATGCTAACATGACGGCTCCTCATCTCGAGCATGGAGCAGCTAACTGACTCCACAGAGAATAAACAAGACGCTTTACATGTCACGGATGTCAGCAGCCCCCTGTAGCCGCTTTAGCCCGCTCACACACTGTGACATAACGCCTTCACTACCCGGTGTTTCCAACTTTCTCTCTAGCATCGCTGGGTGGTTGTATTTACGGTAACAGGTTAATCGCTAAGTTTTGGTTAGCTATGTCCACCCACTGCAGCCACCGCCTGGATCAGAATCCATGATGCATGTTAGCGAGCAGCTCCAGTGCTCAGCTCCGGTTATAAAAGCACCACGGCGGGACTCACTGTGTCCTCCTCGGGTCCGTCTCACGGCAGCTGTCGGTCAGCTCACACGGTTGTTGTTGTTGTTGTGGTTGTTGTTGTGGTTGTTGCTGCTCTCGCGCAGTGTCATCGCAGTTGCTAGCCAACGTTAGCAACCAGGCGCGTTAGCACCGCTGCAGTTAGCGCCTCAAATCGAAAACAACCAGCGTGTAAAACGGCCCGCAAGTGTCACAACATGGCGGCGAGCTGTCGTGCTAAGCGACGGAAGTGTCCACTTGGAGTTACACAGACGGTGTCCTGCCGCGGGGGTGAGGTTACCTGGCGGTCGGTTGGACAGTCTGTCGGTCGATGGGTTGTTGTCCTCTCCGCTCCGGCGCGCTCACGCCATCTTTTTATCAAATGCTCGGCCGCATGCGGGTCACGTGACGCGCGGCTCCACAGCGGCCGTCTTCTCCCGAAGCCTCCGCTCCCGGCGTCGCTGAGAACGGGCCCCGGAGCGGCCGCGGGGCGCCCCGCCACCGCACCGGAGCGTCCGGAG
The DNA here is from genome assembly GCA_038501795.1 of Pseudopleuronectes americanus. NCBI lineage: Eukaryota > Metazoa > Chordata > Actinopteri > Pleuronectiformes > Pleuronectidae > Pseudopleuronectes > Pseudopleuronectes americanus. The sequence continues at coordinate 2,711,021 of CM076733.1, read as the reverse complement.
CGAGAAATGTGTCATTTTAAAAAACGATAACGCAAACGACAAACATAGCAGAGTCACCGAGCTAACGCGACGTCACGTGACCATGACAGCTCTGCGTCGGAAGTGACGCTGGCAGATTCTTCTTCTTCTTCTGCGTCCTCTTCCTCCGCTGCTGCTCCTCATCAATAACATGAACACTGGAGCAAAGCGAGGAGAAACACGTGGTGTTCCCTGTTTTTTCTGGCAGTGAGAAGAAACGAACAAAACCAGTGCAACGAACAGATTTAAAGTGGAAATTAGCTTTTCTTCAAATGTTGATGCTCTGTTACTTTATTGTTCCATGGACTTTTACACAGTATAACAATTGGATGTGCCAAGGTTTGGGTAAAAATGATTAAACTGCTGTAATAATATATTTACAGATAACTTTGAGCAGAGCTGTGTCTTTGTGAGTTTAGTAAATATCAATAAAGTATATATCTATCCATCTCTATTCATATATCTATCTATCTTGTGACCAACAGTCTACCTATCTATCTATTCATCCATCTATCTATCTATCTATCTATTCATCCATCTATCTATCTAGATGGATGGGGGCACTTATGAAATGATTAATAGTTTTAACGCATGCACCAATAAACAGTTTACTTAGAGTTGTAGGTGTAATATCATTATGATGGAGAATATTAGCTGTTATTTGCTGTGGGAGATGGTATAGGCCCTCTTCATGTGCAACATATTTTCAGATACATTCTAGTATTGTTTTACACCAATACACAAGACATATTGTAATACATTCTGCATACTGTAAACTTGAGGTTCAATACACCAGCTGTTACAGACATCTGTGCAGACTTATTGTTTCTTTACATTAAAACCAGTTCTGGAAAAAAACAAAAAAAACATCCAGATTCCTGCAGGTATGTAGTTGACCTGGAAGCAAAGGGGATATTAAACACCAACCCACTGCACACCAACATGGTGGTATCGGATTGTGAATGTAAAAGGTCATATGAATGCAGCAAACGGACCACTCTACAAGATAACTGCAACCTTTTATAATTTCAAATGTATTTATGAAACCATATAACTCACAGTCCTTTCACGACATCACAGAATGTGCTCAGCTTTGCTCTAAATAATAGAAATGAAGACCAAGTCTGAACTAAGAAAGATAAATTAGTAGGTTTTCTCAAGCACTGAAGAAATTGTTGCCTTGTGCACATTGTATCTTCTCAACTACACAACCTAGTTTAATATCTTTCAATTACTTGCACAGAGATGATTGAGTGGGTTAATGTTGGATTTTTCACTGATAATTTCCACTGGACAGTGGGAAGAGTTGAGAGTTTAAATTGTTTCATTTCTTCTTCCTCTGTCCTCCAAGTTGCCTGCAGAAACCAAAATAATACAACACATATGTGTATACTGACTAGATTCTAATATTATCTGTAACAAACTTGAATCTGGAATTACTTTGACTCACTCATGTAGCTGGGTGGTCTAGTACCTGAGATAATATTTAATTAATGTTAGCACAGGTGTAACATTTACGTTTATAAATGTCTAAAAAAGTTATTGATTATTAATTCAATGTTAAAAAGTTTAAAAAGTCCATAAGATGAGTTGAATTTCTAGAGATTTGAATTGAATTCTATTGCTTGAACTCTTTGTAAACCATTTAGTATATTTTTCATCTTTTTGGTATTTTGTATTATTTATAGTCGAATATTTCTGAATTTTTGTGACCCTATATTTTTTAGATTCTAGTGTGTTGTGTTTCTAATACATATCTGCTGTCAAACAGTATTTTCCCAGTTTGGGATCAACAAAGTATATTTAATTATTCCTCAAATTTTTGCAGGAATCTTTATATTGTTTCATACTTATTTATTGTTTTCCTATAGTTTTTCATTCAAACCTTTATTTGATATAGGTTCTTGCCTTGTTGTCTGTGTTATTCACATCGGTATGCTATGTATCTATGTAAAATCATCAAAATGGGGGGTGGTAGTCGATGCAATATATGCACTACCTAGGTCGGCCTTGAGAGGGCGACATTGCCCCGCCTCTTCCCCTTCTTTTCCATGTAGAAAAATGGCGGAGCGGAGCTGCGGAGGTTGCATCGGCTGAGCTGCTTCAGTCAATATTCACGGGCACTCAGTCGTCGCGGACGGGGGCTAACGTGTAGCGAGGGCACTGCCGCAGGAGCGGGGCGAGGTTCATCTCTCATCCGGCGGAGGTTTTCATTTATTGTTTTCCCTCGAAGGGGAGGCGCTGGAGCCGAGTGAGGAGCCACGAAAACAAGTCATGAACGGGGTAAGTTTGCTCGTCGGGGCATCACCGCCGTGACAGACATCGATGAAGGAGCTCGAACCAAAGCCAGTGAGCAAGTTCTTTATTCGGAGCGAGACTAGCGTGTTCACCTGCTGGGCTCGGGCTCAGAAACCTATGTTTCTACAGTCCCAGGTCTGACTGTAAGTTGGTGTAGTTACTGACGAGCCTTACTGTTGGGCAGTGTCTTGCTAACATTAGCCTGTGGTGACTGTTACATGTGCGGCCGGAGGACGTCGTGAAAACAGTTCGTTCTAGCAGCAGATGGCTCAGACCCACACCCTGGTCGCTCTCTGTCGGAGGGGCTGAGGTTTACAGGCATGTGTTTATGTGTGGTGGGATTCGGCCAGTAGAGGCAGAGCCCACAGGCCTGTCTGTGCCCTGACTGGGAGTTAAAGGTCCAGTGTGTAGCAATTAGGTGAAAATGGATCTATTGGCAGAAACTGGATATAAAATAATCCGAGTGATGTTTTCGCCAGTGTGTTCGATCTAAATTGTATGAATTGTTGTTTGTTGTTGTTCTCTACCCTAGATTGGCCCATTTATATTTAAATACTTTGTTTTTGACATCAGGGGCGGGTCCTCAATACAGAGGCCGCCATGTTTTTCACAGTAGTCCAGACTGTAAAACTAAACACCTTTTAGTTTGACAGGTTCTCTATCATGTTTGGAAGGGGAGGTTGAGGGGCGGGGTATACAGCTGCAACATGCAACGTCACCACTAGATGTCACTAAAGTCTACAAAAGGGAACCTTTAAAGGGACTAATGGGAGAGTGGGTGTGGAGCCTGCATGGTCCCCTCCTCAGGGCCCCTCCCACTCCACTGGTTGAGAATACTCCAAGTACTTGCACATTACTAAAGTATGTTCATTTTTTTTTAAGTTAACTTATTGGTTAAGCTTTATTTTTCATTAACAACTCAAATATAATAAACGGATAAATAACGCGAATCAGAGAGTCATATTGTGGTTAATTGACTTTCTTAATAATTTTTTTTTCAATATATCAACTGCTATATGTGGGATATTACCATTTGATGTCAATGCAACTGACTCTCATAGAATTGCTTTAGCTTTCGCCCTCAAATCACACTTAATATTGTAATATTGAGAATTTGCAGATATACTGTACGTATCAATGTCTTGAATAATACTGGAAAAATAACATTGATACACACAGAGGTGTATAAAGACTCCATCAATATGCAGCATATTTTTTGAGTGTAGACGATAAGGAGACTATATCTCTCGGAGTCTAGAGCCAGTAGGTGTTTTTTAAAGAGTTACATTTCTTGAAACAGACTTGAGGTCGCTGTGGTGATAGAAAAGTGGAGGCTTGTGCAATAGTCGGTCTGAAACACATACATAAATAGCCAAAAACCAATGAGTATTGGTCAGAAATGGTGACAGCAAACCTGTGAATGTTGGGACTTTTTCAATCTCCTAACTCTCAGCAAGAAAGTGAACAAACACATCCCCCAACAAGTGCTGAATGCATATCCAAGTTGTACAAATGTCTGTACATGTGGAGTGTAAGTGTTTTTTTTGTCTCTCTATGCATTCACAGGATATTGTTTGCAATTCACTTACTGTCTTAAGCCACACCAAGTCCACATCACCAGGTCAGGATGAAAAGAGGATCAAGCTGACACAGGAAGGGAGATGCCCTCCAATAATCTCACAGCAAAATGAAGCTCAGGGACAGGGAGAGGGTAAGTGTGTTTGCCACAGCTCTATCAGCCCAGTCTCCAGCTAAGGAGAGAGACTTTATTTGGGAATCTCTCCACAGCAGAGCAAACAGGTCAATTGTTTATTTTTATATTCGAACAGATTATGTAAGAGTAGGGAGTAAGAAGAACTAGAAACACATGATGGACAAACCTCTTGTTCTAATCCACTCTTTCCTCATTCCTCCCAGGCCGGAGAACACATACCATTGCTACACCAAAAGACGCAAAGAGCCAGTGTTCACCCTTTTGGCCAGATGAACCGTCACATCAGCTCTACTGCCCTCAGACCTGCCTTCGTGCCCCCACTGAAACCTCCCTGCCTCTCAGCAACAGCCTATGCCACTCTCTCCTCCTCACTGGCAATGGCAGTGCACGCCGCGGTCACAAGAGGAGAGATGTCCGCCCCAAGGTCGGGGGAAAGAAACCATCTCGACGAATGTAAGCAGGTTCTAGTATGGCATGATATTTAAACATGATAACTTAAAAAAAGAGGGACAGTAGAAGCATCATATTTCCAATGTAGGTACAACTATATGGAGGAGATGATCGGAGTCGATTTTGGTGACTTTCCACATACATTTGCATCATTGGAGGAGACATAGTCTGCTCATATTCAGGTGCATGATTTTATCTTGGGGTTATTACTTAAAAAGCTTTGCATGCTCTAATGTTCAGAAAACATCCACTTCCTCATACTGTCCATTGCTGATGTCACATGACATCACAACAGCCCGGAAGTATCAGCTGGACTGCTGCCGAGGTGTTCCAGCTGCTTCGAGATCAGTGTTTTACCACAGACTTTGGGCCTGTTAACTTTACAGACCGGTCAACTTCACAAAACTTCTGTTCAACACATTAGAGGAAAGAGAGTCTGAAAAAGCATCATGCATCCCCTTAAACGAAGGGGAAACAGATTTGTTGAAACTTGACAAAACTCACTCATCCATAATTGGTGTTTTGTCATGGAGATGATGAAGTGACCCCTTTGCCAAACGAAGACTGGAGTGCTGCTGAGGATTTCATATAACTTTATAGTGTGAAAGCTTTTGACCCACTCGCTGTCATTTTCCCTTTTCTTCTACAGTGCAGCTGGGATGAACTCCCAAAACCGAAAAGTTACTGACTACTATCCTATAAGACGAAGCTCGAGAAAAAGTAAATTGGCTTTAAAGGTAAGACACAATCATTTTAGTTCTATACCACTACATTTTGCATGAACTAGTATAGATAGTTGGAACAGATATTGGTGTATTGGCTTGTACATAAGTTCAGATCATTTCCTCTACTCCTTAACCAGTGATTGGATGCTCATGTTGCAAATGACCAGCTGCGTGTGTGACAGATTATATCATATATTTTATCATAATGTTTTACCATGATGGAAATAACATTCCTGACATGAAGAAAAAGTAAAACGTGCCTCCTGATCTAAACAGACCCGTTAATGTCAAAGTATTTTTCCCCCCGTAACGTAATCTGCAGCCACAATCATTAATCTTTTTTGAAGTCTAATTCAACCTTACCTCAACTGGTAGCTTTACCTAAGACTCCTTCAGAACTCGAGTGTGACTCTAGTAGCAATTATCTGTCCAAACCTGACAATTGAACCCCTGACCCCAGCCTGACAGGCTTTCTGAGCATGATTAGTTTCAGGCCCTTGCAGCTTAAAAAGTAGATAGCCCGGCCCTCTGTGTGTGTGTGTGTGTGTATATGTGTGTGTGTATGTGTGTGTGTCTCAGCGTGTGGCTGTTTTTCAGTAATGCCATCTCCATGTTCATTTTGCCAGTGTGAACAGAAGCAGCTCATAGACGATCTCATCACAAACGGAATAGAGGAAGGAATGGAGGTACACTGACTTTTCTGCTTCCATCGCTAACAGCAGCTGGTGTTTCTTAAACATTTGCCACTAAGCTTGATGATGCAGGTTGAAATGAGTCTGACTGTTTCTCTTCAGAATAACTTGATACCTAAGTCAAGCCGTGTTGCAGCCTAAATGTATCTCAGGTTAACTGGTAATGATACAGCTCAAGTACCATTGATTGCTTAAACCTACAATGGTATGACACAATTTCAGGCAGAGCAGAGAAGTGAGCTAAAAGAGGACACATGCTGGACGGATAAATTTATATTTTTTATTCAACTATAGCATTGAGTTTGTGGATACTTCCAAATGTTTGTTGCATTGTTCTCAATGCAAAAATAAACAATCCAGCTGAGTCCGAAGCTTTTTGTCCAGATGCGAAAGGGCAAACTCTGGAAAATGTCAGCACCCAATTTTCTGGACATTTTTCAGAGTTGCTGTCACGAAAACGACATCAGTCTTATAATATTAGCTTTAATCCCGATTTATATAGTAAGGCTCAGTCAATCCAGGCTTTTATAATAATAATAATCCCTGCTTTTCATGATAAATGAATCAGAGATGAGCTGTGTAGTCTAGCAGGATTCTAGGTGTGCCACAGCAAAGGCAGCCGTGTGTCTGTCCTCACAGAAAACCTCTCCCACTTCTTTAAAGGTGCAACATATAGAAGGAAAGGGGAGAGGAGTGTTTGCCACTCGGTGTTTCGAGAAAGGCGAGTACGTGGTAGAGTACCACGGAGACCTGCTGCAGATCACCGATGCCAAGAAGAGGGAGGCCGAATACGCTCAGAACCCTGCCACTGGCTGCTACATGTACTACTTCCAGTACCTCTGCAAAACATACTGGTATGCAGACCGAAGCATTTCCACCGTTACCAAATTTAAATACAGTTACATATTTTGTTCTGAAATGATCACCCGGCTTGCACTGGTAAGTGTTCAATGTTGACAGCTCATATCAAAATCAGTCAGTCTGACGGTTACCAAACTAGTTTTTATAATAGGAGAATTTATTTTTACTACTACTTTTATTTTATTTGTTCAAAATTGTTCAAAAAACACCTTTAAATATTGTGCCCAATGTTTGTCAGATGGAAAAAACGATCCTCTGAAAGTCTTGATCAAATAAACTGCAATTCAAATATTGTTTTATTTTAAGTACTAGGCCATGTTCGCTGTGTGTGCAGCCTGTGATGGCTGCGTCACTGAGCTGGGCACACAGGCCTCTGGATGACCACTGTCCTCAAATAAAAGTAGATGGCCGCTGAAATAAAATCCACGACATTCTGTGATGCATAAGTGCCACTGATGCATCCAGTGTGGCCGGACGTAACCAGTAACCTCACCAAAAGTGACCAGCAACTTGGATATGACAAGTGAAACAAATGTTTATAGCTTCTTGTTTAATTTATTAATAACACTTTTTTCTAAAGAGTCCCATTAACACATTACTGTCTTTTACAAGTATGACTGTGTAATACACACTGAGGTGAACGTTGTGTTTGTTTTGTTTCAACAGTGTAGATGCCACTAAAGAGTCTGGTCGAATGGGTAGGTTGATAAATCACAGTAAAAATGGAAACTGCCAAACCAAACTCCACGACATCAACGGCGTCCCTCACCTCATCCTCGTCGCCTCCCGAGACGTGGACGAAGGCGAGGAGCTGCTCTATGACTACGGAGACCGCAGTAAAGCCTCGATCGCAGCTCACCCATGGCTCAAGTTCTGATTGAGGGGGCCTCCAAAAAAAAAGGGAAACATACAGTAACACTTGTGTTTCTCATTTGCTAGTGTACAAATTGCCTTAGAAACAGAATGTGTACCCTTTTTGTTCCAATACCAAGGAAGCTGGTTGGGTTGAGTAGCTGTCAATGGGGCTGGAGGGTTGATCGGGTACTTATCATGTTTCGATTGGTCCATCTGCCAAGTCAGGTGATGTGTAGTTTTATTTATATGTGTATATGAGGCATTCTAGTTGTTTTGCAGCACATTTATTTTGTACATTTTTGTATTTCCTATAGACCAATGCTTCTACAGCATGCAGGTGGTAGTTGACGCTCTGCATTTTTATACAGCTTTTTCTTAATTAGTGGTTAGATACTTAGCAATACTTCTATTTATGGCCCCAGAACTCCTTGGAATCAGCGAGAATTATGGGATGCAAATGACAAAGCCTTTTTAAAGACATATTCTGTGGAATTTTAATTTCAGCCATTAAAATCACACAACCTTCCATTGTTTAGAGGGAGTGTAATAGTTCACCACACCCATGGTTCAGGAGGAATTGTGGCTACTGAGAACAGAAAACAGTTGATTCAAGTATTGTACTTTTCAAGTTGGAAATAACAGTGTTCAACAAACACTTTCCTCCTGTTTTCATGCCCTTTTCTATTCTTTAGCACAAATAATCTTTTAATATTTTAGGTGCATATTTGAATTAAGTGTTCAAATATCCCAGTGTGCAGACAGTTTTATATATGTGTTTCTTTAAAGGCAAATAAATCAAAGTTTATCAATTAATTAAACTGGGTAATATGATTATGTAGGCAGTGTTTTCATATAAAAGTAAACAGGCTAAAGTATCTGGAGGGAAAACGCATGAATTGAATGTTCACTCAACATGCAGACATGGGTCTGATGGACTGGTGCACTCCCTCTATATAACATAGAATTTCTACACATCGGGGGGGTTTCGAACCCACAAAGTGGTCATCTTCTTCACAACCCGATATTCAATGTGAAAAGTAATTATTTATCATTTAGTTTATTTAAAGCTGAACTGCCAACAGGTCCTTTTTGTTTTACTTGACATTTTATCAGTTTTTCCAATGTGATACTGAAGCCAGAAGGTCCACGAGTTCTGTCACACCCAATCACTTGATCCTGTTTCTCTTTTCAATTAACCAGAAAACCACTCTTTTTTTTATATACTTGCGCTTGAAATGTCTTTGAAGCAATTGACCATATATCATTATATCTGAAAATTATTGTCGTTGATCAACTAATCAACTAATTGTTTTAACCCTTTATACAAAAGAATCAGTATTTTACTTTGTCTAATCCCACTTCTTTGGTCGTATATTATGTTACCTCAGAAAAATGGCCACATGCTGTTTAGCAGCTGTGATGTTGATGCTTACTGTGTAACCCACTGGAAAGGAAGCAGCAGAATCCTCTGTCGGTCACTGGGGACGGTTTTAAGTAGAACAATCTGTTTTAAAGGAAAAGACGGGTGAGATTCTATGTTTTCTGAAGCTGTCAAAAAATCAATGAAAAGACTCAAAGCAACAATGTGTTGGTTCATTTCACATTAGTTTTTCAACAAACAGATGAAAATGTGCATTTGGGGGGGAGTATTTTCAGTAGCGGATTAATCCACATTTGGTGCTGTAGTGAGTATATTTGGCAGCAGGGCAGGGTGTGTGGGACTGAGTCTAAATAAGCCACAGCATGTGTGTGTTCATGATTAAGGAACTTGTCAGCGAGTGCATCAGTGACTCACTGGTGTGTTTTTAATGGTTTTTACGACACACTGAAAGAATAAGACTCTTCAGTCCACATACAAACACACATTAAATCTATTCATTGCTGGTCGTGGTCTTTTCGTTGGAGTAACTCAGTCAGAAATAAATTTGAGTATCACCCGTCTCCTTTCAACATTTGTTCGACATTAGTCATTATTTGAATATATTGGTTCAGCACAAGTACGATGAATTTAAATTAATTTGTGTTGGCATTTACATATTCTTTCTGTCTCCCAGTGAAATGTCTCGGCAGACATGGACATGCATCTTCACTTCTTCTAGCAGGGTAACTCATGAACTCATTCTCTTGTGGTGTCATTAGTATGATGTAAATTTGAGTAGTTTAATGTAATTGGTTCGCGGGATCCTGGGGCTCCGTCTTAATAGGAATAGTTTCACGGTTTTTGGAAGTTCACTTATTTGCATTTTTGCCAGAGCGTAGGAGAATATTATTTCATTTCATTATTTATTTTCGTTGCAGCTAACGTGGGACTTGACCAAATGATATCCATCCTCTTTTCGTACATCCCTTAATCATGAGAGGACGACTGCGGTTCTTAAAGTTTTCCAAATATTCAGTATATTATTGAATTCCAGGATTCTTTTGATTCCATATTTCAATATCATTCAAACACAAGTATCATCAGTGTTAAAACGAAGAGCCCATGTGAGAAAGAGAGGTTTAGGAAATACACTGTGTGTAAAACATAAAAATCCATTTCCTTCTTCCCGTACATGTTCCCTGTCACCTCTTACAGTAGCATTGTGTTGAAAGTGTGAAATGTTTTCATATGAGCCTTTCTTAAACAAATATCTTCTGGGTTATTTCATGTTTTTCTATGTAGAACTAATGCAATAATATCTGAGGGAAAGAACTGACCTGTTGGCCATTTTAGGACATAATAAATCTTTGCTGTTGTAGCGTTGAATAAATCATAATGCTGGGGTTAAGGCATCGATGAATAAAGATGTGTTATGCAAGTAACACGAGTGGACATCTGATTTGTTCTTGAATTCACATAAATGACTACAAGTTTAAAATCGTAGTAAGAAACATTTAAAGGTCCAAGTTTTACAAAAGCATAATTTCTTGTTTTGTTATTCTGGTACCCAAAAGAAAAGTTAGTGGCAGACAACATGCTAAATTGCTAAAGTCTCATTGTGATAGCTAACTGGGACAGCAGAGCAGTTGATTTAATGAATTTGGATTTCTGCTGAGGCAGCAGATGTTACAGTTTCAATCTGGAGTCAACAGCAGGAGTCCATGGAGAGAACCGGCCTTATGTCAACAGTCCAGACTACTGCTAGTGGTGGTGTGAGGAACGTTTTAACAATCAATCACATAGTGACTATTACAGTCTGAGTACTATTGTTGACCATGTTCATCCCTGTATGGTCACAGTTTATTATCTTATATGACTCGACAAAGAGGATGTGGTGCAGTCATGTCAAAATGGAGCTGAATTTCAGAGGAAAGTTTCCAACATCTTGTTGAATCTGTCACAAAAGAACTGAGGCTCCTGTGAATGAAAAGGGAGGAACTACCAAGTATTAGTATGCTGTTTATAATAAACTGCTGGGAAGGTAAAAAAAAATAACAGCTGACGGGTGGTCTCAACCTCTGTTGTTCTGGTTTTACCTTTTGGATTCTTTCCTCTCAAGACAACACGTCACTTTGGGTGCTTCCTTCACTTTGAATGAGACCAGAGGAAAAGAAAAAACAGCTGCTGTGTTGGATGTGAAACGTTCAGGGTCCTAGCCTCGCGTGGATCAATAATGAAAATTAAAACTCAGTACCAATGTAATTTTTGTAGTACTGAATTATTATATTATAAATTTCACTTCTAAAATCAACAAAATTAGTTTTTTGCCCAAATCATAACATACAACTATGATGTTTAAAACATTGAGAGGAAGTTAGTTTTATGTTCAAATTAGCATCCCATAGAACATCTTGTTAACGAAGTGAAAATGATATAAGGATAATATCCTCAGAGTCAGGGAACGTATGACTTTATCTCCTACATTTCATCTAAGTTATTATGAGTTCAGGCAACTAACAAATTAAAAAACAGACAAACACTTAATTATGGACATGTTTGAATAAAAGCAAGTTTATTTAATAAAGCGCATCCATTAATCATATCTTCATATATTTACATAGTCATTTTAATTGGGTTCATAGAACAACCTGCAGCTGAAGAACCAGGGTCAACTGTTCAGAAAACTTTGACTTTTTGTTTGTTTTAACCGTATTTCCCTTTAAATGTCTCATTAATTCAATTCTTCCAATCCCTTTGACTTCAAGATATTGTCTAAACATAATACTCCTGCATCAAGTATCATTAATTCACTGCATTTGTGAAAATGTAAAATAAGTTAACACTAATTTACACACTCATTTTGTAGTCTCGTTGTTGTACATTCATTTATTCCCCCTCGCTGGGTGAATATAAATGAAGATGAAGTGCCACATGTATTAAAACACAGCCGGTCACACAACAGTTATTCACAGAAGCATCAAACCTCGATTACCATTTAAAAAATAATGTAAATCCAACTTTGCACTCCAGCTTTATTATCTTTGTTTTTTGTGATGCTCTTTACTTCTCAGCAATCTCCTTCAAATAAATAAATTAAGAGGTAAATAAGTTCAGTCTCATACTGACAGTTCTGCTTATGTAAAAATGTAGTTGTACTGTGTCCTGGAGTGATGGAACACTATGAGGAATCTGCACAGATCGGTCTTATGTCAAATGTCAGTAAGCTGCTGAATATCATCTTCTTCTTGTAAATATACTGCATCTGTTGGTTTTACCACCAAAGCGGAAGGTAACCTGCTCTGGTTCAGCTGGTGACACTGAAACTCACTGTGATAGAGTGGGTTTGTGTATGTGCACAATGAGCAGTGACATTTTTGGCACCATGAGTTGTGGGTCATTATTAGAATTCACACATTACATCTATTGCTCTCACCGGATGGACATTTGAGTTCATGTCATAATAGTTGTGAGTTAGAGATACGCGCATACTTAACTTTTATGGAAGCCCATTAATGCCAGAAAAAGGGGAAAAAATTATGAAATATTGTGCAAGAAACAAATATAAATATTGGTCGAAATCAATTTTTTTGTGTAAAGTGCCTTGAGATAATGTTCATCATGATATGGCTCTATACAAATCAAATTGAATTTAATTGAAAGTGTTTGTATCATAATTCAATGGAAAATACATAAGAAGTAAAGTTATATTTTCATTTATATCATGAAAATTGTTTTAAAGGCTTAATGAAAACATATAATAAACATTTGTTCGATAACAGTGAAATAAAACAGACCTTTTCTCTCTGTTTTCAATGTTTGGATTTGTTTTAAATGAGGAAAATGTGTGTAAAAATAAAAACTGTTCATTCAGTTATTGAAACACGGCTGATGGAACAAACATTTTAATTATTTTAATCTGCCATATTTTCTGATTAAGTGTTTCACAATTTTCACTTATTCATCCAAAACTAGTTTGTTCAGAATTATTATCACCTCCCATTTCATAGTGATGAGTTTATTTATATATATAATGAGTCCAAACTGTCATAACTCACTTAATGAAACTGATTACTGATATGCTCAAAAGTCAAAAGGCCTGAACTTCGTATCGGTAAATTATGAGATATTATGGCAAAACTATAAAAATGAAGTTCACCTGTTAAGTACAAATTATGGCATAATAAGTGCTCTTATTCAAAAGTCTAAATTATGATGACCTAGAAAGTCAGAATAATTAAATATTTTTATCAGAAATATATTTTGAATCACACTTTAACTATTTTTTATTTTCTTGGCAGAATGGGCTTCCATTATTACTATATACTGCATGGAGAGCGGTACATTATAAATACAATTATTGTGTTTTTTTGTTGTTGTTTTTAGGTTTTCTGAAGACAGCTTTTACATTTCTCTGCAACATGTTTAAACCAGGCCCTGTATGTTTTAAATTAGCTGAGCTGCATAGTTTGAACTGACAGAACGCTGGTGATAGAGCTGCACGAACAAGGACAGGAATTTCAAATAAATTACTGGGACACAAAAGTGTTGCTTTCATTTTCTCGAGAGGATGACTAAAAAGTAAAAAAACACATTGATTGTGTGTTTTCTTAGCAGGTTTATGTTTTATTTTGACGGGTATTGTTTCCTTCATTGAATAAAAAAACCTTGGAAAATCGCCTCCATTTTCTGTGAGTCGACATCTGGAGTTGTGTAGTTTTAGGCAGAACATTTATTGCACACTTTTGAGTCCCAAACCTTCATCTGTGGAGAAATATGCACCCACTGTTTACTCTAGACTTTAAGCAACACAACATTAACCACTTGAATTTAAAACAACTTTCCAATTTCCTTCCCACAACTTGATATTGCCTTCTCCTCTGTCCATCACATAAATCTTCTCTTTCTGTAAAAAAAACAAATACTTTCTGGCGTTCTGTATTTTCCATCATTGAAATATATAATTGTCATCTATTTAAATAAACGTTTTTTAAGAAAAATTTCTTTTTCACTCTTCTGTCGTTCCTCTCACCTCATGCGCACCAGATTTCAGCTGCAGTGTGAGTCCCTGGTGGCGGTTTGGTGTGCGATCGGTGGTACACGAGCTGGCCTTGAGTGATGAACATGGAGTGTTAAGAGTTTTTCGGGGTTTGAGTGACCTCAGCGAGTCCTGTGTCCGGTGACTACATGTGCTGCAGCGCCTCCTGGGCTTCTTCTGTGTACACCTCGTCCTTCCCCGCCCACGAGCCAAAGCTGCCGTCAAACTGTGCATTGCGCTGTGAATTCCTCAGTTTGTCACGTGAGAAGAAGCTAAACCTGAGAGAGAGAGAGGAGAGAGGACAGAGGGGATGGTGTCAGTGACAGGAAGATGTACGGAGCGTTTGCAGTGACTATCAGTTACATGTAAAGCATTGTTAGAGTTATGGCAAACTACCATTATGATACAGTTCAGACCATGTGGGTTTCAACAGTTACACATTTTTCATTTATTTTAATTAAGTGTAGGTTCTCAACTGTAGTTTACGTGAGCACACACACACACACACACACACACACACACACACACACGCACACGCACACGCACAAACACACACACACACACACACGCGCCCACACACACATAAGCCCCTTTTTAACACATAGTGGCCACAGTTCAGTATCAAATAACATCCATTGTCATCATTGACTTCCTGTCAGCTCTTCAGCTTGTTGTGGGTTCTCTCTGTCTCTACTCTGCTCTTCACCAAGTGGACAGAGATCAGTTACTATTCCTCCTCCCTTCATCCTGAAAAGCGCTTTCGCTGCTTTGTCGTGTCTTTCAGATCATTTCATCATCATCCTTTGTTATATTGTGACAAATATTGATATTGTTTTTTGATTTATAAGATGAAATGAAAGTATAGCTAAATTATTTAAATAACAAACTAACTTAGTTATTGATTTATAAACGTACAGAAACAAGAAGGAAAAAGAAGAGAAAGGAGAGAGAAATCTGTGTCAGTGTTCACAGGGAATGCACAGTCAGCACAGAGTCATCACAAACAGCCACTTTGTACACACACCACCTGTGGGCCAAACAGTTTACAGTGTAACATTAAATGATTGTTTACATGAAATTTACTGCTTAACAAATCTTTTTCTAGGTTTTCTCATTTTTTTAATTCTCTTCTTAGAATAGTTATAGTAACGTATATACAGCATATTAATGCAATTATTGTTTATTTTCTTCACAGAGCACTTTTGAGTTGAGAAAGTTAATTTGTTGCATTAGTTTAAATTTTTTCAGTTAAATGCATTAGAGATATGTGCAACAGATTTCAATATAATTTGAAGTCTGACCTTGTCCTGTGTGGTCCTGACGTTGCTGTCTACAAGTTCATTTTATTATTATTATTATTAAATATTAATAATTGTATTATTTTTGTCAGTTTAAGCGCAGGTGCAGAGGTGAACAGGCAGTTACAAATTGATTCTGACTGGCTGATGTTAATGATCAACAATCATCCCAGTGGACGGTGATAACAAGACAGCCCCACGATTAGCCAATCAGAATGCGGCAAAGGTGGGGAAGAGGGTTCAGACAGCCGGTACATGCAGGGGAGCGAGGCCGTTAGCAGAGAGTAGCGAAACACTCTGAAAGCCAACCAATCATAGAGTCATACAAGCGATACGAGACGTCTGATTGGCTGTAAAGTGGGGTCATCTTGGATCAAACCAGCCGCCACCATCGGCATAATGGCTGTGAAGATCCTGTTACACACACATGTAAAGACACACACACACACACACAGACACAAACAGGAAGAGATACACAGAGAGGGGGTGGGGGGGTGGGGGGGGCAAACAGAGGGGGACCACATCAACCTTTGACCTCTGTGTGACGTCATGTAAAGTCCCAATAAAACTCAAACCAATAGACAAAGTCAAGCCATTGAGTTTAGTATAGTGTAGACATGAACCTCTTGAAACATGCTAATGGCTCCTGCCTGAAGAAAGACAACTAAGAAAGTAGCTTCCTTTAAATCAAAGCTTAAAACGTTCTTATATCATACTGCATTCCCTGATTTGACCTAATTCTATTTTTATTATGTGTTTTTATTCTTTTATGACTGTGTTTTTACCACTTGTTCTTATATTATTTATATTTTTTTTTACTTTTGTCTTTTATTTGTGAAGCAATTTGTAACTTCGTTTTGAAAAAGATATTGCATGAAGATATTGCTTTTATTTTAACTGCTTTTTTTCCTTAATGAAGAATTGTGATTTGAGCAGCATGTTGGCCCAGACGACAGACTGGGATACTTTAGTGGGAGTTTCACTCAGATTCACTCAGCTGCTTTGTTTATCTCTGGGTTATTTTTAGAGGCCAGACAAACACAGGATGTGGGTCTGTGGTGTATGAATGATAACTGTTTCCAGTAGAAATAGCTGAAAGTGACTTTTCAGCTGAAACACAATTACTCTTGTGGTCACATTGTACATGTGGAGTTAATGTGTGATAACATTATGTTCAGCTGCTGTCACAACCAACCTCAGTATCAAGTGATCCTGTATAACATCACCTGCAGTAATTGATAATTTAAGTATTAAAATGTTAGCAGCCATCAAACAGAGCCATATGTTTGGTAGAGCTACTAAAGGTTTCATTTATACATTTCTTGAAAACATATAAACGTTTGAGCATTCACACACAAATTAATCAGCCTTTGACTTTTTATACTTACTTCTGACTCATCTCAGGGTTTCTGCATGTTTCAATAAGTTATATTTAACACTCTTAAAGCCATTTTTAAGTTCATAATGAATTAAATTTAACACGTATGTTAAGTGCAGCAGATATGAAGGAATATCAGTGTCTCAGAATATATTTATTTGTCCACGTAACTGATGGTGCTTCAGTTCATCAATACAAACAATGGATGCCGCCAAAACCTTTTTGCCATGCTATAAGCGCAACCTACATGTATTTTAGACCTAATACGTAATATTTTTAAATATGTACGATTATCTTTTACGGCCAAATTCAGTTGATTGAAGTTTAGACTGATTTAGAAGATTCAAGATCCTGCAGAAACCCTGCATCTCAGGCAGGTGAGTGTTTTCAAAGGAACGTGTAGCTGAGTGAGTGAGTCTGACAACGGATGTGTGTGTGTGCGTGTGTGCTTGTGCGTGTGCGTGTGCATGCTTTTGAGCACAACATACAAGCGTTTGATTCCGGACTCTGGCTGGGGAGAAGATCTGGAGCGAGTCCTCAGTTCAGGCGAGGGAGACGAAGAAGGAGTCGCAGTCTCGTCTACCGTCTCATCACTGCAAAGACAGAGCATCACAACCATCATCCACATGATAAGGCTGGTTTGGTTCATGAACTACATGCTAACAAATATATTAAAACCCATATTGCAGAACTGTTATAATAAAAAACAATAAAGTCATGGACTGTCAGATCAATATTAATAACTATATATGTACAATGCAGTGACATGTTTGTACAAGGGTACCCAATTGGCGTTTTGATGAGGTAGGAGTAAAAGAAGGATTTTTATTTTGATCATTCTCTTAAGTCTTAAATTTCACTATTAGCTAAAATAATAAAGACAAGCCCAAAGCTTCATTTCATAATATTTCCTGCTCCGCTACCTTATCAAGAAATAATATCTCTATAATATAGATATCGTTTTTTTTTAAGGACACAAGGTAAACAGGATTGTAGATGGTGACACCCATCATAAATTATGTCATAAAAGATTTTAGTTCCAGGATGCAGTTATAAAAGACCATAAAGACTTCTCTGCTCTTTTGTTAACACTGCCATCATTGTGCTACTATGAGAGATTATTCTTCCAGGATGAAATAGACGTGTCCATTTACCTTCTGTAATAAGCTAGCTCCTCCTGCAGCATGAACACTTTGGCCTTGAGCTCATTCCTCTCGTGTAGGACATCCCTCAGCTCCTGCAGCGTGAACCGGGGCCGGTTGGGGTCCTGTGGGTCCAGGCCGCCCATCTCCTCCTCGCACAGCGCCTCCTGCCAAGAGAGAAATGCATCACACGGAGGAAACAAAACCTGACAAAGGGAAGGAAGGAGGGCAGGAAGGAAGTGAGGATACCTTGGTAAAATATTGGAACACAGCAGGCATGTCCTCATCGCACATCGCCTCCTGGTGGCAAAAATTGAACTCTCAGTCAGACCTGGAGCCTTGTTCCAATAAAGTTTGGTTCGAACTTCCCTCCAGCCTCGACTGTTTCTTTTAAACTCAGCACAACCAAGTAACTCACTGTTGAACAACCACCTGAAACCTTTTCACACCACATGCAGCTCACTGAAATCTCTCATGCACTGAGCGCAAAGACACTATTATTCTTGTTAATCTGTATTCTGTACACAAAGCCCAACTGAAACCACATTTAGATTCTCTTTTGTCACACTTGATGTCAGTGCTTTCTTATTTGATGTGAACAGGTTTCTACTTAAAAAAGAAAGAAAAGGGTCTTTAGGGAAACACCAGAGAAGTTCCTGTTCCTCTTTGCAGCAGCTGCAGTGTCGAGAGGCTCACAGCTCTGGCGAGGTAAAGGATGGAAAACTGGTTGGATGTGTGTTAGTCACAAACCACAGCCACAGCTTTTATGTCTGTACTATTCAGACCTGCAGCCAAAACCTATCTCCTGACCAAATAGCACAACATGTCTGTGTCTGTTCGTTTGCAACCTGAAACAGTTTCAATGCTGCTAAAAGGGATTGGTAAACTGTAATGAAACAGATATTTTTCTCTACAAAGCAGCACATTTGCAGGTGATATTACATTCTTCATTATTTATTTGATTTTGCCTATTTTGATTAATGATAGCTCAAATTGTCTTGTTATTTTAATTGCATTTATCATTTAATCTTGTAAAGCATTTTGTAACTTTGTTTCAACAGTGTTACATAAACAAAGTTTATTAATTATTAATTCATTAATATTATAATGTGCAGCAGCCAAGCAGCTACCTATCCTGAACAGTTGCATTAGCAGTAATATTTGAATAATTGTTTCAGGAAGCAAAGGCGCAGGACAGGATGTTTTTTTTTGGTGTGAAGTTAGAGGAGGTGAGATGAGAGATGTGTTGTGTAGCAGCTGCAGTCCACTTGCTCTGATGTGACTGCTTTAAAAAATATATATTTGAAACAAGTTCAAGTTCTCTGGGATTGTGACGTGTTCATGCAAAGACTAAAGGCAGAAAAAACAATCTGAGGCAAAACATGCAGCAGATGAGAGACCCATCTTCATTTCAGTTGGACTTTAATCTGCCATTCGTACTGTCAGTGTTACACGAGGGGGAAACTTTAACTGCTGTCACAGGCCGCGCTCTCAGAGTGATCTATATTTAGAAGGGTCAACGGTCACAGAGTCTCACTCAGTCAGCTGAGGAACCAAAAATCCCACGGACACCCTCTGTTAGCTCACACAACCAAAACACCCATGCACTTCTCATGGGTTGCACAAATGTTAGTCCACTCCCTTTAAAAAAAATATAATCTCTAAGTTTACTTTTCTGCAGGGAGCAGTGCAGGCCTGGAGTTAGAGTCAGGGCAATCACACGTGCTCTGGTTTGCAAACCGGCACTTCTGCATTACCCAGAGCAACACTGCCTCTTCCTCCGACTCCTCATCCCCGTCCTCGTGTCGCTCTGGGCTGAGGGAGCCGGGCAGGGACAGCGGGGCAGGGTCAACCCCACCACACATCAGCTCAGAGAGGTCAGGTCTCTGTGACCAGCCCCCAGCCGCCCCCTCTGTAGCATCTTTGCCACGCTGGTGGAGTAAAAGACACTTTACAACTTGTTTACTACTTTTTTTTTGTGTGTGTGTGTAATGTGTCGTTAGGGAAAAAAGATGTTGAGATGCATCTGAGATTCATGCACCGATTAGCTTAATCAAGGAAATCACAAATATTGGTTCTCATATTGGTTGACCTCTTTTAAAATTGGAACATAGAGGTTATTTGCATCTTCCTTACTACCTGAAGAAATAGTTCTACATTTTTGGAAAGACACTTTCAGCACTTTGAGTTTTCAGCCACGAACTGAACTATTGGTTCCAGACTTATAGATAATAATGATTAAGTATAAACCTAAAATAAAAGTTATTATTAACGATTGAATCAGATTTCTGTGTGTGTGTGTGTGTGTGCTCCACAGTTGCACTGCCAAAATCCTAATTGACAGTGCGGTGTTTGTGCCAATGTGTGTCTACTTCAAACAATGTGACTGACACTGAGCAGATTGGGTTGGATTTGACGATAATACATTTTGTCACTTTTATAGAGATTAATGTGACGGAGTTAAGAGAGAAGACGCCACCTCAACATGTTTATTTCTAGGTAGGTGCACGTCAGGATACACTGCCTTTTACTTTTCCTACTGTGACAAGTTTTAAGATGACAGACAGAGAGAGAAAGTGAGAAAAATTTTCAACAACAAGGATCTTGGGCCAGTTTTCAACCCCCAATGCATTTTACTTACATAAAACCATTGTGCTAACAGAAAGACCTTCACCATGAGGTAAATCTGTTATTTTTGTCCATCGCTGTAACTAAATTCACGAGTTCTGAAAGAGACGACTGCCAAAGGCAAACCATAGCTACAGTTTATAAGATTGTGCTAACTCATATATTTTAGAAGATAGGAGAAGATGGAGGAAATCCCATAGTAGACTAGCCATATGTTCTAAAATATATATAAGTTAGCAGAATCTGATAAATCTTCTATTTTTCCATTGTGTCTTGCAAAAGTTAAGACTTTTAAACTAATTTTAGAATAAAATTTCAAGCTACTTTTTTGTGATTTAGTGTGCTGTGTTACCTCTGCAGGTGAAGGGGGCTGAGCTGTGGGTTCCTCAGGATTCTGGTCAGGCAGCTCTCCTTGAAGTCGCTCCCTTAAGCGCGAGACTTCCTGCCGCAGGGCGCTGACTTCCTGGCCCCGGGCCTGAGCGCCGGCCTCCAGTTCTACCTTCTGTCCGATGAGCGCTTTCCCCTGAGCTTCCACCACGGAGACTCTATGACGCAGGTCGTGGTTGATCTTCATGAGGCGAGACTGCTGCTGCTGGAGCTGCGGAGACACACATGCGGACAGAAACAATGAGGACGAGACAGAACAGGAGGTGAACTAGACAAAAAGGGTTGAGAATCTACGCAGGGGGAAGTAATATAGAAACAAGTAACTACCATTATTGGCAATAACTCTATCATTACAGGTGTCATTGCTGCTCTAATAATCTCTAACAGATTTTTTTCTTTTGCATAAACAATTTAAACATTGAACACCTCTCCATTTATGTTAGACACTGTCTTTTCTCAACAATGTTTTGATATTGTTTTTTAGGGGGGATTCACTCTGTCACGCAACCTCTGCTCAGTCCGTCCGGTGAGAGGGATCCCTCACATCTGACTCTCTCTAAGATTTCCAAATGTTGTGTTTCCTAGTTAAACTTTTTTTCTTGGTAGTTTCTCACTCTTGCTGAGGGTTAAGGCAGAGAATGTTGCAAATTTTCAAGCCCTATGAGGCAAATTAGAATTTGTGAATATGGGCTATACAAATAAAATTATATATTCTAATTGATGGATTGATTATTAGTCCTTATAAGATATTACTAAAATATGAATGGCCTTTTTCAAACCACTCATTTTGACTGCCAACTGTCTGGAATGAGTCTGGAGCTGTGCCCTGTGACGACTGTTTCTGTCAGCTTGGAAACATTTGACCAATCATAGATACTGTACATGCATAAACAACAGAATGTACAGACACAAAAATGGCAACAGCTGAGGGTGAGTGTGATGCGGCTGAACAGCTGGTTCTAAAGCAGAAATATCTACTCTTTCAGATGCTGACTGCCCCTGGCAACCACGAGCACAGCTTCTGTTTTCATCTGAACGTGCCGTCACGTGCTGAGTCGGACAATGATGATTAATGTGGACTTTCTGACTAAGAAATACCACAGGCAGAATTAATAATACTTCACTTCCTGATAATGTGGTCAGCTTCATTTAAGAGAACATTTGAGCCATTACAGTACAGCATCCTCGAAACGTGAAGGCTATTGTAGCCACAACAAAAACATTCATATCAGCTACTGATTTGAAATTTTCCATTGGCAAAATGGTGAAATTAAGTAATTACATGTAAAAATAAAAAATTAATAGAATCCATATCATATCTTTTTGTATGTTTATATCTGATTTCCCTTGATAATGAGCTGCAAAAAATGTGAAATCCAGTAAAAGAAGGTAATAAAGTCTGGTGTAGCACAAAGGCTAACCACCCCAGAATTATGCCTGAACACTCAAGATGGAAAGAACAAGTATTTCCCCTCTTCTTCCCATTCTGCTGACACCAGGATCATTGCACCATTACCAGTAACCCACACGTTTTTCCTGCTATGACACGTTCAAATGTCGACATTCGATTAGTTCTTGCATAATATAATGGTGGTTGTTTGTTTGCAGTTCACTGGGCCGAGCCCTATGTCACACTTTGTTGTTATTGCGTGGTTTTCTACCGATCTAGTGCTAATAATAGCAGCGGTTGTGTTCTTCTGTTGATACAGCCCACGGTGTGTTGTTGCCTTCCTCTGACTCAACACTGGGTCGGACTTCATCCAGACCTCTGCTGCTTTAAATGCAGCCAAAATGATAAAAATGTTTTATTAATAAACTAATGTATCGAAATCAAACAGTGTGCAGGCCAAGTTTCCTCATGCTGCTTTAAGTAAAAAGAAAGAAGAGCCCATTCCCTTCATCTTACTGCTTCTATGTCCTCGTTTTTCAGCGTGAGCTCCCGGTCCTTGGCTCGAATCTCGTCTCTCTGCTTGTCCACCACTTCTTTAAGCTTCTTCATCACCTGCCTCTCTCTCTCCGTCATACCTGGACACCACAGACAGAGGCGATGATAGTGAGGGAGTGTGTACACACAAAATAATTTATTTATCAGTAAATCAGAAATACATTTTATTCTTTTTAATTTGTCTTAATTGTTAGAGGAACTGAAAGGAGATGTAAAGAGGAAACCCTGGTGCATGTGTGTGTGTGTGTGTGTGAGAGAGAGTGAGAGAGTCTAGCAGGTGTGCTTATACACTGAGGCTGTTCTTTCCTCAGCGTGTCAGGGTGACTGGGTGACTGTGGCCTCTGTGTGAAACCACAGAAGAGACTGGCTCACAGTCAGACACAGAGAAGGCTTCCTTTGTGTGTGTGTGTGCATGTGTATGTGTGTGATGGGGATGTGAGACATAGCCAGGGTCTCTTGTCAGACTTCCATCAAAATGTAACAAACCATGGTGTGCATTTGCCGTAAAGCCTTATATAACTCACACACTGATTCCTCATAGTTTCTAATAAACTATGTATTTAATGCTTCAACATTCCAATAAATATACAAAGTAACCAACATTTGTAAAGGAAATCTGCTAAATGAAAGTATGAGTGTCCATCTTTTTTAAGATGTATCTAGACAAACAGCTGGTGGCACTAATTCTCCATTCTGTGCCTTTTAAACACTGCAGAAGAAAACACAAGGGGATGACGTAATGAAAACGCTAAACTCAGGGACCCTTTCAAGTGAATGGACTTGATAGATAATGAAGAGGAGGGTGAACTCTGTGCACAGTAATTATATGAGTAATTATACAAGTTTGATGAAGATATATATTTTTTATTACAGTAGTTTACTTGAGTACGGTACATGTTTAAACAGGAATAACAGGTGTGTAAAGTTTGGTGTTTGGGAAGCAAATTCACTTCAAAATAAGTTTGTTTTGAAGTGCTTTTGTGTGACTGATTTCTTTGCTGCTCATTCATGTGTGGGCCAAAGGAAAAAAATGATGAATGTATTTTTCACTGGAAGCTAGAGTTATATTTAAAACATGTGCTTCATGTACGTCAGCATTTATTCTCTAACTATGTTTCAATTGCACTTTTTTGCATTTGTTTTTTTACTCATTTTTTTATCATTGAGACTTATCAATCTTCTCTTTTTTTAAGAGCCAATTAAAATAAATGTTAGGTAAAGTTTTTCTGTTAGTCGTGAGATGTTTGGATGAAGTTATTAAAGAAACAAGTTGGATTTAATCATGTTTGTTTTGGAGAGGAGGAGACCTCTGACGAGAATTCAGCTCCTGAACCAAGGAATCCTAACCGGGAGAAGCTGACTGCAATGACAACATCACCTCCCATGATCCCGTGCTGCTTTACATCACCAAACCCTGTCTGTTGTTGTCGTGTTGACACTTAGCAACAGAACATGACAGTTTGCATGTTAAAAGGCAGATTCTATAATTTTACTGCAGAGATTTATTACAATTTTTGTGTTAGAATACAAATATAGATTTACATTTCTTTTCATTTCATTTCCTTTGCCATAGAATAATTTCCCTCTCCTTTTTAATACTAAATTGCATAAGCTTTTCTTTCCATGTGTGTGTATGTGTGTGTGTGTGTGTGTGTGTGTGTGTGTGTGTGTGTGTGTGTGTGTGTGTGTGGTGTGTGTGTGTGTGTGTGTGTGTGTGTGTGTGTGTGTGGTGTGTGTGTGTGTGTGTGTGTGTTTTGTGTGTTCTGAGCACACGTCCTCACCCTCATGCCTCTGCAGGTCCTCCTCACTCATGGGGTCTTTGATGGACATGTTGGTGAGCAGGGATTTGTTCTCCTCTTGCAGCTGAGCGATCTGGGTGAGCAGATCCTGAGCTTCTCCTCTCCACACATCCTCCACCAGCTCCAGCTCCTGTACACACACAGTGAAGCACATGTCACAATAAAACATTATTGACCCATACTATTACATAAGGACATTTGAACAAGCGAATTCTAATAACAGCCTTCAGTGTGTCACCAAGTACTAACCGCTAGTAACTCTTATTCTTTATTCCTTGTGTTAGCTCATGTTTATACACTTGATGTGGTTTTATCCATATTTATACTGCAACCGGTTACTATAGCAACATGGATCCATTGACAACTGTGTCTGTCAGTCCACTACAATGAACCAAGCTGAAATGTCTCAACAACTATTTTGTTAGATTGTAATGAAACTTTGGAACATTCAGGAGATTCGTGTTCCCCAGAGGATGAATCATACCAACTTTGTTGATCATGCCAACTTTGTTAGATTTGAGGATTTTCTTTCATCTAAGAGGAATTTTTTATCCCTAATTACAAATATGAAAATGTACTGACATTTCATGTAGAAAATAATACGCAGATTAATTGTAAATAAAAACAATCGCTGCAGCATTCTCTATCTGATGCTGCCTCCTCACATAAGAGCTCTGAAACTTGAATCAATAAATGCATAAATGGGAAGGAAAATAAACTGCTGACACTACCTTCAGTGGATTCTCTCAGCAGACGTGACATTTTCCATGAGAAAATGATGAAGACTGATAATATCATTTCAGTCAAATCAGAAACAGTCGCACCAACAGAAATCTCCACTACATCCCAGTCATGAGACACAGTTAATGAGTGAACTGGTGACTGTGCTCACCGTGGCTCAGTCACCGGGCCTCAGTCACCGTCACGAGAATCTGTCATGGACTTTTTTATAGCAGCAAGCTGACTGGCTTATATAAAACCACCACACTTTAGAACCGTGCTTAGATACAACTCTGAGATAGTGCACGTGAACATGTACATTTTCTGCTACGTTAGAGTCCTGCCCCACCACATGCCACAAGGAGAATCTGTAGTAAATACTCCACGAAAGTTATCTGACACATACAGTTGAGATTTTAAAGACAAAAAATACAACTTTTACAATAATTTACTTAAAAAACTTTCAACTCAGAACTTTTAGTTTAGTAGAACTGGTTAGTTTCCTTGTAATGGAGTAAGAAGCACTGACTACTTCTACCTGTAATGGAGTATTTCTTTCAGTTTTTTCCTTAGAAATTTAGTATTTTATAGTGTGTTTTTGGAATATCTATTAGTAATGGGATATATTTCAATATTGTATGAGTATTTTTACTAGCAATAGAGTATTTTACAGTGTGTTATTGGTATAAATATTGTAATGGGGTTTGATACAGTGTGTTATTGGTATTTTTATTGGAGTATGTTATTAGTATTTTTATTCGTAATGTATAACTTTTGTTTACAGTACTTTACAGAGAATAATTGTTACTTTCACAATTAATGGAGCCTTCTATAGTGTGTTATGGTATTTACTATATTAATGGGGCATGACACAGTGTGTTATTGGTGTTTTAATTTTTAATGGAGTATGTTAGTAGTATTCTTATCAGTAATGTATAACTTTTGTTTACAGTATGTACACTATAGTGTGTGATTAGTACTCTTACATCAATAACAATCTGTGTACTCCCTCCAGTTGCGGTTGAATCCCAGTCAGATAGGAAAACTTTGACGTGTGGGTTTGTTTACTTGTTTGCTAACAACACACTGATCTGAGCTCATTCAGCAGCTTAGTGATTAAGTGATAATCGGCGCCCTGCTCGCACCTTCTTGTGCCTCCGCTCCTTCTCCTGCCGCTCCAGCCTCTCCAGCCGCAGCCGGTCCAGCTCCAGCCGCAGCTCCTCGGTCTCCGGGCTGATGCTGCTCCGGCTCACCATCACCTCCAGGATCTCCAGCACACGCACCACTTTGGGCATGAGCCTGGACAGAGCCTCGCAGCCGTACTGGTCGATGATGCGCTCGAACTCCTGGCCCACCACGGCGGCGATGTCGTACACGTCCATCACCGTGAGGTCAGCCACATTCTTCTCCAGGGCCGACCCGGACTCCTCCATGACGGGACACTTCGGCCCTCCCCGGCTTCCTCTTGTGGTTCCCCCGCCGCGGCAAACTTCCTCCCTCTGGAAGAACAAGCCGCTAAGTTCCTCTGGGTCTCTGTCCTTTAAGAGCCAACACACCGTGAAGAAACACTATACTCTGCTACTACCGCCCGGCCATTACTGACGCCTGGGTCCGGGTTCCAGTGTCATTTATTGGGAGTAAATATCGTCTGCGTCCCATCGCTGTCCTCCCTGCGCTGCCAGAACTCCTCCAAAATAAAACCAGTCACGTCCGGTTTCACGTTTCACAATAAAAGAGCAGGATTAAAGGACCTTTTTGTACAATTTAGGTTAAACGGATTTAATGGCAGACATTTTATAAAAAATAATACTAGTGATGTTTTCACTAGTGTGTTGCATCTAAATTGTACAAATAGTAGTTTCTTTTACCCCTAGAATGGGCCTTTTCTATTTAAATACTTTATATTTACATAAGGAGCGGGTCCTCTCTACGTAGTTCCATGTTTTGTACAGAAGCACAGATTGGACAAACTAAACACATCTTGAGATTTTATGACGACCACAGGTTCGCTTTCATGTTTGGAAGTGAGGTGAGGGGTATTCAGCTGCAAAATGCAACTTCACTACTAGATGGCATTAAATCCTACACACTGAACCTTTAAGGGGATTTGCTGCAAAACAATTTCTGAATCGACGAGCACGTGTCTGAAAAGTACGGTAGCTGAGAGAGATAGATGCGCTGCAAATTAAGAAAACAATTGCATGAATTTGATGTGCTGCAAATACATGCAAACTCAAATATGCTAAATGCGTTGTTGTTATGTCTTATTTGTGCTAATTTAAACATCTACTCCTCCAAGCTTTTAAAATATGACTTAGGGTAAAGTAGTGATTAAGTCAGTGATTAATCTCATTAGGGTTGCATTAGTGTTTATGATTTTATTTAAGAGTAGCATCATTCACCTGTCAACTTGGGAAGCTGTATTGCGCTATTAGTTTGAAGGTAGAGATGTGTGTTTCCGGTGTGTTTTCCTATCCTTACTTTTTCTAACCTGACACATGCTCTTGCTCTGTGCCTTTGGGAGCCAGTGGTCACTTCCATGGTGGTGAGGCTGCAGTTTGCTGTGCGCATGACAGAAATAAATAACAGACAGATGAGGTCGCTGTGAGAATCTTTTCCATCAGCATGAGAGAGATACAGAGAGAGAAAGAGAGAGAAAGAGAGAGAGAGAGAGATGAGAGAGAGAGAGAGAGAGAGAGAGAGAGAGAGAGAGAGAGAGAGAGACAGAGAGAGACAGAGAGAGAGAGATACAGAGAGAGAAAGAGAGAGAGAGAGAGAGAGAGAGACAGAGAGAGAGAGAGAGAGAGAACTCTCTTCAATAGTAACAACATTCACAATGTATTTTTAACAACTTATACCGAAGATCGTAATAATATAGCTACATTTATATTTGAAATGTGAAATAACTTATTTTCCACCTTAATCAAAAAACCCTTAACTACATTCATTCAGGACTGTGCAATGGAGGATTCTGATTGGTTACACATGAAGATACAGAAGATACTGAGACAGGTTCTCCGGGGGAATTTTGAATGATTTCCATTCAAATTAATTATGTTTATTTCACTTTGTATGAAGTTAAGTGATCCTTGTTTTTAAAGCCTCGCTTCACTTTAAGTACTTAAATCTTAGAGAATGTGCTAAACACTTTAGCTCTTTAAAACATTTAATCCTTGTAAAGCGAAACACTGACTTATCTCTCTATCATAGACGTGTAGATAAGACTACAGCAGACGTCTGTCTTTATCTCGGGCTTGTTGCTCATTTGTACTTACAACACACACTCAGGAATGCACTACATCTTGTTTTGTGGAATGTGTATCACAGGGATATCATGGGGTAGTGAAACACCACCCTGCAAAAGGAAACAAATTATTTATTGTACCAAAAAACGAGACAGCTGCCATACTCTGATACAGATTTTATGATCTTTAATATTCTTTCTGTTCTATGACACCTATTACACAGGAGCTGTAGAAAAGGTATATCTCAAAACAGTATATAGTTGTGCATGACTGAAAACAATGTGCAGGAATTCCTCTTTTACCTTTATGTGCAACATCGATTAGTAAGAGAATATAAGTGTTACTGTGAGATCACAAAGAGGATACAGCTCACAAACATGATGTGAGTTTCATTTGCACATTTTCTGTAACTGGTGTAAACGACAAAGTAAAAGCCAGAGAGAGAATGAAGTTAATAAACAAAGTCATTGTTGTCGACATATAAGAAACATTTTATGTGGAAGTGAAATCAGGGCGTCTTCATTTTCGGTCACGCTTCCTCAGGATTCCCCCGTTCCAGCTTCACTGCGTTTAAACTGTGATCGGAAAAGAAACAGACTCATGTCAACTCAGCGAATCATCTGCTCATATTATCCACTTATTACCACATATGAACTTCAGCAGGAGAAGACCCAGCACTTACTGCGTTCTTGATCAAGTTTCCAGATTTGCTGAAGATGTTTTGCCTCCTGGAGGCCGGTTTGGGGGCCTCGGTGTTGTTCTGCGGGATCGCCTGAGGCTGAGCAGGCGGCTGAGCAGGCGTGTGCGACGAGGACAGGGACGGCGAGTAGGACCCAGGTTTTGAGTAACTTTGGGTTGGGTTCGGTGTGAAAGGCTGAGCTGGGATGTAAGGCTGAGAGGGTGTAAAGGTTTGAGACGGTGTTTGAGTCTGGGATGGTGTAAAGGTTTGGGCCTGTGTGTATGTTTGAGATGGTGTGAAGGTTTGAGAAGGTGTGTGAGTCTGGGACGGTGTAAAGGTTTGTGCCGGTGTGAAGGGTTGAGATGGTGTGAAGGGTTGAGATGGTGTGAAGGGTTGAGATGGTGTGAAGGGTTGAGATGGTGTGAAGGGTTGAGATGGTGTGTATGTCTGGGCCTGTGTGTAAGTGTTTGTTGGTGTGAAAGACGGTGGCAGCGAGAAGGGCTGCGTTTGAGTCGGGGCGAACGGATTGCTTTGAGCAAAGCTCTGAGTGTTGAGGTAAGGCTGCGTCTGCGAAAAGGACGATGGAACCGGCGTAGAGTCGAGCAGTGTGGGTGGCGGTGGCGGTGGGAAGTGATCAGACGCCTCCTGGTCGTCATCAATGCTCCCAGAGGGGCTGAGCACGTAGTGCCTCTTCCTCAGCTCGCCCAGGCGGACCCGCTCCTGCTCCAGCTCGCTCTCCAGCTGCAGCACCTTCACCTGAGAGATTCAGGGAGCAGAACGCCCTCGTTAGCTTCAGAGCTCCAATCAACAGGCGATCGAAAAACGAGACGAAATGAGCCTCACCTGAGCTTCCATTTCCTCTTTCTTCAGCTTGATCAGAGACAGGCCAGAGAAGTCCATCATACCTGCAAGCACATCAGAGTCAAATCTGGTATCATCAATATTTTCGATGATTGTTGGTGATCCCCTTACCTTTCCTTTAGCCACATCATGAGTTTGACATAAACATGTTCTCTTGTTCTGTGGTAAAACTCCATATCTACTTCAGAATTATTCCTTGTCATTAGTGTGTAAACGTCACACATTTCAATAATATACTGTCACTTTTTATTGTTTGTGTGCTGGACGTTGTGTGCAGAACATTTAACAAACTGTCTATGGTGCAGAGTGAAGTTAGATAACTTTGTGCTCATCCTGCCTGGTTTATCTGCAGTGAAGATTTTATAGTCCGTGTTTATTATAAAATGAAATCAAATGTTCTTCATCATTGTTCACATGTGGGGTTTATAAACAAGTTTAAATGATTTACTTAACTACTGTTATTTCTATACACATCATGTCAACACAACATTTCAAAATAAAAGCTCTGTAATTCAGCTGCTTTTACTTTAAGATTTATTGCCAAACAATAAGTGTTTCTATGAATATGGATGATATGCTGGATTCAGCATCAGTCCATTTGTGTTGGTGTTCGTCTTGTATGGTAAAAAAATAAATAATAATATTTAAAATGAAACTGTCAGCAGTTTTAAACCACAGTTTGACCCCCTGCTGTAGTTTATCTGAGGACGTAGAAGAAGATCTGTTCACAGACTGAGGTTACACTGCCACACCCCCACTGACTGCTACCGTGCACCGGTTCCAAAGCGCACCATCTTGTCATTGCACTAGCCGAAGCCATTAACAATACACAAGTGCAAATTCAACAAGGGGAAAGGTTTCGAGAGATATGCGTTCCAGATACAGACAAACAGATGTTTGTGGAATTCAAATGTAGATACATATTTTTTACATATATATTTGATGGATTGCTATGAAATTTGGTCCAGACATCATCCATGTTCCCCTCAGGATGAATTGTTAGAGAACTATGAAGTCTACTTCTCTCACCTTGGTCGGAGATCTGTTGCTGCCCGTGCTTGGTGGAGGTGACGACCACGGCGGCCATGTCGTTTACGTGTCGCGAAGCCTGCTGCAGCGTGTTCAGCTTCTTGTTGCTGCGGTCAGCCTTCACCTGAGATGATAGTAAATCACATCGACACATGTAAGAATTTAGTAATATTCAATGAAGACTTTACGACGTTAATATTTAAGTATAATGGTTTATAACTTGGGGAGCTGACACGGTCTTTTATGTGATTTCTCAACAAGACATGTACTATTTTAACTTAACCCTGTGCAATCTAGGCTGTTAACATGTCTCACTCTGAGATCTCTATCTACCACAACACAGTGGAGGCTCGTCTGGAGGTGAATTTCACACATGGACGTCACAGCACTCAAAAATTCACAACGCTTAATAATCAATTACAGTAAATAATCCACAGAACTTCATGGGAATTCTTTTTACCAGAACTACTTCCCACACAGGAGTCAGGCCCAATGAAAAGCGATGACTCGGACTGGGTAGAAACCACAGTTTGATCAGTAACAAAAAGACGTACTGTCAGCTCCATTTTCTTACAGAAGAGGGTGGAAGAGAGATCGGGTCTGAACACAGTCATCTGAAATGTGACAGGTGTCTCTAGCTCGTCTCACCATCTCATATATTGTTAAATAGAATCTGAATCAGAATTGTTGTTGAGCCCCTCAGAGTTCTGCAGTAGAGTTACTTTCCATCAGTGGTTTAATGTGCATCGTATCACTCATCAACAAATTTACTCACACCACCAGGATCCACACATACAAACCTCGTTCCACAGTATCCACATCAGTTTGTGGTAGACAGTAACACAACCGTTACTAGTCTCTCTCACTTCTCTCTCCCCCTTTCTCTCTCTTCTCTCCCCTCTTTTCCACCCGCCTCTCATCTCTCCTCTCTCTTTTTCCACTTGTTAAAAGGGAGTTTTCTCTCCCTACAGCTACCCAAGTGTTGCTCGTTGTGGGAACTGCTGTGTTTCTCTATAGGTTTGTTAAGTTTCCTTTTCATAATGTGTGTTGTGATTTGGCGCCACACAAATAAACTGAACTAAACCTCCATCAGGAGCATTTGAGGCGGTGACACTGCCTCAAAATCTTCACACTGTACCTTTGAGGCAGCGACCAGCTGGGCGGTGCTGGCGGCGATCTCATGTGAACAGACGATGAGCTCCTCGTAAGCACCATTTTCTCCAACAACCCGGTCAGCTGAGTCTCTGAAGGCAAAGAGGTGAACACGTGCACGGACAATCTCATTACACGGTGTGTCATTCAGCACACAAGTCTTACATATCTCATAATAAGCAGAATGTATTTGCATTGGTTGTGTTCGGTACTTACAGCAGCTGCGTGGCGCCCCAGCCCACGGCCTTAGACGCAGAGATGAGTCCCTCGGTCCAGCGAGAGTTTTTGTCATAAAAGTCTGTAACAGACGCTGCTCCCTGTGGGAGGAGGGATTACAGACCCATAACTATGTGTGTGCAACACTTCTGAGGTTTCTGTTATTGTTAAAGTAGGGTTTCTTAAAATAACCAGAACAACCCATTAAATGGTCACACCAGCCAAGGACTATCAAAATGAATACCAAAAAAAAAGAATAACAAAACAGCGTGGACAATAAGGTTTATTATTTATTATCTATGAACATTTATTGACATTTATATCACACTATTTTAATATACTGTTTACCTTTATCATTACACACAGGTCTAATTTCCCTTTTTTTCTTGTTTGTTTTAGCACACTAATCTGTGGTGCAAACAAAAATAATGAAACTAGGCACTTTCCTTGAATATTCACTGTGGTGATAAATGTTTCCTTAATTGTTGACAAAAACATTTACTACTAACAATAGAAATTAGAGAATATAATAAATATTGCGTTTTAGCGCTTGCTTTTTAGACAATGTTACCAAACTGCAAACACATTCAAATTGAACAGCCATTTGAATTTGTGTCAGTGTGCACCAGAATATTCCAGGGTTTTGTCCGTGTTATTGATTTTGAGTTATTCATTAGTTTCCACAGTACAAAAGAGAATGTGTATGTATAAAACATAATTTAGACATATCAAGACTGTTAATTGTACAGGTAATATGAAGGATAGAATCAATAAGTAAACTTAGAGATTTAGGTTAAATCCTTGTTTCTGATTAGTGATCACTTGCGAGCTGCTCTTAAAGGTAAATCCAACATTTCACTGTATAGGAATAATAAATAAAAAAGAAGGAATGAATGTGTTTATAAATAATATAAGAGTTATTTTTAACAAAATAAAGGTTTAGCTTTTTAGAGTACAGGGGGAAAAGTCTGGAACTTACCCTGCCTCCTTCCACTATGTCTTTCTGTAAATCAGCAGAAGCCGTCACCAGCATATGAACAGCCTGGAGAGGAGAGAGAGCACAGCGGTATAAATTAACATGAAGTGGAATATGAATCATAAGTTCATAGATAAATTATTTGAAGCTAGAAACTGGTTTCTTACCTTCATCAGGTCTGAGCAGGATCCCAGGATACTGAGGAGAAAATAAATGAAAATAATCAGACGTGAGATGACGTACGGAGACTTAATATAAACAGAACCTATCTATAGTTTTCATTGTACCCCTGGTTGACCTCCAGTTTAACACCAGTAGTGTCTCTCCTTGCCTGGTTCATGATCTCCTGTGAAGACGAAACACAAACAGAAACTTTAAATATCTAACGCTGTCCAGGAGATTTTGATGTTTGTATCCGTCCTTACGTCCATTCGCAGCACGGCCTCCTCGATGGCAGTGGAGGTAGCGATCATCTCTCGGTCCACCATGCTTCCCAGCTCTTCTTTCAGCACATCCCGCCCCTTTGGAAGCAAATCCTACACAAGAAACAGTTTGTAACAGGTACAACACATATATATCCCAGTAAAAGTACATGCACAACAATTATGGGTTGCACTTTAACATTTTTCAACTGTGCAATATTCACTGTTCCATATTCATCTGTGCAATATAAACGGTTCATGTGCAAACCACTCACTGTACATATTCCCCCACATAATATTTTTTTTTATATTTCTACTTATAATTGCTGATGTCTTTTTGCTGCTTTAATATTGCAGATTTCCCCATTGCGAGACTAATGAAGGACAATCTTATTCTTATTTATGTGTACAATACTGATAATCATTCTTTACATATGGGCAAGCGGTGGGTGAAATAATGTGGTCCTACAGAATCATCTTTTTGGCACGGAGATGGAGAATTGGGCTTTTTTGAATTTGATGCTCCACACAAAAGGAACAACATTCAGAAAAAAGGATAAATTTGATAAAATTATTATTATTTATGTTTTTAAATCTCTTTAGTATGATTCGGGGCAGTGTGGTTGGGAAATAAGTTTGAACTTTTATAATATGTATATATATATTATGTTTTGTGATAATTGTTTTATTTATTGTTTTTATTCTCTTTTATACATTTTATTGCTTATGATTTATCTGATCATTTCTGGATTATTATTTCTTATATTGTAAAGTCCTCGAGTCGGTACACAAAGAGCTCACCCTCAATCGCCCTCCCTGTATAAATAAAGGTTGGAATGAATTAGTTTATGAATACGGGATTTGAAACCAAGTTTTCAGGGGCTTTGACATTGGCCTGCTAGATCTGCATGTATGACTGTGATGAATGTTTTTAAATGGGTCTTTGTATTTCGCAATAGTATGCTGTCATCCCAAGATTCAACCTGCTGGGCCTGAGCCAGGAGCCAGATCTAAACCTTTTGATTTCTATTAATGGATCATGCCAGGTCTGGAATTCACTTAGAGGAGGGCAACCAGAGAAATTCAGCAGAAAGTCCAAATGCTCTCACTTGGACATTTGCATTCACGCATATAGCTCCTCTGGAAACTGTCCGTAGGATCTCTGGTGTTCAGCGCATGTCTGAAAGTAGCTTTAGTGAAAGTGTCTGCAAACTATGCATAAAGGTAGGGTTCGTAAGTAGTTTCTGTATACTTTGTATCTTAGGTATTGAAATCCAGACACATCACGTCCAGATAAATGTTCAGGAATGTTTGACCATCCTCACACAGTACTGTATATGCCACTATATATTATGTATAGTGTATATTATATCTGTACAGGAGAATGGTGCCTATCTAAATTCCATAGATTCTCCCTTCTCTCTAGGAAAAACCCTAATTCAGGTCATAGATAAAAGGCAAACCAACAGTGACTTTCATATAAGAAATATTGTTTCACCTTCTGGTCTCCCTGATGTATCAAGTCTACGTTGAAATATTCTGCATTAGCTGCTACCTGAGTTCTCCTTACACCAACTTCCAGAAAACTTCCGTACCAATAATCATCGATAAAAAAATAAACAAAGCTGTATCCGGAAAAGACTCTAATATTAGACCGTATAGTATCCAATGAGAGATTTTAGTCTTTCTTTAATTTGAAACACAAAATGCACAGGAGAACTGAAAATACATGTTACCAGGAATAATACAAATTAGCTCATATTTTATGTGCCCATACAGTTTATGCGGAGTTATTTCTGCATTAGCTACATCAAATGACAAGAAATTCATGGTCCCAAGATGATGGACCTAATTGAGAAATTGACTTTTCCTGAAGCACCACTTTGAGGATCTCACTACTGGTTTACACGGATTGCCATGTAATTTAGGCAGAAACGTTCATGTTCCTCTGAGGATGAATTGACCATAACTCCAATGATGCGCTGACTTTTTCAGTATTTAGATATCTCAGCCTTTGTCCTTAGGGCCTGGCTCAAAGCATTGCTCACAGAGCCACTAACAATGGCTATAGTCTCTTGAAATATCCCTTCTGACCCACCTGTCCTAAGGCGAGGATGCGTTGAACAGTGTAGCGTACGGCAGAGGGGTCTGCTCTCGGTAAACTGGCCTGAAACTTCAGGTCCTTCAAGAACTGCAGGCAGTTAGTCGCACAGTCCCGGCAGCTGTCAGTCAAACCTGCATGAGACAAAGACGCAGGACACAGAGTTATCTGTCTGTGCATACAGTCTTTAGAGTATTGTGTATCCATAACCAGTGTGAGTGTGTTTCTCTCACGGTCAGCTTGGTCGGTGGGGGCCGAGTGCGATGTTGCTGATCCGTTGACAATGGTGTCGGCAGAGAGGTGGGAGAACTGGGTGACCGCTCTCAACAAGCCGCTGGCATCTAAACACAACAGAGGAGCATCAGATGCACTGATCGTCTGAGGTAAACACAACGCGTCCCCAAACCTGAACACTTACCGCTCATGTTTCCCACGTAGACAGCGTGGCTCTGCTGCATCTTGTCTATGGAAGCCAGAGTGATTTCAGCACGGTTCACCAAGTAATCTGAAAACCAGAGCGAGAACTGGTTAGAGGAACGGAGCTGAAGAGCAAAGTTACAAGCTAAGGACTAAGTAGGTCTAGTACAAAGAAGTTAATGGTAATGGTTTACTTTCACCTTCCCTAATGAACCCACATATGCAGAGTAAAATCTATTAATACACATTTTTTATAAATAACAATTATATTTTAATAAGATCATTGTACTACTTACATTATGATGTGCTCAAACTAATTTGTGCTGTTTTTAAAACACAATGGGAGTAATTATTGACCCAATTATCAATCAAATATATTATTCATTTTATAAAGTATTAAATACATTATCATTAATATCTAAAAACTATTTACAATTTTTCTCAACTGAAAGGACTGAATTAAACTGAAAACATTTTTCTGTTGGACCGATTTTTTTTCTACTTGTTCTTGTTTCTCTTGTGTTGTATATGTTCACTCAGTTATTATCACTCGAATCAGAATCAATGGTCTCCTTAGATATTGTGTGTTTTCCAGAAATAACTCTGGTAAGTTCATATTGTTTTGTATTTAGTCTGTATAATGCTGTGAGAATTCTTCCATTTATTTGTATGACATTTCTTTTTTTCAGCTCATAGAAATCGAGGGTGGGGATCTTGTTTTTCCTCCTACCTAAATTTTTGATGGCTGGTAATTATTGCTTTTATATGTTTCTTAGGTTTATAAAATAAACTATAAGATTGTTGAAAAACCAGATTGTTAAAATCCTACAGTGGGATTACTTGGGGGGGAGAAATTAAAAGATTATCTACCAGGTGAGCTAATGCAGCGGACGTGAATGGGGTCGTCCAGTTTGGCCACAGCGTCCAGTATGATGCCCTCGGCCTCCACCACGGCACACTGCAGCAGACAGAACTGCTCGTCCTGCAGCTTCTGGGTCAGCTCACCTTCACGACAGGCCTGTGTTCAAACACACACACAGGAGCTCATCAATGACTAACTGCTAAAACATTCACGACAGCTTCTCTGCACAGTCATAAACACAGCTCAGCACCTGCTGCTGTATCTGGGCGTGCAAGCTTCCCAGCTCCATGCTGCTGCGCTGCCTCTCCTGCTCCATGGAGCTCTGCTGGAGCTGAGCCTGCTGCCTGAGGGAGTTCAGCTCAGACTCGTGGTCCCTCACCGACCGGAGCAACCCTTCCCTCTCCGCCTGCAGCCCTACTAGTGTACTGTTCAGCTGGGTACCGCTCTGTGGAACAAAACATGTAGAGGTGTATTACTGCCAATGCTTCGCTTGAAGAGGATTTGGCGTGAAGATGTACGGAAAAAAGTTGTTGCTACCATTTCTTTGCTCATCAGGGCGTTGTTTGCACGTGTCAGCTCTGCTCGTGTTGAGTCCAGCTCTCGCCTCAGCCTGTCGATCTCCAGCTTCTGCTCTGCATTGATGGCCAGCTGTGGAGAACAGTTACATATGAAGTCATCCACACAGTAAAAACAATCAAGAGGAATAAGAGTAAATATTAACTAAAAGCTGGTGTAAAAATGGTTTACTACTTAAAAAGTGCCATGGTAAGACAAGATGGTGAGTCCTGTTAAATATATGTTTTAAGACATTCTAAGGATTTAAAAGCTGAAGCCGAAAGAAGCTTTACAGTGTCTGCAAACTAAACATTTATGTTAGGGTAGGTAAGTAGTTTCTGAAACACCTTTTATCTTGTGTTTTGTAAAGTCAATAAAATATCAGAGGATATTGACCTGTAAGAAAATGACCTGTTATAAACAGAATGGTCTTAATGAAATGATAGGCTGGTGAATCTGATTAAACTACTTTCTGCTTTCCGTAGTAATCATGATATTAAACTGAAGATTTTTTTAGCTTGGAGCTGCTGGACGGACAAAACAAGACAAGACTGAGATGTCCATTTTATCATTTTCTGATATTAAATATAAAAAATTATAATTAGGTGCAGGATCTCTGGATTTTAACGCAGACATAAATTGCATGTTGCCCCATGGGAGGTGGAGCAGTTGTGTAGTGATTAAAAGGTTCCTGGTTTATTCATCAACTCCTCCAGATTATGTTGAAGTGTCCTTGAGCAAGACTCTAAACCCCTAACTGCTCCAACAGCGTTGAAAGCAATATCTAAATAGGTGAATGTCCATTGTAAAGAGCTTTGAAATGTAGTCAATTTAAGATCTAATGTGCATTTATGGACGGAGTTTGCTGTTCGCACACTGGAGCCTGGCTATTGAAGTACTGGAAACGGATTCTGAAAGAAGCTGGAGGAGATGGGATGTGAGAAGAGCGGCTGATGTCTTTGTGAACCAGCCCTCTGTAGAGTGTACCTGTTGCTGCAGCTGAGCTCTCAGTGCCTCCATCTCTCTGTTGGTGCGGTCTCTCTCCAGGTCCAGGGAGCCCTGCTGCTGCTGCGCCTGCTGTCTCAGCGAGGAGAGCTCGGCGTCTCTCTCTCTGGCCGAACGCAGCAGCACTTCCCGCTCCGCCTGCAGAGCGACCAGGCTGCTGCTCACATGAGATCCCTCCTGCACAAAGTGACACGTTAAGTACGGTGTGTGAATGAAAGTCAGGCCTCAGAACGAGACGATTCCATAACAGAGCAAACAAACAGTAACTTGCATGAGTTAGAATGTAAGAGATGTCCATTAATATGTCCTGTTGTGACTTATCATCAATAAGTGACTTTATTGTTGGATAATAAGGAGTCATTCTCCAACAAGAGGGTTGATGGTT
Source organism: Pseudopleuronectes americanus (assembly GCA_038501795.1). Lineage (NCBI taxonomy): Eukaryota > Metazoa > Chordata > Actinopteri > Pleuronectiformes > Pleuronectidae > Pseudopleuronectes > Pseudopleuronectes americanus. Next base: position 2,671,811 of record CM076733.1, on the reverse strand, counting down.
TGATCCCAGTCTTCCCCATATGTATGCCTTGGGCAAGATACTGAACCCCCGAGTTGCCCCTCATAGAAAAAGTGTGGTGCAGAGATGCACTGTGTGAATGGAGATTAAATTAAGTGGGGTCATCAAGACTAGAAAAGCACTTAGCAAATACAGACTATTTACCATTAAGTTACATTAAGGAATGGTAAATGGATTTGTATTTATATAGCACTTTTCTAGTCTTGATGACCACTCAAAGCGCTTTACATTACAGTTTCACATTCACCCATTCACACACACATTCATACAGTGCATCTATCCCAGCACTTTGTTATTGTAAGGGGGGGGCATTCGGGGTTCAGCATCTTGCCCAAGGACACTTCGGCATGCAGATGGTTCAGACTGGGGATCGAACCGCCGACCTTCAGGTTGGAGGACGACCACTCTACCCCTCAGCCACAGCCGCCAAGGAATGAACAGATTCATAATTGGTCCCAGCAAAGGCATCTTAAAGTGACTTTTTGTGTATATTTAATATCTAAGGACCCAAGTGACACAAAACGCAAGGTTTCCTAAATAATCATGATCGAAAATATTATTGTAAATAGTCAATAAGAAAATATGCTCACTTTTATTACTTGATAACTTTTATAAGTGGATGACACCTTTTAATTGATACTAAAATAAGTTTGGGAAAAGACTGAATTAACTTTGTAGAAGAGAATTATCTTTTCATGAATATACCAGACCAGATTAAATGTATCATTCAGTAGCTAGAGAGTCTGAAGCACAAAGGCCAAAAAGTTATATAACCTTACCTTTAAATACGAACTTAAAATATGGCTTAAAGCTAACTAAACTTGTTGTCATAAGTAGTTATTCCACTTTATTTTGTGTGTTCCAGTTTATATACATATTGTATTGTATTTGAATGTGTTAGTCTATTGTAACCCCTGTGTAATTAGGGGTTGTTTATTAGTTTTTCCGTAGTGTTTTGATTATGGGTTTGTTGTACTGTTAGTTTGGGTGGTATGCATTGATATTTTTGATTATATAAATAGGTGTTTTATTTCCGATCGCCTTGTCAGAACTTGAGTTCTGTCAAATAAATAAACAAATAAGATGTAAGTTGGAAAAAGATGTGCACTACCCACTCAGGACATCTTGATGCTAAAAGTTTGAGTGAGTATATATTCCTAGTCTCACCATCTCTTTACTCTGCAGGGCGCCGCGGAGGAGGGCCAGCTCTGCACGCTGCTCCAGCAGCTCCTTGTTGAGGCGGTCGGCCTCCTGCTGCTGCTGACTCATCTGAGTGAGAGAGGAGTCACTGATTCAGTATTCATTCATGAGTCTTTGTAAACCAAGGCAGAAACAGATGATATCAGACGGTGTGTAAGCAGTGTTATCAGGGGCTGAAGAGCTCTCACCGTGTTTCTTTTCTCCTGCCGTAGTAATTCCACCTCACTTTCTAGCTGTGTCTTCGCTCTCAGTAAATCGCCTTGGTCTTGTTTTGTACCGGACAGCGCCTTCACTGTCTCTGCGTTCTGCACAAGTACCAAATATTAGTGAAAGAAATGTGGATCTTCTCATCTAACTATCAGACTGTTGAGAAGCATGTTCATAAAATTTCAACTAATTCCTTTAAGGGTGTGACTAACACACCAGTGATGGGGCGGTTTACCTTCTTCATTAAGTCGGCATGACTGGTCACCAGCTCGGCGTGTCTCTCTTTGAGCTGAGTGTAACGAACCTCCGCAGCCTGAGCTCTGCCTGTGCAGACATGACGGGATGTTTCAGTAACGTTAAAGCAACATTCATATTTCTCATTGGCCTGCACAGAAAACCGTACACTCACTATCTGCCTCCTTCAGTCCAATCTGTGCCCCCACATTGGCCACGTTGTTGCACCGCAGAGCCTCCAGCTCCATCCTCAGGTGTTCGTTTTCCACCATTGCCATCTGCTTGTGGGTGCGCTGCTCCTCCACCTCAGCTCCCAGATGATTCACTTGAGACTTTAACTCGGTCACACACCTCTGAGCCTGCCGACAGGAGGGACAGGGTGTGTGTATCAGTAGAAAGCAACAGGAAAGTCTGCACAGCTACAGGGGGAAATCTTAGACCTGAAGTGAGGTAAGACACAGCGGGAGGTGAAATGTAAAAGTGCACGGTGGTGCATCGCAAACAAATGGGAGTTGGAAATAGCAGCATTGGCAGTGACACATGTCCAAATGATGCAATTTACAAAATCTTTCTCCTAACAATTCTTCTGTGAGTCACAAGTCAAATCTAATGCTTTCTGAAAATCTCTGATATCTGCGGCAAATTTATTTCAATAAGGCTGATTAGAAATTATACAAATGGAATCGTCTTGACCACTTTTATAGATCAGTTTTCCCTTTCACCCATTTACACAAACATTCATACATTGCCTATATGAGCAGCACATAGTCTAACACACATCCCTCACACTCTGCAGGCAAAGCCGTCAGGGGCATTTAAGGCTCGGTATCTTGCTCAAGGACACTTCGGCATGCAGATACTGATACAGAGACTGAGATCAAACCTCTGACCTTCTGGTTAGTGGAGGACCAACTCTACCTCCTGAGCCACAGCTGGCAGAACAATTCTTGTAACTGCAGAATTTGCAAAAGAATCCTCATGTTTTCGTCTATAGCCTGGTAATCCTGTTGTCTGTATATCCATGTGGATATTGCCAACAGGCAAATCCTAATTTGGAACTTTTTTGGTGCCAATTTTACAAAATGTAAACACATATAAGCTAAAGAAAAAAAGTTGCATTGAGTTTGTTTAAACGTATAGACATCTTCATCCAACTGGTCCAACAGCAGGACGCAGGACCTACCTCGTTCCTGATGAGATACAGCTCTGGTTTCAGCGCCTCCAGCTCCCTCCTCATGCTCTCAGTCTCAGTCTCCCTCTGCCCCAGAGAAGCGTCGGGTGCTCCCATTTGGCTCAGGGAATAGTACTGCCATGAGAAAAAGCCTCAGTGTTAGCCGTACAACAAAAGGTGAACAACATAATCTGACTTTTCACTTGCATGCAAACTTTATCACCTGTGGTGCTTCCCTAAACTCCGGCTTTGGCTCCCCCTCCTCATCCTCCTGCCGCTCCTCATCGGGCATCACCACCACTGGCTTCTTATACTCGGCCAGGGCAGCAGCTCGCAGGAAGTTTGGTGGAGACTGCAGGGTCATAATGAACAAAACACAGGGGCGTGACTGAAAATCACATAAAACTGATTCATGTACACACAGAAATTTCCAAACCTTTCACTTACGTCTGGGAGATCTGGGATCTGGATGATTCTTTTGAAGAACTCCATTTCCCTGGCTCTGTCAAAGAACTGTGAGAGGCTGTGGAAGAAAATACAGATCTTGTTAGAAATGCTAAAGGGTTATGGTGCAGAATAATGATGACACAGTTGCACTACAAGGGCAAAAGGGATTTTCTTAATATTTGATGGATGAATTTGTATGTTGTTTATCTAGAATCCAAAGAGGTTTAGCTGCACAAAGGAAATCTTGATAAAATACCCATACAGATGATGAACAACTGGAGCAGTCGGTTCATTTTATAACCATCTATCAAATCCTGGAAGTGAGTTTAAGATGGGTGATTTAAAAAGATTTGACAGATTTATGTTTCCCTTATTGGGGGATTTTTTTATAGGGAATGATGGTACTTAGATTAAATACACAGCAAAATAGTTTTAGCCCAGTTTTGACCTACACATCCCACATCTAGCCCACATGCCACATTAAATGGTGGCACTTGGGCCGGCCCCTCCTGATCGGGCCATATGTAAGCTATAGCAATACTGCATGTCTACCAAAAGTGCCAAAGGTGGCCGGGATTTGTTTTGTTCTATTTGGGCCAAATTAACTATGTATCCCACCTGTCGCTTTAAGTTCACATCCAGGATTACACTTTGCTCAGAGTAATGCATGTTTGCCAAAAGTGACCCACGTGTCTTTTGGGATATTCGGGCCATATTTGCAATTTTACAAGTGGGCCACTTATTGCTCAAATCCATTTAGTCAAATCCACAAGAAGGTCAGAAGTGTTGCCTCATTACCTGAAGTGTCCCACATCCGTATGCTATCTGTGAAGGATCTGTTGTTACCGCTTCCATTTTTTTTTAAATGTACATGCAGCCCTCTGGTCCTGGCTTGTATGGATTCATGGTACAGTAATGAAATTCTCATTAACTAGTTTATTCACTAACCACCTACCTCACGAAGAGATCACGGAACCGCTCTCGGTGTCCAAGAAGAGCATCTGGAGTGATGCCTGTAAAGCAGAGGACAAGACCAGTAAGGTCTGAGTGGATCAAAACATACTGTGTGTGTGTGTGTGTGTGTGTGTGTGTGTGTGTGTGTGTGTGTGTGTGTTTGTGTGTGTGTGTGTGTGTGTGTGTGTGTGTGTGTGTGTGTGTGTAGGTGTTTGTGTGTGTGTAGGTGTGTGTGTGTGTGTGTGTGTGTGTAGGTGTGTGTGTGTGTGTGTAGGTGTTTGTGTGTGTGTGTGTAGGTGTTTGTGTGTGTGTGTGTGTGTGTGTGTGTGTGTGTGTGTGTGTGTGTGTGTGTGTAGGTGTCTGTGTGTGTGTGTGTGTGTGTGTGTGTGTGTTTGTGTGTGTGTGTGTGTGTGTGTGTGTGTGTGTAGGTGTGTGTGTGTGTGTGTGTGTGTGTGTGTGTAGGTGTTTGTGTGTGTGTGTGTGTGTAGGTGTGTGTGTGTGTAGGTGTTTGTGTGTGTGTGTGTGTGTGTGTGTGTGTGTGTGTGTGTGTGTGTGTGTGTGTGTGTGTGTGTGTGTGTGTGTGTGTGTGTGTAGGTGTTTGTGTGTATGTGTGTCACTCACAGCTGTGGAGTTTAAACATCAGCCTCACAGAGAAGTGGTAGAGGAAGCTGCAGTCCAGTATGAGCGGGATCAGAGGAGTCAGCCTGCACCGTCCAGCTGGAGTGTCAGATTTGGCCCCGTTGGTGTCGAGCTGACGCAGAACTTTGGATGAAGAAACATGAAAGCCAAATTCAAGGATGAGCCTGCTAGTATTCTATATTTTGTCTTTCCAATAACTTGACCTATTATCTCTGCTATTATTCCTGCTACTTTTAATTAGTGTTGTTTATCTATATATTGCTGCACAAACAGTATTTTTGATCCTTCTATGTATTTGAGATGCACCACCACTAGAACACAAACTTTGTATAAAACCGCCACTGAAAATAGGCCCAGACAAATGCAAACTAGAGTATTAATAATTTATATATTATTAACCATTAATCAAATATGTAGGTTATATTTATGATATATTTTGTCATATTTATATGTTAAGCAAGAACTAAGGTGCTTGAGAAAAAGAACCACAGACAGTGGAGGGAATTCAGAAGGTACGGACATTTGAAAAAAGAAAACTCAAGGGATTATTTGAAAGGAACAAAATAAAAAATATCTCAATTTTTGTAATTTAAATGTCAACTAATTACAAACTGATCACTGATGCTTTAGACAGGATTACACTCTATGGACTAACCTGTCTCAGACATCTTCAGTCCAGCGTCCATGTAATCCAACAGCTCCTGTGTCATATCCAACCTACGGTATAAGAAACCACATATTTAACAGAAAAAGTAAAATTATGTGGCAGCTGCTTAAATTCAGGTGGGTGAGAGAAGAGAACTTACACTTTGTTCATGTCAGTTCCTGCCTCCCTCTCCAAAGTCTCATCACTGGCCTCCAGGTTGGCTGGAATCACCTTGTGCTGTGGAGGAGGATTTTTATTGTCGTCAAACCAACATGTTATCATATTGAGTTTGTCACATGTCATTACATTAACCAATAGAAAATGATTACCTTTGCATGAAATTCTATTTTGAGGCAGAGGAATTTGGCTGACAGGGCGACGATGTGGCCGTATCGATCATGCAAGTTTCCCTGGAATGAATAAGAATCTATTAGGTTGGATTAGATGAGATCATTTTAAAAAGGATCGCTCCATCACCTAATAAATGAACAGCAGACCAAAAACAATACACCTGTAAAAGCAAAAAACAATCAGTGGCTGAAGAAGTTTTTAATAAGTGAAAGTAAAAACCCTTCATTACAGGTAAAGGCTTACCTAAATAACAATACAGAAGGATTACCAGCAATCTATACTTCTAAGTATGATACATCAATGCGTCAGCAGCATTTTACTGCCATAGAAATGTGAGCTGGAGTTCTAACTGCTCTATATACAGTTAAATAGTGTTGTTAAGTGTTTCCTAACTCAGGGCTCAGGCATTTATTTCCAAAGAGTCACCAGATAAATGTGTCATTAGATGATTAATGGGAGGATACATAAACCTGTATGAATTTTTAGATCATTAATCTAAATTCTTTCTTCAAACTGTACCCAAGCTCGGTGTCGAGTTGAAGTGTTTGTTACTTTCTACCACTGACAAAAAAACATATGATGCCATAAAAATATGTCAAAAACACAACTGATACGTCAGAAAACCAGCAGGTATCATGTCATTCAGACATTTGCAGCTGTAACCGGTCACTTCACGCATTTTAAGACATCTCATGTTTCCATCTGCACATGTGCACTCAGCTCTTTTAACATGAGGAAGAGTCTACATTCCAAAGAAGAACTGAAGAATAGATTTCCCTGCTCTTAAAGCCAAAAACTTAGTTTTCAGTCCTTAATGAAAGGACGTTTACATTCATATACCCATTCACCACAAATCTGAGTACACACATCTAGATCCAGAGTTGTAAATTATACACAATAATACAGAATAATACAATATAATAATACTGAAGTATGGTTTGAATTTTCTAGTTTGAATAAATGCTTTTTCACGGTGTCTACTCACCCAGAGGATGCCCATATCTTTCACATTGCGACAGTATCGGTGAGAATCTCGAACAGCCTGTATGGAACCAGACAGACACACATGAGATTAAACATCAGCCGTGTGAAAGTGAAACGTGGAAAAGTTGGTCAGGGAAAAGGAGGTATAGAATTGGAACTTGCGTTTCTGTGGCCTCCCCTGAGCAGTTTGTGCAGCAGGTAGCAGAACTTCCAGCTGACGATGGAGTTACTGGACAGAGGCAAGTTCAGGGCGTAGGACCAGAAGGTGGCGGCTCCGCTCTCCTTGTGACTCCCCATGATAATGTCTTCATAAGAGTTAAGGAAACTCCAAAGAACCAAAGCACATGGTGAACTGTAGTGAAAAGGTCCTAATATGTCCAATTCAACCTCAGACTCGTGTCTAGAGAAATATTTTTGACTATGAGCCATGCTGGCAGTGTTTTGGGGTGAGGGCAATATCAGCTGGTGATTCTACTGGTGTAACCCAGACTGAAATATCTCAACAACCAACACATGTATAGCCATGAAATTCTGTAGAGATATTCATGATCCCTTTGCCTTTGTCCAACACCAGTGAAACTAAATACCTGCAAAACTAATGATCTAATGAGCAGCCTCATCTGTGACCTACTTATCTAATTATTAACATGATGCTAACAAACAAGATCAAGTGGTGATTATACAACAACATTTGACCGAAGTCATATTGAGCATTTAACCTTTAAAACAACTGGGATGGCTGTAGACAAGTTCAGTTTCAATACATTTTCTGTTGCAGGCTGTCTGAAACAGAAACAGTTTGGATGATGTTTGTTTTTAAAGGATACTGCGCACATATTTCTCTTTGGGCGCTGTTTCAGCAGGGGTGACGGTTTTGCTGATGTTGTGGAGCTGAAAGAAATTAAATTAAATCAGGACACGAGATAAAGCTCAACCTCCACGAGACAACGTCAGGCTCGAGGAAATATATGAGAAAGACAGAGGAGGATTAAGCCAGAGGACAAATACTTTCTTCTCAAGTACATGAGATTAGGACAATGTTGTGTTTTGTTGTTTCTAACTTTCAAATAAAATGATCTTTTAGTGCGACTCCCAAGTTTAAAGCAGGTATCACATGTTTGTTGTCAACAGGTAACCAACTAGAAAAGCCTTATATCAAATCTGGATAAACAAACCCTCTTGACCCTCCAATAAAAAAAAACACATACATTTAGCGCTGCTGAAAGAAAATCAATCACTCACCTGTTGTTTACCAAACTGCTCCTTCTCCGCAGCCAGAGCCTTCTCCGTCTTATTGTCGCTTTTATTCTTAGTTTTGCTCATCCTGCTCACTGGGCTCCACACACACTACTAGTCAGATGGTCCCAGTCCAGGTTACAGCTCATTACCCCCTTTAAACTAAAGGTGCGTCACATGCGCGCGGCGGATATTATCTAACACGTCCCGCCTCTGAAAGCGAACCTGAGCGGATAAAGTCGCTTCTCTTGTGCGTAAAAGCGCACCACCGTCTTACCAAATGCCTAAAAACGCGCGATGACAACAAAAATGATTCGTTTGAAAGAAAGTGAGAAAAGTCAGGCTGTAAAATCCACAGGCAGGACAATTTGCGTTAAAATATTTTATCAAAAGGTAGTGACACGATGGCTGAGTTACAATGAACAGCTACAGACCTCTCCACTGACTCACCCGACAGATCTGGAGGCAGTGAAACTGGAAAGACAATACAAGGACACACCACTCAACAGCCCTGTAGGACTGGTTTCACATCTCACCTCCTTCACACCTTGCTGCCGTTAAAAATCTTAAACTGGATTTAAAAAATACAGAATACCTGTATGTAAGAAACAACACATTTGTATAAAATATACACGGTGATACACAAACACTTAATAATACAAAAAAAAATGAGGATATTTTAAAAAAGTTTTGCAAAGTCATGACAAACTATATTTTTTTAATCACTTCATAATTTTCCTGAGAGGCAGAGGAGTTCATACTTTGGCTGTGTACACACTGTTTCAGATTGAGGCTTTTTAATGTAGTAATACTGATTTTTTTAATCCGACTCCAGTGCTTTAAAGTTCAGTCAATGGTGTCCCTTCAGTTAAAAGTGAGGTTTCCACTAAACAGAATCTGTTCTTCAGTCGGTGTCGAGCCATCCACACGGCTGGCTGGTGCTGTGTCGAGGGCAGGCTTTGGGTGGAGTTTCACTGGCCTGGGAGAAGACAGGAAAATAAAGCTGTTATGTCTTCGTAACACGCCCAGAGAGGTGGAGCAGTTGAACACTTTTTTACACTTGTGACTCAATGATAATGAAGGAACTCCTCTACCTTGTGTAGCGAGGTTGTAGGGTGGTGGGGGTGGTGGTGATGTTGGGGTGACTGGAACCTCTGGGTGGGAGAGGGTTCAGTGGTCCTGCAGCTCGAGGCAGGGCCAGAGTTGTGTGCTGAGCTGTGGGTTCTGAAGCTGCTGTGCATGGCTTCGTCGACCAGCTGCTGCAGATAACTGCTGGACAGAGGATCGCCCGCCTGGTAAAAGAAGCCGGTCAGTGATTTACAGGATCAACATCCTGGGCAATGGGCATATTCACAGTTTGGTCCTGAGTTAGATTTAAGGATTTATACCACTCTCATGTCTGTTGTTTAAATTAACTGTAAAGCCCAGAGACAGTTAGCTTAGGGTTAAGCCTTGGAAATAATAAATGGATTTGCATTTATATAGCGCTTTTCTAGTCTTGATGACCACTCAAAGCGCTTTACATTACAGTTTTCACATTCACCCATTCACACACACATTCATACAGTGCATCTATCCCAGCACTTTGTTATTCTAAGGGGGGGCCATTCGGGGTTCAGCATCTTGCCCAAGGACACTTCGGCATGCAGATGGTTCAGACTGGGAATCGAACCACCGACCTTCAGGTTGGAGGACGACCACTCTACCCCTCAGCCACAGCCGCCCCAATAAGAGAGCATAGTGAAGGGAGTTTGGGCTCTTCGTAGGCAGCCGGATCTCAAAGAATAAGATTGTTCACAAAGGACACATCACTTATAGCGAGCCCGGCTCTATCCAAAAGGTATCTGTGTAGTCATTAATTTATATGTTATTTGTACAATCATTAATCTATACGCATAGTCTTAAAGAGTAGCCAGCAGAGACTTCAAGGAGTTTCAGGCAGACTCAGGTTTCCCTCTTTTCAGTATTTGCACTGAGCTATTTTATATCATCTATAGAATCTAATGCAATCTGGCACTTCAACTCTGAATCTTCATATTTTCAGATCCTGCTCGAATTGTTGACTTACAATTTAACTTAATCTTTATTACTGAGTTTGTAGTTATCACTGACATATTAACACATGCTTCTAATATTCTTCCGTCCCCTCATGGGTAAAACATGAGGAACACCTCTTGACATAATGTGACTCAGTTTAAAAGCAGTGCAAACTCCAACCCCAATAATAAACATATATTTGAATCAACACTTCTCTGACCGGCTCGATAAAAACTGCACATTTTGATCCTTTTAGAAAGTGAGAATCTGTGTTGCATGATATTTAAAGATGTAGCTAATAAAGAGGCCACTGAATGTCTAGTTACAATACAGAAATGGGAGTGGTATTGAACTTAACTCTTGGCAATAACAAAACTAATTGATACAAACACTGTGAATAGTGTTTTAACATCTTAAACAGAGTAGAAGAACTTGTAAGAGCTGTGCTTTCGTCTTACATCGGTCCCATGTGCTGAGAGGACTCCCAGCTCGTTGCTCGCGGTAACGCAGGCTCCTGGTAAAGTGGACGTATCATGTACGTATCCTGAGTTCTTCACTCTGATCGATGAAGGTGATTGGCCAAGCAGGCAGTTACACGTCAACTCCTCCTGGCTGAGACACAAAGACAGACAATAGCTCATGAATGATTTCTGGTGTTTAAGATTTACTTTTACTCACTGGGCATTTTTCTTTTTAAGTGTTGTTTCCAAATGGTAAGACAAACACTATTGCTTCAGTACAGAAGAAGAGCTTGAAGAAAGGACTATGTTCTAAATCTGCTCAGTTAGACAACGTGTTGGAAATCAGATAAAGTAGTGCACCGAGATAAGGGCTGGTTAGTCATGATAGAGTTAGTTTTGGGAGAGCAGGTGCTCACGGTCAAGATGAGGTTCTTGACGCTGGAGAGGAATGCCCCCGCTCTTTTATTTCACTTTGAGCAGGAATCAAAAATAAGAACAGTCTGGACTGTGAACACTTTGTGGCAGAGACAACCTTTCTTGGAGGAATGGAGGAGTTTGGTGTCCTGGGTTAAGACAGACTGCTTTTGTTTGTTGAGTAACTCCTGGACTGTGCATCTGTATTTGTTTTAAATTAACTGGCTGTACCCTTCCATCTTCACTTGCCTGCTGTCTTTAGATCACTAACATGCATGAGAGCTGAGAGGCTGAATGTGACGTGATTTTCTGTTCTTGTGGAGTTAAAGGTCATCGTTTCATCACTGGTTTCAGTGGAATGTCAGCTCTGTCTGATTTAGCTGGTCCACGTTGCCTTGTTGTTACGATATGGTCTGGGGTCTCTTATATTTTGAGCTCTGACTTTTTTGTCGCGGCTGCGTTAAGCTCGTTCTTCTCTATTTGTCCCTCACTGACTCCCACACAGTAAAATCTGACAAAAAAACACTGGCAAAATGTCAGGAAAACATTTGAGTTTTCCTAGTTATGTTGTTTGTGTGCACTGTTCACCTGCCAATGCACCGCTGACTGGTTTTCTCACGCAGCGCTTCACGGGCACTTTCCAGGTTTAACTGCAGCAGCTGCATGTCATTCCTCTGATTCTCACACACCTGGAACACAGTAAAAAAATGTTATTATCAAAAACCAACTCGTCTTTACATTTTCAATGCTGTCTTAATACAATACTTACAGGCCCATATATACATTTAAAGAGTTACTGGCTGCAGAAGTTGTTCTGCTGGTCCTATAGTAACTCACTGCTGAAGCCTGTGTGCATTTTCAATTTCTGGAAAAACTGAAACAAACATACAACTACGGAATCATATATAATATATAATTAAATATTGTCTTACTTTTTTAAGTTTCACTTTGTCTTAAAAAAAAAGTAATTGTAGAACCATTAAAAATAAAAATGTGATAATTTATATCAGTATATTGTGCCTTGTTAACAAGTCTTGGACATGATAGTGACCCACAGCCACACAGGTGAACACACTGCAGCTGCACTCTGAGGTATGCTGCCAAACCGGAAACACACCTCGACAATGATGATGACAAGGTGGAGGAATGAGGAAGACCTTATCTCCTCAGCTGTGATTGAACAACCTTGGAGGGGCATTATCACAGTATATTGTGTGGATTGTGGAACCTCTGCTGGCTTTTGTTCCCCTTGATTTGTGAGAGCCCATACCTGTCGTAGGCAGCGGACTTCCGACGTGGAGCGTTCCTGTTTGGAGCGAGACAGCTCCAGCAGCTCGTCTTTCCAGCTGTCGCCCTCTCCTGGTGGAACAAATGAAAGGCTGCAGTTACCTCAGAGTGAATGATCCACAGGTGGGGAGGCATCTGTCACAAGTTACAACACAGATTGGAATCAATACAAGTGGACTGCAGAGATATAAACGGAAGTTCATATCGACTGACTGCATTTTCAATGCATCCATCAAATGATAGTTTTATGCTGAAATGATGAGTGAGGTAATCAATTAATCATCCTAGCCTCAGTCATCAGGAATATAATGCCAAATAATATCTGTTTCCACCTTTTGAAATATAATTAAGCATTATCTGTTTTCACCTTCTCAAATATGAAACTGTTTTTTGCTTTTCTGTGCCTAACAGTTTGGGGTATTTTCTGCTGATTGGTCAAAAGAGACAATCTGAAGATGCCCTTCCTTAACTCTGAGAACTTGTGAAGGAAATTTTTCATCACTTTATGGCATTTAACTTTTTTTTATAATGATGTCATGTTGACATCATTCCTACCGCATGGTCATGAATTATTTTTCAATCTATAGGCTTTAGGCCATGGCTTCAGGCCTATAGAATGTAGAGATACCTCTTAGGAAATACATAAACTGGATTTAAAGAAATCCTAAAACAGTTAACACTGATGACAAAAAAATATACTGAGATGAACAGTTTTGAGAATGGATTTTGCACAGCTTAATGTACCTGACAAAGCCAGATCTCTGTGGAGCAGCTGGAGCTCCTGTTTCAGACGAATGATCTCCTCCCTCTGAGTGCTGCTCTGTGATATCTGCTGCTGCAGCTCCTCTGTAACAGAGACATGACACAGAGGAGAAGACATGCAAAGATGAAATGATCAGAACAAATCAATCAACAGAATATTAACAGGCAACTATTCAGAAGACACAAGACATCTAAAGACATCAACCTGAGATCTGAGAACTATTTTTTAATAGATAAGACAATGGTAGAAAACAAAAAAATTGGGATTTGTCAACCCAGCACAAACTTGGGGGGAGACCTGGTTTCTAGAGGATAAGAGAATACGGATTTCTAGAGAAGAACTTTTATTTATCTGCCATGTATCAAGGTAACCAGGTTTTTAATTTGCTTTAAAAAAACTTCCATCTGAAGTTACACTGAAAGGGAAGTTAAAAACAGTGGCCTTTAAAAGATAGAGAGAAGCCAGCCTATTTTTGACCTCTGGCCAATCACTGTTTGATGATTGGACAAGAACTTGTTTAGTTTGTTTGGTCGTCTCATTTATGTGGACGCTGAGGGAAACACTGAAATTATATATCTGGCTGTGATGTTTACTCATGTACCTTTAAGGTGTGGGACCTCATGTCTTGCTTCTCTGTAACGCCGTTTGTTTTCCTCAGAGTCTCTCAGGAACCTGGTTTCCCTGGAGCGACTTTCCGTTAGCGACGCCTCCAGGTCTCGTAGGCGCCCTGTGAGATCAAGTATGTGACTCGAGGACTCAGTCACATCTTTATCCTGATGGACAAAAAAAATGTTACGCAAGATACAAATTAAATCAATAATAATCGTTATCTGCAAATACATATGATAACATATCTTTTATGTTATTGCTGGTGTACCTTGAGTTTGAGCATGGAACTCAGTTCTTCCTCCCTGACCTGCAGAGAGCCGACTTGAGTGGACAGAGCCATGAGCGTAGAGTTGAGACTTTGGTTCTTCTCCTTAAAGACACCAGAGACACTTAAACATAAAGGCAGAATAAACACGTCCTGTGTGACAAGACACTACTTCTGGGTATGAAATGTATTAAATGAATACACTTAAATACAAAGCGATTAATAACCAACTCTTTTCCTTCTGTGTACACGAAGAGTGATCACAACCAAACATTCCCAGAAAACGTACAAAAATGTATTTAATGAAGAAACCAGCGATAAGAGCAGTGTTGTCTGTATCCACAGCCCAACGTGTCTTATTCTTCTCTACCACTGAGTGTCACTGTTATCAAACACTATGAAATGGGTAGACGTGTTCCTTCAATACAATAAACACTTTACACACTTTAATGCATTTTGACACAGCCTCTCCCCCACCCACTCAAACACCAAATGTGGGTTGACCCACCACTGAAAGTAGTCCCAACAAATGCAGCATCACCTGCTGTTCGCTTGCTAGAAACCAAACAATTTTTTAACTGAAACTGGAAGGGGTGGTGCGATATTTTAAAGATATATAAGTAAAATTCTACATAACATAAAGGTGAGTCTGGTTAAAACACCAGGACTATGAGCAGTAGATGGTACATAATAATATTCTTCTATATTCCCACTTGATGTGAACATGTTTTTCACAGAGAACATGTGTATTGGTGTAGCTCTGGTACCTCAAAGTCTTGGCATTTTAGGCTGGAGTGCTGCTGTTTCTGTTCAAGCTCACAGAGCTGCTGCTGGGCTGCACTGAGCTCCTTCTGGACCTCCCTCTCCCTGGTTTCCACCGCCCACACTCGCTTAGTCAGGACCCGGATCACCTCATTACGCTTGTGCAACTCATCTGTACCAACCAAAATAAATCACAGTCATGTGAGTATGTGAGAGAAGACATACGTTATGAACAAGTTATAGCTTAAATCATTTCTGTGGAGCTGCCACGAGAAGTTGGGGGGAAAGAAGAATAGAAGAGGGAAAGAGAGACACCACGATAATATACAAATATTATCATTAATAATAACAGCAGCAATTAATAACTGTAATAATGATAATAATTGTTCTTAAAATAAGTAAAATATGAAACATTCTCTGGTCTGAGGATAAACTGCCTTTATCTGTTATATATTATAGTACATTTTCGAGTGATTAAACAAGAAATTTACTTATAATAGCAATATTCCATATTTTTGACAAAGCAATTATTGAAGAAAATAATCAAAAGATTAATACAAATATCATTGTCTTCTGTCTCCTCACCGTCCGTACGGGAACACCTCTGCTCCAAGGTCAGCACCCTCTGGCGGTCTTGTTCCCAGACATGAAGTTGCTGATGATGGGAGGCAGCCATCGTGTTCAGCTCCCGGTCCCGGTCCCTCAGCTCAGCCATCAGCAGCTGCAGCTCCCTCCTCTGCCTCTGGATGGTGGAGCCACTCACGTCGTTCACAGGAGACTTTTGCAAAAGACACAGAGGGACACCAAAAGCCAGCGTCATTATATATATCTGATTTGTCAGTTAGATGATTGGTTGATTGACAGAAATTCAACCAAAGATAATTGATCAAATCATTGGACAATTTTAGTTTTATTATTTCTAAGCAAAATTTTTGCTGACCTTGACCTTTGAGCTTCAACACAGAAACATCTGTGGATGTTCCATGTAATATTCTTGGTACAAATCTATCCCTGCAGTTTCAAGTTATTTTCCCCACAAACACAAATCTAAATCCTGCCTCTGACTAATCCATTGCACACATTAATTCTACAATTTACAATCCAGATCCATCTCACCTCAGAGTCCAGAGAGTTGCGGGGACATGGGGCGTCTGCTGGGATAGGACGGGGCCTCTCTGTCCAGCGTTTTGATGTGCCGTCCATCTGGAGGCTGGTCAGGACAGAGTTTTGGCTGACATCCAATGGCGCGCCACCATTTTTCTGAAAATGTCATTATATTCATTCAGTTGGCAGTTTATTAGGTACACTTAGTTTCCAAAACTTGCATACGTTTGAAACTCTAATGCCCCAATGTGAAGCTCATTTGCACAAATCTTCAATCAGTGTTTATCAATCCATAAAGGTGCGACCTCTGTGGTGCTCTTTGCAAACACGTACCAAAGAGGCCAGAGGCATGTGAGTGGTAAACAAAGCACAGAACGAACTAATGACCATATTTACTGTCCACATTTTTGGGCACATAAGTTCTTGGTATCTTTTTGACTAACAGTGCAGCTGCAGAGGGCTGCAGGAACATGACTCTAGTTATATCAATTCAGGAGGAAATAATTCAGTTCATGCTGTTATGTGATGTGATTACTTGTTATTTTGGAACAAACTATAATGATTTAACAAATGACACTAGCACAAATTACAGTAATGTCGTACTCGTTCATGTAGATTAGTATTTTGTTGTCCATTGTGTAGTGGTAATGACAAATATGAATATATAAGCATTTGACCACAAGTTGTGATGATTAAAAGAAAAGTTTGCTTTAGTATCACGTGTTTAAGGTTTGAGCATTTCACAAACAGACAAGTTGGACTGTGTGCTTCTGTTCTCGTGTGCGTTGTTTTGAATCTTATCTCAGATTTGGACAAAGGTGCTGGAGCAAAAGAGAAACACTCAAAGAACAGAACATGTAAGAGAACAGACATGTTTCCATCAACGTGACACTGACCTTCTTGACGGGGGTGCTGTGCCAGAGCTCAGCTGAGGAGTCTGAAACACAGTCACACAGTTATAACAGTGTGTGTGTGTGTGTGTGTGTGTGTGTGTGTGTGTGTGTTGTGTGTGTGTGTGTGTGTGTGTGTGTGTGTGTTTGTGTGTGTGTGTGTGTCTGTGTGTGTGTTGTGTTGTGTAGGTGGGTGTTGTGTTGTGTTGAGTGTGTGGGTGGGTGTTGTGTTGTATGTGTGTTGTGTGTGTGTGTGTGTGTGTTGAGTGTGTGTTGTGTTGAGTGTGTGGGCTTTTTTGTAGTGTGTGTGTTGTGCTGAGTGTGTGTGTGTGTGTGTGTGCGTGTGTGCGTGTGTGCGTGTGTGTGTGTGTGTTGTGTGTGTGTGTGTGTGTGTGTGTGTGTGTGTGCGTGTGTTTACCATGTGTAGGAGAACAGGGGAAACAGGCGGATGCTTCTCCACAGGCTCTCCCATCTGAGGGGGGTCTTCTTCTCGCCTCGTCCATCTCATCCTGACACTAACACAGCTGCATTGTTGCTGCACAAAGTTTTTACCCACACGCTCAAAATGTCGCTTTAAAACCGTTCGCTCGAAATAAGTTAAGTAGAGACCGCACGCGGCTAAGTGACGTTAGCTCCTCAGAGTTTCACTAACTTCTCAACGTAAACAGCAGAAAGGAGGAGCGGACAACTACGTCACTCCAACGGAGTAATTGCTGTTCTTTATTTATTCATTTTTACTGTATTCTTTAAACGATATATTATAATTAATATATAAAACTAAAACTATGCTTTTTAAGAGACACATGAACATAGAAAAACTCCAAGTTAATAACATTCTCACTCCCGGAAATGTGTCCGATCCTTGAAATACTCGACCCCAGACCCAGGATGCCGGGAGAGTTTCAAAATAAAAGCTCCATGAACAAAGCGTACAGGCAATACAAATAATATTAACAGTTTTCGCAACAGAAGTGAAGCGCTGTAATGTGTTTATGATTATCTGCTCATGAAGAAGAGTTTTTAACCACAATCGTTTAGAAAAAAAAATGGATTGTAATTTGACAATTATCCTTTTGATTGTCAATATCGATTGTTATGATTTTTTTATCTTGGTATAATTTTTGGTCACATCACCCAGCCCTAATTCTAAATCTTATCTCATGTCAAATGTTTTTTTGGGGGATTTAACTTCAAGACACATATGGATTTTATTGATTAGTATGAAGAAAAAATTACATAACTTGACATTTATAAGTTTATATGTAAATGTTAAAAACTATGGGACCATGTTGCTAATGTATTTATACGTCATTTTCTACGTACTTATATTATTTTTAAATTATCGGTACAGTCACTAATTGCAGCTATTTTCAACCTGCCTAAAATGAATGATCGAAAGATAAATTAGGAACATTAGCCATGTGGCGAGTTAGCTCAGATGCATGGTGGTAATAACACCAAGGTCATGGCTTCTACCCCCATACAGGCCTATATTTATACAGGGAAATGTTCTGTTTGCCCCAACAAGTCGTGAGCCACATGACAAAGTGTTTTGGCCCACATCGCACACAGCCCACATCTGGACAGGGTCTGCATGGAATGATGGCACTTGCAGTCCGCTCCAGTTTGCCAGATCTGGGCCACAAGAAAACAGCAATATTGCATGTCAACCAAAAGTGCCAAAGGTCATCAACATTTGTGTATGTGCTACATTGGCCATATACAACATTTACAACATGAGCCAATTTAGGTTGAGATCCAGTTTTGCACTTTGCCAAGAGCATCATATGTTTCCATAGAAGGCCAAAACTGTGTTTTGGGACACATTTGCTGTTTCACCAGAGTGGACACTTTAGCTCATATCCAATTTGGCCACAAGAAGGCCAGAAGTGCTGCATCATTGCTGGAAGTAGCCCAAACCTGTTTGTCACAGAAATCCTGGTTGGTGTTTGAATTCTCTAAGTAGCTTCTTTATTTATTGTAAAGTTGAAGAAACACATTTTACAGGTAGCCATTGCCAACAGTAAGGGTGTTTTAGACAGAGGATTTATTTCAAACCTGCAGTTCAAGTTTGGCGATTAAAGATGTTCCAGGGAGTGAAAGAACATGTCTTCCATGTGATGTTATTCTCTAGAAACTGAAGGAAATGGTGATACTTGCGAAGTAATCTCTTCTGTAATGATTCATGGCCAATTTGTCCTTTTTCAGACCTGCAATGAGAAGAATGACGATGCTAAAACAAGAGGAATGAATTACCATGCAATCACTTCAGAGAGCAGATGATGAAACATTTTTTGATTGGCATTGAATTTTCCTAGATTTTACTGTCTGAATCAAGGAGCTTGGTGTTAATCAAACCGCCAGTAAAGCTTACAGACATGTTAACCTGTATTACTTAAATATTTGCACTCAATGTGTTGGTTCTGTCATTTACACTCATGCCCTTCATAATTTAATAAAGGTAATTTTCCAAGATTTCTTATAATTTTTCATTTGTTTTGCCCAAGATAAATTCTTAACATCTGGAAAAATCCCAAACTGCCTACCTCAATCGCATAAAGCATGTTTTTTTTTATCGCACTTTGATTTAAGTGTCTGCATGTGTAACGGGATCTGCAGAACTGCTGCAGTGTAATTCATGCCCAGCTATTTTGACCTGACATTTATACAGTTGAGTCAACGTCTAAAAAAAGCTATTTGGTTTACAGATCTCAGAAAAAGAGTTGCAATCGGGATACACTATTTGGCAGTTGTGTATTTGATAAATTGCTGAGATTTGCATACCCCTCTTTTCTTGGACTAAATGAGTGTTGGTTGTAGGAAATTATCAACAATGAACACCTGACTGTGGTGGCATCAGCCATCTTATGCTTGGGCAGCAACATCTCCACTGCTGACAGGAAGACACTGGACAGACTGATGAGGAGGGCCAGCTATGTCCTGTGATTACCCTTTGACTCAGTGGAGGTGGTGGGACAGAGGAGGATAAAGGTGAAGCTGTCTTCTCTGATGGACAACCAGTCCCACCCCCTGCAGGACACCATCACAGCACTGGGCAGCTCCTTCTGTGACAGATTGATTCACCCTGCAGATGTAAGACTGTACAACCAGCTCTGCTCCCATTAGAACTACACACAACCTTTATGGACTGCACTCTAACTCTTGTTTAACTCTCTGAACTGTGAAATAATAATTGTGTCCTTTCAATGCAATGGTTAATGTGCATCCATTCACTGTACATATTCTAGTATTTTTCTTGGTTTCCACTCATATTTATTTCCTTACACTTAGGTAAGCATTATTATCCTTACCCTAACATATTGCATGTGAATAATTATTTATTGATGCCTATTTTTGACTCTTGCTTCTGTAATATTGCAAATTTCCCCATTGTGGGACTAATAAAGGATTATTTTATTGTATCTAATCTTCAAAATGGCCTAAAATATCAGCTGGGGGAAATGGGAGAGGGGGTGCATTATTTGGCAGATGGTAAACCTGCCAAGATTTGCCCTCCCAACTCTATTTTCATATTCTCTGTCACACTTTGCACTTCATATTCAATTTTTGTAAAATAAATAACAGCATGTGCGTGTGGTCGCTTTCCGGGCCGCAAGAGGGCGCTGTCGCACATTCGAGCAGCGAATCAGCAGCTTCAACAACCCAAACAAGAGTCGCAACTAGGCGTGCTCAAAGTACGCCAACTAAACCTCAATCAATGACAATGATTTTCTAAAAGTCACACTGAGGCTAACGATGCGAACGGACCTACTGGACAGACAGCAGTTTTAGACTATATTTCGCGGGGTATGTAACTCGACGTGTCTTGTGTCTTTACCCAGTTACTGGACAGCAGAACGTTTCCCAGTGAGCGCTGCGTTAGCTCAGCTAGCATGCTAAGCTAACGCCGACTAACGGTGACAGCTGGGTGACTCGGTGTTACCTGATGAATGAAACCACTCGTATGAAGCTGTGTAGATTTGTGCTTCAGCAAGGCATCGTTTAGTTTGTCTATGCGACTACAACAGCTACAATGACAGAGTTTTTCAAACCACATCGATGGAATAATCTGACTGAAGGATCCGTTCTAAAACAGCCGCATGTGTTAGCCAGCTGAAGCTAGCTGTGGCTGCTTGGTGCTGTGTTACTCGCTATTTATGGGTTATCGCCAGTTATGAGTTAAATTCACACCCATGAAAACGACTTGTGGAGTATTCCAGTTGTTTTCGGACGTTGGGTTCTCGCTGCTCGTGAACGTGACATTTAAAGACACGTACAGCTTTGGCAGTGCATGCTAGCATGATGAAATAATTGCAGAAGTATAGTCAGGTCTGCAATGGAGTCAGATAATCACAAATCAGAAAATACTTTGATGTGGAGTGAAGCCTTAAAGCTTTTATCCTTACTTATATTAAGATATCCCGTTGTGTTTTAAATGCGTCTTTGATTTAGTCGTACTTCTTATGACAATCACATTTTCCTCCATGTGTCCTCGGCAATATTATTGTCAGTTAAGCTCAATCAAGTTAACCTGCAGCTATTTAGATAATTAGTTAATAATTTTAAACAATTTATAACAAATGCCAAATATATGATGGCTTCAGCATCTCAAATGTGCTTATTTTACGTCTCTTACGTATATCCAATGGTCAACTGAAATCTATTCAACATGTTTGGGTCTTTGACGACAAGTTGGACCAAACAAGTAATTCAATCATCTCGATGTGGACTTTAGGGAAATGTTGTGATGTGTCTTGTACTCTATTTTCTAACATTTTATAAGGGGGAAAATTCGATCGATTCCTGGAGGAACCAATTGGAATTTTACCCGATGCTTAAATAAGTCACTTATGGCAGCACTATATTTCATATTGCACTATACTGACAGACCCTTAGATCAATTCAAAGGAAATTTAAAATTATTTTCAAGTGGACTACGCAGTAAATTGATTGAATGATAAAAACCAACATATAATGACAAAAATAATTATTAGTGACTCCCCTCCTGACGTAGTATCTAAAACACTGACTATATATATAGATATAATTGAAAGAATAGTTATCCTGTTTGATTTGAAGCTGTACAAATGGACTATCATTTAATATTTGCATATGTGTCCTGTGCTTTAAATGTTTCTATCCATTTCTCTGTATTCAGATCATTTGTGATGGCTACTACTGAGATGGAATCAGGTTCTTCAGAGAGGACAGACCATCGGACGATAAATCCTAATTCTAAGTACCCACTTAAAGTTACTTATTGTGGAGGTACAGTACTGAGTTCTTTTGTCTTTGTAAGATTTAAACATGGCACTTTTTCAAAATGTGACAGACCTTTTTTCTCTCTCTCTCTTTCTGCAGTATGCTCTCTGCCTTCAGAGGTAAGTTTACCTATTTGGATATTGTATTGTCATTAAAGCACTTTCAACTATGCTGTCATGTGAGGTCTAACTGAATCTACATGGGTGTGTCCGCAGTACTGTGAGTACATGCCTGAGCCAGCCAAATGTAGACAGTGGCTTGAGAAGAACTTTCCAGATATATTTGCCAGGATGACCGTTGGTAAGTGTCACTGATGAGTTGTTTCTCAGTTTCCCCAAAGTTTACTTTAAACTACTGTGATAATGATGATGTTAATGATAGAGCTGTGGAATATACACTTATCAAGTATTTATTCTTAGAGTTATAGATATGGTAATATGAATACAAAAGCTTACCTTTTGGTTTTGCAACAATGACCTGGCATAAAAACCTGAAAGTACAGATCTTGTACATAGAACAACACAATGTCCCAGCATTCCCATTCATAAAAAAATATAACAATTCAAGCGCACACCATAGACCATATCACAACACACACAATAATGTTGTGTTACAGCTTATGTAGCTATGTTTAACTGACACAAAAATTAACTAAATGTAAATGGTTGTTAAGTTATCGTATCTCCTAAAGTTATCCTGTGTGGGAATAGTTTTTGTGAAGATGTGTCCTAAACCCATCAACAGTGATATTGTGATTTAATGTTGTGGGATTGGTTTTAGTATCTTCCATTTTACTTCTGTCCCACAGGCCCGGCAGCGAACTTACCCAGCCAGGAACCCGGCATTGGAGAAGTTGCCCCTCTAGGCGAGGAGGAGGAGAAAAAGAAACAGAAGAGAGGTAAGTCAAAATTAAATGTTAACCGGGAAATACCGACATTAAAAAACCTAATTTGAGCTAAAATGCAAGGGCCTTTGCCTGCCTTATATACATCAGTGATTACTCCTTTAAACAGGCAGTTCAGTATTGCAGCAATCTTTCTTTAAGCAGCTATGACGGCAAGAAATAATGTTAGTCCAGATCAAATTCCAACCACAGTCCAATTCATGCTGCACACAGTGAGTAGTTTTTAACACAGCCACTGGACACAGTTAAGTTTGTTATCAGGCTGCTAAATCACAGGTTTATAGCCTTTTGCCTGCAGCTGGGATCAGACCACAGGAGTTTTAAAAGATAAACAGATTATCAAACTATGTTGCATCCAGACATAAGGATACATTTTTCCCGGGTATCGTTCTCTATAATCTTAAACACAATCCATGTTACAAGATTAAAAATAATGGTGCATCACAGAGAACATCATATTATTTAGACTTTTGCTCCAGAGGTAGTGGGTTAGGGTTAGCGCTCATTGGCTGTCATGATTCTACTCTGGATGCACTGATTTACTAATCCCAATTTTAAATCCCAAAATCAAACATTTTTGATAGCTATACCATGTCGATTCTGCAGGCATTGTGGGAGATTTAAGAAGTGTCTGTAACCCCTCACACTACCAGATAATCTGGTCTGAATATCAGTTCCAACCAAGGTTCCAGACCAGATCTCTGCTCTGATTTACAGAGGAGCTGAGTCAGGGTTAAATCAGTCTGAAACACCTGTTGGCTGAGCCCATGTTAACTGCTCACTGCCACTGCTCCGCCTTGTTCCTTTAGTCCCTACAATGTTAACCAGGGACATTGTCAAGTATCTCACAAACATGGCTATGAGTTGTGGTTACATGCTGCACCACGAGAAGGCAATTTTAATCCACTGTCTTGTTGTGTTTACAAAGTAGCATTGTCTTAAATCTGGCTCAATCCCATTTTACCTACTTAAGGTGGAAGAGGCCAGATCAAACAGAAAAAGAAGACCTTGCCTCAGAAAGTTTCGATAGCAAAAATCCCAAGAGCCAAGAAGAAATACGTCACACGGGTGTGTGGTCTGGCAACATTCGGTGAGAGTCTTACATGTTTTATATGTTTTGATGTTTCAGTCCCTTTGTGTTGATGCCTGACTCTGAACATGAATCCTGTGTTGACTCTTGCAGACATCGAACTCAAAGAGGCTCAGCGATTCTTTGCCCAGAAATTCTCTTGTGGTGCCTCAGTTACAGCCGAGGATGAAATTATCATTCAGGGAGATTTTACAGATGACATAATCGACGTCATTCAAGAGAAGTGGCCTGAGGTGAGTGGTCTTACATGTAGAACACTGTAGGATTAGTATTACTGTGTATTAAGTCCTTTTTCTATGAATTTTAGCCTCTCTGTACCTTGGCTGTTATGTTCAGATGGGACTTGGCTGGATTGCTGAGAGGATTATTGGCTCTATCCTCACCTTTTTCCTCATTTAAATATTTTTTGATTAATAAAAATATATATTTTGACAGTTGTGATAAGGTCCACCCAAACACTGGCTGTCCAGTAATCAAAGTTAATGCTATCAATGCAGGTACAGAAACGTATCAATGCTCAAATACTGATATGTGCAGTGGATTGTTATATGCCATTACTAAATACTTCCAACAGTAAAAACCAGTTTACAAATCAAATGTTTTAGGTTTAGGTCACTCTGTGTTTTGAGATGACTGAAAACTTGTATGTACCCCAATGCTTGATGTGGGTGCCATTGGTTTGAAGGCATAAACCAAAGTATTGAACAAATAGTACATGTTTTACCTGATGGTGCTGCTAGATGAAACATTTAGGAACATGTTGGGAACATTGATGTTCTAAGTAAATTTCATAGCAAACCATTCAATACACATACTACTCTCTGGACCCAAGTGTGGGAGCAACTGACCAAAAATAGTGTTGGTATGTGTCTAAAAAAATAGAGTGCCGTGCCTGATACAAGAAACCCGTTTTAAGCTTCAGTATGAAAGAGACGAGTTGGAACAGGCTCCAGGGATTCTTGGGCTTCGTTCAAGTAATTTGGTTTATTAATAAGTTGAGGCTCTATCTTTACATGTTTTTTTTCTCAGGCATATGTGCTTTTTATTGAGGATTGCTTTTAATCCTGTTACGGTTTACAGCTTTTAAATGACCAGTGTGTAGGATTTAGTAAGATACTGATGTTTTTATCAGTGTCTATCCTTTTTAAACCAATGATTGTAGTATTTTCTGTACTATTTAATGAGCCCTTATATCTTTATGGAGATCTGGTTCTCTTACATGGAGTCTGCCATGTTCCACCACTATGTTTCTACAGTAGCCCAGAACAGACAATCCATACAACACAATCCTGTCTCTGGAGAGGGATTTTATTTAACATTACCTGATGGTCGCTGTAGGTTCTCCCACACACCTGGAAGGTGAGCGGAGAGGGAATCATTGTGTTGCAATCTGCAACTTCACCTCTAGATGAATCTAAATCCTACACACTGGACGTTTTAAACTTTTTTTTTATTTTTCCATTGACATTTAAAAATGTTGAAATAACAAAATCAAATACTCAAATGCAAACTCTCTGTTGTAGGTGGATGATGAAAGCATTGATGATCTGGGTGAAGTCAAGAAGTGAAGACCAAATATGCACTTTGGATGTGACCTGTAACAGCAACGACCTGGCCAAATGTACACATTAAGTCATTTTATACCTCTTTTATTTACTGTACATAAAAAGCTGCGGACTTGGCCACTCACTTGGCATTTTTTTAGTTAATAGCCACTTTCTCTCGTTTGCCAAAGGTGTGGTGTGGCGTGACTTCCTCCCCAAATGTTCTTCACTCAAGCAACTGTAGGCTAATAAATTTCAGTCTCCCTCACCTCTACTTCTCATGTCTTTTTTTCCAAGCGAGTTCTTTATAGCAGTGTTTCTGATTTTCAAAAAGGTTTGAAGGACTTTTTACAGGGTTGTGATGTTTATGTACTCTGTGGTTATGTTGTTGTACTCCTTGCTTTTCCTCAGCCACAGGGCACTTGTTTTTCTTGTATCCTACTCAATACCCATGAGTGCACCTATTCTGCTGCATAATAGTTTTATAATGAAGGCACACTCCCCAGATGGATAACATTTACAATTGCTGACGTGCTCCTCTGGGTCAATAGCACTTCCCAAAAGATAACACGCGTTGCACAGATGTTCGCTCAACTCAGGAATTAAGATGTGTGTTTGAGAATCATTTGTGTGTACGCAAACATGATTCTCTACCAAAGAAGTCACCTGGTACAGCCTATCACTGTTGACACTATAAAGAGCAGCAGGTGGGTGTTGTGTTTCACTGTCCGTTTCAGCAATGAATCTTACGCTCACAGACAAGTGCTGCGCCTTCGAGTCTCCCACCCTGGACAGGGTTTTGCCTCCAATTCTGATCCTGGAGTTCATGTTTGGACTGATGGGGAACTTTGTCGCCCTGTGGATGTTCATCTTTCACATGGACACCTGGAAGCCCAACTCTGTGTACCTGACTCACCTGGCTGTCGCTGACTCCATTGTGCTGTTCTGCCTGCCATTCAGGGCAGATTACTACAGGCGTGGAAAAAACTGGCTGTATGGCGATGTCCTGTGTCGTATCCTGCTCTTTCTGCTGGCAGCCAACCGTGCGGCGGGGATCTTCTTCCTCACTGCCGTAGCCGTTGATCGATACTTCAAGATCGTCCACCCATTAAGTCGGATCAACCGAATGGGCCTGGGCTATGCTCTTTGGGTCTCTCTCGGCATCTGGGGTCTGATATTTCTTGCGACTGGTTACCTTCTTGCCAATGAGCACTTTTTCTACAACAGCAACCGCACCCAGTGTGAGAGTTTCAACATTTGTCTGGGCTTCAGCCCCCTCTCCACCTGGCACAATACTTTCTATGTCGTCCAGTTCTTCCTGCCTACTGTAATCGTTGCCTTCTGCACAGTCCGAATCACCTGGCAGCTGAAAAGCAGGACTGTGGACAAAAAGGGGAAAATCAAGCGGGCTGTTCAGTTTGTGTTGGCTGTGGCGCTGATCTTTATTGTATGTTTCTTTCCCAGCACGATATCGCGTATCGCTGTATGGGTCCTTAAGCTGTGGTATGATGAGTGCAAATATTTTGAGGAGGCCAACCTGGCATTCTACACATCGGTGTGTTTCACTTACTTCAATAGCGTCCTCAACCCTGTGGTGTATTATTTCTCGAGCCCAGCCTTTAGTGGTGCCTTTAAAAAGATCCTGAACAAGCTGCTGAGACGTAGTCCCACAGATGAGACAGATTCTTCTGAGAATAACATTTCCTCCATTGAAGGGAGAAGGTTGTGAAGCCAGGTGCTTCCATGTTTAATTCTTACATTGCAGGGAATTTTATTAAAGCATAATGCACTTATAACTTATAATTTATGAATGGGTTAAATTCTGTTATTATAAACTATTAACATTACACAACCCCAAAGAATTAGCTGCTTGTTGCAGTGTGTTTGTAATTGTATAACATAAACCCTTGTGAGTGTGGTTACAGTGGGTAAGTAAGTTAATGATGAACCATTCACAATTAATAATCTATTTGCACATGAGCTATTGTTAAATATTTACTGCAAATGATTGTAAATGTTACATTTGTTAAGTGAGTGATCCTCTGTTGTGGGTTTTTCAACATTAAGGTAGTTAACTAAATCCTTTACTTTGTCAGTCACTTCAACTTTCAACAGCAAAGCCTGGCTATCTGCCTGGAAAATTATATTTACACTACAAATCAGATGAACAGCCGGAGGCATGTTTAGATTTCCTCAGTGATATCAGTAAACTGTTGAGAAAACACTTCACAGGCTGGTTTGTGAATCAACGAAGAAAGAAAGCATATATAATTATACCTCGTTTTTCATTTTCCTTTCTTTGTATCCTGACACATTCTGTCTGGTTTTCAATACATAAGTTAAACATTAGGAATATGAATAATATTCCTAATGTTTGTGATGGCTGTTCGGACCAAAGAAGTTGTGAATATCGTTATGCATTTAGGATTGGTATTGATTTTGCATAAATTAAACCCACTATATTAATGAAACAAAAAAATTATATTTTGATATATTTGGTATGGAGTTCTGTCCCCTGACAAATATAATGCAGGAATCAGAGGGTTTGCTGAACCAAACCAATAACCCAGGACAGTCTTAACTAAATAAGTTAAATCCTTTGTGCATTTTATCCAAAGTTAGTCATTTTAATTAAAAATGGCCCCCTTTTGTTTCTATTCTTCCCGTGTTACTGAACAGGGGAATTGTTTGGACAAAGGAGATGTATACTTGAAATGTTCCAAATTTGTAACATTCTTTTTTTGACTGAGTCAGTCTGCTGACACATCATACAAGGTTTGGAACTATGCTGTGTTATCAATAACAGATCACCTTATTGTAACACTGTAAAAGGTTGCCATTTAGAAATAAATGTATTTCCTCCTGGTTATTGTTTTTTCTAATGATCTTTCTAGCTGATGTCCCATCACATCTTTAAACAGTTCTAAGTGTTGGTAGGTTTCTCTGCTTCCAGTTTAATTTATGAGATAGCAGTTAAGACATTTCAATAGAAACCAAATTATACTAGTACTTATTTTACGACGCAATATCAGAAGCTTTAATCTGGTTTGAATGGTCTCCGTAAAACCTCAGAAAGAGATCAGGAAATTTAAGTCAAAAACAATCAGTCACTGTTTGTTTTTACAGACAAACCTGAAGAGTTTCTCTTTGGACAGATTCAGCCTGTATAATATTTGTGCAGTAACCATAACTAACACAAACAGAACATGCAATTACCTTGTTTTTATGCATTTCCCCCTGTTCTGCTGTGATCCTTACTCCTAGGTATTCCGGTCACGCCTGGCTTTGGATAAACACTTTAATAAACTAGAAGACCAAACAAAGACAGGGAATTTGTTCTCCTTTTACTCATGTTGAAAACACATTGGAGGTGATGTTTTAATGACTAACATAGATTTATTACTGAAAAGGACTATGGGGCACAGGACCCCAGACCTGAAAAACCATTGAGCCTCTGTATGTGTCACATTTTATTATTGAAAAGACAATCAATTGACTACAAAGAGATACAAAGCAACCAAAAAGTCTCATACAAGACATACCACCTATATAAAGACTCGTAAACAAGTACAAATACACAGTATTACTATTAAGACTGTGCTACAACAGAGAATGGAACTACCAATTAAATGTTGTAATGGAAAATTATACCAATATACTACAATATATATGATCTCTGCTTACGCATACTACTTCTGCTTGTGTAACTGTCAAGAAGACATCAGGGCCACAAATATGAGACTTTGCTCTTATTCTCCTACGAAGACCTCGAAGAAGCCTTCATCCTGTTTCTGTGTCTTATCTCCTGGGATTTTACGATTCACTCAGTTCACACACATAGTTCACACATTAACATAAACACGTAGTTTAACTCTTAACAAACACACATCTCTTCACTGCATCTGCATAAAAAGCACACGCCTGCAATTGTTTTTTTGTCATTCCCTCTGCAGAATGCTCTTCGCATGCTGTATGATTGTCTGACCTTCCTTGCAAGGAATAAAGTATAGTTAAAAGACTATGATTCTCTAGTCTCTTTATTTCAGAAGTCTCACAAGGTCAAATTTCCATCACAAAGTAAAATGACCAGGGAGACTCTAAATTGTTACAAAGCCTGACAAAACAAATGCAAAGAGATAAAATATTTAATCAAATGGAGAAAAAACAGCAACAGAGTTATTCATGGTCATTTTGTGTCTGGGTTTGGTCTCTTGAGAAGGACGGGAAGTTTTTGTAAAGTATTTTCCCAGTGGTCTTCCATGATGGCCACCATGAACACGAAGACGATGGAAGCCTCATTGCCCATTATATGTTAATGAAATCAACCATTCGTATAAATTAGATGAAACATGCTTGTGAAAACATCACTCTGATTATTTTATACTCAATTTCGGCCAATAGATCCCTTTCACCTAAATCTTACACACTGGACCTTTAAGATAAATATTTGAACATAATTTTTTTCCTTTGACGAATCAAACTCAGATAATGTTGTAGTTGGTATGAACGAGTAAAGTATCTCGATTTGATTTTGTTGAAATTTGCTGTAAGATGGGGATTTGAACATTTGTCTGACGAATCACATCTCTGATGGAGTTGGGATGTACGCGGGTCCGTGAAGGCAGCGTCAGTGCCCAGGCTGACGTCATGCTGTCGGGCTGTGGAGACGGGCTGCTCGGTGAAGTGGAGCCACGACATCCCGCCCTGAGACCCGGCTCGCCGACATAAAGATCAAGTAAGCCTCCACAAAGACTCGACTGCTCTCATTCTGCTTCAGTGTCGCCTCGACATGGCGCCAGTCGCCTCGGGCGTTAACCCTCAGTTTGTTCTGCCATGCTAATCTGTAGCTAGCTAGCTGTGGTTCTCCTCCAGCTGAGACAGTGGACATGACAGAGAGTAAAGTTCGAGCGGGCTTAACGCTCCGGGAGCAGCCGCCACACTTCATATGTGTCTGGGCGTGAGCGGGCAGTCAATGTGCGGGTCGCTGAGAGAAAGTGTTCCTTCCAAAGTTATCCCACTGGCTCCGGGGAGGCAGCGTGGGTGGGGAGAGAAAAGAGCCCAGACATCTACACCACGGGCCCGGGCTCTCCGTTTGTCTGCCCCGCTGCAGAAGCAGTGGTATGAGGTTGTTTTCATGGAGGTTGTTGTATTTGTGCTCAGCGGCCACGGTGTGTGAGGCTGGGGATGAAGCGGTGACAGCGTGAGAAGCAGCATGAGGAGGAGGTCTGACAGCTCCGGGTGTGCTTGTTGTTTTGGTGTGGCTGCACCGGTTGGGCGGGGCGGGCTCTCAGGTAACATAACAAACCGAGCATCCTCCTCCTGCCTGGTTCACTGCACGGGATCGACTGCTCAGGGGCCCCAAACCCCCAGGGGACACAGGTTAGACACAGGTTGGCTCCACATTGGTTAGGTCTGAATTGTTTGATCAATTGCAGATTGATTATAAATTAGCACCACTCCTCTTGCTTGTGGCCCTGGTCTTGTGGGGAGAACCCTGTGTGGAAATCAGTCAGTTAATCTTTTAGTTTATACGGTTTTAAAGCTATAATTCATCATATTTGTCTTCCTTTTTATTTAGCCAACAATAAACTCACAGAAAAGCAACATGCGGGGTTCTGTTATTCCATAATAGAAGTATTGTAAGGCTGTGTTCAACAATTATTGATATTATCAATGCATCAGACAGCGCCATGATTCATATTATTACCATATTCTGAATTATTTTGTTGCTTGTTATATCCATAAAAATGTTGAGTCTACATTATCATTAAAAACAGTGGTATGAGATACAATCTTCCAAACCTGGTTTAAGAAGAATTAAGCCCACACTCACACTCACTGTTGTTCATTATCAACCTACTCTTTCCAATGCCTCTTTAATCAAACCAAGCATAATAATGAAACTGAAACTCCATCTATGTGGTATTTGACATCTTTCCCTCAATAAATACATAAAAAGTCAAAGGGTTTGCAGAACCAATCCAACGACCCACAACTTCAAGCGATCAATGAATTGTCTCATACTTACAGCACTGGTCGGTGTCTGGGAAAGTAGTGAAACTGCAATGTATTGTTGGGGTCAACAAGAAACCATGGGACCCATCATAGAACAATCTACTGGTTACTTCTCATAGAAACTGAAAATAGGGGTTGTAATTTACCACAACCAGAGGAGATGTTTTCATATGTCTGGTGTTATTATACCACCACTCTAATACATCAAAATGTTCAATTCACACTCTTTAATGATTAAGAACAAATTTAACTTTAACAAATTTGCTTAACAAATTACCAACAAGCTGAAACTGTTAAATGATAAATTATATAAATAAAATGTATTGACTAATTGTTGTTGCTCTGCACAATCTTTGTTATATCTTCATCTTTCTATCTATGTGTGGGATTTTATTGTTGTTAGTGAATGGAAAATAATGTCTGTGTTGACCTAGTTGCAGTTGGAGTGAATCATCAGCCTCATGAGTAAAATGTCCTCCACCTACAGACCTGCAGGGGGATAACATCTTATTTTAGTGTCTGAGGTTAAAAACCAGTCGCTCTTGATTTGACAACTGCAGTAAACATATAATGAAAAGGCTTTGGTCCTCATGGCCCTAGAGCAGGGACATAGAGGGAAGCTACATGTGACGTGTGGTCAGTGTTGCTCTGCATGGCTGATAATTCATAGCTCAGGAATAAACACTGGGACGTGACATGTAGGAGGTGTTGAGAGCGGTCCAGAGTTCAGTCGCTTAGCAGTTGAGCAGCTCCCACTGAGTTACAGTTGTGTTTGTTGACTACAGAGCAGATACAATGTAGGCTCCTCCCTTGGAGGTTTCTCTGATTTCATTGTTTTATAACATTGAATAAAATAAGATTTATGAACGTTTTACCTGACAACTGGTCACTGGAAGAAAATGAGTCATTAAGTGACAACATATATCTACAATGTGATGATTTAAATATGTAAGATAGAAAAGGCATCACACCCTAAATAGCATTCACCCAAATTGTTAAGGGAGCAGCCATTTGAGTTTAACTCTAATCAGTAGACCTGTGGTAGTATTTTAACTATTGATAAATAATTTCAGATATTTACTTATGCAATCATTGAATTTTAATTGAAATACAGCTACTCATATCATATGTCAATTTGTTAAGGCCAGGCTTCGGAGACAGAGGCTGAGGCAGAAGAAAGGTCAAATGTGATTTATTGGATCTCCAATAATGCAGGCAGGCAGGTAGGTAAGGAGATAGGCAGGCAGGCAGGATGGCAGACAGGCAGGCAGGTAAGTAGACAGGCAGGCAGCAGGCAGACAGGCAGGCAGGCAGGGGCTGGAGTCGGGGCAATAGTCCAGCTGCTGGTCCTGGGCAGGGAGACAGAGAGGGTCAGACTAGAACGAACAGGATGTACGGAAATCTTCACAATATGAAAGCTGCGACAACTAACTAGAGTTTAGTCTATAGTCCGGCGCCGACTGAGAGCAGGAGTGGAGCTTTTAAAGGCAGCTGGTCAATCAAGGCCCCAACTCCAGTACACCAGGCCCTCATCAGCAACTAGTGATGTCACCTGCACAAACCCCTAGAGAGAGAGAGAGAGAGATCCTAGGAGGCAGATGAGGCAGAGGGCATGACACAATTGAAACTATCTAGAGACTAAAGTGCCATTTTAAAATGCTGTTATGTCCAAACCTCAGAAATTCTGTTAACTGTGACACAAACATATGAAAACCCCGAAACTATATAATGTTTTTTGTTTTTTTGTTTTTTTTAATTCTGTTGATAATCATTTTCAGCTCTAGAAGGTGTAAATACTTGAGTGTTTGCTTGACAGTGTATTACCTCAGCCTCTGGTCGTGATAACATCATCGGAAATTTTTCTGCTAAAAAAAATGAATGAGGATAAAGATCGACTGATGAGTTAGATCAGTTTGAAGGCACTCTAAGTGTTTAACTTCAACACATGACTTTAAGTTAACAGAATGCAACATTAACTGGTCCTGGTATGGTTCCAGTGTGAATTTTATTTTTTCTAAATTTGTGTCATGTTCCCGCACACATTGCAGCTGTGATATTTGTTTACTAGTTAATTGACATTTCGTTATTTAAAATAACTAAGTAGACAGTTTTGTTTTGTGTGCTTGATTGTTTGTTTCAGCTCTATTCCCTCATATTGGGACTGTGCGGGGGGATGGGGAAGGCCTAGTCCTCCACGTTGATCAGGCCGGACACCCCACACAGCTCCCACTATCCCCAGCCATGGACAAACCAGCCGCCATGACGACACCAGGCAAGGTCAGCGGACTCAAGCCCCCCAGTAAAATAGTCCGTCCATCTGGGGTGCCAACAAGGACGTCCCCGTCCTCAGGTAAGAACCAAGCAGTTCTTGCAACAATTAACCGTTGAATAGATGAGTAGTGGAATATTAGTGGAAGGTCTCACAAGTGTTTTCGTTTCCACAATAAAATAATAAAGTTAAACTTCCTACGTCCTGAACTTGTTAAATGTGTGTCTTTTTTTCACTACTTCCAAAACAAATGCACGTGCTGTCTGGACCAAGGTTTTTACCACTTTTAACACAATATCCTTGTAGGAGCTTTAACTAAAAACAAGGAGATAAAGTTTAAATTTTTTAACTGACCTGTACACGATTGTATAAACGACAAAAAGGCTGATGAAAACAAAATTGTGATTGCAGGTACCCCAAAGCCAGTTCCTCTTGAGAAGTCACCTGGTAGTGTTACCTCCCCAACTCCAGATGGATGTGGTGACTTCCAGTTAGGGGAGAGGGTCTGGGTCAATGGCAACAAGCCCGGCTCTGTGCAGTTTATCGGGGGCACACAGTTTGCTCCTGGGCAGTGGGCAGGAATCGTGCTGGAGGAGCCAATTGGGAAGAACGACGGGTCGGTGGCCGGGGTCCGGTACTTCCAGTGTGAGGATGGGAGGGGGATATTCACGCGGCCTTCAAAGCTTTCAAGGACGGCATCGCCAGAGAAGGAGGAAAACGGCGGCCAGGCCAGCCCAGCACAAGCATCCTCTGCAACAAGCCAGCCTGCACCTGTTGGCTCTACCTCAACCGGTAACATCTCTCAAATGTATACGTGTAATTACACAGTAATCAAATACTTAATTTGTTTGTCAGTAATTTAAAACAATGCACTTCACTATCTTACTTTTTTGATTTGTGCTTGTTTAATTATGTCACATCAGCATAGTGAAAAATTATTTCTTTGTTCAGTTCAGGGCACTGGCATAAAGACAAGTGGGTTGCTAAACCGAATGCACACGTCCACCGAGTCAGTGTCAAACCTTTCAGACCCAGACTCCATGAAGAAGAGCAGTAGGGAGCTGAGGCTGGTAGACCGTGTGCTGGTAAGTCATCATAACATTTTGTTTTTGAGCAGAGTCAGTAATCACTCATAATGAGTAGTTATATTGTCTCAGACGTGCATTGAACTCTGGAGAATCTCTGGACTTTTCTCTGCCCATCTCCTAGCAAGAACTTTGGAGAATGTCTGAATAAGCTGATTTGAGAGCACAGCAGGAGATCCTGTGAGGATTCACTGTGAGCATTAGTGCATGTGGATGGCGGTTCTATCAGAGGAAAGGCACAAATATCTGAGGATGAAAAAGTGTTGCCACACATGTAGAAGACACAGGCAAAAATGTCAAAAGACCGTCACAGGGCCTGTTGATATGCTGTAAACAAAAAACACGTAATCCAAGCAGCAGAATTAATTAATACTTTGGAGATTTCTGTGTTGTTATGAACACGTCTGAGCACAGGATTTGGAGTCTTTTGGGAATCATTCTTATTCTCTAAACCCTATATCTGTCTTACTCTTCTTCGATAAGAGTGCTCCAGGAACCAGTGGCTTACAAACCACAATGCAAAGAAAACTTAGAAGAAATCATGAATTGGAAATTATCTACTATTTATCTATAACAGATGTGAATTTGGGTTGATCAGGTCAACTAGGATCAACTGGTCAGCGAGCATCATAAGCTTAAAGTACATAAATAAAAACCATGCTATATCAAATATTATCTAATTATTTTCATGTGTAGGTGGCTGGTAGCAAGGCAGGAGTTGTGCGGTTTCTTGGAGAGACAGACTTTGCCAAGGGATACTGGTGTGGAGTGGAACTAGACGAACCACTCGGCAAGAATGATGGAGCTGTAGCAGGGACCAGGTAAAGAGTCTGACAAATGTATTATAGCAGCTATAATTATGTTATAAAAATCTTCCTGAACCAGCAGCTGTTACTGGTTCTGTCTCCAGGTTCTGACTCTGTGGTGCAACCTGGTTTCCCCCTCAGGTACTTTCAGTGCATGCCAAGGTTTGGCTTGTTTGCCCCGGTCCACAAGGTGACGCGTATTGGCTTCCCCTGCACCACACCTACCAAGGCGAAGAGCTCACGGAGGAGGTCCGGCCTTCTGAAGAGGAGTCCCAGTGCCTCCTCCATCAGCTCGCTCAGCTCCGCCACCTCCTCAATCAGTGGAAAACCCAGCCGAGCAGGATTGGTAAGACCCACACTAAGTTATTGGCTTCATGCTGACTGGTTCTGAAGCTCCTCCCCAAACTTCACTCTGAGTGGCAGGATTATGTTTTCCCCTCTGGTCCCTTTTTCACTCTGTTTTGAATTGCAGTTGATTTTCTGTTTTGACCATCAGTTAATAGCTTCTGCGAAATTTTTGACAAAATAAAACTGGATTCAGACGGCAGGGGTGAGGCGTTACAGAGTGATTCTTCCACACCAAACTCCCCACAGAATCATTTGGGCTGCCACCGATAATGACCAAACCTGCTTCATTTTTAGGATTTAAAACATTATGATTATGCCATTACTTTCCGAAAGGAACCACAACGGCCAATGAGAGAGACAGAGAGACCAGATCTGGTTAGGTAAAATATTCTGTAGTCTGAGCCATTCTACTAATTTGCAAGCAGATAATGTTTTGAGACATCTGTATTACTACCCGAGTGTCATTTTATTTTAAACATTTAACATGTATCTCTAAAATATCTGTACACCTTTCGTTGAAAATATAATTAATTATTTTGTTTTCCCAATATCAGATAATTGAAATTTGTACATGATTTGAGCATTTATGAACTTTTTAGGCAATCACAGCTCTTCCTCTTGGTTAAATGGAGAAAAAGTGACACAAACTGGAGGGGTTTTTCAGCTGAAACCTGACTCAGTGTTTCACTTACCACAACCACAAAGTGCTGTTCATGTCTCAAAATGACCACAAGAGGAAGGGAAGTCTGGTTTATATCGACTCCATAAGAGATTAACATGTCAGTGAACTAAATACAGGAGTTTATTTCAATCATAATGTATTAGGAAAAAACAAATAAGTAGTTGAGTTTCAGACAAATGATCACACACTGGGGCCTCATTGTGTGTTATGTTTTGCATTGGTGTATGCAAGCTAAATTAATATTTCTAAATAAGGATATTTCTTATCAATCACACAGCAGGGAAATTAGACTTTATGTTTGTGTGTTACCTTATAATTAGATATTTCATATGCCACCTTTAGGCCTTAGGAACCAGAGAGACAGTTTATACCCTAGCAATATAATACAATATTACAATATTAGATAACATACAGTACTTGGTGTAAAATATTAATGTATGCTGTGATGTTTCAGCTGACGGAGACATCTGCTCGGTATGCTCGGAAGATCTCTGGCACCACAGCCCTGCAGGAGGCGCTGAAGGAGAAGCAGCAGCACATTGAACAGCTGCTGGCGGAGAGAGACCTGGAGAGATGTGAAGTTGCAAAGGTGACCAGCCACGCAGGAGAGGTGCAGCAGGAGCTGACTAAGCTGATGAAAGGAAGGGATCAGGTGAAGCAGGAACTAAGGCAAAAGCTGCTAGCTAGTAGTTGTTAAATTATATTTCTACCCCCAGCTATTAATGCTAGTTCAACACAACTCAATTAAAAAATGTATTAGGAATTTTGAAATGAAACATACAATAAACAAAAACATTTAAAATACACAATATGTGACAGAACACACACAACTCAATTAGAAGAATGTCCTAACAGTGATTGCAGTCAAGAAACATGACTAATGGAACACCTTTTTAACACAATCATTTATCAAGGCTTGTGTTTCTGTGAGTTTTCTGCTAAAGATATCATGCACCTTTTTAAAGAGTCACTTTCTTTCTTGCGTAACTGTCAAAGGTCAACGTTTTATCAAGTTTTCTTTTGTTATACACTCATAAGAGCAACATGTACAACTATTACTAGGTCCACAGCTGAGATTTCTACTACAAAGATCTTATCCAATCAGATTTTATACTATAAGTTGGACAATATGCGGGAGCTCTTTCACAGATATTGTAATGGTATGAATTCCATCTTAAATAGACTGAATTGTGGTTGCGGATGTTTCAGTATACCATGGAGATGGAGGCCAAGCTGGATCAGCTGCGTTCGTTGGTGGAAGCCGCAGATCGAGACAAAGTGGAGCTGCTCAACCAGCTGGAGGAGGAGAAAAGGTGGGAGGTCTGACTTTAAACATGATACTGTTCATGGATTGTAATGTCAGGGGTAGGAGCAGACACAGCAGACTCAAGTGAGAGATGATGTAGGAAAATAAAACTATTATACTGATCCAGATGTCTGAAAGTAAGAGGTGCACAAAATGAAAAATTCATAAGCTGAATAAATATGGACGGTTCAGAATATATTCATTTTGATTGACATCAACATTTGATACAGTGTTACCTGTCTCCTGACTTTTTATTGCAGTCATGAGGGTGCACAACTAAACTGTCAATTATTCTGTCTGCAATGACTTTGCATTCATCTCTCTTTTCTGAACTAGTCAATGTTGTACTGCTCTAAATAATGTTCTCTGATATATCCCAACAGCAGAATCTCCTTTCCTGCTCCAAATCGATGTTTGATGGAGCCAAACAATTATTCATTAGCTGATTGTAGTTATTTCTCCATAAAAACAAAAACAAGTGTCCAAACATAATAGATATGATATTATTAAAAAGATAGAAGTTAAAAGGTTATTTTTTTTTCAAGCTTTTGAAAAAGTGCCACTGACTCAGCTGATATCTTCCAGAAGCCACCATGGGATGATATATATTAATATTTCACTATCACACTAAAGGGATCATTCCAAGGCGTTTTACATTTTGGCTTCATGCACCTCATGAACTTCCCATTTGATAATTAAATACAAATATATATTGAAATCTAATATTTATGATGGAATTTTATTATTGTTCCTTTTGACAGAAAAGTGGAGGATCTGCAGTTTCGTGTGGAAGAGGTTTGCATTACCAAAGGAGACTTGGAGGTATCTACCTGTCTGTCTGTCTGTCTGTCAGTTATTAATATTTTATAGTAATTAATTACTTTTACTTTTACTTCACTAGTTTACTTCCTCTTTTTGCTCTGGGTGTATTGTATTTTCTCTTCAGGGATCAGTTTGTCTAGTTCTCCTTTACATTGTCAGACTGAAACTTTAAATGAACACCTTCACAAACTTACCAATAAGTTGATAACTAACTTTGCAAAGTGATTTCAAAATGGGAAAAAGGGGCCACAAAACTAAATTACAGCTCTTGGATCAGTTTTTCATTTTCCTGCGCTCTTTGAATCATTCATTTCATTTCTTCTTAAGACATGCCTGTCTTCCGGCTCCTTTTTTTTATTCATTCAAACTTAACTCACTTATCCTTCCACTCAGATTTTTCTACCCATCTGCAGTACTTTTTATATTACTATCCTTTCATCATCTTCTCCTCCATACGCCTCTACTTGAAAGCTGTTTTTGTCTTGCCTCGTCTTCAGTCTTCCTTTGCGTTTCCATCCTCCTCTTCTTTATCTGCTTCTTTGTCACTCTTGTGAAGATGTACTTCCTTGATTAGTCTCCTTCAGGAGCCCATAGAGGAGACATAAACGTTTCTGAAGAAGCTGAGAGTCAGACTGAGATAATCAAAATAGTTAATTGCAGATATTCCTCTGAGCATAATAAGCACAACCAACTGATGTAATTGAAAAGATTGGAACCATCAGTGCTTTCTTACCCCCTCACTGCTCTTTTCTCTAAAGTCTTGGCTGGCATGTCAGTGTTGCATTGGTTTGTTCTACCCTTCCTGCTCTCTCTTACTAACAGACGCAGACCAGGCTGGAGCATGCCCACATAAAGGAGCTTGAGCAGAGCCTGCTCTTTGAAAAGACCAAAGCTGAAAAACTCCAGAGGGATTTAGAGGACACTAGGGTAATGCTGGCTGTCCCAGTCCCACCGCAGGACTGAGTGATGTGATTTTGATATGTCAAAGGAACCACAGTGCAAACATTATGTAAACTGACCTATTTATCCGAAGGTACATCAGATGTAGCTTCATCCAACTAGCTCTGGCATAGTGATGCTTAAAGCTCATTGGCCTGGGCCATATTCCTGAAAATGATGCATGTGTGCATGGAAGTCCTATTAAAGGACCAATTTTGGGAATGCCTGAGCTTTGACATTGTTGGACTTAAAGGATAAGGCTGGCATCCTTTCCTCTGCAAATCCCATGAAACGACCAACAATGTGTCACGTCTTTCTTTGATCGTTCAAACTTCTCTGCCCTTTCCCTTGCAATCAGCCCCAAACTTGGAAAATTCCTCTGAAATATATAGTTTTATTTAAAACAAATCTCAGCAAACAGGAAGAAACATCTATATGTTGGGGACTATTTTCAATGCGGATTAATCCGAATTTGGTACTTTAGGGAAAATTTGGTGCACGAGGACAGTATGTATGTAAGAATAAGCCAGAATTAAATATAGTGTGTGTTTATGAGGATATTTCCTTTAGTGCATAAATACATAGATTATTTTATGAAAATCAGAAAACAGGAGATTTACTTACATATACACTTCTTCAGTGACTTCCAGTAGTTTGGTAAGTACAAATTTTGGATCACGGTCATGTTATGATGGCTTATCCACAGGGATAGTGTTTGTCTTATTATATTAATACTGTGTATTTTTGATCATGACTTCTCTAAGAAACCAGTAAATAAAATGTAATGATTGTAGATGATTGTATGATTCAGTTGCTACCCTCCCTCACATACAATAGACAGGTCAAATGAGTTCCTCGTATGGGCTTCAGGTTTTAAACCCAGGTCTCTTCTTCTCTGTCAGCTTCTCCTGTATCCTCTTTCACCCTCATGCCTCCTCTCTGCATTTTCGGCTGCAGGTGGCCACTGTGTCTGAGCGCTCCAGGATCATGGAGCTGGAGAGGGAGGTGGCAGATCTCCAGCTGAGGCTCCGGGCGTCCCAGCAGAAGGAGGATGATGTGTCTCTGTCCCAGCAACAGATTAGCAGCCTCAAGACCCAGGCACAGTCTCAAGAGAAAAGGGTTTGTGGAAATCATTAAGAATAGGCATATATCCTTGTTATGTGTGCATTACTGTGATAATGCATTATTTATAGATGTACATGTGTATGTGCTTTACTGTGTGTCCACAACAGATCAGTGAGCTGAGCGTGGACCTGGAGAGCAAACAGAAAGAGCTTCAGTCTGTACAGCAGGATAAGAGTTCTCTGGAACAGCAGCTGAGCAGCCTGGTAAGAAAGAAATACAGTATTTGCCTCCTTAATCATCCAAAATAAACAGCATAAAAATGTATTGTTTTTTCAAACAAGTAATTAACGAAAAACAAGAAAATAACAATGACTTGAGAAGCAAATGATTGTCCATACATACCCAGATAAACAGTTTCTCCAGAGCCCAAAGCCTGCATGTCACAAGTGTCTATTACAGGTCAGCTCTGATAGACTACGTTAAGAGCCAGTTCAGACCTCGTACTAACACCAGTCTTGAGTGATCCGATCACAGGTGCTCAGCGCTAAGTACTTGTATGTACTAGGATGGACTGCCTACTCAGACATGCTAACACACCAGAGACACAAAAATTGATATCTCAGAAACTATCTCTCGATGAAAATCATTGAAGACACTGCTGAAGATGGGAGGAGAGCTTTTCATTTAGCTGTAAACTTGTGAAATTAATATGTTACATTCTGCCTCTGCCTTCTGCACCATCCTTCACCACTCCAGGGATTTCAGTGTTGTTGTGAACTGAGCTGAGTCTCTCATTCTGCATTGTTGATGTTTAAAAGTCAGAGCCTAGAGAAAGTCCGGACCCAATTGCGAAGGCATGAAAAGGGCTATAAACACGACAAGCATGCTTCCACTAAGAAATGCATGTCTGTAACTGGAGATTTTTTCACTGTGAGGTGTTTTGCTCGTGGGCATCGAGAAAGTGGCCTCATTAAGAGAGTTATTTCATCCACAAACTTTGTATGTTCTTCGGATTCGCTCATTACTGCCCGCTTAGCTCAAGGTACAAGAATGTTGCCATGTAAGTGATTATCTCATAGTCGAGCTGATGTTTCTCTATTTCAGAGACAAACGCTTGAGATAGCTGAGGAAGAAAACAGGAAGACAGCAAAGACCATGCAAGGTAAACAGATCTACAGTATATCTACCATCTTTATGCTTATTCAATAGTAGGTGATCTATTTCTGCCTCAAGATTGTTATTACAGTTGATGACCTTCTGTTTCCTTCAGAATTGGAGAAGAGTGTGGAGCAGTCGAAGAAAGACTCTCAGACCCTGAAAGAGGAGAGCAAGTGTAGAGAGAAGGAGCTGAAGGTCCGGCTGACACAGGTAGGTTTACAAATCTCTTGGTACAGTTACTCAAGTGCTGTACTTGGAAGTAATTGGACGTAACTTGAATATTACCAATATTTGCAACTTTACACCTTTTGCTTCGCTTATTATTTGGCAGCTTATTATGCATCTGTATCCAAATTGAAATTATGTCATGATACTCTTTTACTGTGAAATAAGTTATTTTGCTTTACTATTTAAATACATTTTGAATGCAGGTCTTCTGCTTGTAAAAGAGTATTTATTTACATATTTGTTGTTTCTACCGCTGCATGTTGGGAGTTCTCAGTTTATGTAGCACAGTAATCCGCTGGTATAACAACACAGTGCACGATACTGGTACAACAACACTTTAAGTCTTCTTATTGTTGTACGTGATGTGCACAGAAAAGAGCCTGAGAGCTAATCTTGCTTCTGTCTCTTCTGTCCTGGCCTCCGACTGCAGCTTGAATAATGCTGTATGTAGACGATGAATCAGTGTGTTGGCATTTGCAGCCTCCCACCACGGTAGCTCAGTCTGAGTAAAGCAAATTAGTGTGGGCATTCTTTAAAAGGAAATGGAAAAGTAATTGCTCAGATTTAGCTAATTTTAAACTTTTTTGGCACTTTAAATAATCCCTACTGAACTAATCCTACCTCTCCTGAATGCTTTCTTACAGAGTTAAAGAAAGTTTCTCTCTCCAAATCCGACTCTCTCCTCAGGCTAATTTTGTGTTGTTAAAACATTACTTACACGCATGCACACATCGCACTCATTCCCATGTGGATTAAATAATACGACGACTTTTCTTTTTTTGATTAAAGCTTTACGCAAAGTGTACCAGCACAACTTTATTGTTACACTTAAACAATGAAAGCATTGTTTCAATAATCAAATTTTCAGAATCAATTCATTAAATCATTTCAAGTGGGGGGTTCTGTAAGATGTTTTATATTTGTACATAATAAACTGTTTGTTTGTGTTCTTGTATGAAGTCATCGCTTATATAAAGGAAACACAGGAACACACTGCTTCAACTTATTAGTATTGATGCTTGTACATTTCTAGTAGTCAATTTTTCTGCACATGTCAGACGTCTTAGCAGCAGAAAGATTCTCCATGCCATCACTTAGGATCAATACAGGCTATAACCTCAGCTATTGAATTTGAAAAGCAGTGCATACATGGCATCCTCTCATTAAACAGTTCCTCTGCTTTTATACTAATACAAATACTAGAGTCTGCAGTGATAAGACAGTATTTTGTTTCCCTACTGGGTGTGAAAGGGAAACTGAACCATCTTGAGATTCAGTGAAGA
Source organism: Pseudopleuronectes americanus (assembly GCA_038501795.1). NCBI lineage: Eukaryota > Metazoa > Chordata > Actinopteri > Pleuronectiformes > Pleuronectidae > Pseudopleuronectes > Pseudopleuronectes americanus. Next base: position 2,628,326 of record CM076733.1, on the reverse strand, counting down.
GTCTTGTTTCTTTTTTTAGCCAAGATTGATTTGACCTATGACCTTTATGGTTATAAATAGAATACTGTTCTTTGAGAGCTAATGTTTTACGTCTTGACTTTGGCTTCAACTTGAGAGTGATTTGGATGATTTATACATTTGTCCACACTTGTAAGTTAATGTCTGAAATTTGCATAATGCTGCTTAGCTGGCTGGCTGCAAAACAGATTCACCAACTGCTGTTCAATCAATATTTAACGATAGCAACAGATCCCATGAATTATTTTTGATTAAAGAGATGAACTGCATAGCGCATTTTAACTGGTTTGAGCTTGTTCCATTTTTCCAGCAGATTTCATGTTTTAATTCACTCTCACTGTCCTTATTACCATCAGTTTTGGCAGCTGTTTCTTCTCAGGAATTGGAGTAGAACAAACTAGAGCTAAAAGAGAGTGAATATCAGACTTATATTTGTTATTTGAATATTGACACTACGACAAATTAATGCTAATCTAGTTCGACGTCTGCCTAATCCGGATCTACAGCTACTCCTCTGCTGTGTTTCAACTGCCCCCAAGTGGCCAAAAAGACATCGGTTAAAATGAATGTTGCGTTCTAAAAAAAGGTCTATTGTCAATTTCAACAGAATTCACCACAATAAACAAAAATAATCCACATAACCAGACAAAAAGGAATATGAATAACCAGACTGTACACAAAACCACAGATGAATTCATAAATATTTTCTCTTCTTCTTTAATTATAGCAAAGACATTTCTTTAAATTTGTGCTGTTTTCTCTAGATCACAGGGTTTTGTGTGTTTAGAAAAAGACAAACATTTAAAAAACGTTTCCTGTATTATCTTCTACAGGCCACTGAGAAGTCAGAGGGGACGGCTCTGTCGCTTGAGCATCTGACTAATGAGAATAAGATGCTGGAGACAGAGGTGAGTCCCTGGTTTAACATTATTTTATATAGAAGAGTTACAACTATACCAAAGAAGTGCGACCATTAGCGAGCTGTGGTTAGTGGTTGGTTTCATGCGTCTTTAATAACTGCAGGTCAGACAGGCTTTTTCTGTGTTCACAAAGTAATTATGTAATTTTCTTAAAGACCCATTAAAGAAATGCTGAATAAGTAACATCAGTAGTTATATTAACGTCATGACTCTGGCTCTCAGTGTCTTTCTAACTTAGCCCCATTTGGTTGCTCAGCTTACCGTACACACTCAAACAAGCAAGTCAGAGGTTAAATTATGCTATTCATTTTTAATGCAACAAGAAAAAAGGCTTTTCAGTTAAGGCGTAGCCGATATGTCCTGAAAAATGTTGTGTAATCTGGCATAACACAACATTTGCAGTGTAAACCTTAGAACCAGAATTCCGCACTGTGGAGATGTACTACAGGACTAAATATTATAGATTTTGTAACTGAGATTGGGTCAGTTTGTTTCATGTAACCTCACAAACTAGTGTAGTTAGCTCATCAAATCCCCCTGGGCCTTTAAAGTAAGTAGTTAGTAAGCAAGGCATGCTATCGTTTGCAGCTTATCTGAGAAGATGAACATTGTTTAATCCATTCCTTATACTTGTCCTGTGGTATTACACTCAAAACTCTTTTAAAACCACATTTTTGTTCTCACCATAGCCCTGTGTAAACTGGTTCAGCAGGCAGAGGACGCGTGCATGTGCTACTTTGTGTATCCCCAGCCCTGTGAAGTGATTTGCACATGCACACAGACAAGTTTAGCATCTGTAGCCTGCAGGGTTTTTGTTGCGCATTCGCATCAGGGATCCCACACTGACTGCATGTGACGCTGTCCCAGTCCCAGTCCTCGCATTTAATCACCCATGCATGGAGTACTGCAGTCAGCCTCCCTCTCTCTGTCTCTTCCCTCTTAGCATGCAAGTCTCACCTGCCTTGACTGCCATCTTTCTATCATTTCATCGTAATCGATGCCATTCCTTTAAACTGTTGTTCACCTGCAGCCACTCATTCAGTGTGTGTCTCTCTGGTGCCCTTCCGCTCCTCTGCTGTACGTTGATCTCCTTTGACAGCAGCTGCCCATGCGCTCCAGATGGTCAGCATCATAACAGCGAGTGAAATGGATAGGAGATTAGCACAGGAGAGAACATAAACATTCCTCCTCTTTGGGAGTGTTTATATATTCGTCATTTTGTGGCATAAATCTTCTTCACACACCATATTTCAGCACTGCAGCTGTACTCTCCTGCTGTTGCTGACTTTTCATATTTTACCGTTTTTATCTCTAAGAGACTGAATGAATGTGCAGCTTTTTCACTGCTGCACAAATATAACTACTTGTAACTACCTCGCCAAAGCATTTTGAAATAAGAAAAAATGTAACTTTAGTGGTGGCAGAAGGTAGAGCGGGTCGTCCCCAAACCAGAAGGCTGGTGATTTGATGCATGGCTCCATGCATTTTGGAGATACTGAACCCCCAAATATAAAGTATTGTGTGATAGAGTGATGTGTCATAGAGAAAGTGCTGCACATAGATGCACTGTATGAATGTTTGTGGGTGTGTGAATTGGTTAATGACAAAACTATGCTGTAATGAGCTTGAGTGGTCATCAATACTTTAAAAGCTGCTATATAAATACAAACTATTAACCATTATACTTAACTGAACAGTTAAAAAATTTACTGTTTGCCATAGAGTCACTACCGAAACATCGACATTCTAAGTGTTTATTAATGAGCATACTTATTAATGTCAAAAGTATGTTGCATTTAGCAGGATTTCTACATAAATAGTTAATGAATACCACTGAATTCATATTCAAAGATAAATAATCATACTCCCGATGAAAAACTTACAGTGTGATATAGAGCAATTATTAGCTGTTTATACTGTACAAAAATATTATTATTTAAAATGATTAGCTGGCTTTATTATTATCAAACATGTTTAGCTCCATCTGGATCTTTCACCTCTTATGGTCTTCATCAGAGGGAATTTGTTCAGTTGTAATGGTAAATGAAGAGGGAGTATTTCTAAATATAAACATGAATTCTTTATTTATATATATATATATATATATATATATATATATATATATATATATATAAATTAAATAATTCTTAAAAAATATATTAAATAGATATATCATATTTGTTATTATATTAGTTTGAATGTTGTTTATACCAGGCTTATCAATGCGTCATAAGAGTTCTAGTTATTTATAAATCATTAATAAACAATTACATATTATTCTTATATTGGTATCCAACCTCATTACAGTGTTTTAATCAAATTAATCATACAGCTTTTAAATGCTCAATAAAGAAGGTTAATATATATTGTGATGTTATATTTATTAATTTAATATTTGTCAGTTTGATATTGTGAACATGTAAATCTGACATCTTTTAAACAGGATGGACAGAAAATGTATCCCTTTCTCAAGGAAATAGTTCAATATATTCAGTGAGTAAAAGTCATTAACAGATGCATGTATGGCAAAAAATAACAAACAGTATTCAAAGGCTGGAACAAACAACAAACTGGCAAATATATTTTAAATCCCCTATTATCTAGAAAGAAGTAGGAGTAATGTGACCACATCAAAAAATTTACAAAATAATTTGTTTGCAGCTTCAACAGAGCAAGCGCACGCACACACACACACATAAAAGCACAAGCACACACATACACGCACACACACGCAAGTATCATTGTAGAGCAATTATTCAGGAGGGCGCTGCTACATCTGCCTCCTCTCTCCACTTTCCCATGACGTGGTAGCCTGTGATGTAATCCCGCACATGTCAGAGGGAGTGTGCGTGCATGTGTATATGTGTGTTCTTGTACAGATGTGAGGACCAGTTTGAGCAAGAACCTACAGAGTGAGGACATTTTGGGAAAGTGAGGCTGGTCCTCACTTACGACATTTAATGGGCTGTTTCAGGGTTAAGTCTTGGTTTAGGATAAAGGTTAGAATTAGGTTTAGATAAGATTAGGGTTGGGTTAGGCATTTAGTTGTGATGGTTAGGGTTAGGGGCTAGGGAATGCATTATTCCAATGAGTGTCCTCGTTGTCATAAGATATATAAATGTGTGTATACTCACTTTTGTTACTACTTTAGGACCTTTTACAGCATAAACATGATCCTGACAGGACCAAAGCTAGGTTTTAATGAGGCTAGACCAAATTTCTGAGGCCTTTTGAAGGATCAGAAGAGAATTGTGGTGAGGTTAGGTTAGGGTTAGTCATGAATTGGTCATGGTTAATGTTAGAGGTTAGAGGTTAGGTTTGGTTGGGCTGTCCATGATGAATGGAAGTAAATACAATCAATCAATCAATCAAATTTTTATTTGTATAGCCCATATTCACAAATTACATTCATCTCTTAGGGCTTTAACAGGGTGTGGCATCCTCTGTCCTTAACCCTCAGCAAGAGTGAGGAAAAACTACTAAAAACCATTTTAACAGGGTAAAAATAAGTAGAAACCTCAGAGAGAGCCACATGTGAGGGATCCCTCTCCCAGGACGGACAGAAGTGCAATAGATGCCACATGTAAAAACATTCATCATTAAAGTCTTTAATGATGAATGTCCTAACAAGCAGTCCTAACAGGGACAGCTTTGCAGACCTGTGTGTGTGATGATGATGCCCTAGTGGACAGAACATTGCTTCAGTTAATGGATGGATGACTTGATATCAGCCTCTTGTCTTGTGCTGTTCAGACACTTTTATTAATCGATTTATTGTTTATGTCTTAATTATTACATTTTCATGATGTCTTATTAACCCCTCCAATGGGGACACTTTTAATTGAGACATTAATTTTCAAGCGAAGATGCAAAGAAATCTAATTCCAGCTTCTTAGTCGTGGATAGCTGCTTGTTTTTTGATTGGTTAAATCAACAGAAATTAATGCCACCTAATTTACCTATTTTACACGTAAATTAAGAATATTTTGGTTTTGGAATATTTGTCAGACAAAACAAAACACATGAAGATGTTACCTTTACACTTAAATTTCAGACCCCGTTATTGATTATTTGAGAAAAGAATATTAATACTTTTTACTTACTGAGCTCTCTCAGAACTCTGAATGTTATTGTGCTTGTAGGAGGAAGGGTCAACAGAAAGAAACAGTGTAAATGTGTCATTGGAAAAACTAGAGAGTACAGTATGAATGTCTTGTTGATTTTATCTGACCTTTTAATATGAAAGCAAAGCAGCTGTCAGAAGAGTGAGGAATCAAGACTGTGAGCAGGGTAGTGGTGGGGGGGGGAGTCAGGGAGGGGCTTATTTAGGCTTACATAATGGAAGTGCTCAGCTTCTTTCACCCGACTGCGAGCGAGAGGGAGAGAGAGAGGGGGAGGCTGCTCGGGCAACACAATCTCTATTTGCCTCTCGCAGTTGTGCACGGCGGGGATGAGAGCTGATGTTTTATTGATGCCCAGCTTGTGTTAGTCTGTGCATGTGGTAGTGTAGACTAAAGAGGGAGAGCGGTGAAGGGACAACGCTGCTTTGTTTAGCAGGGGGACATCCAAGTTTACATCCAACAGTGGTGAGCTGTGTGTAGGTATGGACATAGCTGCTCTGCATCAGGGTTACTCCAGTAATGTCTACTCGCCTCACTATCAGGTAGGATCGCCAGTTTCTCGCATGGGATTCAAACTGAACTATCAGCCAATATAAGAGCGTTTAGTGGCATTGTAACCAGAAAGAGCCGGTAAACTGTTTTCCTGTTCCACATGATGTAATTAAATATCTTAAAGAATAATCTCTTTGGTGTTCAAGTCAGTTTTCATGTTATATAGACTATTATTGTCACTCAGCATGGAAGCTGTGCACATTCTGCATGTTTGTGTTTATTTGCGCATGCTTTCTCTGTATATTTCAGCATGCATCAGATAACCTGTGCAAGTGGTTCTGTGTGCTTGTGTGTATTTCAGCCCGCTCTGTAGTCTAGATCTCACATTGGGGGTGTGGATTAATATTAAGGCATCACGAAGACAGAAACTCACGTGCGAGGCTTCCAAAACACAGCTGACGACACACTTAACAATGTGTGAACACAAACAGTTTGCAGACGGCTCCCAGTGTGAACCGTTACACATGAGTTTTATGATGCCAGTTGCAGAGAAAGCATTGATTTCAAAGTCATACTTGTTAATTAACTATTGACTGTTGCCATGTTAAAGCCACTGGGATCACAGAGCTGCACGTGTCTGAGAAGCAGTTTGAATTTATTTGGTGTTTTTGGAGTCCCAGACGTCTCAGTCAGATAGGAAACAGAACCTTGACTTCAGGTGAGGATGAGCTGATGCCTCTGGGGCTTTTATTTTTAGATTCACGTGGATTTAACCCATACTGATGTCTGCTGAATCATCAGGAATATTAAGGCATTGTGTACTTAATGTACTACCTGCAATTATTATTAATGGTCCAGAATTTCCTCTTACCTACCAGCAGCTTTTCTATGGAAGCTATTTTTTATAATGAGTTGATGAATGTGATGTTGAGCTAAAATTATTGGTTTAGACTTCAACAAGAGACTGGGTTCATGGTCGTTGTTGATTTATTAATCAATGTCAGCCCAAAGAGAAAGAGTTAGAGGGGAGGCAAAGATACTGTGTGAGGTGAATTTTAGTCAAAGATAACTTTACTTCTTTGAGTTATAATTCAATCAAATCTAAACATACCGACGTGAAAAATATGTTGCTATCATTCAGTTACATTTCTCGAGGATACCATTATCTTTATTGCGAATAACGGTTGATTAAATAATGTTTAGATGGAATTAGAATGTTGATGTTTCAGAACTTGCTTGTCACATTTTTAAGTTTTCTTCAGTGTCACAGAAATCAAGTGATAGTTGTCTCTACATTAATGGATAAATTGCTGAAAGGATGTGGTAGTACCTAACTTTGCATAAGTTAATGCTGCCAGTTTGCCAAGATATTAGCATATATACAGGCCTCAATAGAGAGTAGCAGTACCTGTACCTCTGACGTTGCAACAGCACTTTGAATGAGCTTTAACAGGGTCTTACTCTTCTAATGTCAACATGTTGGCCTTAGCATGTTTTTATCGTTAAGAATAGCGACCATATTTTTATATTGTCCATTTTTATAGCTGATGAAAAGATAAAGTACCTGTTCCCATAGAGATCACTAGATCACTAGAGGAGTTCACTGAAAAACAGTTGGGTAATCATAGCTTTAATTATTACTAAGGTGGGATAAAAATAGTACTCACATGTGTCTCTAGGCAGGATTATAATCACTGAGAAGAAAATGTATTACTAAAATCAACTCGGCTTCATTAGAGAAATAAATCCTGTCTGAGAGATGCTCAGGTCTAACAACATTTTGTTGGGAGGTTTGAGCTAAAGAGAAGAATTCTACTTCCTGTGATGTCCATTGTTGTCTTTATCTGGCGTGTATATTTCAGACCCTCTTACATTTCATCCATGTGTCTGTTCCTCTGCAGCTTGAGGCTTTGAAACAGCAGAACTCCAACTACCAGGAGGAGCTCACTCTGTCGAAGGAGCGGAGCAGCTCAGAAAACCAGCGTATCGGAGTCCTCTGCAAGGAAATGTAAGTAGACGGGAGAATTGATGCGTCTTGTTCCTGGCTCGTGTATCCAATAAAGGTTGCCCCTGCAGCCAGCCAGTTCATTACAGCTGTGTGGTCAAATTTGGTGATTAAGAAAATCCAGTCTGCATTTCTAGCTCCACTGTAATCCTGTACAAAGGAAGGACTGTAAGCACACGTTGCTTGATTTAATTATATATAGTCAATACAAACATGTAAACAGTGTCTTTAATGGTCTACCACTGAAATGCCAAATGTGGTATTAAGGTGGCTCCATCTGCAACTCTCTGGAGAGACGCTTCCACTTGTAAATATGCTATAAACCATTGTGTAAATCCCATAATGAGCTACATTTTGTGATTGTGTACATGATGTTGGAGTGTAGAACAATACTCAGTAAACCTCCCACCTCATTGGCTGTTAAGGCTTCTATATAAACATTTCCAAACTATAAGTCTTGACTGAAAATGCCAAGATCCTTTCAAATGCACTTGGTTTCCATCTCTCTTTGTATGGACCAGAACATCAATTATTAACTTATTGAAACAGCTTGAGTTGTGTAATCCCTCACAGTTTACTTTCACTTGTTTTAACACTGTTAAAATGCAGATTTGAAAGTCCTTTGACTGATACGTCATAGAAATAATGTTAGACAGAAATGATCCCATCTACATGCAGTGGATTACATAACACAAGAGGATATAAAAATATTTTATTTAAAACAATGGGGGAAAAAAATCACTTTGAAACACATTCAAACAACGTATTGTTTATTTTACGTTAATATTCATACACCTTCCCTGTATCATAACTAAACAGAAGCTATACAATTTATTTTAGATTGAGTGTGTTTTGTGCTTTCATTATCTTTGAATAATGAATAAAAAGGTTCCATGGGAACTTTATACCTAATAAATAAAATGACCATGAAAAAATCCTACAAAATGCTTTAAGAAGTCATCGATATATAAGACTAAGCGATAAATAAGGCTTGAAAGATTATCAGATACTTTTGTTGTCCAGCTGAGGCATGATGTTTTTGATGCACTGTAAAAAAAAAGATCTATCTATGACAAGCCTCTTTTTACTTTGCATTGTTGTGTTTGTGTTGGATCTCCAGTCTGATGCTGAGGTCTATTTATAGACCTTGTGTGTATATCTGTTGTGTGTGTGTGTTTTTCTGTGTGTGTATGTGGTATGTTTCCATGCGTGTGCCTTTGAGTCTCAACGTCATCCTGCCACCCCTCCCCTGAGTCATAAGTGTCCCAAGCTGTGACATCAGAGCTCCAGCTGGACCTAACTGGCTGAATTAAAGTCATCCATTACAGCTTCCTGTCGCAGCAGATGGAGTCGAGCGTGTCATAAAATGTGTTTTGTTACAGTGAAACAAAACCAGCTTCATCCACCCTTTAGGAGCAGCACTTTGCATGCGTAATCCTGCCTAAATAATTAAAAAAACAAATGTCTGTACACTCATGTGAATCACCTCTATGGCTCGGTTCTATTTCCCCACCCTCCACCCCCATCCTGTCCTACAGCAACACTGTTTTCCTCCATCCTTTCCGAGGCACATCCTTCCTCAGTCTGTTGATGTTATGTAATTGCTGTGTCTCCTCCTAGGACCGCCTGGCTCCAACATGGCCACTTCTCTATCAGTGACATCAGAGAGTGTGTGCATGTGTTTTTTTGTGTTTGTGTGTGTGTGTGTGTGTGTGCGTGTGCGTGTGTGTGCGTGTGCGTGTGCGTGTGCGTATGCCTGTGTGTGTGTGTGTGTGTGTTTCTGTATGCGATTGTTTGTGTGGAATCAATGAGGCTTTTGTGGCATCTGAAAGAACAACTGTATCCACCGCAGCACAGAATTTGTCTCCCTGCCTTTGTGTTACTCGATTTCAAATCTTGATGGGTTTGTCTATGGAAGCCAATGAAACCCTTTTTTTAAAGTAGGAAACTATTAGCTTTTAATTTGTGGTTTTATTTTGCAAATTATTTTTGCTAATGTTTCATTTTCCTCAGAACCTCAGAGCTCCATTGTAAAAATAACACTTTAACACTGTGAGATGTTTATAAAGATACCTGACTTCAGAAAAAAAACCATGCAATGTGCACTGAGTGGCACAGACAGGTGAAGTAAGTCAGAAATGATTGTGCTGAAGTGTTTTGCATTTACCTAAGAAAAGACTAAATCTGCCCTGTTTTTCTGAATAATGAGAATTCATAATTATTTTACTCTCCATCTGAACAAGTACTGATGTGCCTGCACAAAGCAGACATATAACAATGGCTTCCATACAACTTAAAGACACAAGCACCAATGTCTCCAACCCAAACCAAAATAAAATGAGATCAGCATACACAGGCGGGATATGTTTAGTTCAAAGATTTCAAAGTAGACTGTTGAGTTGAGCTAGGGTGAACCATTTCTCAGAATTCTGAGGTAATAATCTAATTAATAAATCATAAAAGTTATTTTCATTATATTATTACTATCACAAGTTTTTCATTTTCAATTGATGTTCCAGGCTATCGTATGGCAAATCTGTTTCAGACTCTAAGCTGCCAAAACAAAGAAACAATGCAGCATCAATATTTTGTTCAGGTTGTTTCATGTGTATTGGTGCAGAGATTGAAGACAATTTTTCTGTTCTGCTTCTTTGATAAACATGGAGTTTTTACCTGCAGTAATATACAGTGTTCAATTTTAGATATTGTATAAAACAGCGTGACATTTAAAAGTGGAAAAGCTGAATCCTACCTGGTTCTTTCTCTGTGTGAATCTGTGGTCCGTCTGTTGCAATAGAACACTTGTCTTGTTATGTTTTGTGGATCTATGAATTGGTGGAGTCTGGGAGCACAGTGACATTTCATTTCAACACTCTTTATAAAACATAATATGGGGGAAAGAACTACTACTTTATAGTTAAGTCCCCATCTAACATGACCTTCTCCTGCCTGTGTTAGAGTGCAGGATGCTTAAGTGGCATGTTGAATGTAATTATACATCAGGCAGCTAAATATTTCACCCAGATGGGGCTCAGACTTGGATATTAGTCACGCAGAGCTCCAGAGTTCCTCATTGGACACAAATCCTACGAATGACCCACATGGAGCTAAACTCAATTTCTCCAGCAAATCATTTGGTTCCAGCATCCAAAAATATACAGACTCATAAATGTGACTCTGATCATTTGCACAGATTAGACGATCAGCTTTTTAATATCCTGATGGAGTTTTTAACTAGGGGTTGTTTGCATATTGTATCTTATTGCTGAGGAGTATATAAACCACTGTGGGCTTTACAGGCACCAAATCCTATAAGATGTTTCAAAGGGAGAGTGTAGTAGACGACGTAAGCAGCAGAGATACACCAACAGATGGTCTTTTTGAAAGATTACTCTGTTGATTTGATCGTCATGAGTCCAAATGTGATCTTTGCAGTAGATTAACTTATAAGGGGGAATCAACTCGAGATGCTTGTAGTTCTAGCTGGCTTTGCCTTTGACACACATGCAGCTGGGTTTAGAATACAAATGTAGTTTATCCACAATAAATCGTAAAAAGTTTGACTGGAACATTTTCCTTAAATTTTTTTTTAGATAGATACAGTTATCACCTGATGCTGCAGCTCATATCAGATCTATGTGGCTTTTTAGCCTCCTTCTTCTCTTGGTTTGTTTTTCTGCTCTATTTGTAAACCATTGGAAATGTTAAACATATTTATATATAAGATTTCACTCACCAAGGCCCAACTGTCCAAATTCAATCAATCCACTTCAATTGAACACGATCTCTTTTAAACCAGAACCAGAGGATGTAAGCAGTTTTTCCCTTCCTTCTTTCTTTCCCTACTTTCCCTAATTTGTTGTACAATGTACTATGACAATTAGGACATTCTATTCTGATCTATTCTATTATTTTGTATTTATGGATGACCGGTAAGACCTCAGTGGGTTAAATGATTAGCAGTATATTTTTCTGTTGCTGTCTGATCGCTTGTACCCTTTCTCTGTCGGACACACTTCAGACTGATCAGAGAGTCTAACACACAACAGCATTTTAATGTCCATGATCGAATGTGAAATAAGCCTTTTTAATGTAAGATTTGCACTTTACTACTAACATACATGATGCAGAACTTATTTGGTTCATAGAACAGACTGTACAGCTCAAGTTATGTCTTTGTGCACGTTCAACAGATGTGAACCCAGCTAACATCTGGCAGACTTAGATTTAAGCATATACTGGAGTGCAATGACACAGATATTCTAGAAACCTGATGGCTTTAGAGCAGCACCAAAAGGACTTAAAAAGTGAGTCACCTCTCCTTTCTCTGTCTTCCCTCTCAGCGAGGAGCTGAAGCTGGCCTCCCAGAAGTCTCTTGACGAGGTAATGACCCTTCCCAGCCTCACATTATAGAAACTATTTCCTTCATCCTGTTAAAGTAGATAAGGGTTTGGTAAACCAGACACGGTGATTTGATTAATAGGTTTTGGCATAGTGAGGATAGACTTCCCGCTGTGGCTGAACTCTTAAAGCGCAGCCGGGCTAAGCCTCTAGTTTAATGCTTCTATATTTGTGTGTGTTTGCCTCTCAGCACAACGAGGATCGCAACAATCAACAACCGGACATGAAGAGCAGGTGACGTGATCTTACTTTTAATTCAGTCCAGTTCTGACTTTTTAACCTGCACTGATGTACTCTTTCTTTAATGGTGTCCCTTTAAGTCATTTCCTGGGTATAGCTGTACAATAGAGAAATTGGTGCTATTTAAATATAATGTTCTTAAATGATTGATTGTTTTTGATAATCGTAAATCTCTTTAATTTATCATGTAGCAATGAAAGTGCAAATTGAATCAACTTTCTGTGTGAAGGCTTGATTTTAATTCAATTAAATTACACTTTAACACTATAATTTAGCTGTATGTGGATTTTAAGCCTGTTTTGTGTTTATCAAGTTAAATAGCAAAGAAACTATATCAACCTTAAGTGGTTTATTATTTGTATTAATTGTTATTATTTCAATTATATTATTCATGGGTTAATCTGCTGATTATTTTCTCAAAGCAGCAAATCTCATCTTGAAACAAGATCGTTTAGACTTCTAAAAATGGACTGGAAATTATATTTCCAATTAATTTTGTGTCAATAATTGTTGCATTACTATAATAATAACAAGTAATGTCTTATTGAATATATGAGGTGCTGGTAGTTGGATTTTGTTTCCTTGTGATAGATCCCGGTTAGCTGTTTCCATCTGTTAACATTCTTTCTGCCAAGCTTCAGTAACTGCTGGCTGCAGCTTCATCTCCAATGAACAGATATTAGAGTTGAGACAATCTTCTTATTCAACTCTTATGAGGGAAGCGAGTTTGCATATTTTGTATAATGTCAAAAAATGCTCTAGATGTTTCAGTTTTCCTTTTATTTAATCAAAACGTAAGAAAGACTAAGACACTAATAGTGGTTGCTGAATTGAACTCCGGGGCACTCCACATATTTTAGGGGCGAGAGACCGAAAAAGAAACGACCAAATCGCCAACCAAAATAAATTAATAATCCCCAAATTTGTTTCATTTTATCTTGAGTTGGCTGTAAATAAGAAGCTTCTAACATCAGCTCCATGTTTATGAGTAAAGTCATCATGTCACAGCTTCACGTATCTAGGTATTTTCCCACTGGAAACCAGATCTGAAGTGGATCTGACCAGCAGGAACCAACCCTTCAGGGAACAATGTAGATTCAATTTTTAGATTAACAGTTTTCTAAGTTTGAACGACAGTAAGGTTTATCACATGTGTCAAGACATTTCGAGGTACATTGGTATATGTGGTTTCAGTTTCTATATTTGTCATTGTGTTGTGCCTTATTTGAGCCCTTTCTTAGTCTGGGAACAAAGGAAGCTATGAATGTCTCAGTTTAAAACACCTCACCACGGGAGCGAGCGAAGTTGAGAGTGAACGTAAAAAATAAAGCGAAGGATGGCAGACAGCAGAGGACAGTAATGGAAGAAGCTGATGTGCATTTGGTGTAAGATGGAAGCAGCAGCGGGATGTGAAGAGAAGCGGACAGCTCTGTGGTTTTGACTACAGGAAAATGAAAGAGCTGTTGTGCATTGAAAGCAGAAACAGTAGATGAGGAGGGAGATGGTGTGTTCTCAGGTGAACATAAAAAAAAAGACAGGCGACGTTATGCAGTGAAACGATGTGCTGCACATCCACTTTCGTGTCATGGAGATGTTGTTGTGCCAGTTGTTATGTTGTGCTGTTGTAATTGATTCTGGAGGCTGTTCTTTGAACCCACTGAACCACAACAAAAAGGGGATTCTGGGAGATGAATGTGTGTTGACTCCTTAGTTTGTTGTGTGGTTTGTATCTGGTCATTAGTTTAGTTTCTCTGGAATATGAAAAAAAAGAAGAAATCTCATAAAAAATATTGTTTTCATCAGTTTTAGTGTCCCATTTAATTCAGTGCCTAATTAAATCAATCCCATATCAGTGGGTGTAAACATAGCAATAACCTAAATGTGGAATCTGTTATTGATTAGGCCAGAAATGCTGCATGTGGACTGCGAGAGATGTGTTCTAGGACTACAAACAAGAACTAAAAAAGTTTGTAGTTGTGAAATTTAATCAAAAACTAAAAAAACAAGGGATGATACATGATAATCATGTGTATTGATATAGCTCATTACAAACAACAGGAGTTGAGCCAAAGTGAGCCCGACATACATTATAAACAATTTCATCGATTAAATAATTGTTTTTTTTGTACAGTTTTTATGCATTTTATGATATTTCTCCATGGGATCATTATTTTGTTTTAATGAATAAGATCTCATATGTTATCAGTATCATATAATGTAATAGTGACTTGTCTGTCTGTGTGCGAGTCATTTACACAGCCACATTAGCACAAGTAATAGAGAGAAAGTTTGAATTAGAGGTTCGACATAGATAAAATGGTCGAGACTTTCTCTCTTATGTGGTTGTAGAACAGTTTGATGAAGTCATTACTTAACAGCTCTTGTTCAGCTGTTCTCAGGTCAGAGCAACACACTCTCTGATTCTCACATTGTTCCACAGAGAAACCAACTCAAATCGGGAAGTGGAGGAGGAAGTAAAATTCCAGAAGTCAACTGGAGCCTTAACCTCAGACAAAGATCGGGAACTGGAAACTCTGAGGAATGAGGTGCTCACTCACGACTTTCACTCTTCTCTCCGTCTTCTCATTTGTGGGAAAGTATCCATTGAGCTGCATGAGGGATTTATCAGTTTGCTCTGTCGCTGCAGATCGCAGTTCTTCGAGGTGAAAACGCCATGGCCAAGACCCTTCAGTCGGCCGTGGAGACGTTGGAGAGAGACAAAGCTCAGCTGCAGAGTCGTGTTTGCCGTCTAGAGCAAAGGCTCATGGGAACGCAGACTTCTGAGGGAGAAGACAGCGAGGCCCCACTATCGGGTGAGGAGATTTGAACATTCACGCTCTGCACTTCTTGTCTTTCGACCTGTTTACTGATTGATGGTGTGTTTCTGCAGGCGATGCGGCTCTCGAGCAGCTGAAGGAAGAGAAGGAGTTCGCTGAGGGACAGGTAAGACCGTCTCGATGCTTCCCAAAACATTTTCTATGCTGCGATCAAATCAGCATGTGCCTGGTTCTCAGCTGTGTCCTAACTGTCTCCGTCAGATCAACTTCCTGAACAGTGTGATCGTGGACCTGCAGCGGAAGAACGAGGAGCTGAAGATCAAACTGAAGAAGCTCGCTCTGGCTGAGTTCAATGGCAACGAAGAGACTGATGGGTAAGGATTATACAAATATATGTAGTGATTAGCTGCTTTTATTTGTTTTATTTTATGTAAATTGAATGCATTTGATTTTTTTATTCTTGGTCAGACAAAACTACAAGCTATTAGAGAATAATGAACATATCACCAAACCACACATAAAAGAAAACTCCATACCCGACCCCCCCAACCCAGATCTATATATATACACGTGTATACCGGGGGGGGAAGGGACACAAGCAGACAAAACAAAAGTTACACAACCTACATAAATGTTTGTTATATTAAATCCGTCATGATTTGGGACACAAGCCAAAAAAGGAGAAAAAACTAGATGCAGTCCAGTCTATACACAGACCAATGTCAATTCTGTTCTCAAAGACCAAATTATGTTGTGAGAAACAGAGAGTGGAGTGAATCAAAGCAATAAGGAGAAATTATAAAAGAGGAAGTCAGTGTGTAGTGCTTAGTGTTGGTTGTGTGGTGCTGGCCACAGATAAACCAGTGATAAAATGAGCCTTAAAATATGTTGGGTTCATTATGAAACTGTAGCAGGTTAGAGGACACCAGCTTCAGTCCTATATACGTGGCCCAGGACACATTTTGAATTCATTCAGCTTAAGGAATGCATCTCACACCACCTCCCAATGTGGTCTCTGATGCCTTCACACCTGAACTCTGAGCTGTCCACTTGTGATCACACAGGATGGATGTTAATACCAGGTGAAGAGAGGTAAAAAAGGGTTAAAAATGTACAACCAAAATTCAGAGTGAGTATAAGAGACAATACAATTGAACCTTATGCAGACACAATGGTCCATATCTATATAAAATAAAATAGACAGGCACAGACATGATAGAAATGTGGGTTTTTTGGGGGCTTAAAAGCTTTGCATAGACGTGATAATGTGAAGACTGAGTCCTGAACAGAACAGAACACACTCTAAGTAGCACCTCAGGTCAAGACTAATGTTTAATTTCGTATCTTCTTTATTTCAAATATATTTTCTCTCTGCCACCTAGTTTTGCTGAAGCCATATCAAAGCGGGAGAAGAAGGCCTCCCTCCGTCTGTTCTGCGACATCTGCGACTGCTTTGACCTCCACGACACCGAGGACTGTCCCACTCAGGCCCAGAGCCCCGACTCTGTGCCTCACAGCACCTACCACGGCAACCCGGCCAACGAAAGGCCCTACTGTGACATCTGTGAGGCCTTCGGACACAGCACAGCGTCCTGCAACGATGACCAGACCTTCTAGAGGCTCCTAAAAACTCTCCCCGCCTTTCAATTCCTTCCCTTTCCCCTTTCGTCTCACTTTTATGCACATCTCAGCTCTTGCTCTCCAGCTACTTTTCCTTCCATCCAGCCCAACATGCCTGCAGATTCTTCCATATTGTATTTTTATACTCTATTTAAGCATATCACCGGTAGCCACAGTTCTGACCCAAATCCTTGACCCCCCGCAGCTCTTTTCTCAGAGGAGAATTGGTTCTGTAATGCAGAATGTTCGTCCAAATACGCTGCTTTAGTGCAATATTGATGTTTAGAACTAAAGGAATCCGTCCTCTGCACTTGTTTTTAATGTGTTGTTTGGAGTCAAGGGTGTTTTCAAAAATGAGCATTAGTCACATTCTATGTGCTTTGGGCTTCATTAGCAAAAATGTGATGCGACAAAAAGTGAAGCACAGTTAAAACTGAAGGGAAAATGAAACTCCTCTCGTACTTTACATTCCTGTCCTCTGTACTGTCAGTCTGTACGCCTGTAAACCAATCAGATACTGATACAGAGATACTGCCACGACTAACATTTTACTGATGTTTTATGCTTAATAACATTTTACAAAGCCACTTTGTCAGTTTATATCATACAATAGAGTGTTAGGGCCACTTTTAAAGGAGACGTTATGCTCGTGTTCAGGCTCATTATTTTAATAATTATTATTGTACAAGTAGTATTAGTCGAAACGGTTTACATGCTCTTTTGTGATTGGTTCACCGCTTCCAGCACATATAGGAAATGTCAGCCTCTGCTCTCGCTTAATCAGGAAAGAGTGAATATCTTGAGACCAAAAGAAAAACATTTTAATATTTCAATCAAAAGAATATTTATGGCATATTGTTTATATATAACAACTTTATTTTCTAAACCTTATGGTAATTTTTTGGGTTTATTTTATTTTGAAAATATTGCAACTTAATTTTTTGAAATATTTAGATTTTAGTCTCTGTTACTACATATTGATATTTGAAAGGTTGTTTCAAATATCAATCATTTTTAATTATTTCATACTCTAGTCTATATATATTATACCTTTTTTTTTACTGTTGTCTCTCTAAATATCCCAATTTAACACTTACATTTTCAGCTTTAAGCTTTAAATTGTACAACTTCATTCTCAAATTCTTATGACTTTATTCTCTAAATATTCATACTTTTCTAGTGGCCCTAGTACTCCATCTTAATGTTAACACATTGTAAAAAGTTCCTTCTTGACCTTGGAAATCCTAGTTTCCATGGTAACTAGTTCTTTACAGAGCTTTCAACTCTCTTGAAGTTTATTCCCGGGAAGGTTACCAGTTTACACCGTATGTGGAGCGTTAACGCCACCTATTGATGAAAACTGAGAAGCAAATGAAGGTTTCAGAAACAGCTGGCAGGTGGATGTTGAGTTAAAGAGCCACCCAGTTGATCTTAAACATGAAGGACAGGCTGATCTGTTTACTTGCTTACTTCTCTTTGATGGAGTGGCTCTGCAACGCTCGGTCCGTTTAACTGGCGCCCTGGAGCTTTCAGTATTATCGCACATATCTTCATCGGCAGATGAAGTTTGTATGGTTGTCATGAAGTTGCAGAGATCCCTTTTAGGACTCTTCTTGTCTCTTGTTCGCTTTAAATTGAGATTTTAGAATTCCATGACAGCTGGGCAACTCGACTGAAAACTCCAGAACAGATACAATTTTAGTCTGCCGTTGTTTCTAAGGTCACGAGTGAACTTTCTCTTTTAACATGGTTGTGTATTTACCTTTCAATAGGTCGGCATATATACGTTAATATCCCTCAGTAATGTCACGGAACACTACTGAGGATCTGTTGTAGCTATTGATGATGTTGATACGTTTTGCTATTTATTGTCTAATCTTTCACTAACCAGTGATATTCCGACAGGGAAATAAGCTAGCACTGATTTAAAGTGTTTATAGTCTGTAGTAGGACTACTGTAGTGTAGGTGGGCGTCTGCCGCATGTTACAGGAACTCACCCAGATGAAACTATAGCAGCCTCGACTTGCTTAGATTTGCACTCTCCACTTTAACGATTCAGCAGAGACAAACGATAACGTTCTGATTCTAACGTTATATAAAAGTTATTTTATCTTAAAAGTCCGTTCAGATAATTCATTAATGTTCTAATTCATGCTGCCCTCTTTAAAGATACAGTTTGACATTTTGGGGAAATTCTCTTCTTCGGGAAAAGATTGACACCACTTTCATATGTGTATGATACATGCAAAGCTATAGCAGGTTAGTTTAAGTAACATAGTCTGAAAACAGGACAAGCAGCTATAGCCTGTGAGGTTTTGTTTAAAATAAGCTGCTACTAAAATAACACGCCTAACCTGAACCAAACTGGCTGTCAATTTGCATTGTGGGTAATGCGGCCACCAGGTTTTGACCGGAGAGAGGAATGTGGAGAAGGAAGAAAAGACGATATCTCCGGTTCTGCTACATTGATTCTGATAATTTTTGTATTTAACTGACCACCTTCATTCCAACAATGCTCTGTTTCTAACTCATATGAGCTCTCTTTGAACCCACAGACAGTTTCCTCATGTGCCAGGAAGCGAATGGGCCTATTTCCCAAAATGTCAAACTATTCCTTTAAATGTACCCAGTATAAAAACATGTATTTTGACGAATCTCGTTCTTAAGCACAATGTTGGATCATATTGAATCTTCCAGTGTAACAGTGTATAATACATGACTAACCATTGACACTAGTCCTTGTAAATACCAGTCAGACGCTTCTGATAAATGTGTACACAGTGCCATGGAACAAACGATAGCTTTTATGTGTACGGCAATTTATTTTTTCTGCCCTGTTGATAAGATTGACGTTGTATACGGAGGTTTCCACTCCAGAGGATAAACCAAGCCCCTTTGTATAGACTTTAAAAACATGATGTACTTTGTAAGTGATATGTCTAATTATTAGTGTCATGTTTTATATATGTAACAATTTCAGGCACCATCTATAAATGGTTTCCAAATGTTCAGACCATTTGACTGACGTTGGCGTGGTGTAAGATGTCCTGTTTTCTATGTACTGTATACTCCTGAACAGTCCAATAGAAATACTAAGAACAAAACCGCTGCTGTGTTGGTGTTTGTTCCCTCCGGCAGGAACCTGGGGTTTTTGTGTAACACTCTAAAGCAGGGGTGTCCAAACTTTTTATCCCGGGGGCCGAATACAGAATAAAATATGAAGGTCTGGGCCACTCACGCCGCCACGCCCACCTGCCCTGGAGCGGGGAATCACCTAGTGTCTAAACTGAGAAGTGCAGTACAGTGGGCCAAAGTACATAACATTACATTTAATTTAGCTGACGCTAAAAGCGACTAAAGTCCGGCGCATGATTTTGCGTTTTCAGGGACACCGAAGCACACAAGAGCCCCTTGCGTGCCTCTTATGTGCTTGCGTACCCCTTCTTGCGTTCTTGCATGCGGCGCCCAATTTTTCTGACTATTCGACAAAGCTACGCAAGCCTCACGCAGCACGCAAGGCTTTGATTGGTCTGCTAACTAAACAGCCTTTCAGGATTCACATTTCCAGTTTCATGCCCCATAATACCGGCAGAGACCACGGAAGATTTAGAAGAAAAAGAATATGGACCAAATAGAGGAGCGTTTGGCAGAAGAGATCCGAAGTATGACCGCTTGTATAACCCGTCACTGACTGGCAGATTTGACCGCCAGAAAGAGGCTATGAGGAGCAGCAGTGGCGATGTAAATAAACATTCAACGACTGGAGAACCATAAATTAAAACCAATCCGTCGGCACAGCTGCGTGAAAAGCCGCAGTTGCTGAATTCGCAGGCCTTTACAATAAGATTAAGATACATTTATTTATCCCACACACGTAGAGACATGCACAGACACACTCATGCAACTGTAGGGAAATGTATCCTCTGCATTTAACCCATCTGGTGCAGGACACACAGAGCAGTGAGCAGCCATGTACAGCGCCCGGAGAGCAGATGTTGGGGGAGTAAGGTGCCTTGCTCAGGGGCACTAGACAGGGTAATGAGAATCCTCTTGGATTTTTGGACAGATCAATCCAGGTTTGTCTTTTGTTGTTTCTCCATGGAGTCGAACCAGAGACGAACCAGAGACCTTTTCTGCCCATAGTCCAAGTATCTGCCACTAGACCACAGCCTCTCCAATTGCATTCAACAGGGTACAAACCCAGAACAACAAGAATCCAGAAAGTACAATTTCTTCAAAAACTACACTACTTATATAAACTACAAAGTTATATAAGTACTTGCTATTTAAGTGCTACTAAATTGTTAGTTTATTTAATAATATTTTTTTCAATTTTTATTTTGGTCATGCGGGCCAATTAAAAATGCATGGCGGGCCACAGTTTGGACACCCCTGCTCTAAAGGCACCGCCATTAAAAGCCACTCTCTAACCCGACCGTATAGATTGGCTACCGCACCGCTTATTGCAATCTCATTCCCACATCCATTTACTCCGGAGAGGCTCGGGCAGCACAAAGAGCCTGCTCTATTTTTCATGAGCTGCAGAGAGTTGTTACTTTTTACATGAAAGTGGTTGAGGGGAGCCCGGGCTTTTGTCGGTGAGTCCAGCATTACAGACGACACAATGAGACAATCTGCTCATGCAGGATTTAAACTGCCAAGAAGACACTGCACTCAGCTTCCCAACAGTTAAGAGGAAAGTTAAGATAAAACCTATCCAACAGTGCTGAGGGATTGATTTTTTGCACCTCCAACTGTTGTGAAAGAGTAATACACACAGACACACATACAGGGATGGTGTCGGAAAACTACTGTCAAACTTATGAAATGTAAACAAGGTTATACTCACGTCTAGACAAAATCGGACAAGCTCCCGATCTGAAACCATTGTACTTGGACTGTTTAAATATGGACTTGATTTTACCAGAGAAGCATATGAAAGTTTATGCAACTCAATTTGGTGTTCTTTAGCTACAAATGTGAAAGATCCCTTTTGTCACACATTCCCTAAAATACAATAAGGTTTCATGAATCTGAAACTGTCTAAATGAGTGTCTGGCCTCTCTGGGATAATCTTTTCTAGATTTGACGCGTCTAAGTACAGTGGATTTCAAGATTTTTCTAAAAGTCAAGAAAACACTATCAAGTTTTGTGAATTTTATTAAGAAAACAAAACCATTGGACATGATAAAAACCAAGCACTACTGATGGAATAAATAAGTCAAACCAAACCATTCATCTGTACAAGATCTAACGTGAAACAAAATGGTCCCATGAAAAAAAAACATACAAGATTTTATCTCACAGCTTTTTTTTCCTTACGCACAGTTTTGAGCAAACTATAATTAATCGGCTCGACCAGATGAGAGCTACAACATGAGTGAGAATTTTTTCTTAAACTGAGAGTACATAATGCTGTTTCTAAATGTTAATGTCAATACAATAGCATTTTAAGTTCCAGCGCTGCTGGACTGGGAATGAGGTATATGCTAATCCATCCTCTTAACTGAGACTGTTTTCTTTTCTCTCCATCCATGTGAATGCTGATTTGATGAAATCTAATCAAGTCATTCTGTGTCACGTTCCACCTCTATAGCCCCGGTTGTGTCATGAAGTTGGTGGTTTGCGGTGATTCAATTGATTTCAATCCATATTCACGAGAAAATATTGATTAATCCAAGGATATCTTACATGTGTGAGGTTGTACATTAGAGGTCATAGGTCTGAATCCGTACAATAAAGTTCAAGTCCACACAAAGCCAAGGGCGTGTATGGATTCAGCCGACAGACAGCACCTTGAAGGAGGAGGAGAACCAAAGTCGGAGCTTAAGGACTGGAGCCTTGTGTATCGGGAGCTACAGGAACATTTGTGGGACATCGATAAGTAGTGATACACAGAACACG
Source organism: Pseudopleuronectes americanus (assembly GCA_038501795.1). Taxonomy (NCBI): domain Eukaryota; kingdom Metazoa; phylum Chordata; class Actinopteri; order Pleuronectiformes; family Pleuronectidae; genus Pseudopleuronectes; species Pseudopleuronectes americanus. The sequence continues at coordinate 2,605,827 of CM076733.1, read as the reverse complement.
CACAGAAGACAACGTGAGTAAATGCAAGTCGAGATGGTGGAGCAGAGGAGAAACCCAGTTTGAGACACTGGTCCGTTTCTACTTTAGTTTGGGGGAAAATACAACGACAACGTGTCACCTGAAGTCAACACATACCAGTGACCAGGAATTCTGACTCGCCGGGTTTTTGTACAAATGTTCAAATGTCCAGCAGAAAACAAAACTACATTAATTTCTGGTTACTGTTGAAGTTCCCGTCTCCAACTTTTCTAAAGATACTGTTCAAACATGTGGTTGAACATGATTAGAATCAGGTGAATATTGAGTTATCTTAGCATGACGACTGGAAACAGAGGAACAGTTTGCCTCGTTCTGTCCAAAGGCAACAAAATCCACCAACGGGCTGTACAAAAAAACTTTTCCTCAGGAAGTCACCACATATAAAAACCTACTTCTTGTAAGAAAACGTGTCATTCATTTACTTGTGTGTGTGTCAACTTCCTAATTTCAAGACGTTGAAGGACTGTTTTCACTGTTTGAGTCGAGCTAGCCGTTTCCACCTGTTTCCAGTCTTTATGCTACGCTAACTTAAGCTAAGCGAACCACCTCCAGCTGCAGCTTTAGCATCAGTCTTGTTTTCCTCTGGGCAAGAAAACAAATGTCAAACTAATCCTTTAAAAGAAACTGTCGAAGTGGACTAGAAATATTGGATACAGCTGATAAGCGATGATTATAAGGCATAAAAACAAAACATGGCACCAAGATTGTAATTCAAAACCTGTTTGACCTAAAACATATTTCATTGTAGCAACTCAAGGCACACACCTTCAGGACCTACGCTACCTATGCCTGTCACTACTTTTTCAAGAGTTTGTATCTTAACCAGTACCGTCGTCTTCCTCCACTACCAACCACAAACTAACTTCTTGTATTTTAAGAAAAAATAATGAACACGTGAATGGAGAACCTTTCATGGATAGAGAAAAAAAAGACATCCACTACAGCAGCAAATCTATCTGTGATCGATTGTGACATACCATAACAGTGCATTGACCCTCCTGAGAAAAAAAAACCTAAACATTTTCCTAAACAAATATAGAACATTAATCTAACAGGAGGCGAATCGAGAGGACTGACATGACGTGGTCACCCCCCAGCCGCTGATCTGAGACCTGGTTAGCCTCTCGAGTTGTCCTGAGCTAAACCATTTAGCGGTGAAACATTTAAAAAGCGGCCTCAGAGCAGCGTCCGGGATCGACCTCGTCCCGATCTCAGATCCCCAGTGTTAACTCTTTTAGTCACAGATGCAGGTCATGGTCTGGCCTGGCGGTGGCTCGACTGGGCTGACAGCGCTGCCCCATGTCACGTAGGGGATTGCAGCCTGGGTTCAGAGCTTCTCTTGGCATTAGTGAAAAAGTGTGGAGAACTGGAAGGAAGCACGGAGGGGACCAGTGAATAGAGGTAATATCCATTCTCCCTCTGTGGCAGAGGAGTGTTAGGGTGAAGGGGACAAACTAGAGGGTGGAAGAAGGGGGGGGGGCAGCCTTCAGGGTGGAAAGGAGGGGGGAGGAAGAGAGATGTCCATTCTCCCTTTGGTGTTGATAGGTTTGGGTAAGGAAGGAGTGGTGGGGTGAGAAAGAGGAGAGGGAGGAGAGCCGACATGTCCATTAGCCCAAAATTATCAGGAGTTAATGGAGGGAAGTACAGAGAGAGGGAGGGAGGGTGGGAGGGAGGGAGGGAGGAGGGGGAGAAATGACTCAGCCCCAAACGTTTAACTCTCCTCAAAGTCCGGAGACGAGGACTCCAGTTTGCTCTTCTTGGTGGGGTGGGGGTCTCCGCCTCTAGGTCCTATGACAAAAACAGACAACATAAAGTCACTTCCGATAGCACACACATCTTTTTTAGAAACAAGGACACAATATACACAATGTCAAGTTTTATATCAACGAAAAGATCTCTGAGCAATAATCCCTGATGATATCATTTAATGTTTACTGACTGACGCCAACATTACCGCCCATAACAGGTAGGGAAAGATTCAGGACTTTAGTAATTATATCTTAATACCTTCCTAGACCATTCTCAGGTACTCTTCATGATCTACAGACGGGGCTAGGCAATAAAACTATATCAATAATTATCGCAATATAATTTTCATCAATAGCAAGATTGCAAAGATCCAATGTTATGGATATAATGCGTATGCATTGAGGAAGCATAGTGATGAGGTATACAGGTGCATCAGATTTGTAAAATGGTTTGCTGGATGTGATTTGTGTTTTGACTTTATTGCGTTTCATTTGATTTGTAAGAGCAGTTCACTTATTTTCTGGTATTCATATGTGTTTCGGATCTGCTCTACATGACAAGGTAACCTCTGGTTTGATGCCATATAAATAAGAGTCTTCACTCAGCCTTTCCCTGCTTCATTTAGTGAAGTGTAGTTCAAATATTTTTATGTGGAACAAACAAAGACCTTATAAGGTCAGCAAACTGTGAAGGCTGATTAGTAATTCATATAAAGGAATCAAGGATTTAAGCCTGGTGGCTTTTGTACAGATTTATGTTGTATCATTAACATGATTAACACTCGAGTAAAGAAGCCGTGACAAAAAAGCGCTCCGAAGGCCAAGGTCCTACTGTGTCTGTGACTATAAATATCCACTCAACCTTCACCGGCTTGAGGCTGCTCGTTGTTAGTGTGTCAGTGTAGTCAAAATGGAGCATATTCTATTAATTTGACGCTTTAACAGTCCAGACCAGCACTACACAGACTGATCTGATCTGTTGTCTCCTCCAGTTTGGTGAGGTGTTGGTACCTGAGTGGCTTTGCTGTCTGGAGAGTCCTTCTCCCCTGGGGACAGGCTTTCTCTCTTGGCACTTGGTGCTCTCTCTGAGGTCTCTGACGAGGGGACGGGCTTACCTGAAGATTGGAAAACAGCAACACATCAGAACAACATCTTTGTTTCACACAGAGGAGAACTCAACACTCAACATTGTGGCTGATCTGCTGGAGTTTTGCGATGACACTGTGTGGGTGTGCAGGGCAAAGTCTGATGGAGTGTAATTGGATGAAACCAGCTGAGACACATGACTGTATTCAAGCAAAAGACAGAAAGAGACCAATCAATGAGGAGACGGGATTCAGTAAAGAGTCAAATTCATTCATTTCTGTCTTCATCTCCCTTTCCCCAGGACACAAACCCAGAGCAGCACGTCTGGTATCCCGTCCTCCACTGGATTAATTGTACTAGTCCAACATTCGTCTGATATTTAGCCTGCTAGGAATCTAGTCAAAGGAGGCGATGAAACTTTTTTCATTCACACATTGCAATCTGCCACTGCCGATCGAACGCCGATTTGGCTCGGTCAGCAAGTGGGAAATTGGGCTACAAATCATCATCCATCCATCCACCCCTGCAGTTGGCATTATGGTATCTGTATACTGCTGAAAGTGCTTAACGTGCAAAATAAACTCATACGTGAACAATTTATATCGGTTCAATGCACAACATGAAAAGACCCAGGAAATGTTTCAACGTCGAAAAAAGAAACTGAAACAACATTTTTAACTAGATGCCGATCATCGTCAATGTTGTCTCAATGTGTAATGAATTTTGGACAATAACTAACATCGCTTATTGTGCAAAAATAACTTTCCATATAAAAGTACTCTTAGTAGGGTATTAACGTAAGCTGAGCTCCATTACTTTTTTACATTACATTTCATTTAGCTGACGCTTTTATCCAAAGCGACTTACAATAAGTGAATAAAACCCCCAGGGTACAGACCCAGGACAACAAGAATCAAGAAAGTACAATTTCTTCAAAATAAAGCGAAACTACAAAGTGCTACTAAAGTGTTAGTTTAAAAAATTGTTAGTGAGTTTTTTTTTGTTTTTTTTACTTATTCAAGATAGTATTCAAGATAGTGGATCATGTTTTGGTGGTTCACGTGAAGTAATGTCACGTGAAGTAATGAAGTAATGTAAAAATGGAGATGAAATAGTATTTCCAGTGTCTCTCCCACAAAGCATAGGGAGAGAATTAAATCTGTATTATACTCTCATTTCACATAAGAATATTATTCTCAACAACTTTAAATCATCTCATTCGAAATGTTACATGTTGAATGTATAAGTCATGATACTTGTGTAACTCATTTTTACAGTATTTTCTTTATGACATAAGTTGTGCATGGAATCTTTTTTTTCATGCCATCGGATGACATTCAGTTCAGACTTGTGCCATGTTGGGAGAGTTACAACATCGTCATGTAAAGCTACAGTCGCGCCTGTAAAGCTAGAGGGTGAGATCCCTGAAAGCAGCTTGACGGGTTTGGATGGTTTGAGATTTTCACAGTATGATAAGTGTCACGGTTAATTCTTCATGTTTGGAAGTGGGATCTGACTTCTTTCTTTTTGCAAGTGACTTTGTCGTCAGATGAGCTGGATTAGGAGGAACACCCAAGAATAAACAGAATTATTACAAACAAAAATATATATTTATGATTTTCTTTAAATGTAACTATCACATGGTGGTTAAATAAAGCGATTTTGTTCACGTTAGCACCAATGACGGAGAAGGAATAAAAACTATGTAAGTATTATCTTAAAAATGTAATTAGATTCTTATATTCCTTATTCCCTCAGCCAAGGAAGTCATGTTTTAACCCATGTCTGTTTGTTTGTGGAATTGTTTGTCGGTTTTAAGCAAGATTACGCAAACATTACAGGATGGATTACCATGAAACTTGGTGGAAGGCCAGGTATGATTCAGGTACAGATCCAAATCAGGAGGCAGATCCAGAAAGGGTTTATTTACTTTCTTTAACACTGTTTGACATTTCAACATTGTGAGATCGGGTGTTTACCAACATTTTCACTGATTTCTCCGATAATAATTTATGGATCTTGATGAAATAAATTGGGCATGTCTAAGGGACTGATATTTAGGAGTTTGTGCAATTTGGGGCAGATCCAAATAATGTGTGGTATGAAACTACATATGATTACCAACAAGCTGGTGCATTGTGGTAAAATGACAAAATAGCGAACTCCCTATTTACTGAACTAAATAGTTTAGATTAGTGAGTGATTTCGGACACCACCTGTGTGTGTGTATGTGTGTGTGCATGTTTGTGTGTTTGTGTGACTGTCTCACCCCTCTTGCTGTCCGGGCTCTGGTCAGTCTTGGTCTCGCTGGTCTCACGGTGAGACAAGGTGGTGGGCTCAGGGGCAGGGCTGGTGCTACAACTGTTCTCCTGTTTCACTGGGGATGAGTCAGCGATCGAGCTCTGGTTGCTGTTGTCGTCTGGCAAAGACAGAAAGATACGAGTCATTTCAGTTTATCTCACTCTGAGTTTGTCCAACATTCACCATAGACACAAAACCCAATTAGACACGGTTTTTGCATTCCCTCAGTAAAATTTCACCAAGAGTAGAAAATGTTAATAAAAGTTGCATGAGTACAAATACTACAGGAATTACAGTCAAGTTCTAGAATAAGATACAACCTAAAAAAGATGTGAAACATATTAAGCTAAACCAATTAGCCCTGTTCTCTGTTAGTGTAAGAGTGGAGAACACAGAGTTCTGTGTGGGTTAAAGTCCATATGTCTAAAACCAGCAGTGAAAAACAACTGATATTTTCTGTATTAGCTAAGTATATTATCTGAGCTGTGAATGAACCCCAATGTTTCACTGGGTCACATGTTCATTCATCCCCACAACACACACACCCACTGTAGTTCATTTAGAATCAGTCCCACACACACACCCCATCCTACTGGCCCAAATTCTCACTGGAGCACCAAATATGGATTAATCCGCCTCTGAAAATAGTCCCAGACAAATGCACTATTTACTTCTGTTAAGGTAACATTTATTATAACCTGCCAACTGCATGTAAGCTCAAACCAGGTTTTTAAAGATTTTTTATATATAGATATTTGTGACTGGTTTATGAGTTACCAATTGGCTTCAGTCTGAGAGCCAGAGGCAAGGAAGAGAAGTTGAAAAGGGAACACACAAACAATACGTTGGTTTTGGTCTTCTCATGGGATCTGTTGACATCGAGTAAAATTTAGAAAAAGTATCACCAGCCTTTACTTTGAGACTTTCAGTACCTACCATGCATGTCCATCATGCCTGGAGAGGAGCTGTTCTCCGGGGTCGTCAACTCAGAGCCGTACTTTTCATCTTTACCCTTTTTCTTATTCTTGTTCTTCTACAATGAGAGAACAAGCACAACATTCAAATGCATTAATTCTCCATTCAAAGCTAGTTAACATACAATAATGTGATGTGAAATGAAGCAACAATAAAAATGGTGGAACTTATAAGTGTTATATAACTACAGAGAATGCATATTACGGTATGTATTTGACCTGTATATTGACAGTGTGTTCTGTTTTTAATATAAAATGTGTCCACCTACTGTACACAATAGTCATTATGTTAATCTTTGCTTATGTTTTTTTAGACAGGAATGATTATTTTCACTGTAAAACTAATTAAGCAGCTCGTCTATTAAACTTCGGGGAAATTGTGATAAATTCCCATTAAATGTCCATTTCTAGAATTACAATTATCAAGACAGCAGTTCCCAAATCAAATATATTCAATTTCCAATTACTGTATATCAAACAAGAGAAGCAGCATTTCAACTTGAAAAGTATCCTTATCAATTGATCAGATGAAAAAAGTTAAGGTTTAATTTTCCAACAATCAGTTCATTGAGTTATTGTTTCAGCTCTACTGGGTTTAGCTTTGGATTATCTGTTTATTATCTTGCCACATCCAGAGACATTTGGCCTTGAATATATGTAAATTAAAAGCTACCGGAATTAGGAATCAAATTAGTAGTATGTGAAACATACAATAAAAAAGCCTTTCGGTAATATGTGGTTAAAAATTGTGTGTCAGGGTCGGGGAGGAGGCCGAACTCACATCATCTGATTTGGGCTCCGTCACAGGCACCCACTTGTAGATGCGAAGTGACGTGTCTCCGACAGTCACCCATTTCTTCTCCCTGCAGATGAGAATTTAAAAAGAACATAAGATGAATGGAAGCCTCTGGGGGGAAATATATTATAAGCCTGACACTTTGAAATCAAGATGCTTTAGAGGTAATGTAAATCACACCATGAATGCAGCCCCCTGCCACAAAGGTCTACAGTCATTCTATAAAACATTCCTGATGGGACTCTATAGTGATGAGTTTAAAAGTACTACAAGTTGGGTTGCAAGTGAAAATGTTTTCATTCTCAGTTGATTTCACCACAACTTCAGTGCAATGTAATCATCACTTTCCAACTGCAAATTGTTACATTGTCAAAATATTAGTTTTGTCTGACAAAACCCAAAAACTCATCTCATTTGAAATTAACGAAAACAGACTAAAATAAGCAAATCTTCACATTTGTAAAGCAGAAAAAATGTCATATTGTTATAACTGCAGTCTAAAATCACTACTGATGCCAAAAGACTATATGTTTTTTGTTTTGTGACACTTAATACATCAAGTACTTGAGAGAATAATTGTTGTGTTAATCAATGATGAAAATAAAACTACAGTTAGTTAGAGCCCTGAATCAAAAGTCTATTCTGATTTCACAAAGATAAAGTTGACAGTCATATTAAATTTTGACTAATCAACATTTGGAATCCCATAGTAAACAAAGAACATGAAATACTTGTGTCAGATAAGAATGAACAGTGAATTATGGCAAACATACAAAATAAAAATCATCAGTATAATGTTCTAATTGAGCCGGTTAATAATTTGTAACAACAGAAAATTATAAAAATTAGCTAAAAGTATGGTTAAGTCAATATTTACATTATTAATTAATCTGCAGTGATCAAAGGATTATTAAGTCTACAAAAGACCAGAAAATAGAAAATGCCTACGATGACACCAATAGCTCTATCTTTGTTTGATTAAGCAAAAACATTCAGTTTAATATGACAGCAAACAGCAAATATGCACTAAGTCAAGACGGTCTCTGTATATTTGCATTAGAATTACTAATCAATTAGTAAAATAGCTGATGTAGATGAATAATTGACCAAGGTAATTTTCATGTTTTCTACAGTCACATTATTTAAGTTATATTAATGAGTACATTTTGTTCTAACATATCTAAATGTTTTACTTTCAGTTTTACTTTCAGTTTAGCATGAATGGAAACAAAGAAATAGGCAAATATGAACAGCCGTGAAGAAGGTTTCGGTTAATTCTGGCATTTTCACTTAACACTTTAGTTATTACATCAGTAAAATAGCTTCTGAATAATTGTTTCTAGGGGCGACCAACTGATTAACGATAATGTTTCAGCAACAGACAAGATGTTGTCACAGACGTATAAAAGGTCAAGACAAACAACAACAAAGCCAATCTCCACGTGTTCTTTATCTGCTCTTAAGCATTTTTAAGTATGAACATTTATTTAATCAACTTATACCAATGTGTTAATTTCAGTATTATATTTAAATGTTCCATTTTGTCAGACCATTTGCTCAAATATGTGGTTTACTAGGACACAAAACAAAGAAAAACTAAGTAAATATGAACATTTTTGAAGCTGGTATCTGGGATTCTCTTTGATTAGTTAAGCAGCTGCTGAATAATTGACGAATCAATTAGTAATCAATCAACAAGTCAACTATCTCAAAGTCAGTGTCAAGTAAATATTTTGGTGGAGGCAAAACAATGCAACAGTCAAAGAAAACACATTGACACAAATGTAAAAAAGGCCCGAACAGAAAAACTAATCACCCCAACGCTGACTTGTCATTTCTACTACATCCACCTGAAAGCCTCTCTAAGTTTGATCATTCATTTTATTTTTATAAACTTTTTTTTCATCGAAGACCAACTTCCACTGTTCCGAGGGCGTTAGATTTATACACCTGATAAAACAAAAATCACATAAATGCATCCACCGTGCGGGGCTTATAAACCTTCATATGAGAACGAGCCATCCTTTTAATAGATCCATGTGTATTTGTGAATGTTTATTAAAGCGCTTTGTTCTTGTGTTGAACGTGGAGTCACTGTACGTGTTCAGCCATGCACCACAGCCTACTTCCCTCTCCCCACCCCCACCGAGCCCCGCTCCGTGTCGGACCCACAGGGCGACTCCGAGCGCTTCATTTCAAACTCCGCACGGACTAAAGTGCTCCGGCTCCACAGCGCCGTCGTCGAATCGTTTCTCGGGCCACGCGTGTCCGACGTTTCGCCGCTAAAAAACCCGCGCCGCGACGCGAGCTCCACAGCAATGGCTTCATGTGACTGCATCGTAATGGCTTCTGGGTTCAACCCTTGCCGTTAAAAAAAAACCGCCGGCTTCATGTCGGACTGAGCCGCCAGACGCCGGGACAACGGCGGCTGCTGCCCCGGTGCACCTGAGCACCACGAGCCGCGGAGCCCGTTCGCAAAAGCGTCCTTTAAATTTCCTCCACTTTCATCCCTCGCTCCGTCTCGCTGCTTCCCTCTCCTCCCCCAACCAGCCTTCTCTCGTTAGATAACCGAGCCTGCTTCTTTCCCTTTTTGTCCTCTTACCATTTTCGTACTTTCTCAATAGCGGCCATGACCCGCTTGATGTCATCCTTCGCCCTGCTCCGGGTCTCAGCTCGCACCGACCTGCCCGACATTGCCGCGGTGGTTATAATATTTAGTAAAGCTCGCCGGCTGCTCAGACACAATGCAAACAGTGGAGCGCACACAGGAGCCAGTGCGCATGCGCCCACTGATAGAGCACGGCGAGGGGGAAGGGGGGGGGAGCACGGGTGCAGCTGCACTAGAGGGAGAGAGGGACAGAGAGAGAGAGAGAGAGACACACACAGAGAAAAATAGAGAGAGAGAGGGGACACAGAGAAAGAAAAGGAACAGACAGAAAGAAAGAAAGAAAGAAAGAGCGATATGTGTCTCCTGCTGTGAAAGAGAGAGAGGGGAGGAGAACAAAGAACCTGGTGGAGAGTAAAGTACTAGACCGACAAAGTTATTCACTGTATAACTGCACCACATTAATATATATATATATATATATTACCTGTATATAATGTATTGTCTCAGTATTTACTCTGTACATTGCTCAAATGAATGAATGGAACACTGAATCATCACAGTAAAACACCATGCCAGTTAAACTTCAGGGATCAATGTGTCCATTCAGGAAGAACAAGTGATGAATCAATGTCCCCTGCTGTGGTGCAGATGAAAGTGACAACAGGTGCAATGGAGGCAAAAGCAAGACAACTCACAACCAGTGGATGGTTTTAAATGAGGTGGCCACAGACAGCTGTTCTCTCCTCATCCTTCCTGACTGACTCTTCTCTAGTTTTGTGTCCTTGTCACTACTGCTTGCATGAGGTGGTACCTGCAGCCCAATCAGGCTGCACAGGTAGTCCAGCTCCTCCAGGATGACACATCCACATGTGTGGTGACAAGAAGGTTTGTTGTATTTCCCAGCATTGTCTCAAGAGCATGAAGGAGATACCAGGAGACCGCCCTTTACACGAGGAGAGCTGGACAGGACAGCAGCACAGGTATCTGCTACTTAGAGCGAGGAGGAACATGAGGAGCTGTACAAAATGACCTCCAGCAGGCTACTGGTGCTCTTGTTTCTTGTTTCTAACTGTCAGAAGCCGACTCCTATCCTTGGAGGGTCGCACAGACCTCCCTGTCATAGCCAACAGTACCTTGACTGCTGTTAGGTACCAGGAGGAAATTCTCACAGAGATTTTCAGACCTCAGGCTGGATCAGTGGGCCCCGGATTCCTCCTGGTGCAGGATGATGCCAGGCCTCAAGTGGTCAGAGAGGGCAGTTCCTGGATAAATCCAATTGAGCACCTATGGAATGTTATGTACCGGTGCTTCGGACACCGCAAAGTACCACCTCAGCCTGTCCAGGAGCTCACTGATGCCCAAATCGAGGTCATGGAGGATATCTCCCAGGACACCATCCACCAACTCATCAGGAGCCTGCCCAGACGTTGTTGGGAGTGCATACAGACACTCGGAGGCAATTCCCACTATTGACTCACATTATGATATGCCTTGATGAAATTTCCACAAGTTGGATCAGCCTGTGATTTCAGTTTTTCAGTTTGATTTCGATATGGTTTTGAATCCAGCCCTCAGTGGGTTAATGATGTTCGTTTCCATTGAACGTTGTAAAATCATTTTGATCTAAACAAGTTATACAATGTACATCAGTGATGATTTTCAACTTGAACAGCTTGTTCATCAACATCGGATGTGTGATTTAAGTTTGACCTTAAAGGGATAGTTCACCCAGAAAGGAAAATCCACTCATTATCTAGAGTGTTTTAGTCGAAAAAACATAGAAAAATACAAATACAAATACAACGGCATCATTTACACCACGTTTTTGACCTAAAGCTCCTCTGTGATCCACACGCAACCACGCAGAGGAGGATATCAGGCCTGTGATATTTGGTGCGGCTTGCCTGAATCTAAGGGGACTGTTTGGCGGAGGTATGTGCTCTATAGTTTCTATAGCTACTGATACAAACACATTCTCCCCATGGGGATTAATACAGGATTATCATATTTTATGTGTAATCTCAAAGAGAGAGAGAGAGAGAGAGAGAGAGAGAGAGAGTGCAGTTGTGTGACCGTTGTAAAGTATAACGCTGTCAAACTGATTAAAATAATATCAGTACACACAGGTATAATGATCTTATCAGTTATAACACCATCGATGAATAAGTAATAACAATAGTAGCAACGACAGAGAGAGGACAATGAAGTTGGTAACATACAGTAGTCTGATGTTGAAGTGCCCAGTGCATGATGGGAATTCCCCCAGCACTCTAGATCTACAGCAGTAGAACTAAGGGATGGTTGAGGACTCACCTGAGCCAATACCAACTATGGGCTACAGTCCAACAGATGCATTGGTTTCAACTGGGTGTACATAAGAAACAAAAACACTTAGTGAGATGTTTATGTAGTGTCTGTTCTGTGTGTATGTGTAATAGTGTAAATCTGACACCCAATCCAGTCTGGCCTTCAGAAGCAACAAGTGGGTACATTTTCCCAGATGTTGAGGGCTCATTTAGAAAAATCTTCATCTGTATTTTCATGTTTTTTCAGCTACTATAGGAAATTGTTGGATTAAGGATGATTTTCTTATTATTTTCTTGCCCTGTGACTTTTTTGTCTAATGCCACCATGAGGTCAAAGCCACTCCATGATCTTTACTTTGGTGTTAGCCAAGACACAGTATATGTCTTGAAATCTAATGGTCAGACTTCAGTTATAATTTACTTTGAATGAATGTTTATGGTTGCCAGCTGATTAACCCCAATACCTTTGCTGACACCTTGAACCATTGTTCAGCTGCAATATGGCAAACGTTGAACAGAGTAAAATGTGTAAACTACATCCATGTAATGATATGACACTGATGTAAAGTACATATCAGTTGGTTTGACTGTCATAAACTCGCAAAATGCTTTCTCCTTATAATTAATGATCCATTTAACTGTTCAGAAAAACGAATTGAATGAAACTTCAGTCAAGCTCATATAAAGTAAAAATGACCGTGTAACCTTTTAATGGCGTAAATTAAAACGCCAAAATTTGAGTTTGTCTCAATGAGGGGTTGGAGAAAAAAAATGTATATACATAAAAAAAATAAACTGCAGTAAACATTCTGAAGAGTTCCTAATTATTATTGTTATTAGACACCATTTGAAGAGCTATAGAAGGCTAAATGCATGGGCTCAGTACCTTGTCCTACTCATTGCACAATGCACACGTGGAATACAAAAAAAAACAAGTTATCTCTAAACTACAACTACAATATGTTTTCAGTCGACATCTTTCCATCATTTTCACCAAATCCCTCACACCGTAAACTCGAGCACAACTTTTCCAGCAGCACGCGAAGGCACCACCGCCGTATTACGTCATCTCCCCGCGACAAGCAGCGCCGCCACAGAAGCTAATGGTGCTCAGCTCCTCGCAAACTGACCACAGCTGGATTGTCAGCTGGTTTTCACCTGGTAACTGGGACTGAAACTGTTCGTTGAAAAGTCGTGTGTGACGGGACGTGATATAAAAACCTGTTGACTGACTGAAACTAGGGAAAAAACCTCCAACGCCTGATTCGCCGTGGTTTGTTCAACCCTGAGAACTCCACCTGTCAGACTGACGATGGATGAAGAAGGTGAGTTAGTTCAGTCTCCTCCTCAGGGAGCAGACAAGAACCAGTTGGTAACTAGTGATGGGGACAGTGGAACCACTTCTCAGCACGAGGGGGGCCCTTAACAGAGTGAGATACAGTTCACACGTGTTTGGCCTCTCAGGGGCCACTGCAGTCATTAGTTAAAAATAAGTCAAATCAGCAGAAAAAAAGAAAACAGTCAGAGTGAGATGAGCTGTTCTCTTGATGGTTACCTGTTTATATTAGTTGAACATTTCTGAAGTTATAGAAACAACACAACACAGAGTTCATTAGCTCGCTGGTGTCAATACATCCTCAGACATGTTATTGAACTCTGATGTCTGTGTTACAGCTGTTTGAGAGTGATCACAGCTTTATTATCAAGTGCTTTTATTAAAACACTAAGTCTAATAAATCAAAAAATGTATTATTGATTATGGAATACAGTATTCTCAACATTAGTGTAGGACCAAGAGTTGGGGTTAGGATGTGTTTGTGTACAGGGTTCCTACGATCATTAAAAACCTGGAAAAGTCATGGAATTGTTAAATGTTTATATATATTATATTATTTTATTATTTATATTATAGTTTAAATACTAAATTGTCACTTTTTCCTGTATACACCGAGATCTCGAGATCAAAGTAAATTTGGATTAAAGTTATTATAAAGTGATGGAAAAGTCATGGAAATCCATTGGTCAAACTGTATATGAACCCTGTGTGTAGTTTCTCCGAAGATGATGTAGCTGGTTGATACGTTGACTAATATGCTGATGTAGTTATGTATAGAGCCAAACACAGGTGGGACAATGGATGCTCAGATATTGGTTCTGCCTCACTGACTCTCACTCTCACTGTGCCCCGGGTCAGAGCTGGTGGAGTATTTCAGGGCTCAGATGAGGGAAGACCCGGACATGGCCTCAGCTGTGGCCTCTATCCGCACTCTGCTGGAATTCCTCAAGCGAGACAAAGGTACGTTCCCTCCCAGGTTCTGCATTCTTACACATGTAACCTCCTGTAGTGTTAAATGGAACAGCTGCATACTGTTCTCAGCCTTATTCTACAAGCTCTCTCTCTGCCCCTCTAGGTGAAACCATCTTGGGCCTAAGGGAGAGCCTGACGTGGGCCACAGACTGCCTGACGCGAGTGGACTCCTCTGTGGGCGTGTCCTCTGGAGGGGAGCTCTTCCTGCGCTTCATAAGTCTCACATCACTGGAGCACCAGGTGAGTGACCTGCCCGGGACACAACCATGCTACAGCACTCCATATTCTACACGGGGAACCAAGACCGAAGAGGCAGGAAATGGCTAAAGGAGAGGTTCAAAAAACAGTACTCACATCAGGTCATCATTGTTTTAGATGAATTGTCTTAAAATTTGTTTTAAGGTATAAAACAACAACATTGCAGATTCTTAAACTCAAAACTTTTCATTGACATCTTATGACGGAGAAGGTTTGGTGACCTGTTTGCTCGAATGCACTGCTGTTTTCCATGTATTAGTTCAGCTCCTCCCAGGCCTAGTCCTGTTGGATCCTGTCAAAGTAGTTTCTAGGGCCAAAGAGGCACCAATCAATAAACCATAACCAAATTAATAAGATAGTTAATTTGCATCTTTACATTATTTAGTTATTTTTTGGGATCAGTTTTAGTTATTGTTTCAAGGCCAAGCTAACTTTCTTCTCTCTGTCTGTCAGGATCTGTCACGTTGTAAGAAGGTGATGGAAGAGAGGGGAGAACTGTTTCTAGAGAAGATCTCAATGTCCAGGAACAAGGTTGCAAAGCTCTGTCACACCTTCATCAAAGACGGGGCTGTAAGTACAGTATTTATTACTAATATTATAACTGTTGATGAACAAGCTGTTAATGTTGGACAGTTTGCTGTCTAACGAAAAAGTAAAACATTTGTAATGCTGTATTGTATGGATACATTTTCATTACGTGTTTGGGTCAGAGGAACTTCAGATAATAAACCTGATAAAACAGTGACTAATAAGAACAAATAACTAAAAGTGATAAAAGGGATAGAATCTAGATAAACAATGGGATTATTAGAAGAAAAATAAACTTTCCCGTAAATGTACATTTTGATTTAAAAGAAGAGTTCCTCAGTTTCCTCAGGTTCCACAGCTGCAGGGTTATGATTGCAAATGTCCAGTTTCTATTGTAGCAGGACTGGGAACACTTAGAAGGGCTCTACCTGAGGAGCACTGACCAGGGCTGTGCTTATAGGGGGCAAATAAACCTGTAATTCAGATTGGAGCAACACTTTGTAGAGCTTTCTACAAAGTTCTACAAAGTTTTGGAGAAATCCATTAAGTACGGAGCCCCTGAAGTCTCAAAAGATGATATTTTTTAAGTATTATTATCTTGTGGGAACGATATCATACGCGCACAAGATAAACAAGTTGTGCACAGAGAGTTAATATCTGCCTAGTAAAGGCATGACCAGCCGATGCTTTGAAGACACTGAGTTGGGTTTATAGCTTTCAAGAGTTTGTTTTATGAGTATTATGATTGGAACATAGACCCACATTATAAGTTGGCCAATGATTGTAGGATTTATGTTTGGATAAAAGCAGACAGATCACACACACTAATCAGGCAATATGCTGATATTCTTTCCCCTTTCCCCTCCAAATGTTTCTCTCCAAGAAAATCCTGACTCACTCCTACTCCAGAGTCGTCCTCAGGGTGCTGGAAAAAGCTGCAGCTGAGAAGAAACGTTTCTCTGTCTATGTGACTGAATCGCAGCCTGACTCAGCTGGGTGAGTGAATACTGTCAGTAAACTGTGTCCCAGTTTTATCCTGACGGGACAAACGCTCATTGAATCCGTTTTCTTCTCTATTCAGGCGACAGATGGCCGAAGCCCTGAGAAAACTTAATGTTCCAGTAACAGTGGTCCTGGATGCAGCCGTCGGGTAAATAGATTTAATATCGGTATCATACATTGTCAGTATGAACTCAGTCGGATTAATTTTGTATATATCTGTTATTATTTTTCAAAGGTATGTCCTGGAGAAGGTGGATCTAGTTATTGTTGGTGCAGAGGGAGTTGTGGAGAGCGGAGGAATCATCAACAAGGTTTGTTTCAGGAAATAGTCAGGGGTCTGAATCACAAAGTGAGTCCATCTAAAGGGGGTTTTGACAAATGAAAATCAACCAAGGTTAATGTCTTTATTACATTTTAAACATTTGATACGGTTAGTTTTGGTTTCATAATTAAATAAGAAATCTATAGATCCTGTCATCTCCGTCTAGCTATACTCGACATTGGTTTATAGAAGGGTGTTTGTCTGACCTCGGCGGATCGTAGTTATTACGTTTGAATGGAGAAAATAATTTTTCTGAAAGGGTAATATCATTTTTTTATTACTACAAGCATCATCAACATCAGGCCAAAAAGTCAACACTAGCTTGAATGTGCCATCTTCAATCATCTTCAATCAAACATTATATCATTCGAAAAAGTGTTTTCACTCGGCGAATGAATCAAACCATGGATCAGTTTGATCCTGACTGAGACCACCTCTTTTGATCTGAAAACATTTTTTAGACTGTTGGTCCAGAGCATCTTTCATATCTATTATTTGAGTTTGGACTAAACATAAAAGTCAGAAGGTCCGGACCAAACCAAGTAGGTGTGAAAGTGCCTTAAGCAGCATCATTGAGCTGAACACTCGTGATACCTTGGTGAGCTTCTCCAGATAATTGTGCCCTAACTGTTTAGGAAGACAGAAAAATGTGAGTAAAGCCCAAAGACGTCAGTCTCACCTACTGATCTCACTCTAAATATACAGGTCACCTGTGTCAGGTACATGTGGTGACAAACACAGGCCTAAACTCCTCACCCTTGTTTCTGCAGATCGGCACTTATCAGACGGCGATGTGCTCCAAAGCTCACAACAAGCCCTTCTACGTTGTGGCAGAGAGTTTCAAGTTTGTCCGGCTCTATCCGCTCAACCAACAGGATGTTCCAGATACATTTAAGGTATAATATCATGTATTATGACACATTAGCCATTTTCAGACAAGTCCTGCAGAGGATCTTCTGGACTTTCTCCGCAGTTGGCCTTTCTCTGCTCAGACGTGCTCACGAGTCACAACAGCAACAAATAATCTGCATGATTCAGGAGAGAGGTGGTGCAGCGAGAAGAGACATGATGTCATTATCATGTATTAATTCCACTGTGGAGATCCTGTGATTTTGTTTGCAGCACTTTCTGTGGACGTTATATTAGGGGGCCATGTGGAGAAAGTCCCTGGAGGCTCTCGCTGGGACATTTGCGTTCACACAGACACCTCCTCCGGAGAAAATGCGGCCCATCTCCTGAGTTCAGTGCTTGTCTGAAAGCAGTTATACTTTGTGCTGTTGTGTATACAGGAAGTTAAGCCACGCCTAAGTTTTGGCTGAAGTGCCTCTACTCTGTAATTATTTATTTGAGACATCCCTACCCACTCCTTCATGCAGTATCAGGGTCGCGGTGCTGTGACTGTGAGTCTATCTTTGTCTATTGCTCATCATGGGGCTTTGAACTGGGAAAGTAAGTAATCAGGCGAGGAACTGGGAAAGCTTCTCTGCACCTCCCAAAATAGGTTCCTGGAGAGGCACCAAATCACAGGAAACAAATTCATCTCCATTCATTTCTAGATGATTTTTGCAGGAACAATTAACAATTAATGCAACCCCGCTCGCCCTTATTCAATTTACCTCCTCTCCCAGTAGAGAAGAATAACGAAAAATAACCAGTGCTTTCCACAAAAGCCGCCTGTTGGCCAAATAGCTGACTAATCACTGAAGGTAGTTTATTCAGGCTCATTGTGGCCTTTAATTCTAATTCCCCTGATTTGTCAAAAAGCCAACTAAATAACAATCGGCCTAATTTACTAATCATGATGCCATCCTGAAATTTTCTCAAGAGTCAAGGAATATTAAGCACAGCAATGAATCATGTTCACTCTGTTTACAATGTAAATTATTCCAAAGGGGCAAAGGTTACACTGCTTATCCAATAACATATTTAAAATAAGTTTTTTTTGCTTGCTGCCTTTGCATTTCTTACTGCCTTCTGTATTTCTGCTCCATGCACATAGTGATTTGTGTTTCTATTTGTGAGTGGGACGATGAGAAACTTCAGCTTGTTTACTTTTAGATGATTATGGTGAATTGTCCTGTTACAGAATTCAACTTCTTCTTTTCACTTTCCTGACTGACAGCAGCTAACTTCCATCCAACAAAGGAGTTTGTTTCCTCCCATTATCTGTGAAGTAATTCTTGTGCCACATGCTACTTTTTTTGTTATGGTTCATGAAATAAAAGTGAGAGTTCTTCAACATTAATAAAGAGGCTCACTGCTGCAAGGGTTAGATTTTTGTATTTCCACTTTACAGAAAAATGTCCTTTGTCCAAACCTTTACATACAATAGTTGAATCTTCACATGTCTTCTCCGTTCCTCCACAGTACAAAGCAGAAACCCTGAAGACGGTGCAGAACCTGTCAGAGGAGCATCCGATCATCGATTACACGCCTCCCTCCCTCATCACCCTCCTCTTCACTGACCTGGGCGTCCTCACCCCGTCCGCTGTCAGCGACGAACTCATCAAACTTTATTTATGACCGTGACTTAAAAGTCTCAAATAAAACCCTTTTCTCAAAAGGGAAAACAAATGTCCGAGGTGTTGCTCTGGATTTATTTCAAACTTTGTTTCTGACTTTGGCCATTTCGACTTCAGGAGTTTTGTCAAACAGCCTCCCCCACTGGGCCGTCGACTGGTGCTCCCTCGGTTTTGTGTTTGGACTTTGGTAAGGTGGTTATCTGTTTCTCAAAGTCCTCCTCGGTGATTCGCCCTTTCTTCAGTCTCTTGAGGAGGCGAGTGTCGCTTAAAAGCTCTTTCATATCTTCATCATCAATTTCACAGTCCTGCAGACACAGAAAATATAAAAGGAGGGACATAAATACATCTTGTTCACTGACGCTTTATCAATTAGTTTAATGGCCACTGAATGGAAATACCTCTTTGCGCTTCCTCTTTTCCATCCCCTTTTTCCTGCGATCCTTCCTGTTCTTCTGTTTGGACCAGGACGTAGTCTTGACGAAAACTTTTCTGGGAACAGGATTCTCAATTCTGTCTTTCAGCATCTTCACTCTCTCCTTCTGCCTGTTCTTGTCCTTGTAGCGGATGGTTTCTGTGTCCACCATCGTCGATTCGAAATCAGGGAAAGTTTTTCCTCTCAGTTCAGGCATCTTCGGCAGGCGAAGGAGGGCAAAGCCACGAGCTAAGGTAGCAAAGTCTAAATCTGGACAGAGAAAGGAAATACATTTTTTGTCATATTTGGACTTAACACACACCAACAAATTGAATCCTATAATATGTCAAGCTGCTTATTTCACCTTTGACTCTAAAGATGAGACTACATTCGTGTTTGGCGTAGGCCTGGACGAATGAGACGAAGGCCCTCATGCTTTTGTCAAACATGGCGCGGTCTGCCAGATTCAAGGCCCTGACTTTGGGCAGCACATCCACAACATCACGTACAGGCGGCATAAGCTGGAGAGGGCACTGAGGAAAAAGGACAGAAGAGCTGTTATTAGTTAGGCCTTGAGTGTGGAGATGGAAGATAACAAGTATTTTTTCCACTGATTCATATTCAATAGTAGCTTATAAGGAATGTGGCCAATACTCCTGACTTTTTAAAACACAGATCAGAGCTGTTTCATTCTGAATATATATTTGTCCAGTAAAAACATGCAGCAATGGAGGGAACTGCCCTGGATATTGTTTGGCGTTTTACAGCAGCCAAAAGAACTGAATGTGTCACACAGCGGCAGCATAGTTAAACAATAACTGGCAGCTCAGCACGTTTTGATGTGCAGTTTATAAAAGATGAGTTTAAAGCAATTTATTTTACTATTGTACTACACTTATCATCTTAACCAGCTCTATCAACCCGCACCGCCCCATCAACATAACTCCACCCATCACTCCTCCAAATATTTCCCCCATTACATCTGTTGAGTTTATCCATCCATTCCACATGTGCCTAGGTGGGAAAGAAAATCCAGAGTAACCTGGCAACAGTCACATCAAAGTATTTCCTACCAGGTTTAAAACAACTTCAGAACAAGCAGAGCAGGTACAAGCAGTGGTAAGCTCTATGGCTTTCAGAGCTTGGTAAATGTTGTATGAATAAAAAAAGAGAAAAACTCACTTTCTGGTTGATGGACAAGAAGGTAACATACGTTTCCTCCATCGGCAGCAAAAAGACCAGAGCGTTGCCCAGGTTACCGATACGTGCTGTGCGCCCACATCGATGGACAAAGGCCCTGAGACAGAAGAAATGTAGAAGAAATTAAAGCCTGAATGATTAATCTTTTTAAATAAAATAATTGTGTCAAAACTACATAATATAATTTTAGTTAATTATACTGGAAAACGTACTGGAAACTTAAACTGGCACCTGAAGACGATTTTTCTTTATCCTCACAGTAACTTTAAAAATGCGACACGATGTAATCTCATCATCTGAGGTTATTTTTCTTCATTGTTCTGATATTTATTGGTTTTCAAAGTCCTGGTTATTTCAAGTAAATTGTTTTTGATAAAAGATCATTAGAATGAACTACCAAACTCCACATAGTCCACTTATTAATTAATGTATTGATCTGCAACTGGCATTAGGCAGCATGTTCACATCCAAGTAACCAGAGAGTTAAATAGGGCTGGTGATGTAACAGCTATGGCAACCTGTTCACTGCAGGGTTGTGACTCAAAAAGTGCTTGTGGGGACTATTTTCAGCAGCGGATGAATCCACATGTGATGATCTCAAGAGTATTTGAGGTGGCAGGGCGATGTGTGTGGAATGAAAAAATAAATAAAAGTGCAGTGTTTCTTCCTGGTGTTAAGGTCTTTTAGTGAGATGGATTATAAACACTGTAAATTTTAAGTTTATTTACAAACCTTCAAAACCTTATAGTCAATATGATGATGCTAATTGGGCCTTTCAGATCCGGCTACGCAGATTTTCAGAGACTTTCCTTTGCTCACTCACCTGGCACTGCTGGGAGGATCATACTGCAGCACCCAGTTCACATCGGGGATATCGATGCCTCTGGCCATGACGTCTGTGCACACCAAGATCCCACTGCAGCGTAACAAACGGAAAAAATTGATACTTGGAAGTCAAATCACATACAACCAGCATCAATGCACCGATCACATGCAAACTCATTCTCACCTCTTCAGGGCCCGAAAGTCTGCAAAGATGGTGTTGCGTTTACTCTTCATCTTGCCGTGGATGCAGCAGATGGTGGCCTTCTTGATCACCGTCTCCAGGACTTTACCAAAGTACTCCACACCCGCACACGTGCTGATGACCAGAGAGACAAGTCATGTGAGTTGGTGACTAAAGAACCTGAATCACACAGGCTAAAGTGATGCAGTTGGTCCAGACGCCAAAGATGGAGGTTTCAGTTTGAAGGGAACGAGTCATGAATCCTGATTAATTTCCTGAACAGTGGACGATCTGTCCCCAGAGGACGGGAGTCAAATGCTGAAGTTTGAGCTGCTCCATCAGATTTCTCCAATGGCAGCTGTTGAATCATCCATTAGCTCTGGTGAGCTCATTTAGATTTTGCAAGAGTAATATTTTATAGAGCTGTAACAATTAGCTGATTCATTGATCAGCGGATAATGAATTGTTTTAACTACTGACTCTACTGTCATTTTTTCTTTCGAGAATAATGGCAAACACTTTTGTTTGTGGCTTTTTGATTGTGACAATTCACTTCTCATCTCTGTTTTATTCATATCACAACATGCAAAGACATCACCTTGTGGTTCAAGAAATTGTGACACTTTACAAACAGATTGATTGAGAAAATAATCGGCAGATGAATCAATTAAGAAATAAATTATTGGTTGCAGCCGTGGTATCATTAGTTATTCTAGTATTAACTGAGACTGAGCTGTGGTAATAATAAAATTGAACCTTAATGTAGAACAGACCATATTATAAGCTACAGATTTAACTTTTATTTTTAGTCTAATTCCCTGTTTATAGATGCGCTGCACAAAGTAACATTGAATTTATTTTTCTGTTCAAAATTTTGATAACATTGTTTTTTTGGTTCAAGTAACCTAGTTGAATTGTTACTAGAATAAAAAATAGGGGGGATTCTGTGTGAGAACGTAGAATGTTTTAGATGTGCAGACCGGTTGATTCAAACTTTCACTTCACACAGGATTAATTCAAATGGTTGTCCAGTTCAACCTACTTGAAGAAGACCAGATTTTTCTCGTGCTTGTGTTGTCTCAGAAAAGCCACCAGGTTGTTGAACTTGTCCTCAGCTCTACATAACTGGAATGAAAACCATGATGTGACTTTTTTTGTTGTTACCATTTTTGAATTTCGGGCTGATTGGTGCGAAGGCCACACTCACTATGTAGTAGTTGGAGAGCTTGGCGGGGGTCTTCTGGGAAGTGTCAGCTGCAGCCACGCCTTTCTCTTTGACGGTGATGCGGACAGGGTTCCTGAGGCCGGCCCTCACCAGCTTCTCCAGCTCCTGAGTCTGAGTGGCTGAAAACAGGCCTGTGCGCCTCTGTTTGGGCAGGTAGCCCAAGATGGTGTTCAGACTGGAAGCACAGACAGACTGTTAATGGCAAGAAGACGTCAGATAGCAGGGGGAATTAAAAACACAGCACTGTGGGAAAGTTTAAGGGACTTTAGAGATTTGGACGGACTTGTCTGTCTGGTACCAAATTCATTCTGGAACTAAATGGGCCCAAACTCCGAATTTTAATGCCTGACACCTCTACAAGTCTCTGTAACACTGTATTTATTGTAATTATACAGATAAGCAAATCGGTTTTTTTTGTCCCACAACAGGGAAAAGTGCTGTGTTGCAGCAGCAAAGAGAACAGTGACAAAATAAGCATCATTAAAAGTAATAATTAAAGATGCATTTTCAATACAATGAGATATAACAATAGAAATATAACAGAAATAATATAGACAATGTAAATACAATATATACTCGAGTGCACAAATTACAGTGTTCATTACACAAGAGCCATTGGATTCATTGCACAGACAGTAAACGCTTGTCAAGATCGTGTACACAGAACTCATTTGTTCCTACACGACAACAAATATTCCCTTATTTCCCGTACCTGGCCGCGAAGCCCATTTCCAGCAGCCGGTCGGCCTCGTCTAGAACCAGCACATCTAGACACCGGACTGAGCTGCCAAAGTCCAGACCATCTTCTTTCCTCCGGAACATATCCTCCAGACGGCCGGGAGTGGCGATCACAATGTTGGCTCTGAAACACAGGAGTTGTCATTTGGTTTGTGTAACCCTGTCTACACATTATTGTGGACTTCATTACGCAACACTCTGGATGGAGTCGATTTGATTTAGGAGCCTCACTGCAGACATTTGTGTATAAATGAAAATGATTATTTGGGAAACGTCTGCCAGTATTCCTCGTGACAAGAACCATGGACATACTCGTTCCTCTGTGAGGAGGATGATGGCGGGACCACTAAGTAAGTGAGTCAGTTAAGTTGAATTAATAAAGCACCTTTCACAGAGTAAGTCACAGTGATTCATAAATTAAGGTGTTGTTAAAATTAAACAATAAAAGACTCAGAAAGGTACCTTGCACAGAAAAAAAAATTTCCTATAGTTTTTCTTTCTATTATCTCTCTCTTTCCTTTCCTTAGAAAAAGGCAAGCTTGAATAAATGAGTTTCATCACGTTCATCTCTTGATTTTATATTGTGTGCGAGGGACGTCTGGTAAGCCCTGGTCAGAACAACTAAGGTGGTGATCTAACGTGGCAACGGGTCGTGGATGAACCTATGGGCCTGGCACCGCAACCTTAATATGAATTCTAACTTAAATGGAAAAAATATATAATGGTACATTTGGACACCATCAGCATATAAATAATAATACAGTTACTGTTAAATTATCAGATGATCTGGCGCTCCATGCATCACGTACCCTTGATCCTGAATCTTCTCCACATCATCTATTGGGTTGGATCCACCAATCAATAAAATCTGCCTGGAAAA
Organism: Pseudopleuronectes americanus; assembly: GCA_038501795.1. Lineage (NCBI taxonomy): Eukaryota > Metazoa > Chordata > Actinopteri > Pleuronectiformes > Pleuronectidae > Pseudopleuronectes > Pseudopleuronectes americanus. The sequence goes on along the minus strand of CM076733.1, from coordinate 2,581,568 downwards.
CACAGACATACATGAAACAACTTTATTAGTTAAAACACAAAAAAGAATGTGTGGTTAAACTGATGAAGATGCTGTTCCTTTGGGACGGGTATCACTGTAGTTCTGGTGCTTTTAGATTGAAGTAATGACGCTCGGTCGAGGCAAAGTTAAACACACACATACACAAAGGTTTTTGCAACTATCCTTTTTATGGACTTTAATTTTTCGACCAAGTCCTCTTACTATAGGGTTTGCCTTATTAGGGCCAGGCTTTAGTCCCCATAAGGTACACTGGTCTAATAAGTAACAAAAACAGTTCACACACACTTCAGATATGTTTTTTGACAGATAAATATATTGCCACATCTCATTCAAGCTCAACAAACAATAAGTGAGATGTGGAAGAAGCTGGTTTGTGGATCTTGGTCAATAAGGAGGCTTCATGCGCTTTTAGATTTGATTTTAGGGTCTGTCTGTTTTGAGGAGTGACGGTGAATACTGACACACCCTCAGTAGTAGAAACATATTTCGTAACAGTTTGACCCTCGTCTGATTATTAATTCCAGAGCTATTACTAACAATCACTGCTACTAGGATTTCAACTGATTATTTTTCTGATTCATTATTTGGTCTATCAACCTTCTAGATATTGTGGAAGTCAAATTTTTGCTTGAAGAAAAAAAGGTCAAATAACGGATGATAGTCGCAGATTGATGCACTAATCGATTAGTTAATATCTTCATCCAGCTATCCACCTTCTGCATTGACTTTGAACTTACGTGAACTGTGGAAACTTCGCAATAAACTGCTGCATCACTTCGCTGATCTGAAGGGCCAGTTCTCTTGTGGGAGTGATCACTAAGGCGCCAACCTGCGGAAAAAACACAAATCAAAACTCAGCATCTCCCTGAAGGGTCCAGCCCCCGCCTCCTTCACCTGTCAACCTGGAAAGAGCAACACTCGCAGCATCCAGGAGAAAGGACAACTCCACTGGGAATGTAAAAGTACCAGGGGCGGAAATACAGGTCTCTCTTAGCGTTACCTGCATCTTCTTCAGCTTCTCCTCTCTCTTCAGGAGCAGCTCGATGATCGGGATGACGAAAGCAAGCGTCTTCCCACTTCCTGTCACCTGCGACGGCAAAAGCAAACATCTTTGACTGTGGCCGAGTGGGAAGGTAAAGTAACATGGTTATTTAGGACAGACCCCAGCATAAACAAAGAATAACATGATTATCATTTTTATACATTAGAGAAATTGGGATTCAGAGGAATCAGTGACTCATATCACGATATATTTGTAATAACGTGAAAACACATAATAAAGCGTGATAGTTTGTTTTCTGCTTTTATTCTGCATTATTGATCTGAATCTGCTAAATATTGTAGGTTTTCTCAATATGTGGAGGAGTAAGAAGATATAGAAATATGTGATAAGTTGCAGTAGAAGGTGGCAAGAGATGGGGACAGTGACGTGAAGTAAAGGTTACTGAGATAAGTACTCGAGTACTTGTTGCAGGTGGAGAACGTGTACTTACCGCCTCCGCAGCCACATCTTTGTGGCCCATGAACAGCGGGATACACGCGGACTAGAAACACACAATAATGATGATGATGAGTAAAGATGCTGTGGAGAGGAGCTGGTGGGAGTAGGGTGTGAGGGGGGGGGGTGGTGTTACCTGTACAGGTGTCATGTGAGTGAACTTCAGCTCCTCCAGAGTTTGTAGAATTCCCTCGTTCAGCTGAACAGGTAACGTGTCCCATGTTCCGTCTGTCGTGTTGTCCATTGTGAAACAAACCGGCGGCGATCACTGGTTTTCACCGTGGAAAGGAAACGTGCGTGTCGCAGTTGCTGGGTCCGAGTTCCACGCTGCTTCGTGTTCCTGGTACGCCGATGTTTACAGGCCGGGTGGGAACTGAGGCACACTGGCAAGTATAGTTCCGCGTGTAGTTCAGTTCCGCATACACATGTAACTTTCTTTTTGTACCTTTAATATTGTATTTATGTATAAGTAGAAGTACCCCGTTACATGTGAAAGTCCTGTATACAAATATTTATTATATAAAGTACTCGTACTGACTGTTTGCTGCTTTATTTTTCTGTATTGAACACATTGTACTTTTTCCTCACTACATTTACTTATTATTCGTTTAAAGTTTTTATATATGTTTTGATTATTTTTAAAGTATTGTATTCAGATCAATAATAAAACTACAATCTACCAATATATAGATAATTTTGCTTTATTTACCACAAGCCAATAAGTGATTGAAATTAGCTGAAATGTACCAACTTCAACATTTAAGTGATGATTTATATAATAGTCTGAAATGTGCCTGGTGAGTACTTGTACCTTTGGTACTTTAAGTATCTTTGCATCTTAATACTTTGGTATATTGACTTCAGTAAGATTTTGAAATTAGGACATAGAACTACTTCTACAATGCGTTTTTGATACTTCTTCCATCCCTGGCATTTAAAATATTAAAACCTGATATGTGCTAGCTTTTATATGTGAATTCTTTTTCAGACTTTCAATGCTACTGCATGACCATTTTAAATTAGGCTTGGATCGATCTAAACTGTACATGTAGGTTGTGTCGTTTTTTTTTGTTTTTTTTTACCTTTGACCAATCAGATCCAAGTTAATCAACTGGAGATACTCTCCCAAGTAATATTTTCACCAAGTTTCGTGAAAATCTGTCCATGTGTTGTTGAGTTATTGACACGCACCCACACAGGGGTAATGCAATAATCTGCTTACAGCCAGAGCAATGTGCCAAGTTAAAATCATAACTTTTCTCCACCTCCTCCCATTCCCATAAAGAACGAATACATTTTCACCAAGTTGCGTTCCTTATGGAAAAGGTTCCAGCACATAGTTGGAAATTTATTTTCAACTATACAGGTAGAAACTTCTGTATGTTGCTGTACTGTCATACCCACATTGTTACAGTGATCTCGTCTCGAAATGAGTTAACATGTTGGACTTTTTTCACAGCAGACATTGACTTTTCATAGTAGGTGAAGCTAATAACATAAACAATGGATCTGTTCCAGTGATTAAAGCACAGCAATTTAGCATTATGTTATCCCCAAGTCAGCTTTACTGCTGAATTAGGTGATTGGTGGTCAAACTTTTTACCATAGCAGTTTCCACTTGTTTACAAAAACATTGGAGTAATTGTACAGAATATTGGCTTTTATTATGAAACCTGGGGAATTTTCCACAATCATTCTACATTTGCAAAGATCCATTAATCAGATTTTGTTGAAATCACACAAAGGAGACTGTGCACGGAGCAGTTTACCTGCCTGAACTCGAGGATGCTTTTTTTAATACAAAACTGGAGCATATTCAGTAACATGCCTCAGACGGAAGTGCCTTGGACAGAAGCGTTTTACTTTGTATAAGGAACGAAAAAATTATTTTAAAGGCATCACCAAAACAGTTGAATGTCACTGGATATGCTCCAGAAAAAGAAAACTAAAAATCCAAAATTGTATACAATCTCATAATTTAAAATCCCAGACACCAACAAACTAACTAGAGTAGAAGCAACTAAAGCACAGAGCAGTCAATTAGGTGACCCACCCACCCACCCCCACCCAGCCTCAATCAACACGTAACATGTAATTCTGTATTCCTCTCCACTTCGTTTTGGAGTTTTATCCCAAGTAGTTTAGATGAAATCCAACTTGGTCTCAGCTTTTACTGCTAAATCGCAGCTTAAAAGTTTAACTTTTTGACTATTACGTCGACTTGTGACCTTTCAGGCCTGTTGCCTTTTTCGGAACTATGTAGGGAGTCAAGCCATTCCCCTACAAAGGACGTCCACTGAAGCCCCCCTGTGGCACGGATCAAACTGAATCAACAGACAGAGCAAGAAACTGAACAGTTTCCCTTAAAGACCAGCTGAAATATAAATCCTTCAGGTTATTTAGACATATTCTTTAGGAGTGCAATTTGTTGTTTGAGAGCAGTAACACAATGTACAGTACATTGTCGGCCTTGGCTTAGATATTGGAAACAAAGCCCCCAGCATCTCAGACAGTTAGCTAATGGAATCGGTTTTTAATGTTTGATATATTTAGGGTTTGAAAAGTATCCCAGTTAAATCTAAATAAGGGCACATTTTCCTGTGGTGACTCCACACATGCATGTCCACTTTTGTGCATTTCTAAGCATTTGTCATCAGACTGCCTTCACTTTAATTTATGAGCCTTACACTACTTCATACAGGCCAAATTGTTCTGGCGTGTGATTGGTATTTATGTATTATTATCAAACAATACTGGAGAAAAAATAGTCAGTTAAAAAAAAACATTAAAAAAAAACTAATGAACCTCTTGGCCATTCACTCCAAACATTATAACATTTTTACAGGAGGACATGGGTAACAGGACAACAAAAACATCTGAGATCCGATCTTTTGTGGGCTTTACTCAAACTGCCAGTCTCATTTCCAGAGTGTAAATAACTGTCTTTGTGTTGGGGAAAACAGTGGAGGACACAGAGAGATCACTTCATCGCACTACACCACTCGCCGCACTTCGAAAAATCGCTTCAGATAGTAAATCTGTCCGAGCGTCATCGCCACCAGGACCAGAGCCTCGAAGAACGACCACAGCACCACTCTGCTGTTTGTGTTGTCGTTGACTAGAGGGAGAAGAAAAAAACATTTAGGATTTTATACATTTAAATCAACACTTTACACTTCCTGTACATGTTCCCTGGACTCTTACTTGCTCTGTGTATCCTCTCGCGGACCTCCATGTACTCCTGCTCATGCTTCACAGCTGTCATAGCAACCGCCAGCTCGTTGATCATCTCCTCCAGTTTGTTTTGGTGGGCTGAACCAGGAAAAAGTTAGGGCATCAGTAATAGGCCACGCAATTATTTGTGTGCACAAAAAACATGCAGAGTATGCAATACATGCGTCATACTTGGGGACATGTGAAAGGTGATGCTGTCCCATCAGACACTTACAGATCATATAATTTCCTCATTGTGCAAATAGTCAAACCATTCACAAGCATCACAGCAGCTTGATTACATGTCGTAGTACTGCACAATATTAGTTTAGGCTACGGAAACAACACTGGTTAGAGAAAACTCTGCAGTGCATCGCAAACTCATGAGCCATAGCCTGCCCTGTGCCCTACCATCCCAGCTGTCACCACCTGTAAAGTGGGGGAAAAGGTGCCCAAAATAAAGTCACAAGGAAGGAAATCTGTTGTTGAACAAGATGAACACAAGCAGAACACACAGAGAAACATTTTGCTGGAGCCAGCTAGTGAAAGGCTGTGGGACACAGGCTCTGCAACTTCTTAATCTCCTCTGCACAGACATATTCAGTAATAACCATGTAGATCAGTGGTCCCTAATCTGTCGATCGCGATCTAACGGTCGATTCAACAACTCTCTGGACTCACTGGCTGTCGTCCCGCCGCAGATCAGCTGTGTGTGTGTTGTCTGTTTTAAACAGGCGCTGTGTTTTGTGCTACTGGCGTTGGAGTTGCATGTTTATCTACTGCATTTCCTTCAAGAACAGGTTTGTTTATTTACTAGAGTAAATGTCAGGACTCTACGGTATGAAGATCTTTCGGTCTGTCGATAAAATTAAAATCCCCGTCCGAACAAATGAGTGCTTTTACTTTGAAAAGGGTTTGGAGAGTGTTGTTAATACATTTGTGTAATAGACAGATATACGTTGTGGTTCATAGCAGAATAAACAGAGAAGATGATCTTTCAACTGTGTCTAAATTTTTATCTGATGAATTAATGTCACAAACAAATGGTTGCAACACTTTCTGTATGCCTTTTCAAAGTAACAGCACGTCAGCGTTTTTGTTGATGGAATCCATTCCCTTGTTTAAAAAATGTTTTTTATATAGTGAAATAGTTGAACAACTGCCTCTCTGTGTATTTGGTTTCCTTTCGTTTGGAATTAAAAAGTGATCTTGGGCTCGTAAAGGTGCGAGACCACTGATGCAGATCCTCCACGTACCTTCTGTCTCCATGTCTTGGCCTTTCGGTGCCTCTCCGATATCGATGGTGAACATGACAATCTTGGGTGTCATGGTTGACATCTTGTTGCTGAAGCAGAACTTGTAGGTCCCGTCCATGTGTGCTGCCACAGAGTACTTGCCACTGGACTCTCTGTCGCCTTTGTATATCTGCTTCCCATCAGGCCCTGTTATCTGGAGAGGGGGGGCATGTGTGAAAACTCAAGTGCTGCATTAGGGCAGATCATTAACTCCATGACAGGGCTATGGACAACATATGGCAGGGATACGTGCTGCGTTCAAGTACACTGCAGAGCGCATGGATGTTTCCAGAGACAACAGATCAGAAGAGGAGGAGGAATATTTCGCCTCAGAGTGTATTATTAGGTCAAGCACCTTTGCTGGCTATGTGATTTTGCTAGCAGGAATTAGCCGGTGACATGTTAACACTGCACTTCCTGTATCGCTATGAATAATATAGTGGTCAGTGCCACACGCTCCATAACAGAAAATTGATTAAAAAAAATATCTATTGAAATATGTATCGTCAGATTAAATAGCTACCCGTGAGTTGAAAGCCATAAACATGGGCAGCACAGGGCTACTTCCACTAGACGTAACGCAGGCAGCTAACAGCTAACGTTAGCACAGGCCTTGGGGTTCGCCGAATGAGTTGTGTTTACACATTAAGTTTTATTTCACCAGGCTAGGGCGGTTGTTTATGATATGCGCGACATGTCCTCACCTCCACATCAATGTCCAGGAAGCCTCCTTCGGCGACCTCAAACATGAGGCCCATCTTGGTGCCGGAGTTGACCCGCTCGTAGAAGCACTCGTCGGCATGGGCGTCTATGCTAACGAAGTAGCCGGACGCAGTGGAAGACAGGACGGCCAGCAAAACAACGAGTTCCGACAGGGTAAACATGTTCCAAGCGCTTAGGGGGTGAGTCCGGCCGAATCGAACCTATCCTCGCCACAGAATCTCCTGCGGGAGTGCAGGAAGTCGGGTTGTACGAGTGAGTACGAGCCGCTTCGGCTGCACCGCTCTGTGAATGCCACGTACGGGTTTAAACAGCGGCCGGCGAGGGACAAACTTCAGAGTCGCAGAGCCTGTCAATCCACCCCAATGTACACATGATGCTGCTGCTGCTGAATGGATGAGCAGACTTTTATTCTGAAGCTGGACTTTGAAGTCCATCAAGGTGCTTGCATATACAACTGTAGTAATTGTCTATATGCAAATATCATCATCATTTATTTGTTTACATAAAGGTGGAACCAATGTGTGAGTTTTTTTTAAAAATATATACAGTCTATGCATATCCTTTTGATATTTAATAGTCCTTTGTATTTGTACATAGGTAAAATAATACATGGTTATACCAATGAAAATGAATTGAAAATAGATTTGCAAAAAAATAATTAAGAATAAACAAAAGAAAAAAACTGTTTAACAAATATTAAAAGTATTGTCAATGAATTGCCTCAGCGGTATTAATGAATTCAGCTTGAAGTCCTGGTGAAGTGTGTTGAATACAGTAAAAGCAGATTTTCCTAGCTGTTTATGGATTTTATGGCATCTGCAGGGTAAACCATGTTTGTGATCAGGTAAACTGACCACCATCATTCCCGAACATCAAGTCAGAGAGATTGGAGTGGGGGGCTTTTGAAAAATAGCTTTGTACATAAAAATAAATGAATACTGGTCCCTCCTCACTGAAAGAGCAGGGAGACCAGTTTTTTGTCAATTGGCACCATAACTATCTCCAGAAATAAATCTTAGAGCGGAGTGATAAACCACATCTAGAGGTTTGAAGGAGAAGCTTTCTGCTTGACCGTAAATAACGTTGACATAGTCCTGAACAGAGAGGAAAAAGTCTTCAACCATTCGACTTATTGTGAATGAAGGAAAACAAGATTTGTTCCCAAAAGGAAATGCCATCTTCATTCTCAGCTTTGAAAACAACATATCAAAATATAAACTTCACAGGTCAGATATCTCGTTAATGCAGATGCCAAGATTTTTATAGCAGTGTGCTCTCTCAATTTTAGTGTTACTGAAAGACTGAAACTATGATATTAAAGATGGAATGCAGATTATTTATAGTTAGAAACAAACAGCTCAGTTATGCTGTATTGAAGAAACAGGTCCACCAAATGCAAACTCAATACAACAAAAGAGATTAAATCTGTGTTTTACAACTAAGGCTATACTTGCGTGATAATGGTTATAAATTAACCTGTAACACAACAGCATTCTTAGTTTTGTCTGCTGGGCTGTGTCAACTATTACCCTAATGGCTCCATAAAGGTGTGTGTGGGGACACACACACACACACACACACACACACACACACACACACACACACACACACTGGTAGACTAACTAACATAACCTGAATTGCAATTGGGAGATACGGAATGAGCCGCAGGCCTTTTTCACAGCAGACATTTTTGACATGTCCTCATAGGAACAGCACAGGTGTTACAGATAACAGCAACTGGCTCTGTCAGTGTGAAGAATTCCCATGACCCTGAAACTAACACAGCTACAACATACATTTCATTTTGTATTTACACTTGTGCTTTTCCCTCTGTGTACAATTAAGAAAGCCCATTCTAAAAACAACGAGCTTCTACAACGATCGATTGGTCCCATGTCGAGCTTCTATAACCCTTGGAAGGAAAAAATAAATAAACTTGCGGTAGGCTCTACACCCACTAATGCGAGCACTCCGGATCGGTTGGTACCATTCCTGAGTTTGTATGACCTTGGGAAGGGAAAAATCGAATTTGTGAAGTGTTAGGGTAAGTGTTGCAATTAGGGTTAGGGTTAGGGTTAGGGTTAGGGTTATGGATATGGATAAAATAATCTTGTAGAGATTTGCGAGTATGCCCTAACCCCACTAATGCGGGCACTCCCGATCGATTGGGCTACTGTCTTTTCACATGGACTGTAAGTGAAAGCATCACATGTCAGACAATGTGAAGGACACTGCGTGAAGTCGACCTCTGTTGAAGAAGAAAACCACTGCTCACAAAATGGCACAACTGCAAGATTACACTTTTGCCAGAGACCATTTGTATTCCACTACAGCGCATGTCATTTGCAGCATCAGACAAACATGTCACAAGTGTCACCAGCTCTTGTCTTTTTCACTGCTGAGTCCTGCTGCAGTGAGTCCCCACACTGTGGCAGCTGTCTGCAGCAGGCGGTGGCACATTGGTAAATCACTGACAATACCGCAGCTACATGTCACAAATACTTAGTTCAACCTGCCTTTCTACACAACATCCTCAGACACTGTAGCTGCTAAACTGGCATCTGCACTGGCCACATGAACTGTGGCGGCTGTCATTTGAGGGATTCAGGCATTGAGGAGAAGAACTAGGCTGAACTAGTTTGTTATGGTTTTTGCAATTGTATTGGAAGAAAAACAAGACACCCCTGATGAATAAAGAGATTGTTCAAGATATTGTCCTATTTAAAAAGTTAGCCTGTAGATCCTCTTCAGTCGTCAGGCTCTGCATTGCTCTTTAAGTCATCAGACATTCTACTGAAGGTCACATTCTGAAAGTATTTGACTTGGAGCTGGAGGTTGTCATGTCATTGTTCTTAGTTTTTTTGTGATTAATGCTTCATGTCTTTTCCCAATTTTTCTGAGACCACACATGAATATTAAAAAAGGGTCAAATGGTGAGCAGTCTCTTTTGTTTCCTGTTTGCAACACTTCATGACACCGCATGGACATCCCATCTGTTGTCACCTCCCGCGAATAAGCCCAGTTAATGGCAAAGTTAAAGGTTAAGTGTGTAGAATCTAGTGGCATCTAGTGGTGAAGTTGCATGTTGCAGCTGAATACCCAACACCTCACCCCCTTCCAAACATGACAGAGAACCTGTGGAAACTTTCGGTTGTCATTAAAACTCAAAAGGTGTTTCATTTGTCCAGTTTACACTACTGTAAAAAAAAACATGGCGGCCTCCGTAGAAAGAGTTTAATTTAATTAAAAGGGCCCATTCTAGAGCAGAGAAAACAACACCCTAACCCATCACCTGAATCTTACACACTGGAACTTTAAGGGAATATTTCCTTCATATTGAGTCAGCAAGTGAGTGTAAAAAGTAAGAACATTTTTCAGTATTTCTTTTAAATATCAGAACGCTCCTAGAGAAAATAACAACATGGCTGATAACGTGTTATTAGGAAGAGTTAAATATTTGTTATGTGTGTTCGGTTGTAATCTGTGCGCTTGCGTGTCCTTTTTTAAAATATCGCTGTATTAATAAATAGTTGTAATGCGCATGCGCGGAGGGAAAGTGACGGGTCTCTTTGATTTACTCCACGCTACACGCCGGAGTCGGCCCAGCTCTGCGGGTTCGCACGGCGCGGGCGACTCGGCCGCGGCGAACGGCCGCGCAGGGTGAGCAAATCTGCGCACCCTTTGATTCTGTCGCATGTTTGGTGACGTCTAATAATCGACTCGCTGTGAAGTGTCCGAGGCCTGAAGACTTTTCTTATGTTTCTAAACGGCCGCTCGCTTGGATCTCAGCGTGTGGATGCTCGGACGCCGGGGCCCGGTGTGAGCGGGTGTGAACCGTTGTAGCGCTGGACGCCCTGAACCGAGCGGAGACGGTCGGACACGTTAGCCACCGAGTCGAAGCTACCGCTAACTGCCAGCGAGGAAGTGAGGGAGGAACAAAAATGACATCTCGGAGGTGAGTCTGTAAAACAGCGTCTAGAGGAAGATGTTAGCGGAGCTAGCTTCGACCCCTCTCCGCGGTTGGGTCGCGGACGTGTCGGTGAACGGGGTCCGGCTGGGCGGAGGGGTCTGGAGAGAAAAGGGATGGCAGGGGAGAAGCTAGCAAAGGAGCGCTTCGTGTAGCACACACCGGCAACTTGGAGCCAAGTCTGGAGATGTGTAGAAACTCTGCTATCAACCATACTGCTCTGCTCTGGTAACCTTCCCCCGGCTGCTAGATAGTAGTGGTCCAAGTTTAAACTAGCTACCTTCAGGAGCTAGCCTCTGAAAACCGACCACAACTGTTGTTATCTTAAGCAACTCGGGTCTGTTGTGATGTGAGCTGCGGTTGAAACCCCCACAAGTGAAATCAGTTGTTTTTGCACACGTACCTACACAGACTGGCCTAAAGACAACATGTACACACAGCATCTGTTCATAGAGAGTCTGATCTGGAAAGAAAGTAAGTTAACGTTTAATGTAAGAAGGGTCAGGGTGAGGAGGAGCAACATCCAGGCCTGTCAGACATGTACAAGTTAGTGATATAGGAGGAGCAGGCAGAAATGGTTGTCAGTATGATATGAAGAAACAGGGAGACACTGCATGCACTAACATGCAACAGTCTGGTTAAATGTTAGATACCCCCTCCAGACATGTTTCAGGACATCACATAATAACCTACTGTGAATAATCCTTTATAAAGATTCATTTGTTTGGTAAGAAACTCTTGATTTAACATCAACCCAGACACATGACCTCCTGGCCGGTCATGATAACACTGATCATGTTTGTAGATACTTGATTTGAACACAGATCCTGGTGAGCACAGAGACTCGGACAGATTCTGAGGATTAAAGTGAAAACAGCTTTCTTGGGTTAAACCGTGTCGACCATCATGTACAGTGAAGGTCAAACATCCAATAGACCAAGCAATGACCAAAACACAAACGTTTAATGCAGAATTTACAAGTGGTTGAAGGGTGTTAGCATTGGTTTTGGCTATTTAATCTCGTGTTTTTAGTGTTTTGTCAGGTTGTCGGTTGAAATCTGTGTGTAAAACGGCTTAATCTGTATGTAAGACATTCTTTCCTCTGGAAGTAACAAAGTGAAATAAAGTTAAAAGGTATTGTTAAGGTGCAAGAACGGTTTTGGCATCTATATAAAGAGCTTCATTGCAACATTGTTTTGAGTCTTAATTACAATTTTGGAAAGTATATATAGTGCACGATATAGTGATTTTGGGGCTGATCATAGTTTTCTTCCTGTCAGGTGGTTTCACCCCAACATCACAGGTGTGGAGGCTGAAAACCTCCTTCTGACTCGAGGAGTAGACGGGAGCTTTTTAGCCAGACCCAGCAAGAGCAATCCAGGAGACTTCACCCTCTCAGTACGGTAAGTGATGGCATTAACACTCAAGCAATAAACCCACATGAAATATTGAAGCACTCAAAGTTTCCAAGTAAACCTTCTTGTGCTCGCTACTACTTTCTATTAGGGTTGACATTGATATGAAATACCCATCACCAATCTTCATGAGCCTCAGACAAGACTATTCAGCTTAATGTTTTTACATTAGCGTTCTCTCATTTTAGAGTACTGTCCTCTTCTCTAGTCTAGTAGCTGTACATGCAAGAATGCCTTTGGATAGTTGCTGGTAGTTGACATTTTTTTTAGTTATTTGTGTCAGTTTTGAGTTCATTTAACAGTCTTTTTAAACCTAAGCTCAGAAACCTAGGATAAATCTTCTATAAAAGATTACAGACTATATAGGTTATTAAAGGTGTGTTTAACCAGCAAAATATTAAACACAAGTCAAATCCTGCAAACAAAAGTCACATATGATTTGACCCTGCTTCCAAACTGGTTAACAGCTCTTTAATAGAGACACTGCTCTCAGACAAACACCAAATGCAGGTTGTACACGTGCTGTAAACCCACTTTACACCATCCGAACAGAACAATGAATAAAGTGTCTGATGTGATTTGAGAGGAAATGCTGATACCCGCAGGTGAATGTGGTTACTGTAAAGGACAAACTGAGATTCAAAAAGGAGATGTATTTAATTTGTAATGTTTCTCTGTGGGCGCGTAAATGCTTTGCACACACATTTGACATCACTTAATGAGATGATATGATGAGGCAGTGTTGTATATTCATCTGTTTTGCTGCGAGAAAACTAAACAAATGCATCTTTGAAGGTGGTGTGTTATGCAAAATAAAAGCTATTAAATAAAGCCCCCCCCCCTCCAAAACTGCAACATCTTAAGTATAAACTTTTTAAAGGATGGTGGGAAGGCAGCAATATCCAAAGAAGGGTGATAAACCTTTGCCAGAAGTTTGCGGTTTTATCTCGGGGCCTGTCGAGTCATACATTTTTAAGATGAAGTATCATTAAGTCCGTTAAGCTGATGTAGCCAAAGTTATTTTTGTAACAGTCTCATATTTTTGCTGCACTGCCTCTCATCTCCTGCCACATTTACTTCCTATGGAAACAAAACAAGTCTCCTCTTGTGGAAACAGAGACATTTCCACAGAACGACTCGTTTCAGCTTCAGATTAGTGATGATATGTTCAGTTCAGGCAGGGCTGCTGATAATGATTCATCTTCAGGTTATTTTTTCAGTTAATCATGTGATTGATCTCATCACTTGTTCTTTCTCAGCAATTGCCTAAGTATGTTAAGTTATAGTTATTTAAAAAGAAGAAGCTCACACTTTTGTTTATTAAAACAACTTCAATGTTGATTTGATAACTTTTCTGTTTATAAGCAAATTGTTGTGATTTTAATCCGCAAAATTGATGAGCTGGAGTGAGTCAATGTTTGAATGAAAATTTAAGTAGTTCCAAATGAGTGTTCAATTAATCAACTAATCAAATAATAAATTCAAAATTAAACCCTAAGTAGTACCCAAGTAAGTTTGTAATTGTCTGTTAATCACAGAAGCATGAAATACAACAGGCTAAGCTGTGTGGATTTGTTTAGAGGAACATTAGTTTCATGTCAGAGTTTGTTTGTGTCATGATGATGATGATGATGATGATGATGATGATGATACAGACCACAATGTTCCTGCCATGGTAATCACATTTCTCTAAATGACTGATCTCTTGCAGGCGAAATGGAGCTGTCACCCATATTAAGATCCAAAACACAGGAGACTACTATGACCTCTATGGCGGAGAGAAGTTTGCCACCCTTGCAGAGCTGGTGCAGTATTACATGGAACATCATGGTCAATTGAAGGAGAAGAATGGAGATGTTATTGAGCTCAAGTATCCACTCAACTGTGCTGATCCCACCTCAGAGAGGTGAGTGGTAAAATTGAATGTGGGCTTGATAACTGTCGAGACATCACCAGTTCCATTGGGAATCATTTTGGGATTTGTATTTGTCAAGTTGCCTTGCCAGCCAGAACATCAGGGCTAAAGTGTCCAAAATACAGGTTTTAAACATTTATACGTTAAATAATCGTTCATTAATCATGAATGTTTGTATGCGTACATTTCTGAAACACTGAGGCATGCATTATGTAAATGAAAATAACAGCTGGAAAAACTGTGGTGCTAGAAATGGGTTTATTTAGGTTCCTCCTCTCGTATACTAAATAGCCTTACAGAGAATTACTGTGGAAATGGAGTTTTCCATGCTAAGAAAGAGGAACTGGCTGGGTGGTGGTTATACACTGTCGCACACTGTTTCCATTACATTCATCCACTTTGTCTTTCCCCCTTCATAAAATATGTGCAGTCTTAAATCCAGTTGTTGGGTTAATTAAGAAAAACATGTGCCCATAAAAAAAAATGACCACATTTTACATTCCCTCGAGATGAAATCAGTGTTTCCATCAAACTGTCATGGTGGGGTTGCAATCGGCGCCTAATAACAGAGTAAGGGAGACAAAGTGTTGCCCTAAATGATTATTGAAATGTTGCAATGACTTATCTTACTGATTGTTATTAGGTACAAACACTTATAGGGCTCAGGTTTTGTCAATGGCCACACCCACCTGACCCATAATACTATTCTTTAAACAACCAGCCAAAGCACAGTTTTATTCTCAAAAGCTCTCCCACATTACATTGTACAATTAAGATGAAAATGCATATAACTACTGGATCAGATAATAAAATTATCCTTCTCTTTCTTCAATTAACGAGTGCAGTGATAACTCTTAACATGCCTGTTTGGCTTTGAAACGATACTGAACAATTGTCAGTATTGTTGCTTGTTAGGTTTATGTTGAATGATGAATTGTTTAATGTTCAGCTGCTTAGTGGTGGCTGGCTGTTTCTTTGTTAAACTGTCACGCCAATTGATTTTTATGCTTTTATTTACGTTTTTGTTACCCCAGATCTGAGGATCAAGGTGAAAGGAAAAAAGTTTGTAATGACACTTATCTGCAGACTTTAACATGAAATGGATCCTGATATTTACTATGTGTTGGGCCCTTGATTAACATTGCTTGCAAACAATAAACACTTGTGTAAATAAAGAGAGTGATGTCATTATGGTACCAGTTTATCCCATCATCAGTGGAAGCAGATGTTTTCTCTTTTTTGATGTGAATTGTTCCTCCAGTGAGTTGAATCCATTTGAAACATGTGTTTTTGCCAGATGGTTCCACGGGCACTTGTCGGGCAGGGAGGCTGAGAAGCTGCTGACGGAGAAAGGGAAGAACGGCAGCTTCCTAGTGAGAGAGAGCCAGAGCCATCCAGGGGATTTTGTCCTGTCAGTTCGTACAGGAGATGATAAGACGGACAGCAGTGACAGCAAACCCAAGGTCACTCACGTCATGATCCGCTGCCAGGTGAACACACTCCTCATCTCCTCTGTCTGTCCCTGCCTGCCTACAATATGCCAATGTTACTGTGATGCATGCAGTTGTTCAGTAATGTCCAGATAATTCAAGACATTAACACTTTTGGTGAAGGTCTGATTCTGACAGGGGTTCAGTATGCATACTTTCAATTCAGTGTGTTATCATTAGAGGTGGGGAAATTATTAAGATTTTTTTGATGCATCGCGATCCGGATGTGGAGAAACATTTTCGATGTTTACCGCTAGGTTCATGTTTTTAGCGATGTCCTGCCGCTGCATAACAATAACCACCGCTTCTTCAGGATCAGGAAAAACGTGCATTAAAGGTCCGGTTACTGTAACCGTGTCAGTGTCCTGTCTAAGTGTCCTCCCCCACTCTCCCGCTGACCTGTGCTCACTAAACACAGACACTAATCAGAAGCTAGGACCTTACAAAGACTTGACAATAAGGTGACAAATAATAAATAGCAATTCATATTTTTGATTGGGTTTATCGTACCAGGATTTTCATAATTCACTGGATTTAAAATAGCTGTTAATGTAATGGAGGGAGAATTGTGACACCAACATATTCCTGATATACGCCCCCCATGTTAGAAGGTGAAATGATGTTGAGAGGGTGAAGCGGTGATCAAGAGGGAAGTAATGCTAGTGTTAGCAGCGTAATGCTACTTCCACCTGACCCCAACTCTTCCTGGTTTAATGTGAAACTGTCACTGAAGCCATGTGCTGATTAATTTACACAGACCTAGAGCCCTACATTATTATAAAAAATACCAGATTCAGAACAATGGTACTGTCCTGTAAACTGTGTTTAACGATTTCCTGCCAGTTGCATTTAAATCCTTCCTCTTTTTTGTTTATCGTGTCACAGCCCTGTTTACCAACGTTTGTGGGGCAGAAAACCCCAAAATATCCGATCGTAGCTGAATCTAATCAGATCACCCATGAACTGCAGATTATTGCATCACTACAAATTTCTCATTTTTTACTATAGTCTTTTACTCTGAGTAACCTGTTTTTGTTTCGGTTTACATTTCTAATTATAACTATGACTATGGTGGTGCTGACTTGTAATTTGTTGCTGATGTGTCTGTGGCTTTTTGTTCAGCATGACCTCAAGTATGACGTGGGTGGAGGCGAGAAGTTTGACTCCCTCACCGACTTGGTGGAGCACTACAAAAAGAACCCCATGGTAGAAACTCTGGGCACCGTGCTTCAGCTAAAACAGGTACGTCCCCATCTCATTTTTTTATGTGTCCTAAATATTATAATATAAAGCTGACTCTCAGTCTGTCGTTTCCTGATTGTAATTTCTGTCCTGACTCATGTGCTCCTCTGCAGCCCCTGAACACAACTCGTATTAACGCAGCGGAGATTGAAAGTCGAGTAAGGGAGTTGAGCAAACTAGCTGAGGCCACAGACAAGGTCAAACAGGGCTTCTGGGAAGAATTTGAGGTGAGCGGTTCTGTCTTTGATTATTCACATTACAAGTCCAAAATATACTATACTATATAATAATCTTTTTCTTTTGTCAATGTGAATTTCCCACGAAACAGAAAATAACATACAGGCTAAAGGCTCCTTCCAGACTTGCACCTCGATACAAAAATGTGATAGACATTTTTAACCCCTGAATAAGCTCAATTCATTCTTATGTATTAGTAAACAAGATCAAATCTTTCGGTAACACTTGGAGAACGGCACAACTTTGAACTGAAAGCATAAAACCGATTTGTAATTGTTGAGACGTGAGCAGCATTCCGGTAAGAGCCAGTGTACTGTAAACAGAAACACAGAATTGTTTGATACTACTAGTCTCTGAATTCCCGGGATTCTATGACGTGTCTTTAATGAATTACTGGGACATTGAAAATTAAAATATTTTCAATGTTGCCGTTGGCGGATATGTCAGAAAACATTTGTGGATTTGGAGCGTAGTTTGTAAATAAGATGCTCAACACAACACCCCCCCCCCAGATTTAAACATTCATCACCAGACACTGCCAGCTACTTAGCATCTTCACATGTGAATGCGTCGTTAGGCTTCAACTGCAAAATGAGCTCTGAAATCCTTCATCGATGCAGAGAAAACTTGATATCATTACTTTTCCAGCTCGCTGCTGTTCTCCAGCTCCGACTCAATCCCTCTTGTTCACCAGATGCCAAATATCAAGCACTGACTCTGGATACCATCACTTTACCAGACACTGTAGATCAGGCCAACTGTGAATTACATGTTGAAAAGCCTTAGATATATGTATCAAGCGGTGTGATTTAAAGATGTTCTTTAGACTCGGCTGGAAATGACACTTTGAAATGTGACCCTCTCGCCACTTTTCTCGATCCAGACCTTGCAGCAACAAGAGTGCAAGCTGCTCTACAGTCGCAAAGAGGGCCAGAGAGCAGAGAACAAAAACAAGAACAGATACAAGAACATTCTGCCATGTGAGAACCGCTCTCTGCTCTTTCACTAGAACAACCTCTCAGTTTAACAGAGATGGGATCACCTGAGGGGGTTTTGTTGACTGTTGTTCCTTCTGTTTCCAGTTGACCACACACGTGTGGTGCTGAATGATGGGGACCTAAATGAGCCCGGCTCAGACTACATCAACGCCAATATCATCATGGTAGTATCCGCTGTCATGGTAAACTCACTTGATCCTCGGGGGATTGAAACACACACACGCACACACTCACACAAGTTTCTTCTGTACATGATAATATGTAAATTACTTGATGTAGAATTATATTAGTCAGATTCAATCTTTAGTTGGCCTGCATGTTTGGTCAGTCACGTTATGTTCTTGTTGTAACTCTGGAATGTATTTTCTCTTGTACACTGAATACTCAGCTGACTGTTGTGTCTGCCTGTGTGTGTGTGTGTGTGTGTGTGTCGGCATATGTGTGCATGTGCAGCCGGAGCTGGACCCAAAGTGTAACAGTACCAAGCTGAAGAAGAGCTACATCGCCACTCAGGGCTGTCTGCAGAGCACAATCAGTGACTTCTGGAGGATGGTGTTCCAGGAGAACTCTCGAGTCATCGTCATGACCACCAAAGAGGTGGAGAGAGGAAAGGTGAGCAACATCAGTGAGGGCTGCATTTACGTCGGCCGATAAAACGATAAGGATAATTATCGCCATATGACTTTTCCTCAATAGAAATTTAAGACATGGTCGATATAATGTCGATCTATGTTTTCACATACAACACAAACAACCAACGATAATGAGCAGAGGAGCAGAATCAGTTGTGGACCAGCAGGGTAATGAGCCTCAGTGCAGTGGAGCTAATTTGATTTGATCGATATCGACTGATATGACATTTTTTTCCCCATATTGCCCAGCCCTAGCTGCACTGTTATTTAATGTAGATACACTTTAAAAGTTGTGTATATTACCATATATCTTTTTTACATGACTTTATTAGCCAACGATGATTTTCTCTGTAAAGACGTGGTAGACTATCTGCTGTGTTGTGACCCCCACATCTCTCATTGCTCAATCTCTTGTTATGTGTTTCTGGTGAAGACGGGTGTGCATGTAATGTTAGAAACCATTGTCCCTCCTCTCGTTGGTAAAGAGAAGTGACTCCAACTCTAATCAGCTGTAGTTTAAACATGACACCTAGGTGGACATGTATACTTTTGTCTTTCAGAGACACTAACACTGTAATCTCACTTGTTACCTGCTAGCCGCCCTGCAGGCCCACTGAGTGCGCTCTGCTCAGAGCTGCAAGAGGGACTACACCTCTGTAAATACATTTACCAAGCGAAGGAGGCTCAAGCAATGTCAAGAGTACAAACCAGCGAATGAGATTCCAAGCTCTTTGGGGCCTACGGAAAATGATGCAGGCAATTAATCAATATTCAGAATCGTGACAAATTGATCCCTGTTGATTGTGTAATTACTTATCGTTCCAGCTGTACTCATTAGACGGTTGCATCACAGGAAACGTGACAAATTGAATGTTATTGTGTCTCAATAGAGCAAGTGTGTGAAGTACTGGCCAGACGTGTCGGCCCTGAAGGAGTACGGCGCCATGCGTGTTCGCAACGTCAGAGAGACGACTGCACACGACTACACTTTAAGAGAGCTCAAACTCTCCAAAGTCGGACAGGTAAGTTTGTGTGGGTGTATATGTATATACATAAGCTTAGTTCTCACTGTAATTATAATGATAAACTTTATTTGTCTAGCACCTTTGATACATTAAATTGTGGTCAAAGTGGTTATATGATACTGATATGAATTTTTGAGTGTAGAAAACACATTTTCGAGTGGGTGTTTTGAGGCATAATGATGAGGTCATAACTTCTAAGAAACAAAGTCAGATTCTATGAAAGCAGAGTTGTTGGATGCTATAAAGTTTATATTTTAATTACACCCAAGGTTTTCTGTTTAGTTTTTTCAAGCAGCATTTGACATATTAGTGTGAACTCCCCTTCATGGTCTAGGTCATAAATTATTGCTGCATGTGTTTTTCAATATCTTTTTAGAACATACGTTATAGATTCATATTTAGGTGTAAGCCTGTTACATCATTGCGTTGACCTTTTCAGCTTGTCTTGGTCACTCAGGCCATTGGCTCCTATTGAATCAATAGATCTTAATAAAAAACATCAGAGATGTTAAGACCCAATAACATTTTCAATACAACTGTCACTGTAGTTTCTACCATGCATAACTCTATTCAGGAGCTATAATTGTATATTTCTACTGTTTTCAGTGGTGGATTAATCCACATTAGGTGCACTTACAAGTACCTGCTACAGCAGGACAGTGTTTGTGTGATTGAGTCAAATTAAACTACAGTGTGTGTGGATGATGATGAAGTTACATGAGCAACAGTGTAGGTCACTGATGTTTTTTATTAAATTGTTTGACAATGGCGCTCTATGGCTCAGAGGGATCAGATATCTTTCTGGTCTTTTTATGTTAATGTATAATTGTTGGTTTGGTCTTTTCATGGGATTTCTTAAGAATAAGAAAAATACATAATATCACCAGACAAAACACCCATTGATGATGCTAATTCAAAGTCTGTTCAGTGACAATGACAGACTCGATTATAATTTGACTGTGCTCAAGCTTTGTGTCAAAAAAACTTCTAATTGAAAGCTGTTATCTTCCTGTGTGTATTTAGGGAAACACAGAACGCACAGTTTGGCAGTACCACTTCAAGGCCTGGCCGGACCACGGCGTCCCCACTGACCCTGGTGGCGTACTGGACTTCTTAGAGGAAGTCAACCTGAAACAGGAGAGCATACCGGACGCTGGGCCTATAGCGGTACACTGCAGGTACACAAGCATGTCACATACTTCAACAAGCCTTAAATCTTCTCTAACAGACACAAATGTATAGAATAGAGGAGACAAATGCTTTGTCTTATGTTCTGCAGTGCAGGGATCGGGCGGACAGGAACGTTTATAGTGATTGACATCCTGATAGATGTGATCAGAGAAAAAGGTGAGTGTGCTTTTCATGTGTCAATACACACTTTGATTAGGCACATACACGCACTGTAGTACAGTGTAAATTAACACAACTTTTGTTTGTTATAAAGTTATTTATTAAATAATGTGTCATAATTGAAGTTCCGGTACTGGAATGTATTATACAGCAGTACCTTAAGGTTGATCTTATGGCATATCTGTTGGATTGATTTGCTTTAGATTGTAGAAGTGTACAAGTAAAGCAGTCACAGAGCGTAAATGTGAAGAGCAACGTAAAGCATGAACAGAACTAAATAATACATTAGAATAAACAGGAATCAGTGGATTATGACGGAGGAAAACTTAAGACATTTGGCAGTTAAGAAAACTCAGGTATCTATTAACAAAAAAAGGGAAATCAAATTAAAGCAGGCTCTGCTTAATGCCTGGTAATACTAGGAATAGATTAGAGGAACATATTTGTGGTTTCTTTTATATCATTATTTGATGTTTGCAGATGAGACTGAAATCATGTTGCGTACAGAGTTCTCATTAATTGTGTGACTCGGTGCAAACAGGATCACACACAACATGAATGTGAATATCTTCTGTCTGACCAGTTTACTTCTGTCATGTTGTGCTAGGGATGTGTCAGAGTCAAATGTTGTTTTTACGCTGCAGGGGTGGACTGTGACATCGACGTGCCAAAGTCCATCCAGATGGTTCGTTCTCAGCGCTCCGGGATGGTGCAGACCGAGGCGCAGTACAGGTTCATCTACATGGCTGTACAGCATTACATAGAAACATTGCAGAGACGCATAGAGGAAGAACAGGTGAGCAGTGGACAACCCTTCACGTTTTTTAGTCAGGATTTGTGTCTGTTCCGGTCTCTAACCTTACCTTGTTCTCCCCTCTGCAGAAAAGTAAGATTAAAGGGCGTGAGTACACTAACATTAAGTACTCCATGTCTGACCTGACTGGGGGAGAGCAGAGTCCTTTGCCTCCTTGCACTCCTATTCCTACTCCCACCTGCACAGAGTAAGTAATGCTGCTGCTGTTAGGAGGCTCTTAGAGTTTTTTGTTTCCTTGGAAATTCTTTAAAGCTTTTAGGGTCCTTGTTAAGGAAGTCTAGTCGGTACTTTCTTACCTGAGTGTGTGCATGTGTTGCCAGGATGAGGGAGGACAGCTCCAGAGTGTATGAGAACGTGGGCCTGATGCAGCAGCAGAAGAGCTACAGATGAGATTCACCTTTGACCCCAGTGCTCTTTCAGTTCCAGGTAAATACAGCAGCATGGTGCTTATTGTATAGAACTATAATTTAGTAAAAGCAACTTGTCAAATTCAAGCAGGCAGTTGTTGTAATGAACGAATGGAACTGCCTCTAATCTGCTGCTCACTTGATATATTCAGCATAATGTCCTGGGTGTGTGTACTCGGCATGTCTGAGGTGAAGTGAGTCAGCTTGTGCACATCCTGGATAACAGGAGTAAATATGCCAGATGGCCAATTTACCTATAAAGTTTTTGTTGTATCTGGGAGGTGTGTGCACAATGATGGTGGGCAGAGTGAAAATCAATACTTTACTTACAATGAAAACCTATCTAACTTAATACAAGTAAAATCAAGTGTCTCCTGTGTCCTTCTTTACAAATTAAAAGCCTTCTGTCCAGTAATGTCATTATCGACAACTGAAAACACAGACAATATTTTTGCCATAACAGGTTTAAATGTTCAAAATCTGTCATCAGTGTATTTCAGCTTATTAAGTCTAAAAAAAGATGCATTACTGATTTTACAAACGTCAATCACTTTTATTTTTGTTATTATTTGTTGAAGAAAAAATATTTTTTATGAAAGTGGGAAAAATATGCATCTGCTGTCTAATATGAGCCAATGCAAAGTAAGGGCACAGGTCTCTCTGCAGGTTAGGTCAATACAGTATTAGTCAAATATTAGAGAATTTCCAGTAATTTAACTAATGTTCAATTTGTTTCTGTCCCCTTCAGGTTCTTGATACCTGACAGTTTATTCGCCAGCCACACCTTGACGCCTGAGACTTGACCGGAATGACATGGAACCATGGAAACCCACACCCACACCCACCCACACACACACACACACACACACACACACACACACACACACACACACACACACACACACACACTCTACACACACTATGAGAGAGACCAGACTCCAGGGCCCTCCTGTTCTCGCTCATCTTCCATGAACATTCGCCCTCTAGTTGAATTCTAAACCACTGTGATCATCAGAGGAGCCTTTGAGAAGCCTAAAACACTAAATCCCCACTAAACCACAGTCTGAGTTTAGCCTTTGTAAAGTCTCCCCTCAACAAGGGCTGCACAAAGTGAGCACTCTCCTCAGAGGGAATAACCTAGCTTATCTTTGCTCTGCTCTCATTTTTCTATGTTATTAACCAAAGGAAAGATTAGATTGTGTTGTGTCAATGGATGTGAGGAGTTTCCTCAATAAGACCTGTAACAAAACCACAAATGATTTTATTTACATTTCTCTATTTGGCCTGATGCGCCTTTAAAGCAGTGGGAGACAAAACTGGGGCAAAACTTCCAGTGACTATTTTCCAGTTTTCACTGTGTTTATATAGAGCAATGTTTCTGAATGAAGAAGTATTGGCAACATTGTAGTGTAATATCATATTTACAGTTGATCTGTTGATTCATAATTCACTGACTTCTAAACAAGAGTTATTTTTTGTGTGTGCCAGAACCGCCTTGAAGAGAAATTCAGGCTGTTCAGAGAATTAGTTAACTTTTCTTTTTTTTCTACTTCACATGGGTCTAATATGCTTTTGTCGGGATACACAGTGTCTGTTAGTTAACCATTCCTGAGCTCAAGCCTAATGTCCTTAATGCTGCGCCTTTTATTTAGCAGCTTAACAGTTACAGTCAAGCCTTGATTCACCGGTTGGATTTATAAATGATCTAATCTGCGGTTAATACAGGAGTTTCGCAAGGGGTGGGGGCGTCCATATTTGATTTTTGCCCTTCCCCTTTCATGCCTGCACTTCTATGTCAAAGTCAGTGAGTGGCATGTTAAGATTTCAGGGGAGTCTGTTGTGTATCTCTGTTGCAGGCATCACTACAGACGCACGACTGCCAAAAAGAAAACCTTAAGTTTCTTCTTCTTTTTTCTTTTAAGTGCATATTACTTTTTTCATTCTTTCTTCTTCTTTTTAAAGAAAAATGCCTTTTGTGTACCATTGCCTATTTTGAGCACTACATGTACTTAAGTTTAAGAGTAACTATTTTAAAAAGCAATCACACATCTCTCAGCCTTGGCAGCATAGACGGCCATTGTTGTGGTTATAGAATGTTGGGCCTGTGCTAGTCAGCTGGATTCAGTAGTTACACAGACACACATGTACGTGAACAAACACACACCCACAAGTATACCGTTTTCAACAGGAGAGTATTTTCTTGTGTTCTGTTAACCATTTAAATGAATTATCTAATATTTTTTGGGAATTTCACTCATCCCACTTTCTCAGTCAGATGAGAAGATTGACACCCCTATCATGTTCGTACGCAACATATGAAGCCAGCCAGCAGTTTAGAGTATTAGCATAAAGACTGATGAACAGTCTAATGGAGACAGACTCTAGGAACTCTTTGTAAATACAACAGGGAATCAACAAACAAAACATCATGTGTTTATCGTTGAGCTGAGGATTGGAACGAAATCCACCCATCAGCTCCTTCTCGGCTCAATAATTGTGATTCAGGCGTCGCCATAGAGATGAAGCTCGGCTAGCTGTCTCCTAGCTTAGCTCTGCCGACTGCCTGTCAGTACTGGCCTCATATGTACAAATATGAGAGTGGAATCAAGCTTCCTGTCTTAACTTCACACACAAAAGCATATTTCCCAAGATGTTAACTGTTCTTTTAACTTCTCAATCGGTTTCAGTATTGGGGGGATGTTGAATATTTTGTATTCCAGTGAGAAACACACTCACACTTTCTCATTTCAAACATGTGGCCTAAGTATTTTCATTTGTCAAGCCTTCCCAGCTTCTGCACATTGGCTCACCATCGCTCGCCTTGAGAAACTGCAGTCTCGTGATTGAACTTACTGTAACAGTGCTGACTCAGAATCTCTCAGTTAAAGAAAAGGGAAGCGGCGGCTCTTCTCTTTGCCTTTGAGGGACAGTTCTCAACCACCACTGATCCAGGATTGAAAAGCCTCTTTGTGTAACATAAAAACTCATGAAATCAGTGTTTTTTTTCTCCCCGGGCTGCTTCCCCCCCCACCGGAGGACTCTGCTTATAACATTCGTCTGCTGCTTCATAGCAAGTGTTCTTTGAAACTTCCCCCGGGCGAACGCCATCCACTGACTGAGTTAATGAGAGCTGCAGTGTGGTGGGGTTTTCTGTATGCAGTTTTATCGTCGAATGGATGAATTTGTCTAATGTCTAGTGCGAGTGCATGTTGTGGTGTTTCTTGTCCTGTGGTGTGTGTGAGAGTGTGTGCAGGGATGTGTGAATGTGCTGTGAGAATGTGGCTTCCTTTTCAGCCATAAGTTCTACTTTCTTTTCCCGCAGATGATAAAACTGCTTTCCATTTATCATGTAAGCAATTAAGATGCATAGATGTGCCTTCTATGCATATGCCTATGTGTATGTGATAGGTATTACAAAAAAACAGTGCTCTTTAGTTTCCACCGCCATTCAAGAACCTGTAACACTTAAATGTGAATTCTTTCATCCTGAACATCCTGAACAAAAAAGGAAAAATGGTGATTGCGATGCAAACAAACTATATTTTTTAACATGTATATTGTACATGAGTACCAGGTAGAGGAGAATGTACTTACTAAAACATATCTACTTGCCAATAAGATATACTGTATGTATATTCCTACAGCTTTCTCTCTGTGACACAGAGAGGGACCTCTCACAAAGCTTAAGAGGTTTATTGTATGACTTTCAATGCAGTTAACCATGTTAACTTCCTCAATAACAATAAATGGCTAGCTCATGCCTCATTAACTTGGTGTTTTCGTGTGAGTTACTCATTTGTAATGTTTGACCATTGTACTCAATGTTTGCACAAGATGGAAATGTTAAATGTGTTTACCATCATTTTTACAAGCCTGAGACAAAACCCACATTTCAAGTTAATAATAATTTTGTAATTTAGCTGTGTCAACGAGATGTTCGATTTGGAGATTGATACAACACTTGTTACTGTGAAGGTGAAAGTGACCTAAATCCACTTGTTTCAGTAATTTAAGGTGAAGTACTCCCATGTGTCAGTTTGCCATGATTTACAAAAGTATTTTCTCGTTGTGGGAAGTGTTGTGGTTCTCTTGAACGGTCTCTAAAGTGCCTTGAGATAATGTATGCTCTGCTTTGGCATTATACGTAAGTAAAATTGAATTGAATTGAAAATCTGTTACAGAGAGAAATTGACAAACTATATATGGGTTATTCAAGAGTAGGATCTTTCCGTTTGAGAGCAGGACGTATTGATCTCAGGCACAGATTGTGTAATGCTTTCACTCAAAACCCTGCGATTTCACTCGAATATACTCTACAGGGGTACAAACGTGGAATACTATCGTTTGGTGAGTTTTGACAGACTCAAAAAAATCAGTGAGCAGAGGAGAAAATTGAGAGAACATTTTTTTCATTTGCAAAAAAGCTTTATAGGAAGCAGGTGAAGTGCAGGAAATCCGTCAAAGAAACAACATGTCTGAGTGCAAGTGCACAATTTGAGCACAAGCAGGAGCTATTTCAGTATGATGGGAAGGCTTTACAAAGCATTACAAAAGCTGAACTTGAAATGAATATTGGCGGCTTTCAAACTGACAGACCCCACGCTTGAATGATGATAGATAAATAATGACAATACTAGCACTCCTGAAAACTCATAGATGAAACAACCGGAATCGTTGAAATGCTGAGGGTAGTTCAAGTGGCCAAATGAACCTGAATCAATGAAGAACAAGTTGGAAGTATCGAGCAGAAACGCTGAATGAAGTTGTAAATTAAGTTCAAGTACAAAATATCTGAATTTAAGTTACATACAGCGTTAGTTAAAGTGCAAGCGCTGACAAGACAAAAAAATTCAGTACAAAAAAGATTTAAGCAGTTAAAAACAAGATAAGTCATTGAATATTCAAGTGGACTGAAAGCAGCTGCAATACTGGTTTGCAATCTCTGTCAGCTCAAGTGCAAGGTGTGAAAGTAACTGATGAGTAAAACCATTGCAAATCAATGTTTTAGAATCAGAAGGTACACAGAAAATTAAACTCCACCTACATGCAACTAAAAATGAACTCTGACCTCTCCTTTCTTCTCTTTATGGTCAAGTAATTAGATTATATCGCTTTTGGTTGTAAGTGCATTACAACTCACCTGGAGACCTGTAAGCACTGAACAGGGACATTAGTTTAAACTAATCCTGTTTGCCTCACAGGACCAAGCACAATCAGACATGAGCTTAATGTGATTAATGACATCTGGCCAAAAGACAAGACAGACCTGAGAAACAATGAACTAAATTAACTGACACCTATGAACAACAATGTCCTTCACTTATTTACTGTGTCACACACTTCTGTCCTTCATTAGTTTCTTGGTTTTCTTTGCTTAGGCCCACATACTGTATTTACCACCATGTACTCTTCCATTATTTGACAGGTCAAATAAATGGTCAAATATGGTTTCTGGTTTTGTAGATGGGATGGGAAATGTGCAGTGTTAGTTTCTGTGAAGGAGATCAGTAATATACCACAAGGCATGATGGTCATTCATGTGACAGAGGGTAAAGGTGAGTCATTTTCTGCGTGTACAAAGCAAGCAACTGCCTAGGGGCCCCAGAACTCCAGGGGGCCCCAGACCTCCAGGAGGCCCCAGACCTCAAGGGGGCCCCATACCTTCAGGGGCTCAGAAAACACGAGATTCCCTCCACATATTTTGGATTGTGCTACATATTTAGATTAATCTAGATTAAAAACCTTTTTCCATTTGTTTAAAGTAAAATTTTGCTTGAACAAATAACTAATCTATCACATACTATGAAGCTTCTACCAGTGATTCATTTCATTTCATGACCAATATTAATATTTTATTAATATTGTGAACAAGTCTTCTTTCCCTGACGCCAAAGTTAACATTGTCAAAAATTTAAAAATACAATCTAACCCTAACCCTTTCCTTAAATATTCAATGTGTACAATTAAGTGACATCTTTCTTCCCTTTCTCCCTTTCACCTAAATCTTACACACTGGACCTTTAATTAAAAAAATATGAATCATTTATCAGAGTTGTTTACAGTTCATTTTCTACTAATCATCCGTTCTTCCACCCATGCATGATCTATACAGCTTATCCTGTACGGGTCTTGGCCCCCGTTGGAGCAGACCCCAGGCGGCATCGGGTGAGAGATGGGGTTCAGCCTGAACAGGGTCGTCAGCCTATCATACGGCCAGCATACAGAGACAAACAACCATTCACACTAGCAGTCAATTCTGTCTCCAGTCAACCTAACGCCAATCTGCACGTCTTTGAACTGGGGGAGGAAACTGGAGAACCGGGAGAAAACCCACACAGACACGAGGAGAACGCACAAACTCAACATCAGTGAATCCACCTCAACTCTATTAGCTCTGGTTGGTTTCTGTCGCCTGGAGAAATGATAGATGTTGGTGTGTAGCAT
The DNA here is from genome assembly GCA_038501795.1 of Pseudopleuronectes americanus. Lineage (NCBI taxonomy): Eukaryota > Metazoa > Chordata > Actinopteri > Pleuronectiformes > Pleuronectidae > Pseudopleuronectes > Pseudopleuronectes americanus. Next base: position 2,552,882 of record CM076733.1, on the reverse strand, counting down.
GAATAAAGGCTGAACTGTCTTTAAATGTCAAGTCTTATTACGTCTATAATACTGAGGCATAACAACATGGATGTGTGTTGGAGAGCTTGCGCTATAAAACCGACCATCATTCTCACTGGTAACACAGTGTTTACACTATGATGTAGTTGTAATTGTTTATTCATGTGTGTATTAAAGATTATTTACTATTGTATATTTTTGATTTAGTGCATACGTCATATACATACTTAATATGGGGTCTCCCATTAAAATGTTTCCTGTAATTTTTTTAAACGCAAATGCTAATAACTTGAAACATGAAAAACTCTTAAGTTGAAATGTTGACACTTTAACTTCCTGTGGCAGATAATGCACTAACTGTACTTTGCACAATCTAATCTCTAGTGCCTACTTGCAACACATTGCACTATCCCATCCCTGGTGCTTATGGTATTTTTTATGTTAAATTTTTGTTTTCCTATTTTTATATTTTTTATATTTATACTTACACAAACACACCACAGCGAATTCCTTGTATTCTGAAGGAGGGTTGGGAGTTGGGGGGTCCACACACACACACACACACACACACACACACACACGCACACACACACATTTATCTGCCACCTCAGCAGCACTCATCACTATTGATGAATATCTTATTTAGATAGTAAATGACTCGCATATAGAGACAGACGCACAGCACAGGTCGAACCACTGATGCATTTCATTTGTCACATCAGTCTCCCTGCATTTATGTGGTGGCAATAACACTTATGACCTAATTACATGCCCAAGCACACATTTGTACACACACACAAACACACACACACACACACACACACACACATTTGCAATGCAAAACATCTAATTTCCTCTTCCACGTGCTTTTATGGACGTCACATGGACGAACGATTTTTAACCTATCTACGCAAACCTGGCACTAATCATCTCTCCACAATTTCTGATGTTCAGACTTGATCTTTGACCTAAATCCAACCCCAACCATTCCTCCACCTGAGTAACAGGGATCCTGCTGAAATGTGTACCTTTCAAATAAACACTGCAAAACTGCTAAGACTGATATCTGTGCAACCTCATTTTACTGTTGTTTTACTGCATGAATGAATATAACTAGTAAAAATTAGACCACCTCATTACCTGTTCATGTCAGAGGCTGCTGCCTCGTTCTTGTAATTGAAGATTATATATTTTTCTCTGTGTAAGCGACTCTACAAGAAACTACCGGACAGATTACCACAAAACTTGGTGGGGGATATGGTATGGGGTGGGGAAAGAACCCATTCAATTTTGGTGTGGATCCGCATGGATGCGGATCAAATATATGATATTTTTTTTTATATTAAAAACATTTGACATGATTGGAGGACTAATATTTGTGTGTGCAATTTAATAAACAGATGTGTTGCTATGCTGCATTTCCACCTGTGGTTGTTCCTCCAAGTAACCCCCCCCCAAAAAAAATCAATAATAGCAGCTTTAATTCTTCTCTGTACGTCTCACTTTCTATGTGAAATCTCCTCATCTCTGACCTCCCACTTCTCTCTTGCTCTACTGTGTCTCTTTCAGGACGACACCAGAGGGGGACACATGAGGGAGAGAGTTTGGATAGTTTCATATCCCCACCGGCGAAACAAGTCGAAGAGTACACACACACAAACACACACAGTTGTGACTTTATGAAAATGATGTCTTCGAGATGTATGATTTATGCTGTGACCTAACGTCGTGGTGACATGCTTTTCATTGCTATAAGTAAGACAAGGCCCGGTAATGTGAAACAGATTTAGGTCCCGACAACAAACACACACACACACACACACACACACACACACACACACACACACACACACACACACACACACACACACACACACACACACACTTCCGGGCATTAGAGCGAACAAGCAGCATCTGGACAAGTCCTGTGAAATCCCTCAGACCCAGGGTTATTAATGACATTACTGAACAGAGACATGTGTGTGTGTATGCATGCAGGGCAGACAGGCAGTTAGTCACATGCCCACACACACACACACACACACACACACTCTCTACACGTCATTGACCTTAAGCGCTCAGCATGCGTGGTCATGAATTTGGCATTTACCCGTCACTTGTCATTAACAGAGCTTCACCGTCTCTTTCCTTCTGTTTTATTTTCACACCGGACTTATTTTGGCTTGTGTCTTCCCCCTGTCCTCTTAAAGATGTCTGAAGGATCCTGTATTATTCAGAAAGTCTTACATGAATGAACAAATGAAAATCTCCATAAGAATTTATTTTCTTCCACAAAACTAGAAACCAAGCTTTTTTCTTTGCTCATGACAAGTTGTCGTTCAGATGCTGGCAGCAAGGATCTGAGGTTATAGGTAAAGGTACTGGTGTAGGAATATACAGCAGAAGAATCTGATGAGTGTCAAGAACATCCGACTGCCACCGGGACATCATAGTTATCATTTATTATTAATGAAATATCTCAACATCTACAAGGGCTACACACATACTACATACTACATACTAAATACACAATACTGTCCACAATTAAAGCCACACACATCAATATTTTTACGCTCTACAGATATTTTTAGATCATTGTTTTGGTTTTGTGAGCTTTTACTGTTTTGGTTTAGTCTCAGGGTTCTCATTGACCTCATTTCCAGCAGCTGTTGTAGGATAGTTTATTGCCAGAATATAGAATATAATGTTCATTATTATTATGATTATTCCAATTATTCAGATTACTCAGATTATTCAGTTTATTCAGATTATTCCGATGATGATGGTGATGATAACCAGGATTTTTGTTATTATTAATAATTCAAGTATTTATTACAATTCATTATAATCATGTTTCATTAGAGTATAATAACCTGAAATGGGGAATAATTGTGTTTTTGCCCTTTTTTCTATCATATTATATGTTATACATTTGGACAGTTTCCTCTTTCATAGACTCCGCCATGTTTCTACCATTAAGCCGAGAACAGACAAACCACAACCTGGCTCCAGAGAGGGACATTCATGTGTTCATGTTTCCGGTTCTGCTACACACGTGGAAGAGGAGGATGAAGTGAGGGATATTCAGTTGATGGCAAATCTGAAAAGTCACCACTCGATATCACTCAATCCAAAACACTGAAGCTTTAAGCACAAGGTTAAAACCTAACTTGCCCCCATCCACATGCCTGCTCTGTTAATCTCTACACTTACACTCTCTTGTCACTGTGGTCCGTTGAGCAGGGTTTGGGATCAGTGACTCGAGGGCAGCCCTGTGGTCATCCTCTTCTTTAACCACTATGCAAACACAGCCCCATCAGTTTGATCCCTCAGGCACTTCTGCACCATTTGCAAATCTGACTCTGTCACGTCGGGCGTCCATCAGAGCACAGCCTCTTCTCAGAGTGCAGGATATCAACTATACGTTAATACAGAGAGGCAGTGCTGAGCTAATCTGATCTGCAAGTCACTTCTTTGGCTTATGTAAGTTTGTGTTTGCAAGACCGGTGCCTCATTATGTAAATATGTGAGGAAAGAGTCAGACCTGAAACACCCACATGAACCAACTGACTCATTTATGGACAAAACATCAGACAAACAGTGTGTGATACAAGTGAATCCTGGCACTGAGTTGGCAGGTATACCCCACATACACAGACACACACATACACCCAGGTTGTTATGTTAAATGATGGCAGAAATGCAGGAATACATTAACTTGATTAATTTAGTTAAACTCTAATTCTAATAAGTAAAACTAAAACTAAAATATTAATCAACAAATAAATTATAGTATTTAAAGTAGTAATAATCAGTCTAACCTTTATCAGCTACAATACTAAATCAATTCTCACATTTAATACTTAAATAAATGTAATACAGTAATGCTTCGCATGTTTTTACTTTTGATATATTGTAGCCTGGATTATGATAACAATTTTTTAGCTTTTCCTAAACAAAATTATTTATATTTTATTATTTTTTTTAAATAGAAACCTCAGTGAGCCACATGTTATAAAAGAGTGTATTTACTTTGCCTGCATTAAGAACATTGTAACCTGCATTTTGATAATAATGATGATAATCATATGTTGTTTACATTAAGTATCTTGTCTGTACATAAAAAAGCTCAATTTTATTTCATCTTGCACCACCTGATTTGCTGGGTCTGAGGTTCAATGCTCTGTGTGAGTTGTTTTCTTACTTTTCATCCTTTGAATAAAGAAAAGTCAAGTGTCCATCCTGTTGCATGAACCGACGCCTGCCTCACATCTTGTGGCTTAACCAACAGCTTGTTTTGGCACTTTTTCAAGGTTGAATTAACATTCGGCTTCTTGCAAATCTTCTCACCGGCCAAATGTTTGGCCAATTAAGTGTGCAACCCAGCGTGATGACACAGCAGGCTCAGACGGGGAGCCAGTGGATTAGCCTTTACAATGGAGGAGCCACAAGAGGGCAACAGCAGGCCGACCACCACTGCACATTGCAGATGACCGGCAGCCGTTTAATTTCAGTCGAACCTTCAGGGGACAGGAAGTACCCTCCGGGACACACTAACCACAATCCAATAAATCAAAGTGGCTCCACAGATACTGAGGCTTATTTCAGCCCCGTGACATGAAGATGCTTTTCACATGTCAGTGTAATGTTTCACATGTGTAACGGTAACAGTGTTTGGCCTTTGTTGCTCCGCTGCCTGTTCCTGAAAATGGCTTCAGGTTAACTCTTGGCTACGTTCACTGAATAATAGAATTACATAATCAGTATGGTCTCTAATTGCACAGTGCAGCCGGCCTATTGGATTTGTATTGTATTGTACATAATAAGTGCAGCTGTTTAGCTCGAGGGTAAATAAAGGACCAAAAATAGATCTATTAGAAAGGATTCCCATATGCTGAATGGACGAAGGCCATTTTACAGCACGTGTATGTACTCAGAGAGGCAGAGAGTTAAATGGATGGGACTAGGTTTCATTCTAAATCGGTAGCAAACAAATCAAACAATATCACACAATATCTTTAACCTTCAATTTGACTTGCAATTTTCTACTGTAGCTGCTACAATGTTATATATAGCTTCATATATTTATATAAATGCATTGCCCTCCATACTCTAGTGTTTGTCTGTTTCTATATACACTCAGCCTTATACGTCACTCTGCACTTTAAGCAAATTTTTCCATTTCTGCTTAAATTGGTAAAGTAGATTGTGATCGTAAAAAAAGCTAGAGAGAACAGAAATCAGGTCCTTGTTTCGTTCACAGGTAAATAGCAGAAACGTTTAGCGTTATCAGCAAAATTGACATGAGGTACTAACAATAAAAGTACTCAGTTGGATATGTTATCTGACATGATCAGACTGTAGATAGTGAACCAACAATGCTTCATGAGCATGATGCTGTTGGAGCTGCTTGAGGTAAAGCTGGTTAAAAATTCTTTATGTCATGTTTGGTAGTTTAATAGTGTGGTTCCCAACCTACGGGTCATTACCTCCCAAAGGGCTCATCTGATAAATCCAGGGGGGAGGTGAGATGATCAAGTGAGGAAAGAGGAAAGCAGCTGTGACACCTTTCCTTTCACGTTTTGGATCTTTCTTGAAATTATGTTTTTAACTACATGGGTCAATGACGTATAAATACAAGATAAATAATATCTATTATAATTATTCAACGGAATGTTTAGTACACATAAAATGATATACAAATTTCAAATTATTTGATTTTAGTGTTTTTTCATCTAGATGAATTGGCCGTGGCCTTAAAAAACTTCATGTGCTGCGACCGTCATTTATCTCAAAATGAATTCATTTCCTTTCCTCCATTTTTGACAAATTGTCAATAATATAAAGTCATTAGTAACAGCCAGTTGTGCATTTCTTTAGAGTTTGTTGTAAATGATCTCATGCATATAATGTATCTATCATGCAAACACTCTGCAGTGGTCGCACCAAATTTGGTCGCACCAGATGATATTTTTCGAGTTCAGTCAAAATTTCCAGCCACAGAATTTGCCATCTAAAGTAAACAAACTAGGTCAGCACAAAAGGTAACTATGAAATTTATAATCAACATATGTATTTTTAGAAATAACTTAGAATAACAACGTAATAACATGAAAACCAAATGTGGCAACTACATACCAGCTGTGAATGGATTTCAACATCAAAGTCCCAAATTGGTAATTTCTTGTTGGTCGCACCACATGATATTTCATAAAATGGACATCATCAGACAAAGTTTGTTTGTATACTAGGATGGAAATACAAATGCAAATGCTTTGCAATATTGTGCAAGATTACAAAAGACTTTGGAAATTATGCCAATATGGCAGAAAATAAATTTGAATAGATTTTGAGTCATAGAGGTTTTCACAACAGCAGTCATGGCCGGACAGTTGCACCACATTATATTTTGACACTTAAAAAACAGAAATAGTTAAATAACTAATGATTTTTGGAAATTTATAGTGCGTACATATACGGGACAGGTACTAGATATATATGGTATTGCTATATGTATTTAAACCTTTTTTTAACAGAAGAAAAGTCGGATATAAACTATAGGCGTCACGTCAATGACCCACATGTCTGCAACTGTAAATGTGCTATGGGGTAATTGTGGTAAAGAAATTCATAGTTTAAAGACGACGTGGCTGTTCCAAGTTGACAAATTGCTTTTGTCAGAGGCACTAGCCAACAATAGTAACCATCACACAGTTTCAATTATTATATTATATTATATTAAATCATAGCTGCAACTATTTATTGTATTTTATATCTTTATTTCCCCCCCCCCTTTTACACAATATCTAGATCAGGAAATTATTGCTGTCAGATAAATATAGTGGATCGGAAATGTGCAGTTTTTTAAAATGGAAATTCTCCTGTATCCAAACCATAAGTGCAGTACATTAGTAAATTCTTTGCACATCTGGATGATTTGAAAGATTAGCAGCAGCAGAATACAGCACAGTCAATGGTGCTTTAATTAAACGGTGGCATCACCATCTTGTCTTTGGCTGAAGAGATGAGAGAGGACGGATTTAGTGAAAGAGGAAGAGAGGGAGGGAGGGAGGGAGGGAGAGAGGGAGGGAGGCGGAGCGAGGGTTTTACTACAGTGTGTGTGTTGAGGAGGACGACAGTGAGGAGGAGAGTAGCGGAGAGGATGCTGGATGCTGAGACGGAGCTGCTGGCCAAACACTTTCTGTCACACTGAAGCAGCTCTCATCCTGACAGAAAAACCAAGAGAACACCACGTCTGTTCCAACACCTCAGGTGAGAAGACGCAGTCGTTTTTTATTCATTAAAACTGATTTAAATCTTTATTAGGAATTTAAGCTTAGGCTGTTAATGATGAAAAATGACCTTTGGTGGCTACGATTTTAATCAAGGTGGATTGGCAGGAGAAGAAGTTACTAACAATATCCTCAAATCCGCAATAGCTCTGTAATGTCATATCATATTTATTTACTTAAAATAATACTAATAAATAACTTGTATATCTATCTATATTGTGATTAAACTAAATCATTACAGTTAGTGATTTACGTTACATTGATCAATATCATAGACATTTAACTTCTTGTTTATTTTTCATAAATGCTGAGACATTATTTGAGCTTCTTTCTATGTCGTGCATTGTCAATTTACCTGTTTTAATTTAAAGATGTATGTTCATGTTAAAAAGCATTGGTGTGATGTGGAGTGCACCTTATTATCAAATACAGCCTGACAGACTGATAGTTGATTCTGATCCACTTTATATATTTATCTTTCAAAAAGAATCTGACAAACCATATTTAATCGCTTTTTTTCCCATACTACCCTTTTTATGCAGAAACTAAAAGACACAAGTACAGTAAAACAAAGCCTATTAACATAGTAAACATTTAAGTCATATATTATATGTTATTTGTTCATTACTGTGTGCTCCCTGGGATTCTGGTTTGATATGGTTGAAGAACATAAGCTTCTTATTTCATCTTTACAAATTCATTCATAATATATGAAGTACACACACACACACACACACACACACACACACACACACACACACACACACACACACACACACACACACACACATACACAAATACACACATATTTGGTAGTCCCTTGTCAGCGCTCTCTGATGGAAAAACTGTGTAACAGAGAAATGACTTGATCGTCTGAACACTGTTAATAACCACAATATTCCAGCTGAGCTCTGTGTAAAAGACTGAGTGTTAACTGCTTTTTCCTCCACTCCATCCCTTGTTAACTCTAAGGTGTGCTCATGAATGACAGCCCATCAGCAGCTCTGTGTTAACACCGAACGAGATGGAGTGCTAACCCAGTACTTTGTAAAGTGTTTATACTTTAGTGAGCAGCGACGTTAGCAGCTACTGTCAGCGTTTATTCCGGATGTTATGTTATTCCGAACAGGCACAGCGTTGAGTGCAGGTCAGAGATTAATGGTGGAAAATAAACCTTGAAGTTTGAAAATTCATGTGCGTATAGCTGGAGAAAAACCTGAGCTGTCACACGGTCTTTGATGCAGGACATGAACTACTGATAAACATGCCTAAACATGGTGTAGACATGTGAGCAACATAAAAGAGATCATATATATGACACTGGTTTTTTTTTCTATAGCACAAGGCTCCAACTGTTTCCATCTTTCAGGTGTAGCTTCATGTTTACATGGTGGGAGTGGTATCAATCTTCTAACTCACAGCAAGAAAACAAATGAGTTTTATTTCCCGAACTGTGCAACTAGCGTGTACATTAAATCAGAAATTTGGAACTGTGCCCCGAAGTGGACTGTATGAAGAGCGTGTGCAGCCGAGATGTCGTCTCCTTTCTCTCCCTGTTAGAGTCGGTGGTCGGGTCCAGAGAAACCATCAGAGAGTGAGGGAGTGTGAGGCCTAACGTGTAGTGGCAGCAGTGAAGCCAGAGGAAGGGATGAGGAAAGATGAGGAAGAAAGAAGGCATGCACTCGCTCAGTTTGTGTGTGTTATTGTGTGTGTGCGTGCGAAAATTTCATTTTCAATACCATAACACTCACTTTTCTATTTTGTCTGTCATCCGCAGCCATGGTCACGTTTATTGAGCCTGCTCTTCTTTCCCATGCTCCCTGTAATCTCTGCTGAATGCTCCTTTTGACTCCCAATCAGCTGTATTGACTGTGGTTTGTGCGAGGTGGGTGGTGGTGGATTATACAGACTGCTGAGCTCTCAGGTGGAGCCTGATGTGGCTAATGTGCTTGGGTATAAACGCTTCACACCCTCAACAGCCCCCGACTGCTGACATCAGGGGAAATCCATCTTACTGTAGTTTTTTTTTACTTGAGTCTTTGCTTTTCAGATGTTGGCAGGCAGGACTTAATTGTATCGAATGAAAGCTGCTTTTGGAAGCAAGGAGAGGTAACTGTGAGGGAAGTGAACCATCATCTGTTGGATGCTGCATAACATGTTTTTTGGGCACTGGGGGCCATTAGAATCCACCAACACCGACTGAACGGAGCAATGATCTTTCTTTTGGAATCATGCTTCAAATGTTCACCTTCTAAATATCATTATCCAACATTTCCTGTCTTTTAGTTCTGGTTTGGTTTCCACCAAATCCTGAGGAAAAATACCTGTGTCTTTAGCTGTTTAGTGGTTCAGTAAGTTCATCGCCTGCCTCTAACTGAATCTGTCTGCTGTTTGCTTCTGAGCAGAGGCTTTTAACAGATGTTCCTCTGAAAACAGCTGCCTGCTCCGGCCAAAACGACGCTGTGAGAACAATAAAGAGAGTAAAGGGTAAAGTAAAGCCCATTTTCCACTGGTAAATAAATCCACTAATACCCACTTACATCAGGCTTTTGTCTACGATTGGAATGGATACAATCTGCATTCACTCCCAGCACTCATGACTCTGTAGTAGACAGTTTTCTTTGGTTCTGGCTCTGATTGTCAGAGATGGAAAGGTAACAGCCAGGTGAACGTACTTATTTGGACAGCAAGGTGAGAGAGCGCCTCAGTTGTTGTGACGCTGACATGACGCACTGCGGGTGGAAAAAACACAAAGGCAAACCCTTCTTATGGCAATGTAAAAGTAGTTAATCGCCTTTAGACACACACAGTGAGCTCAAACTCACTATAAAGCTCAGTAAAGCTGAGGGAAGCCACTGATTCAACTGGTAAATCTCTTTTAGGTCTTCACTACAAAAGACCTCATTCAACAGGGATGATTTACCTGTGTCCATATTCAGGAGCTGCATCCTTCAGAGGACTCGGTCTACATAGGAACTCGTGGCACTACCTGGCAACCGCAGAGGTCATTCTGAAATGAGACATCTGGTCTACGAAGAATTTCCTATTTTCAATGCTAGCTTTTCCCACCCTTACTGTTGCATCATTAGCTACTTAAAGCTACTCAGCCGCTCACATTACTTGGTCGTTGGTTTTATTACCAGGCAATGAGTCCTGGAATAGGTTGGCCTAAGAAAGATACCGACTGGGTTCTTTGTTGCTTGGGAATAGAAGGATGTTTGAAGGAACCTCCGAAACAGGAAAGCCTAGTTGACCTGAAGGATGTGGCCCCTGAAGTGAGACACAGGTCTTCCCTTTGAAATAAGAAATATGGCCACTTTAGACCCAAATTATAAACAATAACATACTCCTTAAAGTGCTAAATAGAAGTCTCTACTATGTCTATAAAATTTATCATTGCTGATTTTCTTTGCCATGCAGGAAGCAGTGTGACGTATTCACATTCATTAGCTAACAGGAGTGTAATGTGGAGGTAGAGCGATGAATGTGCTGTCGCGGGTCCCAAGATGTATTTTCCTTAACTTTACCTCATATTTTTGTTGCCCAACTGTAAACCTCATCTTAACATAAACAAGTGGGATGTGATTTCAAACCAGAATCGCCGGTCCTGCACTTTTTATCATTATAGGTGACTAATGCTGTTATATGCAGGTATTTTTCGAAAGTGTCTGTCTTTGAACCTGTTCTAGGGTTTTCAAAAGTGATCAAGTATACAGAGTACTCCAAAATGAATGACAAAATGCATAATTGTAATAGTTTGTCAAACTGATATTATAATTATTCATGTTTTATTTATTTAACTTTATGGTTGATGTTGTGTTTGGTTTAAACAATAAAACAACGTGTTTTTGGGTAAAATATGTTCTTAATTAAAGTCTTATAGATGCTGTATCCATCTCCGAGAGTAAACACCACTGGGGGTCAATGAAACATTATGTTTCCGGCTGTTTTGAGGAAACTGAGCATTAAATAGAAGTGATAAATTCAGAATAAATGAGTTTGTCAACCTTTAGGTGCAATCAAGTCAAGGACTTTCTGTTTATTATGTTATATTATATGTATTGATTTCGAATTGTCTGTTTTCACCACTCAGGCCCTTCGCTCACACCTTATTGTTCACCGATTTCACCATTTAAGGAACTAAAAAACAGCAGCTGTATACTGTTGATGGATTTTATATGGGCACCTGTCCAGTTTCAGTGAGTGAAATTGCCTCTTTGATCATAAAGCGTTGTCAGGGCTGGGGTCAAGTCCACTGTGACCTCATCCATGCCAGCAATCAATTGAAATTCATGAATTTCCCATTTCCCATTACTTCATGTGAGGACTGTTCCACATGAGCTCATTCATTGCAGCGTTTTAGCAGTCTGGATGGTTGAGCTGTACAGTAATTGACTTCCCTTCTCCTCAGATCTGCAGCTGAGGCATTATTGTTTTCAGGGGCTGTGGACTTCTCTCTTGCACAGCAGGCGCAGCAGATGTGCTGCACAAATCCACTGTGACCAGGAGTGTCTGATTAGCCGTATATTGTGGTCACACAACACAGCTGTAAACAGAAAACTACTACAACACTTTTTTATTCTGCTGTGTGAAGATCCCTCCCACAGCGTGACCCAAATATTCTGTCAGGGGCCTCAGGGCAAAAAGGTCTGACACACAACACCACCAGCAATCTGTCATTTGGGTCCTTTTTCATCCTCCAGAAAAAGGTGCCTACGTGGCCCCGGAGAAGCCCCATCTGAACCCATTTAAAGGAACATCGACAGCGCTGACACTGTGATGTGCGTCCAGAAAATGTCTGCGTGTTCTTTGGCTCTGATTGATTTAGTGCAAAGCTGCTTCAGTGGTTTCATTTTACAAGTGACGAACCGAAAGTTCAGTTTGGCTTTGAACTCAAAGGCTCAGTGCAGCAACAACACAAAACCAAGTTGAATTAACTAGAGAGAGGCCAGATGGAATATAAATCCTATAGCGACAGAGATGATAGTTGTACGACACATATTACACCGCAGCTCTTTATAACAGCCAAAACATATCAAACAAATCATGTTGAAAGCGAAAACCTGTCACGTGCAGAGCAGGAGTTTGCATTTTTTCTAATCTTACTTTGCCTGAATTGCTGTGGTGTCTGAGTCTGACCCAGTATAGTTTGGTATAGTTCTGGTTGGGTTTTAGCTCATGGACACTGAATGCAGTCAAACCTTTGTTGGCCTTCATGACAGCAAACATTTTGATATGACATCATAAACACCCATCCCAGTAAATAATTCCTATATTAATGCTTGTGGGAATTGTTGATGTTGAAATTCCTATTCTTTTTCTGAGCATATCATCAATCCTGAACTAAAGGTTTTGCTACAGATCTTCTCCCATACTGCATGTATATATTATATCATAGTTATTTTTCATAAACCTAACTGGGAGATTTCAGGGCCACACAAACTTTGAGAACTTGTGATAAGAAGCATTGAATCTGTTCCGTTCTCTTCCAGCCACCTCTCACTAACACTCTGTTTGTTGTTTATTTGGAGCAGCAGCTTTCCAGTCTCTAACAATGAGAATAATGATGTATGCGGACTTGGTTTGGATGTGAGAGCAAAGGTTTGCTGATGAGTGCATCACATCTAATGACTCCTCTCACAGGATGTGGTGTATTTGTCCTTATTTTCTCATCATTATATCTCCAACCGTCCTCATCGTGAAGTCAGACTATGTAGAAACCTCCCCGCTCTTTGCAGACAAAGAGAGAGACGGATACAGTAGACAGAAAGAGACAGAGTTAGACAGAGATGGCCTGAGGTTTGCTTTTTGTTCTGCTCAGTTTAGTGGCCTCAGCGCTGCCCCTGGTGTACACACAAACGCACAGATACAGAGGTTTCCGCTCACCGCTCACCATATGGGTGTTTGCTCTTGTATCTAACTTGTCATGCGGAGCAATCGCACACTGAACGCACGACAAGCCGCTAATTATAATTATTGTGACGTCTGGTCTGCTTTTGGTTTTTTAAAAGTCCTGCAGATAATGAGTGGGATCTTTAAACATTTCTGCAAAAGTTTAGGGCATTTTATGCCTTGATCATAACTGACAGTGGAGAGATGACTTGAAATGAGAGCAGGAGAGAGAGAGAGCGAGAGAGAGAGAGAGAGAGAGACAGAGAGAGAGAGGGAGGGAGAGACAGAGAGAGAGAGGGAGGGAGGAGATATGTTATATGCAGCAAAGCTCTAAAGTTTGATTTCAGTTCAGGCCACCAGGGTGCCCTCATATGCCCTCACCCTGCAGTGCATTCAGCTCAATGCTCACGACAGCTATGAGCAATGATACTGTGGACCATGTTCATCGTTTTATTTTGGAATGCAAACATTTGCTAATTAGCACCAAGTATAAACTGTGGCAATGGAGGTGTCATTTGGTTTTCAGGTAATTTTGTCATAAACGAAGTATAGGACACATTTAATAAATAGTTGATTGATCACCAAAGTTATTGCAATAATGCTGAAGGGAACATGATCTATTGACCAGACTGTCCATCCATTTATTAGTTCCTGGGATATTTCAAAAAATAATAACAAACGAAATCCAACATCCTACTGCTGCCAAGTGCAGGGGACACCACCATCATTTAGACACAGTGTCTCTGAACCCTTGATATATACGGTCTATTCAAACCAATAACATCAGTCACTAAAAACCATTATTGTCATCCTCTGGTGATCATCAATGTAATCTCTCCATCATTTGTTTAAGTTTGGATCAGAGATGTGGGATTCCAGGCAGCATGGAGCTGACCAGTGATAAACCTGAATGAGCATAACGTTTGATTCAAATGTGGAATCACCCGTAAACTTATTTAGTACCTTACCTTCATTCGAGGAGTGAAGGAGTGAAGGAGGATGTGGAGGCCTTTCTTTTTACCTGAAAATGTAATATATGATCACGAGGAGACAACACAGGTACACTACTGCTTGGCACAGTTTCACATTGTTTGGATGCTTTGTTTTCTTTATTCAATGAAGCAATAACATTGTATTTGTATAGACCATATTCACAAATGACACGTTGTCTCACAGGATTTAACAAGGTGCAACAACCCCTGGAGGATGGAGAATGGAGACTTTTGGAAACAATGAAACAGACACACATGAGTCTTATCAATCAGGACATTCTCTTCCCTGATTCGTCACGCTGCTATCATGTGACCCTAACAAACGGCATTAGCCTCAGTGACCAGTGATGAATACAAAAAAGCAATTACATGTGTTTTCGACCCTTTCAGAAACACTTCCAGCTCGTTGCTATTACTACTTTCACCATGCTGTTATATACTCATGCTAGGTCTATTAGTATAGTTGGAGATTATTTCTGACACAGAATCAAAACACTGGATATCACTTTCATTATAAAAGTGTGGAAGTAGCCTGAAAGTCATCTTGTCTCTTCACCTCCTCCACTGAACAGAGGAGGTGCGTTCATGTCTAGGAAACTGTGTGACGTCAAAGCTCTCAGACGCCTATGTTGGGATTTGAAGACCAGATTAGTCTTCTATCCAGGCGTCACTTTCCCCAAGGGCTGTTTGTGTCTGTGTGTGTGCGTGAGTGTGCGACTGTGTGCGTGTTCGCAAGTGTTAACAATCAAACTAGAGAGTCATCAGACAGGGGATAAAGTAGGAGGTGATGCTTCTTTGCAGAACTAAGCTCCATAAGCTGCTTCCTCACTCGTCGGACGAGCCTCTGTGGAGAGATGTGTGGGGGAGGCGAGGAGGCAGAGTGCATGAATGGATGGTTGGATGGTTGGGTGGGGGTGATTGGGTGAAAGGATGAACAGATGAAACTTGTGTGGAAACTGATGGCACTCTAGTTGGTCGGATTGACGGGATGCCGTGTGTTTGAGAAGTGACAGCTGTGGGGACAGTGTTAGGGAAGGAATGGATGGTGGGGTGGGCCGGCTGCGTAGCGGGATGGATGAGCATGTTGAACAGACGAGGGTGTGCGTGTGTGCAGGACTGATGAAATGTTCCAGTCTAATTCAGAGGGGAGCGTTAGGGCTCCCTGGGGAATGTTCTGTGTACCGTAAATAACTGTGATTTTAGCGTGGAGGAGGTTGCCTGACTTGGGTTTCCTGAGATGGCTAACCTCATTTAAGGTCGAGCCACTGATCCAGAACACTCAAGCTTTGTGATTCTACAGTTCATAACATTGGGATCAACCTTAAAGTGCACTGTCCCACATATTCTTTATCTGCTCTTATAAGATAACTGGAGTTCGAATTGGGACTGATTTTACACTGGAGGGCTTTTGTTTCCCAAAATTAACTTAAAGTCATAGTTCACCCAGATATGACAAGTTTTTAGCCTTAAAACATCTCAGCTGATGAAATCAAAATGATCACAGTTTTTCATTGTATTTCTTCATTTCATACTTTTGTCGCTAACACTGATGTTTTTGGGACATTCGATGTAAAGTAAGTGAAGAGGTTTTTTTTGGAAAAAGGAGGAAATAATACTGAACCATCTTACAAAATGGATTCAATATTTTATAAGCACTATTCATTTTCTGTCATGATCATCGGGATCATGTATATATTCATGTATATTAATGTCTTTGAAAAAAAACCCGTTCCTGATATTTTGTCTTAACTGTTATTCTATTGCGTTGTTTAAGAAAATGAGGTGAGGTGTTGATTGACGTGTTTTATTACCTGATTACCAGGTTATGTTTTCATGTGCATATGTTTGTGTGTCTTATTTAGCAGAATTACGCAAAAACAACCAGACAGAGTACCACAAAACCTGGTGGAAGGATGCAGTATTTGGTGCAGATATGGATCAGGAGGGAGGGGTAGCCATTTTCTTTAACATTGTGAGATAGAGTGATTGTCCCCATGGTCGTTGATTCCTTAAGAATAATTCAAAGATCTTGTGTGAAATTCTGTGCAGATCCAAATAAAAATTGTCAAATTAAATGTGGGCTCATAAGGGGACTGTGGGGCCTTGGTGCTTTATGCTATCTGAGAGAAATTGTAGTTGTTATAGAATAAAACTGTCTTGTGTTAATAAAATACCTTATTGTAGACATCTGACCAAACATCCATTCCAAAAAACCCGTGGATTTATTCCTACAGCATTCAATGGAATAGATTTGACACTTAATGGTGTGTAAACTAAGCACATATGATTATTAACAGTAAGCACATTTCTTGTGCACATAAATATGAAAAATGCAAAAAAAAGCCATACCAGTCTGAAGGGGGGAAGCCTCTTGGCGTCACAGGAAACAGGAGGATGACGCAATCTGTCAGTTTTCCTCCCCGCAGCGCTCATACTCTCTCTCTCACACAGTGTGCGTTCGCTTGTGTGTGCTGACATGAATAACTTTTTGTTTGTGTGTGTGCATGTGTGTGTGGCCCTGCAGCTCTTCGTCAGCCCACATAGTCTCATGGAGATGAAATGCCTCGGTTTCCTCTTACTTCACGTCAATTTGCAATGCTTTTCTCTGTGCCGCTGACCGTGTGTGACAGGTCCTCAGAGTCTGCGTGTGAGTGTGTGTGCGCGTGTGTGTTTGTGTGTGTCTGAAAGTCAGCAGCAGGGATGTGTGTGTATCTGTGTGTGTCAATTTATATTAATGTTAATACAACAGGCATGTGAAGGTCTTACAGAGGATTACAAAAGACCTGCTTTACTGAACTGGCCAGCGGCTTGGAGACAGACAGCATGAATGAGAGGGAGAGACGGGGGGACAAATAGAGGGACAGGCAGAGGAGTGATAAGCTGAACGACGACAGAACATCAAACATTACTGAACAACACCTTGCTCTTTGAATTCTCCTAATCTGACCTCAGAGAGAGAGAAACATCTTTGTTCTGAATGGAACAAGGCTATAAAACTGAACAAGGTCATAATATTATGAGCATAAAGTCATTATCTAATGATTTTTTTATATATATATTAGGAGAATATAATCATCAAAACTTGTAATATTACGAGAATAAGGAGTAATTTAATCAGAAAAATGTCATACAATTGAAAATAAAGAAAACAATCTTTTTAGGGATAACTTGCAAGCAGTAACTCCTGCTTGCTGGAGTTACTGCTCTCCTGGATCCAGAATCTTGAGCCAATCTAATTGTTTATTGAGAAACCATACTGTGTGACAATGGCCTTGCAGTGGACCACCACCAATCATTTCCTCCTCCACAAAAGAGGCCACTTCCTTCAAGTCTGTGTTGTTCTTTCTTCACAATATTTAGGATAATGTAATGCAGACATGTCCAAAGATTACAGATAATACACAGCCGGAAATTATGACTTTATTCTTTTTAAACTATGTCTCTGATTTAGTCCCCCTTTAAGTGGAGCTAATACTCGGTGGTAGGTCATAAACCAAAGTTTAACAGATACAAATTCGGACCTGATGAATATCAGAGGAAACACTTTGGAAAAATCAGTACCTCTACAAACATTGGATGCCTAATTTAATGGAGACCATGGTGGTGCAAATGGAAATGTCAGAGATAACAAAAGTCACTATAAACTCACTTTATCCTCTGGGAATCATGAGTGTCCTTATATTTTAAAGACAATCCCTCCACTAGTCTTGGAAAGCCGTGCTTGTAGTGAGGCTTTGCAACTTTCCCGGAGATCTAAATCTTTGGATAAACACTTTCCAATGCTCTAAAGATGAAGATCAAATTATTTATCTCAAATGTAATTCCTACTCAGAATTGATTTTTGATGGGAGCAGAGGGTCAGTAATGCTTTTAATACGTCTTTAACCCATTTAGAAAACTGTAAGTGGGTATGTGAAAATGGCTCCATTACTCTTCCTCTTCATCATCGTAGAGCAGTTAACACTGGGCTCACCTGACAAGCTATAATCTCACAACACACACACATGCCTGCACACTTTGTACACACATCTAAGTACCCCTGCTCCCTGGAGGTCGATCCGCTCCTCAGTCGAATCCCACTATAAAGCAGGTGTAAATCAAGCCAGGCTTCATGTGGTGACACGTGTCCTTGGTGTAGGTCAGAGAGGAGGAGGAGAGTTCAGACACTTCACCATTTTTCATGCTGTGCTTGTCAAAAACCATATCATCTCTCACATAATGCACATATTTAGGACAGGATATACTGCCTGTGGATTTAAACTAGAGTAATACCCCTCAAAGTATTTGGCTGTCATGTAGGACTAAGATCCACACAGTGAGCAAGAAAACTATAATTCACTGTTTGACAGGAGTTCAAATAATAAACATACAGTACAGCAAAGTGAGAGTGAAGTCCATAGAAAATGTATTTACAGAAATCAATAAAAGTATACAAATAATATTGGTTATGGATGTACCTCTAGTCCTATGAGTATGGTTGAAGGTGTGTTATAGAGGGTAGCTCTCCGTTCCAACTTCTTATTTCTCTTCCTTCCTTCAGACTAGCATTGTCTTTATGTTAGCCTGTGTCTTATTGGGAGGCGCTCTGAGCAAATTTTTTTTAATCTACGGACCAAGAGGGAGAAGTTTACCCAATAAGACAGTGAAATCTGTTTCCAACTTCCTGCTTATCCTCTATTTCACTAGCCTCTGTTTCACATCCGCTGTCTGTCAAGCTTAGAGGGATGAAGACGAACCAATGAGCAGAGTTAACGTCCAAATCCTTTTTTGTCTGGAGTTGGTGAAAGTATAAACTTTTCTAAACAGAACAGAGCTTAACCACGGATATTGCACCATGTGCACAAAGATGGATGACATTACAGCGCTCCAATCAAATGAAGCCAAATGATCTTGAACACCTTCTGGTGGCTGACGATATATAGGTTGTAAACAAAGCCTCCTCCTTGTTAGCAGATGGGATATGGATGAGATTTAAAAGTTCATATAATGGTCAAATAATGAATATGAAAATAGATTAACAATTACAAATTATAATTAGTTATTTGATGCCCTAACAATTTGATTGAACGCTGAGACTGACTCATGCTTTGTCAAGCACATGTATTATCTTTAACCCCAACTCTCTCAGACTCTGGATGTGCTACACCCGAATGAGGCATTTGCTACATTACTATTACTACTATATTCACAACAATATATCTACTGAGCTGTTGAATGTAAACTGCTTATGCTAATGTTTAGAGATTCGGTCAGAGCATATCATATCTATTATACTTTTCTGGTTTATATTGGGTTCTCACTACATTCAATTTCATTTCAATTTTATGTGTATAGCACCGAATCATAAGATACATTATCTGAAGGCTCTTCACATATACGGTCGACATCTTACTCACATGTACTTGACTGGCCTGCTGCCGCAACTTACAGTGGTGAAGCAATGATTGGACAATCACAGTTTATCCCTTGGTTCAGTGAACAGCCAGATGTTTGTTGATAAAACTTCTCTTGGAGAACTGTTAGATTTAATTCCTCAATCTCACCCTGATGGTGTCTCTCACACGGTCTGGTGAACTAAGGCCTCACTGAAAGCAGGTCACTGCTTTAACATGAAAACTGTGGGGTGAGCGAAACAGTGTTCATGGAACCAAGTAACCTTTTGAGTGTATGTGATTACTGGCCTGTGCAGCCCCTCCCTTAATGCATCAGGTTCTGGTCATTCATAAAAAGTTTGTAAGTCATGTTGACCATAATATAAATCAGGAGAGACTTGAGCGGCTCTGTATAAATAGCACAGGCCCTTTGAGCCACCTCAGCTGGCCCCTTATGGTCCTGCTGGGCAGTATGTTGTCGCTGGGGTCCTTCCAAATCACTGAGCTCCTGTGACCCATCATCTTGTAGAGGGAAGTCGTCCGAGCTGCACGTCTTATTCTTTCAGTCTCAGCTGGTCACCACTGTGGTCTGGCTGAAATTACCTCAGCTGATCCTCCTACTCATCCTCATTGAATCTCATAACCCTTTTTATTGCCACCTGCAAAATACACCCCAACACACTCAAACACACAATGGATGTAAAATAAAGTAAATAAAATCTCCTCATCAGGTTTCATCACCCCTCAGGGATGAGAAGTACCCTCAAAGCTCAGTTGTAATTATGTGAATAGCTCACTACAAGTGCTCTGACACACAAGTGCTGCACGTGAAACACACTGGGAGATGCCAGAGTGAAAACAGGGCTGGTATTGACATGCTGTCATGTGTAAGCAGTTTCTGTCCTCTCCAGTGGATGACATTGAGAATCAGATAGGAGTTTCATGTCCTGCTGCAGAGCACCAGTGCACATTGATCAGCTGTAAGGCAGTGACTGCTCCCGTCTATAATCAATTCCTACTCTGTGTGTGTGTGTGGTTGTGAGAGAGAGAGAGAGAGATAAAACAACTCCCCGTCTCTAATTTATGGCTAATATCGTGCAATTCATATACAAAAAGTAAATGTAAGAGTCGACATTTAACTTGGTTCTAAAGCTGAGACAGTATTTGTATTTATGTTTAATTCATAATGGCATTGTTTCCACGAGTGGAATGAAATAAAGTATAAATTGCTAACTAGTCAATTACTAACGAGCATTAGTCAATACTGAAGCTACTTTTTCAAAACATTTTGGACAAACAATGAGGCGACAATCTCACCTCCATCAAAATACACATTCAACTCAACTTAATGAAATCATATTTGTATAGGCACAAATTATAATATACATTTCCTCATGGCACTTTGCATAGACACTAAAAACATCTGGGCGGTTTTCAGCTGCAGACACAATCAGCTGTGTTTTGAATAATTATCATTTTATTATATTAAAAAAATTCTTAAACCTCTAAATATTTTAAGATGGTCTCTGCTGAATAAATACAATTTGCCATCAAGCCAAATGACACTAACACAACTGTTCTTTTTTATTGTTGCTCCCTGTTTACATACAAAATATTTGATCATTCTATAAAACATAATGCATAGATTAAACAAGCAGTAAATTCAAATGTAAACATTAAGCTGCTGCTTACCAATGAATGCATCAGTAATATTGATCCAATAATTTTATAATTTAAATTTCTCATAGTAATAACTTTTGATAAAGTTAAGACATTTTTGGACATTTTAGAAAATGAAGTTCTTTCTCTTTCTTGCTGAGAATTACACAAGAAGATTGATCCCACTCAGAGTCTTCTCAAACTCTGTTAAGCAACAAAAGTATGAATTATCATCATTATCATGTCATCATTATCATCTACAAGTGTTGTTCTAGCTGTGGTCAAGCAACACAATAACAACAGAAGACAGGGTGGGTTTGAAAAGGGTTTGAAAATTATCGATGGGTATCGAGCGGGAAAACTGATAATTTTATCTTGTGTGGTGTGTCATGATGGACGAGAGCCAACATCGAACTCTGGGACGCTTCATGAGTAGAATATCATTTATTTTTTTCCACCACGTGCATAGCTGAAGTGATGAAGCTGCGCACGTGGTGGAAAAAAAGGTTAACATGAAGAAGTGTAAGAGGAATGAAAGAGGACGGATGTTGAATGTGTCTCATGGTGTTGTCCTCGTCTCCAGCTCGTCCTTTCCTGTGATGTCACACACCTCATATCAGAAGGCTAACGCTGATTGGTCTGGGAGCAACGTGTCACGTCCATCATGTCTCTCATGTCTCTCAGCCCCTACACGACAAGAATTTATGAGAATTTATAATCATCTGATCTGACAGTGACCTTCTGAACAGACACAAACGTTTTATAGTCTGACTCCAGCAGGAAGCAAAGGTTCTGCACGATCTATAAATGAGGCCCAAATGTTTTTTCATCCTATCAATTTGCACTTTCACGTGGTTCCGCCTGTAAAAGCAGTGACTTGATTCATAATGACAGTGTGTGTGTGTGTTTGTGTGCGTATGTGTGTGAATGTGCGTGCGTGTCTGTGCCTTGAAGCATTCGCAGTGAGAAAGGTGGGGGTCAGTATGAAAGGAAAAGACACTTTCAGCCTGTGCGTCACCTCACATACACACACACACACACACACTCACACACACACACACACACACACACACACACACACACACACACACACACACACACACACACACACACACACACACACACACACACACAAACACACACACCCCCACACACACACACTCATCCATCAATCTGTCAGGTTTCCACTGTCCGCTATGACAGTCACCCCTGACATTTATATGCATTGGGGACAAGACATTTTCCAGGGAACACAACAGGGAGGGGAACGGAATGAAAAAGATGAAGGGCACTGAGCTGTTATGTATGTGAGCCAGGGCAATAGTCACATTAGTCATTGGGAGGACAAGTCCCCCCATTTCTTTAAATATGATCAAATTGTCCCCCCCCAATAAACTGAATAATAAAATGTTATGCTATGACGACAAAAAATAAACACCACTGTCCAAAATGGTCAATATGAAACTTGGACGATTAAGGAATTACGGTGTAGTGCAGCTCATATCCTGTTTCTGGCAGCTCTGCATGCGGTTTGTCCGATATCCGTCCTCCCCCAACGCAAACCAGGTTCCAGTTCCAGCCTGGTGCTAGTGCTGGTTCACAGTTTCTTTTCTACAGGCCAGTGCCTTTCAAAGGGCCACGTCATGACGTCACTGTATACATCTGTATACTGCGCCGCTCTCCCAGCTAATGCACTTTAAGCATAACAACAAAAACAGCGGGGGATGCATCGTATTAAAGTGTTGCTTGTGGCTTTGCGTTTCTGTTTTCGAGCATACACAGACATCCAAACATGGATATTTTTGCTGATTCGCTAGTTGCATAAGACGTTGTTCAACTTATTCCGGTTGGAGGAGGTTTTTTGCATAATATCATACTAAAACTTCATTGTTTTAAATAACAAAACACATACAAATTCATCTTGTGTGTAATGAGTTGTGAGATTTTGGTCCCCCCCCCCAATGTTCACTTCATGACTATGGCCTTGATGTGAGCCATTTAAATATTCTTATACAGCAGCCACTGCTCAAACTCAAAGTTTAATGCTCAGACAGAGTCATACAACAGCTAGCCGATCTGTCAGTACATCTACATGCACCAAATATTCTGGTTTTGTCCTTATTTTGTAAGAGATCATATTTCTACCAATCTACTACTGATGGAAATGATTACATTGCTCTATTCTTGTTTATATGCCGCTGTACAAACTCTGATTAAAATAAAACACCTTATCCTACATACATTATTACAAGTGAATTAGATTAGGGTGATATTTTCTCTCCATTCTATTCTCTAATTGTCAGCGAACACATTGCGCGATCCGTTGTTCAGCGAGGTGTCGTCTGCTCCAGCCGCCTGGTGGGACCGGAGGCCAGGCGTTGAGGTCATGCTTTCCTCTTAACCATGTTCTTGTTAAAAGATAATGAGCGCGCTTCTCCTCAGTGAAAGTGTCTTCAGGCATGCACACTGCAGACCACACTTCAATAACACATTACAGCTACCAGTGCACTTTCTATGACTCAATTTATGCCCCATTTTCAAGGCAGAGCCGTGGCACGGTGCCTGTGCACTCGGACATGACCAGCAGACGTTTGGGAATTTAACGGCAAGAGACTGTGGCACAGCAGCGGTAAATCTCCCTCTTCATCAGGGAGCGCCTCTTCAACCATGACACAGGGATGTTCGAATGAGAAATGATGTTGTAGTGATGTTTGAAAGTCTATCTATCTATCTATCTATCTATCTATCTATCTATCTATCTATCTATCTATCTATCTATCTATCTATCTATCTATCTATCTATCTATCTATCTATCTATCTATCTATCTATCTATCTATCTATCTATCTATCTATCTATCTATCTCTCTATCTCTCTATCTATCAAAATTTTTACCTGAGGGAAAGAATATTACATTTCTTATGTTCAATATGGATCTATTCATCAAAAAGTCTTGGCACTTTTACACGACCAAACCCATATTTATTTCAGTCTGTACCAAGGTAGTGAAGAACTGATATTATCAGCCCCGGAGCCAGGCTGCTATAATTGATGGAATCAAACAACGACATTCAAGGCGACATTTGAGGCCACAGTTAATCACGTCCCCATAACGCTGATGATAACATTCCCTGTGTGTACCTGCCTTCATGGGCACAGACGTTTTGCAGGACACAGGTACACAGCACAGCAGCTATTTAAGTTCCATCTGTAGCCTTAAGGGCTGTGTTTTACAATTATTCATGCAGCAAATATAGCCACCTTGATCTAATCTTGGAAAATTGTAATCCCTTTAAAAATAGGAACACATGCGTCCTTACTGTGTTTCAGAATACATCAAATACATGGCTGGAGACTGATGCACACAGCAGAACCATATTAGAGGAAACATTATTTTTATGATGGCTCACAAAAATATTGACCCAAAATAGTTACAAATATTTTTTTAGAAACAAAATACATAGACCACACCTAAAGACGTGTAATATTTGGTATATTCAGTGTACCTGTATAAAGAAACACTGTGATAACAGAACAGATGTGAAGCCACAAGCTCTATTTCCTCCATCGATCCATCCCATCATTTGACTGATACTGGTACCAATAGGAAGCCACAAAATAACCAAAACAGACACCTTAAGGGAATTAAAGCCAACTCCTGCTTTCAGTTCATAAGCTAAGTCCAAGTGATTCTGAACAGGCAAGACATTTGTGCTCTGCTCGTTCTGTGATTCTAAACCTCATTAGAAGTTATACTGGAAGCTTCCAACCAAAAGCAAGTGTAGAACTTTTTTGCTTCTGTCAGCAAATTTTCTGAGATAATCATTGTGTGACCAACTAAAGGGGTTTTAAACCATTCATTTCAACTATGTTCTGTAAAGCTGAACATGTCTGGAACTTAAGTTTACAAAGAGAAACAAAGCAAATGTTAGCACTGATTCAACACGAAAAGGCTTTACTCAGAGTTTTTATAAGATTTTTATTAGATCAGTGGGTCAGTTTGTTTTTGAGAGGAAACTTGCTCTGTAAAAATGTTTGGTGTCAATAACAATGAGAAGTTGTTTGACGTAAGAGAGTCCTGATGATTTCATCTATGATTCTTTTCAAAGCAAAAAAGACCTGATAGATTGTGCTCAGTAGTTGAAAAGTCCATGTTGTCAGGTTGTCTTGTCATTTATCAAGTAAGTATTGTTATATAAGTGTGTTGAAATACAGCTCTCAGAGTTAGTATGTTAAATAGATTATTCTAACATGGCGTGACAGAATTGCACATTTTAAATAGGAAAATCTCAGAGTCTAAATTTAAGAGAATAAATCGAATCCCCATAAATCAAAATGGTATATGGAAACAATTTCTCTTTTACGAGGCATGTGGGGCTTTCAGAAATCCGGAAACAGACAAATCTGGCCTCTGGCTGTTTGTTTGAGACTGTAGAACAAAGTGCATATCATTCGCTCACAGACGATGACTTGTACACATCTCAGACGTGTACTATTAAGTCATTGTATCGCCTACTTGTGTGTTACTCGCCTTCATTTGTTCAGCGCTGCTCTAAGTGAGAGTTATTTCCCAGCTCTGTGCTTGTCCTTTTATATACTAATCAGTGGCTATGCACAAAAAATAAAGATCTGGCCTTTTGTCTCAGCTGCACTTCACTTTTCTTTGGATGCCACTAACATTCTGTCTATTTTCGGTGTATGTGTATGTGTGTGTGTGTGTGTGTGCCTGTGTGTGTGTCTGTGTGTGTGCGCTGTTGGTACAGGATTGGGTGGATGATGAACAGGTCTGGCGGCCCCCCCAGGGGAGGAGCTCACAGATGAGGAAAAAGAGATCATCAACGGTGTACTGGCTCGTGCGGCCATGATGGAGGCCAAGGAGCAGCAGAGGATTGAGTGAGCGAGCGAGCAAGAGAGAGAGCTATTGTCTCTGTTGCACAGAATCACATCACTTGAATCATGTCATGGCTGTGGATGCCCACTGAGCTGCATGATTTTTGGTGTAAAACCTGTGTCACATTTGTGCTTACACATATCCGTGTGTGTTCTCAGGCGTCTCTCCAGTCGCCTGGATAATATCAAGAAAACAGCGTGTGGTGATGGACAGGCCCACTGTCTGCTGTGCGGGGCGTCCTTTGGATCACAGGGGGTCACAGCTGTCCTCTGCGTGCAGTGCAAGAATGTAGGTGGAGATCTGTGTAATTTCTGCTTGGACAAAGAAAGTAAGCAGAGCTAAACCGAGAGGATGTAGTGAGTGCAGGACCTCGGTTTACTATCTGTTCTCTAGTGTTGTGCAGATCCCAAGAGGTTTCCTATAGCGATAAGGTGCCAGTGACCCATACACTAACTTGCTCTGACACACACTGTGTCTCTGTTGGTCTTATGCATCACATTCTGTTCCTTGTTGCCCTAATTAACTGCTCCTGTTAACTAAGTAGAGGCTAATGCTATATGAACTGTAACAATATACGTGCTCTGTGCACCTGCTATCCATCAAGGACTAAAACTATGCAGGATTTTGCTTATATATGTGTGTCTTTATGTTAAACGTGTGTTTGTATATTTGCAGCACATGTGTAGCAAATGTGGGATCCGGAGCAACAGCCGAACGTGTCCTGTGTGGCTGTGCAGAATCTGCAACGAGCACCAAGAGGTGAGGGGGGGGGAGTGTGTGAAGAAACAGAGGGCTCTTGATATAATCATGGGGCCACATTACGCCATTATGTCGTCCTTCTGCCAACGAGGAGCAGAGCTTTTCCTGTGACATGAACCATTTTCGAGCTTTTAGACTGACCTTTTAGCACCGAATCGCATTTCAAAGTCCAGTGGCCCGGAAAATTACCCCTGATTGCACCTCAATATCCGAAGTGGATAATGGGTGATGATTTATTTCAACCCTTATTTAATTAATGGAAAAAATACAGATAGAATTTTGATCAATATCGTACATGAACAAAAAGGTCTGTTTTCTGCTTTTCTTGCTGATGCAGTTACACAAGGCTGTTTTGATGATGGTGCTGTGTTGGCTGAGGTCTCTGCCTCAGGGAGCCCAGACTCTTTAAATAAATGCTCTCTCCTGTCAGTCACACACAGGATATAACAACTCTTTAATGCACCGAATGCAAAGTAATTATTTGTCTTCTCAATAACATAAAAGAATGAGGAAATATAGATAACAAAGCTTCTTCAGGATATTTTTTGGGCCACTTGGAGGCAGTGGAAACAAGCTGTGAACACACCATTAACATACCATCGCCTTTTGAGTTGATTTGCTAAATGGGGTAAGAAACAGTTGCTTGTTTACTCCTCCAGCAGTTAAAGAGCAACATGATCCTTCATTTGGAGTCAGATTTGTGTTCAACTGAAGAATCTACGTGGCGTGTCCACTCTCATGTATCTCAGTTTTTGGTCTCCACCACCTCCTCAGGGAAATATCTCCCTCTTTAGCTGCTAAATGCTCCACCATGTTTACCAGTTGTTCACTAACTCTGTCTATCGGCCAGTAAACAAGAAGTCGACAGTGGCTTTTTACAGCCTTTCATCTGGAAACATGAAACCCCAAAATAAAAAATTAACAAAACCTTAAAATTGTGATCAGAACACATAAATAATGGTAATGGAAGCTACAGATTCAGCTGTTAATAATGCAGGTTTATCAATGTCAAAGTGGAAGTGGAACTAATCAATATGTTTTGATTATGAATTGCTCAAATGTGACTGTGTGTAATGGGACAGTTGTCTTAACAAACCAAGAATTGTTATTAATTCCAAACTCTGCAGTTTCTCTTAGCTTTGTGGGACCACTGTAGCCTCTTCCAGCTCACCCATCTCACCAGCTTCACCGCCAGCATTTTCCCAAGCATTTAGGGCCATTTTATGAGTGTTCACTGTATATTCACATAACTGAGATTGTAATGTTTAACACTGCATGTAAAGCCAGTAGTTTCCATTCTCATCATTCAGCAGCATATTATTCTTGTATGTGAACTCCCTGTGTTTTCCTGCAGGTGCACAAACGTTCCGGAGCTTGGTTCTTCAAGGGAAGAGAGCAGCAGGGTCTGCCATCCCCCCTCCCTCTGTCCGGATCCCGACAGGCCAGCACTGAGAGTGATGGACCACAGGAACCTTCAACAAATTATCATCCAAGACACGGTAGCCTTTATAATGAGATTAAGATTAGACTCCTGTATACACAAGATAATGCGCTGTGGAAAAATATAAGTCTCTCTAATCATTAAATGTTCTCATAAAGGCTACATTATTCTGCTCCTAAGAATATTTGAAGGGTCATATGTTATTTACAGATCAAAATCAAAAGCACTGGAGGGACTACGCACACCCATGCAGGCTGTCTATACCATAATTAGGCAATATTAACTTTTTTATATGGTAATCATGCCATTTTATAATAACATCACTGTGACATAATTTATCACATATGACCAGATGATTGGTTAATCTAAATAATATGTCCATCGTGTCTAAAATCTTGTTGGTTACAAAAGTTTAAACATTACACTATAAGTTGTCATTATATGACTTCATATTGACGACATGATAACATCCCTCCCATGATAATTGTTTTAATCTATATTAGATTTAGTTCATGTCTCTACTCCTAAAGGATGCAGTGATGCCTCGGGAAATGTATTGTTGAACCATGTATAAAATAATTGAGCTTATATTATTCATCTATTATTTTTGTATATCTCGAAAAAAAAGTTTTTCGATCAATATTTTTTATCAACTCAAATAACGTAAAGAAGAAAATTATTGTGATATATTCCTGCTAAGTTTGCCCATGCATTGTTAAGTTATTTAGTTCACATTCTCACACACACACAAAGGAAAACAATACCTTGTTTGTTGGATACTGCTCACAGGATACTAAATAAGACTTATCACAAATGCTGTTCACCACTGTCTAACCTTCAAACGTTTGTCAATGAGAGAGATGGAGGTCGGGTGAGGAAAGAGAAATTTGAAGATTTGATATTTGAAGAGCAGGAAATTCAATCTGTTCCTGTGAGAGACCACAACAGTGTAAGAGACAACGGGAAGGAAAAACACAAGAAACTGAAAACTCAAATATTTTCTGCATCTTGAGTGAGACAGCAGTGGCAGGAAAAAGCCCGACGGGCCTTCAAAATGTCATCTGTTATAAGAGTGTGGTAGTAGCAGTGTAATGAGGAGGTTGCAGTTCGCTGTAGTTTAACAAACAGTGTAGCTCCAGTGGTGGAGGTGATATTCTTCTTTTGTCTCCTCAGACTTGAGCCCAGAGACACAGCAGCAGCAGCAGAAGCAGCAGCAGCAGCAGCAGCAGTCCCCTGGATCAGAACAATGGGAGCAGACAGCAAGAACAACAGCTGACAGCTATAATGAGAGTCAGTCTCGTCCAGCAGCTGTAATGAAGACAGAGGGACATGTGTTAGCCTCCAAACCACCTCGGCCAAACGCACAGCAAGCCACCCTCACCTCAGGTAAAGCAGCAGTGCTCCTTCTAAGAACAAGCCTGATGCTTCAGGGCTGCTCTCTAAAACATTTAACATCAACATCATTATAAAAAAAGATGTTTCAGTCAGCAACAATGGCAGATTTTTGTGTATTTTCGCCTGTAGCTCCTGTTGCAGATGTGGGGAACAAGCGTTCAGAGAGGGAAGGGACGGTATCCCTTCCAGCTGTGGAGGAAAGAAGACAACCTGTTGTCTCCAGTTCCTTTTCATCTCATGTTCCTGCAGCCAGAACGATTCCACCTGTTAATCCCCCGGCAAACAATCCCACTCCCCCAAGACCAACACCAGATCGAACAGAGGAGGAGGACAATGACTACGACTCAGATGATGCCAGTAGGAATGATCACCTCCCCCCCTGATTTATACTAAGAATAAGAGTGTCCCAGATGTTTACTTTTTAACTCATTTTTTATCACAGTATAAATTCCTTCTTTTGTACCTGTGGCTGTGAGGGTCATTCCCAGTAGAGTGATGAAGAGTGAAACATTAATGTTCCTCCTGCTTTAGTGGGGTATTGGTTTCTTTAAGAGGAGCTAGATAAATAATTCTACTTCTCTTCTCTGATGTCCTTCCTGTATTTTTGCTCCTGCAGCTACTCTGGGATCTCTGGAGTTCAGTCTTCTTTACGAACAGGAGAGCCACGCCCTGCACTGTTGTATCATTAAAGCTAAGGTAAACTAACCGGCACACATGAGGCATTGGACATTGGAAAAGAGAGGCTGAGGTTAGACAAGACCGGACAAGATGCAACACAAAACGACAAGATGGGAGCAGTCAATACAAAATGAGTTAGGTCGGGACAAAAAAAAGACTAGCCTATAAAAGACAGAACAAGATGAGACAAGATGGGACAAGATAGGATGAGATAAGATGGGACAAGGCAAGATGGAATAAGACAAGACAAGACGAGATGGGATAAGACAAGGCTTATCGAGTACCTTTATATTTGATTTGTAGTGCAGTAACACCAACATTCCACCTCTGAGTCACATAAACACTACATCTGTGTACATCTCTGCTGAAGCTTAGCTTTGTTTTTCTCATGTGTCTCAGGGTTTGAAGCCGATGGACTCCAATGGACTTGCTGACCCGTATGTGAAGATGCACCTGTTACCTGGAGCCAGTAAGGTAAAAACCACTGTCATTATGGCATCAATGGGCTGGTTTTGAAAACTGCACAGCTTTGATTTAGTTGTTTTATCCCATTTTAAATTTGTGGGTGCAGCACATATCATCAAAAATACGATGAATGCATTAGAAAAAACAAATTTTGTTAATCCCATAATATCCACTTGAGTTAGTGAGCTTTAAACACTGATTAGTGAGATTTATATACATTTATGCTGTTTGGTGGTGATTGCCCTTCCAAAGCTTGACAAGCATTTGCATATCACACTTACACACATCATCACTATTTACAAACTGTAAACCGTGGACATTTACCCTTCTTTTAAAGATTCAGTGTGTAAGATTTAGGGGCATCTAGTGGTGGAGTTGCAGATTGCAGCCCATAGGGAAAACTGTGAAAGGCCCTCTCCAGAGTCAGTGTTTGGTTTGTCCATTCTGGGCTACAGTAGAAACATGGCAAAGCAAAAAGGTGGACCTGAAAGAGGACCTGCTCTTAATGTAGATGTAAAAGCTCATTCCAAGGTAATTACAAACATGTGAAGTGTTAGTTTCATGTGATTATACACAAACGAAAAAATACAAATGTATATTATATTTCACAAAATAATGGAAGATCCTCCTAAAACTTACACACTGGACCTTCACAAGCTTGTTTGCTGATACCTGCTGCAGGAAATGAGGTTAATGAGAATACTGAGACTGAACAAAAGCAGTAAAGTTGCAGCTCATAAAACCAAAACAATGATTTAAAGTAGACCAAAAATTTCTCTAGTGCCTCAAACGTAATTACAGCATAGTGGTGTAAGAGTTGCATGTAGCCATCAGCTACTTTTGTATTCAGTGTTTTACAACAACACAAAGCTTGTGATGAAGTTGTTGGGTGTGTCGATTAACTTTTGGTATGATCTCAAGTTATATAGTTCAGCAATATGTGCTCACAGTGAGGGTACATGATTTATGTTGAGAAGATTAGTCCTCATTGTAGTAATCTATTAAGTGAACCCATGTTTGCTTTAATCCAGGCCGTTGGACATTTCAAACTCAATCAAATTGATGATGTTTCTCTTCTCATTGTCTTATGTGGTCTCACTCAGTCGAACAAGCTTCGCACCAAGACACTGAAAACAACTCTGAATCCCGTGTGGAACGAGACGCTGATCTATCACGGTATCAACAATGATGAAATGTCACGCAAAACTCTCCGGTAAGAAAAAACCTACACCTCCTTTAACTTTGTACAAATAAAATGTGATTCATAGAGTGCACTGTCCATCCTCAGGCTTTCAGTGAGTGACGAGGACAAGTTTGGACACAATGAATTCATAGGAGAGACTCGAGTTGCACTGAAGAAACTGACGTTTAACCAGAAGAAGAACTTCAATGTTTGTTTGGAGAGAGTGATCCCGGTGAGCCTGAAGAAGATACTGACACATTCTCAACATTTGTAGATACAGATGACATTTCAGGAATCATTATTATTTTGACCAGTAGGGCAACATGGTGGTGCCGCGGCTTTCTCACGTGCAGAATGCTCCCAGTTCAAATCCCAGTTCATCTGTGGTCCTTCTGTTTGCAGTTTGGAGACTCTAAATTGACCCTAGGTGTGAAAAATCAACTGTTTCATATCTATGCTAAATGTAAAACTACAGCCAGGAGACTGACGATGGAGTGCTTGGCTCATAATAAGACTTAAAACAGGCACAGCAAGGAGAGATAGGCTATTTGCATTGTCTCTGCATTGTCTTAACTGGGTTTATCAATCAAATTCAATCAAATTTTATTTGTATAGCCCATATTCACAAATTACATTCATCTCATAGGATGAATGTAATTTCATCCTATATCTATTTCATATTCAATGTTCCAGCTTGTGTAACTAATGTTGATGGTGCTGATGTTGATGGGCATTGCTGTTTTACTCTATGTACAGGTGAAGAAGGCTGTCGGAGGCTCGGCCCGCGGCATGGCCCTCTATGAGGAGGATGTAAGACCCTCACATACACTAGATCTCACACATGTGAATATTATTGTGTATCCAGGTACATCCGATTCCTCTGCACCATAGATGTATGGCTGCACTGATCTGATAATTACCTTATTAAACAGATCCGGTATCTGCCAGACATGATCGACCCACATTGCATTTCTCCATCAATGTCAATATAAAATTCATTGTTTCCGCGATCACTTACATGCATTAAGTCAGGATGGGAACTCATTTTCTATTGCCACAGCAATCCCGGCTCTCGTGTTACCTGAAGTAAAATTACCTCAATGAGTTCCAAGCAGTTTGATTTGCAGAGTTTAAATTTGTTATATGGACAGTGTATACAGTACTGTGCAAAAGTTTTAGGCAGGTGAGAAAAAATGCTATAAACTAAGAATGCTTTCAAAAATGGAAGTGTTAAAAGTTTATTCTCATCAATTGACAAAATGCAAAGTGAGCTAACAAAAGAAAAATCTAAATCAAATCAATATTTGGTGATACTACCCTTTGCCTTCAAACCAGCATCAATCCTTGTAGGTACACTTGCAAAAAAACACAGGGATTTTGTAAGATTACAAAGTGTATGATCAACCAATTATACCAAACAGGTGCTAATGATCATCAATTTCACATGTAGGTTGAAACATAGTCATTAACTGAAACAGAAACTGCTGTGTAGGAGGCTAAACACTGGGTGAGGAACCGTCAAACTCTGCTACAAATGTGAGGTTGTGAAAGACAGTTTGAGGTCACAGGTCATACACAATGGCAAGACTGAGCACAGCAACAAGACACAAAGTAGTTATACTGCATCAGCAAGGTCTCTCCCAGACAAAGATTTCATAGCAGACTGGGGTTTCCAGATGTGCTGTTCAAGCTCTTTTGAAGAAGCACAAAGAAACAGGCAACGTTGAGGATCATAGACGCAGTGGTCGGCCAAGGAAACTTAGTGCAGCAGATGAAAAATACATCAAGCTTGTTTCCCTTGGAAATCTGAAGATGTCCAGCAGTGCCATCAGCTCAGAACTGGCAGAGACCAGTGAGACCCATGTACACCCATCTACTATCCGGAGAAGTCTGATCAGAAGTGGTCTTCATGGAAGAGTTGCAGCCAAAAAGCCAAACCTCTGACATGGAAACAAGGCCAAGCGACTCAACTATGCACGAAAACATAGGAACTGGGGTGCAGAAAAATGGCAGCAGGTGCTCTGGACTGATGAGTCAAAACTTGAAATATTTGGCTGTAGAAGAAGGCAGTTTGTTCGCCGAAGGGCTTGAGAGCGGTACAATAATGATTGTCTGCAGGCAACAGTGAATCATGGTGGAGGTTCCTTGCAAGTTTGGGGCTGCATTTCTGCAAATGGAGTTGGAGATTTGGTCAGGATTAATGGTATCCTCAATGCTGAGAAATACAGGCAGATACTTATCCATCATGCAATACCATCAGGGAGGCGTATGATAACATACAGCCAATGTCATTAAGAACTATCTTCAGTGTAAAGAAGAACAAGAAGTCCTGTAAGTGATGGTATGGCCCCCACAGAGCCCTGATCTCAACATCATCGTGTCTGTCTGGGATTACATGAAGAGACAGAAGGATTTGAGGAAGCCTACATCCACAGAACATCTGTGGTTAGTTCTCCAAGATGTTTGGAACAACCTACCAGCCGAGTTCCTTCAAAAACTGTGTGCAAGTCTACCTAGACAAATTGATGCTGTTTTGAAGGCAAAGGGTGGTCACACCAAATATTGATTTGATTTAGATTTCTCTTCTTTTAATTCACTGCATTTTGTTAATTGATGAAAATAAACTGTTAACACTTCCATTTTTGAAAGCATTCTTAGTTTACAGCATTTTTTCACACCTGCCTAAAACTTATGCACAGTACTGTATATTAGCTATTACTCTATGCTATTACATTACATTATTACTTACTGGAGCCTATTTTTGACTGCCCTCTTGCTGCTGTAATACTTCAAATTTCCCCATTGTGGTAGTAATAAAGTATTATCTTATCTTCTCTTAACTTCTCTTATCTTAAATCAAAGACAGCAAATAAAAACAAACCATTAAGGAAATGAATAAAAAAAAACATAAGTTATAGTATCAATCAAGTAAAAGCCATTCACTGAAAGTAAGTTTTAATATGCAATAGAGCAAAATATGTGGATTTATACACTAAATATAATCCCCATTATTTCGTCAAATTCAAGTTATGTTTGTAGCTGTAGCTTTAAAACATTGATCAACTTTATTTGGGAAATGTCTTTCTTGTCTATTGATTTGATTGAATGATGACACAATATGTAAAGCACCTGCCCAATCTTTCCAAGAGAAATGAAAAAAAAGGGTCTACTACTGCTTTTACTTTGATGCACATGTATGTAAAGATATTTAATCCTCCTGCATAATAACATAGTTTTAAGCATGTGCATTATCATCCATTAGCACAGTATAATCCCTCCAGATATGTGCACATAGGAAAGAAGCATTAGGATAGAGCAAAAGTAGTACACTACTTTGTCTGCATGAGTTTGTACATCATCTGTAATGTGTGTGTGTGTGTGTGTGTGTGTGTGTGTATGTGTGTTTGTGTGTGTGTGTGTGTGTGTGTGTGTGTCTGTATGTGTGTGTGTGTGCAGCTGAAAGAAGGGGACGATTCAGAGGAAAGAGGTCGTATCATGGTATCACTGATGTACAACAGCCAGGTGGGTCGTCTTGTAGTGGGCGTGGTCCGCTGTGCTCACCTGGCGGCCATGGACTCCAACGGATACTCTGACCCCTTCGTCAAGATGTACGTTCTCCATTCTCTAACATCTTCCTGAACCTCAGTGCACAGACTGAAGACTGAACGTTTATTGGTGTAATCTGTACAATGGCCAGTAGCTTTAAATTCACTATATATTTACTGTGTCGACGTGAGAGTTGTCGCTCTAGGATACAAATACGCCTATTTCATGAACTTGAAACTGTTCCTTTAAGAATTCATAGATTTCTGAGGTATAACTTTCTCTCTTTCTTGGTCTTTGGTGCTCTAGATGTCTCAAGCCAGACATGGGAAAGAAAGCTAAAAACAAGACACAGACAAAAAAGAAGACCCTCAACCCAGAATTTAATGAGGTCAGTTGTGGTTGTTACTGTACTTTTAAAAATGTACACTTACTCTTCTTTGTTGTCTTCTCTTTAACAATTGTCCAGCCATGGATTGTGAAATATATTCATTGGTCTTTTTTTTAGGAATTCAGTTACGAAATAAAGCACGGTGAACTTGCCAAGAAAACCCTGGACATCTCAGTCTGGGACTATGACATGGGCAAATCCAATGATTTCATTGGTAAGTGTTGACATTTGTTTGAAATCCTATTCCCCCATCCAGCTAGTCATTTTAGACATTGATGGAAATAAAATAATAAAAAGTGTCTGTTGGTTAATTCAGTCCCTTTGGCCCAGACTGATATCTTAACGACTATTACACAAAAAAACATTTTGCAAAACGTAGACATACTTTGTGACCTTGACCTTGGGCTACCAAAATCAAAGTGAATGTTTGTGATAAATGTGAAAGGATTCTTTCACGTAAACATCATGTCTACCGAGCATCACCACATTTGCCTTGTCATTGTGACCATGATCGCATTAGACTGCTGTGCTTCGCATTGGCTGCTAGCATGTGTGTCACTTTTAACTTTGTATACATATTAATGGGCCCTTTTCTCTCTTTCGTTCAGGAGGATGTCAGTTAGGCATCC
This sequence comes from Pseudopleuronectes americanus, assembly GCA_038501795.1. Lineage (NCBI taxonomy): Eukaryota > Metazoa > Chordata > Actinopteri > Pleuronectiformes > Pleuronectidae > Pseudopleuronectes > Pseudopleuronectes americanus. The sequence goes on along the minus strand of CM076733.1, from coordinate 2,516,300 downwards.
AGGCTAAAGGAGAGTGTCTGAAGCACTGGTATGAATGCCTGAAGAACAAAGACAAGAAGATTGAGTGCTGGCATGTTCTGTTAAACGATAACCCTGCACAGTTTGAGGACTAAAACCACATCTCCTCTCCATACATGTATCGTCTTTGTCTCTCTCATTCTCCCTGTAGAATATAGTCCTCCTATGAGCACGTACTTCTATGTGGATTGTCCCAAAGTGCAATGTACAAGTGGCATTTCCAGCAGTTTTCAGGTGACTTTCGTGGATGTTGTTCTTGAGTGACCACTAAACAAAACCAGGGAGCTGTAATTTGACCATATTCACTGATATCAAATCTTAATCTGGATGAAGAAATGATTGAAGAGTGATTATCGTATTTTATGGAGACGAAAACCCCCCTTGTTTTCATTGTCTTTGAGATAACGTGTACCGCCGAGCTCCAACCCAACTGAGGGGAATTCCCAGTTTTCTGTCTCTGACCTCTTCCCTGTGTTGATTAGTGCTCCTGTCATATGGGACCATGTCGCATGTTATCAGCTGATCTATGTGACCACGTGGCTCAAGTGCTTGCGTCACCAAAATATGCATTTCACTCGTATTACCGTGAATAATTATCATGCATCGTGCAAATGTTAAATATTAGGTGGGACACTCAGAGGTTTGGTTGCTAAAATGATGTGAACCGAGTCTCTCTTGCTGTTGATGTGTTGATACTTTTGACACAGATAAAAATTGGTCTAATTCATCTCTTCTCCTGTGCATGTGTGAGCTTTCTGTCTTTCTGCTGCAGATATAAAAAAAGAATTCTGCATGACATCTTATTATGCAGATGAAGTTTCAAGTATGCAACGTAAGCACAGTTCCTCAGATCTCATGAAATATCCCCCCACAGATATATTGGATGGATGTATTCTGATGCCCTACAAATTCAACATTTTTCATCTGTATTCATGTCGATGCATGTCTAATAAATAAAAACACAGCGGCACTCCCTTTGCTCCTCGGCTTGTTTGATTTGTGCTGTGTGACATGGAAGAAAACTTTGTCTGAATCAGGTGAGGTCTGAACCAGCCAGCTCAGACAGACACGCAGCTGATAGGTTGGTGAACTTTGACTTCTCCTGATAATACTTCTCTCTCGCTCCAAGTAGGTAAAAGTTTACCGTGTGAATCGTGTAGCCTTGAACTTAATCTTGGACGGCATCTTTTTCTCTCCATTTTAAGATAAATAAAAACACAGGCAGGTCAGACAAGAAACCCAAACATTTACATTTGACCAAAAGAGGCCAATCAGTACAAGTGACGAAGCTTTAGGAACTTGGCTGTAAAACTCATGTGTGTACTCCAATGTATTCAGAGAATGGGTGAGGAATATAGTCAAAGTGACTTTACAGACAACCTGAAGTTAGAAACTGTTGTTGACCATATTTAATGTGACACACAGGAAGGAGACAGGAGGAAAGAAAGACATATACAAAATGAAACAACAAAAATATTTTGGGTATTTTGTGGACCAATTAGCTTGATCCGCTATAACCTCATGTCCAAACAGAGGCCATCAATGATTAAGGATTAAGTTAAAAAGCTGCAAACTGTTTACATTTCAACCTTTCAACAGTTCTTTCTCTTTTATCTGTGTGCTTGTTCTATGGGAGAAGGCACCAATGAAAAGAAAAGCAAATGGGCAAGATAGTAGTTGCTAGTTTATCTAATGTCATTTTATCAATCAATGTAAATTGATTACCTTGTCATATTGTCGTGGAGTGTCTATTTAGTCTGGGTTGTGTGTGTTGGTGGCGTGCCAAACCTTTATCAATATACTAGTCACATTATCAAACTGATAACCATCTGGTTTGTGGGTGTATGTGTGTTGATGTGTGTTGATGTGTGTGTGTGTGTGTGTGGGTGTGTGTTAATCAATATGTCATGTATCAGTGCCACTGTCAGCGAGAGAGTGTGAGTGGGGGAGAGTGGGGGCGGGGGGGAGCTAGAGAGATGTGACAGGTCACATGACTCCGTGTGGTTCAGTTTACTTTGGTTGCACCAGAGATCTCCCCCTCACGCCTCCTCCCGTCCTCATTTAAAACCCGACCTGGAGTCTGCCACTTTGCCATAAGGTCGCCAGAGATAGAGGGACCATCTGCTCCAGAACCTGCAGCCTGTCAGCATCCCTCACTCCGCCTCTGGTCCGTCAACGCGCCACCATGACGCACATCTCTGCCCTGGTCCTCCTCACCTCATCCTTCCTGCTGTGGACGCCTGCACAAGCCTCGCTCCTCTGTGTCTGGACCAAAGTTTTGCCGAGCGACGAAGTGCACCACAGCTTCCTCCGGCGGGACTCCGCATCACTGCGGCTGTACCACAGCGCCTGGTCCGGCGCGCGCACTCTGCTTGGCTGCGCATGGAGCGATGACGCATCGGTGATCCAGAACTATCTGTCTCTGTGCGCGGAGAACACGCACGACTTCACCGATCACCCGGATCAAAATGTACATTTGAACTCAGTGCTCGGGCCCGAGGAGCGGTGTGTCTCTCTGGACTCTCCAGGGCTGGAAGGAGCGGGGTGGCCCTGGGTGAACAGCCCTCTGGGCAGCGATGGAGGTCTCCCCCAGGCTGAGAAGAGTCAGGGTCAGGATGAGAGGTCAGAGGTCAGGACCCATGTGCGTGTAAAGCGAGGTTTCATTGTACCTGGGACCCTCTGGTGCGGCTCAGGAAACAAGGCTCTGTCATATGCTGATTTGGGTAAATTTATTAATTTCTACAAATGATTTGGGGTTATATAAAAGTTGTGTGGAGACGAAAGCCTGGTATAAGACTAAAGGTATTTTCTAAGTTCCTTGTTCAGGTTATTGGTAAGATGTGAACTGCGGTGAGGTTAACATTAGGGTCAGGGATGAATTGGCCATGGTTAAGCTTAGGGATACGGTTTTGGTAAGACAGTCCAAATAACGATAGCTGGGCAAACCTGTGTGTGTGTGCAAATTATATGTGAATATGCTTTCTTATTCCTTGTCTTGACTGCATTAACTAGAGAAATACTTTATACTCCAAAGCAATCTTCTTTTATTAGGATCATAAATAGCCTAGATGTTTCATTTAAAAACATGTGGGAGTAATTGATGTCGGCTTAATAAAAGAATATCTGGGCAGTAGGCTGAGTTATAAATATAAGTCTCTGGAGGGACACAGAGTGGTCCCTGTGAAGTGTTTGTTTAATGGAGAAAAAAAAAGTAATTCAGCTGTGTGCCAATAAAAATGGTGGCATTTGGCACTACCTCTTGACGCTGTGACTACAGGCAGTCTGCAGGGCTGCTGACTACTGCTACTGTAAAACGTTTAGTAATCAAGATAACATTTTGATCATTTCTCGTCTTCATCTAGACAGTATAGACACGTCTGTGAACTATTTTCACAAGGTTTGATTGCTCCATGAGTGAGAAACTGATGTTTAAAGATGATGTATTTCCATTGACTGCGATGGGGGACGTGATGATACATTTCAAAACATTTTCAAAAAGTCTGTTTTAGAGAATTAAATCTGACACTTTTCAGAATGCAAATACCAAGGTACGAACTATGTCATTCATTTGTGTGACATTATAATAATAATAATATCAAAATCGAAAAAGCAAGAAACCTAAAGACATGAGGCCCGGCAGCAGCTGACCTGGTCTGTGTAGAGAATGAGGTGGAGATGGGCAGACGTCAGGTGACTGCAGGGATGATAAGAAGAAGGGACAGGTGCGTGGATGGGTGTGAAGATCAGGTGAGGTGGAAAAGGAGGGAAACTCTGACGTCATCTGGTGGAAGGCCGGAGGAAGGCAGGTCTGGGGAGCTGGAAGACAGAATCTGGCCTGAGAAGTGAGCAGGGGCTGAAGATAGGGGGAGCTGAGGAGCAGACAGTTACCATAGAGTATGTAGAAAGAACAAAAATGAAGCTAAGATATCCAGGATAGAGGTGCTGCCATCTTCATCGTCATTTGGAGCCTGAGTCTGGGCATTCGTGGTTGCGTGGAGCCGCGGTATCGAGGTCCCTCAAGGGTCAGTCATGACATTTCACCCGTTTCTATAGGATTAAATTACTAATTACAACAAATCTTGTCATTAGTTTGGGTCATATCCCATGTGCTAACATGGAAGAGGCGGTCCTGGTTTAAGAAATCTGTTCTTCAGCCAGCCACCAGGGGTGATCAAGATGTTTTGGCGTTACTTTTGGGAAGCTGTCATGTCATCCATCATTATATACAGCCTATGATACGCCTCTAAATCAGGGATTGTATATATGAAAGGAAATTCCAATCATGTTGTGATAATATTCTTTCCCCCCTGCTTAATCCCTCTTGCCTTGTCTTCTGCAGGAGTTTTTTCGGACACAGACAGCTGCTGCCGGGAGCACGACCAGTGCAAAGACACCATCCTGTCCTTTCACTCCGAGTTTGGTGTCTTCAACAGCAACATCTTCACCATGTCTCACTGTGACTGTGACAACAAGTACGTTTTTGTTGTTACTGCACTCGGTCCGTGTCAGTTGATTTCCTGTTTGTGCGTTCTGTGACGTCTCTAATAATGGACCAAACATGTTTCACGTTACAGATTTCATCGTTGTTTGACAAAGGCGAATGACAGTATATCTGATGTGGTGGGATACACCTTCTTCAACCTGCTGAAGATGCACTGCTTTGAGTTCTCCTACAGACTCCAATGTCAACAGAGAAACTGGTTTGGAATGTAAGTCAATTTTTTAATAAGTTTGTGTTGTATTTTGATTATACATCAATAAATCTGATTTGTGATTTATCAGTGATGAAAACAACTGCATATTTCACCCAGTGTCCAAACAATCATATTTATCAGCTGCATTTAGTCATGCAGATAGAATTGTGTTTATCCAGGTTTTGTAATATCTCTCAGTCATAATTTTCCATCCAGTTTTGAATTTTTAGCAATGTTGGCCTCTCAAAGGTTGGACTTGATTGTAGTATTTGTATAAGCATTCATAGTCCACTGAGGATGCATCTGAATGACTTGTATGATAACTGGCACACCAGGAGGTAACATCTTTTGAGGGGGTCCCAAGATTAGTGTAAGGATAAGACACAACAAAAAAAACAAGTTTCTATTTTTATCTTTGACTTTATTTGATTGTGGAATACTGGATATCACTTCAGACTTCAGAAATGAGTATTTGGTTCGACTCGACTTGATTTTGATTGACGTACACATTTGTGTCCCCCTCAGGAAAACTGTAATTGTAAACCATCAGGTCAAAAGTGCAATGCTTTGGTTTATTATCAAAAACCTGAATAGAACTACATCCGCTTAAGTCATGTTGTGTATTTACAGCTAAACTAGAAGCTGAGCTAAGATGGTGAACATGGTAAATGTTGTACCTGCTAAACATCACTGTCACTGTCTTAATGTCAGCATGTTGGCATTTAGCTCAAAGCTCTGCTGTCATGTCTTATCTGCTTACAGCCTCACAGAGTTGCTAACATCATGTACATCAGAACAATTAAGAATATCGACTCTGAAGTTGCCAGGTCGCGTAGCTTAGCATCATGGCTGGATTTTCTTCTGTTGTTAAAATTAAACAAACCACATATTAACTATTGAAAATTTGAGGTGCGGGTGAGGGGCAGAGCAAGGCCAACTGTTTCCAATACTTCTAGTGACTATGCGAGGTTAAGCAAACAGACTGTTATCGATTGAACCTTCCTCTCTCACTTGCTGTAAAAAAAAGCATGTATTTGTATATTTATAAATGTCATTCTTCAAAAGACTTCAACCTCTGTTGCTATTTACAGGTGTAAAGAGACTAAAATGGCTTTGTATGCTGAGGTCCATTCCCCCAAACTGTATGAGTCTACCAATTCAAGAGAGGCCGAAATGAACGGGACCATTGCCAACACCACAGCACCTGCAGAGTTCCCAGAGAGCATCTCGTCCCACCCACAACTTTCCTCCATCACTGCCGCTGCATCCACTGTCCCTACACCTTCAACGAGGTCCCCCTCCTCCTCCCTCACTCCTGCTACCAGTGTCACCCCCTCCATGGTCACAACCATATCAGAGAAACCTACTGGATCAGTACCTGAGAGTAGAAACCATCTAAGCACGCCTCAGATCCAGACCCAAACTGTGACTGAGCTGGACGCTACTATCCCAGGTATTTAATATTGCAAACATTTCTCCAGCTCTTCAGTTGATAGCTTCACACGACAGTTAAGGAATTGCTGCTTCATATCCACAGGGATGCAAATATCGTGTGGTGTTTATAAGGATCTTGATGAGTGCAGACACAAGATCCTTCCTCAGCAGATGAAATATGGCATCCACAACCCGGAGCCCAGGACGCTGTACCACTGCAATTGTACCAAAAGGTAAATCAACAAATTTCCAGCTAATTTTTTATTTTTTAAAGAAAACGTATCACAGTTTATTGATTTAATCATCAAATAAAGAGGCGGGATGTGTCACACCATGTCTGGAATACGCAAATGTATTTAACCCCCAGAGTAAATATTAGGAGAGCTATTTGCAGAGCATGTGTAGACTTTGTGACCTTCTTTTTGGTTTGTACCAAGAAATATGAGGCAGACATGGTGTGGTGTTTCATAACACAGAAGTAGGCCACACGTTGTGTCCTTGTAGATTCCCAGACACACTGTTGTATAAGGTGAAACGGTTCTCTAAATCTGCACAGTAATGATTTTGTGTGCTTGGCTAATATATTATCAAAATCTCATGTTTGCACTTCACTCTTTCCTTTGGCAGTCCGTCCATCATCTGTATTTATATTCGTTTTTGTGTTTGGCATGTCTTTTGGTCTCTGACGTTTGTTTTGTCTTGCTGTCCTTTCAGATTATTCCAGAGTTTGGTTAAACAGAGACAACTGACTGAAGTACATTCTCTTCTGCTCGGACGCGTGTCTGGATCTTGCTTCCTCCCACAGGACTGCACTGCAGGCAAAACGTCAGTACACAGTCACACAGTCAGTGTAGATGTATCCACATTACATGAAAAGAACTGAAAGACTGTATGATTTATTAGTCCTGTAATTAAATACCAATTTAAATAGCAATTAAAATGAATTCTCCAGTAAAACAACTCCTCTAACAGAAAAAGATATATTTCAGCAGTGTCTTCCTATTGTAGATGCATGTGGTGGTGCTTGTGTTACTTCATATATTGTTTGATAATTTAGTCCAATGGTTTCCAACCTTGAGGTCAGGCCCCTCAAAAGGCTCAACAGCAGCTAGAGAGCATGATATTAGAAGTATAAAGCAGCATTAAATGGATGTACTGTACTGAAGTTTTTATAGCATCATAAAACCATCATTGTTTTTTTGTTTTACAGCTGTAGAGCAGCTCTGGTGAAGGCAGACCTTCCTCAGCTCGAGCAGAGGAGTGGCGCTGAGGTGGAGGAGCAGCGCCATCTACAGGCAGTGCAACTGAAGGTCAGGAGGCCAAACACCAGGATAGCAAAAAGAAAAGGCCGAGCTGTGAAGCTCCACAGACTGTGTCTCAGGATGACTCGGCCCAAACAAAGGAACAAGAGCAGGAAACGTGGTCAAAACGCTCAGCGGCCAGCTGTATGAGGAAGAAGGCTTGTATGAGAGGGAGTATTATGGAGACCCACAGCTACTGATACTGAATAAGAACATAAAACATCATGAAGTTAATAATCATATGAATATATACATACAAAATATACTGTACATACTAACAAAACACACCATTCCAAAAGGTAATAGGCTGAAGTGAGGGGAACTTATTCCTGACATGGTCCCAGATTTATACAGAAAACATAAAAGCAGACTCTGAAAAAGGATTTTAAATCTTACAAACAAAAACTGCCCAAATAGTAAAAGCAACCCGGTGGAATAACACTCCTTAATTATGAGCTGATTCTCAGCTATGCCCTGACTATCTCACAACTGCAAGGTCTACATTTATTCATATGATTGGTTTATAATCCTTCCACACATTAACTGCACTGCACATGTGGAGGCTGGAGGCTGGAGGCTGGAGCCAATCCCAGCGGAGAGGGCACATGTTTCATCCTGGACAGATACTCAGGGTGTCCCAGGGTTGACAAATGGAGACAAATAACCTTTTATACTCATAGTCCCACCAAAGGCGGATCAATCACACCCACACAGGCACAGGGAGAATATACCATCTCTGCACAGGAAGGCCTCATTATGTCTTGTTTATTTATCACTTTGGGTCCCCAGTTTATATTGCAGTATTTTGTATTTATATTGTATCATCAGCGATGTGGTGAAGCTTAGCTTAAAACTGTGAAACAAATTATTTTAAAAGAATAAATATACTTTTGTCATGTAACAGCAGCAAAAGCATAGTTGTAACTAATGACATTAGTTAAAACAGCATTTAATTGATTTGTGGCAGTTCATAAGCCCTGAATCCATCATTAGAGTTATCAGACATATGCCTTTTCCTGCCATGACAAATCCAGACAACTGCCTTAAACATCTATAGTGTATATCAGTCTGTGTTATGCAGAATATAATAACAAGGAGGTCAATGTTTAGTCTCCTTTTTATGCACCACTGAGACTGTTCAAATTCCCCTTTAGCCATCGATAAGGATACTCAGGTTTCTCCTTATTACTTCTGGGAGTGTTTGGCAGTTTTGACGCCTCCAGAGATTGTTAGGGACTCTAATGATATTCTTAATAGCTTTAAATTTTAAATTTTAAAGTGTAAATATAAGTCTAGTTTAAATTAAACTATATTATTTAGTATTTCCCCATATGATGGATATTGGATTTACACAGAATACAACTTAATAGTTCAATGAATAAATATAAAGTGAACAACTTTTCATGTAATATACGCTCACACGTCAACTCTTCATATATTGAAGTGTCAGCTCTTGTTACTTGTGAATGTTTTAACTGTATTGTTTGAGTTGTAGACTGATGCACATTATGTTGTTAGCACCTTAATGAAAAAGGAAAGTGTACAGGGGAACAAGTATGTAAATATCTGTACATAACAAACATTTTTTGATGTGTGAAGGAAATGTATGGAATCTGACCATTTTTAATATTCATCGCTTTGTTTTTCGAAAACTTTCTTAGATGAGAAGACTGACACTACTCTCATGTTTATACCACAAATAATACACAAGAGTGAGCAGCGGTTAGCTTAGCATAAAGGCGGGAAAGAAGTGGAAACAGCGCTTTGGCTTCACTTTTGGAAAACAGTCAAGTCGTCCCTATTCATGTACAGTCAGGGTTGTTTGGCTGTCCGGGGCTAGCTGGTTAGCATGCTAACTTTGGCAGAAGATAAGCAAAAGAGTGCTTACATTAGAAAGTGGATGAATAAATAAAGTAAGTAATTCGGATGATGAAACCACAGTGAGTGTGCTCAATTAATCAAACAACAGTTGTAGCTATAGAAAAAAAACCTACATATAGCACCTTTAATGGATATTTAGATTAGATTAGATTTAACTTTATTGTCATTGCACAGTACAAGTACATATACAACGAAATGGGTTTTAGCATCTAACCAGAAGTGCAAAAAAGTGGCAGTTAAAGTGCAGAGATGGAATATGTAAATAAATATGAAGTACAGTTAGAAATATACATGGAATATAGATGGAAATATAAATGGAATATGAACAGTTATTAAGAGGTAATATATGATATAAGAATGATGAAAACACTAAGAGCAAGATAAATATATAAAAATATGAATACACTCTAGGTGGGATAATACAGTAGGAATGGGTTTAGTGCAAATGTACAAATGTTCAAATGTGCAAAGGTTCAAATGTGCAAATTTGAACATTCAAATTTGTATGTTGTATTTGTAAAGTGATATCAACTTTTCCAACTATGACTTTGCGCATGCGTTTTAAACACATTCACCCTATTTGCTTTCTGCTGTAAAGACTACATATGCTACACGTGTTTGATTCATTATTGTTTTGTGGGATTATCCTAATAAAACCAAAAGGAAAGAAAGAAAGAACGATTTATTCCATTATTTCCTCCTCAGTCTGATGTCGGGTCTCAGTAGTGATGTGCACGGGGAGGCTGCAGACACACGGATCTGTCAGGTAACTCTACTCCTCTCTGATGTCATGATCGTGTAATTGAAACCTGGGGGCTGGAGGCTGCAGCCGCGGAGCCGGACCGGATCCCCGCCTCTCACCGGACTCACATTCCGCCCAGGAGAGGAGATCGTCTGTGGGAACATGGCGCATTTACTCTGGATTAACTTTCCCCAGGAAGAAAAGCTCCGCCGGGTCGTCACGTAGCGCACACGTCTCCCGATCCGAACTTTTATCTGCTTCTAACAAAGCGCGGCGGACCGTTAACTTTCGCCTCGGAGTGGACGGTGGCGGAGAGGTTTCCTGTCCCCGCTTCCCCGTAGCGGCTGTGGGATGAAAGTTTGGAGCCGCTGTCGCCGGATTTAGCAGCGATGGAAAAGCAAAGGACGAAGAAAGAGAAGGTAAGAGCCCTGGAAACAAGAGGGTTTGTTCGGCTAGGGGTCCGAACAGATGGCCCGGCGCGGTGTCTGGGTGTCAGTGGGCAGAAGAAAGGGAGCTCCGACACGGTGACAGTTCCCAGACAGACAGGCTGCTCACCATCCTGCAGGATCCATCTGAAAAGCAGTTCACACCGAGCTGCCATCTCACTGCCATGCAGCCTCCCTGCTCCACTTCCCTGCTCCACTTCCAAGCCTCCAGGCTGAGGATGCCTCCATGCTGAGGGGCTACTTGTTGACTGGTAGAGTCAGGCAAGCACAAGTCACATTAAAAACCATTAGTAGCTTTAGAGCTGCAGGGCAACAGGAATCAATGTCCTTATTTAACAAAAGGAGTTGGCAAGATGATGCTAATTCATCTGTATGGCATCTTTCAATAACAAAGTCAAAAAGACATTGACACAAAATATAGAAGCGATTCCAGTAAAATAAAGAAACACAAATAAGTAGGATTAGGATGAGTAAATATAATAGAAGTTAAAGGGATAGTTCACCCAAAAAAAGGAAAATACACTCATTATCTACTGCCCACTTTGCCGATGGATGGGTGGGTGAAGAGTCCACAAATGACTTTTGGAGTTTAAGGGGTAAACAGTGTTGCAGGTAAATTCAATACAATTGAAGACATTAGTGACTTATCTTCAGACGTAAAGAAACAACAGTAAGAACATAACCTGCCTCCATACTTCTCATGTGGTGTCCTCCAAGTGTCCGTAAAGCCCAGCATTCATATTCAACTGTAAACTGTGTCATTTACACACTGCTTTAGCCTAAATGTCCACTGTGGTCCACGCACAAATACAGCTGCAGAGGAGGATAACATAGTGGTGAGTGGACAATGAGTGAATTTTCATTTTGTGGTGAACTATCCCTTTAAAGATAATTACAGTGCAGTTACAGTAGAGAGCAAAACTAAACGGGATCAAATATAGTTTACAGGACTACAGGATACCACAACAGTAGATATATAGTCTGGATTTGAAAGCACTGAGAGCGGAGACTTTATTCCAGAAAAAACGAGTAATAAAAAATTAAATCAACGCTACAGCAGACAAACAAGAAATCATGAAAGCAGGTGTAACAGGGAGTTTCAGGAATTGATTTCAACACTGATTGTGTTTAGAATGTAGATTTATCAGTGTTGGTGACAATGTTGAACGATAAGTAGCTTCAGTAATAACCGTGACCCTTGTAAAATAGTTGGTCCACCAGGGAGCGAGGTGACTGGATGTTTTGCACTGTAAAATGTCCCAGTCAGTTTGTATCTAAGTCCCAATTCTTCACAAATCTAATGTCAGGTCCTGTATCAAGATTATTCATTCATGCCAGAAATACGCAAAACATATTTTCTCAGCATTGACCACAAAAGTCTAGAGTCAGTTGAGATATGTGTTGTGACAATTTGCAGGAAATGTCAGTGTAGAAAGGCCAAATGCACCTCAGAGATAATTTGTAAACAGTTTCTCTGGAGCTTGAACCAGGACAACTGCCAAAAAATCATATTGTCATATTTCCGAATTGTGTTTTAATCCAACAATTCAAATATTCAAAAACTTTCTCCATTGTGAACATTGAGTACTATTCTGTTTTAAATAATTGTAAAAACCACAACACAATTTTGGTTGATTCCCTTTCTTACATTTGAGAGACTTAAGGATTGATCGGTTTATGAAGGAAAATAAGCATTCAGATGATTCACCTCTGCCAAGGAATTTGTTTTCTGCCCTGTCTGTTTGTTTGAAATTCACCAGGATCGCACAAAGACTACTTAACAGATCTCAATGAAACTTGTTAGAAGGATGGGACAGGTGCCAAAAAAGATTTCTTAAAATTTCGGTCACGTCCTTAGTGCATTTGTAGATATTGAGTTTTTTGATTTCATTCACAAATTCCCCAGTGAATAATGCATGAATCCTCAGGAAAAAAAATCCAGCAGACTTTTATTACGAGTTCATAAAAGTTCATAAAAATATATTTATGAGTTGGGACTTGATTGAATTTAATAGGACTGGCTGGAAGCGGTATGCGCTCTGCTGACTAGTACTCTAGTTCATCACTGGAAGGGTGATCAGAGAGTGTATAAATCCCCCGATGCTAAAGCCCTATCTCAACATGTTAAAGAAAGTAAAAAGGTCCGTCCCTTTGTGTGGATATACGCCCAATGAATGGGTTCATGCCTCACCACTCCACAAAATGTCATGGGAAATCGGTTTAGTATTTATTGCCTAACCCTGTAAACTAACCAGCACACGAACAAACACCAATTACAGCTTATTTTGAAAGACAAACTAAGTATTATGTCTGTATTAAATCTCAGAAACATTCCTATCAGTTGAAAAACAAAGCGCTAATCACATCCGAGGGTATATTAGCTTGAAAATATAACCACAACAATTTATTAAGAGAATTATTATATTAGAATAGTAATCTACTGATAGTTGTCTATTAACTCAATTATTTGATCAACAGTAATATCAGCTGGACTCTAATTCTTTCATTCAGCTAATCAGAGCCATTCCATTACATAATAATAAACATGTTATCTTTAGTCTTAATCCCTGACTTCATACTTATACTCATAGTAATCATATTATCAGGTACACTTGCTTCATATTCTGCATGTGATTTCATCTAATAGCAACTAGTTGTCTCAGCTCATCACCTACAACATGACTCATATTAAAAGAACAGAGGTTCACTTTCAGGGCCACAATTTCCTCTCGCTCAGGTATTCAGCTGCACAGTTTATGTCTGTGTCTCTGTGTTGTTCTCCAGGAATGTACTCCCTTTGACCTGATCTGAAAAAAGGGGCTGGGAATAGTAAGACAGGAGACAGGGGAAGTGTGTGTGTGTGTGTGTGTGTGTGTGTGTGGTGTGTGTGTGTGTGTGTGTGTGTGTGTGTGTGTGTGTGTGTGTTTGTGTAATCTTGGAAGGACTTGAACAGGATATTCATGTTGTGTTCCTGTCTTTTTTGTGTGTGAGAGAGAATGGTGTTCCTCCAGCTTGAACTTTTCCTGTGCAAACTCATGTTCAGGGAGCCTAACATTATTTTTCTATAAAGTATTATTACGTGTGTGTGTGTGAGAGTGTGTGCGTGTGCACTCTAATGTTCAAGCCAGCAAATACATATCTATTATTGTGTCAGCAATGACAAAAAAATAACAAGCTGTCAGTGGGAACGTCCTGCTGAGTGACTTAGTGCCACTTATCTTGTCAACAGTCTATCGTACTTCTCACTGTGTGTGTGTGTGTGTGTGTGTGTGTGTGTGTGTGTGTGTGTGTGTGTGTGTGTGAGTGTGTGTGTGTGTGTAAGTGTAAATAAGCTGCCACAGACATATACACAGACCATGTGACACAACAAATCAACATGAGCTTAATTTAAGCTGCATTACAAAGTCCCAATACAAATTCATGTCAGGGCAATTTAGTGACTCAACTGGACAATTTGCAGTTTTAGTATAACATTGATTTATTTGTTGCTTTTAGAGAACAATGTCTTATTTCCCACTGTGTTAAATGGGAACATGAGATTGCCACTAGATTTTTAAACTACAAATAAGAGTTTCCATGTGGCATTTTATTTTATTTTTTTGTATATGCCCACAGATTTTAATTATGACTTTCTGCAACAATCTCACAACAGCAGACAAACCATTACATTCAAATTGTCATATACATGTGAGCAGTGATCAGAGCTGAGGCTGAACTTTTTTTGTGCAGGTGTCCAGAGCACAGGTGGGAGAGTCTTCCCTGAACAATACATATTCATATACTGCTGCATGTATTCACTTAACCTCACCTTTTCAAAAGAATTCAAAAGAATGTGTCCGTCTCTTTGCATGTCAGCCACAACCAGCCTGCTCCAACATAGATCCTCCAGTATATTTATAATTCCAGCTCTCTTAAAGTTACTGAGCCATTTTCCTCAACTAAGCCTTGTAGATCAGTTGTTGTTTTGTGAAGTTTGATATCCAGAGGGAGAGGTGGTGGTCTAGTGGCAGAAACTTGGATTATGGGCAGAAAAGGTCTCTGGTTCCCTCTCTGGTTCGACTCCACGGAGAGACAACAAAAGACGAACCTGGATTGATCTGCCCAAAAATCCAAGAGTCTGTTTAGACCCTGTCTAGTGCCCCTGAGCAAGGCACCTTACTCCCCCAACATCTGCTCCCCGGGCGCCGTACATGAAGACCCTGTCTAGTGCCCCTGAGCAAGGCACCTTACTCCCACAACATCTGCTCCCCGGGCGCCGTACATGAAGACCCTGTCTAGTGCCCCTGAGCAAGGCACCTTACTCCCACAACATCTGCTCCCCGAGCGCCGTACATGGTCGCTCACTGCTCTGTGTGTCCTTCACCAGATGGGTCAAAAGCAGAGGTTAAATTTCCCTACCTGCATGAGTGTGCCTGTGCATGTCTGTGCATGTGTTTGGGACTAATAAATGCATCTTAATCATCTTAATCAAGTGAACTGCGAATGCTGTTGTCTGATTTCAGAATAAAGGTCTAGGACTGCCCTCACTAAACCATATTTACCATTAAGCAAACACAGAATGTGGTGCAGCATCTGCAGTAGCTTAAACATCAAGAGCTGCATTATCTTGACGATCCAACTTTGGTCAACACCTACTCAAAAATATTTTAGAAAATTAATAATTTCACAAGTGGCAGGTCTAGTTCCCAGATCCTTCAGCTAATGGGGGATTTATTACCTCGGCCCTATGTTTCTAAATGTGGGTGTGTAAGTGGTACATGGCAGCAGCAGGTACAATCAGGAGTTTGATTGTAGAGAAATTATTATGGCTGAATATTTTTCGGACAGTGTTAAGAAGCACTTGGCACAAGATGGCCATTCCTACTGTTTTGAGCAGGAGTATACGGACGAAGAGCTCCAGCAAATTGATTTGTGAGTGAGGAGAGCGAGAGAGAGAGAGAGAGAGAGAGAGAGAGAGAGAGAGAGAGAGAGAGAGAGAGAGAGAGAGAGAGACAACAAGCGGAGGAGGGACAACAAGCTGCTGAGCGGTTCCCAAGCTCTGGAAACCGATGATGTTCCTGTGGGTGCTGTGACTTTATGCCCACAGAGGAAGAATGTTAAAAAGAATGCAAAAAATACTTTAATGGACATTTTGTGGACTACTGCTGTTTGCCCCATAAGATTACACTGTGGCCACGGCTGTGTTGAGACTGTAGAGAGGATCTGCTGGAGAGATTCTAAACGTTTTACACGTACCAGTAATGTAAATACCAGAATTACTATTTAAGTAAAAGTAGTATTTGTGCACAGTGTATACATACTCTGCAACATGTCAAGTCCTGCATTCAGAACTTTATTTGAGTTAAAGTAAAGGAAGGAAAATAGACTCAAAATGTCAAATATCAAAGTCTTCACTATGCAGAACTCACTACTTTGTTGACTTCTGACTGACCTAATTTATAATAACATGATAATTTATGAGTCGACTTTATTTTGTAGGATTCATTTGAAGTGGCAAATAGAGTAAGTAAAAGATTAATTGGGTGGAGTGAAAAAAGGGCATTACTTGCTTTGAAAAGTGTAAAGTAGAAAGTGAATAATTACAAGTACTCAATCTTGTACTTAGCTACAGTACTTAATTAGATATATAGTTCTTATTTACTTTCCTCAACTCCAACTGTGCTTTTGTGGAGACATGAAGCGACACAGTGGTTTAAGGAGAACCAATCACCCTGTCTGGACCTTTAAACTGAGCCATTTGTCAAACATGGAACAAATCAGTCAATGCATCAAACTCCACTCTCATATTTTCCACTTTCCACTTTAACTCACTGATGCATGTGCACCGATTGTGTGCAGGTGCTTCCTCATTGGTTCCAGTGTACTCAGAGTTCTGTTTAAAAAACACAAATGTGTACACACCCACACAAAAGGTAATATGAGTTACTGAGGTCCACACTAATGTCCCCACAATGAATGTTCTCCTGTTCGATAGTAATAGGATTAGAGCTTTACATCTTTCGATATGTTGCTTTCTTTGTTTACTTCCGCACAACGCAGCCCTGGTTACATGTTAAACAAGCTCTGCCTTATATCACGCCTGTTATATTTGTGTTTTATATCGACATGATGCGTCCATTAATAGCGATGGCACCTTTTAGAGAGCAGCTGTAGAATTGGCATTTCCAGAGGACTGTGAAAAGTGTAAATTGGCTCCATGGATCAAACCCTACTGTGTCATAGTTCCCCTCAGGGATGCAACCAACAATAAGGACACTGATGTCAGGTTGTCAACGTCCTTTTTATGGACAACCAAAGGGCTTTTAGGCACGTTGAGGGGAGTTGACAGCTGTTCCTCGTATTTTAAAATTCTGTAAATTTACTTTTAAGCCAGGGCACAACAATCCCATTATAAATCCACATTTAAATTCATTAGACTCTTTTTATATGAATGTGGACACCCTCATAAATATCAGTTATCGAAACATGTCTGATCCAGATCCTCTCTGAATTATTCTCTGAGAATTCTGTGAAATTGTTGACAAACACCCTACCTCATGTTAAATGATTTGGGTTCTTTCCTGACCCCCTTCCAAGTGTTTCGTGGTAATCAGTCCTGTAATTTTCGCATAATCTTGATCACTTAGTAGCAAACAGAAAAAGAAATGGAGATGGAACCATAACCTACTTGGAGGAAGTAAACATAGCTGTAGAAATCAGTGTGTCTCAATCAGACTCGATCTTGCACAGTGGGGCCTTGGAGACACTATGTATGGGAAAATAAATGAGTCTGTAATTGAATATATTTCCTTTGGAGAGAACTGTGTATGACTTGGGTTTAAACATCAATATATAAAGAGACGGTGACTTTAACAAGAATTGAGTTATTTGATAGCAGAGCTTTAATGCATTTAAACTAGGGCTGAACGATTTGGGGAAATAATCTAATTGCGATTTTTTCCCCCAAATATTGCGATTGCGATTTAATAGGCGATTTTTTTCATTTTACCCCACCCCCCCCCAAAAAAAATACCCCGTAATGGGTGATTTAAATATGACCAACACAATATTAAATACATTTACTGTACAATAATATAATCTGTAACGTATTTCGTTACATTAACTAATCTGAGTAACGTGTTCTGAATACTTGGATTACTTCCACATTGAATTGAATTTTATAAGTGTAGGAATACGGCGTTGTTATAGTCAGCGGAGCAGCAGCAGTTTAAGCTCTGTGTCCGCGGATGCAGCGGGCCGGCTGGATAAAGGGCAGCTCGAGGAGCAGCAGCTCCGTAGATTCCCGTTCATGTCCGGGTGGTCGTGCAGCGGTGTGGAGGCGCCGGGCCTCAGCAGGAACAGCCCCATGCTGAACACCTCCGTGTCGCAGATGTGCGTGTAGGTGACCGGGGGGCTCTGGAGCCCTGCCGCCCCGGAGCTCGGCTTGCTTTAGCGGGGAACGATTTTCAGGTCCGCCGCCCGCCCCGCGGTCACCGTCGAGACGAGCTCGCTCTGTGTGTCCGCCCCGTCGGCCGAAGACGTTAGGACCCTGTAGGTGATACAGGCGTGCTTCGCTAACTTCTGGATCAGAGGAGTTTTGTGGTCCCGCGGCACTCTTACCGCGGGTGAGGACAGCAGCCCGGTGCCCTACTCTCTTTCGCATGTTTAAATCGCGCACGTTGCGATTAGAAAATCGCGTTTTATCAAATCGCAATTACATCGCAAATGCAATTAATCGTTCAGCCCTAATTTAAACGTGTACGTAATGTAACAGAACAAATAAATAGGATATGAATTATCAAGCAACACTTTTTAGAGACTTTACTTTGTGTGCCCTGGACTGAATCCATTCACTGCTACAGTCCCTGTTCCAAAGGCTGTGGCAAGATCAGTGACAAAAATCAGACATTAATCTCGCTATTAACAGACGGCCGCTTCTGATTGTTTCCAAATGAGTCCCGTTTCCATCTGTCAGAGGCATAGTGTACTTGATTAAAAAGGCCATGAGTAAAACAGAGGGCACTGAGGCAGCACTCACTGTGCACCAGGAGTCACTTGATGAGCCAAGATGGAGGAGCTTAATGTGTCATTTGCTGCGGGAAGTCTCATGTACATAAATAACAAGTACTAAAGAGCTGCTGTGTTGATAGGGATTTGTCCTGCTCTCCGACCAGTAGAAGAAATCATACAAGTTGTTCTGGATCACTTGTTGTAAATTATGTTCCGACTCTGACTGACTGTGTTTACAACAGTCTAATGCTGCTGCTGCTGCTGCTGATTATGTTTGCAGCCAAAGTACAACTAATTTCCTTTATGTAATTATTTTTAACACCTGCATGCATCTGTCCCTTTAACCTCACACAGCTTCTTTGCCTCACATCTCTCCTTTTTGTACTTGGCAACCGCCCTAGTGGGAGCTGCCCAACGTAAATATAAAAAGGCTTAAACTTTGGGCATTTTCTTGCCTCTCACTCAAAACTCTCTGTTGAAGTTTTAGGAATCCCTCCAGGCTGCATATTTGAAGTGTGTATACAAAGATTTAAGTGTGTTTTTCGTGTGTGTGTGTGTGTGTGTGTGTGAGAGAGAGGGAGAGGAACAGAGAGGTATAATGAAGGCCTTGGTGTAAGCTCTGGTGAAAGGACAAATTTGGAAACACCAGATCAGGGAGGGAGGCAGCGCCTCAATGTTAAAGCTACAGAGAGCTAACCTCAGTGTGCACATTTTACACAAGGTTTCAGCGGGTGTGACAGTGAGAGGAACAGAAACCCTCATCTGACTGTCTGAGTCGCTGTCTGACTTTCCTCTTCTCTCTCTCCATCTCCCTGAGGGATTTGAGCCGTTACCACCGAACAGAAGAGAAGACTGCACGCAGCAGTTTGGTCCCATTTGCCAGTGACTCCAGTATCATATCATGCAAATGAGGCTGCTGCAGTTTCTCTGTCGTCCCTGGTAGAGTTCTGATGGCAATAAGTCATCTTTATGAAAGCAGCCGTAAGCACATTCACAATCCACACTTCAACCCGGTAGTGATGACAGATGCGCTTGGAGGCATGTTTCTGGTTTGGTGCTCCATGTATCCCATCTGGGAGAACATGATATCTCAGGAACGCCTAGGGAGTTTCTTTAAATGTGGCATTTTGATTGATTGATCTTGACTCATTTGATCAACCTGACCTTTGTAGCTTACTGGCACAGAATACATGGCACCTCGTGCTCCTGCGGTAAGAGGGCAGCTCCCCCCTTTGAGTGACAGCCTATAGCACTTAAGTAGGGCTGAGTATTGGTAAAGATCTGCGATACAATAGGTATCATGATGCAGGGGTTGGATTACATGTGTCACAATAAATTGCGATACTGTAAGCAAGGCTATATATTGCCATTACTTCTAACTTTAGGAAGACCACTACAGTATTAAAGGTAGTCTATGTAAACATGTTTTATCCCAATTTGTTGAAATCTTCCTTACGTCCTGATAGCCATCAATATGTAAAGTTGTCTGTCTCACTCGTAGGACTGTGATAAACATGACCAATCATTTCATTCTGATGGAACAAAATGATCTGCTGGCGAACCTGTCTGTCACTAACTGACCAGCCTGCGTGCACCCTTCCTGTGCTGCAGGGGATCGAACCACCTTCCTTCTAGTTAATGTACGACCCTCTCTACCTCCTGAACTGCACAGCTCAGTTTGTTCCTGATGAGTGACTGTTGACGAATGTTGATTGATTGATGGAGTGATCATTTCAGCTGAAGTTACAAGACATTCAACCAATGTCTCTCTCTCTCCTTTTGTCCTCCTCTCCCTTCCATCTACTCCTCAGTTCTCCCTGTTTGGTTCTCGCTCCAGCAGCAGGACCACCTCCAACCCTCCTTCTTCATCCTCCTCCTCTTCGTCCCCTGTGATACCTTCAGCAGCAACACTGAAAAGGGTGGAACGACCAACGGGCTGCAGCCCCTCCGGCCTGAGCAAAGCCGAATTCCTGGAGCGCGTGCGTCGCAGTAACCAAGCGTGCCAACAGGGGGAGTATGGGCTGGCTGTGCGTCTGTACAGCGAGGCCCTGACCGCTGACCCCCAGAACTGTATCCTCTACAGTAACCGCTCGGCGGCCTATCTCAGACTGGGTCAGTACAGCACTGCTCTGGATGACGCAGTCAAAGCTCGTCTCATCAACCCCAAATGGCCCAAGGTAAGAGTTTGCTGATAAAACACACTCCAATGACTGGGAAATGCATTTTATTCATTAGAAGAGTGGATGTATCCATTAAGTGGATGGTTAGATGGATGTGTAGATGGTTTCGTTACTTGTCTGCTTCTCTAAATCATCTTACTAATTTTAATATATGTATATACTGAGGAGTAGACATGTAGCTAATCATAAACCCTAGGTGGATCGTGGTGGTGGAACATGATGGTGGTGGCAGCTGATCATGGACTATAACAACAAGACTGCTTATTATACAATAGGCCTACTCACATATGGTTTTGTATTTATATAGCGCTTTTCTAGTCTAGATGACAACTCAAAGCTCTTTACAGTACGACATTCACCCATTCACACACACATTCATACAGTGCATCTATTAGCAGCACTTTGTTCTATGAGGGGCAATTAGGGGTTCAGCATCTTGCCCAAGGAGACTTCGGCATGCAGATGGGGAAGATGGAGATCGAACTGTCGAACTTTCGGTTGGAATGCGACCCCTCGATCCCTCAGCCACAGCCGCCAATACATATCTACCTTTACATATATATATATACATATGTATACATGCCACTGCCCTTCACAAACGGAGACATTTTACAGTGCTTTTGTAGTAGACTGCTTAGCTTAAGCTAGTTGTTCCTAATAAACTGCAATCTTTTTTAATCTCTATATCAAAACATAGAAGATTGATTATTGGAGGTTAGTTGCCATCACTTCATGGTTTTAACCTTTTTAACAAGTCAGTCTAGGTCCAGTGATGTGAGGGAGAAAGAGTCGTGTTAAAATGTGCAGTGTTTCATATTTCCACATTAACCAGATAATTAGATACACCCGAAGACAGTGGACTTTTGACATCTACCACCACAGTAAGCAGTGAGGAAGGTGAAGGCTGGCGAGGGCAGAGAGTCTTCTATATCCATTCAGAGTGGGAAGTAAGCAGGCCTGAGACTGGGTCTTGCCAGGCTACCTCTGTCTGGACAAGTGGGGCCCGGCGAGCTCCACTCTACTTCCTTTCTCTGTGTAAGAGAATGGACGGAAGTGTTGTTTGGGTGTGTATGTGTGTGTATGTGTGTGTGTGTGTATGTGTGTGTGGGAGCGCTTCGCACGGCTGTTATTTTGTTTTCCGAACCCTGGCCAGGCCTTGGCCTGAGTTTGGCACTTAAAGACAATAACAGAAGCAGCATTCCTTATGTGTGTGTGTGTGTGTGTGTGTGTGTGTGTGTGTGGCTCTTACAGTGGCGGTGTCATAGCATTGGGCTTGCTGCAGCATTCGACGTGGGTTAAAGACAAGGTCGAGACTAATGAACTACCAATAAGAGAGGGTCTCTGTGAGACGGACGTTTACTTCTGCTTGAGCTCTCTCTTTCTGCTCTTCACCCAGTCTCCTTTGCTCTCTCCTCTTTTCTTCTTTTCTGTTTTGCCTCCCACAGTTTGTCCCATTGCTGCCCCCATAGACTTTTCTGTTGGCACAACAGGCTCAAACACACACTTGCTGTATCCCACACACACAGACACACACACCGACCAACACAAAGCACGACCCGGTCATGGGAACAGAGGGGTGTAGCTTGTCAAAAGTTGCATAAGTCTGTAGGCTTATCAGGATGACAACACTGTACAGAAGCAGAAAACTTCTGTGCATTTTGATGTTGTTTTCTTGTTGTGTTCCTGTGCAGCTTTATCATTTTGTCGTCACATTCAGTGCAGAGCTTTGAGAAAAGCCTTTTGTTTCTTTGTGATTCAAATGAAGTCACAGACTGCGGCAGGAGCGAGAGCCTTTCTCTTGACTCACTCTGAGTGTTTTCCAAAGAAAGACCTGACTATTTTGTGTATGAATGTTTGCTGTCATCCGCACACTCGCTCTGTGTGTTTGTGTGAAGTTGTTCAGTTCTTTCAAAGAGGCTTTTTTCTTTTTACCCCCGCGCCGGTGCATTTATTCAGATTCCTAAGTCTGCAGCAGGCTGGGAAACGTCTGCTCCTGCACACAAGCTGCTTCACTCTTTGGTCCCTCGGATAAAGACGTCTGTTTGCTCCTCTCGGATCCAACAATAGAGGCGCAGCAGCAGAAGCAGATCTGTGGCTGCATCAGGTTTAGGATAAATTGTCTTAGAATTGACTCAGTTTTGGGATAATTCACCCTCTTTAAGGGTGCATGGGAGAACCAAAATCTCACTACAAGGTCCATCTCCTTGCAGGGTTGATTTGAGCAGGAATGGGCAATGTGGCCAAAAAATGTATATCAAGATTTTCACATCAACAGATATCAATAATTCTCATGATAAATGTCACATTATAAATTGAAAAAGCCTGTTTTCTGCTCTTGAGTGAAGGTTGGGGGTTAACATTGTTCAGTATGAGCATAGAATGACAAACACTTGATAAACAACAAAACATTTTCTAAATCTGAGGTAAATAAATATCAAATATACTTCCACTGTGCTTACACAATGCAAAAGTACTATATCAATATATGCTGAACCCTTGCTGTATTGCTGAGTGTGAGAAAAATGTGTCTTTAAAGAGCTTGATCAGATGTTAAAAGATGTTAAAAAGCATTTAAGAACTGAGCTGTAGAACTAGATTTAGGTGATGTTCCTCTGGGGGTTCGTCACTGCAAATCTTAAAATAGTTTCAGTTCTATGCGTCCAGGCTTATGGATATTAAAAATTTTTTTTTGGATTTACATCACTGAACAGTCAATATCTGTGATTTATTGTTCAACTAAATAAGACATTTTAAGATTTCCCCTTCAGATTTTTCTTTATTTGAGTTACTTTTATCCAGCAAATAATTAGTATTCCCATCAGGAAATATAGGAAATATACCAATTAGGTTTCGTGTAGGTCAATAACAATAATTGTTTCTTGCTGATTTTGGTTACTTTGCTTAATTCACACACTTCTCTGGGAACTGCAGAAGAAAACTGTTGACGGACTGTTTTTAAAGTTAGGACCTGGTCACAGATAAGCAAATGTTTCAGAGTAAACCATTTGCCTCCCGTTCACTTCTTATCTGTGCGGGCGAGGGAGTGAATAAAACATTTGATTCCTGTGGCGAGGCAAATCGCAGGCACACTGGTGTATCTTTGACCCTGCCCTTGTGCTGAGCCACAAGGAGGCTTTTCTGCTAAATCAATTATAATGCTGACTTTTTTTTTACAATGTAGTGATCACCACAAACATAATTCTCCTTCTCTTTCATAACTCTAGAATAGAGCAGGATTCTCAGGGACAAATATGTCCAACTCTAACTCTGTATTGAAAGAAACAGGAAAAAAATTAAAGGAAGCAAGAAAATATGTATTTTTGGGGGGAGTTGGGTGAACTGAGCCTTTAATCGTGTGGCTGTAAGTTAGAAGTTACCGAAGCTGTTCCTAAATATCCTGCTGAGGGAGTTGTAGCTGGAATCAGTGCAGATCATCAGTTAGCGTTCCATGGGCTCTCTGCTCTGAAGTGGAAGCCAACCAGATGGCAGCCAGCTACGCCTGTTTACGCAGAGGGCCCGTGGAGCTGGCCCCGCACCGCTCAGGCTTCCCCTGTCATTACCCAACTACTCTGCAACCGCACGTTGCAAAAATATTACTGACATACGTGCAGAGAAAGCGAGGAGCCTTTAAGCGGGTCGCAGGACCTAAAATGGCCTGTTTGGGAAGGTTGGCCACATGACAGAGGTTATATTATAATGTGATCCAAGCAGAGGAAAAGATTCAATTTCCTCATGTTCAAGTTCCTCCCAGGTTGGACGAATTTAAGATCCCATGACCTGACCCGGGACCGTGTTGATGTGACGGTAATGTTCTCTGTGGGGTTTGGGCTCCATGTGAAGTTGTGTCATGGAGAACTCAGTCTGGGTCAGTAGGGTAATCCATGACTTACTGCAGACCACGTGAGGAGAGAGGGTTCCTCCAACAGGGAGATATTTCACTGTGTGTGCTCCACTTCTGCTTCTCTCTGGCAAGGGTGGTCCCCGCTGGTC
Source organism: Pseudopleuronectes americanus (assembly GCA_038501795.1). Taxonomy (NCBI): domain Eukaryota; kingdom Metazoa; phylum Chordata; class Actinopteri; order Pleuronectiformes; family Pleuronectidae; genus Pseudopleuronectes; species Pseudopleuronectes americanus. The sequence continues at coordinate 2,491,625 of CM076733.1, read as the reverse complement.
AGTTAAACTTCTCCTTGGGAAGAATTATGGCGGCAATGATTTGTCACTTAAACAACATGCAAATACTCTGATAATTGATTGATTGTCTGAGTCACTCACCAGCCTGTTAAGTTGGGACTTTAGCAATCCTTTTTAAGATGTCCGTTTGAGTTCTGGGATACTATGATTAACAGTTTGAATCACGAGTCAATAGACAGAAACAGATTATTTAATCAAATTACTGTCGTAGTTGTCTAATCAAGAAAAAGTATCATATGTGAAGCTTTTGCTGCTTTTCTGTTCATTTTGTTTCTCGTTAGTTGGACCCAATACGGCGTCCGAAGAAGTTTTCCACAGTTATTTCTTATAACTTTCATAGAAAAAACAATAAATCAATAAATAAGTTCATTAAGAAAAACTCAACCGATTAATCAATAGCTGAACAGAAATGAAAACCTATTTGCTGCTCTTCTCAGATAAATTGATGGCAATTTTTCACAGTTCTCTTACATTTTGTACATAATAGGATTAATCAGTAAATCCACAAAATAATCAGGAGATCATTTAGTAAAAGACACATTTCTTCGTCGCAGCCCAGCAGAGATAAGATATTACTGTTCAGTGTTTTGGGTATTTTTGGTTTTTCATTTATTTTTCAATTGCCATTCCACAAAAATTAATAAGCTGATTAATAACAGTTGACAAGCATGTGTTTTACTCATTAAGGTAATCTCATCCAACTATTACGTAATTACCCAGATAATTGCACATATTGAAATCTTTAGATCTGCTCCAACAAAGTACAGGCATTAAGTGTTACACATTTAAAAACTGATGATGATCATCCGTGCTCACAGTGAAACAAACACCCTCTGCAAATTTGTGCCAATAATGTGTTTTTGGCTCCAGAATACGAGTCTTCCCGTCGACACTTGGGATGTTTCTGTGGAGGGAGGTAGTGTTTATATTTTCTGTTTCTGTTGCTGCAACAAGAAAAAGATGTGCTTTATTTTATTGGTCTGTGATCTTCAATGAATTTCCACAGATAATGCACTGGTTAGGTTATTTGGTGCCATTTATAAAGACAAAGCTCAAAGACACTCATGTAGGTAGGATTTATTTAGTTGTGTTTATTTTTTGTTGTATTGCTCGAGCCCTCGTTTAATCTCCACTCATTTATTACTTTTAATTCTATATTATTTCTTTTTAGACATATTTCCGCTGACCTGCTGTGCTCTGACTCTAGGCGTGTCTTGTTACACTGCAGTCAGTTGGAATTACAGGTTCTGGATTGGTTTCAGTAGGGCCGGGCACATAATTACTTCTCAGGCTTTTCAAATTAAAAGGTGAACTAAAAGCAGCATCTTTTTAAATGTTCTCATTCCTCGGATGCTTTTGTCCAAAGTGAGTGACACAACAAAAAGCTTCTGTGGAGCAGGAGACCTTGAAGTCATTACTAAATGCTAAATCGGTTCAGTTGAGGAGACATTTACAAAAAGTAAACTAGTAAGGCATGTATATGTTAAAGCCGTTAACAGATATATAAACGCCTGATGTTTTGTGACAGATGAATATTGTATTTGTGTCTTTTCTTTTCTTCATTATCTTTTTTTTTCATCAAAAACAACCTGCAGATAAATTTGCAGTATTGAAATCTTTGTAGTTTTCTTTTTTGGTACCTGTAACATCCATCAATCATTTACTGTTCCTTGTAAAATAACATAACTAAACGCACACAAACACTTGGCAGCGACCAACACACATATGAAAACTCCATCAGCTTTCTGTGTTACAGATGCAGTGCCCATATCCAAAGAACACTCCCCCTGCTTTACACCCTATCATTATCTCCAGATTACACGCTTCTTCCAGGAAATCCTGTGGGAGTTAAAGGATCTGCAAAATAAAGCATCACCAGGCCTGAAAGTTGAGACGTCATGAAACACCGATTTTCGGAGAGTGGCCACTAGAGCGCAGCACTGACGCACCGGGAAACTACCTGGTCCCAACCACAGGGAGAGCTCAGGCATAACTTTTCCTTTGTTACAGATCTCTCTTGAGCTGCATCACATGAGGCTTTGCAGCTCACAAGCACGCACTATCCATGTGACCCTACCCAATCTGAAAGGCTATTCCCACTGCTGCAGAGACAGAACGGAGCATTTTGCTTTATTTGCTGCTCTGTCACCTGATGGAAGTGTAAATTGTTGTATGTTAAAATGATCACGCTGCCTCCTCTTTTCCTGTCTCTTCTTTCCTTACACCTTATCGCTCCCATTAGCAGCAGCAGCAGCAGGGCCAGACGAAGCCACTGTACCTCACCGCTTCCCATCTGTAAAGGAATTTGATAACATGTCTGGAGAAAAATGCATATCAGCAAATATCCTGCTTCACACTCTCTCTCTCTCTCTCTCTCTCTCTCTCTCTCTCTCTCTCTCTCTCTCTCTCTCTCTCTCTCTCTCTCTCTTTCTCTCTCTCTCTCTCTCTCTTACATACACACACAAACACACACGCACACACACACACAGACTTAACATTAACACTCTTGCTCGGAGTGGAGTGGGCCTAATTGCTTGGTATTAATTCAGGAGATATGCTCCTACTTCTCTCAGTGTTCATATACTGCTGTAAGACATCTGCTCGCACACAGACAGACTCACACTCTGCTGTCTCAGCAACCATCCCGAGCTGCTGGAATCTCCGCTTCTTCTTCTTCTTTCTTTTTTTTGTCCGTTTCTTTATCCTCCCTCTGCGTCCGTCTCTCGTGCTCACAGTTTGGCGCCTCAGCTGTCTGTGCAGAGAGAATTGCACAGGAGGGAGAAAGATAACAGCAGTGGGAGATAATGAAAGAGTGACTTGAACATGGGGCGGCTGATATCAGAGAGGGAATGACTCAAAATGGGACACAGGATGAGGATTTACAGTCACAGCTTCAAGCATTAAATGACCAGAGCACAAGCAGCTCCCAGAGATGAACTGTGGGTCCTTTGGTACATGATTCTTGCACTGCTGAAGTGGTGTCACCATATTCCCAGCTGTCGTTTACTTTTACTGACGTGATTCAAGAGATTGCTACACTCGGAGAGCTTAAACCTCTGTCAAGCCTGATAGTCCACTTTATTACAATATTGCTTATACATGTAGTGAGATCAGATGTATGCAGATCAATATACCGATAAACACCAAATTTCAGTTGTTCATATAAGCTGATTTTTTGTCATAAATATCTCAAAGAAATTCAATTCTGAATCCACACCCTTTTCTTTCTTTGTTTTTAAATGCACCAAAGACCACCATACTAATTTCACTACACCAATTTTCATACTAATCTTAAAGGTTCATCGTGCAGAATTTAGTGAGTTGCCATCAGGGGCAATGTGGGGTTAAGTAACTTGCCCAAGGACACTTCGCCATGCAGAAAGGGGGAGACAGGGATTGAACCGCAGACCTTCTGGTTAGTGGACAACACGCTCTACCTCATGAGCTGCTGCAGCATGTCATACACTAAAGTTGGAATGTGGACAAATTGGAATTTTGACCTGTTGATGAAGATACATGCAAGAATCTCTAATGTGTAATAACTCATAATGAGCGATATATCAATATCTGAAACATATGCTGCAGTAACTATTTTAAAGGTTGTTGAGACATTTGACTGTGAACTACCTCTCCTCAGCTCTGAACTCAGTCCTGTGTCTGGGGAAAAACCAGGAATACCTCAGTCAGTTGGTTCAGGATTTGGCCTTTTGCACTTGGTAAAATGTCAGAAGATGAACAAAGTCTAGATGGAACATGATAGCCTTTAACAAAATTTCACAAACAATTGATTTTGGTCTGGACCTCAGTGGTGGACCCACTGACTGAGAATACTTTGATATAAAAAGGAAGTCCAATTTGTAAAGTAAGATTACCCATATGTTTTAATTGTGACTACTGGCCCCTCATCATTATCTATAGCTCCAAGCTTTGCTTTGGGGTTTCCTGTCCTTGTTTTTGGTCTTGGAATTTCCTGGTTACCCCTCAGTGCCTTTGGACCAGAGAGGCCTCTGAGTAATAGAGCAGAAAGAAAAAAAGACTGAAAGAAGAGAGGAGAGATAAACAGCAGGAGGAATGACTCACTAATAATGGGGTATATGTTGCTATTTCCAGTCAGACGGTGAGGTTAATGAACAATCACGCATTCGAGACTCCTGTGATGTGTGTGTGGGCGTCTGTGGAGGGAGGCAGTCGTTGTTGGGCTTGAGCTTCAAAGAGTCTCGTAATGTGACGGGAGTGTGTGTAATACAAGCAGGGGTCACACCCAAGTATAATCTCCTTTTTAATGATGCCCACTTAAAAGCAGCATAAATCTGATAAGTCAATCCATCTTGTCATTTACCAAGTGGACTTTTTAAGGGTGTAAAAGCATGAAGCCACTTATCCCACTCCCACCACTAGAAGGGGGTGTAGTGGGTCATCATTGCAGATCAGTAAGGTTATCACGCTAGCTGCTCTGTATGGGCTGCTGCTTAAAAAGGTCACTGTGGATGGAGGGGAACTTTGCACTGAAACGTTCTAAGTAGGGACAAAGTTTAATCACTTAACAAAGTAGCCAGTAAGAACAAATTAGTTTTGCTCATATAAGAGAATCACAGTTTGAATTCTTCTTCTTGTCGATCGTCGACACCCGTCAACCGAGCAATAATCATTAAACTGTGAGATTAAAATGTTCTAATAGGAATGGATGCATGTTTGTGGTATTCATTTTTACATTTGCAAATAGCAGCATTTGCGATAGAACATGATCATCCACCTACAGCTGCTGTGAACGGATTAAAACTGATGAAAACAGACCAATAGGGTTCACAGTGTTTCATAAGACTTAACTCGACTGTAGCGGCTTCCATGGAATCATTTGACCTGCCACAGTTTCATCATGAGCTGGATTTTATCCATACAACCCTCAATAACATAGCAGAAGTATAACAGGTGTTTTGTGCAGTTAATTCAGTGTATAGTTTTGTACCACACTATTCGCCATGCTCTCTCTCTCTCTCTCGCTCTCTCTCTCTCTCTCTCTCTCTCTCTCTCATGGTGTTTTAGCTTTGCAAATCCTCTATTGTTTACTATATTTACTTACAACATTTTGCCCTGTCCTAAACTGACTTGTTGCAGTGGTTCATGTCACTGAGTGGTGCGGCCTGTCACTATGGCAACAGTGGTTCAAATTAAGGATTATCTTTTTCTTTTGTGAAATTGTTCTCAGGATTTACTGTATAAGCTCAGATGACTAGTGTTTGTGTGTGTGTGTGTGTGTGTGTGTGTGTGTGTATCTTAATAAGTTTGAGCATTATGGAGCATGAAATCATTTGAATCACATGAAATTCTAAATTGTGGATTGTGTGCTTGCTTAGTTTCTTTCTAAGGGGAGATAATGCTTATTTCATTTATGCAGTAAATGATACCGCCGGCTTTTACACAAAATTGTTCATTCTGTATTCCCTTTTCAAAAATGTTCTTAAAAAGATCACTATAGTGTTACTGTGCATAGAAAAACACTATTCCTTCCAATAACGTGATAATTGCATTGTTCTTTTTTATGGTTTCAGGTTTTAATCATTTCTCTCTCTTGAGAAATCTTGTTTTCTGTATATATGCAACTTCTTTAACCACTGTTCTAATGGATGAACCATCAAAGCCCTTTTTGGTTCCGGTGTAAGTTTTTCTTTGTTTTACTCTCCAGGGAAATTAATTTCTTTGAATTTTGGACTGTTGGTTAAATAAAAGAAAATTAGATGACATCACTTTGGCGCTTCTGAGGTTGTGTCTCCACTGTAACCTGGGAAAAATCTAGGTCCAGACAGCATTTTTGTTGACATTTACCGTAAATTCCGGTGTATAAGCCGCTACTTTTTTTCACAAGCTTTGAGACTGCGGCTTATACAACGATGCGGCTAATATAAGGATTTTCATAGCGTTGCAGGTATGGCCTGCCCCTTTAAGAAAGTTGTTGTGTGTGTGACGTAGTGCACCTGAGAATTGTGGGTAGGGCGCTACTGAGACGCTAGAGACGGCAGCATGAAGAACTGACTCGTTTTAAAAAGACGACAAAAGCTTTCAGAGGCAAGAAAATCAGACAGCCCGAACTTGAAAACGTTCTTGAAGACTGGGTGAACACAGAGAGCAGACGGAGGAGGTGTTTCCACCGTGCAGATCCGACTGAAAGCTAAAACAAGTTGTGGATGTTACCGGCATTTATTTAATTAAAAGTTTTAAAAAAGATCTTTCCTGTAACATCTTGCCACGTTAATATCTCATGTTTCAACGGGGACACCTGCGGCTTATATACCAGTGCGGCTTATTTATGTACAATTTCTTTTTTCTTTTAAAAATTAGCCGGTGCGGCTTATATAAAGGTGCGCTCTATAGTCCGGAAAGTACGGTAATTTGGAAGAAGTGAAACAGGACTGTATAGGGGTTTAAAGTTGGCTGGAATATCAAACCACCCCAACCACAGACTTTAACAATAGTTTATAGAAAAAGCTGAGTCATAAAGAGGCAGCAATATCAAAACAACTTTTATCTAATTTGTTGAAATCCTCTTCATGTCACGATACCCATCAACAAATAAAAACCTTCCTGCCTGCATGCACCCTCCCCCTGCTCTCAGACAGCGAGCGAGCAGCAGAAAAGTCGTCTTCTAGCAGTTGTCATTCAGTGCACTTCCATGTGTTTTGGGGGCGTGGCTTTGACTTGAGGGCCGATGGGAGGGGGTGGGATGTATCGATTGACTATTGTAGCCTGCTCTTGCTAGCTTTTCCAGGATTACCCATCCTAACTTTAATTGATAAATCAAGATAAGACTGTGCAGATGAATTAATTATGAAAATAATCAAATAAAAATACTTAAAGAGTACTTTCACTTCATTAGGATTCTGTATGCAATATTTTATCATTGTGGCACCGCTATTCTTTCATAAGTACAATATGTCAGTACTTCTTACGTGAAAAGACAAGGAGGCTAGTCACCACAAAAGTCAATCAATGTGTACAGCCTTGTGCAAGCTCTCCTCACCATTAAACCAAACACAATTACAGGCTCATCTGTTCCACAGCGACTCTGTGCCAGGCTGCCACACACGCCAGCTCCACCAGACATATGTGCCACCAACTGTCTGTCTGAGCACTCGTGCTACAGCTTCCACAAAGGGTATCAATAATAACTGTCCTACATGAGCCTGTTTATTCCTCATCTTAACAGAGAGGGGTTGAAGACTCACTCGACACAGTGAGCAGGCGTCAGAGGATTAATGAACGCAGCACTCAGCAGTTTCAAAAACAGATAGGGTTAATTCTCTCTTGTATGTTCCAGCTTATCTTTAACCCAAAAAGGGAAATTACATATTCATGGGTTTAAGTGAAACTCTCGAAAAGCCGCATGTGCTTTTTTTCCCCACTGAAGACGCAATGTAACTGGAGGAGGAAAGATCTGACTGAAATAAGGCATCAAATATCTTGAGGTAATCTAGGTAAATATTTTACAAGCTCAGGTCTCCTCCCTAGACAATTTACTGCGTAGATTAACTTATATGCTATGATATTTTAATTTATATTTACCTACTGTAAATGTCTTTGAGATATTTCCTGTCTATTTCTGTGTTTGTTTGCAACTAATGATTCTTTGATCAATTTGCAGATGTTTTTTTATGTTGCATCATTTGATCAAGGATATAGAAAATGTCCATTGCAGTATCCTGAGGCCCAAAGTTATGTCTTAGAATTTCTTATTTTGTTCAAAACCCCAAAATATTCATTTCAATGTCACAGAATATATGCCCACAACTCTGATTAATAGTCTCAGGTCTAAATTGTCCTGGTTCAAGTTTGCGTCTCTGATACATCAGGTTTGAAGGTTTCTGGAATATTATCATGTTTATTATTTGATATAAGACAGTAGTTTTGGTGTCACGTAAAAAGCCATTGATCATAGATGTGATCATGTGGTGCGGTTAAAGAACCTATGTAAAGGTTTCAACCATGAAATGAATTAAACCTGTTATTTGTTGAGACATGTATGTTTGTATGTTCTTTAGATATGACACTGGATTGTAAAAGTAGTTTCTCCGTAGTCAGAAAATCTAAAATGTTCTGTTGTTATAACTTTGAAGAATTGTCACTTTTCTTTGGACACTGGAAACTGTCTATCTTCTGGACTGCTAGTTGTAATTTGAAGACAGTACGTTGGTAATAAGGAAACTATAATAAATATTTTATGTTGGACTAAACAATTAATGGATTAAGAAAACATTGTACAGATTCATTGAATAGTAGTTACAGATATACACATACATATAAATGATTGTGAACAAAAACATGTCATTTGATGCATTCGATTTTCATTCATATGACACAAAGTATAATTACCATAATTCTCTCTTTCTTTCCATCATAATAGAATATAGTATCCTGATATTTCAGAATAATTTCTACTGTGTTTTAATCATCATTCATCAAGCAAAAGTACCAGAAAATCTCAGATTAATGTTTTTCCAATGCAATATAAATTAAAAAACTGAGTATAACTGGTCAAAACTAAACATTTGAGGATGTTAACAGAAGCTTTAAGATTATGTTTTATATTTCATTAAAAATAGGATCAGTATAATAATAAAACGTTTATTTGCAGCCCCATAGTTGATAATAAGTAAATGATTTGTACCCACAGTAATTTGCTGTTAATTGCCAATTGACGCGCTTTGTACCAAAGGTGTGAGTTTCACCGACATGTTATCAGCACCTTCTCCTCTGTAATGCTCTGCTCGCGTTAGAACCAGAGGAAGCAGAGGAGTGTGATGTCAGCTGGCTAAATATGACCTTCACAAGGGTCCCAAGGGAGCAGAGCAGGCTCAGTGTACAGCACTCCACTAACACACTCCTGTCAGGCACACCTTAGTAATGTAGTCAGAAGAGCTAAGGTTACCAGGTTTGTGTGTGTGTGTGTGTGCATAATATGCACAACTCAATATAACCTTGCCATAAGCCATTAACGTATCAAACCAGCTATTAGTTAGCTGTGAAAGTGTACCATGGAAACAAATACATCAGACATTATCCCCACACGCACACCAACACACTAACGCACACACGCATGCACACAGGCAAGCGCGCACACACACACACACACACACACACACACACACACACACACACACACACACACACACACACACACACATACTGACCTTAACTGTTCCTTTGAATACACATTTTAATTTATTACAAGCCTGGACAATGTTTGTTATTTATTTTGACATGATTTTCTCCCCCTTATAGCAATGTAATAATTACAGTGTGTGTGTGTGTTTGTGTATTTGTGTGCATACTGGGCCACTGTTGCACAGGATCAATATCGGTGCTGTGTTTTTGACTCCAGGGTGACCTGGGTATGGTGAGAATCTGATATTCAAAAGGACAATTACCTCCTGACATCCCCATCATCACTACACACACACACAAACAAACACACACACACACACACACACACCTATATACAATATACAAACACACCAAGTATTGCAGCTGCATGAACAGTATATTAAACCTGCTGCTGTCGTCTTTATCTACAACTTTGTCTGTGAAGAATAAACAACAACCTGAGATGAAAATCAAAATGGCCAAAGAGGAAGAATAACTTTGATTTCTCAAACTGTCAGAGAAGGGGGCATCAAACCTATGTAAGATTCCATGAAGTTTTGTTTTGCTATAAAACACTTTGTGCTGAAGCAGCAGTGAATTATATAATACACTTACTTTACACTTCATAGAGATAAAAAAAAAGAGACAAAGGAAAAAAAGCACATTCCATCTACTTTGTGCTTCACACCCGTCCAACTGGTGGATGTTACCGATTTACACCCCCCCACACACACACTCCTCTCCACCTGCTCTCTGCCTACAGTGTGTCTGACAACTGTGAAATGTTTCCTTTTTTCTCTCGTTTCCTCCTCTTCCTCCTTGAGTGTAAAATATGAAGACATGAAACTAGCAATTCAAATAGGGAGCTGGTTAAATGTTTAAATGTCTCTTTTCCTTAACTAATTTTATAATTATAAACATTTTCAGTAAAACAGGGCTGTGTCCCGCATCCATTCTCAACTGCGCGGATTTTAAAATCCCATTGATGCAACCAAAATCAATATTTGTATATCAATGGGCTTAATGACTAAAATTAAATTGTATGTAATATATAGAAATATTGCATTCCATTTATATTTATATTCAATATATTATATAAATTAAAACCCCTTTAAGTTAATCACTTTAGGTTTAGGCCATAAAATATCTTAAACCGTGCAAAAAAACTTATAAAAATACACGCACTAATTAATAACACCACCATTAATGAACCTCACATTTGAGGTGTTAATCTCTGACTACATATTCCTTCTAATATCAAGTTTTCCGAAGGCGTTTATTTTTGTTTTCCAACAGTGTTCAGTTTCTTCTAGCAGTCAAAGCTGAATTTATAACCTGACGGGTTTATTATTCTGTCGACCAATCACTGTTCAATACTGCCAGCGGCGCAGAGGTGCTGCCTCCTCACGCCTTGTCGATTCTTCCAGCTCTCACCCAGTTCTCAGGAGGAAAGGGATCAATGTCAAAAAGCTCTCGGATCTGTAACTAAATCAATACTTTTATCCCTAACAGCACATACATGTGAACCCAGATAAGAAGAAGACACTGTGCATACCACCCGCAGCTGGACAGATCTGATAACCAAACAGCCCCATGGTCTCATTTGATTAGCCCCCACTTTGACCCCGATGCGACCGCTCTCTCCAACAGTAACGCCGTGCCATTTGACCTCTGAACTCTTGACCTGCACTTGTGAGATTCATTGCCAAGGATGGGAGAGGATGCGTATGTATTCTCAGTTTAGTGGTAACATTGATTTATCATGTATGCAGAGGGAGGAAGGGTGGAGGTGAAGAAGGAAAAAGGAGAGAGGAACTGAAACAGCTGTTTTAAGGTCAGGTGACTTTCCAAATCAGCTACAGCCCTTTCATCTCTATTTCAATCCTTATTTAACATTAGCAAAGTAATCATTTAATAATAAAAAAAAACAGGTTTTTGGTCACCTGAGAGCAGCATAGCAAGCTGTTAAGACTGAATTATTCCTATTTGTGGTCATGATAAATGCTAAGTTCAGATTTTTTCCTCATTTTTGGTTACCACCGACTCTGAAGTATCTGGCCTGTTTTGTTCGGCTGCTTAAAGCGCTGAGAGGGAAGCAAAACCGAAACATTTTAAGCTGTAAAACCAAAACAATGAGCTTAAAGATGCCACGCACGCGTTCGTCACCTCAAGCATCCCATTTCACATTACATGTGGTCATGTGATCCACTGCTGATATAAAAGCTTTGGTTATTACTGCTTTTACATACGTGTAAAGAAAACAAACTGAGCTGTTGCTTTGAACCTTCTGGTACCAAATATGTTAACTTGAATACTGAGAGAGAAGTTGAATAACCCAAGCTAAGTGGGCATGTTGAAAAAAAAGGGGAAAAAACATTGTATGAACATTTAGAGCTAAACCTTCATGATGTGCTGCAGTGAGCATCACCCGCTCAGACGTGTCTTAAAACACGGCTCTGAGGGGCTGTTTCTCACAAATATGTCCAAAAACAGCTTGAACCTGCCTGTTGTCATAGTGATTCCTTCTCTAACAGTTTATACTCTACAATATAATGTCACTTTTTATTGTTTGTGCGCTTTTTGTAAACAGTCTATGGTGCAGAGTGAATTCCTTTTTTGCATGAAGATTTTATAGTCAATCTTTTTCATTATTACTGCTTTCTTGTTATTGTTTTCTTATATCACATGTTAAAACAATTGCACAATCTTCAGAGCCAAGTTCACAATTTTTCAAAATAAAAGCTATGGCTCGATATGAACCATAGCAGCAATAAAACAAGCGTTTTGCTTTCAATTTGATGATTAATTGCTGAAGAGGAAGTGATTCTATGAATGTTGTTGTCATGATGGAGATCAGAGATCAACTCAATGACACACACACACACACACACACACACACACACACACACACACACACACACACACACACACACACAAATACTGACTCCTAAATGTTTATCAAATTTGTATCAATATTGAACGAATCACACCAAACTTGGCACTGCACTTTCTCTGGCCATTTCCAACAGACAGAAGTGTGAAGCCAATAAGATGAGTGATTTGCGATGTGTGTTCCACATTCAGACAGAAGTTTGTGGAATAAAGGGGAAATTGCGCACAATAGCCACAGCATCATTATTTTCTATATGACAATGCAAACGTTTAGTTTTATTTCAGTACATTGAGGTGTAACTTAGATTAAAGTGTCTTTCATTATTTACGTGTTGCCTTTTTTAGTCGTAGAAACTCACATCGCCTTTCCTCCCCCTCCAGTCATTCAGTGCCGTTCCACGATGTCCACAAGACACCCAGCAGCCCTCGCTGCAATCACAGCCTCCTTCCCTCCCCTGCACCTCCCCCATCCATCTGAATGAGGAGCGCTTCTGATTAAGGAGAGCTCTCCATCAGGGTTTGCCTCACACAGAGCTTTCACTGTTGGCAAGAGATATATAATTTATCAAAGATCTTTAACTAAAGCCTCCTAATTGAGTGCCTGGGTAAAATTGGATGAGACACACTTTTACATTTGCCATGATTTGTGTGCTTCCTGCTCACACTGCACTTGACAACACAGAGGAGTCAAAGGATTATTCTGCTGCTGTGTGACTCAAGATAAACGTCAGTGCTATTCATTGATTTGCAAGAGGATTTCTCCTCACATACAGAATAATAGTGGACATATTATTCAAGTGTCTTTTTGGCAGGTATCCATTCAGTGACAGCGAATGCACCACCATCAAACTAATGAGACAAATGGAAAGAAGGCTGGTTGCGTGACAAATGGGAGACCAGTGCAAAGACAAGATCAGTCCTCTCTTACCTGTTTACTTTAAAAAGCCCTAATGTACAACAACAGTAATCTTTGAAAGATTTGTGATGGGTAAATGTTTTTGGACTTTTTGGTTATGAAACTGTGCTGCCACAGCACTTGATGCAGTGTTTCTGCAACATGTTGGAATAGGTAATACATTCTCTTGTTATATTTTGGCCATCAGAGCACTTGGATGAGATTAGAGAGGGTCGGTGGTCTCAGTTTCTTTTCTCTGGTTTACGTTTGTTGTTTGTCAGAAGTATCTGGTTTCAAACTTACTTTTTCTCAAATGTAGCATTTTTGGTGCCAAAACAAGAAGTGCTGTCAAATCAAATGCTACATATTTGACCTTTCACAGTTTTGGAAGGCTTAGAGAAACACTGTCATCCTGCTGATAGTGATATGTGTTGCTATAGAGTGTATTTGTTTTATTTCATTTGAATTTCTTCAAAACACAGTTGTTATCACAGACAAAACAAGGACAGAGCAGATAAGAAGACGTGTCTCAGAGATCAGAGAGTAGACTCTGCCTGGGCAGTGGAAGAACAGAGAAATAACAGCAGGTGAAAGACCTGCTGTGGCTGCAGAGAAGGATGAACGGTTATGACACCAGCTTGTTTGAGTGTGTGTGTCTGTGTGTGTGTGTGTTAGTGAAACAGAGACAGTGTTAGTGTTAGTGCTGACCATGTATGGTAGCAAAGATGAATGGTCTCATTTGTGCTTGGAGCCTGGAGGCCACACAGACTGAGGAGGCCACACTAAGACTTTATCTCACACTGAAACCATGTCCACACTAAATGCTGATAAATTTGAAAATGCACTTTGTGTGTCACATGGTCCTCTGTCATTACTAGTATTTTCAGATGTCCTCGTCCATGCTGAAATGTTAGAATAATATAGTAACACGCTTATCATTGTAATTTCTTCGTTTTTCTGCTCTTTTTGGTTCAAATCTGCTCCTTCATTGTAGAAAGGGAGGTGATAAAAAGATGGATGGTTCTGATTACAGATAACGAGTCCTCCAAATTAAACATTGAAATACAGACAGGACCACGTCATTTTTAAATGCCTTCCAAACTGCATTCTCTTGTTTTACAGCTTGTTCTCATCAGTTTGTAACATCACTTGACTTTTATATTTACTCTCAAATATTGAGTTTCAATGATAGTTTTGAACTTTTAACAATACAGCATACAGCCGCACACATTTTTGTTACCTGTTTAGTGTTAAGGACCTTTTCCACTATAAACATTGACCTTGTCAGGACCAGTAGACCTCATGGTGACCAAAGCCTGGTCCTAATGAGGCAAACGTCATTTCTGAGGTCCTGGTTGAGGTTAGGGAAAAGACTTTGGTTAGGCTGTTGAGCAAGATGAATGTCCGGTTTCCATGACATTTTGCACTCAAGACATTCTTGGTCCACTTAGGACGACCGGCCGACTTGACCAGCATGAGATGTGTATTTTTTAGTTATGTTTGCAAACAACTAATGAAATTTGGCTCATGTTCCCCTCAATTTTTTTTTAATCTAATATCATCATCAGCTCCAATTTTTTAATTTGTTCAATAAGTTTGCTTTATGACTAAATTACCTGAAAATGCCTGAGATTCTCACCGGCCTCACCTCAGCTGTACTTTGTTCAAAATGCTATTTGGGATTACTGAGATGGTGACCTGCTTAAAGTCAGCGTGTTGATATACTGTATTAATTGTGAGCATGTGAGCATTTTGCTCAAAGCGCCACTTTACCTGCTTTACAGACATGCTCACATGTGCAGGGGATCTTAGTATTGATTAAAATGTGTTTTTAGGGAGTGAGCTTACTTTTATTATCCAAAAACAACAGCCACAAGTCAAGATTATTGGAATATATTATGTTCTAGATCAGGACAGGACACCTGAGGGTGTATTGTTGAGCATCTATTATGACAGACAACCACAGGCAAGAAAAAGAGCTGCTTGAATTATCATCCTTTATAATGGACGCCTGCGAGGTGCCGGTGTTTTCCATCACCATAGATGTGCCTATAAAAAGGGTATGTGAACAAACAGTGGCTGCTTAGATGCAGGTGAGGGTCACATCATGGATACATTGTGTATTTTATGAAAAATATTAATATTTTATACTTGACTTAGAGGTTCATAAGCCACATACAAATATTAAAGTTAATGAATGTGAAAAAGCCCAAGGGCTATAAGAGGTTTGTTTCATCCTGAAGATTCACTAATTCTTTTTTATTACTGTGTCATGATGTTAGAGGTTTTATATTGTTGTTTTTAATTGCATTCACTGTAATGAGGTATAATTTGTATTAAAGTAAACTGTGAGGTTTAAATTCTGAAGCAGCAGCAATGAATGTGTCGATAATGAAGGTGAACAGCATGAGCAAAGAACAGAGATTGCAATCACACACAGTAAATATGTCTCGCCCTCACACACAGACACAGACACACAGACACAGACACACACACACACACACACACACACACACACACACACACACACACACACACACACACACACACACAAACACACATACACACACACACACATTGAGCCACTACATTCATCACTGCCAAGGTGTGTGTCCAGTAGTCATGTTGGCTGTGGAAAGTGCTTAATCACATCGACTTTCCTGACATATGGTGTGTGTATCTGTGTGTTTACGCATTGTGTGTTTATCAGTGTAGTGATGTGTGTGTGTGTGTGTGTTTGTGTGTAATGGCAGAGTGATGATGCCGGTCAGAGAGATGACTAAGCTTGATACAGATTTGATAGAGATACCTATGCAGCGCTCAGCCCCTGTGACAAACATGTCATCCAGCCTTATAAGAAAACTTCAAGGTTCAAAGGTCAAGGCGGACTTCATTATTTCATCACAGGAGCACTGCCAGACAGGCCGCTTTGGCAGCTTGGATTTTAGCCATATATATTATACTATTGTTGCTGCGCTGCTATGAAACGTACTCAATCAAAGAGATATACGAGTTACGAAGAATTATATTACATTTTTGTTACAGTAATATGGAGTTGAAATGTATATTAATGACCCCAGCTTTCAACTGTTTGTTTCCTTTGTCTGCGCCTTGTAACAGGTTGTAAATATGCAGTTTACAGTTTTCATGAAAACACAATGAGGTTGGCAGCAGCCATGAGCATAAACAAATAACACAGTCTCAGAAAACCAGATGCTGCATTATTAATGGGACCTGAGGATTTAAGATCAACAACAGAGGAGGTTTTCACATGAATTGTCACGCAAAAACAAACATGCCCCCACTAAATCAGATCATAGGCACACCATGAATGTCATGCACAAATATATGCAATGTAAAGACATGTGCTTTCTAACACAGCGGCTGCAGATTCTTGTATGATCACTAACACCCGTCTCTAGTGGCTAATATTTTATTCCAACAGCGTTAGAAAGAAAGGTACGTGGTTTTGGGCAGTCCTGCTTTTTTTTCCTTGAGCATCTCGCAAATGTTGACAGTTGTTGCACTGCCCCACATCAGAGGTCTCCAAGCCATGTGCAGCTCTAAAAACATTGTAGTGATGTGGCTATGTATTAAGTGGCATATTGAAAGGTGCCAATTTACACTAAACAGAAATATTATGAATTTGGCAATAAGTCCAATCGCCTGCTTGCCCACCAATTGAAAAATCAAAATAATGATCGCTCCATTAATATGATAAGAACACAGAATGGGGGTGTCGCATATGATCCAACGATTGTCAATAGTACTTTCCGCGATTTTTATAAATCCCTGTATAGCACAGATAAGGCTGACGAGGCTGATATTGCTTCATATTTGAACAATGTCCTTTTACCTACTATTGCGGAGGAGGATCGCTCCAGCTTAGACGCTGCATTCACTCCAGAGGAGGTCTGGGCTGCAATTCAATCTATGCCTAATGGGAAGTCTCCAGGCCCGGACGGGTTTCCACTGGAATTTTTTAAGGAATTCTGGCCAGAGATCCAAATAATTTTCATGCCTGCCGTTAATGGTATCTTGAGAGATGGCATCCCCCCCTCCTGGAGATACGCTTCCATTAGTTTACTTCTAAAAAAAGATAAAAACCCTTTAGATTGTTCATCATTTAGGCCTATTAGTCTTCTCAATGTGGACTACAAAATTATTGCAAAGGTATTGGCCCGGAGATTGGAAAACATCCTTCCGAAAATAATAAACCCAGATCAATCGGGGTTTGTAAAATCAAGATATGGCACAGACAATGTACGTCGCGTTCTTAATGTTGTTCAGTATCTTAACACACATAAAAACCCAGCACTTATAGTCTCTCTTGATGCCGAAAAGGCTTTTGACCGGGTAGAATGGTCTTTTCTGTTTCTGGTGTTAGCAAAATTCGGCCTGGGCTCTAATTTCATTAACATGATTAAAACTTTCTATTTGGACCCAATAGCCACAGTTAATACAAATGGCTTGATGTCTGATTGCTTCCCGGTGCGCAGGGGATGCAGACAGGGGTGCCCCCTGTCACCTTTACTGTTTATATTGTTTATTGAACCTCTGGCCGAGGCCATCAGAACTAACCCTGATATATTTGGGATTGGGGTGGGTGAGGAAAACCACATTATTTCCTTATTTGCAGATGATGTCCTTTTATATATTTATAAACCTGAGAAATCAATTCCGGCAGTTTTGAAATCAATAGCCACATTCAGTGCCTTGTCGGGTTATAAAATCAACTTGGGTAAGTCGGTTGTTACACCCTTTAATATCCCCCAGGATATGTCTATACAATCTCCTTTCCAAGTGTCCAGGAGGGGTTTTAAATATTTAGGTATCTTTGTCACCCCTGATTTAAATAATCTGTTTGAAACTAATTATTCACCTCTAATTCAAAGGGTTAAAAATGATCTGAAAAAAATGGGCCTCCCTACCAACCTCTTTCCTCGGGAGAATCAACACTATAAAAATGAATATTCTTCCTCGATTTAATTATTTATTTCAAAATCTCCCGTGCTATCTGACCGCTGCACTTTTTAAGTCTCTGAATTCTCGTATAGCTTGCTATATTTGGAACAATAAACACCCAAGAGTTAAGTTCTCTACACTTACTAAGCCAAAGGATCTGGGAGGCTTGTCCCTTCCTTCATTACAACTATACTATTGGTCAGCACAACTTAAAATGATGTCAGATTGGTTTTTGAATAGGAAAGATTCCCTATGGTTGGGTCTTGAATCTCAATCTTGTTATCCCAGAAAACTTACTTCCCTTCCTTTCATCAATAATGTAGACCATTTAAATCATCTCAAGAATAACATAATTGTCTATAACACACTACTAGTTTGGCGAGACGTGAGGAAACACCAGAATATTCCTCCTGTCTTCTCTTTCCGATCTCCCCTGGCTCTGAATCCCGATTTACCAGCACAGATTAGGAGTATTGGTCTGATAGAGTGGGCATCTAAGGGCTTATCTAACTTTATGGACCTGTTGGACTCCGACTCTGTTAAACCATTTGAGCAAATCAGGGCTGATTTTAATATTCCTCATAAAGACTTTTATAAGTATCTCCAAATTCGTCACTTTATAGGGTCCCTTCTGAGGACAGACAAGATTCGCATGGGACTGTCAGAGTTGGAAAACACAATCATCTTGGCTAAGTCTCCTAAAAAAATGATATCAAAGATTTATGTTTCACTATTTCATTTTGAATCTTCAGGTTATGACTCTTTGAAGCCGTTATGGGAGCGCGACCTGGAGGTGACGTTTAATCCTATAGACTGGGACAAGATCTGTAGTGGGGTTTTCCCTAAATGTACCTCAATCTCCATACATGAACAGAATTTTAAATTTTTTTTTAGAACATATTACACACCTGTTCGCCTCCAGAGAATGTTCCCTGACACCTCTAACCTTTGTTATAAATGTCAAATACATAAAGGTACACTTATTCACTTGTTTTGGTCATGCGACCGTATCCAGACTTTCTGGAAGGGGGTACACTCTGTAATTCAGGAGGTCACAGGGTAAAATATTTTTGCTGACTTCTTCTTTCTGTCTCCTCAGTCATACCCGAGACATTCTCTTTGATGAAGACACCAAATCTTTGTTGATAATTCTTTTATTTCTGGCTAAAAAATGTATTTTGCTGAAGTGGTCAACTCCCCAGGTCCCTACAGTCGACATGTGGATATCACAGATTTCTGCTCTTTTTCCAATTGAGAAGTTGACCCATGACCTTAACCACAAATCAGTCAATTTTTGGAGGATCTGGGAACCGGTGCATTCCTTCTTACAGATTCCTTCTTACAGAAACCATAACCAATAATCTTTTTCTGGAAAGGGAGGCCTGACTGCCTTTTTATTTTGTTTCATTCTATTTTTTCTATACACGCTATTCACTTGCCTGTCTCCTGTTATCCTGCTGATTGTGTGTGTAGGTATATATGTATATATATGTATATGTGTGTATATATATGTGTATGTATACATATACAAATGTCTATATGTGTAAAGATATATATTGCAGTGCTCTCGGTTAGTTTGGGGTGGGACTTTCTTTTGTTTTGTTTTGTTTGTTTTGTTGTCTGTTTTGTTTTTCTAATGTTTGTATTCATAAAGCGGTAAAAAAAGAAATAGAAAGGTGCAATCAAAGTGCCATAGACACCAATTCTGAAAAAAGGAAGCATTACTAGTTTAGAAAACTGTTGGTAACATGCTGTTGTTATCCATCAGTTTGCTAATCAGCACCCAACATTCAAACCCTTGTCTTTTCTCATCTTTTAACTGGACTTTTGAAATAAATGATTTACCATGCATCAAGTACATGCAGCTGCCAGAGTTTTAGCCGATATGACCAGAAGAGAGCACATGGAATGATCAATTCTGGCATCTTCACACCAGCAACATGTCTTTGTCTGGAATAGATTTTAAAATTTGTATCCCTAATTTATGAAACCCTACCAATTTCTGATTTAGCCCCAGCACACTAAACCCCTACTAAGATTGAAAAAAACAAACAAAAAGAAAATACCATTAGTGTATGAACTGTCAAGAGCAAACCTTATGGAGAGCTAGCCTTCCCATGGGTTCAATTCAATTGATATGCATAGCTCCAAACTACAGCATCCATTAACTAAATGCACTTTACAGAAGAAGTTTAAGACTTCACTCAATATTATACAGAAAATATATTATCATACAGAACATTATACAGAAACTCCACCCTTCTCACAACTATCAAGCACCTGGTGACTGTGCAGTGTAAAAACAGCAGAACCAGACTCAATGTGGTTCAGATGAGAGGAGAGAAATGAGGGAGAGAGGAAAGCGAGAGGGGAAGGTGGAAGAGAGAGGGGGAGGAAGAAGAGTTGTACAACTGTAGTATTTGTGCATGTTGTAGCCCACATGCATCTTCTGTAAATTCCTCTAAAAACATATTCAAGGCTTAAGACCTTCACATATGAAGATAGATCCTTCACAGCCCACGCACTTTCATGTGTCCTTGACATTTTTATGTTTAAGGACAGTGGAGAGTTTCTGACAGCAACAAACATGTCACAGAGGTTGTGATGATGTTCCTCTTAAGAAGGAGGCAAACAGTAGTCACGTAGTAATATGTTTCTCCTTGTGCCAGGGCAAAGTAACATCACAAAGATGCCAGTACTTTCGTAGTGAATCTGTAAGGCTTCTCAAAAAGTTGTGCTGTTGATGAAACGTTGTCCTCATGTCACATGATCATCTTGCTTGAACTATTGGATACACTGCCACCTCACCATATTGGTACTTCCACGTTTCATCTGTTTTGTAATAGTATTGTAATAATAATAATAATAATAATAATGATGATCGTTATTATTATTATTATAGTAATACAACTTATTATTATTAGTATTATTGTATAACTCGGAATGTTTAATTATTAAGTTAAAGTCAAAACTACCCAAATGGTAAAGTAAGTAAATTAATAATACTACTGGTAGTACTAGTGGAAGTGATAGTAGAAGTAGTAGTTGTATACTGGGAGTCAAGTCGTGCTGCCTGTCAGAATGCAGAAGCGGACGTGTGTGGTGCCATGTGCTGTGGTGAGTCTCTTTCATACGTACAGAGGTTTTCAGCTTTCTGTAGCGCCCTGGATGTCTTTGATGTTCATATCAACACAGCAGGAATCTGTGCTCTCCCTTCAGGCTCTCACTAACCCCCACACAGGGGAGCAGAGTCCAGCATGTTACACGTTATTGACACAGTCAACACATTAGCATATTGAAGAATGGTTTAGCAGAAATCCGTGACAAAATATTTTATTAAGTCGTTTTATTCAGATTTACTACCTTTGATCCTGGTTCAAGTCCTATAACATGTGTGAGTTTGTGAGCTCTTTATATTTAAGTGTGTTAGTGTGTGTGTGTGTGTGTGTGTGTGTGTGTGTGTGTGTGTGTGTGTGTGTGTGTGTGTGTGTGTGTGTGTGTGTGTGGGTGGGTGTGCGTGTGTGTGTGTGTGTATTTATTTAAGCAATGCATAGGGCAGCGTTTGTTTTAGGAGTGTGTGAACTAGGAGCTCTCAGCAGGCTGCAGATGACAGTCAGTCACACTGTCTGACAAGTACAAGGAATGAAGGAGCATGATGAAATATAATTTATTTTTTAAGGCCTCTCACCTCCTTCATCATCTGTCACACGTAACTTGTCAAATCCCATATCAGCAGCAGATCTTATTGTGGTGTCTTCTTTGCTTACCACAGACAGACGTGTAGTGTTTTTCCTCTCTTCTTCCCTTGAACAGATATGTTGTGTCTGCTCCTGTTAAGAAGTTTCTCAGTGGAAGTGACATGTGTACACACAGACTGAAGCTGCTGTCAAGTAGCAGCATCCACAATACTGTAAAGCTCGAATTGTTCATTTTTTTCAATATTTTGACTGCTTACATGTATTTTGGTGATGCTAAGATGCACAAATTGTTATTATTCTACAAAATGCACACATGGTTAAGTGCATAGGAAGTGATTTCGGACACAGCAATCACAGCCATTCCTTTTGAGTTTGTGCCAACACAAGCATGCTAACATTCTCATAATGAATATGTCAACAACTGGGAGTCAAGTTCATACCTGACCAACAATATGAATTGGGATTGGACGACATGCATGACAGCTCCTGAAAAATAACGCCAATGCATATTGATAGCCAATTGGTGACTGGTTGCAGTATAGGTCTTAAATCCAGCCTTCTTCATGATAGTGAGTAGGACAAGGACCATATTTCAAAAATCAAAATACACATTAAAGCAATTTTTTCTCCATTATGCTTTCCCTCCTCTAAGGTAGTTCATATCACACTGATGTATTTTCAAGAGTGCGTTTCCTGGTAGGTTTGGTTTTAACTAGTTATTTGATGCAATTGATTGACAGCTGAGACCGAATTCCCCTACAGAAAAGGTTTCCAATCTATTTTGCGGTTCTATGTGAAGCCAGAGGATTTGATTAAATGAATCTTTATGGTTTATTGTGTCATCACAGGCTGTTTCATCATATTCCTCAGAGAAATAGCATCAACACTATCATGTCACAGCTAATTAAGGTGGTGCACGTGTTACAAAGTTTATTTTGATGGAGGCAGGTAAAGTGGAAATGACTTGAGATAATGGCTCTTCACTTCATCTTCACTCATCTGAAAGAGAGAAAACTTTGTGGCCAGTATTAAGCTTTCATAAGAGACAGCAGGAGAGCGGTCTTATCTCTCACTTGCACAAAATCATTTACACCTGCATTACATCACCACCTCCCGCCTTGATCTGCTGGTCTTGTTCCTCAGCTTCCCAACCAAAGCACATAATACAGCCGGCATCTCATTTATTTTACAACATGTGCTCAGTTAACCCCACGTCAACCAGAGGAAATGAGGTGATCACAGAGAACTGCTGCTGTGCTCTCACTGGTCATTAATCCACCGGTGTTAAGTGTAAGGAACGGATCTAACTGTTATCTGCTCTAATATAAGTTTGGAAATCCCTGGCTACCAAACTTGCTAACTTACCTCAATATACTTGAAAAGAATATAATTCACTAACTTCATTAAATGGTAAATATTTATAACTCACTTCTCTAGTCTTGATGAGCACTCAAAGCCCTTTACAGTACAGTTTGCCATTCACACACACACGCACACATATTCATACAGTGCATCTATTAGCAGCACTTTTCTATTCTATTAGGGAAAAATTATATTAGGACTGAGGATTGAACAGCCATCCTTCTGGTTGGAGGCAGCTGCAACAAATAACCCTGAACTTTTTTTGGGGGGACATGTTTGCTGCTACATTAAAGTTTAAGTTGGAAATTGAGTTTTTCCTAAACTGTGTAATTTCTATTTCAGCGATCGATCAGATGCAAATTAAACATCTCAACCTGCCCCAATTACATCTCACGTGTTCATATTAACAGACCACACGTTTTATTCTCGATGTAATAGTGAACATATGCTGATGTCAGTGCAGATGGCTTGCAGTGACTGAGTTAGGTTATCACTCAGCTGATAACCGAATTAAAGCCACGGTGAGGCTTCACACAGAACTGCAATGAGTAATTATCTTCTAAATCTAATTTTGTGGTCATTTATTTCTGGAGATTAGGCTGCTCTTTAAATGACTGACACACAAGCAGCCCTTTTAGCCGTGTATGTGTTTCCCTATTATTGAAAACAATTTACGAGTGATTGTAGGAAACAATTATGATCATGCACACACATTTCTGTCCAGATTCATTGTAACCCTGTAATGCAAAAATTAGAATTTCACCTTTTTCTTATATCTATAGACCAAACTGTCAAAGCCTGTCAGGGTTTGATGAAGACACAAGAAAAGTTTTGGGGACGATTTGCATAATTGCTTTCGTAGCAAAAAGAGAACACAGCGAGCCTTACTACATCCATCTTCCAGCACTTCACTAACTAAAACTTGATTTATAAACAGTCCAACGAGTGAAGTCTAAACACAGGCAAGGTGCATTGACCTCTGGAAAAATACAAGAAACTCAGGAATTTGTTATGGCTTGACTCTGACATAAACACCTCTCCTCAACACGGCCTTTATAGCTGATTGACTGAATCCCTTTTTTGTTTAAATATACAGTCATGCTTGACTTTATTACAAAGACCATACTAATACAGAGACGTTCCTCCCTTTGCTCTCAAACAGCCTCAGTTCTTCTTGTGATTGATTTCACAATATGTTGGACAACTTCCTCAGAGATTCTGGTCCACGCTAACATGACTGCATCACATTAACATCCCAGATTTGTCTGCTGCATAAGGTTGTGACTCTAACGTCTGCAGCCTCAGAAGGTCTCCAAGTTTATCAGACCAGGCTACGTTTTTCACTCGTCATCTGTCCAGTGTAGGTGTGTGCCTCAGGCTTTTGGTCTTGACTGACAGGAGAGGAACCTGACAAGCTCTCTGCTGTTGAACAACCACCTCAAGGTCGGACTTCGGATGTTTTTCTGGTCAGCACAGTTTTAAAGAGTGCTTATCTGAGTTAGCACAGCCTTACCGTCAGGTCCAACCGGTCTGACTTTGACCTCGCTCATCAGCACTGATCTGCTTCTCACTAGATGTCAAAGTAACTGAGGTCATATTTTTCCAACATTCTGATGTTTGATTTGACAACATTAAGTGAATCATACACACAGGAGCTTTTAGACACTTGCTGATTGCAAAACTGCATGAATCAACGGTTGTTGGATTTTCATAATATTGTGCTTGTGAGTGAATATAGGAAAAGAATAAGTCCTTAACTGGAAATAGCAAAAGGAAATCTGTACAATTTTATGTGACTGGACCTCAACACAGACTCCACTGTAGGAGAGAAGAAACAGGAGAGCATGTAAGAATCTGCTTGCTTCATTTCAGCTTCAAATGAGTGAAATAAGGATGCAGATTTAAATGATTTACATTTCCACACTCACCAAAGTAGAGAACCCTTTTCAACACACCTCTCCTCAACAGGAAATAGTGTGAATAACAGAGAAGGTGATTAAAGTCACGCAACAAAACTGAGATTTATAAATCTGATACTTGTACAAGGAAGTCCCAAAAGTCTTACACCACTTTTCTCATTGCGGTCTAGAGTAAGCGTCGCGAGACAGATAAATACAATACGTTTTTATTTTATATGTTTTGACTAATTTCTTATCCAACGGGGAGGCGTCTGATCAGCACCAGATTCACTATGCAGCAGGACAAAGAAAAGAACACTGAGTCCTCCAGCAGATGGTCCGGGCCCCTTAGAGCCGCGATCTCAGAATCATGGAGTCAGTCTGGGATCACATGAAGAGACAGAAGACACTGACACAGACTAAAGCCTCAGGATCTCCAAGCAGCTGGGAACAAGCTCGGCCTACCTGATCCCAGTCTCTCCCACGTCTCCGCATGCCGAAGTGTCCTTGGGCAAGATACAGAAACCCAAACTTGACCCCCTCATGGTAAAAGCTGTACTGTAAAGCGCTCTAGCTAGATAATACTTAATACTTTTTAACTCTCTGCAAGAAAGTGAATCAGAGTACCTCCCTAAATGTTGAATATTCCTTTAGGACATGCATAAAAACCTGTTCCCTCCCTCCTTGGCGTGGAGGATGTACAAAGTGCAAGATGGGACACCAGAGTCCTGTTAGTAGTTTAGGCAACAACAGCACTTGATTTAGGAAAGAAGGATATTTGGTTAGATGTACATAACAGATGGTAAATGGTTTATATTTGTATAGCGCCTTTTCTAGTCTTGATGCCCACTCATAGCGGTTTACAGTACAGCTTGCGGTTCACCCATTCATACAGTGCAGCTACGGGCAGCACTTTTTTTCTATGAGAGGCCATTAAGGGTTAAGCTTCTTGCCCAAGGACACTTCAGCATGCAGATGGGGAAGACTGGGATTCTAACTACTGACCTTCTGGTAGGAGGACCACCGCTCTCCCCCTCAGCCACATCCGCCCCAAGTCATCGCCAACTCTCTCTATATTAAACCGGATGATGAACTTTACCTAACCTCAACCAAACTTGTGCTCTGAGAGTCATATAACCATGAAAACTGTTATGTAATGTTGTCCTGGATAAAATATTCCAAGGCTGGATATTTTTAGTGGGAAACAAATATGTTGACTTTGAGATTTTTTTAATGTGTTTATTATCAGCCCATTTAAAACTTGCCAAATACATAAATTATCAACACGTTCTATTTATGTTAATAGGAGCATAATAATCCTATGTTTCTTCCAAATGTATTTGCTTTTGCAA
This sequence comes from Pseudopleuronectes americanus, assembly GCA_038501795.1. Taxonomy (NCBI): domain Eukaryota; kingdom Metazoa; phylum Chordata; class Actinopteri; order Pleuronectiformes; family Pleuronectidae; genus Pseudopleuronectes; species Pseudopleuronectes americanus. The sequence continues at coordinate 2,465,410 of CM076733.1, read as the reverse complement.
ATTAGTTGCATATAGAAGTAATTCATCACAGACAGGGTTGGCTGCACCCTGTCGGGCTATGTACGTGTGTGTGTGTGTGTATGTGTTTGCGTGTGTATGTGTGTGATTGTGTGTGTGTGTGTGTGTGTGCGTGTGTGTGTATTAGGCCTTCAAGCAGATACAGTCTCTGTAGAGCAGAGACATGTGGAGGCACATTAATTATCAGGAGCTCTCACTACATCCTATAGGTGCCTATTAGTCTGTCAGCTGTCATGTAACTGTGAATTTCCTCTCTCTGATTCGCTCCTTTTCATTCCTTCCTGGCTCCTACACACATACACATTAAACACACACACCCAAACACACAAACTCAAAGATACCATGTTTACATGCATCCTCCGATATGCTATAAGACATAATTTTACTGATCTAGGCCACAGATGATAAACTCCACGTGTCTAAGCACCTTTCAATCTCAGGGTCCTTTGTGGATTAGAAAAGCCTTTTACGGACAAACCACCCATTATGTAACACCTGTTTCATCCTCGATTGATTTCCCTCAGTCTCTCTGCTGGCATCCTCCTTTGCTCTGCAGGATTCTGGGTGTTAGGTCTCACTGCCTTCTGTCTCTGTTTGTGCAGAGTAAAGGATCCTGGAGGCTTTTCTCTGAGACCCAGAGTCCCTGCCCTCTCAACTTCCCTGATCCACAATAATATTACCCTCGACTCCGATTTCAATCAGCCAACCCTGCCACCCTCAGTGCAGGGATGCACCAAGAGGTGTAGGGTTCTCCTTGTGCCTCCACTTGTTCTTAGACAGGGGGGTTCCTTTTTTAGTATCAGTCGTTTCAGCGAATACCTGAATGAAAGGACATGTTTATGTTCAAGGGACAAATCCCCTTTGTCCTCCAACCTAAACCTTACAAATCTTCACTATCAGATTTTTTTGGAAATTCAACAAGTCAGAACAGTTGCCAATCATCTTTAAATCAGTAGATTAAATGCTCTAGCCCTAATCTTCACCATAGAAAATGTAGGATTAAAAAATTGTTTTTGCAATTGTGATTTGTATCCGTTTTGGGAGGCACTGATTAAGACCGCAATTTAAGATTATTTCATGGTCGATAAATCTTTGGATTATTGATTCATTTGCTCTTTAAAATCTAAAAATTACCATAAAGAGAAATTTGGTCTATGAGAGAGTGCATTTGAAAATGTGGCTTGCTTATTGAAAGGTCAACAAATATGTTCTTCTTACCTGTCTTGTTCTCTGTCAGTGGTGCCATTTGTTTGATCGCACTTTAACAACCTTACTGGTAACTTTCCAGTTACTGGTGCCATAGATAATATTTTCACAACTGTCATAATGTTTTCACAACTGTCTTTCAACATAAAACAACAAGTCTGGGATTTTTGTACCTGGGTTTTATTTTCTTATGTTTTTGATGTAAAGGACCAATAACATTGTAATAAAAGTACTTTTTATTTCCACTGTGAGTGTCTGACAACATTATAAATAGCTGTTCTTTTTAAATAGAAACAGCCATTATATCTTTTTCTTCAAAGCCACCAGACTCCTTTGGTAAAAATATTTTTTTTATATTCACATCCTTCACTTCAGGAAAAGTAGCAAAGGCTTTTATAACTGTATATAAATGTATTTGTCTGTGACAATTTTATGAGAGTATAGACCTTCAGAATTCATATTGAAGAGTCTGCTCAAAAAATACAGATGGTACTTTGATCTTAATGCTAAAGTCAGCATGCTAACATGTTCAAAGAGACCATGCTAATATGCTCACATTAAGCAGGTGTTGACGATGGCCACCATCTAAGTTTAGTGTGTTAGCATTTTAACACTTGCTGATTACCAGTAAACTTGACACACATATATAGTGGCTGATGAGGATGTCAGTCTGAAGTTATTTGGTCATAAAGACAACTATTGGACATTTTAAAAGGTTGACCAGATTGAAAGTCAGAGGGTCTTCAAAGTCAGGGGGTTTCATCCTCGAATGACTGTCAATGGTCGAGTGGATAAGCGAATGAAAAGTGGCAAGTACCTTGACACACACAATAAACTGACACATAACTGAAGTAAGCGCCGCTGATTCCTCTGACGAAATGGATCAGAGGAAATTCGACTCACTCATACGTTCAATAATACATGTCTGTGTGTCTGTGTGTGTGTGTGTGTGTGTGTGTGTGTGTGTGTGTGTGTGTGTGTGTGTGTGTGTGTGTGTGTCTGAGTGTGACTGATCGTCTGAGTTCTCTCGTTGCGTTGCTGTGTAGCCCCTATATCCAGTATCTTTGCTTTGTTCTCTTGAAAAAAAACAGGTTCTTAAACTCAATGAGACGATCTAAATTAATAACGTTTACCAGACTAACTATTTCAAGTTGCTGTGAAATGTCCCAAAGGATCAAAATAATGAGACAGAGCTCTAACAGAAGGAGTAGGCTATTACAGTGCTCGGCGCCTGTTCGTTTGGAAAATATTGTTTGGTTTTGAAAGGTCAGTGGAAAAGTGTCCTGATGTAATCTGCCTGGTTGTCTTTAGGTGCTGACATCATTTTTTAATTGCTGTTGCTAGGAGTGTTAGACTCATAAATGACATTTTCTTTCAAAATTCGTTTTTCTATACAGTCTGATAATTATTGATGCTTCAATGATTTTGCTTTGATCGACTACAGCAAACAACAGCATTCGTTTGAAATGAGCTGACCAAAATCCTTCCTTTCATTTGCGCTACTTAAACCTGTGGTTCTCAAATGGGGGTCCAGGGACCTGTGGAGGACCATGGCACAGAGCCAGGGGGCCTGTGAAAAGTTTCCAGATTCATCCATTACAATTATGATGCTATATGGATAAACATAGTCACAGTGAAAATAGTCAAAGACATTTCTCTTGTGTCTTTTGTTAACATATATGTACAAGTGTAAACAAATATATTGGGTCAGGGAAAATACGTTTGGGAGTCCCTGGATTGTTTCTCTTATAGGTTCTTGGTTGAGAAAAAACACCTCTGGTTCAAATTATATTATATGTCTTTACTTGTTGTCCAATGTGGACATTTGGAGATGAGCAACATGAATATACATTGGCTTCGATCCTCTTTGGTATCATCTATGCCCATCCTTGTAAAATGTGCTTATTACTGCTGACTATATATTTTTTTTGAGTAATACGTTGAGGTATTTCTAGTTAACCTGGACACTGTAACTAAGAGAGAGAGAGAGAGAGAGAGAGAGACACACACACACAGAGAGAGAGACAGACAGACACACAGTGAGAGAGTGTGAGAGAGAGAGAGAGAGAGAGAGAGAGAGAGACAGACAGACATACAGTGAGAGAGTGTGAGAGAGAGACACGCGCACACAAACACACACACACAAAGTGTGAGAGAGAGAGTGAGACAGACACACAGCGAGAGAGAGAGAGAGAGAGAGAGAGAGAGAGAGAGAGAGAGAGAGAGAGAGGTGTAGGTTGAGTTTCCATGAGCTCGGCTCAGTCCGCGGAGCCTCTGGAGCGGGCAGATGATGCTGCTGCTCGCTGTCAGGACAGTCCTCTGGCTCGCTGGCACTCGGGCTCTTCCTCTGTCATTTTAACGGGATTATAAGAAACTCCTGCACCGCCCCCTCCCACGGGTCTACAGCAGGCTTCAAGCCGGCGGGGGCAGCCCTGACGCGGGGCTCTGACATGCCGCTGCAGCCGCGTGCGCGTTCCGCTCCGCTCCAGCTGTTGTGACACTTTGACGCCGCTCGCATCACATCTGCTCCACCAATATGATGAAATGGCAGCCCCGGAAGAAGGTGAGTGACCCGCGGCTCCGCTCCGGACTCAGCTGCTCCGAAGTTGGAGCGGAATGTGGCTGGTGGGACGAGTGGATGACTGGCACCGTTTGGGATCAACAGGGCTATTTAAACCCGCTCACTGAGCGCGGTCACGGACACTTTATTAAGGATAATCCCTTAATAGCCTGCATTTCAGAAAGACACTGCAGCAACATGTCTGTGGAGGATTATTCGGAGGATTATAGGCTGCAGCAGATGAAAAAAATTCCACGGATCAGAATTAAAGTCGCTGTAAGAATATTATAGTGATGCCACGTAGAATTAACATGACTTAAAGGTCACTGTATGAGTTCCAGAGTATGTCAGCCTGTGGGAATGTTAGAAAAGTGTCAGAAAGTCAGTGTGTGAATTCACATCATCCAATATGCATGGAGCAAACTGCTGTGGCAGAACCTGTAGAGGACAGGACATAAGGAACCATAGACATGCTGTGCTGTGCATGTGATGGCTATGTTTTGCATTCATCTTCTCTTTAAGGGGTTGGGCTGAACAATCTATAGTCGATCAAATGTTTGGTTGTTTGAAACCAACATTAAAGGGATAGTTCGCAGAAAAATGGAAATTCAGTCATTATCTACTCACCACTAAACTGATGGAGAGGGGGTCATCCAAGTGTCCATAATCCCGCCATTCAAATTTGAATGGGAACGGCCTCATTTACACCCTGTTTTTAGCTTTAATGTTCTCTGGTATCCTCCCCGGAGGTTCACGTTCACACACACACACACACACACTGGAAACACGTGACACCACAGGAGCAGTATGGAGGCATGTTGAGCTTTCTACATTTGAAGACAGAGTCCCCAGCTACTTCAAATCTCCCTTTAACAGTGAACAACTTGTGCATTTGTTGTCTTTTATTGAATTAATGTTATTTTGGACTGTTATAGTATTGAACTTTCAGCTGATTATCTCTTTCTGACATTCGGCCTATGTCCATTTTAGGTGGCGTTACAATCTATAAAGTTATGTTTACATATGTGCTGCAGATTTTAACGTCACCCAAAATAGACATGGCATGGAGTTAATATGACATTCGTGATTTTTGTTGGGTTTAGTCCAAACTGAAATATCTACTCCTATCAAACTTGGTTCAGACTTTATTGGTTCTTAGAGGATGAATCCTAATGACTGAATTGATCCTCTGACTTTTTTCCTCTATTGCCATTATAAGGTTGGCAGTGGTGGTATTGAGTGACACAAAAAGGCAGACTAGATGGTGCAGACTTTCATGTCAATCAGAATATAAATATGGGATTTATGATCAAATAGCTGCTGAATTATTGATATTTCATTTCGGCTATGTACATGTTTGCTTTTGACATTCTGCCATTTAGTAGTCTAATTTGATGGGGAATCATTTAGTGCTACAGCTCACTTCAACATAACATTATTTCATTACAAATAAAAGTACTAAATCGTCCAAAATACAGAATGTTAATGTTGGCTAAAATATGAATTAAATGTGAAGAACAGTTGCAAGTTTTAAAATAAATGTAGTGGGGTAAAGGTTTCCCTCTGAAATGCAGTGGAGTAGTAGTAAATTAAAATACTCTACCAAAGTTAAAGTATCTCATTATTGTGTGTATTGTGTCATGCTTGTAAGCTACTAAGTAATATGGGTATTTTTGGTTAATACACTGATGTTACTGTATGGCTCAAAGAACCACTGTTCCCAGGCCCAGTCTCAGGCGCTAACTCTTGGTCTTTGTTAAGAAGATATAATCCTCTGCTGCGTGCTGGAATCACCCTCTGTGTAGTGAAATATGTCTGAGGAGCCAGTTGCTGATAGTTGAAATCCTCCTCCGTCTATTGAGTGGGTAGTGTGAACTGGCATGGGATTTAATGCCTTACCAAATTAGTTTCTGGCTCTGAGATCACAGAGATCAACCGTTCCCTCAGAAAGGCTGTGACCCTGTTCTTCAAGTGGTGGGTCCAGCTGTAAAGTTGGGAGCTCTCCCAGAGGGGAAAAGTTTCCCCCTCTCAGCCAGTGGAGTTGGAATGGAATGGAGTTAAGCTATAAGGCCAGACAGTCAGCTGTCACAGTGCTAATGTCGGTCATGAGAGGGGAACCTGTACAACTGTAAACAGCAACAGTTGTCTGGATGTTTGTGTTGGGTGTGTTGTGCGCCTCTTTAATCAAGTCAAAGAAGTGAAATCCATGATGATGATATTTTAAAGACCACTCTTGTATCGTGAAATTATTTTGTCCTCAGTTAGTTTTCATCTTTTGCACTAACTGATCGACAGGTGCGTGGGGAAATAAAAATTATATGAGAGAATAATTTAATGCTTTAAATACGTAGAAAACAACATCTACTAAAAGGAAGCTTGGTGATGTTGTGTGTTCCAATCTAATCTCCTCAGAGACAACCATCATTTCATTCAACAGGCACTTTTATTGAAAGAGGACACAAAACGTTGACAAAATGCTGTTGGATTTGTTAGGTGCCAGTGACCTGTTAGGGTACGGCCACACATATGTCAATGTATGGCCTCCTGTTCACTTCCAATCTGTGCGAGTGAGTGGGGGAAAAACATTTGCTTCCTTTGGCAAAGAAAATCCCCACTTTGACTTCAGGTTGAGTTCAACTTAGGTGAACCTTTATGACTGGCACTGCCACAGGCTCAGCCTCAACCAATAGCAACGACGTTTGCACGGTTGAACCCACTTGGCCGTAATTGGCTGTAGTATTCATAAGCCTTTTTCAGACATGTAAAATCCAGAGAATTAGTTACGGAGTTTACGTAAAGTTTGCCTTTCACACATGCACAACTCAGCAGCATGCACGTCCTCCGGAGAGAATACGGAGCATCTGCAGAGTCCACTGGTTGTCTGAGAGCAGCTTTAGGGATCCAAGGAGACCCTGATATTAGCTCTGTTGAACCAGCCGATACTTTATGATGTCGGACATGAAAATATCAAACTGCCACACAAAAGAGAAGCTGCCTGGCTGTCAGTGACACAGGAGCAAACATTGAACATAGGTACATTAATTGTGTATTGGTAACAGAATACAGATCACACAACTGATACATGTGTCTGTCACTTCCTGAACTGCCCACAATCAGAGATCGATGATGTGTAATTTTCCTCAACAGGAGATTATCATTTGCCTGATTTCTCGTATATCTGTAACTGTGCCTGTTGTTACCAAGCTCTATCACTTATGGGGCAATAAGACCATATATTTATTTATTTATTCAAAAGACCTACAGTATTTGTACTCTTGTTACCTGTATCATAACTGACTCAGTAGTATGGAAGAGGTTAAATAGAACTGGATGGTACAGAGCTAACAGGCTACGTCCTCCTCCAGTTTGCACTCAAAGGTTTTCTATTCCCTCAACAGTGAATATTGTCAATAATTAGCACAGTGTAAATTTGTAGGTTTAAGTTCACTTTCAACTCTTTGCAGTTTTTCAATGATGTTGGGACCAAGTCTTTATAGTAAAACCACTTTAACAAAAAGGCAAGCAACATTTTAATTGCCTGACACAAATATTACATCATTTGATGAAAAACGATATTTTAATCAAGACAGACTATATTTATAATATTTCGGAATACTAATGAATTTTATGTTAGGAACTGCAGAAATGAGGAACAAGTCTATGTTGTGAATTTGATTCCTGACGAACATCCAGTCTTAATGGGCTCAGGGCTGATAATGGGCTGGAATTCAACCTTTTTAACACAATGTGGAAATTGTACATTTACAAAAGCGGGGACTTTGAAGAAGCAACATATGGTTTCTCTGTGAAGACTGCATGCTGACATGACATCTCGCTTTGGTCTACAGTAGGACTGCCTCGGGATCCTCACAGGGTGACGAAAGCCTCTGAAAGAGACTCGGCGGACTGCTTGTAGTGTGTTTTCTGTGCTCTCAGATCTACTGTACAGCAGTTATCAGCCTCTCTTGGGCTTTGATTAAAAAAAATACTTTGCTTCATCATTTGTTGCAAGTATGAATATTTATAAGAGCTCATCGTTGAAACAGATCGTTTTTGTGCTTTTACTCTGAAGCCTCAAAACGAAAAACACGTCAAGCTCTTATTTTCCAACAGAGAGCCGAGTGAATGAGGGCAGTCAGCGTGAGAGGAGCTTCAGTGCATTACTTTGAATCAAAATGGTATTTAATGATGTAAGATGCCATAAAATCAATATGCTCTTTCTGCTCAGCGCCATGTACCACAAATTAGAGTCGATCCTCATGCACAAGCTCTCTCACAGTACACACTTGTGCAGATTGCCTTTTTTCACACACAATTTGCTTGTGCAAGCTTGTGCTTCTGGGTCATCTTATCTGAAGAAGCAAAATGAAAGTCAGCGTGGAAGGAAAGACAGGGCAGAACAGGAATGGTGTGAAATACTGTAGAGGTCAAGAAATTAAATGTGGAAATATGTAAAAATATAAAGATGGGTATGTCAGTCATAGTAGGTACTTGGGGACCTATTTTATCACCATGGACGGACTGTGAATGACTCAGGCCATGGGAACAATTTGAGCCCTGACTAAAAATCTGTCACCATTATCTTACTGTGGGAAGAGGAGGAGTGAGAGAGGGATGAAGGAGTGGTTGGGGAAGGAAGAGGAGTACTCCTTTAGTTCTGAGGGACAGTGAAACAGTGTTTGAAGCAGGAAAATACGGGGCTTGGTGTATCTGCCTTTATTATTACTCCATTAATACGGTTGGAAAGAGGAAACATGTAATCGGATGGCCTCCATTACATTTTCATATACTCTGGTAATTCATCACTAATGAGCAGGTGAGCCAATATGCTCATATTTGTTCTCATTAGAACCTGATTCATTTATCTCTCCTTGACCCACATACTCTAACTCTAACATGGAGATAACAGGGAATCTTGTGTACGTGTGACACAAAGGTCTATAAAGCATATTTTGTTATTCTTGTTGACTTTACTCTTGGCATTTGTATTTCTAATGGCCCCTCGAAGCACACTAATGCATTTTCTGAGATCTGGACATCTGAATCCGCAACTGGTTAATACAATTTGGACAAACAGACCACCAGCACCCTGTAGAAGTCAGTGAGGGCGGGGCAATGTGCTTTTAGTATTTGGACCGAGTTTAACTTGTACAGCCTCAGATAATCTTCACCATATTGGGCTGATCATACAGTCATGGGTTCTGCGGGTGCTCATCTCCGTCATGGAAACAACAATTTTGTTTGTGTGGTTGCTGTTATGCATGTGAGCAAGCCGAATTAACAAGCTTTTATTTTGAAAAGCTTGGTCTGAAGATTGTGTTGCTTGCTTAACGGACCTCTAATGATGTTACGTATAACAACAAGGAACTCCTTCAAACTTGCGTATAAGCAACACATGTGAACAGTAATAAAGCATATTCAGTTTTATTTGATGAAAAACATTGATGATAAAATTGCAGATAAACCAGGTAGGAGGAACTTCACTCTGCACCACAGACTGATCACAATGTCCAATAAACAAAAAAAGTGATGGCATATCAGACTCACTAATGACAAGGAATAATTCTGAAGTAGCATCGGAGCATTAACACAGGCCACAATAACAGCCCTTTCCAAACAGGCAGGTTTAGAAAGGGCACATCACTAGTCCTAACAATGGGTAAGATTAGAATGTGTAACTTTAAAAAGGGTCTCACATATCAACAGACCCCGCTTAGAATAATCCCCGCAAATTACAGTTCTCCTCAGATATGGATCCTTTTAGCATCTTTTAGCTAATTGTTTTGGTTTTACTTTACTCTTTTGGCTCTGATAAACTCACTGTTCAATACCTGCTAAGGATAAACCCCCACAGGCCCAAACAGACTAAGTTAGAGAGCAGCTGATGGCGGAACACTTAGCAGCTTATAAAACTGGAACTGAAATTTCCATCAGGAGGTGTTAGAGACCAAAAACAGACTAGTGGACAGAAACATGAGTCAAGTTATTGCCAGTCATTTAGATACTCTGAGATACTAGCATTCAATTATATGGCCGATGTGTCCCCCTGTTTCCAGTCTTTGTGCTAATCTAAGTTATTTGGCAAAAGCTGTAGCTCTGTATTTGACAGAACCACATCATTCTTATTTAAATCCAAGCCAGAACCCATAACTGCATTTCACGAAATTTTGAACTACTCTTTTATCTGTCAGTCCATGTTTATGCATACAGTAGTGTTGCATTCAGGCAGTTCAGGCAGGCAGCATGCAGGATGTGTCACATGGACAACCCTGTAAAACTGGCATTGGAATAATGTGCCCAGAACCAAAGTCAAATAAATGGACATATTTCCAGTTTTGCATATGATCCAGTGTTCTGACATACATGTGGCTTGCACTGTATCTGTGTGTTTGTGTGTATCAGTGTGTGTTGTCCTCTGAGGTGATCCGGAGGTGTATTCAATATTATAGAGTGCTGACTGTTTCAGGGGAGTTAAGCATGTTGCTTTCAGGGGCTCAGGAGCCGTTCTGAAAAGGTTCACTCCTTGGTTTTGTTTTTTTCAGTGTATAGAATGATCAGTTTCTTGTTTGTTTCTCTCTTATCTCCTCTTATCTCTCTCTCTCTCATTCACTCTGCCTCTCTCTCCAAGGCATTGCTGATATTTACCTGGCAGGAGTTCATGAAACGTGTCTCTTTTTCTATTCTGCTTGGTCGGATTTGCAATACACTAGGTGTAATGTGTTTACTCACAATAAAGCTAAGCTGCTTGTGGCTTCACCCCTGCCTGTGATTTAAGACTTTGCCCTCCACCTTCTCTGCACGAGGACTCAGTTAGACACATTGTTTGAACGTGTCCAGCAAATAATCGCTCCATTCTTGATGTAATCCAGAGCAAAGATGTAGAGCAGGCTGCAAGTCGGGAGCCACTGTTCAAGTGTCATCATGTTGAAAGGTACGGTGATAAAGACCCAGAGGAGGCGCTCATTTTAACACCACTCCTTTCACACACCAGGCAGTTTGCCACTATTCAGAACATGGCTTGGATCCCATTCAACACTTTGGACCCAATTCATAAAACAGACAAGTCTCTCCTCTGCCTGCTCCTCTTTTCATCAGTCAAGGCAGGGTGCACACATTTCCCACTTGAAATCAGCACAACATATTCTCTCCAGTGATTCAGACTTGAGTCCTTCACTTCCCTCTACCAGCCACACAAAAACACATTTCATTCAGTCAGTCATGGGCGATATGTTGCCTGCTATTTCTCAGGTCAGCAGAGAATGTGTTCTTTACAGCGAATTTGTACTTCCACTAGTGACCTGACACCAAACAAATCCACTATACTTGAAGAGTTGTCAATGAACGGTTTAGAAAAAGTACCTAGCCTCATGATCATTACAGTCAGACAGCTCTGCAGTATCAGTATTAATCCAGCAACTGTGCGTCTATGCTCCTAATACCAAGAATAACTACAAATAACAAATGCATCTTGACGATTCTATGTACAGAATTGAGAAATGTGAACAATAATATAAGTGGGTGGAAAAAATTATGTTTGGGTGTAGCCCACAGCAAAGTCTCTTACAATATGTTGTTCTACCCGGAGCGACTATATCTATGTGTGTAACCAGCAGAGTTTTTGTGTGTGTGTTATGGGTGTATAGCTGTATATCGCTAGGCTGATAACACATCTTTATAATGAACAGTGACATACAGAACCACTGACTTCAGACCAGAGTTGTGTTGGTCTAATGGGCAAAAGTGCATTTGCTAAAAAAAAATAAAGTCATGCCAGGTGAAAGAATGGGCTCTTAGTACTGTTGTAATCCCTATAAACAGGTAATGTGAATAAACAATATCTCTAGTTAAGGGACAGAATACCTCAGGTTTCAGATTCTTGTTTGAGCAGGCTTTGGTTGCCCGCTGGTAATTTATCTGCATTAATATGGCTGTGGATCAGGAGGTAGAGTCCACTAACCAGCGGCTCAGCAGTTCGATCCCTGTCTCCATCATTCTTCACGCTGAAGTGTCCTTGGGCAAGACACTGTTACCCAAATGGCTCCGGACGGCTGTGCTGGCAGTGTGCGAGAGATGTTTGCTGCTCATAGATGCACTGTATGTACCACATGCAGAAAGCTGTTAACAGAGATTTAGCCAAAATGTCATATGTCCCTAAAACGGCAACAAAAAGTATCGCTGTTTGTGTTTGTGTGAAGATACATTCAACTTGTGTGATGAAAAAAAACTAGTCAGACTATGATGTACTGCGAATGAAAGATCGAGTCTTGGCCCAGATATTCACTGTCTGACCCAAAATATGTCCGTTACCCAAGAGTCTAGTTCGTCATCAGACTGTAGCCGATGGGCTCTGGTATCTAAGATGGTGTAGCCTCTAATTTAATTTTATATCTGGACTTAATGGTTGCTCCTGTCATCTTATTTGTCCTTTCACATGTCTGCCTCTTTTTACTCTTTACTGATCCACTTACAGCTTGACTGGAGCAGTGTTTAGGCGCCGATGCAAAACAAATCTTTACCTCTTCAGCTTCACATTAGAAGCTTCTCACAGGTAAACCAGCAGGAGGCCTTTGTTGTTGAGCAGCCTCAGCAGATTGCAGAATGCAGAGGATTTGTTGTTTACTCTTCAAGTACAATAAAATCTGTCTTCCCGATAAGATATTGAATTGTGGATCAAATCTTGCAGTGTGGATTTGTTCAGGTAGGAGCAGCAAGAGTGAGAGAAGTGTAGCATACAAACAATACCATATCCATTTCAAAAGGAAATCAAAGAAAAAACAAACATCAGTGGGTTAACCATGAAATGCATAATTATGGGTTTATTTTTAACAGTATCATTATAGTTTTGGGACATTTACAGTCTCTTTTATCCTGTCACGTAAAGGTGTTCAGCGTGTGTTTAACTCTTGGGGACACAAGCAAAAAAAGCTCATTAGATCTTGGTTGTTTTTAATGGAAACTGTGCAACAATCTGTGTAGCACTAATGTGTTAAACTCATCCTGAATATACGCTCCTGAAACCTTTGATGTTTTTCAATTCCTGCAAATGAAATCCAAGCAGATTATAACCGTTCCAGGGTTAATGTATTCTTCACGTTTCATTCACCAGCACAGTACTGAAAGCTTTGGAAGGTGGATGGAGACATGGGGTTCAGTCAAAACGCTGATAATCTGAAATAAACACAAATAAAAAGTGATTGGTATTAGGTTCAGGTCTTTAACTCTCAATATTCGCAGCATGTTAGTTGTATTTAATGTTCCCTTTAGTGAAAATCATCTTCTCAGGAGTTCGGATGGAGCGTGCCTGTTGAGCCCAGGAGCCCAACTAAAGTTTGTGTTCAGTGAAGAAAAGTGTCCTTGTGTCTGCAGCTTCACTTTGCTTCTTTTGAATTTTAGAAGTAGAAAATGGTTATGCATGAAGGAATTCCCTCAGTGCTGACCAAAGCTACACTGTCTGTCTCTCAGCCCTCCTCAGAAGTGCAGTGCATCTCCGGGCTGAGGGGACAACGCTCCGCCAAGAGCCTGTCTTGTTGATAGAGCTGCACAGCTCCAATATCCTCAGGACATGTTTCTCTCTTTCTCTCTCTTTCTCTCTCTTTCTCTCTTGATATACCTTTCCGTTTATTTCATGCCTATCACCCTGTCTGTTAGTAGAGATACTGAACCATAATCTGTCCCAGGAATGATGTTAGCCCCTTTCTATCTCTCTCTTCCCATTTCTGCTGCTCCTCCCTTCATCCTTTCACCGCTCTCCCTTGAGGAATAAAGCAGTTTCTTTTTTTATCTAAGCAGAATACAGACAGAACGACCATGTCGGACTGCACTCTATCGGGCAACCTCTCCACCTTTACAACTCATCCTCTTCCTCCAGTTGCCTGTGTGTGTTTTCTTCACTTTTGTCTTCATGTTTGTCCGTAACCCCGTTTGAATGAGATATTGCTGTCACACATCATCGCACAGCCTCTCTGTCACTTTCCCTCTGTACTTTACACCCACTGAAGCAGAGCAGATGTGCAGCAACATCAGCCCGGTCTCACTTCATCTGTCTGTAATGACTCACTTTGTCTGCGGATGTGTTTAAAATGTGTGTCTACTGGGCTTTATTCAAGCACTAGATCTTTTTCTAAACTCTCTTTCACTGTGCCAAACTGGATGGCTGCTTCTATGAAAATACTTTTCTACTCTGTAGTTCAGGCTGCTTCAAGTAGGAAGTAGTTTAAAGCAGCATGGTAGGTAAAAAAAAATTCAGACCTGAGGGAGTGTTGTAAAAAAACTTTGAATTTCCAAGATTAACGTTGTAAGAAAAATCTTACATATTCTCCAAGGTTAGAGTCAGTATTTCACAAAGTAAGATAGCTATCTTATCTTTTGTCAAGGAACTGCATCGCTGTACTTTGCAAGATCGGATCAGCAGCGTCACACCTCAGACGCAGACGCTTGCCATGAAAAGTATTTAGCAATATTCTTGCACGTGTCCAATGCATTGTAGTCCCTGATACACAAAGCCTCATCCAAATCAGTATATTCTTTACAGAATATATATTCACAGTTCATAGAAATGTTTCAGACTTATTATAATACTGGACTTAATTCACAAATATTTCTCTAAATTGGTCTGTCATGAGATGAGTTTGATCAAACCTAGCAAAGTGAAACAATGTGAATCAAAGTGAATTGAAAATGTTTCGTTTTTTTACTTGCAAATTTATTCTTGTAAATTATACATATATTTAGATAAAGGTGATATATATATATATATATATATAATATTTTACTTTTTTCTCATAAAATTGTCAGGTATCCTTGATAATGTAAATTCCTCTCTTATTAAGTAGGATGACCCTAATAGTCTTTCCTTTCACGTACAAATTGTCACATCTTCATGTGCCTGCTAAAACCTCTTTTACCTGTGCTGTAAATTGATGGAGCAAGGCCTGTGTCCCTCAAGTGGGACATACTTGTATGCACGCATATGTGTGCATAGCAGTCTGTGCGCTCCTGTGCGTGCTTTGTAGCAACGATTGGGATTTAACCAGTTGGGGGGAGAGAGATGAGTGAGAGCACGTGCTCCTTTTAAATGTTTTATTTAAATGAGCTGTGGGGCACTGGAATGTGAGATAAGCTGCAGTCATTATTTGTTGGTGCAACACACATAAGCACAGTGTTCATGTTGTCAGGCTGTTTGTTGCCCAGTTTGTACGGCTCTGAAGCTCCACACTGTTATTCATGTATGTGGGTGATTATGTGGGTGTTTTTTCCACCTGGGACCTACTCTGGAATTTTTTGTCCATTGTTACATATTTGCTTGTAAATGTCAACTGATGTTGACTCTGGAACAGTCAGCATCAACTACAGAAAGAGGCATGGTCTCCTAGTCTGGGTCTTGTAGCAAAC
Organism: Pseudopleuronectes americanus; assembly: GCA_038501795.1. Classification (NCBI taxonomy): domain Eukaryota; kingdom Metazoa; phylum Chordata; class Actinopteri; order Pleuronectiformes; family Pleuronectidae; genus Pseudopleuronectes; species Pseudopleuronectes americanus. Next base: position 2,450,235 of record CM076733.1, on the reverse strand, counting down.
TGTTGTGATTGAACACGAATTTAGACCAAAAACCTACCGTCTAAAAGAACCTTAACCCTGGTGGCCTACATTCGTCAGTGCATTCTTTCACAGGGAATAGTGAGATGTTCACAAATGGTCATTATTTTGAAATGTGGTGTGACAATGTTACGGTATGTTAAACTTGCGGGACAGCCCAGAATATTTTGAGTCTCAACCCAACAGAATCAAAACAGCAGCCATATTGAATTGAGCTATCTTTGAGGGTTGTCTGTCCGTATGTACGTACTTCTGTCCGTCTGTCCAAATGCTCAGTTGGACTCATGGATGTAATGATTAGAATTTGTGGTCAAAGATCAAATTCGCTGTAACTTCATGAAGCACATTTGGGTGGTAAAGGTTTTTTGCACATGATATTTTAAGTCAGTCTTTTGGGAATTCCTTCAAGTTTTGTTATGAAATATCATATTCTAATGTGTAGACTGAGACTGCACTGGTTGACGGAGGCGTACGACGGCAGTGTGGTAATTCGTTCTCTTTTGTTTTTTAACCATGGTGTCAGTCTGCACAAGGCTTTAACTGATGTATTCATTTACATGATACAAGGACCTGAACTCATGATCAAATGATTATATGTGCTCTAATAATGGCTTCTGTTGTGTTAATTTAAGTTTTTTACAGAAGCTACAAGGAATTAACAGGAACTACTTTCTGCGTTTGAGATATTTCCTGTTAAATCATATTCACACTGCAAATGTGTGTTCAGACTGAAAGTGAACACCTTTCATCACAGTCTATGTGTTGGCAGTACAGATGTGAGCTGTAGCTTGTTAGCACATTGTGTATTGAGTGTAAGCCCAGAGTCTAATAGATCTCCAACCTCTCCAGTATCTGAAGTGGAGCCGTGGGATGAATGAAAAATATTTAACCCAAGTTGAAACATTTTTTGCTTTTCTGGATGTGCTTTTGCCTCTTTCATCTGCTTATTCCTACTCATGTCTTATTATTGACTATTCTAACATATCAAAACCAGAGCTAGCCAATAAAATGATATGAATCGAATTATATTATGGACATTAAACTGACAATGGTATGACAATAGATGGGTCTCAATTGGGAATTTTAAGACCAATTTTAATCCCTCTCACTCCTGTCTGTACCTGATATTCCCAATCCTTTTAATTTGTACAATAAATGTGTTGTCAACGATTTTTCATGAATCCTTTATTCGCCTGCACAGGCCGTGTACTTTCCAGCTGTCTTTATTCCAAACTGAATACAGAGTGTGTAGTGGATGGAAGCAAAGTGAACACATCTCCAGATGTATGCGCTCATTCAAAGACTGGACTGAAATAATGGAGAGGGAAGCAGACAGTCAAGGTCTGTGTTAGCTAATGGAGTGTGAGCGGGAGAGTCACTGTGCTAGAAAGCGGGTATAGGGATAAGAAGCAGAGGAGAAGGTGAAAAAGGGAGACACGGAGGGAAAGGCTGGTCTGTGCCATGATGGGAGAAACAGATAGAACGTGTGTGTGTGTTTAGGAGTTGAACCTATTTATAGTGAGAGGATCAAACCTGATTCAAGTCTCAGTGGGGCTGACCCAACCGTGCTGGGCCACCTCTTTTTCTCAATGTGTGTATGTGTGAGAGAAAGTCAGTAACATTTTGGGGTCTTGTCTTCCTTATAAGTACAAACAGCTATCCCCATAACTTGATTCATTAAATATTAAGGTAAAGACATGTTGAAGGTTTAGGAGGAAAGGATAGGTTTAGTTGAGATTTAGGTTAAGGTTAAGGTTAGTTTAAGTTTATTTTGAGATTTAGGTTAAGGTTAAGCTAAGGTTAGGTTGATGGTTAGGTGAAGGTTAGGCTTATGTAAGGTTGAGATTGATATGTAGGTTAAGTTAAGACTAAGGTTGAAACAGGGCTAGACACTTTTAGACACGATTGAGACACTAAGTGTTTCATCCTCTAAAACCAGCTTTGGAAAATGTTCTGGGAAAATATAGATTTCGTGAAAGTGATGTGCATCTGATTGTCCTTTGAAAATTCCCGAGAAACAAAAAGGCTTTTAAAACAGCCGACAAAGTATTAATGCTACAGAGGATGGAATGAGATGGGAGAAATCTTAATGTGATATTTTTTTCTTTGGACTGGGTTCTTTGAAACCTTAGGAAAGACGATCTGGAAATCCCATTCTCTAAACGTGTCAAGCATCATCTGCAACATGCGCTGGATCTCCTCCACCGTGTCAAAACAGCGTCCCTTCAGCTTCAATTTCCCTCTAGGGAAGAGAAAAGTCGATGAATTCCACTTCTCTGAACAGTGAACTTGCCGTTGACCATCTGACCCTGAAAGAGAAATTCACGGTGCACATCCCTGCAAATGTAAACAACGAGCATCCTCTCGACCTGATGCTACATCTTCTGTTTACTGTTTCACTGCTAAGTCTGCTGTGTAGTTCACAGCCTTAGACCAAACTCTGGTCTCCAGTCATGCTCCTCAATATGAATGTTGGGTTATTCCAGTCCCTCACACACTTCAACATTGTGCTGCTTGTGAAATCCAAAATGCAAGTGGTCACAAGCACGGGTGTAACACCGTTCCCAATGCTGACTGCGTCACGGAACAGACAGTTATTGCTCGCACCTGCTGCATGCGTATTACCATGCCGTGCTTTGTTGGCTCACACCAGGATCAGCCTTGATCACACCTTGTTTTGTCACTGCAGAAGCAAATCTTGCTCCAAGTGTGTTTCTCAGTAGTGACTGAAAAAGAAAGCAAAAGAGGCAGGGGAGTGTTCGCTGTTAATAATTCATTTAAATAAAGCTATTTAAAATTTGAAATGTATACATAAAACACAGACAGGTTTCCAAAATCAGACTCTCCTCTTCTCGTTGCAGCTACAGTAGTGTATGTGTGCGTATCTGCGTCTACAGGAAATTGTGCCTGTGTGTGTCTGTGTGTGTGTGTCTGTTAGACGTATTCTTTACTTCGGCTTAGCAAGGCAGTGGGGAGGTGCAAATGTCACGCTCTCTGAAAAAGCTAAACCGACTGACTGTCTGTTGTTGAACGTCTCAGGAGAACTTGGAGGAGGGAAGGTGAACTGGAAGAGACTTGAAAATGAAAGTGCTGAGTGAAGGGTGGAAAACCTCACAAATGTGTTCATACAGTGAGCACTCACCATGACTTTCTACATGCACGCTGACCAACACAGGCACACACAGGCACACACATAGACACGCACACACACACACAACACACACGCACACGAACAGTATGGCCTATAACCACATTCCAAACAGTTTCTTCTGCTAAATTGAATTGTAATTGGCAGACAATGGGCGTGACATCACAATTCACTGGCTGGCTCATATAGAAGCAGCTCGTCTAAATTGAGGCTAAAGTGGGCCATGCTTACTGATGAGCCCAGAGCGTTAATGAAGGAATAAAGGAGGGAGCAGGGAGCAGAGCACAGGAAACATGGAGGCATAGAGAAGGAAGGGGTGTGTAGCATCTCTGTTTAATTAATTGCCCATTGGGAGTCGGTGTGTCATTAATGATTATTGTGTGTGACGGCAGCTGTACAATTAACTTCTTCACCTTATGAATGCACAACCATACGTGGGTGATCTTCTGGGCAATAACTGAGCTTTTATTAGAAGAACAGAATGTAAACAGCTTCTATCTCTCCTTCTCTTCTTAATATATTCTTCTCCTCTTTTCATAGATGGTTGCATCTGTATCAACCTACTAATCCACAAATGTCTTTATGTCTGTCTGTCTGAACCGTTCATCTTAGTGGCTTCACACTAGGCACGTCTATTGGGAATAGCCAGTGACAGTGCAGTGGGGATTTCTGTGCGATTTGGACAAACGATACCTTCAATACTAACAAGAATTGAATAAACAGGTGAGCTGCTCTTTAGCAGACAGGGGGAGAGCGCCATTGTGTCAACTGTCAGTCGATGGACTAGGTGGTTTTCCTCTACGTCCTCATATAAACTACACAAGCTACCCGCAAATGGATCAAACCACGGGGAAAAATTGCTGCCAGATAATTTTGGTGATATCTTTATATCACCATATCGACTGGTGCAGACAAACAGTCATTGAATCACCTCTCTTTAGCAATTTGTCTTAAAAGGAAAAGCATATTTGTTCTGTTGCTTTTGTGCTTTATACCGAGCAGAAGTTCAGGGCTTTAATTTTGAAAGGTTGTGACCTTGGGTCTGAAGATTGTGTGGATTGCTTCATAGACATCTGAAATAGCCAACCTGTTATGTTCATACATTACATGTTGGCTATTTCATGAAAATAACAGCAGTTAAGTTAATTAATGAAACGATATCTAAACAACACACATAAACAGTAATAAAGCAAATGTAGTTAAATTTGTATAACTTTGACTAAAAACTCTTCACTGTAGATAAACCAGGTAGGATGAACACAAAGTTTTCTAGCTTCACTCTGCACCATATATTGCATATCTATAGAATGGACACTACACTAGTTGCTATAATGAAACATTAGGATGTACACCATGCTCACTAACAGATACACATTTATCTACAAAGTAAATGAAACCCAAATTTGTCATTTTGCTCATAAGCTGAGATATTTTTGATCAAATGTTCCTCCCTCTGTCTAATGTTTTTTTATTAGCAAATATTATTGTAGAAAAATGTTTCAATGGGCATCACATATTTATCTTTTGCCAGCTAAAATCAAAACATCAAGCAGCGGCAGATCAAATCTGCTGTGGCTAATTAACTTTATTTCCGTAACGGTAAAGATTAAGCTTTTGGCTTTTATCTGGTTAATTTGGTAAATGTGAGCTGGTCAGGGATGTTATCATTATATACATTTGATTAGTATGATAAGCCCCAGGAGATGAACCATTTCGCTTTTAATCGGGTTTGCAGAAAAGACAAGCAATGCATTAAATAAATCAGCACGAACACTAACAAAAACTCTCCCATGCTTAAACCCTCCCACACCTATTGGTTCCCAGAAGCCCTAATCCTACTACATACAATAAATATACTGGTATATATATAGAGTATCAATACCACTGACACGAGGGCTCCATTTTTCTCCTGAACAGGTTGTAAATATCAAGTGTGTAACAAACAGTTTATGTGTGTTATGCACCTGTCAATATAGATGAAATTAATAATAATAATAATAATAATAATAATAATAATTTAAATTAAATAATATAGCTTTAAAATAACAGCTTTAAAATAACTATAGCTTTGTTTGTCAAAAGCCCAATAACTCTTGCATACAGCTTCAAACCTGGCAACGCTGATGATGACAAAATGAAAGGTTTGTAGGATTTATCCTTTGGGGCCACGGTGTTATTTATAATGTAAGTTTTCAGATTTCCTCTGATTCAAAGTTGCAGAATCAGTGCTTTCCTCTGAAAGGTTAGACAGAGGCTTTTAGAGAGATGGAGCAGGAAGGAGAAGAAAACTGAGAGAAAAAGAGGAGTCAAATGTCAAAGGAGAGAAATTATATCTACAAACAAATTCTCCAAGGATTCAAGTCGTGAGAAACTTTTAAGCCGAGGTCTCCAAAAGTTTTGTTACCTGTTCACAACCAATTAAAAACCCTGTGTAACCAGGTTCAACATTTTGCGTATCGCACATATATACTTTAGAATAACTTGGATAACAATGTTGCTTTCTGAGTTGTTCTGACCTTTTAACGTTCACAGCTGACTTGTTTGAAAACAAGAAGAAAGTTAGGTGCTAACAGGTCCCAGGATAAAAGTCTTCACACAGAGTGTGACAGGAAAAATGTAAGATACATAACCTTGTAAACCAGGCGGCTTAGCTTATAGAATCAGGATTTTAAAGGCTGAGTTTAGGATTAGGACTACATTAGATTTTAGAATATAGGACACAATGGTGAATGCCCCTTGTACGTTTGAAGGTCTTCTGCAGAATTTAGGTTACCAACTACCAGAAGATGTCAGTAGGTGTTAGTGACCACCAGTTAGGGATATAAATTCCCTCAGCACCTAAGTATCATGAAGTGTTTTGTCCCTGTAATCAATGTTACAAGGCGAACATGAGGGTACGCTGAGGCCAAAGGTAAATCTGACTGGCTACTGGCTTTTACGTCAATACTATGAAAGCATCAGACATCATTACCTCCAAGCCTTTTATAAACTAAACCCTGTCCCTTTTTAGAACATATAGGACAAGATGGAGAGTATCCCTTGTATGTTCTACCGCACTAATTAATGCCTAACGCCAGCTGATGTTAGGGACATGTCTTCAGCTGTGTAACTTAGCATCATTAGGTGTTTCGTCACAAGACCCCCTCTTCAAAGGCGGATCGTGAATACCCAGATCTCTGAGCAGCCTGATGTTGCCATGAAACCCCTGCAGCCGACCTCCACAGGGCAAAGTAATGCTTCACAGCCATGTTGCTCTGCCTCAAATTCCATGTCTGCCTTTTGATCTCATTCGCTTCATCAACATTATCCTCCAACGGTACTATCAATTCGTCACCCACGGTACTGTCAGTACTGTGTGTTGGACCAGAGGATCATGTCTGGTCATAAGGTGGTAGTGACAATTTGTGATGGGCAGTGGTGGCTGCTGATAATGTCGGCCCGGACAAAGTTCCTTTATCCTCTTTATTTGTTGTTGGGATGTTTTTGTAGAGAAACAGCCGGGTTTAGCGCAGCTTCATTTGAGGACCGTATGTTTATCGGTCAGCTCACAGGGGACGTAACTCAGTGACATCGGACTGACCTGAGACTGCGTAGAGAGTAGACCAATCATATTACATAAAAACACATAAATCAATACCTATTGGCTGTTAATAAAGCTGGGAGTGAATGGGGGGCAGAGAGCTACGTCCCGAGGAAATTATGCAACAACCAATTAAAGAGCAGCCTCAGGTCCTGTGGTTGCAAAAAGTTTCAGGACCCCCATTCACATCCATTTGTCTGGCGCCCTACATTCAGAAGTATGTATTTAGACTTTAGAGATTAACCAAACACAATTTGAAAACAATATATTGAATGCTCACAGGCACTTACAGTCTACCAGGAGCATTGTACGAAGATAATTTTATCATATAATAAAATTAGATTTAACATTTTTATACAGGCCTTTTTGTCTATTATCTTTATCTATCTATGGTAATGGAGACTGGGTTAACGGCAGTTAAAAATTCAACATATCTAATACTGAACAGTGCAGAGTAGCTATGCTCTTTAAAAAAAACTCCAGACCTGGTTTCTACACCTACACTAACCCGAAATCCCACAAACTAATTAAGAAGGTTATTTCCTACAAATTAAGAATAGTATCTGCTTGATTAATCTTCTGCTTCAACATGTGGCGAAGTCCAAGGCTCGAGTCCTGCTGGGCCGAGTTATCGCTAAGCTATGATTCGGACACAAACTGGTGTTTATCGAAAAGTCAGTTGGAAATAAAAGTGTATTTCTGCTATAGTGTCCATCCCCTGACATCGTATTGTCAATGAATCATTTACCCTTGGAGAAATAAGCACATATGTTCATGCATAGCAACACAAGGGAAGTGACTGGACACAGGAATGTTGATAGATTAATGACTACATTCTCAGTGCTAGGTAACTGCTGCTTCTCTGTGAATTATCACAACCAGCGAAGGTTGGATTTGAAACAGTGAGAGGGTCTAATTAGCTCTTGTAGGGAATCATTGGAGTGTGTTCTCACCTTGCCCTGATTCAGTGTGAGTGGGAAACCGCATGCCCGGCGTCTTCCCCTGTGTAATAACTGGTCTCGGTGATGTGCCGTCCCTCTCCCCGCTCGTCCTCCACCTCTGTTCATCTCTCCTGGGATGATTTGGCTCTAATTAAAGCTGCGCACCAAAGAGAGAAAGAAGGAGGGGGCGTTGACCCTGCTCACCGCTTCGGCGTTTAAAAGCGAAGGAAGAGAATGAAGCCGTAGTGCAAAAGCAACTGAATAAGCACCAGGGCTGGTGGTAACTGACAGTCATTTTCTCCCAAAATATATATATATACGTCTCTGTTTTTAATGACAGAAATATGACAAAAATCTACACGTCTACCCATCTGCCTGAATAATTGAAATTTTTATATTCACAGTAGATCAAAAGACTATGTGAAGCATGAAAGGGGAAGAATTATTACCTCAGGACCTTATACCCTTATAGCACCTTCAGCTCATTGTTTTGGTCTTCATGCCTGGATTTAAAGCCCTCATTCCTTTTATGTCAACAACTATTTATTTATTTTCTCATATGTGACCTAGATCCTATTGTTAAATGAAAGTGTGAACAGCACAAATAGCATGGTATCTGATCTTTTCATCTTTCATGTGTTTCTAAATCAGATACCGATCAGATTTTATTGAAATGCAACCTCAGTCTAAACAGCCATTGGAATTCAGTGCAACCTTTTCATCACTTTAGATGAACATTCCTCATAATTCTGTGCAAGTTTCGCTTGCACAGGGTGCAAGCGAAACTTGAGGAGTGGTATCGTAACCGGTGTTTGAATGCATATCAAGAGAAAAATGGAACCATAAATACTTATTTCCGTACACAGTGAACTCATTATAATCCATTCCATGATCTTTTTCTAAACATAACCAAGCAGTTTTTGTGTCTAAAATCTCAGGGCGTATGCACCTATCGTACCTGTCTTGTGAGTTGTGCTGTTCTTTGGTGGACTATGGTGCTTCCACTCCATGGATTAGTTTGGAGTGATAGAGCGATCCACATAGTGGAGTGCAGCATTGACGCTCCCGCAGGTATGGAAGTAGGAGAGGGAGAAGTGACTTATTTCCCTGTCCTCTACCATTAAGCTATCCAGAATTATCATTGCGTGATTTCAACATTCATGTGGACGATTTGTCTTTGAATTTTGCTTCTAGATTTATTGATATGACAGAGTCTTTTAATCTCAATCAACATGTGTCCCCTCACTTTCTCCTCCTATCCTCCGCTCCTCTCAACCTACGATCCTCGAGAGGTTATCTGCTATAACACTTCAAGATCTCACTAATTTGGTCAGTCACCTCCTGTCCCCCTGATATGTTATCAACATCTCTGTTTAAAAATGTAATTTGCTCAATTGGTCCTGCTGTTCTCTCCATAATTATCTGCTGTCTGTTATCTGGTCAAGTCCCTGCTTAATTATCCCTCTCTACCCCAAAACTAGAGGCCTATCTCCAAACTGCCTTTTCTTTCAACATTTTTGGAGAAAGTGGTTGTTAAGCAGCTCACAACTACAATAGATGAACACAACATCCTTGATATGTTTCAGTCTGGTTTCCACCAGGTGCACTCTTTACAGAGACGTTTCTTCTCCGAGTCTCAAATGAAATATTGATGCAAGGCGATGCAGGAGAATGTTCTGTGTTGGTTCTGTAAGATCTCAGTGCAGCTTTTGATACTGTCAAACACTATATCATGATAAAATAACTTAATTACTTATAAAACCATGACAACTCCATATCTGAAAGTTTCTCATTATAACGATTATAACACATGGTGAAGAGTAGATAATGAATACATTTTTTATTTTTCGGTGAACTATAACTTTAAATGCCCCCTGTTCTTCTTTTTTTTTAATTTGTACCATCAGTTGTTCGGACGAGTTGAAGCCTGATGCTTGCCTCCACCCATTACCACTTTAAAAAATTGTCACGGAAGTGCAATGAATCCTGGGATAGGTTGACCCAAGACGGAACCACCTGTCGGAGCCATTTTCCGTCTCCTTCGTTCACATTATACTTTTATTGAGACTGATGTCCTGTGCCCCTCTGCCTGTTCACAGGTTGTCAAGTGTACTAACAGGCATAATCTTTTGATAAACCTGGGTGATATGTTAGGAGAACTACGGTTGATGCAGTAGATTCTCTCTTAATGTAAATGCCACGGAATAGTTGTCACATAAAACTATATTGCTTTAATCTTTCTCTCTGCTGCGACCCGGTCTCTTAGCTTTACAGCTCTGTTGGCGACACATCGAACCCCCCCACTACTCCCTCTACCCAGCAGGTGTATGTGCTCCCTTGCGGTCAAAGGTCAGCGAGGCAATCAAGCGATCACTCTACCCGCTGCACGAGCACATGCACACACACAAGTGCAGCAGCCGTCGGTTGAGTGACAGCCTAATTACCCAGTGTAAGGGAACCAAACCCCTGTGCTGTTCTGCAGTTAACAGGATCAGAAGGCCGCTTGTCCTCCTCTTTGCCCCACGTCACCTTTATGCATATTTGTCCTGTAAGTGCTGCAGTATGAGTGTGTTTCAATTGTGTGTGTTTGTGTAGTATGGCGAGACGTGTATTGTTTCAAAGATGGCCAAAGATAAGTGTGAACACACACATGAATGGGTCGATGGAATGACTCATGGTCTGGGTCTACAGATAAAGTAAAGCAGAAGGAGAAGAAAAGGGGAATTGCTTTTGGTCACCGAGGGAATAAACCTTGTGTGGGGAGGTTAACTAGGATTACTTGTGTGTATGTGTGCGACAGAGAAAATGCTTCAAAAATGCTTTAATTTAGAGCTCTTGGTTCGGAGTAATTCAGTCTGTACATCAAGGTTAAATGTTCGACCCGACATTCCGCTCAGGCTATCCACACACACTTTTTGATAAAATGTGTTTTGAGCAAAATAACTCTTGGTGGTATGTTTGTGTTGTCAGGATGGCATTTGTGTGGATGGCATTTGTGTTTACTGGAAGCTGATAGAGAGTGAAGGCTTGAAGCGGAGGATTGTGTGTGTGTTTGAACAGCTGCTTTAAAGTAGAGTTTCCGTGCTCTTTTAAAAGAAGATGAAAAGAGAGATGTGTCAGATGACCCTTTACATTGACCTCCACACATCACATTTCAAAGGGACATTGAAAGATGATCTTTACTGTGGGTGACTTACACTTCGACAGTTGCACTTGCATCAACATCTCATTTAACTCGGTGTACTTTGATCCCATGTGCTGAAACAGAATATAAAGAGAATGAACCCGCATTGAGTTTTCGACACTCTGCTACATTGTCGAGCAGACACCAAGCAACATCCTCACCCCATTTTGAGTTGTGTTTCTAAGCGCCAGACAAAATTAAGTCCGGTTTCACCCTGGTTCTAGTTCTTATCATCTCTACCAACATGAAAAAGTATCTGAAGCTGAAAAAGCCGGACAATTTACCCAATGTTTGTTTGCTTCGCTTGGAAACGGCATCCTGCTGTGGCTGCAAGGGTTGTGTCCTAAAGCACAATGAGGCTACATCCACACTTCTAAGTTGTTATTTGACAACGCATCTACCCTGCTACAGATATGCCTTATATACTCCGGAGATTTAGAGTTGCTAAAACAGAGAACCCCTTTCTTTGAGCTTTTAAAAGGGCGTAAGGGAACCAAACCCCTGTGCTGTTATGCAGTTAACAGAATCAGAAGGCCGCTTGTGGACCTTTTTTGAATTTGTTAGTATTTTAGTTTTATGTTGTGTGTTCGTTTTTTTTTGTAGTATTAGTCTTGTCTTTGATGGTCTCCTTAACCCGCTGTTACATTGAAATTGTAGATATATATATTTTTTTTCTTATTTTATTCAAATTTGTTTTAAAAAGTGATAGGAAACAGAGAAGTTTTTAAATGCTGTTGGCCCCGTTTTAGATGAAAACTCCTGGGCTATATTTGAGGGTGGACGGGCAGAGGTTGAGATATTTGGAAATTATGAGGTAGACACTCACAACCTCTTGCTGATTGGGTATTTTCAGCCATGGCATAGCCTTCTCTGATTTGCCAGGTTTAAACACATGACCCCATTCTGGCAGAAAACAATGATCATAAGCCTTGGCTACCTGTGTAAAAAGCAGTATGGATAATAATTTACAAGCATTGCTGGTCCTGTTTTCATTGCTAACAGCTGTTATGAAGTTAAATTCTGCATTTTAAAATGATAAAACTCTTTACATGTGTTGGAGACAAGCTATTATTTGAGTAATTCCTGTGCACAGTAACACGTGCATGCCCAGTGTACGTTAGTTGTCACATCATATGGGTTTTAAGGTGTGTAAGTGTGGACGGGGAGGAATCTGATACAGAGCCGAAATGCTTCTGTGAACAGAGGTAGTAGAATGGATGAAGCCTGAGTGTGCAGGTCTTAAAAACAGAACAGTTAACCAAAGGGGGCAGAAGAAACAATTCACGATAACGACGTATTTCTTGAAGTCTCTTCTTGAAGGTGTTGGCTGTGCACTCGATTGTACACAGCAAAAGGGACAGAGAAAGCTGTGTAACTAAAGAAAAGACAGATTTTTATCCCAGTGTTTCTCAGTTTGTGGTTGTGTGTTTATCATCGAGGGTATAAACACGCACACATCAGTGAATTAAATCTAGTATCACATTTTTGGAATAGGTCAATGTTTGATGAGAGTTTGATGAGAAGATCGATGTCATGTCTCATGGAAAACATGAAGCTGCCAGCAGTGCTTAGCATGATGACTGGAAACAGGCGTGAGGAGTCAACCCTTCTTTTATGAGATGAGGTGTTCTTATCATAACCTCGTGTTTCACCGGGGAAACAATCATTTACCGATCGTCAGCGCGCTCTTATTTTTACATCAATAAAAACTAAGATGAATGAACAACTCATACAGGCTGGAGTCAACATTCGTCATTGTAACTTTAATTAGGTTTTAACCAGTATTTCTCTCTGGGGGAGCAAAGGGTGTAAAGTCCCCATTACCATTTTTGTTAGAGTTACACTCTGACAGCTGTTTCATATAATTACTGGAATGGACCAGCATGTGATAACACCCATAACACCACTGTAAAGAACTACCGCCCTGCCCAGACGTGTCCAGTGAACACAGTTAATGGCCTGTGTTGTTCCTTAATGCCGCTCAGTCGCTGCCGTGGCCTGGTTACTGCAGACAGACGGCAACGCCTGATCTGTTGGCTCCAAATAAATTCTGCGGTCCCTCAACATATGATGCCAGGGGCATCACTGATGACCCTGCATATGGTACATGCACTTCGATGCGCAGCACACATAGAGGAGACGTGCACAATCGTCTCCGTACCTGATGAATGCACGTTTTTAAGTCGAGAAATACAAATTGCGTAAAATGCATGGCTTTGGACACACCTCTTTATCTGCAATGTATCCATTTCTCTGAGTTTCACACACACTACATCACACAGACTGGTGAAGCTATTAGACTGGCTCGGCAGGTCTGTGCGAGAGAGCCCACAGCTGGTCGTGTAACATCTTTATGGCTCCCTGTGGAAACAGTGGTTATGGCCACTCCAACTCAATTATTGCATCTTAGCTAGTGTCCCAGTGCAGCGATGATAAATATTCATGCAGATTAAGCAGGGAACAGTTGGTGTGTGTGTGTGTGTGTGTGTGTGTGTGTGTGTGTGTGTGTGTGTGTGTTGCCTTTTGCTGTACTACATTTATCTAACTGATATATTTGTTAGTTACTTTAAACAGTTACGTTATAACTGCATTTTGAGTCCATTTATATGAGACTCTTACTCCTAATGCGCAAGTTGGCAGTGTCCATGATATGTTAACTCCATTGCTGGGTATTGCAGGAAGTTAAGAAGTGTTGTCCACGTATATATATTTGCTGATAGTATGAATGAATATGAACAAGGATTCAGAATGCATGAGTTGAACTTGTAGTATTTGTATTTTTAATGTAGTATTTTTCCATTTTGGTTTTACTTCTTAATACATCTTTCACCACCAAAAGTCTCTCTACATGTATGTATGGAATCCATTACCTCGCAGTTTGTCAGGTCCAACTGTCTGTTTTGTGGCCTTTGCTGTTTATTTTTCTTATTTGTGTTCGATGATGTGTTTCCAGGTTTCTGAGGAGGTGCTTGCTCAGCAGCATTATTTCTCAGCCTCAGTACTTTACAGGCTGACTAGTGTATTAGCAGAACCTGTTTGAATCATGTCGCCCGGCGAGATGAGAGGGCTGTTCATTCCCAGACTCTGAGTAACTGTGCACTGCTGTAGAGGTCTGCCTGTTTAAATTCACCGGGTCTGATCATCCTTCACGCTGATAAAAAATAAAACTGCATTAAGTCCCACAAAGAGGCATCCTCACAATGCCGATTACTGTTTTTAATGACTCCCTCTCCCCCTCTCAGTCTCTGAAATTATGCTCTCACTCTCTGAGGTTTACGGCCCACAGCTCACAACTCACACAGCGTGTCCTTATATCACCAACTGTGGGATAAGTGAGGTATCGACTTTGCAAAATGAAGCCTCCGTTTCTCAGCGGTGGCCATGTGACCTCAGCAGCCTCTTCATCCCTGATGTTCAGCGAAGACAATAATTCCTCCCCGAGTTTAGGTAACAGTAAATCTTAAAGAGCAAACAGTAAAATTCCAGCTTTCACAAAGCCACTGCTGTTTTGTCGAACATTTCTATTGGTATCTCTGTTGAGCCTGATTTCCAGTTTAACATTTTAGAAGCATTAAGTTGTTAGTCTCACATAAACGTAAAACACACAAATATTAATAGGTATTTGATATGTATTCAATTTGTATTTGATCTTGAAAGATTGTATACTGTATACCTGGATTGACTAAGTCATCCTCAGTTCACTGAGTGCACTCCATCTGGTCTTAGCCTGAATGAATTATAAATGAACATAAAAGGCATTATAAACTAAATATTAGAGCAGTCATCGATATTTCAGGATATTTTGGTTTCATTTTGGACAGTGGGAGGAAGTGGAGACACACCGTCTTTATATCCAGTCTTTGATTCCAGCTCTGTATTTTACGACCTCACGTTGTGTTAATCCTGCTCATACACTGACTCAGAAACTTTCGTCAGTCATTAAAAGACAAGGTTTCGGAACAGGTTTGATTTGCTGCATTTTTCCACATCTATCAAAAGCATTCCCGCGAGTTGTTTGAACTCTTTAGGATCAGTTGGATCACAGAAAGTAGTTTTCTTCTTTTTAGTGTGTGGTTTCAGTGCTGGTAGCAAATCAAACTGGACCAGTGACATCCTGAAATGAGACTTGGAAGTGACCGGGATAGTTTCGCAGCTTCTTATTGAGGAGATAAAATGCTTCTCAGGATTGGACGGACCCAGCGTTTTCTTTTATCAAATGACAGGAGCATAAAATCATCCTCACTGCTCAACATTTTAGGGCCACCGAATTTTCGGTGTGAAAGGAACAATAAAACGCACTAGACTCAGTGTGCAAGGTTTCTGAGCTTTATGATTTTTATTGGATGACAGGATAGAAAAAAAAACAAGAAAAATACTAATTCTGTTAGCAAAGACCTTCAGTCTTGGTCCTCCTCAATAACAAGCGATGATATGCATGATGCGTCACTCACTTGTAAGCTGTAGGAAACTCAAGACGGTTTAGTGTTTATTGTTTGCTGTGAGGAAAATTAGAGCTGGCTCCAGGCTGCCAGGTCTGTCAGGAAGCTCCTCTCTCTATTTCTCAGCCTCCTCCACCTCTATAAAATCACTTTCCCTCTTTCACATCCTCCCTCCTGCGTGAAAACTGTTTTGTCAGAAGCAAAATAAGGTCCAATCTACTTTGTCTCCAGATAAAAGAGTGAAGGTTTCATCTGTGCGTTTTGAGGCAGATTCTCTGATTTGCTAAGAGATCAATCTCTATCATGTCTGCTGCTTTATGTGGTCCAATCTCTCTCTCTCTCTCTCTCGCTCAGCCCCTCTCTCGCTCTCTCTCACCACTTGTGTTGCCATCTGTTCTCGATTAATGTGAGTTACGAGCAGTAATTGAAGCATCTGTTCATCTGGTGTGTATCCTTTCCTGTGACACACCAACATATAGCACCTCTCTACGTGTCTCACTCTCTCCATCATCCTGTTCCACTCAAACACTGAACTCGTTGGTCCACCACTTTGGAAATATCTCAGTAACGTTTGCATGGATTGAATTGTTGGATTTTTTAACTATAAACACTTCTGTTCTCCAGAGGTTGAAGCGTAACGACTTGATGATCCCCTGTCTTTAGCTCTAGTGCCACCAGAAGTCTAACGTTTGCAATCACATGAGAAATATGCTTTGTAGATATTCATTGTTCCCAGACCATGTATCCAACTGTATGTACAGTATGTATTAGTCTGTGAGACTGTCTGGACGGAACCCCCCCCTCGTATGAGCTTAGCAGGCAGCATGGCCAGACTGAGCTAATAGGCAGGATGTGTGTGAGCAGGAGGCAGGAGGAGGCGACCCTTCCTGCTGTCACATTCTGTTTGGATATGGCATGTTTACACCCTTGGTGGGGGTGAAAAGCTCTGACATACATACACCTGCACACAACACAAACACAAACACATACACACACACACGACTCAGCCGTACCATGTTGTGATGTATCTTACCACACATAGTCTTGCAGAGATAATGGCCATCATGCTTTGATTATAATGTTTCCTCCTCTGATTTAATGATCATTCTCATCTGAGTGAAATGATCCACTCTGAAGCTTCTCTAATCAAGGTAAAAGTTAATTGTAGGCGAGAATGGGACACGAATGCTTAAATGACAAACACTGCATCCTCCGTACAGCAGCAAGATCAGTGTGACGGTGACAGATTTGAGGGGCCATGCTAAACAGAGGTAGACAGACAGGTGGGGTGTCCATATGTTACCCCCAGCTACCAGCCCAGCTCCTCTTCCCTGCCATGTCCTGCTGCCGTCCTCTCCAGCCTGGATGAGGGTCAGAGGGCAGCCTGCTTTCCCTCTCTCCTCAGCGTGGACACTTGGCGTCAGTGTGAAGAGTTAAAACAGAATCACTGTCCCACATTTCAGCCTGTAAAGTGCCAGAAAAAAAAATTAGATCCAATCCCCACCTTACTATTCCAAAGTCCTAAATGACATGATGTAGCAGTTTTTTCTCCGACACAAGAATCAAACAATCCAAATGTATTCATTTAACTTTCGCAGAGGACTAAAATAAACAGCAAATATTAACATTTAAAAACTGGAATTGGTTACACTGGACCTTTTGGGGTTTAATGAGATAGTATAATTGGACGTTCTGCCAGACAGGTGACAGGTGATAACCCAAACGCAGACTTCACCAGAGGAAATTCCAGTAAACAGTAAACAAATTCCACTTTTTAATCTGAATTTTCAGGTTTGGTTACACAGGTGCTCAGTCCAATATGGCAGAGGTAACTAAATCACAGAGAGTGGAGACAGAGGTAAGAAAACAAAGCTTGGCAATACATTACCTGAATGACAGACTCAGAATCACTGGAATACTGAGCAGGTTGAGCGGAAACAGGGATTAAAGCCTTGTTTACACTACTGCAGACAATTTTTTAATAGATAAAAAGCATGTTAAATGATCTTGCCTCAGTTTGTGCTGTGGTGCACTGCTCTGCTCTTTTTTACATATGTATGTCAGGTCGGCTGTTTCTGCTGCCGTCTCTCCTCTCGTTTCTATGATACGAGTGCAGTGCATGATGGTATATATTGCTCTGTTAGTGACCATCGGTTGTACACTTCTTTTCGCAATGCATTGTGGGAAACAATGAGACGACTATATAGGGTAAAATGTTCACTAAACATTTAATCACTAGATTCAGAGTGCACTAAAAATGTATCTATAGGGATTACTGAGTGATTTAAGACACAGCAAGGAAATATTAAACTCAGAGTGCAAACAAATGACACAAATTCAAAACCAAACACATGGAACACAACAATGCACAAACCCATAACGCAACATGAAGTTGAACTAAAGATCCACGAAGAAATGTGATTCTTTACTGGTGCTTTATTCAAAAGGCACAAAAACTTGGTTTTCGGAAAATAGAAATACAAAAAATTGGACAAAGCCATTTCAAATTATAGCTTCATGATGACAAGCCATCAGAATACTGACTTTGAGTCTGATCACACCTTTCCCCAGCACCTGTCATGACTGTATTTGCGGCCATCTATCTTCACTGGCTTATAGGTATATATAGCCTTTGTATATGACAATGACAGGTGAAGGGAGATGTAGTTCTTTTCAAGCTGGTATCATTTAGACTAGATCCTAAAGATGACATGGTTCCTTTCCACTGTTTCCCTGTGGTTAATGAAGGAAAAATCACAAAACAAAAGAAAAAACGAGAAATTATGTGGTATGCAACCATCTCCTCACTACTCCTCATCTTTTGCAGTTTTAACTTACTTTTTAACTTTAAATTGAACTAGCTCCCTTCATCTTTAAGAACTAATTGCATGATGTTATTGATTTCATATATTACTTTGATTCCTTTTTGCATTTTCGAAAATTACCTTAAAACTACTTAAAAACGACCCCACAGGATATTTTAAGTTAAATCAGGATAAGCTCAGGATTTTCTTTCATCTTACACATCTGGATTCTAATCTGTAGCCTTGCCTTAAGCCCGTTTGTTGTTTAGGTTTCGAAAAACCCCTTAGATTATTACATTATCATTGAAGCTTTGACTGATTCTGAGTCTTTTGTGTGTGATATGACTCCAGCTGTAATTACCAACCATTTATCCCACTTTGTGTTAATCAACAATGAAATGACACTGTTCACATCATGCACTGACACCAGCACACTGGGGACTCAAGGCCTAATGCATTAGATTAGACGTGACCCCCGGCCCCATTCGGTTCAATGAAGCTGTCTGAGGACGAGGGCGGCACAAAGACAGAAAAGTGGCAGAAGCGGCCATGTAATCTAATTCCTCTCGTCTTTGTCTTCATCTTTTCACTGTCATGACAGGTTATGTTTAAACAGGGGGAGGGAGGGCAGGATTATAAATGGGAGAGGAAAAGGAGAGGGATGGACGGGAAGAGAGAGGTAGACGAGACAATTAGGTTACAGTCTGGTCGGCAGTAAGCGAGGAAGAGAGTGGTGTGTGTGTGTGTATGTGTATGTGTATGTGTATGTGTATGTGTATGTGTATGTGTATGTGTATGTGTATGTGTATGTGTATGTGTATGTGTATGTGTATGTGTGTGTGTGTGTGTTTGTGTGTGTGCGTGCGTGCGTGTGTGTGTGTGTGCGTGTGCGTGTGTTTGTGTTTTATCTTTTGCTCGATCCTCCTTGAATTTGATGTCATCACTCATTGTATCTAATCTTGCTGTGAAATACAAAAGGTGTCCGAATGAAGTGTGTGTGTGCGACTGTGCGTGCTGTGCTTTGCGTTTCCTGCCTCACAGTACGTGTGTATGTGTGTATATGTGTGTGTGTGTGCCACCATTATGGAAGTTCTACAGAATGATTTTCTGTGTTCCTTCTCCCAGCACCTGATGTTTTCTAATCCTCTGCGAGCAGGTTGAGGTGCTCACTCAGTCAGTTCACTACTTCGATCCACTGTGAAATACCTCAACAACTATTGCATTTGATACATGTGTTGCCGGACTTTGCTCTTCCTCAGACCATTCACACCAAACCATTGGTGTACGAATAGCTACAAAATTCATGATATTCCCAGCTGTATTTTTTGTGGGTATTATTAAATATTAAATATATTCATAACTGATCAATGGTGGAAGAATCATTGAGAGAATATACTGCACTGTTAACAGTTACTGTATCCTCCTTTAAATCAGACATTCAAACCTTTACTGAAAAGCTCAGAATTTTGCAGAAATTCTCTGTTTTATTTTAATCATATTAATTGATAAATGAACTAGCAGTATGTCAAGGTGAAGCTAATTTTAGTCACTTACATTTAATCTGTAACAATAAATCAATTTTTTGTATATAGGTCAGCAAATGGGATTTTTTTATACTTAACTATATTATTCTATTCAAGTTTTCTTAGTTACTTTCCAGGACTGTACCAGAATGAATTTAGCATTGCCGCCTCCCTCTACATATCCACTTATCCAGTAGTTTTATTATTGCACTGTTTAAAACCACAATTCCATGATGATAAATAATTGTAGCTGTCAAACCACAAAACAATATAGAAACGGATCGAAATATCAATCTTCCTAATGTGAAAGCTTAAACCAAACCCTTTCAGCCGTTAATGTCCAGTTTTTCTACCTGCAGGCCTACTTTCGTCAGGGGGTTGCCCTGCAGTACCTGGGTCGTCATGCCGACGCCCTGGCAGCATTCGCCTCTGGCCTCGCCCAAGACCCCAAGAGTCTCCAGCTGCTGGTCGGCATGGTGGAGGCTGCCATGAAATCTCCCCTCAGAGGTAGGCCTGTCAGACGATGACAACAAGTTCATGTGCACGTCTACCCTCGTTCTCTGTGTCTCCATGTCTCCCTGTCTCCCTGTCCACAACATGCGGCAGATTAATACAGCGAAAACTAATTAAAACAACTCAGGCACCAAACCAGAACTTTCGTTTCCAAGTTGAAGGAGAGTCGAGTGAGATGTGGAGGCTCCGCGGCAACTGTCAAGTTACCACTTGTCTTTTGTTGTTTTATTCAGTAAGCTTCCCCCGGGAGTGGGGTGTGAAAAAGTAAAAAGTTCCCTCTGATGATGCAGACCTCACAAAGAAGTGAATGCACATTAGCTGTGATGAAGATGGAGATACGAGAAAATAGTAACATGAAGGGAAGTGAGAATTGTATAAAATAAATATACCAGATGAAATAGAAAGAGAAGCATATAGAAGATAGTTGGTAATGGCGCTTAGTGAAGTAAAAGCATAACTCACACCCACGTCTCCCTGAAGCCTGATACCACCTGTGTCCGCCGCCAGGTGAAGCTTATGTGGTGGCAGAACTCCCATCTTCTGCCAAGAGGAACAGCAGGTGTTTGGTGTCTGAGACTGATTCGCTGAGACAGAGTCTGAAGATGCTTCATCCATGAGACAGCACTTCACTGGGTTCCTGCTGTGACATTATATAAGAGCTTCATGAGCTAGAGTAGGAAAAGAGTCAGGGTCTCTCCCTGAGCAAAGCCTGGATCGAGGTCTTCATTTTGGATCTGATCTGAAACAGACCCATGGAAAATCCACTTTCACGTGGATTGCTTAAATAATAATAATCCATCAATTATTCTAGAAATATCTGTCTGACTGTCTGCTGCTGCCTCACCACATGTGATTATCTACTTAAACGTTTTATAGATGTGTATATATTCATACCTGGGATAGATTTGAAAGGTTCAGTGTGTAGAATTTAGTGATGAAGTTGCAGCTGATTTCTGTTTCCGATAAGAACAGAGAAAGTTAGTTTGTCTCATTTTTATGTTTAAAGGCATGACTGGTTTTCTTGTGGAAATGAAATACATGCATTTACATAGATTCTTGTGTGTTATTTGTCTGCACGCCCCACAGTTCCCGGTGCACTGTTATGTGCAGGTCTCCACAGCACAAGAAGATGGAGAAATTATCAGGATGGTTTACAGGCGAGAACTGGCACAGTATTATGTTTTTGCCCTTCAGCAGTATTAGAATGAGAGCAGCGTGCCTTGAGAATAGCCTCCTACTTGGCAAGCTACAGCAAAAAATCTGGGTAATCGTGATATGTCCCATATATTTACGGTAGAGCGTGTTGATCCAGAAGGGATCTGTAGGAACTGACCAAATTAGCACGTCTTCTAATCTTTTGTGCAAGCTAAGATTTTACAAGCAGCAAAGAAAAGGAGCCATTGTCTGATTTAAGCAGCAGCAGTGCAAGAAGAATGCATCAACCACTCCTTAATGTCAGTGTTTGGTAGTGATGGAAGCATGGTGAGATCAGTGGATGCATCTATGACATACAGTATGTATAGAGGCCTGCCTGAATCAAAATGAAGCCCTCATGCAGCTCTGATGCTCCACGGGAGGTTGTTCTGCTGTCCAGGGGCTGAAACCCTTCAAACTCTGTCTCCCTTGAGCTTCAAAGAAAGAAAGAGTTAGCAGGAGTTGCAATGCTTGAGTAAGCAGTAGGCAGGGCAACAAGTTGGACCACGGAGGATGGAAAAATACAGTAAGCACAGGAGGGAGCTCAGAATAACTGAGTTATCTGTCTTTCTCTGATGTCTTTCCTAGAGGACGATGTGTTGTGGGGTACTGAATAATTCTGTATCATATGAAGCCTAGAACAAAGGTTTCAGCTGTGTCCCTTTTCCTACTACCAGCTGACATTGAGTGACAGGTCACCAGTCCACCACAGAGACAACATACAGAGACAAACAATAGTTACAGCTCTGATCAATTTAGAGTGTTTAAATAACCTAACCTCAATCTGCATGTCTTTGGACTGTGGGGGGAAGAACCAGGGGAAAGCTCGAGCTAACACAATAAGAACGTACAACTCGGCACAGACAGACCAGGGTCCTTCCTGTCGGTTGGCAACAATGGTAACCATCACACCAACCTGCTGCCCGATTATTTTATTATTCAAATTAAAAATGAAGTATACTACGCAAATAAATAATAGTCTTCAATTTTCAGCCAAACATCTAAAATTACAATGCTACAGAAAGAAGCTACTGGCATTGGTTAGTTCTCTTGCCACAAAGCATACAACAGAGCTGTCAGTTTCAGTTCTTTTATTTATTGCTAGTAAATACTAGCAACCCTAGCAGGCTAGCACACAACTGCAGCCCACAGTCTCAGTGAAATGTCTCGAGGCGCCTCTCACTTGCTCCTCACACTCTTGTTTAGCTGCTCTCTTCTGAGACTTTCACAAGAATCTCAGTACATCTCGTTCCTCTTCCCTGACCCAGAGCTGATTAGGTTCCACAGTGTTATTGTAATAACACAATTATATAAAGACATCATGTCATTATGACATCATTTATACCGTATGATTTCAGTTGATTTGTTAATCTATATAAGCTGTAGATTGTGTCTCTGAAGTTACTGATTGCTGCAAAAATAGATGAAGACAGCATTACATGATGTCTGTTCTGACTTCATAATGACAACATGATGACATCATACCTACCATATGATCATATCAGAATATGTATACAATATATATATATATATATATATATAAATAATGGTCACGTCTAGTGTTCTATAGGATGCAGAGATGTCTTGAAAAAAAAATTCTGACATCCACATGACTTCAGTAGTCAGCTGTAGGTCATTTGGATGACCGCAATGACAGCAATCAATTATCTGATCGGTATAATCTTTAGATATTCGTCTATTGAGATATCTTGAAAGTGTGTATTTTAGACCATACTTGTTGTAAATTGACCTTTGACCGATCAGCTCGAAAAGATGATAGACACTCCCAAGTAATATTCCTACCAAGTTTGGTGTGAATCTGTCCTCATCTCTCTGAAATCTGAAAATCTCTCTCGTAGAAATGATAATTCCTACCCCCCCTCTAAGCGTGTCTCTGTATGTTTTCACATCTTTAGACTCCCTTGAGCCCACCTACCAGCAGCTGCAGAAAATGAAGCTGGACAAGAGCCCTTTCGTGGTCGTGTCCGTCATCGGTCAGGAGCTGCTGACCCACGGTTTCCACGGGGCCTCTGTCGTGGTGCTGGAGGCGGGGCTGAAGATCGGCACGTGCTCCCTGAAGCTGCGTGGATCGGTCTTCTCGGCCCTGAGCTCTGCCTACTGGGCTTTAGGCAACGCAGAGAAGAGTGTGGCCTACATGCAGCAGGACCTGGAGGTGACCAAGACTTTAGGTATGGAAGAGGAATAGAGTGAAGAAACACTGAAGACATGAAAAAGGTGTAGTACGGGTCTAATGTTATGTCTCCGGCCCACAGGTGACCAGTCAGGTGAATGCCGCGCCCATGGGAACCTTGGCTCTGCTCTCTTCTCCAGAGGCAGTTACAGAGAGGCACTGGCCAACCACAGAAACCAGCTGGTTCTGGCCATGAAGCTCAAGGACAGAGAAGTAAGTCTGCATGCAAATGCTTCTACGAGGGAGGAGAAAAGTAGAGTGTGTGCTCATGCATATTTATACGATAATTCATGTTGTAGAGATGTGCACTCAGTCAAGAACAGTGCCCTCAATCTTTTCTTTCTTTTCTTCTGAAGTTACTTAGCTAGAAATAACAACATTGATTTTAGTGCATCATACACGTCCACAGGTTTTCTGATGACATTACCAGAATGAATAAGTATGCTATAATGTAAATTTATTTTGTTTTACTTAAGAATAGATGTTCATTCTGGACCTTGGCGACACATCAATGGCTAAATATTAGGAAACAGTGGAGCTCATTTAAAGCTTTTGAAAATAAATCTTTTAATTTTTTAATTAAGTAATTATCTAATTTACTTAAATGTCACAATCTGAGTAGTTGCATTTATTACTTCGATTTTATGATACCATTATCAAGATGATTTTGGTGAACTTAATGTACAATGACATTTTCCACCTTTTCTACTTTTAATTGAGCTTTCTGCCAAATCCCACCAGCTCATTCGGCAACAACAGCTTTTCAATTCCTCACGTGCCTCCTTCATTGTAGCTTTCTTCAGACTCTCTTTCCAACCAGTACAATATAACTACTGATGTCATCATGGTTTGTTTTTGAACACCAGCAGTTTTTTCAGTTTACATACCAATTTATTTTTGGTGAAAATAATTAATTGTTAAAAATCTGGTGCAAATCAAGAACAGAACTTGCTTCATGCTGTTGGACAATAATTTAAAGTGTAGCACAGAGGACAGAAACATCTAAACTTATTCACTTAAAAGAATAAAAAAGGATAGACAGATCACATTGTAAAAGTAGTAAGGAAGGGACAAGACTAAACAAATAGATATTAATACGTTTTTTTGAAGATGTTCACAGATGTCAAAGTCCATAGTAACAGCAACCAATGAGGTGCAGTCTCCTGTAACTGTTGACCATATTTTATGCGTTCCATGTCCACTGATGATGACATTTTCTTCACATGGACCATAGTGGACCACAGCCGACTGGCAGACATGAAAACTATAAATCAGCCTTTAGTTTTGGAACCTTGTTCTAACATCAGGCTGCAGGAACACCCAGTTTTTTTCAGAGACACCAATAGAAGAAACTGAGATTGTACTGAGTTACAGGAGGTTGAGACGACAGGACTTCAGCCCGCTGTACAGAAACATGCAAGGAGCTGTGTGGACAGCTGTGACTGATTATTGCCAATCAGCTGTAGCCTTGTCAGCCAGGTCAACATTTCACCAAGCGTTATCAAATGCACCAAATGTTTCACAGTTGAGCCCAAGAGACTCTGTCCTTTTCTGGTCCCCGTGGAAGCGATGGTGACCGAGTGAAGAGTCTGTATGTAAATTCACCTTGTGCACTGTTGGTGTAACCTTCTTTGGTTTGCTTGAGAACTAATATGCAGTGTATGATATGACACTGTCAGTAGTTCATGTGAAATTGTTGATTTCTCGCCAATATAGTCATCCCGACGTAAACAGGACTATCTTCCGATTTGCTCCGGACACTTTGCTTGTTTGGTTGGTCTCACTCTTCTTCTCGGCCTGCTCTCTCGCCCTCTCATGCTTCCTTGAAAGCAGGTTTTCTTCGCCTCGAGCCACAGCCAGAACTCACCGGCTTTCTTCAGAAACTCTTTGGACAGTCGTGAAAACCAAAGTTAAATTGGATCTGCAGTGGCACATTAGACTTTGGCCTCTTTAAGTGTCAATGCACAAACTAGACCAGTCAGGTTGTTTGTGTGTGTTCACTTCTCACCTACTGCTTTAAGTTTCATGGCAGATTCATTTATGCCTGACTGGATTTAATATCTTATTAAATCTCTTGATTCCGTGGCTGTGGTGTGCGTGTGAGTGGAATATTTTGTTGTGTCGTCAATATTTTACAAGAAATACGTGTGTGTGTGACTGTGTGTGTGTCTGTGCGTTAATCAATATTGCCTCATGTCGATCCTCTATTCTTTCTCTGCTGTGTGTTTAAATGTGGAGATAGTTTAATGTGTGCCAGAGTTTTACTTTGTATCTGTGGGTGAGGATGGAGCTGAAGAGTGTGGGTCTATTGTAAGTACCACTGATCGATGTTTGTGTTGACTGATCCTCCGTCTGGACCATGACAGTGTGTTTGACTTCTGTCAGTTGTTATCTCAGTGCTGCTGCTTATGCTTCACTCCATGTTCCTGTCTAGTTCCAATATGTATTCTACTATCTCTTTGCTCCTCAGGACTGAAATCAGTCATTTACGCTTAGGTTGATACAGTTTTGTCTTTATTGTGGTTTTCTTTGTTCTTTGTTACTTCCTGTATTGGTTGTGGTTTTTGATTGATAATTGATAAGTTATTATATTTTACTAGGTGCTGATCATATGTTTTTCAAATGTTTTGTCTGGTTTGAGACACACTTAATAATAATGATACAACTAACATGTATTAGCAGTCTCATCAATAACAGGGTTAGGGTTATAATTATAATGTAATTGTAAATTTTTTTAAAGTGCAACATAACATATTTATAATACACATATGCCGATGGAGGGTAGGGTGAAGTGTATGAGTCCACAAAACACTTTTGGAGTTTCAGGAGTAAACAGTGTTGCAGCCAAATACAAGTAGTATTGAAGTAACAGGTTACACCTTCTTCAAACGTAAAAAAAACAAAAGGAAAAATAACAAAAATGCCTCCATACTGCGCCTGTGGTGTCATCCAAGTGTCTGCAAACCTCGACATTTACACCCTGTTTTAGCCTAAACGTCCTCTGATGTCGTCCTCTGGAGCTGCATTCACATTCACATGCACCCACTGGAAACACCAAACACACAAGCGCTCGCCCGAGGGCACATGTGGTGTGCGCGGTAGCATTGCTACTTCAGAGAGTATAACTTAAAACTTAAAAACATGTTGTAAATGATGCTTGGAAACGTGGATGACAACACAATAGTAGTATTAGGGCATTTTATGTTTTTTTCTGTTGTTTTTTTACATTTGAAAAAGAAGTCACCATTTACTACAATTGTGTTGGATTTGGCTCAAATGTTGTTTACCTCTGAAACTCCAGAAGTTTTTTTGGACTCAAACACTGAATTTCCTTTTTTGGGTGAACTATCCCTTTAAGGCCCCACAGGACTCTCTCACAAACACACACACACACACACAGACACACACACACACTGGATACATGCAGTCATTTGATGGCGTGTGATTACATCCTGAATCTACAGAGGCCGATTGAAAATCTGTCAGTAAGACAGATGTGTGTTTGAGCAAGTTCATTTTAATGAAAGCAGTGGAACAGGAGTCCACTGTGTCTGCAGGCATCATCGTGTTTGTCTGTTTTGACATATGGTTAAACCTCTAACCAGCTCCCATTCGTAGAACGTTAATTTAGTACACACATCCCACATACAAACACACAAACACAAACACATACACAATTCTAGTTTTCTCAGGATCGAAACCAGACATGGGGGTTTCTCCATCCGAGCAGGGTTGTCTGTTTCTTGTGCGTCAGGAGCAGTTAAGACAGAGGAACGTGTGCATGCTGCTTTCTGACAGACAATTATTGAACCTCTCCTCCACAGGTGCACAGCCGAAGGCGACTAAAACATGGTCATCAACAGAAATCCATATCTCCCACTGTGTGCTTGCCTTGCTGCGGTACCTCCATTTGTTTGTGCCACGTGCAGGCGTTTCCAGACAGCATGCTTCCAGACAAAGACACCGCCTGCAGAGAGCTGATATTTAATCTACAGCGGTGGACACAAAAGAAAACAGTGGCGGTGCTAAAACTGTCAGTTGACAGATAACTAATAAAAACCCAGGTCTGATAATCAATCAGTCAAAAATGTTACGTTAATGACTACATCTAAAGAAGCCACCTTAGTCTTGGAACTTATCATACATTTTTTCACTATTTTCTCACATTTGATTTATTAAAGTTCATTGATTTAAAATTGATTAATTCTGTAACATTCATCTTGTTGCTGATCAGCTTAGCTTAGCATAAAAACTAGGTCCAGGGGAAACCGCTAGCCTAAACAAAAACTATCAGCCAATTCAAAGCTTGATTAACTAAGTGGCATCTAAATGTACTTTTATTATAAAGCATTTTAGAGAATTCAGGTCTATTTCTGAATAATGTGTTTCATATCATTGGGTTACACCATAGTTGTCCATGTTTTAATGTGTACATAACTTCCATGTTGTAGGTGATAGAAGATCGGATTTTAATTTCTTTAATTATAGGAGACAAGGAGTTTATATTTTCAGTTTGTCTGGAGCAGAATTACACAAAAACTACTGAACAGATTTCCATGCAACTTGGTGACAGTTGGATTTAAGCCAACAAATAACCCATTACATTTTGGTGTGGATCACTTTCTTTACAATTGGGAGCAGTTTGACATTTTCCCTGATTTCACAGACTGAGAGAATAATTCATGGATCTGTCTGACACTAATCAGCCATATTTAGAGGACTGATATCTATAAGTGTGTGCTATTTTGTGCAGCTTGATTGAATTTGAAGGGACAGTTGGGCCATGACTGAGGGATGTGCTGAACTGAGCGCATTCTAGTAGCTTTTGAATTCTATTCCCATTTGCTTTCTCTTCTCAGTCTCATCTTTCTCTCTCAGGCTACGTCCACACTAATATGTTTTATGTTGAAAGCGGATCTCACAGGCAGCCTCCTAATTGGCCGCAGGAGATTATTGTTTGCATGATCCTGTTTAAATCCATCTAAAATTAAAACCTAGTTAAACACTCATTATTTTTGCACTTGCAGTTGTACTTGTACTGTAACTAAGCAACTGCAAAGTGGACAATCTATTTCCTGTTTACACCACGACTAGTGTACATTAATGGTTACAGAGATGAGTGTTTTTAATTTCAAAGATTGTTTTAAATTGAAAGCGTATTAGTGTGGAGCCTCTGTCCTTGTCCGTTCTCCCCTCTGCATCATATCTGTAGGAACTGACACAGACATGTGCTCGATCAGAGTCAGACCAACATGGAGCAACTTCACTTATCTATTTTCTGATATAGCAGGAGAACCTGTTTCTTCCTTTGTCCAAACACTGAGGGTGAAGATCTGTTTTTTGGGGTTTTGATGAACATCGCTTTTCCAAACCTCGTGCATCTTTGCTGTTTGGTTTATCAACTACAACACTGATCTTTATCTGTCTCTTATCACCGCTTCCTCTATTCTCATTTTTCTCTTTTTTTCACCACACAGATTCTTCCAAAGGTGATTTGATGCTTTCCTGTAACATTATATTCAAAGTATGGTCATGGCAGGCTGCATAATAGGATTTGTTTATTTCCTTTTTGTACAAAATGACAAGGGATGTCAATCATTCCCTCGTTCATATATATAAAGCACGCAGACATCAACAACACACGCACATGTTGTGTCCACCTGCTCTGAGTCCCAGACACAACATGATTGAATCTTTGTGTGTGTTTTCTCCTTCAGGAGAAACATTGTGTCCTTGAGGGAAATCAAACAGTTGTCTGGCCAGTTGACTGTACACACAGAGGCCTCCTCGTCATTTATTAAATCTCCCTCTCCTGTCTGGAATCCTGCCTCGGAGATGTGTCAACTGGATTTGATGTGTTTACACTCTTCACTTTGCTGAGAGTTGGGATTTCAGTAGACGTGTGCTCTGTTCGCTTGTGCTCAATTGCATGTACAGACCAAGCACACATGAACAGGTATGGAAAGACCAGAGTGTCTGGATGTTAATCAAGGAGTGGTAAATTCCACTAAAGGTCACTTTGGCTGTATTCAGTGACAGTTTTGAGCACTAATTAAGAATCCTCAAGGGATGTGCTATCGGTATTATCTATCATTCCTAGGCTACATTTGAACTGGAGGATTAGTTTTTCCTCACAAGCTCCACTATGGCTGCACCTAACGATTATTTTCATTTTTAATTAATCTGCAGAGGAGTTTCTTCATTGTTTTGCTTATAAAAAGTCAGAGAGCCGCCTGTTGTTAATTTCCTGCTGTCCAAAGATACAAAAAATACCTTGAATAGTTTAACCGACAATCAAACACCAAAGAATTTTCAGTTTACTGTCGTTCATGAGAAGGAAAAGCAGCAAATCTTCTCATTTGAGAAACATATTCTCACATAGAATTGCAACATATTGTGGCAGCATGTGACAAAGTGCAGTGGAAACAAACTTTGTGAATAAATCCTGTGAGTGATGTCATGGAAACTATCCACTGATGAGATGAAAATGTCAGCGTTGAGGAGACCGGAACCTTCCTCAGATTCTTTTGAGAAACATCAGATTTCCATCATGTCTTCTACTTTGTGTTCCATCCTGAGGAGCTACTTTAATTCCGTCATCTCGTTGTGCTCCTCCTCATCTCCAGTGGTTTAATGGCATCGACTGGAGAATTAGCTTCAGTTAATCTAAACTCCTAAAATTCAAAAAACAGCTATAGATTTTCTGAAAATTTGAATGGAAAGGAGGACCTCTCAGTAATACCATAAATGAGTAATATTAAGAGAAAATAGTAGTCAGTTACTGTGCTGCACTGACCACGTGTCTTTTCTGAAATCCTGTAATGCAGGGAGTTTCAACTTTGAGACATAAACTGCGGATCCCGTGATTTGCTAAGCTGCACTTACTATAGGATGCTCACCTGCACACACAGATTCTGTATCTGCACACGCAGCACTCTCTGTGATAGAGTTGGGCTTAGAGGGGATGGCAGAACTGGCAGGTCATTTTTGGGGTCATTTTGGTTTTAAGGGGAAGGAAACCTCTCTCGTCCCCCTACACGTCTCCTGCCTGCCATCATTATCTTCTTTGTTTGTTTGTCTTCTCTCTGAGGTCTGAAAATTGAGGGCTGACTATAGTTTCAGTTTAGCAGCACATACTGACTCCCAGTGAGAAAGACACAGAGAGCGAGTGCATGTGGGACACACTGTAAATTAGAAAAGAACATGCTAATCACTCCTCTTTAATAATTCATAGCTCCTTGTCCTCCTCACTCTCACAGTCTTAAAGCCTGCAAACATTTCATTATGGTCTCTGGCTTTTTCTTTTTCTCTGTCTGTCCCTCATTGTTTGCTTTGAAAGGTCAAATTCAAATTATTAATTTGAGTGTGCGTGTATGTGCGTGCACACTAGTCTGAGTCACCGTTTGAGAACTGTTTGAGTTTAAGAAGCCCTCTAACTTAATGATTGTCACGTTGACTGCCTCAAGGAGATCATTCTTACAGTCATATTGTATAGATGTCAGGCTTTATTGATAATTACATCGGACTGTGTGTTCACAGATATTCAGTAAGCTGTGCTCTACAGTTCAGACTCAGTATCACCGGGTTCATGTCTCCTATGAAGGAAAAAACCTTGTTTATGCACAGACTGTGGAACTTTTTTTTGTTGCCTTTCTTCATGTTTTCAATCGGTTGGTTTTGGAAAATATTTTCCAGAAACGTCGCAATAAGGTGGTAGAGTGTTTAGCACTTTCACCTCGCAGGAAGACGTTTCCCGGTTTGAATTCTGTCTCGGCTGTTTGGAGGTTGCATGTTCTCCCCATGTCTCTGTGGGTTTTCTCCAGGTCCTCCAGCTTCCTCACACATATTTTAGACATGCAGATTGTTTTGTTTGGTTAATTGGAAACTGTTTTTTGGTGTAAATGTGATCCTGAATGGTTGTTGGCTTGGTATGTTGTCCCTGCAATACATTTGTATCTGTATAAAGTGATAAATGAGAGACACACACTGTGGTGGTCTCGCCGTAATCTTCCTGCTTAATTTGAAACAAACCGTTCCTTCAGACTTCACAAATATTTCCCATGACTCCTCCGATCGATACCAGTAACCTTAAGATTAGTCAGAAAATGAGTAGGTAGCTTGCCAATGACTGCAGCTTTTTTTTTATCATTTCACTCACCGTCTACTCAGAGCAGCAGACAAGAGTGTGTACAAGCAGGACCTGAGACGATCTGTATGATTTGGTGTGTGGGTGTGAGTTCACGGCTCTGTTTTCCTGCACACGTAAAAACTGTGTGAATATTACCTTAGACGCTCATCGTGATCCACACGGTATTATGGCAGAAGGAGGCCTGTGATTAGCAGGAGACGTGTTGCTGGAGATCCGTAGGCAGCTCAAAGTGCAACAATAGTGTCATCTGTGCTAACTGAAACAGAGTAATAATAGACCTGAGGGCTCGATGCAGAGCAGCTGTGGTGGAGGCAGAGGGTGACACTCACAGCAGGGTCTAAATAGGATGTGAAAGATTAGCTTTCACCCCTGTAGCCTCCACTATGTGTGTGTGTGTGTCTTCCAAGGTTGCAATTTCCATCAGGGATAAAGCAATGTCCCCCCCCTCGCTTTTCAAATGTTTGAACTCACTTCTTTTACATTTACTGTCTGAACATCTCTGTCCAGCTGCCATAACGAAAATAATAGAAGCTCTAAATAACGATATGCACATTAAGGTCACAGTCGATTGTTAAAGTGGAAAAGGGCGATATTTCTAAGATAATAATGTACGAGATGGTGGTGGGAAACAATGTGAAAGGCTTATGGTGATGAACCTACAGAAAATTGTCGGCTGAATCAGCAGCTCTCCTCTATGGAGCCTTATAATGAGTTTCAGCTCATTGTCTAACTGCCCGGACTGTTTTCTTTCTTCATTTATCCTCATTCTAGCTCTTATAGTGTTATAGTAAAAAATCTCTGAAGCTCCATTGTAAACTCTCAACAAACAGCAAACAGCAGGCACACACAGTTAAAGACCAGTTGCTGAACATAATGGAGCATTCAGCATTTGGAGGAGACCAAAAACAGAGCTAAAACAGAGAGTATATTCCATGTTGACTCGTCAGGTAGAAACAAACATGGCTCCAGATAAAGGATTGTGTTGCCCAGTAACTGCTGGATTTCTAAAGTAACACCTTTCTAATAAAAGGGGATGATTTGTCAATGTTGTGTGGCCAAAAAACAAAAATGATTACTTTTGTCAGAAGTTGAAGGAGACACAACCTGTCAAATATGACTTTCCTTCCTTAAACTCAATATCTCTTGGCTTTGAGTTGTTGATTAAATAAAACAGATGTTGAAAGAGTTGAGGAGACCTAAAAGAACAATGAAAACTGGCTTCATACAATCCATAATGATTGTTTGTCATTTCAATTTTTTGAGCTCTCATCTTTACATAATGTCTTTACTGTAAGACTGTGAGGGTTATGTGGCTTTCTGTTTTAGATACTAACCAGAGTTTGTGTGTGTCTGTGTTTCAGGCTGCGTCTGATTCTCTCAGCAGTCTGGGCCATGTGTACACAGCTATCGGCGACTACCCCAATGCACTGGCGAGCCATAAACAGTGTGTGCTGTTGGCACGACAGACCCAGTGTCAGCTCTCTGAGGCCCGCCAGCTCGGCAACATGGGCGCCGTGTACACAGCACTGGGAGACTTCACCAACGCCGTTCAGTGTCACGAACAACACCTGGATATCGCAAAGGTAAAGAACAGTATGCAGGAAACATTATACTTTTCCTTTTGTTTGACCACAATTGTGGCAATGAGATCAAGCTTAAACAACAAGGGCTGTGATTTTGTATGTTTTTCCACTGTCAAAGAATCCCATAAAAAAAGACCAAGCCAACTATGAATTGGTTCAGAGTCTCATGTATGTTGTTCCTCCGAGCTTTAGAGCTCCATTGTTTTTCCAAAGAGACATCAGTGAGACATTCTGTTGCACTGTCCATCCCTACATGCATGTGTCTGCACACACGCGCAGACACATGCACACACTTTGTAGTTTATTTGACTCAATCCACGTACACCCTTCTGCTGCTGGAAGGACTCACGACCAATTGTGGATGAATCTGCTACATTAAATCGTCCCCAACAAATGTTACATCCCCCCTTGTTTGAATGAAGTTTACAAAAATCTTCAGTGGTCAAGTGCTTTTAAAATTATTGATGCTTTTGTCAGAATTTAACTTTTAAAGACTGTTCTCCTCAGCAGGAGCCAATTTTCTCTATTTTGCCCATGTTTTGAGATCACATACATAAATGCAATTTCTTCTGTTCATTGATATTAGCATTTCACATATGTCTGATATTTTTTCATAAAGATCTCTGCATTTATTTTGAGAATACAAAAAAGAATTTATAGAAAAAAACCCTATTACACAATGTTAAAGTGAATAAAAATCCTTAATACACTCCAAAAGTTAATGGGTTCTTCCTTGGCCCCATCCTTCACTTATAATTTCTGCGTATTCTTGCAGACAAACAGCACTGAAAACATAACCTCCATTGGTGGAGCTAATTACACTTTCCTCACCTGAGGGGAACACAATAATAGGCAGTAAGACAGATTACAAAATACTTTTGTATTCATAAAAACAAGCCTGTCAGTGTCTTTCTGTGACTTGTCTATTTTCTTACAAAGCGGAAAAAGGCCTGACATTTTCAGGTGTCATGTAAAATGAATGCTGTTTCACAAACAGGCAAATAAATGGCAGACATTACCAGGTTGAATGAATATAAAGCCATTAGCTAAATTACATGAAGTAATTGAATTTGGTATAATTATGGAGAGAGGCACAATTTGTATTTCAAGACAGTGATGAATTCAAAACAGGAAGGCTGGGTCTTTTACAGCAGCAGTTACCTATCTGAATGGCTCGGCCCGGAGTTTTTCTAATGCTGTTGTGTGTATTTTAGCACATCTGTCACTTGATGAATGGAGTCTTTTATAACAAAGTTATTGCATATTTCCAAAAGAATATAATGTGCATTCAGGATACTGGATGTTAAGCCAGTAAACATCGGAGGTGTCATTATGGAGCTTATCATGCAAATGTTTACTGGAGCTACTTTTTAAGGACATACGTCTTGGACTTGTGACACACAGTTAAAAATGGAAATTGTAAAATATCTACTGTCAATGCAAATTGCACTGCAGGCCATTTATAAGCACCAAATGTCTTTGGCAGACTTTGGAGAACCGGCGGGAGGAAGCACGGGCGTACAGCAACCTGGGCAGTGCCTACCACTCTCAACGAGACTTCGACAAGGCCATATCATACCACACAAGAGTGCTGGAGCTGGCACAGGAGCAGGCCGACAGAGCCATCGAGATGAGGGCATATGCTGGTCTGGGGCACGCTGCCCGGTGCATGCAGGTTGGTATAAACTCATTTCAAGACCTGATTTAATGTATAACTTAATCACAAAGGGGTTACTCCGGCCCTGAGTCTGTTCGGTTGATGATACTGTGATAAATACACATGATAAATTCGGATCCTTCCTGTGATCGTCAGGACCTGGAGCGGGCGCTTCAGCACCACCAACATCAGCTAGAGATTGCTCAGGAGCTGCAGGACAGAGCTGCACAGGGCAGAGCATCTTCCAACCTGGGTACGTTAAACTCATGATTCTCTGTTTGTGTGTGTGTGTGTGTGTGTGTGTGTGTGTGTGTGTGTGTGTTTGTGTGTGTGTGTGAAGTTTTTGTTCTTAAAGTGTACCTTGGTCTCTACCTGAAAATAAACTAATAAAAATCAAACCTAGAACACAGTGCTGGCAGGTGTGGCTAAGACACAGGCCTACCTACAATGGCTGTCTCAACCAGCGGTTCAAATGTTGTGTGCAAGCAAGACTGCCGGGTCGTTGTAAAGGAAGGGGAACGACTCTGAATAGTAGACGATGTGGTGGTTTGGGGATTTAGTTTCAGCATAGATTTGAAAATATGCACAGCTTTCTATTTTCCTACTCTTGAGCAGTTGCTGGGATTTGCGGCCCTAGCAAAAGGGTGTTAACCTTTTCACATATATGTAAATGTCATGATGATCAAATGGTTGACTCTAAATAAGCATTGGTCGTGAAAGGTTTGAAACACTGAGTTGACGTGACCCATGTTCAACTGATGAATGTAGATTTGTGATAAATCTGCTATTAAAACAAGCATGTATGTATTTCATCAAACCACAGTGATACAATTTAGTTGACGGCTCAAAAAATACATTTAAGTTTGAAATATCTCTTTAAACGAGCAATTGACTACACTTGTTGAGAGGGTGTGTCTTCATCAAATGTGGCACAAGAAGCTTTTTGATGGGTCAGATGGGATATACCAATGAATCGACATGATATTGAAAAAGGTTGCTGAGACAGACTAGCGGCCTTCAAATACCTGAGGTGTGACGAAAAAAATGACACAAAAATGTGGGCAACACAAACCTGAAAATATTCCCCATCAATACTCATCCTGTCAAATTTGTGACGGGTGGGAATAGCTTTGTGTCAGTTCATTTGTCAGAAGATATGCTGAATCCAACATCGTCCTGTTCTTGTTCGGCTCACTCAACATAGGAGGGGATTTAGGTTACATCCCATTTTACAAGTTAGAGAAAGAGGGCTTCACATCCTCATATAGGAGCTGAGGCTCTTTCACGGCTCTGGTAATAGAGAACCTCATAATTCAGGCTGTCGGTGGGACAGCTGAAGTCCTACTGTGGATGCTACTGCCTCATCTGAGATCAGTTTTGTTCCGAGTCTGCAGCTGTGAGTTGAAGTTGGTTTGAAGCTCATATTTACCGTCTGGACTCCACGGGGAACATTAGTTATGTTTCTCCAGTTTGGCTCTTTCCTGAATAGGTGGGTGGACAGCTGTTATGATGTGACAAGCCTGTAGACCCAAAGAGCCCAGTCACTAATATTCCTCTCATCTGCTGGTTTGAAGCCTGAATCTCTCAAAGCCCCCTCGTGTGTCATTTCAACTATAGATTGTGCGGCAAATCTTGAAGTGGAGGAAAGAAGCTGTCTGTCACAGAGCGAGAGGGATGGTATTATAAACAGGACCTAGGTACAAGTAATGAGGAATTTGGGACTAGGTTCTGCATCTTTTAGTTGTTTGCCAACCACCCAGATTTGAAAGGAGAGAAGGAAATAATGATAAGGAGAAGACGAGAGGCAGAAGAGCATGGCAGCATAACAATAATCAAGATGCACTGTCACCCTCGAGGATATACTGTGTAGATGACAACAAAAAGGGAGAGTGTGGTAGATTGCATCATCTATGCCTTGTGTAGGAGAAGAGCGCCACAAACAAAACAGAAGAAGAAGGTC
Source organism: Pseudopleuronectes americanus (assembly GCA_038501795.1). Classification (NCBI taxonomy): domain Eukaryota; kingdom Metazoa; phylum Chordata; class Actinopteri; order Pleuronectiformes; family Pleuronectidae; genus Pseudopleuronectes; species Pseudopleuronectes americanus. The sequence goes on along the minus strand of CM076733.1, from coordinate 2,413,351 downwards.
TGTGCATCTTCCTAATAAAAGAAGAAAGGATTGGAGTGTCTGCAGCACACAGGCTTTTAAGTGCTGCTTCACAGTCAGTTCAATCCATGATCTGAGCCAACGGTATACTGTATTGTTTGAAAGGCTCAATAAAAAAGCAATTAATGATGAGTGAAATAACAACAAATACACTACCTATGATTAAAAAACAGCACATGAGACACCAAAAAGCTACCCCTGAGTGCACCTCAAGTTTCTTATTGACAATATGTCAACTTTTTATTCGTTAAAGAAAAAGTTGAAGGTGAAACAAGATATTCTGCAGCACAAAGTTTGCCACTATTTAAAAAAAGGTTGATGTATCCATTTTCAGCATCAGTTATAACTGTGTTTTCACAGCAACATATTGTAATTGTCGGGGCCTGGTCACTTTTTCCCCCTGGGTAACGGCTCATTCCAATTCAAAAAATGAAATTCTATGAATAATGTGTTTTCTAAGAGTTAAAAAATATATAAGTAAATAAAATGTAAAAATATACATATTTACAATAAAGCATTGTATATAACTGTCAAAGGTTGGTGAAGAGTATAATGATTAATATATATATATATATATATATATACAGTAGTTCTGTAATAAATATAGCAGTGGATAAAGTGGCCTTAATCTTATGATTTGAGGATTGTGCAGCTGGAGAGGGAAACTGCTGAGATTTCTTAAAAAAGTGCTAACACATCTTCATAGTAAGGGCTGCACAATATTAGAGAAAAAACTTTCCACACAAATGACAAGTGTGACACTCAGTTTCCGGTTGTGGTCGATGACTAGTGGAGGGGTGGGGCCTGCTTTGGTTATTTTGATAAAATTATCAAGAAAGATTGTGATTGGTGGTCTCTTGTAGATTAGACAAAGAAAATTGTAAACAACTAACATGTTTTAGATAATTTGTAGGTAAGACAATTTCTTGACATAGTACATCCTGTGTGGTGACGACTGTGCATGCTAACATCATGATGACAAAACAATAAATCGTGGAGCCATATTCCACACATTTTTCCAGCAAAAATCATCCCTGATTTTAAAAATGAACAGACAGCCAGTCTACATGTGGTCTGTGGACTTGGAGAAGGCATATGACCATGTCCCCCAGGGACCTGGTCGGTTGCTACGGGTCATCTGGATCATGTATTACCAAAGTGAGAGCTGTTTAAAATGTATCTCTGGTGGGTGTTTGCCAAGGTTGCCCCCTGTCATGATCCTCTTTGTGATATTTATGGACAGGATTTGAAGGCGTAGCCGTGGTAAGGAGGGTGTTTGGTCTGGGAAAATTAGGATAGCTTCCCTGCTTTCTGCAGATGATGTGGTCATTTTGGCTTGTTCAGACCCTGGCCCAGTGTGCACTGGGGTGTTGTGCAGCCAAGTTTAAAACAACCAGGTTCAGAATCGGTACCTCCAAGTCTGAGGTCATGGTTCTGGTGGATTGATCTCTCTAGGCTGGAGCTGAGTTGCTGCCCCAAGTGAACAAGTTAAGTATGTAGGGGGCTTGTTTATGAGTGAGGGGAAGATGGAATGGGAGATGGTCAAGTGGATCAGTGTGGAGTCAGCCAGACTGTTGTGGTGAAAAAGGGGCTGAGCTGAGAGGAATAGCTTTTGATTACCAGTCGATCTATGTTCCAGCCCTCACCTATGGTCAGGAACTGTGGGTAGTGACCAGATAAATGAGACTGCAGATACAAGTTTTTTACATAGGGTGGCTGGGCTAAGACCTAGAGATAGGATAAGGATATCTAGAGAGCAGCTGATCCTTTGCATTACTGTAAAAGGAGCCAGTTGATGCAGTTCGGCATCTAATCAGGATACCAACTGGAAGCCCTGCATAGGAGGGCATGCCCAACTCGGAGGAGACCTCGGGGTAGACCAAGAACTGGCTGGAGGGATTATATTTATATTCCATCTGGTCTTGGAACGTCTAGGGATCCCCCAGGAAGAGCTGGAAAGTGCTGCTGGGGAGGGGGATGGAACGCCCTGTTTAGCCTGCTGCCACCTCAAGATGACTTGGTTAAGTGGAAGAAAATGGATGAGTGGGTGGATGGAACAGCCTATTCTGTTGTATTCTCTTTCATTCTATTGACAGGCGACTGGAACTGATCATCAGTCAAAGATACACACAAGATAGTCTATACCCAGGATGATCATTGTCTTGTAACATTAAAGGTTCCAGTTTTTCCAAAAACTTAAAGATAAAGCAATTATATTCGTTCAGGAGACTATTCTGTTAATTTCTATTAACAAATCTTGTAATTGGGAAATAGTTGTAAAAATATAATGTATAATAAATTATTCCAGGCAATATTCCATATTTTGGACATGATAATTACCTCTGCCAAGAAGGTTATGTTTTCATCAGCGTTTAATATTTAGTAAGTAGCATTTTACAAAACCACAATATATCAGGAAAAAGGAATCGGGGTGGCTGCAGAAAAAAAAATCCACCTTTGAAAATTTATTTTTGATTTCTCAGAGAATAATTAATAGATTTTGAAAAAAGATCAGGCATGAGTGTGTACAATTGGTGCAAATCCAAATAAAAATCAGTGCAGTTCTAGCAAACTGTGCTTTCATAAGGAGATGGTTGGGCCTTGGGGGATGTATGCAGGAGTGCAATTCTAGTTCTATGTGGTATTTTAATAAAAGTCTTAACAATTTGGCACAGTAACTAAGTCATGATACTGGTGATTTGTGATAGATTCTAATACCAAAAGTTTATAAAAGCTGGAATTGGAATTTATAGATGTTTTATGTATGTTTGTCTTTGGAAAGCCTCTGAATTCATTGTGCCCCCTCTCCACAAGAATAACACACTTGCTAACCTAAAAGTTAGCACTGATCTGTCTTGTTTTGTGAATTTCTGTAGCATGTGAGTGATCACACTCTCAGTCTGTAATCCAACCAGGTTTGAAACCAACATGGTTATGTGCAGCAGCCTTTAACGTCACAAGAGTTGACATTGACCCTCTCTGTCCCTGCTGTCGCCACTGGCAGCTCAATACACTGAGTTGTTGTCCTGGACCTGACCAGCTCAGTCTGCATTGATCGGCACCGAGTGCACAGACAAACTTTAACTGTTACATCTGAGACACGTTTGAGCTCATATTTTAAGAAGCTGCCTTAGAAAACATGTTGATGTGACTACTTCTCATTAATCGAAACTTAGGAGCAGCGGCATTGCTGGTGTGATGGTCTCCCATCACCTCATCTGCTGTTTGAGGCTCTGTATCACATGACTCACAGAGAGCTTCACTGGCCAATTAACACTCATGTTTTATTAAGTTGGCTGTTGGTTTTGGTTTCTGCAGTCGCGGTGATATGTGAGAGCCAGTGAACCCGACTCCGCCACTGAGCGGGCACCTCGCCGCTCTTTGTGTGTGCGTGTGTGTGTACTGCATTACACCTGTAAACGCGTACAGCCCCGCCTCTGTCTGTGGCATCAAGAGACGAGCACGCCGGTGGAGGATGTACAGCAGCCTGAGTTCCTACTGTTTCCACGTCCCTCGTCATGTATGTCTCTGCAGAGCCGGTTTGAAATACACTTGTCTTGTGTTCACTCACCAGAAAGTTGTATTACTTTCCATCGGAAATGAGAAAAGGCCAAACTCACACCCCAGCTCACTGTACACCTGATGTGTGACTAATAGGCTGCTGCTGAAGTCGCTGACTCTCCTGACAGACGAGCTACAGTCTGCGGCTCAGATCAATGATTCACATCATCATTAATGGATGATTACGTTTCTCTGAATGCTGACTTCACAACTCTTCATTCTCCTCTCCTCTCTTTTTCCTTCTCTCCTTTCTTCTCATCTCCTTTCAACTGCACACTCCTCTCCTCTCTGCTTGTCGCTTCTCTCCTTTCTATATCTCTCCTATCCTCTCTCCTCCCTCACGTAATCCCCTCTACCCTACTCTCTTGTATTCTCAGCTCTTCCTTTCCTTTTCCTTATTTTTTCTTCTCTTTCTATTCATTAATCCTCTCCGCTTGTTCATTCCTCCCCTTTTCTCATAACCTTTCCTCTCCTGTCATCTTCCCCTTTCTTGTTTCCTCATCTCTTTTCTCCTCCTCGTTTCATCAACACATTTCTCCCCCTCCTCTTTTCTTTCCCATTTTTCTCTATCTCCTCTCATAAACTTCTCTCCTTTCTTTACCTCTTTTTATTTTCCTTTCCTCTCTCCTTACATGTTTAATCCCCTACACCCTCCTCTCTCATATTCTCCCTCTCTCCAACCCACATCCCTTCTATATTTTCACCCTCTTCTCTCCACCTTCTTCCTTCTCCTTTATTTTTTCTCTTGTGTCCTCATCTCCTCTCTTCCCTTTTCCCCACTCCTCTCTCATATACTCCATGTTGCCTCCTCTCAGATTGTTGCAAACTTCAGATATGATTACAAATTTTTCACAGCTCAGATCAGCTCTGCAGATCCAGATATATTTCATGGAGGACTTTGTCTAGTGTTGCCCAGTGAAATTCCTTAGTGATTTTAGATTTACCATTTAAGCCTAATTATCTCTCTTGTTATACCAGATTCCAGTATGATATAATTATATAATGATAGCATGCCAGCTTCAAAGGTATTTTCTTACATTGCATTTAGCTACTAATTTCTGAGTGGGACTTATTGTTTCTTTCACAGTCCTTTTTTTATCCAGAGCAACGAATCCAAGATAACGTTCATTAAAAGGCAGATCCGGGATTTAATTTTAATGTCTGTGGACATTTCAGGCATTAATCCTCACAAAGCTCAGTCATCTGTGTTTCATATGCTGCTTCATCTATTAATGTGACTTTTAAACATCAGGACATACAGTACTGTGCTAATATGTAACTAGAATGGCACTCAGACACCACTAACAGTCTTCTTATGAAATGAAATTCACAAAATCAGATTTTTTATTTTGATCAAGGATATCAAACCCCATTTGTTTTCATCTAGATCCATAAATTATTCTTTTAAGAAATCAAGTAAAATCTTGAAAAAATGCCCCAACAATGTTAGAGAAAGTGAAAAGGAAATTCCCACATCCGCCCCTGATTTGGATCGGCTGCAACGTTTAATGGGTTCTTCCCTGACCCATACCACATCCTTCCACCAAGTTTGGTGGTATTCCATCCAGCAGTTTTTTTATAATTCTGCTAAGAACAGAAAAACACAGACAAAACATAACCTCCTTGGTTATTATGGTAATAACCAAGGAGTTCACTTGTTTTATTTCTCAATATTTATAATTTTATTCTTTAGCATTCAACTTTAATGGAAAGCTGAATAGAAATAGACTTTACAAGTTATTTGTTATGCATCTTAACCACCTCTCCACTTTGCCACCCATGTTCTTGTGCAACTGAAGTGTTCAGCTCTCGTTGGCAGAGTTCACTATCTTTGGTAAAACCAAGGGTCTAAAAGGAAGTGAAACCAAAGGAACGAGCTTAAAGGAGCTTAGACGCTCCATCGAGCTAATGGGAACCACAGAGTCATTTCATCATCTGTGGTTTTATCTTCTTCCAAACTATTGTTATATAATAAACTTACTGATACATGTAGGTTAAGATTAAACTGACCGGCTAACTCAGAGCTACATGTTTGTGACACACGATTTAGACGACTGAGCGTTTTCCAGCCCACCGTGGAGCAAGGAGAGTGGAGATCACCACTCTCCTCCACTAATCTCTCTTTGCTGTTTCAGCCGAATAACCTGTCATCAGATCTCAGCTAATTTCCCACACCTCTAATCCTCACAGCTCTGCTCTGCTCACACGGTGTCCCCTCCATGTTGGGGATTCCCACTGTCTTGCACAACATCCACAGATAGCTGCTCCATTACGCCTCGGAGGAGTGTGGGATTTGCCTTAAGGAAGATTGTGTGTGTGTGTGTGTGTGTGTGTGTGTGTTTGTGTGCGCGCGTACACATGCTCATGCTCACACCTGTGTTAACAGAGTTTAGGAGGAGGGGTGTAACCATTCCAGCCAACTCTGCAGGCTTCTCTGTAATCCTCTTAGCGCAAGACCCCGGTGAACAAGGTCTACATTTTCTTATCAACCACCTCCTTCCCCACCTCCTCTACCCCTGACTCTTAAATATTGTCGAGAAAACGGCAACAGCTCATATTAAAAATAATTTATCATATGGTTCAGTATTTTATGCCACTACACTCTTGCTGTTAACCTAATAATTGTCTGAGGAAAAATGTAACACAGTGTATAAACAAAACCCTGTAGCACACATCTAATCATATTCATATCATATACAGTATGGTGCAGTGAGGATGTTCTCGTACGTCAAGTCATTTACACACTCAATTTGGGAAGTCTGAAGTGGAAACAAAAACATGAAAGCAAACAGAATAAAATATGCATCATTATTGTTTGAGGTTTTTGACAGTTACACCAAGTGTGAATGAATTGAAATTAATTATTTTGCAGTTCATGTACATCTATGATAGGTTAATTAAAGATTCAGTTCTGAGCCTATTTTAATTAATTGCGTCAGATTAATTATTCTTTTGTTCAGTCTGTGCTTTTTGTTTTACATTATACAAATAAATGTGCTCAGTCTTAAATTTAAAACTTTACTGTGAAGAACTCAGATTCAGGGCTTTATGCAATATCATCATGCAAAGTTTGATGTTTGAATTGTTATTTTTCTTCCCCCAAATAGAGGTTTTCACATGCATATGTCAATATATTTATTGAACTTATTAGAGGATAGAGCCATTGAGATTAACCATTTCCTCTACATCTAACACGAATAAATAACAGTTGTGATAATAAATGAGTGAATCCACCTAAAACTTTCAATATAAATGTATTCTTTATTTTGAAGGTTGTAATTTTACATGTAAGGGTTCATCAACCATCCCAAACCTCTCACATAATGGTATGTGTGGCTGTGGAAACCAGAACAGACAATTTCACATGTATTGAGTTTTGTAAAGCATATTTCTGCCTTTCTGTAAAGAAAGTGATTCTATTATTTTATATAATGCCTTATTATTTTCTTAATCAATCTTATTTTCACTAAATTCTGTAATAAGACTTCCATAGACAAGGATCAGGAATGTGTGAATCATCAGTTTCTTCCTGACTAGTCTATCCTGTGTGGAGTTCAGCTGAGCAATCAAACACAGATGAGAAGATCATTGAGTCAGTCCAGTGTTGGTGAATAACAAGGGTTGAATGTCACCAGTCCTATTCTGAATCGTCGCCTACAACCGAGCTGGACATGTGCCAATGGACTCGCAGTTTACTCTCAGTAAATCTCTCTCTCCACACGCAGTTTGACATGAGAGCGACATGTATCCTCGTCCATCTGGTGTCTCGACGTACCCCCCCCCGCCTCATCTCCCCCCTCTTGAAACCCCTTTCTCATCTGTCCCCTGTATCTTTACCACAAAGATAAAGACACAGAGTCAGACACAGTATTTTAACCACGAAGATAAAGACACAGAGACCTTATTTGATGGATGGTCTCCAAAAAAGAGGAAATAATAAAATTGCGCATTTGATTGTTTTGCTGGACCACTGTACACCCCCACCCCAAGGACCTTCCTGATTCAAAACCCGCTGAGAAGAAATCAGAGTGAAAAGAGTGAATGCAGCGGTAGTAAAGGTAGACGTGTAATCCAATCATGTTAATCTCGTTATGTTTGCTCTGATTTGAACGTTAATTAGGCCGTGATAACACAGTTAAGGTTTTTACATGAGAGCTGAGATAATCACAGTTCTGCCTCAATCGGGGCATAATGAGGCTGTTAGCGTGAGTGTAAACATAGTACCTGTACGAGGGAAGATGAAGGTCGCAGTTAAACTGGCCTCCAAACCATAGCTCCAAGCACCCACACATACACACGTTTAATATTTGTGTTTTTTTTGCAAGGTTTTGCGAGGTTTTGGGTGTTTAATTCCTTTACTTTAAAAATTAAGATTCACCTATTTTCTACTCACCACTATGCCGATGGAGGGGTGGGTGAAGTGTTTGAGTCTACAAACTACTTCTGGAGTCTAAACAGCGTTGTAGCGAAATTCAATTTAATTAAAATAAATGGTGACTCTTTTTTCAAATGCCCCTATACTGCTCTTGTGGTGTCATCCAAGTGTCTGTATTCCCCAATATTCAAATTTGTCTCGAAACGTTGTTATTTACACCAAATCTTTAATCTAAATGTCCCCTACATCCTCCTCTGGAGCATAGTTCACATTCGCACGAACACAAGATCTAGCCCAACGGTGAACTATCCCTTTAATTTAAAGTAACCATACCACAGTGTACAAATTCTTGACCTAAGAACAGTTTCTACAACCAGGCCATCAGGTTCCTAACTTTTAGTCAACTCCTGACTAACAACCCTCTGCACATCTGTTTTCCTGCCTGTTTGCACTGTTGTTTTTTTATCTCACTCAAATATGCAATAACTTAAACATACGGTGCAATAACCTATTCACACACACCATACAGTTAAAGTTGTTACCATATTTGCAATGAATGTCACACTGCACCTTTGAATGTATAACGTTTTAGTTTGGTATTTTACTTTTCTTTTTATCGTAAGCTTTTTATTTTAATTTTACTCTTGCACTGCTGAGCTGACATGTTTTCTGTTGCCCCCGAGGTAACTTGCACGTGATAAATAAAACTTGAAACTTAAGGGGGACATATTATGAAAATTCCACTTTTGTAGTGCTTCTACACGTTAATTTGGGTCTACCGTCCCAAAAACTATGGAAAACAACAACTCCCGCGAGTTGTTGTGGTTCCTCTATGTGAGAAACGATACGCTAGATGGCGTCGAGAGGAAGGACGGGGAACTCAAAACAGGTCAATCTAAGGAGGGCTGTTTTAGCCAGGGTAAAAGGTCGCTGTTTTAAATGATCCTTGTGGTATTTTGACCAAATATGTTACAGACATTTCATTAAGACCCCAAGGAACCATATCAACTGTGGTAAAATGGGCATACGATGGGTCCTTTAAATTCTAACCAAATTATCACACCTCATGAGTAGTGGTTCCTTTCAACGCCTATCACATTACAATTGGATTATCATTACTTGTTCATTTATCTTTAAGCACCATTCGAACACTGTAGCTGGTAATGAGGAAGCGTATTGTGACTGTACTTTACTTTATACAGATGATGTGAGACATGCCTGAAGATCATTTACGTTTAACAATGCAAGAGATTCTCAGTCTCCCAAAGCCATTTTAGTTGCTGAGTCCTTTTCTCCAAATCTCAAAAGAAGAAGGAATGAGAGAGGTTCCTTCTGTGGAATGATGAAAAGGACACAATTCTACAAAAAAGATGAAACTTGATATAGCTGCTGGTTTCGGGTTGAAATTTCAAACAAGTGCAATACAAAAATAAGTATATAGGATTTAGTCTGATGCTGAGTTTTGCAGTGTTTGCAGCATTAAACTGGTCTATACTTTTTGGAGTGTGGAATTGTATTAATGTGCTTCTGACTCTTTGATTGAATTTTTTTTCCTGTCTATAGTAGCTTTCAGACATGCACTGAAAAGAATATCAGAATCAGAAGTATTTTATTGCCAAGTAGGTTTACACCTACAAGGAATTTGCTCTGGTAATTGGTGCATACAATGAACATAGAACATAAAAACGCAATAACATAAAAACGCAATAAATACAACATACATAGGAAAGGCAATAAAAAATAGAAAACCAGTATATATTTACTCACTGTTTTCTTATTTACTCACTTTTTTCCAATATTTATACAAAGTAACATTTATTTTGACATCATGCAAAACAGACAAAAACAATCCCCTAAAAAATCCTGAGGATGCGTGCCACACATGTAAAAGACACAGATGGAGATTTTATTAGAACTTTGGTGATAAGGGCTGACGCAGATGTGCTGTAAAAAGAAAACAACACGTGATCTAGGCAGATCACTTTACATCCTGCCTCTGCCTGATGCATCACCCCTCACCTGAATGCACAGCAGATTCCTGCATTGTTGTATTGTCATGCTGTTTGGTTCGTGCTGAATACAGTTTATGCTTGTGCGAACTCGCCGAGACAAATTACAATCAACATGAATCTTGATTCTTCTTTTGCTGTCAGATATATATATATATATATATATATATATATATATATATATAGTGGACGACAATGTGTAAAATATAGTTCATATATTAGGAATATAAGGAAGTAGAATAGAACGGAAACACTTTCCATATCTGCACATTAATGACTCTCCCACTTGTATTTACATCCTGCCTCTACTGTCTTCGTCTCCTCGTTCTGTTTCTCCTCTGCCTCCCCAAGCTTCTTCCTCAACTTTTACTTCTCTCTTTCAACATTGGTTCCACTCTGGTGTCTGAGAACATGAATTGTTGACTGTAGGGAAGAAGTTGCACCGCAGAGCGTCGGTAAGGCCACCGGGAGCCAAGTTTTATCAGCAGATGTCGTCAGATATGTTGGAATTTTTCCGCTGTAGCTTTTTAATTATTCACTGCTCTGCACTTTTTTCTGGGTTTTGAAATCCGTCGATGCATCTACATTCACATGCTCACACACATAGCTGGATACATTTTAATTATTTGGGGAGTTTACCATTTTCATCACACTCCTTAACTAAGTTGGAAAAACTATCCAGCAGTGCAGCATACTTAATAACCAGTAGGTAACTTATTCAATTATTTCCATGTTCACTTGGTAGATGAGTAGTAGACAGGAGCATAAAGGTTTGATGTCTTTTGCTATTTCCCTTGTATGCCATAATGAATATACAAAGTACGCTTAATAATAACCTTAATTTACACCATACCTGAAACTAATGTCAAGCACTTTAAACTTGACAGGGTTTAACATGACTGAATACTTGGACTTCAGATTTGTCTTGACAAAAAACTGCTCCTTTGATGGACACTTTGATTACACTCATCTTAACTGACTCCAGGTTTGTTTTGACTTTAAGAAAGACTTGAAATCTGACTTGACGAGGACTTATGTCAGCTGAGAATAAACCCGCCCTGCTCAGGGTCATAAGATCGACTTGGACATCTACGTTTACAGATTTACTGACTTTACTTGGCTTTAATGACTCAAGAATGGATTTGATTAGCTTCAAGTGATCAAAGACTTGATTGGATGTGTCACGAACACTAGAAATGACCTGGACTTGCATGGTGTGACGTGAGACTCGATTGGTCATGTCTCAGATGACTATAAATTTGACATTGACTATAAACTTCTGCAACAAAAAAAATAAACATGATAGAAATATCTTCAAGTTCGTAATCAGCATCTTGCTCTTCTATGCTACTTAAAAAAAATACCTGCTCTCTGCTTGCATCTCAGGCATCATACACCAGATGAAGGGGGAGTATGAAGCAGCATTGAAGCTCCACAAAGCCCACCTGTCCTTGGCCCAGGAGCTGGGGGATTATGCTGCCCAGGGGAGGGCCTACGGTAACATGGGCAACGCCTACCACGCACTCGGCATCCACGACCAAGCTGTCCGCTTCCACCGACAGGAACTACAGATGTCACTTGAGGTGAATACCCTCACTCCTCACAAGTAACATTTAAAAACTCTTGGAAAACAGATTTACGAAAGGTTGTTTTGTTTCAGGTGAACGATCGTCCGTCGCAGGCCTCCACACATGGCAATCTAGCGGTGGCGTACCAGGCACTGGGCGCTCACGACCGGGCTCTCCAGCACTACCTTCACCACCTGACCATCGCGCGAGAGCTCCGAGACACACAAAGCGAAGCAAGAGCACTAGGCAAGCAAGATAGGCAGGAGATACGCTCCTGATCAAAATCTTAAGACCTGTTAAAAAATTGCATGAATTTGCATTTTGCACTGTTGGATCTTAGGAAGGTTCTAAGTAGAGCTTCAAAATGCAAAAAGAAGAAATGGGAACAAGAGACCAAAAGTTGTGAGCAGGCAATTTATTGAAAACAACAATTTAACTGAAATAGGCTGTTCATCAGCTGATCAAAAGTTTAAGACCACAGCCTTTAAAAGCCAAAATCTGTGCAAAAATTTGGATTCCATGTCATTTCCTGTCAAGTAATCACACTGTGAAGATCTCTTGATGGCAACGGCAAAAAAGCTCACCGTCTTTGAACGTGGTAGGATTGTTGAACTGCATAAACAAGGCCTCTCACAACGTGCCATCGCTGCTGAGGTTGGACCAGTAAGACAGTCATTTTGCATTTCTTAAAAGATCCTCAGGATTATGGAACAAAAAAATCAAGTGGTAGACCCAAAAAAATCTCACCGGCGCTGAGCCGGAGGATCCGAATGGCTGTTCGTCAAGACACGGGATGATCCTCGTCCCAAATTAAGGCCATTACTGGTGCTGACTGCAGCCCAATAACCATCAGACGGCATCTGCGAAGGAAGGGCTTCAAAACCAAGAAACGTCTTCAAAGGCCACGTCTCCTTCAACGCCACAAAATTGCCCATTTAGACTTTGCAAGGGAGCACCAAACATGGGACATTCAAAGGTGGAAGAAAGTTTTATTCTCTGACGAGAAACATTTTAACCTTGATGGTCCTGATGGCTTCCAACGTTACTGGCATGACAAGGAGATGCCACCTGAGATGTTTTCTACGCGGCACAGTGGAGGGGGCGCCATCATGATCTGGGGTGCTTTTTCCTTCAATGGAACAATGGAGCTCCAGGTTGTGCAGGGGCGTCAAACAGCAGCTGGCTATGTGGAGATGTTGCAGCGGGCATCCCTCATGACTGAGGGCCCTCGTCTGTGTGGTAACGACTGGGTTTTTCAGCAGGACAACGCTCCAATTCACAATGCCCGTCTGACCAAGACTTTTTTCCAGGAGAATAACATCACTCTTTTGGACCATCCTGCGTGTTCCCCTGATCTTAATGCAATTGAGAACATTTGGGGATGGATGGCAAGGGAAGTTTACAAAAATGGACTTCAGTTCCAGACAGTGGATGCCCTTCGTGAAGCCATCTTCACCACTTGGCGCAACATTCGCACTAGCCTTTTGGAAACACTTCCATCAAGCGTGCCCAAACAAATTTTTGAAGTGATCAACAATAATGGTGGAGCTACTCATAACTGACTCAGTTTTTGACACTTTAATTTCTGTTTTAGGAGGTTTTGGGTCTTTTTTTGAGCTGTGGTCTTAAACTTTTGATCAGCTGATCAACAGCCTACTTCAGTTAAATTGTTGTTTTCAATAAATTGCCTGCTCACAACTTTTAGTCTCTTGTTCCCATTTCTTCTTTTTGCATTTTGAAACTCTACTTAGAACCTTCCTAAGATTCAACAGTGCAAAATGCAAATTCATGCAATTTTTTAACTGGTCTTAAGATTTTGATCAGGAGTGTACATTGAGGGAAAAAGCAAATCATTTCTGCTTGACTTTAATATGGAATGTACACGTTAAGTCTTTCTTTCTTTTTCCAGCAAACCTGGGCAACTTCCACAGCTGGAGAGGTGAGTATGCCCAGGCCTTGCCTTACTATCAGCAGTACCTGGCTCTGGCCCCAGGCTTGCAGGATCTGGAGGGAGAAGGCAAAGTCTGCCACAACCTCGGCTATGCTCACTACTGCCTGGGGCAGTACAGAGACGCTGTCAGGTCAGAGACAAACACATCACATACACAAACTTATGTGATGTGATCACCAGGAGTTACAAGTTCATGATGTGCAGCCAATTCCTGCTCAGACCTCTAGATTTTTTTAATTTTAAATATATCTCGAATATAAACGGTTTAAGTATTTGCCACAGTCTCAATGTCGTGTGATATTGTCAGTTATAAATTCATTTTTTAGCCTTAAAGTTATTGCGTATACTAAAAAGTTTTACACATAAATGTATCTTCTATTAATTAAATGTTTACTTCAAAGCCCTATGAGACGAATTGTGATTTGTGAATATGGGTTATACAAATACAATTTGATTGAAATTTGATTGATGTTGTTGGAAGGCATGTGCATCACATTGGTGTGCAATTGATTGTGTTTTGACTCTGCTCTGCGTTTTTCATCCGTATCTTAGGTATTACGAGCAGGACCTGGCCTTGGCTAAGGACCTCCAAGACAAATTAGCCCAGGCTAAAGCCTACTGTAACCTGGGCCTGGCCCACAAAGCACTGGGGGAGTACAACAAAGCAGAGGAGTGTCAGAGATACCTGCTCTCTCTAGCACAAGCCCTGGATAACACACAGGTCACCTACTTATGATCGCTGTATGATAAACTGCAAAAACGTATACTTGTTACAAGAAGTGGTTGTTAATCCATTTCTATGTGGTTGTGTTTGTCTACAGGCAGTTTTCAGGGCGTTTGGGAACCTCGGTGATGTCTGTGTGTGTCGTGGGGATCTTCCAGGAGCTGTGAGGTTCTACCAGCAGCAGTTAACCCTGGCTCAGAAAGTCAGTGACCAGAAGATGGAGGCTGACGCTTACTCAGCACTTGGCTCAGTTCACAGGTAAAACACAAATCAATTGAACTGTGTGATTTGCTCTAATTTCCTTGTTCCTGTTCTCTTACTTGTCTTTCTCTCCTGCACATCAGGCTACTCCGGCAGCTGGATACAGCATTGTCCTTCCATAGCCAGGAACTGACCGTCCGGAAGGATATAGGTGATCAGCAGGGGGAGTGCCGCGCCCTCGGCCACCTGGCAGCAGTGCACATGGCCCTGGGAGACTACGCTACAACCTTCCAGTGTTATGAAACCCAGCTGGGCTTGGCTCAGGGGCTCAGGGATGCCCGTCTGGAGGCCCAGGTCCACGGGAACATGGGCATCACCAAAATGAACATGGGAGTGTTTGAGGAATCGATCGGCTATTTCGAGCAGCAGCTGGCTATGCTGGAGCAGCTGAGTGGAACTGAGAGTATGTTGGACAGAGGTAGGGCCTATGGGAATCTGGCAGACTGCTATGATGCCCTGGGAGACTACGAGGAGGCTATTCAGTACTACGAGAAGTACCTGACTGTTGCTCAGAGTCTCAACCACGTCCAGGACCAGGAGAAAGCCTACAGAGGACTTGGCAATTCATACAGGTAGGCAAAGGAAAGCTGAAATAAGATTATTCTCTTTCTTGTCGAGAGTTAAATAATTAGATCAGTTAAGACCCAATTTCTCTCTGTTCCAATGAAATTGGATCCAGCAACCATGGTTCAATTTGTGCTTTTACGATGACTCCTCTCGTTAGTCGAATTCAAGTCCAGTGGCAATAAATTGAAGATCATCTAAACAATATGTAGCGCCTCTAACCTCAATGACAGAAAGCAACTTACATTCCTCTAGGTTCAGACAAGCTGGACTCTGACTGGAAGTTGAACAGTGATCATTTATTGTCTCACAACAATAACTATTTGCATAACAAAAATAGAAAAACAAAATAGAGCTCTTTCAATAAAATACAAAATAAAATAAAGGTCAAAGAAAAGTGTTCTTTCTTCTATATCTATATGTGTTTGTCCTACTACCCGGGTAGGTTTTTGGTGTATGTTCTTATCTGTATCAATCAAAGTGAGTAGATGTCTTGATCTTCGGAGTGGATCCCGATCTCCGTCTGTTGTTAATCGCCTGGCTCGCCACTGAACCACCAAAGGTTCAGAATTCTGATCAATCTCTGATCTAGCAAGAAAACCAATCTACACGCATGGTGCAGAAAATAGATTTCAATTATCCATAAATCACATGACTCTACTACTCAGATTCTGATTCTCTGCATAAACATATCAAAATGCAGTACATTGTTCCAATCATTATAAATGGAAATATTTAACACAATTATTTATCATGTACTTGTATTTAACATACATACTTATTAACTCTATAAGCAGTGTTTATATTCTTATATATATATTAAGCAATATTTATCTTTTTAACTATAAATGAACTGTATCAATTCACTCCTTTTAACTCAACATGAATATTTAAATGACCTCCATGAATTAATCACAGGTACACAGTAAATATATCAGATCAATATTATTACACCCTGACATCATAGTCCATCTCTGTCTCTGTCATTAAATATGGTGGTGACATGGTAGTTTAGCCAGCTACACATTAGCTATATTGAACACCACATCTATCTGAACTAACTTAGCAATGCTAATCGCGGCTAGCGTTAGCGCGCTAGCTAGCGATTTTTTATAAGTCGTTTTTCACTTATCACAATGATACAATAGTACCACGGTGGGTTAAACATTTGGAACATTCCTTTAACTCCGATTGGTTTTATGAAATTGTTTCAGTAAGCAGCATGTTCATCTGAGCTAACATCAACAAGCTAATCACGAGGCTTAGCCTTTTAGCATGTAGCAATGCTCTTACCGGAGTCAAACAGGCTTACACGGCTGAGGCAGCTCCGCTCTTTCTCTCTCACGACACACAAAGCTCTCTCCTAATAAACAAGATATTTATCAATATTCTACGTGGGGATTAATCATTAATTTATGAGGTTTACATCACGTTTCCTACCCAGGTTCGTCAGCTCACTCGACGAGTGGCACTCACGGTCAATGTCTCGGGTGAGTCTGAGGACGAGCACGCACTGCGTAGGTGTGACCATGACTTCAGGGCTAGTGCGCCACCTTGTGGTGGGGCCCTGTAAACTCTCTAAATTACATACATGGGTCTGGAATCCATGTGGGTTACAAATACTAAGAAGATAATATCTATAAACAGTAGAGAAGGGGCAGGAGCAAAAAGTTTGAAACACATTAACCCCCCAATGCATCGGCTAGGTGCTTTATGATTTAGTTTGCAGATAACTGTTTAAAGTTTGGCCAAAATATCGAACTACAAAAGTATCACTTGTTTGAGTTTTGTCTGATGAGACGTTTACTCGAGTGATCAAATAATCAAGTAAGACTATAAAAAGTGTGCGGCGAGCCCAAGACTCTGCCTGTATATCTGCTGTCCACACTGGAAGCCACTAGCTCATTTGACAATCCTGATTGACTCCAAGAGTTGATGTCTTAAACTAGTTTTAAACTAGTTTTTACTTCTTTGGCACTTTCAGCCTTTCTTCTGTGATTCTACCCTCAGTGTCTGGTGGTGGTGTTATCAACTGTACCACATTATACTGTATAGTACACACCAAGCAGGATGAAAGACATGAGTTTGATGACTTTTGTTGCTGTTACTGCACCATGCAACTGCTCAGATTTTTTTGTTTTACGTCTGCCTGGTATTGACATTTATGTTTTATGGTTTCCTTTTAGTTTATCGATGGTAATTAGGAGAGATGAGTCACTCATTTATCTCCTTAAACGCAGCTACTGTAGATGTTTCTTCTTTGACTGTTTTTCACTTGGAAGATACAGATGGTTTTATTGGTGTTATTACCAGTAAACTTTCTTTCTTGCTTTTATAAATTGATTGAGTGACTTTCTCTGAGAATACGTGTGCTTGCAAGAACAAACCAGATGCCAATGATACGATGATCATCTTTTTTACTTACCTCTTTCTCCTCAGGTCTATTGGTAGTCTCCAGCAGGGACTTGTGTGTTTTGAGAAGCGGCTGGTGGTAGCCCATGAGCTGGGCGGGGAAGGAGGGGGTAAGGCTCAGGCTTATGGGGAGCTGGGCACCTTACACAGCCAGCTGGGCAACTACGAGCAGGCCCTCTCCTGCCTGGAGCACCAACTTAACATTGCACGCACAGCAGGGGTAAGGATTTACCTGCAAGAGGTTCTTGTTTCAGTTATCAGCTTCTCCATTTGACCTGTTGAATGTGACAAATTATCTTCATGGAAAGAATACTATTCACAGTAAATCCTGCTCTGACTGTCAGGATAAATCCCTGGAAGCAGAGGCAAGCGATACTCTTGGAGGCGTTTATCAGCTGATGGCAGACAACGAGACAGCACTACAGGTTTGTACAGATTCATTACACATCATGACGCAGTGTTTCCTATCCATCACTTAAATGAACAGCTTGACATTTTGTGAAATGGTGACACCACCTTCCTGTCTGTATACTGTTAGCCACCAGTTGGTTACTTTAGCTTAGCAAAATGACTGGACGGAGGAGGGAATACCGTGGCTACTCTGGCTCCATTTAACCTGCAGAGACTGGTAAATCAATGCCCTCTACCAAGAAATAGTCACATCCTCTTACTTCTACTAAACTGCAGCTTCTCGTGTTTGCACAGCTTTTGCAATGATTAAACAGACATAATGTCTTCTCCTTTAAAATGGAAATTCCTTTATTATCTACTCAACACAATGCCGATGGAGGGGTGGGTGAAGTGTTTGAGGCCACAAAACACTTTTGGAGTTACAGCCAAATCCAACACTTGAAGTAAATGGCTATAACGTCTTCAAAGCTAAAACAAAAAAACAGAAAATAAAATGCCTCCATACTGCTCCTGTCGTTTCATCCAAGTGTCCGTAAGCCGCAACGGTCAAATTTGACTTGAAATAGTGTAATTTATAACATTTCTTTGCCTAGATGTCCACTGTTGTTCCCCTCTCAGTTTGGGGAGTAGATAATGAGTGAATTTTTATTTTTGGTGAACTATCCTTTTAAGTATTCAAGCTCTTCTACTTTAGTGGCACCAAAGGGCGTTGGATATATCAGAGCAGACGAGATGTGTGGGGAGCCAGGGCCGAGCCTACGGCAACTTGGGACTGACCTACGAAGCTCTCGGGAACTATGAGCGGGCCGTGGTCTTTCAGGAGCAGCACCTGAGCGTGGCGGCACAGACCAATGACCTGATCTCTAAAACTCTGGCCTACGGGAGCCTGGGAAGGATACACCATGCACTGCAAAACTATGCACAGGCTGTGATGTACCTGCAGGAAGGTAAGAATCCCAGCCCCTGAGGTGTGACTAGCAGTTATTGCTGTTACAAATGTCAGCAGCATTGTCACATGTTTTCTGTGATCATGAAAAAATTGTTCTGCAAGGCCTTGTGTAATGTATTATCACCCTAAATATGTTGAATGTGAGCAAATAGGTGCCTGTTTACAAAATCAACAGATATTATCATTTATAAGGGGTTGTGTTTATGCTCCCCCTTTGAATACAAGTCAAACATTCACTTTCATCTCTGGTTTTGGTCTCCCCCACCTTTTGAAGACATATCTGGTTCTTTAATGGCTAAATACAAAACAGTAAGTACTAGATAGTGGGTCCATCAGGCCTTTTACCCTAAAAACAGCTACCTCCTGTGGCTGATGACAGGGGTGAGCTTTAAAACCAAAACCGTGAGCTGAAAGAAGTTACATCGCTCTTTAGAGATGAAAGGAGCTGAAGGGAACTAAAAAACAAACATCTTTCACTTACACTGAGTCATTTAATCCTTTGTAAAATGTATTAATATTGATAATAGCACATTTAAATATGTTTTATCAAATTCACTCTGTGTATACAAATGTAATGTTTCTGACTCCGGAAGTGCAGTGTTACTGGATCAAGTCGAACCTTGAGTCTGCTGAATGGTTTTCCACGTCTCCCCTCTCTATTCCTGGCTCTACTGTCAACTAACAAAAGGCATGGCTAAACCTGAAGCCTCAAAAACAAACTTTCCCCATTCATCACAAATCCGGTGCTGTGTACTTTGAAGGACGCAGCTCACAAAGCGCTGTCCTTCAGAGGCTTTGAAGGACAAGCTGAAACTTCTCCTCTTCCCCAAACTATAGACTGTTGATCCTCGCAGAGAATTAAATAGTCAGGGGGAACGAAGATAGTACGAATTTAACAAAGGACACATTCCACAGTATGAGCCGGGACATTTTCCTTGATACCTGTAGTATTTTGGTGGCTGAAAAGAACAACTTAATGCCTGACTTCTGTTATTTCACTTTATTCCATGGCACAAATTCTTTTTCCTATTTTCTTGTAATGTTTCGGAACCAGTAGCTGTGTGTAACATTGGTCTTTGCCTCTTCATCATCTATTAGACAGATGGAGCTGGATGATTATGGATTCTTTTATTTTTTTCAATATTAATGATTATGGATTCTTTTATTTTTTTCAATATTAATCAATCTGCCAGTTATTGTCTCCGTTAATCAATGAAATGTTATTTGTTTATTAACACACGCTAATCATACACACTTAATTACATAACGTGTAACCTCTCTTCCTTCACATCCCGATGGCCTCTTCCACTTCATCCTTGATAATTGGATGTCGACTTTTGACATGTATCAGCAAACTCTCAAGTCTAATAAGTTGGTCACAAGTTTCACCTTCCCCCTGTAGACATACCAACTCTATTTAGGGAGAACCTGGTTCTTAGCGTAGACTTTGATCAACATGTGCGCATCTCATTTAAAGTCAGAGTTGTTTAAGCCTGAGAACAGTGTGAGTTGCTTTTCTAAAACCCAGAAGAAGCATGAAAGGTATTCATGAGTCTGGCACAGGCTAATAGAAGATCACTGCTCGGTTGTTTACCCTCGAGCGGAGTTTCTTTCAGTCAGCGTGTAGTCAATAATCCTGTTTGATTTCACTTCTTCTCTAGCTAGACTACTCTTTGAAACACACACGTGTCTCTTATCTCTCCTCAGTTGTAAAACTGCATACTTGTTGAAAATAATCCCATTTGAATCGCTGTCCTAATGGATTAAATAGCCCTCTTTAATGTGCACGCTCTCATAGTTTCAGATTAATCCAACTGGCATTTAATTTTAATGGATATTTAAAATGAGTAGTGGGCTTCATTTGTAAACCCCCTTGAGACACAGCCACTGTTTGTCATTTAACTCATGGATTTTAATTGATCATTAACAGGCAGCGAGGAATTCTGCTCAGAGTTGAGGCGAGGACAGAGCTGAAGCGTGTCTCCAATTAACCTCCACAAACAGTGGAAGGAAGCACAGACAGCAAACATCACAGGGCCCGACGCAGACAGGCAGGCAGAGAAGTGTGAACCAAAACTTGATGATTGATGAGATTCAGCTCATCCTCAGAGCCTAATGAGAACTAAATGCAACCTGCCATGACTGTCTGCTCTTTCATAGCGGGGGAGATAAAACATATCAGAGACAAACTGAAGAGCGGAGAGAACACGGGAACTTTGAATTTGAATCCGCAGAATAATAAGGCCGAGGCGAAGGGAGACAAAAGGAGCAATAATAGGAAGAGAATGGCAAATGTGAGCGCCCTCGGCTCACTGCGAGGTCGATTCTGTGCAGAGTGCGAGGACTTTCAAGGAGGGGATTTTCAGATCGGCCTCTTGGAACAAGCATCTGATCAGCTCTGCTTTGACTCTCCTCTTCTTCCTTTCCTCAGGTCTGCGTCTGGCCGAGCAGTTAGGTCGCAGAGAAGACGAAGCTAAGATACGTCACCACCTGGGTCTGTCCCTGTGGGCCAGCGCAAACCTGGAAGAGGCACAGCACCAGGTGTGTGTTTGTTTGTGTGTGTACACTCTCTCAGACTCGCAGCTGCATTTCCTAACTTGTGTTTGCTTCCGAACTTACTGTACAACTCTAATGTGAATCAGAGATTTATTGCTGTAGGGATGTTTTGCCATTTTTAGATATGGGAACAGCTGCCTCCTTCATGGAACCACACTTCTCATCCATGACGAGAACTTTGTTTCATAGTCCCTCACTGAACGCCAGGTCTATATAGCTGTAACAGGATGAGCAGCCTGACATCGTCCCGTCTCAAACTGGGTTTTCTAGCCATCTGTAACATCAGGCATCAGAGGTTGAGTTACAGCCAGTTGGAGGTGCAATGGACTCAATGATTGATCTGCGGGCTGTAACTCAGGAGGTAGAGCGTGTCGACCACTAATCAAAAGGTCGAGGGTTTGATCCCAGTCATTCTGCATGCCAAAGTGTTCTTTGGCAAGATACTGAACCCCAACTTGCCCCCTGTCGGAAGTGTGTGAGTGATGTTTGATAGAGAAAGTGATGCAAATAGATGCACTGTATGAATGTTTGTCTAAATGGGTGCATGTGGTTATCAAGACTAGAAAATGTCTATATAAATATAGACCATTTATGTTTATTCATCCCTTTCCAGTCTTTTTATTCATCATTAAGCAAGTTTAATCGATAGTATTATTTTTATTTATAAGTCATGTACAGACAAGCTGAGAAAAACGTGGAAATTATAATACACATTATTTGGTTTATTTGATAACCAAGACACCTGGTGAAAGGATGTGGTATGGGTCAGGGGGGAACCCATTACATTTGTTGTGAATCTGAAACATGGGTGGATCTAGGATTATTTTATTATTTTATTTTTTCACTTTGATTGTGTCTTTTGTGTCTATGTTTTGACACTCTCAGTTTTCTTAGGGAATAATCCGTTGATATTGATTCAAAAGAAATGGTTGATTGAATTGATGGGGAATGTTGGGTCTTAGTGGAATTATGTTCCAGTAATTTTTTTGATTTCTTACAGGTTTATGCAGTATTTTTTTGTAGAAATAGTCAATTAATATGTATTTTTACTGATATGAACTGAACTGTTTTATGCCTTATAATTTTTGCATTTGGTCGGGCACCTGTGTTATTGTTCTTGTAATTTGTCTGTCTGATACTGAAAGCTTATGTTAGTTAATTACTTATAACTTTGTATGTATAAGCATAAATCCTGCAGTGTAAGCAGTTAAGCTTCGAAGAAAATAAATAAAAATTCTGAGGTACAGAACACACTGGGGTTGTGATCCCTTGATCCAGATCCTACGAAGATTTCAAAATCAACATGATTAGCAACGAGTTATAGTGACACCATCTTTGTTTGGCTATAGTCACCAATGACTGACAGTGAAAAGTGAGGCAGAGCACTCACCCAGCTGTCCTCCTGACTATTCACATTGTTGTGTATTCGTAGTGCCACCTACTGGTTAGTATTGTAACAGCTTTTTCATTCAGGTTTGGCAACTGAAATCAGCTCCTCCTGCTTTAAAAGTGTTTTTTACAACCACATTCAGCTCTGAAGGTTGTGTGATATATTTTTGTTTGCTGTGTCCTTTAGTTATACAGAGCATCAGTCTTATTTGAGATGATTCGTCATGAGACACAGCACAGCACGGATAACAAGCTCTCGCTGTTTGACCTGCAAACCAGCTCGTACCAGGCTCTCCAGCGAGTCCTCGTCAGCCTAGGTAAATCAGCTGCCCTCTCTTGTGTCATGATTGTGCAGTGTGAATCACTGCTCCTTGTTTTGTTTGTAAGGTCTTCTCACCTGTCCTCATCTTGTATAATTTACCTTACCTTCCACTCTCCCAGTTCTCCTACTTCCTTTCTAACTCACTCCGGATTTCTGTTTTATCTTCTTCTGTGTTCCCACCCAGGTCGGCACGATGAGGCTCTGGCCATTGCAGAGCGAGGGCGTACACGTGCCTTTGCAGATCTCCTGGTCGAACGCCAGAAAGGAAGTCAGCAAGCAGCGGGCAGCGACCCTTACATCCCAGTTACTGTGGAGCACATCCTGGAGACAGTTAACAGTCAGAGGGCAATGGTACTGTACTATTCTCTGGCCGGAGGCTTTCTGTACAGCTGGCTGATATCTCCTGGAACAGGTACACACACACACACACACACACACACACACACACACACACACACACACACACACACACACACACACACACACACATTCAAAACACCACACAGATGCTCCAATGTGTGTTAAATCTTGTTAACCTGGACAAACTGGCAGTTTATTAGGTACACTTAATGCAGTGCATTCATCAGCACCAAAACTCTGTTGATGATGTTGCATAGAACTAAAGTCATGGGGACTGAATACATTTCTTTTTATGTATATAATAATTCTTCCAACCTGTATCGGTGGAAACAACATACCCTTCCCCGTACAGTAACAGAGCTCACACGAAGATTCACACAGAATAATAAAAAACATGCATTGTTATTTAAGGAGACTAGCATAGAGCATCTTTCGAAATGGTTTTACATTCAGCATTAGCATCTGTGGCAATGTCCTTTGGCACCGGGGTCTCCCTGAAACAACCAGAGAGGAGCCACTCCATTTTCATTATTCTTTATTGCTGAACACCAACATAACTTAAATGGCCAGGTCTCTGTGTCTCTAGCAGCTCTGTCCCTGCCTTTTGAATGCAGGGAGAGTTGATTGGCCAACTAGTCGGGACTGTGCCGATCCCCCTCTCCCTGGTTCACCTCGGTGCTCACTGAGCCGACTCCACATCATCTTTCAGTGATCCGCCATCATCTTCAGATAAAACTGTTGTACTCTATTTGGAGGACTACAATAGACTTGAAGATATCTGAGTGAATGCCACTCACCACTGCTGCTTTTCACGGTGGTATGACCTCACTCTGATTGACTGTATTGCTGAGTTCTTTGGTGGAGCAAATGAAAACAGATTTACACAAAGTTAGCAACATGCTAGCAACATCTTTGTTTGATGGTCATGTCATATGGAACTCGTAAGCTCATGGTTACAAAATGGAAAGTATTGTACATGTTATGCTGTAAGGGCTATATTTGTGAAATATGCACCCACCTGGTTGCACTTTTTCACAAAGGTTAAAATAAGGCCACAAAAGAAGCCTAAAGACTTCCTGAGCCCCTGCAACCCTCTGTGACTCAGCAGGAGTGGACACTGGAACTGGGCCAAAATCTAATGGGTTGATTGCCATGACATTTACTTATCCTCCTCGCGGATTAACTCTTTGATATTTGACTCTCATATTCTAATTGTCGTGACATTTTCAGGACATTTAAGGGAATTAACTTTTGGATTTGCGACCGTATGACCTTTATCTAGGGCCAACTTCATATTTGCGACCCCATCAATTGTTTATTCCATCCAACACTTCTCTATTGGGGGTTGTAAAAAACACACTGATGCACCCAGACGCTACTAGGGCTTAATACTTTTAAATGTGTTATACTTTCCTACTTCACAACCACCCAAAATAAACACAGAAAAAAACACACCTTTCCATGAAAGACTTTGTGCTCAATATACCCTTTCTAGTTTCTACACTCACACGGACACATACAGTACAGTGTGCACCAATTCACCCCTTTTTTATTCCTGAACACTACAACAGGTATCGTGAAGTTTAATGAGGTGTATCTTGGAGATCCTGGAGCGGATGGTGGTGGGAGCCCACAGGATGGCGGAGGCAGCCCACAGAGTGGAGGAGGAGGAGCAGGTGCAAGCCCTCTGTCTCTAGACCAGTACATCTACAACGCCAGGGAGGCTCTGGGAGTGGACAGCCATTACAGCAGGTAGAGTTTTTTCTTCAGTAATAGAGTAAAATCTTCCAAATGACAGTGACTGTGTTTTTCATGCTGAAGCTTGTCCAGGGTTTGATCATAATCGGGATATGGTGTTTCATGGAATATTAGGAAATATAGTTAGTCATATCCATGCATACATTTGAATTCCTGTATGGTGGCTATTGAAAAATGTGGCCACTTTTGCTTAAAGCGGGCTTAGCTCTATCACATACCAACATCGGGTTGTAGATTTGGCTTATCTGCCATATTGCCACCACACAGAACCAGGCCGCAGATGAAGATACACAGCTGTGTCTGGTGGGATTGCGTCATGTACAAGTATACCTGAAATCCGAACATGATGTTTACTTAAACACATGGTTTGATTAAAAAAAACAACTATTATAACCGGCATACTAATGCACATGTAAAGACAGTCAGTAACAGAAGAGAATACTTTTACCAGCACGTTTCGGCCTTGTGTCCCCACTTATGTCGAATTTTTCTCTCATGCCACCAGCAGGTCATAGTATTCACTCATGATGTGAAATATATGATGTTGAAATTTTAAATATCTCAAGATGGATAGGAAACAAATTTGTAAAGACTTTCATGGTGTGGTAGTTAAAATGCAAACTACTGTATTGAATGGTAAATGGTTTTGTATTTATATAGCACTTTTCTAGATTTGATGACCACTCAAAGCGCTTTACAGTACAGTTTTACATTCACCCATTCACACACACATTCATACAGTGCATCTATTCGCAGCACTTTGTTATTGTAAGGGGGGGCCATTCAGGGTTTAGCATCTTGCCCATAGGACACTTCGGCATGCAGATGGGTCAGACTGGGGATCGACCTGCCGACCTTATGGTTGGAGGACGACCACTCTACCCCTGAGCCACAGCCGCCACCCTCAGCCACAGCCGCCACATCTGTTCTATTTAATTTAGTATATACTTGTACATTATTCCCAGAGTACACTGTTCGTCTGACCATTCATCCAGAGCTGCTACTTTATCACCAAATATTTGAAAAACTACACAATAATGACGCTCACCTCGCCCTGAGGTTTACATTTCGGTCATAAACATTATACCTCCTGAACATCAGCATTAGCAACGCCTCATAGACTAGTCAGTGTAACTGCAGAGTCTATGTCTCATGGCTTATTGCTGTATATCTTCAGTGATTAAAACACACAGAGGGAGGGAGTGAAAGGGAATAAAGCAAGATAGAGGAGCCGCATTCCCTTTGTCATCTGTCTTCCTTCTCTCCTGCTTTCTCCCACCATATTTCCTTGCCCGCAATTATCCTGCCCACAACTTCAGGCCTTGGTTGGTGCATCATGACGAGCTTGTAAATCACTACCATGTGCTGTGTCAGCAAATGTTCCCCCACACAAACTGCATCTCAACTTTCTGTGAAAACCACTGCAGTAACCCACCAGCGATTCATTGTGTCTGTCGCGTGTGTGACTGTCTGCGTGTGTTTGTCCGTGTGTGTTGCTCTCTCTCTCTCTCTCTCTCTCTCTCTCTCTCTCTCTCTCTCTCTCTCTCTCTCTCTCTCTCTCTCTCTCTCTCTTCTTTCTCTCCCTGTCTGTGTGTGTGTGTGTGCGGTTGTGTGTCAAGGCTGTGGTGAGCCTGGAGCCTCCCTCCATTTATACTTGATGATATCATGAATCCTGCTCATCCACAGCATTGTGTGTATTTGTCCATATGCAGCACTGAACTGCTCTCCAACCCGCCACTAGACTTTTACAACTCTCTGTCATGGATCCAGGCGGCAGAACGTGCTATTTTAACAGATCAAATCTCCCTGAGTGTGTGAAATGTCCAGCCAAGGGATTCCATAAAAAGTAATGACGTCTGCTAATGGCAAATTCTGTGAGCCATCAGCCCAGCACAAAGGAGTCTGTTGCCTTTTTTTTCTTTCTGTAAAAGATTCATTATGCTCTTGTTGAGGTGTCACACAGTAAGCACTAGTCTCGCAATAAACTGCAATATTAAAATTACTTACCGCCTCATAAGCATTATCATTACCTTGCTTGTACCTGCTTTTCTGCATCCTGTAGTACCATCTAATTTTTAATGTTTCCAGAACGCGTCATTGGTGATGATTGGTGCTTGATTTAACTTGTGAAGTAAGCAAAAAAATTAAAATACCCTTTTTTCATTTAATACACATAAGGTTGTATTTGTTGCTAAAGACTCAAGATTCAAGATTTAAGATTCAAGATTTGTATTATCAAATGCACAACAATAACATTAAGCAGTCGCTGAGTCACAGGCTCTCTTCTAGCAATGCTCAAGTAATTACAACCTAAAAAATAAAGTAGAAATAGTATAAAATAGAATATCAACATTTAAAATAGAAAATAAAGTATATATATCTAAATATATATATAAACAGCTGACTTACTTTGTCTGGTATGATCAGCGTGGTGGCTCATTTTAATATATGTAGTTGGCCTTTAATGCTCGTCTATTTTGGTCCCATCGTTTTAACTATGTTTTTCATTTTCTTTATAAATTAACCTGTTTGAATCTTGTTTGTGGCCGCAAAGGTCGTGCTTTAAAGGTTCAATGTGTAGGATTTAGTGGCATCTAGTGGTGAAGTTGCACATTGCAGGTGACTGAATATTCTTGCTTCATCCCTCCTCCTTCCAAGCATTTAGGAGAATCTACAGTGGTGACACAAAAACTTGAAAGTCCCTCTCTAGAGTCAGAATTTAGTTTTTTCATTCTTGGCCACTGTAGAAGCATAGCAGGGCTACATGGGGGACACTGTAGGAGAGGTCCCACTCCCCCTCTAAATATAATAAGTGAATTCTAAGGTGAATAAAAAAACAACTCTTACTTTCCAGTGATTCTTCATTACATCTTTATCAATATTATATTCAATTTCTGTTGATAAATACCAAAATCTACAGACTGGACCTTCATTCAAAAGAGTGACCACAAATACTAAAGACATCAGACTGGAGAAGGAGGTAGTGTGTAGGGATTTGGATGTATTGATAAAGTTTCATTAATTCTGTAATAACGCTGTTTGCCTGCATCACCGTCTGCTTCCCAGAGTTGGCTCCAGCAGTGAGACAGAGAGTGAAGCCGGGGATCTGTTAGAGCAGCAGTTTGAGGAGCTGAACACCTCGGCCACCGACCCCACGGGCTACCTCCGCATGGTGTCCAGAAACAACCTCTTCAACAGGTTGGTCTCCATAGATGGCAGCGCCACTTTTTTAAAATTGTTAATTCAAATCATACAAAATACAAAAAAGCATCAATACAGTTGAACAGAGACAATGCATCTCCCCGTTCAGCTCCAACAGAGCTCCTCTCCCCAATAACATGTTACAGTCCAATGCATGTATCAGTGGATGTCCCACTAAAAACTGATTCATACAGATAAATACAGTATGCACACACACACACACACACACAAAATAGATAGATAAATAAATAAAAGAAAACAATAAAGTTCTTTATTTAAAAAAATTCCTTATGATCAGTACCACTTTTCCTTCATAAGCTAAAAAAACTTTCACATGTAGCATAGAATTTTCTCCAATGTCACAATGTCAATATCTTTTATCCATAGTCCAAAAGTAGGGGGGTATTTATCCTTCCACTTGGAACAGTGCCATTTTGATCAGACTGAAGTACACTGAAATATTACAAAATTATTTGTTGTTTTTCCAGGACATTTAGTACAAACATTTATGGTCCCCAAAAGGATGCAGCTTATTGATTGTGTTGATCCTCTTACTATCCCTGAATTACAATATGAAACCCAAACTAAACGGATCAAATTTAAACAATGTATCAAAGACATGAACCTCGGTTTGGACCATGGTTAAAATACACAAATATTCTCCACCAAATCTTTGGCACCGTATTCTGAATGGCACTGTTGTCAAACATGAAATCGTTCGAGGGAAAACTCAGTATTTTCACACATCAAACAAGCTAAACCCTGGTTCACTTTGATCCACTTCTCTTGGTCAGTCAATGGTCTGTGGCCCCTTTTCACACCTGTTATTTTAGGTTACTAAACTGATTATATCAGAAAGTCTTGACCCAACACGTTAGGTTTGAAAGTGCCCAAAGTAAACCGGTAACTTCTTGCACCAGTCCAGCACTTTGGTTTATGTTTGTGTATTTCTCACATGTGTGTTTATGCTTTCAACAGAAGCTGTCGCAGCATGACCAGCCTATACAGTGCCACAGTGTCTCCAGCAAAAGACAGCTTGTCCTCTCCTGCTTGTCGATTGAGTAACATCAGCAAACCTCCACTGCGAGCCCTTTATGACTTACTCATAGCACCCATGGAAGGGGTATGTATAGCATTCATGCGTCAGGAGAAATTTCAATATACAGCCCACTAGCATGTCTTTTTATCTGTTTTTAAAGTAATATTTTTATCTTCTCTTCTCTAGGGCCTGATGCACAGTAGTGGACCTGTTGGCAGACACAGACAGCTCATATTGGTGTTGGAGGGAGAATTGTACCTGATCCCATTCGCCTTGCTCAAAGGCAGCTCCTCTAATGAGTACCTGTATGAGAGGTTCAGTCTCATTTCTGTACCTTCTTTAGCCAGCCTGGGAGCCACAATCAAGGTAGGTCAATTGTATGCATTCAAAAAACTCTATCCTAATTGTTGCGGTTATCCACCTAAGTTTTTGCAGTTTTTTGATTAAATTAATTAATATATTCTTCAAATCTTCTCATGTATCTTATTGAACTCCTAAAACTATGTAGAATCTCATAAACATGAAAACAGAAGTCTGATCTGAGTCTTTGTTCTTCCCACAGCCTCATCAACGCAGAGGCGGACCCTCACTTTGCACAGATGGAGGCTCAGTGGCTGCAGTGGTCGGAGCTCCTCGCCTGCCCCCCAGCGTGATGGACCGCTGGTTGTGGGGGCCCCTGCCTTCAGCCCAAGATGAAGCTCTTTGGTTGGGGGAACAGCTTGGATGTCATCCACTGACCGGGGCGAATGCCACAAAGGAGCGTGTGCTCACAGCACTGAGTCAGGCAGAGTGCGTTCACTTTGCGACTCATATATCTTGGAAGCTCGCTGCCTTGGTCCTCTCCCCCAGCCAAGAGCATGCTGGGGGAGACGGCACAGGAGGCCGACCCAAGGAGAAATCACTGTTTGGGACCTTGACCTCGGGCCAGCCTGTGGATCGGGATGCAGAGGTCAAGGGGTCGTTTTCAAAGAAGCACAGCAGCCCAGAGAGACTCAGGGGGGAAGACGAAGCAAGCGAGGATGAGGACAGTGTGTGTGATATGGAGAGTGTGTGTGACAGTCCATCACTTCAAGACTTCCTCCTCACTGCTGCTGATATCCTGGGCCTGTGCTTAACCGTCAAACTGGTGGTTCTGAGGTAAAATCCTTGCACAGATTCAACATTTAACACAAACGTTTTGGTTCCACAGCTCACCTTCCTTCTGATTCCTTGTCGCCTCAGGTTGTACCCGGAGTCCAGCAGCAGGGTGACAGCTGACGGGGTGGTGGGTCTGACCCGGGCCTTCTTAGCTGCGGGGGTCCAGTGTGTGTGTGTCTCCTTGTGGCCTGCACCGATAGCTGCCTCCAAACTGTTAACACACACCTTCTATACAGCACTTCTCAATGGCACCAAAGCCAGCGCTGCTCTGACTGAGGCCATGAAGACGCTGCAGAGCAGCAAGCACTTCTCACACCCCTCCAACTGGGCTGGTGAGTAGATTACCATGGATATACACACAAACACACACACACTCACAGTCCACTTACTAACATCTCACTGTATTCATCAGCCAATGAAGTTGGCTCAGTTGTCATGGAATTGGCTCAGCTTTCCTCATGTGACCTAAGAATGGGAATTCTGAGCAAACTCCATCCACTAAATGACATTGACTTGCTGTTGAAAACTCTCGAAGTCACAAATGGACCCGTAGAAAGTTATTTTGGCTGTTGATTATTAATCTTTTTCCCAAATCAACGATGTATATGAAATGAGGATAGGTGGATGGTTTGTGACTGAATGGTGCGGGAATGTCTAAAAGATGTAGTGAGACCAATGGTTTGGAGATGGTGACACTGATGGAAAGACAGGAGCTGAAGCCAGAGTCGAATAAGATGCTAAGATTGTTGATTGATAAGATTAGGAAAGAGTATATCAAAGGTATTTGTATGTCACTCTTACCACAAAGAGGCAATAACATATAGGTGATGGGTCACATCCCAAAACTAAGTATTAAGTAGACACCAGTGTTTTAGGCTCAGTTTGTTTGGACATGAGAGTAGTTGTAGTTTTTACACAATTAAATATAGCACAAAATATTTTTATAAATATCACAAAAACAATTGTCTCTCAATTGAGCACAATTATTAAAAACTGATAAACTATGTCCTGCATTATGCAATAACAAAATGTGTGCGAGTACACAACACCTCTTTTGTATTCGATCACAACCGTGACCATCAGTATTGGTCATGGCAGAGACAACGGAAGAGAGGTGACACTGAGAAGGTGTGGAGGAGAGATGTTGGGTACAGTAGGAGAAGGATGGGGAAGTCGGGGCTGTCAGGCAAGAGGAAAAGAGGAGGTTGATGGATGTGGTGGGAGGGGACATGCAGGTGGTTGGTGTGAGAGAAGAAGCTGCAGGGAACAGGACGAGATGGAAACACATGATCTGCTGTAGTAAATGAGAGCAGAATCATTAGAGACCGTTAGAAACAGATGTCAGAGCTGCTTGGTTCTGCATATATGTGGATACTAAAACCACATGAAGGGAGTTGTTGCAGTTATTGGTCTATATTTAAAGCTGCCAATGGCACTGAATGGGTATTTGTTGACAGTAATAAGCAAATCAACGAAGCTGGTGGGTTACGACGGCATCCTGCTCACTGTTAAAGTGACGTAGGTCCCTGTACGGTCTTTGCCGATTTGCTGCAGGATGAGTCATCAAACAGTTGAAAAAGATTTATAGTCCAGGCAAAGTAGCGTTTTACGACAGACTAATTGTAAAATAATTTTTTTCAGCATAGATAATTTCTATGAGGTGTCCAGAACAACATACTAAAAGTCCTAAGAAATCCTAGGAAATTTGTTAAATTTTCATCAATCCGAGATGTGTGCCAATAAGGCGATTCAACAATACATCCCAATGGGGCTATTTTTTTCCTTTACTCCTATCAAAATGAAACTTTACACAATGAAAGTACCCATGAAAAGTAAAAATGTTTGTGTCACAAGTTTCTTTGAAAATGAATTTTAATATGCAAATGAGCTATACACAAATCAAATATGCCCAAAATACACCCAAATAGGCTTAATTTGTTCCTTTACTCCTACCACAATAAAACTTTACATATTAAAAGTATACATGAAAAGTAACTTTTTTTGTATTACAAGTTTCTTTTGAAATTAATTTGAATATGCACATGAGCTCCACACTTATGAATATGTCCTAATTTGCATATGCAGAAACACCATTCATATATATGACAAATACAGTAGTGGCCAAAATTATTAGAACACGGCATATTTAAGATGTTTCAGTTGTTTTTGTTGAATTGGCCATTAAAATACACATTAAACAAATTAAATATCTACAAAGTTATCAATTATGCTCTATAAACCATAGAATAGAGCCATCATAAGGAGATTTAGGTAATTTTCCTTATAAAAAACAAGGATAACGAGTGAGCAACGGGCTCGAATTAAGGCCCTTTTTGATGCTGGCTGGAGTTTTTGCCACATAGCCAAGGACTTGAGATGCAGTTCAAGCACTGTAACGTACACTTTAGATCGCCATGATGCCACCAATTCACACTAGAACCGAAAGGGGAGAGGTAGAAAAAAGATGAGATGAGATCAACACCACAATGACTGATGGTGCAACAGTGTCTTCAAGAACTGTGCGATGGAAACTGGGAGAAGAAGTACTTGTTGGCATAATAGCAGCAAAGAAACCATTACTGAGAGAGAAAATAGAGTGAAGAGCCTGAAACTGGCAAAAGAACACAAATAATTGACAAAGGAAGATTGGTATAAAATGTTGTGCACTGATGAGTCCACAAGTTTGAACAGTTTGGCAACAAGCGAATGGTGTATTTTCGACAAAGGGTGGGGAAAGATATAAAAATGAGTGTCTCTTGCCAACAGTTAAACACGGAGGAGGTAGTATTATGGTGTGGGGTGCCACCTGTTGCCTCAGGAACAGGTGACTTAATGAAAATTGATGGCACAATGGATAAGAAAGTATTCCACAACATTCTGATGAGGCACGGAGTACCATCTGGGAGTCGTCTTACTGGGCCTGGATTTATTTTCCAAGGGGACAATGACCCTAAACATTCTTCTAACTATTGCCGGAACTACCTGCGACAGAAGGAATTTGCTGGAACATATAAAATGATGGACTGGCCCACTCAAAGTATACTTTTAGTATGTAAGGTTTTATTGTGGTAGGAGTAAAGGAACAAATTAAGCCTATTTGAGTGTATTTTAGGCATATTCGATTTGTGTATAGCTCATTTGCATATTCAAATTCATTTCCAAAGAAACTTGTAATACAAAAAATTTTACTTTTCATGGGTACTTTCATTGTGTAAAGTTTCATTTTGATAGGAGTAAAGGAAAAAAATAGGACCATTGGGATGTATTGTTGAATCGCCTTATTGGCACACATCTCGGATTGATGAGAATTTAACATATTTCCTCAACTAGGATTTCTTAGCACTTTTAGTATGTTGTTCTGGACACCTCATAGAAATGATCTATGCTGAAAAAAATTCTTTTACAATTTCTTCTATTTTTGGCTCCAAAATGGGTTACTTTGCCTGGACTATTACATTTAAACAATTTTAACACATATTTGGCAATTAACAAGAGACAGAGGATTACAACTGGGAACAGGTATTTTCATTTCATTTGGTCTTTCATTTTATAAATAGACTGTTAATTTTCAGCTACGTAAATCTTAGTCCTTCCTTCCAAAGGTTACTCCAATGTCAGCAGCTCCCAGTGCACGGTGTGCTTCAAGAAATATCACAATGTCAGTCCAGTTGAAAATGCTAAAACATGGGCTGGAGTAAAAGGCCAAACATTATATCAAGTTAATAATGTTCATATCAGTCCATATCAATATGTTCCCAAATATTGTCTCATTATTATTTCTTTTAGCTTTAAGACAGAATTTAGTTTTGGTTTAAAAACTCTTCTTTATAAGCAGAGAATGTTAATCACAGGATAAGCAGAAAAACATTTTACAAATATGAGGCAGATCCCCTGTCTTCTACCTCCTTAGTAATGTGCTTGAGCTTAAGCAAATCAATATATATTGTACCTTTGTCATATTGCTACTGATGAAATGAGATAGAAATTATAATTGATATTGCTTTATTCCCCAGCCCTTCTCAATATACAGAAGGATATACTCTTTATATATTGTTTTCCCTTTCCTCTATTTCTGTCAAGTAAAACTATGATAAAATCCATCATTGTGCAGAAGCAGTCTAATGCACTAACCACTCTTTTACCTTCTGACAGATTTATTTATCCATCTTTACAGAACAGAGCTCCGAGCTTCACTGTCTTATCTTTCAGTTGTGTTCAATCTTATCTTCTTTTAGAAATTCCGTGGTAGAGTATTGAGAGAATAATGTTCAGGGAGTCTTTTGCAAAAAAATCCCTAAGAAATACTAACTGTGAGCAGGATGAGAGGCTGTTGCAAAGTGAAAGAATCATCCTTGTAACTGGATACAACAAAGTTGGATATAGACGTTTCATCTATGCCTCAAAACAGGCTGATGCTAAACTGAAGTGCACGTCAGGGTGAACTTTCTTTATATAGAGGAGGTGCACAGCAGCCAGGAGGTGCACAGCAGCAAGCCAGAACAGATGAGGAACAGTTTGTTCCACATTTGTCACATCTTTATATCATGTTTTTTTAACTATGTCTACGTGTGAAGTGACTAAAGTTATGGATTGTGTGCCTATCTGTAAGTCTACAAAACAAATAAATGTATTCACGTTTCCACAGTTTGTATAGTTATGTATAAGAAAAGCTACTGGATGCTCCTTTAGACTCAGGAAGATGTGGTTTCAGTTATGAATCGTTAATTAGGTAACTCTGACTTTTCTACCCCTCCCTCCCACTGCTCACAGTTACTCAGATTGATTTCTTTTTTCCAAATGACACAAATAGCAGAGTGAAGCTCAAACTTTGTGAAACATTACATTGGATGACCTCATGTACTCTTATGATACACTTCATAGACTGTATATAAAGATGGATGACACAATTCCTCCCACTGTACAAAAATTAAGCCAAAATATCCCTGCTTGTCATTTGGAGCCAGAGTCTGTCCAGTAGTGATTATGGAGTGGGGCTGTGCTGTCAAGATCCCACCTTTATACACACTCAACCAACTACAAGCTGTCAATCATGACATTTCATCCCCATTTATAGCATCAAATAACTAATTAGAATCAAACTTACATTAAAAACTGATTTATCTTTGTGCTGAACATTTTTAACAGTATGTGGTATTTCACTGTGTATTTTCTTTCAGGTTACATGTTGATTGGAAATGATGTGAAGCTGAACAGCCCCATGTCGCTGGTGGGCCAAGCCCTGGCAGAGATCCTGCAGTACCCAGACAGAGCCAGGGATGCCCTCAGAGTGCTGTTACACTTGGTGAGACCCCTCCTCTTAAAGACAATAATAATAATTCTGATGCATGTGGCAATCGCTTGGGGGGGAATGCAGCCACAGGTTTGTGTCATTTATGATTTGAACAATCCAAAAAGATCATTAGTTAATTGATAGAAAGTTCATCTGCAAACATTTTGTAATCTGATGAAGTCTTAATTAACAAAAATGTATTTATTTGAAAATGTGAGCATTTGTTGATTCCCTCTTTCAAATTTAATCTCTTTTGGTGTTGACCGGACAAAACGTGAAGAACTCACATTACCGCACAAACTGATATTTACAGACAAATTGCTAAATAATGAAAATGAAAATAATCATTAGTTTCAGCCCTATATTCTCTTACTTTCCATTTCGTTGCCTCTGTACCTGTACTCTGTGTAATGACAATAAAATTGAATCCAATCCAATATAGTATCTACCATATGACACGATGACCTACATTGACTAGGATCTGCCTCTTTGCAAATTAGTTTTGTCGCTTCCACCCTCCTGATGGTTTTGATGCATCACTTTCATTTCATCTAAAAAGGAAAATACGTTGTTGAATTCTTGTATGGCATATTTCATGCTCTATCTATCACACCTCAATCAGAGCATGTTGATATGTGCTCCAGGTCTGAAATCCCCCAATGGTTAATTGTAAATATCATCTCCAAGCACATGATTCCCAATCAGTCCCATAGTGATTAATTACCATGGACCATCTCTGTCTCTGTCTCTCTCTACAGATTGAGAAGTCTTTGCAGCGCATTCAGAGTGGCCAGTGTAACCCAATGTACACATCCCAGCAAAGTGTGGAGAATAAGGTAAGAGTGCTGCTCTAACCCTCTCTTTGTTTTTAAATGTCAGCGCCTGTCTCCTCCGCTCACGTCCTTGTGTTTCCTCTCCTCTGGGTAAGGTCGGCGGGGTGCCCGGGTGGCAGGCCCTCCTGTCTGCGGTGGGGTTCCGGTTGGACTTCTCCGGTAGCGTCGCAGGACTCTCCGCGGCCGTGTTCTTCCCCACGTCGGACCCTGGAGATCGGCTGCAGCAGTGCAGCACCACTTTACAGGCCCTGCTTGGTACTGCAGCTTGTCCATCATTTAAATGTCATGTCAATCACACTGAGAAAATAACATCTTTTTTTACCCAGGCCCAGACTGCTATGAAATTACAATGTTTCATCTCCCATAGTATAATTCTTACTGGAGTGTCATAATACATGTACTTATGATATCTGCCAGCAGAGGCCACTGAGGCAGCAGATTCAGCATTGAATGGATTTGACGTTTAAACTGAGCTTTTGAGTTGTAAACATGCTACACCTGACCATATGAGTTCTATAAATGATCATTATGACTTTAATGAATATATTTAATTTCTATCTAATGGACCTTCTCATGAACACCCTCAGGTCTGACTCCTTCAGCTCTGCAGGCCCTATGTAAACTTGTCACAGCGTCTGAGGCCGGAGAACAGCTCATTCACAAGGTACTGTCACAGTTAGGAGTAGTGTCACAGTTGTTCATGTCACTGGTGGAAGAAGCTTTCTTTACTACAGTTGAATTAGTATTCACCCATGTAAAAACACTCCAAATCCTGTTTGAGAAACATATCAGCCAAGTGTACTTATTCTCATTTTGTAGTAGCATGTCCCATGTGACCGATGTTTTATTAGATTGTTAATATTGATGCTGCATGTCACTGCTGTAGCTGCTTGAGCTGGAGCTGGTTTATCTATTTCTTATAAAGTTAGGTTAGTCCAGAGGTTCCCAACCTAAGAGTCAGCCACCCATGAGAGGATTAATGTGAGAGGAGATATGAAAAACAAAAATTATTAAACACAAATGTAACATTTGAT
This sequence comes from Pseudopleuronectes americanus, assembly GCA_038501795.1. Lineage (NCBI taxonomy): Eukaryota > Metazoa > Chordata > Actinopteri > Pleuronectiformes > Pleuronectidae > Pseudopleuronectes > Pseudopleuronectes americanus. Next base: position 2,375,629 of record CM076733.1, on the reverse strand, counting down.
CTTTTATTATAAGGTTTTCATCTCTTTTGGCCTCAGACAATCGTACAAAAGACATTTTCTCACAGACATGTGAAACATGCACAATCTTGTCCTATGAAAAGTATTGGAGTAGATAAAGGATAAAGGAGCATAAACTGTAGGGAAATACAATCCCTTCGAAACTGAGGAGATGCACTCTGCTTTCCATCACTGACTCATTCCATATTATTGACATCTGGGCATTGTTTTTTTTCCTCTCAGTTATTTTATTAGAGCGCATCCGTTCTGCACCGATCTCAACTTTACCTTCAACACTCATTCACCCACAAGTGAATACTCGTAACCCTCCATACCGTGTATCACATCTAACCATCGACATAAACAAGTCATTAGTCATGCGTGTGTAGAGTGACCCAAAAGCATCATTTACACAGGAATTAATTGAAGTTTTGTTTCCTCTTCTCTCATACCCACGTCATAAAGGCGGTTAAAAGCATGGTGGGAATGGTAAGTGTTCCGCACGGATGTTACAAAGAAACTAATAAGACTGGTTAAAGTTGGCCCACAATGATGAGAGCACTAAGTACCTTGATTGTGTTTGATTTGTAAGATCTTTGTGATGTGGGAGCTGAATTAAGCCTGACTGAGTGTTGTCATGTAATGTGGTCCCTGTAGAGTCCGTGTTGAACAATATATCGTCCATTTATTGGATTCTTTTTTCTCTCACTTTTCCTTCTAAACGCCATTTTGTTCTTCCTCAAAGCTTCACCAAGTGTTGGTGCAGTTGCAGTCTGGCGACAAAGAGCAGGACTTCTCCCTGGCTCCCATCCAAGTGTCCATAAGTGTTCAGCTCTGGAGGCTCCCGGGCTGTCACGAGTTCCTAGCTGCTCTCGGTGAGTCAGTAAGAATAAAAGAAGCTATGCTTTCATTTCATTCTAATTTACTGTCATCCATTAACTTCATTAGTTGTGTCATCAATGGCGTCATAACCACCACAACATCCACCCAACAACCAAATGACTCACTTCTTCCTTTAAGCTTTTTAATTGGTCACGAAGGCCCCTGCAATGGATGCTCTCTATGCACTGACTTAAAAATGGCTGCTGGACATCCAGAATAATTTTCATTCATGAACAGTTTATTAAAACCTACAACTGCAGGCTTAATCACGTATAAAACCTCATGTATACCTTGTGCCTGAATTCAAACAGTGATCCACAGTGTTCTAGTGTTGTAATGTAGTGTCTGCAGTGCTAATATTACCTATTTCATATGCTGTAGCCTCTATAATTATCTCATCATGCATTTATATTTGAAATCCTTATCTCCAAATTACATTATTAATATAGTTGATAAATAAATGTAGGGAGTAGAACTACATTATCTTCCCTGAATGTTGTAGGATTGAAATAAGAACTGAAGTACTTTGAGTGAATGTCTTAGTTACTTTCCTCCACTCGCCCTCCCTCTAAGGCTTCGATCTTTGTGAGGTGGGTCAGGAGGAGGTCGTGCTGAAGACTGGAAAACAGGCCAGCAGACGCACCATGCATTTTGCTCTTCAGTCCCTCCTGGCGCTTTTTGGTGAGAATCATGCATAATGTTGGACCTTCTTTTCTAGAACTTGTCAACTTTATTCTAACACTCATACCCTGTCTTGTTTCAGACTCCACAGAGCTTCCCAAGCGACTGAGCATGGACAGCTCTTCCTCCCTGGAGTCCCTGTCGTCCTCCCAGTCCGCCTCCCAGCCTCACTCTTTACCCCTCTCTTTTGGTTGCTACCCACCTCAGCCCTCCTTCCTGCCCCCAGTCTGCCCGGACAACCTCTCCTGCGATGCCATCTCTGTCTACAGCCTCAGCTCCCTCGCCTCCTCTCTCAGTTTCCTGTCCAGACCAGAGCCCGCAGGAAGTGACATCATCAGCCAGCGCTTGCATCAACAGGAACCAGACAGATCTCGTGGAGGGGCAGGCCTCTACGCCTCGCTCCGTCCTTCAGGCGGCCTGTCAAGAGGTCGACCCCCCAATCATGGAGGGGCAGCAGGAGAAGGGGAAGACGAGGAGTATGAGGGATACTCCATTATAAGCAGTGAGCCGTTAGGGCAAGGGGGGAGGGACTGTGACACACTGCCACTTCCCGCAGGACACAGACATGGCAGAGGCGGAGCAGGGAGAGGATCTAATGGAGGTCATAGGTATCCTATCACCATTTCCTCCAAGGGAAGCATCAGCACACCTACATCCCCCATTAAAGCTCCTCCACTGCCCCCAACTGTTTCATCCAACCCAACACTCAGGCAGGAAATGTGAGTCCAATGCTGTTTGTTTAGTCAGAATGAATGAACATGGTCTGGTCCTGTCCTGTCTGTGAAGAATTCTCCCTCTAAAAAAATAGGGTTTGCAATAATTATATATTTTTCTGCCAGTTCTCATGTCCTCCTTAACACTGACACAACGGAGTCTCCCGGATATCTTACAAAACTAAAGCATCAACACAAAAGTACACTGTCTATAATTGAGTCCTAAAATGTATGTTTTTGTTTTTTAAAGTTAAAGAATCTGCAGTTGCAGTCAGTTAAATTTGACCATGCAGCTTCCAATAGAAAACAACTTCTATTGTCAGTTTGCATTTCTAAACAAGAACAAGATATGTTTCTCCACTAGAATCAAGGAAAATTTAACATGGTTGGACATTTAAAAAGTTCTAGCTAATTTTTATGGGAGGCAAATAGACATCATTTTACTGTACAGGGCGGTTAGATTTAAATTATAGATTTTTTTTTATAAGGATGGATAAGAAGGAGATACTGGCAATGACGGCTCTTACTGTATAGTCTCATTTACTGCTGCAGTTTCTTGAAGCATTCACGTAAACATAACTTGACCTTTAGCTCTCTTTATTATCTTTTCCCAGCTCATCTCCAGAGAAGACAAGGAAAGGAAAGGTTAGCAGCTCTGAGTCGGACCAGTCGAGTACTGAGACAGACAGCACGGTCAAGTCCCAGGAGGAGAGGATGGGGCCTGCGGGACAAATGGATCCACAGGAACTGGCCCAGAAGATCCTGGAGGAGACCCAGAGCCACATGCAAGCAGTGGAGAGCCTACAGAAAGCCAACATGAGAGGGAAGACGCTGACGGGGCCTGAGGGGAGAGAGGAGGCACATGCCAGACAGCCATCTCACTCTACTCCCACAACGCCAACTTTGAATCCCACTGGGGGAGCACGTGGGTTTCAGCCCTCAGAGACCAGTGCATTTAGCAGGCCACCCAGTAGAGCAAGTCTAAAAGCTTGCTCGTCTCCTCTTTCGCTTCCTCGACATCGTTCGCCCCTCTCCACCTCCGTCTCAACACCTCCCGCAACTCGGCCTAAACCACCCTCACGCTCGTCTTCGCTACAGAAAATCAGCTCAGGCTACAACAGTCCAGCTCGTTCGTCTTCGTCCTTATCTCTCTCTGCAAAAGAGCAAGGTTCGCCTTTGCCCATGGCTTCCCCTGATGTGCATGCGCAGCTCAAACTGAAATATCCTCCCTCGCCTTACTCCGCGCACATCTCACCTTCCCACTCTCCGGCTGACAGTGCCCCATCGCCAGCCCTTTCCTACTCCTCCACAGGATCTGTTTCAGGCTCTTCCAGCCCGGCCAACACCCCTGAACTGAACCAGTCAAAACACGTCAACAAAGTCCAGGCAGTTCATAACTTGAAAACCTTCTGGGCCAACGCCAGCCAGAAGCATGAGGTGCCCTGCCCTGCCAGTTTTCTCCAGGGGGGGAATAAAAGAATGAGTACAGTTCAGAAAGATGTTCTGGGTTTGCTGAATCTGTCACCTAAACGCACATCTCTAAGCAAAAACGTAGAAGGATCCGTGGATCAGAAGACTGAGAACAGACCAAATGGTCACCAAAAACTGGAGGCTAAACCTCCCCCACCTCCAGCTGCTACTGTTCCCACAAACTCTAAAGGAGGCAGCAGACTTCCCTCTGGGAATGGCTACAAGTTTCTCTCACCTGGACATTTTTTTCCTTCTTCTAAATGTTGAGAGTTTGGATTGTTTGCCTCATTGCTCCCATAGCCAGTAGGACGGTCTTCTGTTTCTGTTTCTGTGTGTATAATGGCAGAAGTTTGCGAGATACAACCAACAACACCTGCTGAAGACAAGGATTTAAAAAACCTATTGTTTCATACTGACTTTGGTTTTCGATGGCATTACTTTTCCTTTGAAGGGATGTTAATGTTTTGAATGTGATGACTACAGTTTGCCTTCTTCTGGTCAGCGCTGGAAAGTGTCGAAGTCCTGGCTTTATTCGTGTTTTCATGACTGATGAGAGAGAGCATGTGTCTCAATGGCTCCATGTACACTGAAAATAAATTTTGACTCACGGTCTGCTGATTGAATGCCCGTGAAAAGGAAAACATTTAATGTCAACCTAAGGCACTCGCTATATTTGTGTATGTTGACCTGAATTTGATCTTGATCTATTGTGTAATAATTATTGCTCAATGTCATTACCAATGCTTATTGTTGTCATATATTTTGTAAACTGTGTTTTTCAGTCATTATTACACATTTTATAAAGACAATTAAAAGAAGGATAAAGTAAAGAAAACATTTTGGTATTTTTTTATGGAGATGCGATTTGAAGTGTGACAGTCAGCATGGTACCTTTTGCCATTGAGTGTTTCATTAACTTTGTAATGTGCAATTTTGCAGCGATGCCAGACTTATTTAGACATTTCTCAATTCTCATGAAGTTGACAAATAAAGGTTAATTTCCTTGTCTTGTTTTGATTACTTAAATGTATAAAGTGGCTAACAACTCTGTAGGCATTATTTCCATTCATATAAAACATAAAAAAGTCAGTTAAATTTTAATTATGAGCCTGGTCAAACTTAGGCATGTTCGAATATCGTGACCAGAGGACTTTTATATATAAATAAACATACATTATGCCCAAGCTGCAGTTAAGTCTCACTGTAGTTTACAGTATATCTGTTGTTTTTAGTATTTATATCCAAAGTATTTAATCAATCAGCCAAATATAACCACACTGCTAAATTGGATGTGTCTGAAATACTAAGAAAATGTCTTAGTTATTTAGTTAGAAAACACATTTTTAGTCATTAAACATCAGACAGCTTGAAGAAAAGGAATTGGGAATAAAACTTATAACAACATATCAGGATGTGGAAATTGGCTGTTACTGGAATAAGTCTTCCATTAAAATTTTACTGCAATAAAAGTAAAGACAAAAGAAGATTAAAATATGATTAAAGCACCAAAACTAAGGGTTACTGATCGTACAGGCTGCCAATTTCAAAATAATCAATATAATATATTATTATTGGTTTGTAAGTGTTGACGCAGTAACAGGCATTAAGTTTAACTACTGCTGAGTAGCTGGCTGATCCCCCCCCCCAAGATATCCATAAGTATTTGGTTGACATGTATGTTGATCTTATTTTGTTATATATTATTTCAATGAGTTAAAAAACACTATTACATATGAATAGTTGTTCAGTGCTTCCAAAAACAAGATTGTCTCGGTTAAGGCCCGAATGAAAGATAAAAATAAATTGATGCTTAAACTTCCTCACCAGAGCATAAAAGGTGGAGACGTTGCTGGCCACAAACATATCATAATTTATTAATTTACCATATTTTGTAATATTTCTTTAAATCTTTTACTTAATCAATAGTACGAACTTCTGAGTACTAACTTAGATATTAAATACATGTATTTACAGTTTATTTCCTTCTGAACTCTGGTGGAAGAGAAATATGAAGTAGCATTAAGTAAAATTGTTTAGTACAGATTTTTTGTTAAATGCAGTACTTGTTTTCCACCACTGTCAGTATGAGTTGATCATAGTTAAATAACACACATTTAACACATGTTAAATGTGTACAAAACATGTATAACAGAAGTATAACACATGTATAACACATGTTTAATACAGTTTATAAATATGTGTATTGTGAGCATATATACATTCTATGATTTTGAGCCGTGGTGTGGATTGTTTTAGCCAATCAGATGAGTGCGGGTGGGCGGGCCCAACTTGTTGATAACTCTGTGTGGGGAGAGCCCTCAGTGCGCAGCCGTGGCCCGGGTGACGAAGATGGTGCTCATCAAGGAATAGTGAGTGTGAAGTGTTTTTAAAAAAATGTCTTGTGCCGCACGTAGGGCGATGTTTCCGTCTGTCCGGGAGCTTTTTACTGAAGTGCAAACGTTTGCGCTTTGGTCGCTGCTGTCCTCCGCTGGGTTTGACATCTCTGTGGCCCGTAAAAGCCCCTCTTCGAGCGGAGGGATCGGGACGTGGATAACGGGACACACCGGTCTTTTTTAGGCGTTGCTTGTGTTAGCTACCATTAGCTCGAGTTGTAGCATTGGGGAGGATGATTAGCTTCTTAACGACCACGAGCTACACAGAAAGGCTGCCGTGGTTACACACACACAAGCAGCGTATTCACGTTATTCACTGGTAATAGGGGGTCGTGTGTCTGCGTTGTGGTGAATCTGTTAAGTGGCGCAACGGGAAGCTCCCGTGAGTGACAGATTAAGGTTCCCTCTCGGTCGGATTTACCGTTAATGCTAGCCGGCTAAGTTAGCTGCAGCAGCCGGCTAGCTGCTAGCATGGCAATTCTCAGTAAATCTGTATTACACACTCACTTATATCTATTGCTCAGTTATAACCTAGCAGCTGGCTATTCAGCACGTAACCTTTGAGTTAACAACGAGTTTCGATGGGATTATCATCTTATATTGGCCCATACCACCTAGCAGGTGTATCCTTCAAGCTAGCGTGAGGTTATGGAAGGACTAACTACTTTGCTGTTACTTTGTTGGCGCTAGCATGCGAGAGGGTTAGCCCTTTAAATGGATGGCCTAGTCCAATAGAAGGGTAATGCTGCCTCGGTAACCCAGTTAATTAAATCACTTGTACTGGGAGTATGCGGTTGTATGTACTTTTTGTCTCAGCAGAGCTAGCTCTTACCATGTGGCTAACATATATCCGCTCCAGATAACGGTACCTGTTGTTGAGGTGGGCTAAACCACAAAAAATGGTTTCAATACCAGGGTAATACCAGAACCAGGATGTGGAAACCTCCTTCTGGTAAAAGCAGTTCATGTGCCACCAGTTAAGACATGATGTTATGATTTAGGACATAGATGCGTTATATACAGGCCACTAAGGATTATTTGTTGAGTACTTACAGATAATTTGCCAAAACATTTGATTCAAATTGTCCTAACATTACTCTATCAATCACATGTTCAATCACGAATAAATACAGCAGAGCACAGATGCAATCTCGAAGCACAAGAAGATGTAAAATGGGATCTAACATGTAAAAGGATCAATGGTTATTTATTCATCTTCAGATATGACTCTTTGAAACTGTATGCCCCTTTTCAAGTTAGCTGCAACAGTATTGATAATAGAAAGGACAGTTTTCCACCTCTCTCAACAAAGTTACTAAGTGCTGTTACTAAATTCATGAGTATGTTGTAAAAACTATTCAGCTGAAAGTAAAACCAGAAACCCAATCTCTAATACAAGGAGTAATTATAAACTTGTTCAGGTTATTATGAAACTATTCTCGGGCCGGTCATTATATTCTTTTTTAATGTATTGGTACATGCAACATCGGAAATCAGTGAAAATGTCTGCCACCACATTCAAATTGAGCTGATTTACACAATCTGCTCTTTAATCTGGTATGGAACTCTTTAGTAACCATCTTTCTCACAGCATATTAAATTAGGGAAACCGACCAAATCATGTCCTCACAAGTTTCATCTGTAAAGTTAATGATTTGTTGTGTAAAACAATTTGATCCACACTTATCTAAAATGATCTGATCATATAGAGAGGCAAACAATATGAATGGAGAAACAGACTGATGAGTTTTTCTTACCCTGAACAATATCTGGGAAAATGTGTTAGTTTAAATCTTCAAACACTGACAAAAAAGATTAGTCTGTTTACCATCAGTGCTGCCAATTTAATTTTCTTACTGTACTCGATGTAAGTGAATAATGTAAGGCATCTGGGAGAGCGCTTTGTCATTCTACATGGTGATCTGTGTGGTTGTGTGATGCCAGTAGGACTTTGTTGGCCACAAACTGAACAGTGCATTAGAAAGTCCTGTAAATAGCAGTTTAGGGAAGGTTAAGGGTGGAGTCTTTAGTGTCTCTCAGGCTGTGTTAAACAATACCAATTTATGACTATTAATCTGCCATAAAACCTACTTTAAATACAACTAAAAAGATTCATTTTGTGTAAATACCCTATGTACCCTTAAAGACCTGCTTAACCTATGAACCCACACTGTAAGTTCTCCACTTACATAACAACGTTAGAGGGTTGTCACTGTTGTGAAATGCAGCTTTGCTTGTGATAGACAGAAACACATTAGGCTTTTCATTTAGTTGCTTTAGGTCTGCAAGTGCATTTGTATTTAAGCCATCACCCTGCTAATTGTTTTTATTGTTATATTATGGTTAGAAAAACATCTGAATATTGTTAGAAAATACTCATTATAAATTAATAAAGTAGAGCAGAAAGGTTAATCTTTCGTCTGAGTGGATGTGATCAGTGCGGCTATTTTGTTTGACCGATTAATTTTTTTTTAAAGTTTATTTGACAAATCTGTTAACTGATTTTTTATTTTACTAATCATATAAAAATTAACCAAAAGCTTGGTTTTGTAGTTCTACCATAGCAAAGAGAAACCAACCTTTTCAAACAGCTGATTACCTACGCTGAGCCCGGTATCGTGCTACCTGTGCTGCGGCTGTACTGTCTGTAAAGGGGCCCCACGCTACACTGGAGCTTACATAACTATAGGTAACCTGGAACACTAGACCATGGGAACTGTGACTAGTCAGCCTTTACCATATCATTCAAGAAGGTTTGCCTTTTACGTTCCAACAAAAGGATTTCCAGTGCAGACCTTTTCTGTGTATCAATATCTGTGAATGTAAACACAGGTGATTTGGATATATAGGATTAACGCCTGACACTGAATAATAATGCTGCAAATTACAATTTATTTCATGTCACTAGTTACATCGTGTCGTGCATGGCTAACCTCAATGAAAGTTTTAGAACAATTGATTTGGGCCATTTTTCTAGCACGTTACAATCAATGACCTTACAGCAAATTATCAATAACTGTGTAATCATTAACACCTCTAGTTGTACACAGAAGATAACTGGATCCTATCTGGTGTCACTTCAGTGGTTAGAAGTTTGAGCACGTCACAGACCTTGAAATGTTTTATCTCAAATTTGTCACTTCTAATCTCCTTTTAAAACTCCAACCCCCCACCCTGTCATGTTCTTGTCTGTGAAGTGAAACTGATTCTGCAGCACTAATCACCAGGGGTTTCTGGTTGATTTCTTATTTCATGCTGACATATGTTAATCAGATAAAAGAGCAGGTGCATAGACTTGAGTCGGAGTGACACCTCTCTGCTCTTCATGGCACAGGATTAAAACTCCATGCTGTGTACTGTGCTTGACTGGTGCATTGCAAAATCGTAAGCAGTGCATGCTGTTGCACACTTCGCTAGAGCCGACATGTTCAATTCTGTCTGTTAAAAAAGCTGCAGTGTACAAACCACCGTGAGCCAAATCTACAAACAGTGCACTCTGCCTTTGTTTTTCCAGTTGTTTCACTGTTCCTCCGGTTACATGACTGTTGGGGCCAAAATCTGGGTTTGTCTTTGAAAATCTTACGTATCATGAAGCTTATGTATATATTATGACATATCTTTCACGTAAAACACACAGTGTGCCCATGTAGTGGTTTCTGTTTTCGCCACAAAGAAAATGATGTTTTTAAATCATTGTCACTTCAAATAGTTTCAGCCTGACCAACAGTGTAAAACCCACGGGAAAGCAAATACCTGTCCTACTTTAGAGGCCACAGACGAAAGTATTTTTAAGTATCCGTACATCCTTAACAATACTTTTTCTAAATAGTATAATCACTGCTTCATCTCTTAATTCACTTGTTAGAAAGAGTTTTTAGATGTGTACATTACAGATCTGTAGGTGGAGTGACTGTCTGCCCTGACCTGAGTGTGTCAGGCAACATTCTCAGTGTGGGGAGCTGAATCTGCGAATCATTACAGAGTATGAGTGTGCATTGTGCAAGGCGGAAGAGAAACAGAGGAGGTGGTGCCTGAGAGAGAGCAGAAAGAAAGAGCAAGAGCCTGAGAGAGCAGGAAGAAAGTCCCTTTTCCTGTGAGCCTGTGTAGACAATGCCTTCGTACCATAATTAAGCCTTAATATCCAGATATAAGCTGATCATACTGCGTACCATGGTTATACTGCTGTTAAGCTGGTGAAGCCTGTTATTTCATTGTAATTTAACATGTATTTATGCAAGCATGTTGTGTATGAAAAAGCACAAAAATAACGTACAACACTTAACTGGGTAGTACAAGCTTCATGTTAACTTTGTAGAGGGCTGTTCTTTGAATGAATATATTCTTGAATACAAAGCCAGTCTTAGTGTGTTACTTCAGTTGTGGTCCTCAGTATTTGGGAATCATTGCTGCTTTAAGACTGGGACTTTCCTCTTTTAGCACAGGGCCGGTTCACTTTCCCCCCCCAAAGATGGTCAGTTTATCAGGTTTGTCAACAACCGCATGCCACGTCCTTCTTAGTTTGGTCACATAGCGTTTTCAGAGCTAGTGAGAGTGCGCTTAATATAAAAACATGATATGTGCATAATCACAGGGCCCACTGACTTTGCCCGGGCTCCAACCATAGACTCTGAGTAATGTAAAGTAATGAAATCCTGAGCAAACTTGAAAGATCTGATATTTTATCTCTGTAATTCCGTTCATGAGTTAACATGTTTGTTTCTTCATTCTCTGCCCCACCTCTCCCTTGTTCTCTCTCTCCCTCTCTCAGCCGTGTAGTGTTGCCGGTCTCTGTGGAAGAGGTGAGTATAATTACATACCATACCCACCTTACTTATTACATGACCAGTCAGTTTTGTAGTTCATTTCTTTGAATGCAGTGTTCCCAAGTGTCACTAATACAGTGTTCACTACAGCTACAGTATGTCAGATTGGTCATAGCTTTTAAATGATTTTCTCCTGTACACAGAATGTTCATCCTCTCAGGCTGTAGTCCACGACCAAGACAAATAGCCTTTGTGAGAGAGCACTGGTATTTGTTTGACAGGCTGATAGTGGTGTTTGTAAACAGAATGGCACTGGGGTGTGGACTGGGCCTTTAAAACAACAGTCTTTGTGACATCTCCCATTTTCATACTCTGTTTATTGACAAAGTATAGTCTGTTTAGCCTCAAAAAGAGAATTTACAGTGTCATACACTGGACCAAATTCACAGACTTCTTTACTTGGCAGGAACATATTTCCCTCACACCATATTCAAATGAACTCTCGCCCAATGTCAGCTGGGATTGGCTCCAGCTCTACCTGCGACCCTCAAAGGAGAAGCAGTACAGTTGGATGGATGGATAGTCAAAACATCAAGCATGTATCCTTTGGCATCCAAGTGCCAAAGATAGTACAATTTTATACATAGCTCTCTTTCAGAATTTAGAAAAACATTTGGCTTCAATTTAAATTTAAGGTCCACTGCCACCTTAGTTGCTAATGGAGTCAGAAATACTGCATCAAGGGACAGTGGATCTCTTTTTGTCAAGGGACAAAAATCTCCGTACTTGATAATCTGACAAACCTGTCATTCAATCGAAATCATTATTTTTGTGAACATTTCTTTTACAGCCTTAAAAACATACTGTAAACATGACATATTTAGTAGAAGTTTCAAGACAATCTGTGCTTTTTCAAGTGGTTTTATTACAATCAAACACGTTTCTGTGCTGCAGTGAGGGGCTGTTAGTCGTCTTGTATCCTTGAAGCACCTGCATTGGCCTTAGGGACTTGAGTCTTTGCCTATTCCAGCAAATAATCACAAGATTTGTCAGAGCTGTTATGGCCCTATATTAAGTGTCTTCTCTTTTTGTTCCTATTTCTCACAGTATCAAGTAGGCCAGTTGTACTCTGTGGCTGAGGCCAGCAAGAATGAGACGGGAGGAGGAGAAGGCATCGAGGTGCTGAAGAATGAACCCTATGAGAAGGATGGAGAGAAGGGACAATACACACACAAAATATACCATCTAAAGAGGCAAGTTCTTGAAAGTACAGTTGGCTTTTTACCAAATCTGAGGTCCTATTCTATTTCCAGCAGCACTGTGTTCACATAACAGATATTTCAATTATTGATTAATCAGCAGGATATTTCCTCCATTAGTTTGTTTGTAATTCATTTTCCCCATTCCAAGTTTACTTCTTTTCCAGTTTTGTTTAGATCTTCCATTTTGAGTGGAAAAAAGGAAAACGCACTAAGGACTAAAATAAATATATGTATTTGTCATTTATATGTTCACAAGGTGGACTATACAAGCATCTTTTGAAAGAGAGCTTTGACTTAAATTCACACATACATAGAAAGCTGCCAAATTGGCCTGATTTGAAAGCTTTAAAAGAAATCACAGCATGTGTGAGGCATATGCAATGAGTGATTGAAATTAAACTTTCAACGGTGGTAATTGAAGGACAGAGGAGCATCTGCAGCCTGAACAGAAATGAGGGAACACCTTTGTGACCGCCGTAACTACCAGCTTTGCAAAGCTTGTATTTATTACATTGTTGTAATCTTCGGGCCAACTCCCCAAACAGGTAACTTTCAGGGCACAAAAAACCTGGAGTACTGGCTAAATAAAGAGCAATACGCTCTGAGCTTCTGTCTACATGTGGACATGGTTGTTTGGTTCACAGAAAAACCATTAAGGGGATGCATCAGTTGTGATGGCAACTCTGCATGGCAGCCTTAACAAACAGCTGTTTTACCTTAGAGTTGAGACATGATTTTCATATTTCAGCTCATCCCTGATAAGATTTAAGACCTTCCTCCTTAATCAAGGGTCTAAAACATTCAGACAGAATATGTGTGGAGCAGTACAAAAAGAACTGAGGCTGCTTTCAAGACAGAGGGTTTTCCTCCTCCTCCTCCTCAGGTGTTTCCTCATCTTCTGTCCATTGTCTGTATATTGTTTGACTGGTTCTTTGATATTGCAAGGAATAGATGTCTCGTTCAGTCAATGCCACCGACAATAAAAAGATTAACTCATAACAAGTAGAAGAGATTAAAATGTTTTAATCTGGACAGACAAACTGGTCTATTTGAGGGTTAAGGTCTATGGCTGTTTTAGGCTGTGTCCGCACTAATATCTTATTAAACAATTGTTTTCCGTAGGTTTTTGTAGTAGTGTGGTAACTTAAGTAGTGTGGTAACTTAATGTAAGTTTAGCAAATAGTGATGTCTTTTTAAAACTCATTGTCAGACTTTTTTCTCTGTCATTGCAGTAAAGTCCCAGGGTACGTGAAGATGATTGCACCAGAGGGGGCATTAGTTTTTCATGAAAAGGCTTGGAATGCCTACCCATACTGTCGCACCAGTAAGTTCTTGCTGAATCAGTAGTTTTTTATTGACTGCCATCCTTTTACTGCTTGCACGATAAACATGACAGGTCATAGTTGCATGGTTTTAATACCCTCTTAAATTTGTAATTCATATTATACAGTTAAATTATTTTCTGTGCTGTTAGAAAGTGAGTTTTTTTCCAATGTTTATCAATTTCATCTTGATATTTTATACTGATTCTCTTTTTCTTGTTTGTTTGTTTTGTTTGTTTCCTCCTTCCGATGCAGTTGTGACGGTGAGTTGTTTGTCATCCTCTGCACGTCTGTGTGAAGTAAACCTATCCCATTAACTCCAACGTTAATGGGACACAATTTATTCATAGTTAAAAAATGCACTCATTTAGCTGATTAAATGCTGGTTTGACTGGACCTTTCGAATAAGAGGGTAGAAACATTTTTTTTCCCTCTTCTGATGAGGTTTTCAGTCTAATATTGCTTTACTTTATCTGCCAACTACTACCACAAGGGTTAAAAATAGATCCAAGCTAAGCAGTGCAGCATCACTAGTGTTGTTTCGGACTAAATGACTCTTTGGTTAATTGGATTTAGCTGTAGGGTTTACGTACATCTCTTTGAACCCTCCATTCATGGACTCTCTGTACTGGCTGAGATCACTTGTCATTGTATAAGTAGAATCTGAATTCTGAGTAATGACTTGAACTTCCTTTTATAATCACCGTAAGCAAATGCACTGTCCCTTTTAAGCCTTTTTTCTCTCCTGCTTTTCAGAATGAGTACATGAAGGACGACTTTATGATAAAGATTGAGACGTGGCACAAACCTGACATGGGAACAGTAGAAAATGTAAGTGAACAGAAGACACCATGTGAAGGATCCTTACTGTCTTCAGGAGAGCTCCAAAAATTTGATTTTACATTTCCATGGGAAGTTGTTTGGAGATCTTGATTTATAGACCCTATTATGAGTCACACTCAAATCATTTGAATCAATACACTCTCCTTGCCGGATTAAAACTGCTTTAAAACAATATGAACTGGGTTTATGAAGCTTTCTCTCTGTTATAAAGGATAATTCACCAATGTGAAGCTGAAATAACCTTGACAACATCAGCAAGGTTGCAACTAATGATTGATTTAGAAAATTGTCATTAGATTATTATTTTCTAACTGATTATTCACATCTACTTAATTTTTCAACTAATCTTCTCTAGGCTGCCTTATTGCCAGACCACTTTGAGCTAAAATGGTGTTTGACATCATAGGTTTAATAGTTTGCCTTTCTCTTTGTGGCAGGTTCACGATCTGGACGAGCAGACATGGAGGACTGTAGAGGTGGTGCCCATAGATATTGCAAACAAAGAAGAATTGTCCCCTGGGGTGAGTTCTTATTTTGGTCGTCTTTAAACGTCTTCATAAACCTCTGAAAGTACTTAAGTGGGCGGATCAGTGGTGATTATTGTACAGAGGTGACACAGAAGCACAGCCTGATGAGCAGGGGTTGGTAAATGACACCTGTGAGTCACAGCAGGATGTCTCCCCTCTGAGGAGGAGTGATGTCATTAGTTCGGGGACCAGAGATTGCCACGCAAATACTTTTGATTCATTCTTTATCATCATGACTGTCCATTCTAAAGCTCATAGAGCAGTTTAGAATACTTCAGTTGCAGGAACAAGTGAAGATGGTGTGGAAGCCTGTGTGAAGATGAAAACCATTTGATGTTTGTTCCATGAATATTTAAATAAGATTGAAGGAAGAACTGTTGTTCGAGGTGATTACAGTGGCCTGTCCTTTTTCCTGGTGGTGCGTTTGTTGCAATTGCAGATAATATGTTTTTTCTTGGTAATTTTTATAATGAGTGGCCCTGATACAGTCGTAGTCTGTCTCCATGGATGCGATCAGTAATTGCTGTTAATACTACTGCTTGTTACAAAGTGCTGATTTTGTGATTTGACTTTGAACACCAGGTTCCAACTGAGCTGATCTGAGAGCTGCGCACTTGTGATTGGACGTTAATATAATGTCTGAACAGGGCCTTTGAATGAACTCTATATTATTAATGTTTAAATGCATGATTTTGGACTGTTGGTCTGACTTGCGCGGCTAATTATGTTATTAGTTTTCATATTCTTGTTGAATAATTAGGGTTTTTAAACAGTCCATACATATGTTTTGTCCCTGTCCTTTAGATAATAGCATTGTTTTAAAAACAGCATTAACAGCAAACAACATTATCTGCACTTCAGGGATGTAGTAGTCATTCATTGATTCGTGAATGAGATCCACTCAGTTTGGGTTGTACAGTGGTGCTAGAGAGTGGCAGCTCTTCTCTCACAAACTATCTTTGGCTAGACAGCGGTGTGCAGAGCCACAAACAGGCAACAGATAGAGTCGTGTTGTCCAGGTGATGCACAATGATACAAGTTTGATTCAACAAACCAGACACTCAGCACCAGCTAAAAAGTAGAAGCCTACAGTCGAATGTTTTGTACTTTGCTGTGTCAAGTTTGATGTTTACAAGTTATTAGCATCAGAGTTCAGTAAACTTCACCCTGATATCATGGTCCTATCCCAACATGTCACAATGTTTCACTGTTCTCATTGCCCAACCCCATTGCAAACAGATTTTGAAGATGTTACAGACCATTGGAAGTAAAGTCTGATATCTTGCTTTATGTTATATAAGACTACTATGACATAGAACTCACAGCCAACTTTGGTAGCTGAAAGGGGGCGCCTGACTGTCAGTAATACCTAAACATGCCCTTGGTTTAGAATCTAAAAGGAGGCATTAAGCCATTTTCATCCAGGTGGGTCACAGTTGTCCCTGCATTTCTTACACTAGCTCATGTACAGTAATGACTTAAGTGGATCAGTTGTTAGGTCAAGGCTTAATCTGAGTGTCCATCTGCTCCAGATCTTCACCACCACACTGTCCCCTGAGACTTGACAGATTAAAACAGCAGAGTGAGCCTTGAGCTTGGGGTGGGGGTGGTATATCCGAGGGTTGGGGGTTGCCGTTTAAATGAAGATTTGTGTCTGAACAGGAGCGTGAACACTTGCTTGAGTCTGATGTAACAGCTTAAGTATGAGCAAGTCAGCACGGACTTGTCTTAACTTGTTCTCTTCACAATTTATCTCATTCATCTGTCATATTGAAAATACAAAATCACATTAGATCCCTGTAATGTAAAAACATGAAAGGGCTGATGAAAACAACCCTCATTTCAGCTTTGTGATATTGTGTTTTGTATATAATTCAAACTAATTATTTATTTTCTTCTCCTTTGTAATCTACTGTCCTTTCAAATTGTGTCCATAGTTTGACTGTGGCTCTAGCAGCCTGAACAAAATAAGTTCTTTCATGTTTTGATTTGTCCATATGGAATTCTCTAATAAAAGATGAGCTCTGGAAGAAGCAACATAATTTACAGAGATTGTAGGTGAAAGGTCACAGTGACTTTTTTGCCTCACAAACATGTAATCTTAAGAGCACCACGAGAAAATCCTTTCAAATTAGGCACAAATGTTCACTCACCTAATAACTGATTTAAATTTTGTGGTCAAAGATCATGGTGGCCTCACAAAACAGAGGCCTCTTATATACACTGAAACTGGTTGTGGCATACCTAGTTCACGGAGGCGCTTAGAGAAAAACATACTGATCATGTGAAACTTTTCAGATGCAAAATTAACACAAAATAATCTTTAATGTCCTGAAGTGACTCATAACTGTTCTTGACAACTGCTGCTGATATCAGCCAACTCCACCAGTGCGACCCAAAGCACTGTGCAGATACGGGTACATTCTGTTTCTCGCTGGACATTGATGTTGTGTTTGTTCTTTGTTTCTTCAGGACTACAAGCCAGAAGAAGATCCCACTCTTTTCCACTCTGCCAAGACAGACAGAGGACCTCTAGGCCCTGAGTGGAAGGTACCTGCAACAGTAACAGAGAGCAGCACTGCATTTTGAGGTCACAGTCGATCCTCTTAGACATTACTGAAGTGCATCTTTTCCTTATGTTTTTTTTCTTGTCCTTCAAAGAATGAGCTGAAGACAGACTGTCCTTCCATGTGTGCATACAAACTGGTCACTGTCAAGTTCAGATGGTGGGGTCTGCAGACCAAAGTGGAAAGCTTCATCCACAGGGTAACATTCATTATCTTGTCACATCACATGCTTGCACAAGTATTATTTCATCATTTCCATAGCTCACAGTAGCTTTGGATGAAACATGTTAGTTAAGTCTGTGAAAATACTTAAACTTATTTCAACAAACACGTTTTTATATGAGCATGTTTATTGTCAGAACGACTACACAGCTTTGCAATGATTCTCAGTGCCAGTACCGGTAATCAGTGTTGTTTCTGTTCTGCACAGCAGAGGGAGACATGGTTTTGAGAAACATCTCAGAATCACTTGAGCAAAGCATAGCCAGTGAGGTCAGAGAAGAGATAGGAGCTAGAGCAAAAGTTTAGCGACTGTAAATGTTGGAATAGAAAGGCATTTTAAGTCTCCAACATGCATTTATGTTCCTCAGTTAAATATTTAGGTGATAAATGGTATGAGGATACCTCCATTTTGGTCCTGCTTGTTTTTGGTCTTTAAAAACCTTATTAGCTATGCAGCAAACAAGTTGTTTTACTTCATTTGAATTCCTCTTCACAGCAAGAAAAGCGTATTTTCACCAACTTCCACCGCCAGCTGTTCTGCTGGATTGACAAATGGGTGGGTTTGACCATGGAGGACATCAGGCGGATGGAAGAGGAGACTCAAAAAGAGCTTGAGGAGGTAATTAACTCACCAAACACAACTATTCCAGTCAAACCAGACTGGCTGTTTTTCTTCTGCATGTGGTGACAAGAATTCAAGGGGAAAAATTAAAAGAAAATGCAGTAGAAATATTTCAGTTGTAACTGGATTGCAGCTTCACTGACTGCAGCATTCCAGTTACTGTTTTCTGTTGTGAATGACGAAAACTAATCAAATATATGATCAATGTTCTGTTTTGACCAGACCACTGGAGAAGACACAGGTTCTTTTATTTGTTTGAATTAACTATTTTTACCCCTGAATTTCACATTAGATGCGTCAGAAGGGAGATGTGCGAGGCACCTCTGCAACAGAAGAGTAGAGGCCCGTCATTGTAGGTCAAACACTAGAGGCAGGCTGAGTAAGTCTCAAAGGGAACTTCGGTGGGGCTGCATGGCTCATTGTCCACTGTTTTCATTTTCCACTCTTCATTTTCACCACTTCCCAGCTGCTCTAAACTGCGTTACCATTTCTGGAATTGTCTGTTTGTTTTCAGATCTTGTGTGCTTCACATCTCTTCTGCTTTGTTGCTTCTTCCCATTGTAATCTTCCTTTCGCTTCATCCCAGGGTATCTTAACAGTGAATTGTTGTTTGGGAATCAAAGATGACATGAGTAGAGCTGAGTGCTGGAATGATTGAGGTCATGTGCGAGTTACGTAAATCCATCATTTACCCATAATTAAAGAAACATTTTCATTCAATTACAATATATAATGTCTAATTGTGTTAAAGTAGCGATCAAATCAAAATGTTGTTGTCAAGTACAATATTTTGTGGTTTTGTTTTCTCTTTGTAGGATTTACTGCATCTCGTAGTATCACATATAAGGTTGTAATTGGCACACTAGTGGCTCCAGGGATCAGTCAGCTGGTTGCTCCACCACTTTGATTGAGACAGAAATATCTCCCGAACTATTTTGTGACTTGCCGTGAAATTTTGTTGAGACATTCAAGCTCTAGTGACAATGAATCTTGTTAACTTTGGTAATTCCCTGAAATTCGCTCGAGTGGCACACAAGGTTGACATTTGTTATTTTTAGCACAATTTTTCTCAAGCTACAATCTTGAGTGGATTTATTTTTTGAGGTATGCAGCCTCAATTGTGAACCAGCCCTTCTTGTGTTGGTTCGGTTTTAGGGACAAAACCTTAAATGCCGCCATTTTAGAAAGCAATGCATAATGCTTAATACAACATCAGCATCCTGTCCCTCCATGCTGCCTCTCCCATTAACACACAGACATTAATCTCCTCTGTCAGTTTATTGCTGGAACAACAATCATCTCATCTCATCCTGAACGCTTCTGTCTGTGCTCTCAGTTCATTTTCCTCCTGATGTTTTGTGATTGTCAGTAAAAAAGATAACTCACCTTGCTGAAAGGTTTTGCCTTTTGGTTTTCACCAGTGAACTGGTTTTCTTGCATGTGCATGGCTTGTTGCATAAAATATTAAATCATCTAAAAATGTTTAATGTTACCAAACTTAATGCAAAGCATTTCTCCCCGTCCTGCAGCTGCGTAAAACAGGTCCGATTCGAGGCACCAGTGCTGCTGCTGATGAGCAATGAGGCAAATCAACCAAACCCTGTCACGATGACGTCATCCGAGACACGTCCACCATGATGAGGAAGTGGCCCTGGCGTCGCGTCTTCTCTTCCTGTCTCACATGATTCATTGGGGGGTTATACAAGATTGGTTAACAGTACTGTACAGATCCTACCCCAATCACCCCAAGTCTCCTGTTCACCCAGAAAACAAAATAACATGGTTTTTGCATACATATAAAAAAGAAAAAAAAACTCTTTGCACAGAACGTAAATTGCCTGATATGTAATTGTTAGATGATTATTACAATGGGCTTTGTTTTTATTCAGGTGTGTAAACCATGACTCAGAAAGTCAAGCCTTTTAAATTGGTTAGAATGTTGTTTTTAGGTCGACAGATTCCCACAAAAATTCATATAAGATGACTTAGCAGGTATTGGACCATTTATCTCCCCCCCCCCTTCCCTTGTATTATAAGTGTCTCTACTTTAATCCTCGTCTCCCCCTCAGTATTGTCTATACTCTTGTTCTGGTAAGAATTTGTCTAGATCTCCTCCCTGTGTTTCACTGTCCCTTCTGTCTGGCAGTTGGTTGGGAATACTGATGTTTAATTTTTGTTTTGTTTTTGTTATTGTTTCCCCTATTTTCTTTTATAGTTTTAATTTCTGAGGCTTATCTATGTCTGCTTATGGTTCAAATTCAATATAATGCTCATGCATGATGGGTAATTCTTCGCAATAGTTTCTCCCCATACATTCACATGTCCTCACATTTCAACATGCACACACGCACCCCCCCCCCTCTGTCACAAGTGCATGTAGACAACAGCTACTCCTCAGTAAACAGTCATTGCATGTGTATAGTCGCTGCGGTGCAGCTGCGCTCAAGTGGATTGTTTGTGTTGACAAGAGAGAGGGTTACCCCTACCCTCCCTCTAGGAGAGTGTGTACAATACACCTGTGTGTTAAATACACCTGTGTGTTATTGTGTGCATTTGTGTGCTTGTTTGTGTTATCAGCTGCCTTCACTCTTTGGACGGAGATGGAGAACGTTCAGCTTAATATCGAGGCTTGTGAGGGGTGTGTTCACACAGCTGTGCTCTCACTCTGTAACCAGCCTGTTGAGCTTTGCCTCATGCTGTCGCTCCATGTCCTATCTCCTTGGCTAGGGCTTTAACTGGAAGGCTCCCACTGCCTCCACAAAAGCTTCTTTTTTTGACTAAAACAAATAAGGATGGGTCTGTGCGTCGTTGTGTGCATGATTCAAGGTAGTTTATTTTTCTCAAACTACCATTAACTATCTCAATTGACCGAGTAAATGGGTCCAGACACATCTGTGATGTTTGGTGCAGCTGTGGATTCACAAGCATTGTGAGTGTATTGATAACCCTATACACTGCGTTATAAGCTTTTCGTCTGCCTTAACCACAAGACAGTATAAGGTCAGTCTGAACTTTTCTTGACTGTTTCTGGTTAAGAATGAAATTGCTTTGGTAAAAGGTGAAATTAATTTGACTCTTGCAGTCTAGATACTGTAGGTGTTGGCTGATCTAGTACCAGCCTTCATCTGAAAGCAGGCGGTGACTTTACCCTGCTTTTTAAAGCATTGCTTCTTTTATTTTTCTGTGGCTGCATTGACTTGAGGTTGTAGCCGTTTTATTACAGCTAGAGCTGAGTTTAGCCATCTTTATTTTGGATTGTGTGCAGCTCCTGTTGGGCTCTAGGTAAAATATTTTGTGATGTTTTATATGATCATGTAGCTTAGTGCAGTTTTTCAGCCATTGATTAAGACTTTATCCAATCAGGTGTGAGTGTCTCCAAAAATCTTAGGTTTGGTTGTAACCTATCTGTGTGTGGTATATGTTGGACAGGTTAAAGGAGAGTTATAAGTGTATTTTATAATAGAAGTGGGAAAACTGTACATAAAAACACTGACTTGAACGGGATATTCACAGCTACTAGGCATTGTCAGGTCTATCAATACTGTAACTGCTAAAAGAAACTTAAAGGAAGTAGTGACGTTGTCGGTGCAGGTCAGCGCGGTGGACAGTGTGCTGTGTGTGTAACATGGAGCCAGCTGTCCACGTGTTGTTACTCAGACTGTACCATGGTTTAACTGTACCTCATCCATGCTTACGAATGTACAGCTAGAGTATGTGGGAAGTTGTTTGAACTGCAGGAACACTGACATGTTTCACACCTGCACACGCATGACATGGACCCATTGTATCATCAATTCAAACCGATACAAACGGATTTACTCAATCTAGATTTGATCTGCATGCTCAACACTTTTTTGTTTTGTTTTTTCCATTTTCCTTTCTTTTCTCTCAATTATTCCCCGTTTCTGTTTGATCAGTTCAGTTTTGAGAAGCTCTTCAGCTGCATCAGACAAAACGGGAATTCCTTCAAAAGGGCGGCTTCTCCTCAAAATCAAACTGGATTCAGCTCGACCTCTGATCTACAGACGAGGAGTGAAAAGCCTGACCGAGTTTGAGGATGACGGGAGTCGCCCAGTTATAGACTAAAACAGGCTGTGTGATGTACAGTTTTGTAGCATTACCAGTGATGCCAGCCAGGGTATGACTGTGAGGGGAGGGATAGAAGCTTAGGGAACAGATGGACTCCAAAATACTGTTTCTTTATTGTAATGATGAATAAGCACTTGCAAAATCTACTGTTTTTTTCCTTTCATTTTCTTTATTTCTGTTTTTGAAAGACAAAGATTCACAATGTATTCAATTTTTCTCATTTCTGATAAGTCAAATTTCAGGGGAAGTAGTAGTGAATGTAAAATAATTAGTTCCTTTTTTTTCTTTTTCACAGCCATCAAGCTGTGACAGAAGGTCTAGACAATGGAACATAACAGAATATCTAATAAATTTGAACAAATAAGAGAATCATTGTGCTGTTTGCTGTTTTTCTTTTGTGTGTGAGGATGTTTCTCTCAGGGTGAGTATTTTGCTTTAATGTGGATCTGATCTCTATACTTTATAGAAAATCTTCTCTAACACTAAAATAAGAGCCAAACAGTGGTGTAAGATTAAGGTTATTAAACAATGATAATTAATTTAACTAAAAAACAATGTGAGAGGGGGAAAAGAAAGAAGGAAAAGGTGATGACTGAAATTAGCGAACCTTTTAATAAAATACACAAGCTACTCATTTTACACAATTCATATAACTCACTATTTGATCACTGGCCTATTTTAAACAACAGTGCAGTATAACTTCTATAGATTACCCCCTAAACAGAAATGTATATTTTATATTATTCACATTCACATGTCTCTTAACTTGATTTGATTGATTAACTGCTCTGAAGACTTAATTTAAACAGAAAAAATCCTCTTCAATCGAATACAATTTTAGTTTTTAAAATCCAAAGTTGGGCCATTCACTGAATCTGTTGTCCTGTGACGAGACTGAATATGAGCTAACTTGTTTCATTCTGTTTTACATGATGCATTCTTACATAAGCTCATGGATGGTGGTGGAATGTAACCAAGTACATTTATTTACATAAGTATAAATATAAGCCTCTTTTGGAATTTTTTCTTTTAAGGTTAATTTATACTTTCCACTTCTTTTTTACTTTACTACACTAATGTGACATCTGGAATTTTTATGTTTTTCATAGGTTTTGCTGAAAAATAGCAATAAGAATTTATAAACTGTCATGCTTTGTAACAGATTACTACTTCACTAATATTTTATTCTAATCATTTCATGTGTACTTTTTAAAAGTTTCCTTAAGTGCCATGAAAAGTGCGCTATTGTGTATACTGTATATATTGTGTGTGTATATAGTAGCTTCTATTTTGGATTGTATGTAAATTAACTTTGAGATGCATTTAGTTTTTTAAAGATGATATATAAATAATGTTATGACTCATGTATTCATATACCATTATTATTTTTGTTGTATTATTGCCTGAGTGTATGTGAATGGACATCTGTGTATTTCTTTAATTTATTGTGTGTTTTGGTTTGTGCGTGTTGTTTTGATTTTCACTTTATATGTTGCATTTGACTGAACTTTAGAACTGTCACTTATGAATGAAAGGTGCCATACAAATAATCTCGCCGTAATTGATAATACTTACATTCTAATGATATAATAATATCAATATATGGAATAGTGTAACGATCACAGGGGTCATCAAAAAAGGTGTGCCAAATGTAAAAATTCAATCAAAAAATGTTCTTATATATTTCAAATATTATGCTCACCTTCAGAATTAAAACAGAAACTAATGTCATATATTAGTAAAATGTTATATCTTTATGTAAATACTAAATGTTAAATCTAAATCTAAATGTTCAATCTACGATTACAATTTAAAGGTTCAGTGGGTAGATTTCAGTGACGTCTAGTGGTGAAGTTGCATGTTGCAGCTGAATTCCCCTCACCTCACCCTCCCCTTTCAAACATGAAAGAGAACCTGTGGCAAACTCAAAGGGTGTTTAGTTTGTCCAGTTTGGGCTACTGTAAAAAACATGGCAGCCTCCTTGGAGAGGACCCACTCATGATGTAAATATAAAGTATTTCAAATATAAAGGGCCAATTCTAGGTTAAAGAAAAAAACATGATCACACAGAAGTGAAAACAATAATTTTTTCATATTTTAATTTCTGCAAGTAGATCCCTTCCACCTAAATCTTACACACTGAACCTTTACCATTTAAGATGTACATATACATATAACATTCAACTTATAACTGACAGGAATTTATTTCCTAAACTTGTAAAAAAGTGAGCTAAATATTTGAAAGATATCAGCAACACATTGTGAATGAATTTTTACATTTTGCACCCCATAATCGGATACATCCGCTGATCACAGATATTTCACCTATGCTCGCTGGAGTTGGCAGTAGAGTAAATGCTGGACCATAACTTGTGCTGGAGTATTTTTCAGAGTACTTTTGAAGTGTTCGCAGTACTTCCTGCAGCTCGGAGGCAGAAATCAGCCAGGACAAAATCCTTTAATCGCTCCTGAGGCCGCCGCCAGTGCGCATGCGCGAACATCTACCAGCAGGTAAACTCCACCATGGCGGCGAGAGGCCATGTGCAGGACCCCAACGACAGGAGACTCAGACCCATATACGGTACGGACTCGGTGTGGAAGTGTTTGTGTGTGTGGAGGTGTGTTACACGCTGTTGTGCTGTGGACGGGTGCATGTGTGTGGACGGGTGGATGGTGTCGTGAGTCGGAGTGCAGCGCTGCGGCCCCTCCAGCTCCGACCGCGGGTTCTGCTGCCTGCAGCGCCCGATGACAGTGCACCTTACCCCGGTCTGCCACCGAGCCATAGGTGGCTCCCGACTACCGCTGCCGGTGTCGGGTCGAAGCCGGGCTTGTCTCAGTGTTGAAGCCGCAGACCTTCCCGGTGGTACCTTGTCCTCCGGCTTGGAGGGGTTTCTCCTTCTGCTACTCCCGGTCGCTATTTGACAGCTAGCCTAGCCTGCTAATGTGTCAGCTAGCTGCAGAAATGCTGCGGCTTTTAGCACGTCGACAAGTTAAAGTTGTTTAATTGTGAGAAGTGTGTTGTTGTGGCTCAGGTTGACGCGTGCTCTCATGTGGTTGTGTGTCCGGCTCCAGTCTGACTGTGTAACTGCTTTTGGGTCCTGCTAGCTTAATGTTACACGCTTAGCTTCCAGTTAGCATTGAGCTCATAAGTTAAAGGACAATGCTCCAAGCTAACTCCGGTATATTAGCCTGCTAGCCAGTTAGCATAGACCTGTTAACGTTGGTTGTACGCTGTGCTGTCATGTAATATAAATACAAGATGATCATAGTGTGAACTATGTATGTGAGTGTATGAATGAACTATAAATAACCTCACGTGTACACTGCCCAGAGGTGGAGCACAATTATGAGCTAAATGGACTGCAGTTCATTCATTGTATGCTACACAGGCAAATCCTGAAGGACTTCAACTCATGACTGTTTTTATTACTAATTAATCTACCAGTTATTTTCTCGATGAATCTTTAAGTCTCTCTAATGTCAAAAGGAGAAAAATTAAGTGTCCTGAAACTTTGTTTGACCAAAGGTCCTAAATCTAACAATTATTACATATACTGTGTCAGACCAAGAAAATACGGTGTCCCGAGTGATGAGCTGGAAGTTTGACATGTTCTTCTATATCTAAATCCGCTCAATCCAGTATTCCACTAGCTGCCACAGTTTGAAAAAATCTATTTTAATAATGTTTTCCAAATGCCAACGTGATAAATGTTTTGTTTTATATGAAAAACAATTCAAATGTGTCCAAATGTAAATCACATAAGAAGCTAGAAACTGCAATTGCTAATATTTTGAAAATGTACTAAAATGGTTTATATATAATCCACGTAGCAGATATTGATTGAAGAATCAATCAACTAATCATTGCGGCTATATGAGAAAGAAATGGTAAATTTAGCTAAATGATGAAGCGCTACGATTATCATCAATCTATTAACAGAACATCAACTTGCAACTGTTTAAAAACCAAGTATTCTTTTCCACATTTTCTTGTAGTTTTGCATTTTATTTTCCTTTTGTCTTATGTTAAATTAGACTGAATCTCTTTGGCCATCACAGTTAAGTGTAGTGTTATTAATTTACTTTTATTTAGATATTGTCTTGTCAAGAGAGACCTGACCAAGAGGGCAGCGTAATGTTTTGGTCCAACAATGAATACAAATAAGAAACGATGTCAAATGTCACACGAGGGAGAGCAACTTGGTCAAAATCGAATAAATAAGATGCAAAAAAGGCACATTTGTAAAATTGTGAAAAGAAAGTAGGAAATTTCTGAGGAAAAAGTATTGACCTAGAAAATAACTATTCTCTAGGCACTTTAGGACAGACTTCAATTCACCAACAGTCATCAACTCTGGCAGTTTCAGGTCCTTCTGTACATTGTTCCAGGAAAAACTGAGCAATTTAAAATCATTTCTCCCTCAACAGTGCCCGACCTCATTATGTTATATTTCAAATTAATCATTTGTTGTAGCCTAATAAATATATTGATATGTAGAGCTGCCACCAGAATTATGTGTTACACGGGGTTACAAACACACACACACACACATACACACTCTCTTCAGAACAGCTGTGTGCCAAAATTAACTGTGCCAGACAGGAGACTGGTTATGTCACATCTATTCTCTCTGTTCAAACCGTCGTCCCAGATGAAACCAAAGTTGACGAAAGCTTCCAGAAATTTGTTGAACCATTCATGACTCATCATTTAGTTCCAGGGTTCAATTCTGTCTGCTGCCAAACTGAGCAGCACTGACGCTGGATGGAAAAGACATTTTAGTAACCACTGAGAGACTAGTTTACTGTTCAGTTTTCAAACCACATTTTCATTTGCTGCGGCTGAAGAGCTAAAATCTGTAATTTCCTGTCAAATCGCAGTTCTGCCTTTCCAAAGGTTTTTAATTCAGTTCAAAGCTTTGTATTTTAATAATATAGATTAAGAGCATATTCAAGTAAAAAACATTCAATGCAGTTCAATGTTCACTGACAGTTATACTATTAACATTTCATTGTTATTTCTGATTATTTTACTGCTGTATTTGATCAAAGATAGAGCTGGAGTCCCTTTTTTGGACAAAAATGTTGAAAAAATATTCAAATTCTAGCCTCAAGTGAGAGAATATCCTTTTTAATTTGACTTTTTGTCAATAGAAGAAGTTATTTGTAGATGTCATTGAATCAATAATTTACATATTTATTTTGGATGGAAATAATCATTAATTGCTACCCTGCTTTCAAACTTTGCATGATGCATTAAAATCTAACCTCAATATAATCTTGTTCTCCATTGCTTTCCCAGATTACCTCGATAATGGCAACAATAAAATGGCAATACAACAGGCAGATAAACTGCTGAAGAAACATAAGGACCTGCACTGTGCCAAGGTGAGTGACTATGGGACTATTGTCTCTCACAATGTCGGGGTTTCCTCACCGTGCCCACTGTTGGCACAAGCCTTTCTTTTTGCACTGATGTAGTCATTAAAAGTCTCCTTCTCTGACAATTTTCTCTTCCACTGCACTTGCTCATATACACCTCAGTCATGTCCCTGTTTGCATAGACCCCATCTCTAAAGAGATACACATGCACACATTCCACCAGACTAATAAGACTGCAGCAGTTTGCACTTTGATGGGGATGGTGAATTAACACCTACTGCTGCAGCAGGGGACAAAGCTGTGACCACCCTGCTGTCACACACACCTCAACCTCGCATGCTAAGCTCCAAATTTCTGGGGTTTTAAAAATGTGCACTTATTCTTGGCATCAATAGAAAGAAAACAATCAGACACAACACATCACACGGTAAAAGCCTTTTAGTTTGAGAAAGAACAATATCTGCTATTTACCAGTTTCTCCACATTTGGTTAGCACTACGAGGTCCGATTACAAATTTGTGCTAAATTTAGCATGAGTTCACCACATTAGCAGCATTCACAGGTGTCTTACTCACCCAATATCTTTTTGAACACAGCATTAGTCTTTGGTGTTTCACAGATTGTTCACTTTATAGGGCCTGGCTGGCTTTTTAGCATTTATAGAAGTTTTTGTTACGTTATTGTCACATATTTTGTAAGAGAAGGTTGTGTGGACAAAAAATTGTGTTTCTAAGCACCTGTGGGTCCATTGTGACTGTGTTTTCAAAATATCATGTAGTACTGATATATAAACACACACACACACACAGCAGAAGTTGGCTCAAATCAGTCAGATTGGGTTTTGATATAACGTTTGAAATGTCTTTGTATCCATGTAGACATTAACTTGGCTCTCAAATATCCTTTTTGGATTTCTCTCTGTTGATCCCTGTGTAACTCGTTGTTTCTGTCTTTTCTCGTCCTCTCAGGTCCTGAAGGCTATCGGCCTTCAGAGGACCGGAAGACAGGATGAAGCTTTCACTTTGGCCCAGGAGGTGGCCACCCTGGAGCCCACTGATGACAACTCACTACAAGCCCTGACTATACTGTACAGAGAGATGCATCGTCGTAAGTACACACACACCAACACTCTCATGAAGGCTGGTAATAGTACTGAAATGACTGCATGTTAATTACTGTACCTGCTGCTTGCAGCGGAGTTGGTCACCAAGCTGTACGAAGCTGCAGTGAAGAAGGTTCCTCTCAGCGAGGAGTATCACTCTCACCTCTTCATGGCGTACGCTCGTGTCGGGGAGTACAAGAAGATGCAGCAGGTATGGAATCTCACATCCACACTTGTGTGTAAACATGCAAACACACATGACTAACAGCTGCGGCTTTTGTGCTCCATTGGTAATTTAAAAAGATGGACACATAATCAGAGTTATGAAGAGGATGTTGACGACTGCGTCTTCGCACTTTACAGGCAGGAATGGCCTTGTATAAAATTGTCCCCAAGAATCCCTATTACTTCTGGTCTGTCATGAGTCTGGTGATGCAGGTATGGGTAGACTTGCATGACACACTCATTCACATTCCTTAAATATTGTCATTATTCTAAAAATGATACACATGCCACGTTGTTCAGGCCATCTCCGCACAAGATGAGAAACTAGCCCAAACCATGTTCCTGCCTCTGGCTGAGCGCATGGTGGAGAAAATGGTAAAAGAAGAGAAGATTGAAGCAGAAGCAGAGGTGAGTTGGATGTCTGCATGACCTAAAGGGTTTTTTAATGGTATTTCAGCTGTACCCAAAGTTTGACTGAGTTCACTTATAGAAATGGGCCTTGTGCTGCAGTTTTTTTTCATTGGCCAGAATGTAAGACAACTAGGATTATAAGTCTTGACCTATTGCTTTTTTGTTTTCTTGTGTGTGCCACTGTAGGTGCAACTGTATTTTATGATCCTGCAGCGTTTGGGAAAGTGTGTAGAGGCTCTCGAAGTGGTCAGGGGTCCACTTGGGGGTGAGTTGATGTGTTTTGTTTCTGTGCCTGAAAAGTCAAGTCCCTTTTATGTTCACGCAGTGTTTATGTGTATGTATGAAATGTCTTTACAATACATGTTTTGGGGTTGTCTGTCTGTCCGTCCATTCTAATAAAAGTAATATTTCAGGAATTCAAATCTTTAAATTTGTCTGACATGGATCAGCCAGGATCAGCTGGTTAGATTTGTATGGGTTAAACTTTAAAGGCACATTGACCTCATGTACGTTTTGTTAACTTGATATGTCCGGAGCCACTAAAGGGTATTTGATTACATCTAACACATATGTTCTCTTGGAAGTGAGGCTTAGTTGATTAGAATTGAAAGCTCAAAGCTCATTGTAGCCTCACGAGAAACACCTCAAGGATTCTAATTATGAAGAAATTTAACACAAATGTTTAATAGGGTAAAATGAAGAAATGATGACCTGTTATACCCAAAGGTCAGCTTCACTGTGATCATAATGTTCAGCAAAATCACTTCCCTGGCCCTTATTGAAGGCTGTAGCTCCGGAACAGAGGGGGAGTTCCTCACTGGTTGGCTGAAGACAATGCACATTACTCAGCATTTCTGCAAACATGCCAGCTTTAGGCAGTTCTTTGGCAGGTTTTTCTGAAACGACAGAAAGATGCTCATAATTTACAATATCATTCTCAAGTTATTGCAACAATTATGCAGAGCAGCAATGATTCAATAATACACATTAACAACATAATACAATAATAAGCATTGGAACAATACAGTGTTAAGTACAACCAATTTAAAAAAAAGTTTGTTATAGGTTAATATAAAAAGTTTGAATTTAATAACATGGTAGAATAGCGCATGAAAGACGAGTTAGGTTTGGTGCTCGTCAAATCTTATCATCCATGTATCTCCAACAGAGAAGCTGACCAGTGAGCTGCAGAGCAGAGAATCCAAGTGTATGATGCTGTACCAGCGACTAAAACAATGGCCGGAGTGCAACGCCTTGGCCCACAAGCTACTACTCAAAAAGTGAGTATTAAACCTCAAAGTCTAACAGGCCCTTTACATTGTCCAAGTTTGGGCTGTGAGATGCAGTCAAATCTAGGATCATCAAATCAAAGTTCTGATGCTAGATTGTGCTGTGAGAACAATTTTTAAAGTCACTAGATCAAGATTTTTTAATCAGAGCCTCATCAAATTTCTTACACTCATCATGAGCCCTGAATAATTGTCTGAGAAATAATTAGTTACTGAAGCCCCCTCTCGCAGAATGTTGAAGAAAGTGGATAAAATATTCCTGATGAGGATCTCCACCTAAATTTATTGGCTTTTTCCCTGACCCATACCGAATCCTTCCACCAAATTACATGTGTAATTTTCTTACAATCAAAGAGACAAACTCATGCCAGTGATCACATAACATCCTCAGGAGAGGTGACATATTTACTGCTTGTTATTGATCTCAGCTTGCTTCCTGCCCTGCGTCAGTCTCTTAAACTTCAAGTCAAAGACAGCAAAGGAAAAACAGATAAAAGCAGTGCAGATGGATGAAACAGCTGGTGTTGTGTCTATTTATGAGAGCATAATTTATGAATTATACATTATGCAATCTGACATGCCTCAAATAGATATTGTATCTATGATATGCACAGAGTATGATTGTGACATGCATCAATGAAAAGCATTCGAGATCTCTATAGTCCTGTTATTTGCAAAGATATCTTGAAAACTTTATTTTTCTAACTATTGTTTTGTTGACCTCGATCGATAATTTCCAAAAGTCAATCTGAATTCCCCCAGAAATATTCTTAGCAAGTTTGGTGAAACTCCATCCATGCACACACAGGATTGAAAACAAAATGCTGTTTGTGCGGCTCCACCTGTGTGCAGGATGATGGTCATTGTTGTTGCACAATGTAAAGGCTCATTTGGGCACTTATAAGAATCACAGACAAACGCTTGTGTTTCTGTTTCCAGTCCCGATGATTGGCAGTTTTATCCCTCCTACTTTGACTCTCTCTTCCACCTCATTGACCAGAAGTGGAGTCCGCCAGAAGAAGGCGAACAGTGAGTACAAAGGATTCATTAGCTCAGAGAACAAGTAATTCCAAAAAGATGCTATGCTATAGTGTCACATACATAGTGTCCTTAACTGTCATATACACAGGTACTGAGGTATTGTTATGTATATTCAGGCTCTATTTGTCAGAGCTGGAGTTTATTCAAAAGAGTCATTAAAGCTCCTCCGTTCATCTGTTTGCCTCAAAAGATTGTAGGGCAACAAGACAGAGTTTTTCTAAAAGGACAAATATAATAACATCCAGCTTCGTTCTGTCTGTCTGCAGCTGTTCAGAGGGTGCAGTACATCACACTGTGGCTGAAGTGGTGAGGTTTGTGGAAGAGAGAATTAAGGGGGAGGACAGCAAAGACTCTCGTTCGCTCAGAGGGCCGTATTTAGCTCGGCTTGAATTAATGCACAGACTCAGAGAAAGAGGCTGTCCAGAGGAAAGCCAGCTCGGTAAAACACATTGAACCACACAACAAATTTGATTCAGCCTTTTTCCAAGTGCTTGGACCTTTTGTGTTTGACAGTTTGTTGCTTGGATTCAAACAGGTGATCCTTTGGAGCTAATGGTGCAGTTCTTTGGGAAGTTTGGAGACAAACCCTGCTGCATCACCGACCTACAGATATATCTCCACCTGCTCTCTTCTGAACACCGCGTTCAGGTAAGACCTTGGTTCCTGCAGTGTTCCTGAACTGCCTCTAGTGAAGTGAAGGATTTGGATGTGAAACACATTATTCTCTGTAACCTTTCAGTTCATTAACCGTCTGAGTGAAGCGGTTCCACTCAGGGAGCAGGGAGAGGAGGGATTCACTTTTCCAGAGGATATCAAAGCACTGCAGAGGCATTTGTGTGTGTGTCAGCTGAGTCGAGCACTTGGGCTGCAACACAGTCTCGACGTGGATGGAAAACTGCGGCTTATCACGGAACTCAAGGCTCACTATCGTCACGGCCTCAAGTTCGGTAAGTGCATCGTTCCTGTTGATTCTCAGAACTCTTGGCATTAACATTAGCTCAGGATAAACAGTTTGTTCACAGGGCAAAGGGTCAAATTATAAATTAAGTAGATGCAGATGCATTTTATTTATCCCACACACATGCACAGACATGCAAACGCACACTCATGCTTAATCTCTGCTTTTGACCCATCTGTGTGCGGGACACACAGAGCAGTGAGCGACTATGTTCAGTGCTCGGGGAGCAGATGTTGGAGGAGTAAGGTGCCTTGCTCAGGGGCACTAGACAGGGTCTAGAGAGACTCTTGGATTTTTGGGCAGATCAATCCAGGTTTGTCTTTTGTTGTCTTTCCGTGGAATCGAACCAGAGACGAACCAGAGACCTTCTCTGCCCATAGTCCAAGTTTCTGCCACTAGACCACCGCCGCAAAGTCCCTCAAAACATACAGATTCAGGACTTCATTGCGTGAATGCAGCAAGTGTCACACACTCGTTGACCAGAAAAATGGAATCCCTTGTCTGCTACCACATTTTTTGAGGCAGTGACTCTTCATCAAATCATACTTATAAAAGAAGCCAGTGTTTTTCTTTTGCACAAGACGAGACAAAAACCCATTCGACATCGAAATTCCATGTTGCATGACCGAGACTACAGGAGATCAGCAGAATTGGGAGAGAATAGACAAAATCTGAATCAGAAAGTATTTATGCCAAGTAGGTTTACACCTACAAAGAATTTGCTCTGGTTATTGGTGCATACAATGAACATAGAAACATAAAAACACAATAAATACAACACGCATAAGAAAAGCTATAAAATGCCAGTTACGCAATCTGCTGTGTGTTTCTGAGGTATTTTTTTTTGCTTTAATGTTCAATCAATTCCCTCCTCAGTCCTTAGATTGATATTATTGGAATCACTGCTTCCTGTCGTAGCAGCCAATCACATTGTGTGTGAATGTTCAGATCTGCAGCAGGGACTTTCTGCAAGATTTAGACCTCAGATTTTCTGGAGAAAGACTTTGAGGAATCTGTACTATTCATTGTTCAATTGACTCTGAGCTAGGGTTGGGCGATTGGATGAATTTATAGTCTATTGGCTGACTATCGTAGGTTGCATTTTTGGGGGGTGATGTTAGATTTGGTCAGTTTATTTTTCTAATATAATGGTCTGTCTTCTTGAGAATTCATTCTCATTATATAATGATTTTCTCTTCCTATCTCAGTCTATCTATCTCTGCCATGGAGCTGACACTCCAACACAAACACTTATCATTGGACACGTCTGTAACCTCAGACTGGGTAAAACTTATTCGTCTTCCTGGAATCTTTTGCTGCACTACACGTTTGCAAAGACGACGAATTATATTTTCAATATAATTCAATATACTTGATTTCAAATGGCGCATTACGTGCTTACATTCAGACAAGAAAGCTGAGAGTAGGCAACACAAACAAACATGGAAGATAATGAACATAGCTCTGAACAGGATGAGGACTCTTACAGCTCAAATAAACCCAGGAGCTCAAACTAAAACAGTAGCTACCATACATAACAGACTGGTAGTCTAATGCTACCCCCTACATGCGTGAATACAGACAAACAAGAAAACACTTAACAGATATATTACAATTTAATTGAGTATGGCAATAATGAATATAAATGACATGGTAAGTCTGGTATTTAATGGTGATGAAGCTCAAACCCAGGATTAGCCTGCACACTACTGGTAGCCTGACAAACTAATTAAACCCTCTGCTATGACTAATTTATCACCATCATTTTTCTATATACATTTTTCATTACTGAAGTCTGGTGCCACTGGCTCAGATAAGTATTGCCATTACAATTTATGACTTGGTATCAAAACCAAAATGTTGGTATGGGTACAACCAGCCTCAATCTCGGACATTGTAAGATGCTTTTTATCAGGACACAACATGAAGAATCATGAGGGAGACAACAGCTGCAGTTGTAGCTTACATCTGCAAAGACATGACCCCAATTCATAAAGTCGATACAGTAATGCAGTAAGGACATGCATGTTAATCTGGATATGAAATGTGAACATTTACTGACTTGTCAATCTCTCTGTTAACAGGGAAGAACGCTCTGAAGACGGAGCTGCAGTTTTCTGATATGTATTGTCTCATGGCAGCTCATGTATACATTGACCTTTGGAAGGAGACTGGTGAGTTTTTCCCGCTCTCTTATTCCATTCCTTCCTCTGTCTCTGCAATGTCGTCTCTGAATGTGTTGCTGTGTGTGTTGCAGGGGATGAGAACATGATGTGGCAGTGTTTGGGTATGCTCCAGGAGGGTCTGTCTAACAGTTCCTCAAACGCCCAGTTCAAGTTGCTGCTCCTGCTCCTGTTCTGTCACCTGGGAGCCTTTGAGCCTGTAGTGGACCTTTACTCCAGCCTGGATGCCAAGCATGTCCAGCATGACACGATAGGGTCAGTACATAGCACAGTTACCTTCAATACGATAATGATTGTGTTTAACAAGCATTTCAGAAAACCCTTCCAAGAATCCGGTTGAAATTGAACCTAGAGCTGTGAGATCTCATATTATCATCATCTGTCCCGAGGTCACAAGTGAACAGCATCAAGTTTGTCTGTTCACACCTGGTATTCAAATGGGTTTTGAATGTGTTTTTTCACTTCCCCGCTCTGTATGCAAATAACCACATAGGTCATTTGTTTTTTACAAGGACCACAAGGTGCTCTGAGGCACCTACAATAATATAAGCCAGACCACCATGTAACATTACTAGCAAGAGATGTAAAGGTATTTTTTTCTCTCTCATTTCCAGGTTTCTGTTAACACGTTATGCTGAGTCATTGGGGCAATTTGCAGCAGCCTCCCAGTCCTGCAATTTCTCCCTCAGGTTTTTCCACTCTAATCAGAAAGATGTAAGTTTGTCTCACCTCTTGATTTGATTTCTGAAAATTTTAAATCCTTGATCTCTTTTGTGTTTTCTGCTTCATTCATATCTATTACTTAATTTATTGCTCTTCTTCTCCTTCAACTCTCTCTCTTTCCACCTCAATTTTCTTCTCTATTCTTCGAATCGTTCGACCAGACCTCAGAGTATATCATCCAGGCGTACAAGTATGGTGCTTTTGAGAAAATCCCAGAGTTCATCGCCCTCAGGAACAGGTTGAATCAATCTCTGCACTTTGCCCAAGTCCGCACTGAGAGGATGCTGCTGGACCTTTTCCTTGAGGCTGATATGTGAGAAAATACTAAGCACACTATTTAAATTATAAGGACTTGAGCTGTTGAGAAGGATTTTTTATTTGAGTATTGCCTCATGTGTTTTCCAGTGTGTTGAGTCTGGAGGAAAGTGTGAAGGCCATGTCGTTGTCAGCAGAGGAGGATGACATCCCCTGGGACAATATGAGGGACAACAGAGACCTTACAGTTTTTACAAACTGGGACCCCAAGGAGAGGTATAGAGTTATTTTCCAAATGTTTTACCTAAACAGAGACCCAAGTCCCCGATTAGAAGCTCTAGTATTCCAAATAAACCCATCCTCCATTCCTTTCACAGACAACTAACTGACGAGCATCGGCGTCGGTCGGTAGAAGAAGAGTCCGTGTGGCTGAGGTATCGTTCTCTAACACTTCGCCTCCTCGCCCATTTGTCCGGTCTGGCACACCCACCCTCGCAAAAGAACTCGGAGATAGCCACCGAGAACGGAGTCAGTGACAAGAGCTCGATTCTCATCAGCCTGCTCTCCCAGCTCCATCAGACTCTGCAGGAAGGCGCTCAGATGGCAGAGAAACCCACCCAGGTACGTTTAACACACAGGCAACAAACTTTCTGAAGATTCAATGAAAACTTTTATAGACAATATAATAATCAGCAAGTAAACAAATTTTACTGTGTCACTTGTCAAGTATTAACACCAGGCCACAACATTTACTATACAGGGCGACAGTTTGTAACACAGCCTCTAACGTGTATCTGAATCCACTTTATGTCTCACTTAAAACGTTAACCAAACTTTTACTGATATTTATTCATTTAAAAGGACTCAAAGTTTGTGTTTATTTTGAAAAATATTGTCATACCATGTGAATGACATAATGAAATACATTGCTGTGATGCTGTTACTGTTGCACTGCAGTATCCACTCCTGGGACCACCCTCCACCCGTATGGCCCCAGCTCTGTCCAATGGAAGCTGCCAGTGTCAGGCTGCAGCCCTCCAGCTGTCTGTGCACCTACAGGAGCTGGAGACTGTTGGACTTGGTAAGAAGATGGCAGTACTATGAGGTGTACAATCTTGATGTCTGATGGTTTAACAATTTCTGAACTCTTGTTCTGTCCTAGATGAGTCGTTGGAGCTTCAAACCCAGATCTGTAACAGTTTCAAATCACTAGTGGTACAGCTACAAGGTGAGTTAGCAGCTGGAGTCTCTGATCTCTTCATCAATAAAGTAGAGTAAACATTATTCAGTGTTTCATGTTTCTGTCTTCTCATCAACAGAAATACTGAATAAATGCAAAGGGGATTTATTGGAAATGAAAGACAGCACATTGAAAACCTGGCCCTCCTTATTAGAAAACCTTATCTTCTTTGTCGAGGTGAGGCGTCGCTGTGCTTGCTCATTTTCCTACTTCTTCTACATATGATATACTCGTGTTGTGACATTATCATGTTATCATGCGCAGACGGTGTCCATAGTTCTGTGGATGGCTAGTTACTGTGCCAAGATCCTCCGACCACTCAAAACTAGTCTACAGAAGAAGAAAAAGAAGAAAAAGGACACAAACACAGCTCAGGTACAGTCCCCTCTGTTTACTCCTCAGCTCCACCCATGCATAGAATATCAAACACAGTATTCTGCTCCTGACAATGTGAACTGATCAATACTTATTAAGTGCAACTCCACTGACAATGTGTGTCTCTTGCAGCCACTGGTGGTGTGTGGGTTCCAGGAGCTGTCGGGGAGCTTGCAGGACCTGCTTACCCAGGCTTTGGAGTATATAAATGGGCAAGAGACTGGCATCACAGCCCTTAAATTAGCCAGTTTAACCTTGGAGGGATACAAACAGGTCAGTGAGCAGATACATATTCTGTTTCTTGCTCCCATCTTCATCATCTTTTTTTACATTGTTTCCCTCTGAGCCCCTTCGGAACCCTATTCTGTAGTTGACATGAAAGCGTTCAGTCAGAAACGTACATTTGTTATGTTGCACTGCAACAAATGCATTTTTTCTATTGATTAATTTGTTTGCTGTTTTAAAATGTAAAATAAAAATAGATGAGTACTGTCTGGATGTGACCTGCTGGTTTTCAGCTGCAGTGTCAGTGTGAGGAGAGAAATCTGAAATTTGCTTGTTTACCTAGAGTATTTGATTCAGGTTTATCCTTTCTGGAGAATCTGAGGTTTATAGCAATGCTCCTACGTTTTTCCAGACTGAAAAATAGAAAAGGTATGGAATGATTAATCATCAACTTTTAAACAAACATCCGTTGTCCCTTGAGGATGTAGCCATGTGATTTTAACAATCCCCTGAATGTTCTTCTAATGCCACCATGAGGTTCACATATATGTCAGGTTTCTTTATACATTATATACCGACAGTGAAATGGAAAACCTCATGTCTTTGCCTGAATGGAAAGATCTTAATCAAATGATCATGTTAAATTTTTTTGTTGGTGTGACATTTTTTCATTTCTTTTCTGATGAGCTCTGAGGTTTCTCTTTCTTTGTCCTGTGTTTCAGGATGAGGCGTCGTTTATGAAGGATGCTATGGACAAGGTGCAGAGCAGCTACCTGCGCTCGCTACAGGAGGTGGGAGATCTGCTCAAAAAGAGAGCAGAAACTATAAAGAGCCTCAAGATCTGAAGATCTTCATTCACCCCTGATAAGATGACTATACTCCCACCATCAGCCCCCTGTTTCCCAAACCACCGTCTGTCAGCCCACCAGCTAACCTGCAAGTCCTACTTTTTACTTGCTGGTCCAACAAACCCGAACCCAGCACGCCCATTAATCATGTCCATCCTCTCTCCCTCCCTGCATATTTCTCACTCAGCATTTGTTAACTCTCAGACTGGATTTTTTTTCTTTTCTTCCACTCTAACACACCTCTGGGACATTTGCAACTCATAGCACATAAGCTTGTAAGTAAACTCATGAATTTATACAGCAGTTATAAGTGAGAATGAGGGGGAAAACATGCTCCTTTTGAAATAAACAAAGTATATGAACAAGCAGTTTTAGATTAACTAATCTAATAAATGATTGTACATAGTGAAGAGCAACTACCACAAATCGTTGACTAAATGAGAATACAAGGCACAGTAAACCACTATTTTGTTTCCTCTTTATTCCTCACTTAGTTTTTTCTGATGACAGCAATCTCAGTAAAAAACAGTGCTACACACACACACACACGTTGAGGAGGATGTCAATGTGCTGCTTTTCAGCTGTTTCTCTCTTTTAAACAGAAACGGGCACAATTTTGCGTTAAACTGATGCACTCTATGGAAGTGTGGACACCTGGCTCCTAGCTTGATGCCTTTCAGATTTAATTCTCCCATTCAAGAATTATTGTCACATTTGTGGGGGTTTTTTTTTGTGTGTGCGTCTTTTGTGTGTCTCGCTTTGTTGCTGAAAGTTGAACCACCTCTGTAGTTGCAGTATTATATTGAACAATGTTCAACTCAATAACCAGCAGGACATTTTTTCTATTAAGAATTGTCTGCTGCTGTGGTTTTGTTTATTTTCTCTTCAGTACAAGTGGTGCTTGTAAAACATGTCTAGGTGGAATTGGGTTGTTCCAGCATTAAAAAAATCCGGCATGGCTAATATCATCACAATCCTTTAAGACTGGGCTAATTATCAATATTTAAGAGTGTGTGATTGTCTAAATATGAATGTTCAACACAAACTGTATGTTTTCCACTCCCATCACGCTGCAGACATGCAGAGTCTTTCTATCAGCTTAACCCCTGCATCAGTATGCAATGACTATTGACGATCCTGACAACTCATTCATGAATACCCGTGTGTGTAGTGACAGAACATCAAATTCATAAGATTTGACGGATCTAGATTGTATATTCTTTCTTGAATATATATATTCTAGTTCAGTCTAGACCGGATCATTGTAAGGATTTTCTCTAATATGACCCAGGTCTGATTGCACAGTCAGTTATTCTTAGCTCTTTCCTTCCTATCAATAATGGCTCAAACCCAGAGAGGTGTGTTTCCAACATTGGACCTAATTGTAAATAAAAGTCAGGCAGCCTTTTCAAAGTACAGCGTGCAAGGACATAAATGTGTTTTTAAAAGCAGCTGCAGTAGAAGACTTTGATATTTGTCCTGCGTTCATGTTTTTGTCATGCCCACCCACTCCTCCCCAAACAATGCTCATGAACCAAAACAGCATCTTCTCCTGTTCTAGATAAACAGTCAGAGATAACCCAGAGGGAACAAAAACGATCATGATATAGTTCAGACATCACCAAGGATCCCTGACGGATGACTGCTGGTAGTGTGCAGTTTGCTTTTACACCATTTTATTGAGACTTTGGCAGAGCAATGTGAAAATGTGACTAAATTGTCCCCTTCCTGTTATATCTTGTATATGCATACAATCACATACACATCTGCTAATAAATGCCTTTTTTTTTGAAGAGCTGATCTCATCTGTCTGAATGGAGAAGATGTTTGTGACCTGACTACATGTGTTGTCGAGGTTCAGAGTAATCTGGAGTGTCACCCCACCACCCTCTTTTGTTAGAAAATGGAAAACAGAAACACTGGAAAGCTTTTTTTAAATAAAAAGACGTAAATGTGAGCTTGTTTTATGTTGTGTTACATCTAACTCTTTCTTTCGTAAATTATTGCTTTCTCAAAGAATAAATAAAGTACTTAACTGCTCTCCAGGTAATATTATTGACCTGGAGAGCCCCTGACCCCCATCGTTTTACACCTACGACATCTATAGCTGAACATCTAGTATTCATATCTACTTCATCTAGGCTAAAAAAAAATCACCACTCTTTATAGACATAAATACACTGGTGGCATAACAGTGAACAGCTTTAATAGGTTCAGTGTGTGGAATATAGTGACATCTGGTGGTGAAGTTGCCTATTGCTGCTGAAAACCCATCACCTCACCCTTTCCTTCCAGACATGATAGAACCTGTGGAAAGCCTCAGTTGTCATAAAAACTCAAAAGGTGTTTGTCCAGTCTGGGCTACTGTGAAAAACATGGCGGCCTCTGTAGAGAGGTCCCGGTCCCTGCGTAAATATTAAGTATTAAATATAAAGGGCCCGCTCTCAGGTAAAAAAAAACAACACTTTGTACAATATAGATGAAAAACACTCGAGAACAAATCACTAAAATTGTTTTTTAATTCAGTTTCTGCCAATACATCGCTTTCACATAAATCTTACACACTGGACCTTTCCACTCAGATTTACATGGATGTGCCCAAATGAAGGTCAAACAAAAGCTCAAAAGTTTTAGGTTTACTTAAAAATATATATATATATGTTGTTGTTTGTATGTGCATGTTTGTAGGCATAAAGCTGTTTTGGATTAATGTTTATTATGTAGGCATACAGCTGATTTAACCTAATAAATGTATACATACATACAGAACGGTGGGGGTCCGGCTTCTGGATGGATGGATTCCTTTAACTGACAGAAATTGGGCTCGTCAAAAGAATTTAGTGAACACTAATAAGCGGAGTTTTTATTTACTCATTTGTTTGTGTGTAAATAACCCTGATTCATACTCCTGTGGCAGCTGCAGTACCGGCTCGGTGCCCGTAGGGGGCAGCTACACACTTGGGGTTAACCACTCCTCCTTTGTTTTGTATGCGAAGAAGAGTGACGTGCTCGAAACAGCTGGGAGCAGGATGACTTGAGAGACTCTCAGTTTGAGCTACATAACACTCGTTTATTTTGTGTTCTTGGTCTGCGAAGACACCGCAGAATGACGAGCGCACTGTTTTGACTACAGTCAATGTGCCTCGGCTGGTTAGACGCAGACGCAAGTTAAGTTAGCGTGTTAGCTGGACATTTAGCCGGTTAGCTTAGCTGGCTGTCACCGGGTTGTTTTGTTCTCTGTTGAGGTGGCTGTTTCTGTCTTGACACATGAGTGTGTCGCTGGTTGTTATCCGCTTGGAACTAGCCGACCAGTCTCCTTCTCCCCAGGGTTTCCAGTACTCTGCTGGTGAGTCACTTAAAAGTCACCGACACTTTATTGTGACGTCAGTCCGGCAGCTAGCAGCAGTGTTAGCTAATCAGTATCTAACTAACATAACTAGCGCTGCCATAAAACACTGACGTAAAAAATGTCTGACTCCGGTGCTGGGACACTGTTGTCCCGTTTGTCGTAGCTCAGATAAACAACTGACCAGTCTCACGTCAGTTTCTGTCTTGTTCTGCAGATGACGACATGTCTGAGGAGGAGCTGCAGGACAGAGCTCTGGCTTCAGCCAAACAAGCTCTGAGTGGAAAGACTGAGCTGGAGAGGTCAGCTGTTCTGCACCAACACATTGGCAGCCGAGCCATGGGGGACATGGTGATAGAAACCTTTGAACCCAGCCCAGGTAAGACATACAGCAAGCAGAGCAACATTATACAAGAGGTGTGTGCACAGTACAAGTACACAGGAATAGTTTAAGGAGCTCAGACATCCAGAGGAAGCAAGGACTGAATACCCCCCTCCGTGCTACCAAAGGAATCAAATAAGGTGGTTCCAGACAGTGTTGGATGAAATCTTTTGGTGGTTTTCCAGTCATGTCCAACTGGAACGAAACTCTGGGATAGTCCCAAATACCTTTTCTAAAAAATCTGGCCAGGATGGTTTAGATCAGATTAGTGGCGTTCCCTTTATATTAGCTTGTCTTCTGTCTCTTCATGTGACTCAATCAGTGACGTAGAGATCAGGGCTCTGTGGGCTCCAGAGCATCTGCTGCAGGACTCCTGGTTCTTCTAGTCTCTGACACTTCTTTATGAAACAGGTTGTGTTTTTAAGTCCTTCATTATGCTACAGAATGTTTTTGTGATGGATCAAATTCCCCCTGTTGGGAATATATGATAGAGAGGAATGTAAACATCTAAACTTCTTAACATTTTTGGACAGTACTGTACTTGGGACCAAATTTACAACATTGACATTTATTTTGTCAGAATCCATCGATTTTGAGCCAAGAGACACATTCAAGGTAGAGAAGTCAGAAAGTATTGTGAAATTAACATGATGCTTTTGGTATTTCCATTTCTACAAAAACTAAATATATTACATACCAATTCCCCTTCTAGATAAAGGAGGAGGTGAAGACCCTGGTGCTTCAGCCGAGCAGAGCAGTGAACTTCAGGCAGCAAACACTGAGGACCCAGAGGGTTTACAGAACAGCGGTGCAATGGCAGTCACTGCACCAGACTCGCCCTCCAA
Organism: Pseudopleuronectes americanus; assembly: GCA_038501795.1. Lineage (NCBI taxonomy): Eukaryota > Metazoa > Chordata > Actinopteri > Pleuronectiformes > Pleuronectidae > Pseudopleuronectes > Pseudopleuronectes americanus. Next base: position 2,332,446 of record CM076733.1, on the reverse strand, counting down.
GCAGCTGCCCGACCAGATCTCTTTCTTCAGTGGAAACCCCTCTGTGGAGATCGTCTATGGTATTATGCACCTCTACAAGACCAAGTGAGTCACAGCTGACCTTTTGTATTCATTTCTTCTGAAGTTATGTGCGGTTTTGAGCTGGAATGTGTATTATTTTGTCTTGTTGCAGCAAAATGACTTCACTGACTGAAGATGTAAGACGTAGTGCCATGGTGTGCATCCTGACTGTCCCAGCAACCATGACCAGCCATGACCTCATGAAGCTTATGGCCCCATATAATGATGTAATGGAGCATATGAAGATCATAAGGGACTCCACTCCAAACCAGTACATGGTTCTGATTAGGTTTTGTACACAGGTAAAAATCTCAGCATCACTCAGCAGTATTGGGTGTTTTGTCTCAACAGAAGTTTATTTTAAATTGTCAGGAAACAGACTTACAACTCCCCCCCCACACACACAATGCAACCTCACTCAGCAAAGACTTTAACCAGTATATTTAAAGAGAAAGAAGTGAGGGTATCGGCTCTTCTCAGCATGAGGCACATAGATTTGGGCCCAATGTCACTTCCTACAGGAGTGTGTAGATGTGCTAGGTATTGACTTCTTTCCCAATGCCAGTAGAAGAGTTTGCCTTGTTCTTACTAACTAACTACATATTCAAGGTCCCAATGAATTCTAACCAGATATTGAAAGATTGCAGGACTCGTACTAGGATTTATACTGATATTAGTAGGAGTTGTGTTTTTGTTTCAAGTATCTAGCTGATTTGAATGCATATCATTGAATAGATGGTCTTTGATTTGATGTTCTGATCTGGGTTTTCAGGCTTGGAGTGTTAGTCATATCTGCAGTGCACTGGTTCTGGTTGTGTTCTGGAGATAAGCTTGGCATCCAGGACTTCTCAGTTAATTCAACATGACACATTTTCTCAGAAAAACAAAAGACAATCAAGTTGTTAGATTATAATAAGTTTATGCTTCTATTGCCCAGTAGGGAGAAGATGCTGTTTTTCTGCACCATTCTCTCCTAAAGCTGCTTTTTTTCTTCCCTGTTTGTTTAGGCAGCTGCAGACAGTTTTTTCACAGCATGTAACGGCCGCCAGTTCAACTCCATAGAGGAAGCAGTGTGCCAACTGGTCTATGTGGAGCGGGCAGAAGTTATAAAGTCTGAAGAGGTAAACCACTATCGCCTTAAGGACATATTCTAAGCTCATGGAATGGAAGGACGTATAGGATTCCCCTGTGTATCTGTTAAAAACAATAATTTGTCCTTCGGTCAGTTAAATTTATTAATGAACAACCGATGAAGGACGAACCAAAGGGAACCCGACAATCAACAAATGCAGGATGTTTATGTTGTGTGCTTGATTGTAGATATGCAAGTATAATTTATAATGCTTTAGCTTTTTAGTATTATTGTTTGTAGGGCTTTAACAATTCTCAAACCGAGAAGGTGCCGCCTGTAAAGTTCTCACCAGGACACACTGGCTGCGGTTGTGTAGCGGAACAGCTGTGTGTCGCTGTGGTCAAGTGGTTCGTCATTTATGAAACCTTGTCATGCTAGAACGTCTACTTGTGTTTTACAGTACTGAAAAAAAAGCAGAAGACAAACATTGAAAGTTTATATCCCTTATATTGGTCATTGTTAAAACATTAACAAGTATAATGAAGTAGAATTTTATATGTATGTTTATTAAGAAGATTTATTGGATAGTGAACTACTAATGTATAACCTGCCCTTTTTAAATATAATTTGAAATTTTATTTTAAGAGGTGACTAAGATTCTCACCTCACTCTGGTTCAGGACAAAGAGGTTTATTTTTTTTTACTTTAATAGGAGCAAGTTATCAGTGCACTAATGAAAAAGTAGCTGACTTTCACTTCAACTTTCCTCATCATTTCTACAGTAAAATCACTTCAAACTTGACATAGAGACAGTGGGGGTCACAATGAACAAGAGGGTTTAAAAAGGCATAGAGGTAATGATGTCTGATCTACTGAGGGCTTCGTATGGCTTTCAAAGTGCTGCCATACAAGCCAGTAGCCAGTCAGATTTACCTTTTAGCCTCAGAGTACCCTCAGGTTCGGCCTGTATTATTGATTACTAGGGGAAACCACTTGATGGCGCTAAGGTGAACAGTTATGTCCCTGACATCCGCTGGTGGTCATACCTGCTAACATCTACTGGTAGTTGGTAACCTAAATTGTTCAAAACACCCTACAAACGTACAAGGGACATTCAACATCTCATCCTATATTCTCAACTTTGCTTTTTTATTAGGCCATAAATGTGTGAGTGATTGATCGGAAAAAGCACTGGTATTTATTTGAGTAACCAGGAGTGCAATGACATATAGTAGTTATACTAGAAACCTCACAAAGGCTTTAGTTATCTAAAAACACATACACGTGCAATAAAACTTACGGGTGGTCATCTGCATGATTGCAGAACTTGCTCAGGAGCTGTCGTATGATGACGTCATTAACGAGGAATGTTTTTCTTATCCGAATTTGCTCAGGACTGAAACCATCCAGACTTTCGACTCCACCCAGCATATGATTTACATTCTCTCTCTCTCTCTCCCCCCGCTCTCCCCCTCTCTCTCTCCCTCCCTCTCCTCAGGGAGCCAGTCTGCCGGTGATGGAGCTCACTGAGGTGCCAAAGTGCACTGTGTGCCTGGAAAGAATGGACGAGTCGGTTAATGGCATCCTCACCACTCTCTGCAATCACAGCTTTCACAGCCAGTGTCTCCAGCGGTGGGAAGATGCTTCGTGAGTTACACAAACACACACTCACACATACTCTTCCCTGTGTTTCCCACATAGTGTTAAATTGTGTCATGTTATTCAGGCCGCTCCCAGTCACCTGATGTACTTTATAGTTGCTCTCTGGAATCACTATTGGACAGAAATATGTGGACAACTCTAGTTGAGTTCTTATTTTTGTTTAATTTAAATACAGAACTGATCAACCACCATGTTAATAAAGGAGCCATACTCCCATGTTGTCTCCTCTCCACTCTCAGCCTACTGGTTATTTCTCCAGGCTTCGTGTCATGTGTTGCTTGTTTTGTCCTCTTCATAACACATGTCTGTTTCACAAAGGCCCTCTGCACATGTGTGTGACAATAGATGAATGTGTTCTCTGTTTTCAGGTGTCCTGTGTGTAGGTACTGTCAAACACCAGAACCAGTTGAAGAGAACAAATGCTTTGAGTGCGGCGTGCAGGAGGTAACTGATGCTGTCTGTTTAGTGTATCCACGATAATGTAATTTTAACTTGGCAGTCTTAAAAATCATTTAGATTTTCAGTTTTACCTTTACTAATCCCTCTTCGTTATTTTTTTCTACAGAACCTGTGGATTTGTCTGATCTGCGGGCACATTGGTTGTGGTCGCTACGTCAGCCGGCATGCGTACAAGCACTTTGAGGAAACACAGCACACGTACGCTATGCAGCTCACCAACCACCGGGTCTGGGACTACGCAGGAGGTGATGAATATTCATGTATTGTATGTTTGTTCCTTGTTTATGATGGTTATTGTTATTTTAAGTTGCGACCTGTGGGTGTTTTTTCTCTTTGGGCTTGCTCTCATCTCCTGTTTTTTCTCTGGTAAATAGTATAAAAGCTGTTTTAACCCATTCTGGCCACTAGAGGACATAAAGATACCAAAATGCTGTTAACTGTAACCATCAACAGTTGTAATGACTAAAATATTAGAAAACAGTTGCCTTTTAATACATCCAGCATTCACTGAGAAATAGTACCATTCAATTAGGATGATCATTCGCAAAACAAATTAAATGGTTCTTTTTGAGTTTCGGTCGTAACAAATAATTATGATCCACAGATAGAATGGCCAGGTTCTCGTAGATGTTCAAGCTTTTATTTTTATATTTACATTTGAAGGAGGTGTTGTTCATGGTGTGTTACACATAGTAACTGTATATAAAAGTATTATACAAACATTTAATATATTACAAAATACTTAATCCCACTTTTGAACTGAATTGTATGCACTCACTCAAATTTGGATGCATTGTAGGGTTAAGACCCCCTCATTAGGCAGCGTAAGGAACCTTATTTTTATTACTGCGTGTACTATGATTATCTTTCTAGTTTGTCTTTTCCATTTGAGAATCCAAAACATAAAGATATGCAATATGTACAATGATCTAAAACAGAGAAATGGTATTAACCAGCAAATGTTGGTAAATGGCTAAAACAATCAACCCTATATTAGATTATGTGATTGATTCATCAACTGGATTAACTGGACCAACTTTAAGACTATATGGATTTTCTTATGACGCTGACTGACGAGCTGATGTTGATCCATGTTATTTAGATAACTATGTGCACCGGCTGGTGGCCAGTAAGACTGATGGAAAGATGGTACAGTATGAGTGTGAAGGAGACATATGTCAAGCTGACAAAATCGATGGACTTCAACTTGAGGTAAGCTTTTCCCCTTTTTAGTTTTTTTGCGACATCAACTCTGACATGTTTTGATGAGTGTTCTATGTGTACAGTACTCGTACCTGCTGACGAGTCAACTGGAGTCTCAGAGGATTTACTGGGAGAATAAGATCGTTCATCTGGAGAAGGAGACAGCTGAGGAGGTACTGATGCTCAATACGAGTCTTTGCATAGGTTCAAACAAATATGTTTACTAGCTGATTTCTTCCATCATATATGTATTTTCTTGTCATTCTGTACACAAACATCACATCTACCACCTGTGTGTATGTTTGCCCCTCAGATAAACAACATGAAGGCTAAATTTAAGGAAACCTTGGAGCGATGTGATAACTTGGAGCGTCGGCTAGGGGAAATAACCAAAGACAAGCAGGGCATGGAGAAAAAGTAGGTGTTGCCTCTTATTGCTTTAAATTTTGGTTTGTGTGTCTGTGTCTCTGTCAGTTTCTAGACTTCTTGGGTTCTAGGTTTTCCCGTTGTATTCTCCATTTTATTCTTATTTCATCCAAATGTATCACTCTTAGCCCTCAACCCCAGGGAGTACTCACCATAACTGTTTGTCAACGATCGCTCAGTTTCAGTAAGTGGTGCAAGTGAGCCAACAGGCACAATACCAGGGCTTTTACACTAGAGTGAGAAGGTCTTGTTTCTGTAGAGAATGTGACAACTTACAGGTCTGTCATTTGCATGTTAAGGTACACTCAGTTAAACAGTCGAGTGTTGAAGCTGAGCCATGAACTGAAGGAGGAGCAGCAGATGAACCACTGTCTGAGAGACAATCAGATGCAGCTGCAGTCCAAGCTGGCCGAGGAGGAACGCAAAGGAAAAGAGAGTGGTGAGTAGGGAGGAGACCACACATGACAAGACTCTGAATCCATGGAAAGATCACCAAATATTCGAAATACATTTTTCAGTCTTCATCTGAACACAGGCGCCAAGCCCTTGCACAATACTCTGTGTGCTGGAAACAGTATCATTATGGAGGGGTCATTGTTTTTCCTTTTTTATCAGTACAGACTAAAAAAACAGCACTTCCCATCAGAGACATTTGGTTCAAATTCAACTGAAGCTGTAAGAATGTGCCAACAGAAACATAGTAGGGTCTGTAGAAATTGTTTGGCAGCTGGCCAGAGTCAGCAACACGATGGGAAAGACAACCACCCTCTGAGTGACCACCACAGTGGACAGTGAAGTTTTCATGGTTGCATGCTTTGAAATGGATTTCAACTAAATATCATTAAATATCAATATTTGATCATGGATTAAAGTTTCAGTGTTTAGGATTTAGTGGCATCTTATGGTAAAGCCTCATATTTTCTACTGAATCCCCTTCCTCTCATCCTCCCTTTCTAAAGAAGTCTTCAGTCAAAACCTCTGGTGATTATCTGCACAGTTTAGTCCAGACTCTCTCTGGAGTTTGCCTTTGTCAGACGTGTTCACGCAAACACTGAAATCTCTAGAGAGTTCCAATCCACAACCTTCCCTCAAGAGCAAAACTCAGTCTTAAAGCTAAAGTGGAACTCTGCCTGGCCCTATGTTTATAGATGTGGGTGTGTAAATGTATGATTTTTACAAAATCTTGTAGATTCGTTCCAGTAGATTACCTCTGGCGGGAGCCACAACACAACAACACTGGCTACAATGTGGTTGTAATGGGGCAACAGTCACAGTCCACATAATGTCCTTGAAAAGTCATATTTTTGTGGAAATTGTTCTAGGTCATTGCTAAAAAATCTGCCAATTATACATGTCTTGACTCTAAATGTTCATGCAAGTACCTTCAATTTAACACACACATCTATAAACGTAGTGTCCAGGTTGAGAAATAACAGAGTTCCCTTTTTAAATTATATAAATGGGACATTTATTGTGAAGATTATCGATATCGACTGTTATTGAAAGAACCAACAGGACCGTGCAAGGGAAGAATCGGCAAACAGAAATTTATCCTGCAGAGTCCAGCAATGGTTCACTTGCAGGAAGTTGTGTAACTGATGAGATAACCTTTCATATATAATCACTGGTACGAGTAAAATTAGCTAAAAACTGGAGGCAATAGGTGGGAAGTATATCGTTTTTTTTGTACATTATATGTTTCACATTTAAATCCGCTAAAACAATGCCTACGCAACAGCAAGGATTTGTTTTATTGTGAAAGTCTATGACCCCTTCAATTTGCTTCAATAATGTCAAGAACATACCAGATTTGCCTTGGAGATAACTGCACTTATCTGGTATGGAAGTCAGTGGATGTACAAATGGTCCAAATGTCTGCTTGTTATTTAGAATATGGCAAATGAAAGGGAATATAAGCCCCGAACTGGATGGAGTATTTTTGATCTAGGACCTGCAGTGGTTGCTTAGTTATACAGTCACATTTGCAAATCATAAACAAATGTGCCTCTGCATGAGAACTGTGACATTCTGCTGGAGCATCTTGGGTAAAGGGGAAGAGCTGCGTGAAGGATGGAAGTTTCATACCGTACTGTTGTATGGAGATGAAATGAAAAACAATTAAAACGGTTACGCAACTGGTCTCACTCACTCCCCAACTTCTCTCCTCTGTACACTCCCGTATTCATTTTGGTGGTTCTTCAGAAGATAAAAAGATAATGAGAGCAGACTGTGTTTCCTGCGTCTCACAGACACTTCTGCCAAGGAAGGTTTTTAATCACCACTTTGCCTGAGGGCAACGTAAATGTCAGTCTTAGATGGAAGTATTCAGTCTGCTTAGTCACACCTGCATTTTTCCCACATCAGTCCACTCTGAGGATCAGGACAATATAAACAAACGTGCCTCAGTGCATGTGCACTCTGTTTATGTGCAAGATCCACATGTCTCAATTGTTATGATGTAAAAAGGTTTCAAGTTTAATCCCTACCTTTGGCAGAAATGTGTCACACTGAAGGAACGAGCTTGTGATGAAGCAGTTTAGAATGAGCACACATCTTGTGATCTGTCGTCAGTTGAGTCAAGTGATGATGTGTTTCAGGCTTCAGCAACATCGAGGACAATATATCAATGATGTTTCTATAACATTGATCTGTAAAGATTCAGAGACTCAGTCTCCAAAGTTGAGAGAGATTTCTGGCTTAGTTCAGCAACAGACATGTGTTTCTTAAGGAAGACTGAACAGTTCTAATAACTGAGTTCAGACACTGATACAGTTAACCCTGTTAGCTTTTCTTGCCACAAGCACCTTCCACTTTGTTTAGAGATCATCTGATACCTTGATTCTGAGCCTGACACTGATATTTGAGATTCAACAAAATTGGAGAACAATATGCACTGGTTGACTTTTGTTAAATAAAGGGTAAAAAAGCCTTTAACGTACCTTTTATTAATTTAATTTTTCTTTGTTTGCATGTAGAAACATGACAGAATAATATGTATATATGTACTGAGAGGGACATTTTTACAGTTGAGCCCACCTGCAGCTCTGCTCGCAGCCCCGGGCTGAGCTCTAACAGGCGACATTCAGGTATCACGTTTATAATGTTGACCTTAGTTTACTGTGGTAGTGAGTTTTGTTTCTAATTAGCTGACAAATATTTGTGGTAAGATTTATGTTGCTCATGATGATCAGCTGGACTGTCGTAAATGACTCGTATAGTGGAGTATTTCTCTCTTCGTTCTTCAGCTGCATCCCAGGACATTGTTTACACTGGATGCTTCAGGCTGTCTATCAGCAGGAGTGTGTCTTTCAGTTTTTGTTGTTTGCAACAGCTCGTTTGTGGGATAGATTATTCACATTTTCAGTTTCACATCTTTTCATTTAGGATTATGATATTGACTTGCATGAGTTTCCTCCTTTTTCCACAGCTTTACTTATGTGTGAATGTTGAACTCAGTATCTTGTACAGGGAGAAAGTTCACACCGATGTGTGGAGTTGGACGTTGACGCCAGCAGGGAGGGTTGTACATATCTCTATGCTGTGCATATATAGCAATCACACATCTGTCTGAAAGTATGTCAAACACATTTTTACAGTGATTGGGTGATGTTTCCTTATTATCTATGAAAGCAGCTGTATATTGATAAAGACCTGATATTTGTATAATATTAAAGGAAACTGTGAATGTAGTTTCACAGACGTCTGAAGTGATTTTGAATGTACAGGAAGTTGTCTGTGAATCTGCTTTATAGTCTCCACTCAATGTTTATCCGTCTGCGATGCCACTTTACTGTACTAAAGCTTCTTACTGTTGGCCCCAAGTGGACCAAACATTCTTTATCCATATGTAAAGAATGTTTGGTCCACTTGGATTGTTGTTCAATCGTTATATTTATTTTTTAAATGTTTACGTTATTTAAGTTTCTTTTTTTAATCAAAATAAATGAAAAGGTTTGTTTTCTTGTGTTTTTCTATAGTAAGTCATAAGGATGGGACAATATCCGAGCTGCAGGAGCAGCTGAGAGACGTGATGTTTTATCTGGAGACGCAGCAGCAGATTGAGCACCTGACTCCAGAGGCTCGCAGTGAGATCCAGGAGGGACAGATCAACATCGGAGCCAGCCCGGCAGACAGTGCACTGGGCTCGGACGGAGCAGGCCCCTCCTCTGCCAGAGGCAGGAGAGGCCGGGGCAGGAAGAGGAAGTAGGCAGTTATACAATCTACTGGAAAGTGCGAGAAACTAATCGCCGCCTCCAACCAGGGGTTGTCATGTTGTCCATTTACTAACCTGTGTTTACATCATCGTGGCTCCTCAGAAAGCACTAAGGGGACAAATGAAGATGTGAGACACTCTGAGTAAATCCTGATATTTACCTGCACAGTTATCCTCCTTAACTTAATGTAGCTTCTCTAAGAAGAAAAGTGGAAGATGTGAGTGATTTTCATTATAGCAACAGCAACCTTTGTGGTTTCCAAACATATTGATATGAATATCTTCTGTTTCCAAATCTTAAAAGATCTATTTTGGTCAAAGATTGTATTTATTTGATCAAAATAATGTTTGTTTGCTCCCAGTCTAAGACTCTGTGATTGTACTTGTTATCAAAGTCTGTGACATCTTTATTTTTCTGTAAAATGTAAAGATGCTGTTTCTTTTAAACTTTTTTTGTCAGTTCTTAAGTAAAATCCTGAAGTGTTTTCTTTTGAAATGAATTTGTCAAAACTTTCTGAAACGAACCCTGAAAAAGACTTGGCTTGATAAAGATGGGTAGAAGAGATGGAGGAAAAAAACGCTGTTGCTTTTACGCATTGTTATATTTTTCCAGTGCAGTTTCCTGGTCCTGGAAAGTCCAGGGAGAGGAGCCAGTGCACGCTTAGTCACTAGAAGCAGGAAGCTCAGTATATTTCCCTTTGACAATCTAGGTCAGTGAGCCAGGGACAAGGTTACTATCTGAAAGACTGTGGTGTGTCAAAGTAGATAGAATTACCTCAGGAGCTTTAGGATATTGAGGATCTCAATAACAAACAAAATACTAGTTATGGCAATTAAACTGCACAGGACATGCCGTACTAACAACCACTGTTATATCCCACCCTGCTGCTGCAATTAGGTTTTGTGTGTCAGTTATCAGTATTTTAATTTACTCAAGTGCTGTATTTAAGTATATTTTTAGGTACTTTGCATTTTTTGCTATATTTAAATCTAAAAATATATTGTACTTGTTAGTTATTTTACAGTTTATTTGCATTATCCAGTATGCAATCCAATACAACTGTTCTGACTTAAGGTCTCACTTGTGATGCCTACAAAGTTCAGGTTTTATCTAACTTACGTTTTATCGATGAGGTCTTGGTGTGGTACAGGAAAACATTCAGAGGTGTTTCTAATATTCTAATGTCTCTAAAGGATGTCAATGAAATGACCTACAAAGATAAAGGTGTTTATGTAATGCAGTCCAGTACGACACCATCTTAACACATTTCCTACTATTTCAACAAAAACTTTACAATCTAAATAAAGGTAGAATCTATGGCAGAGCAGTTTGTATTGTAATAAGTTGTGCGTGTGCACATAAGTAAGTGGACACTGAGTGTACATTCATTTTATAATTATAATTAAAGTTTTGAGAATCTTTGGTGTATTAACTTGACGGAAAAAGAATTGTGTTAATCCCATCACTGCTTTGATGACAACAAATATTCTCTTGTTTAAAAAAAAAGCTTAAAAGTATTTCTGCTTGTTCTTGTCTTCAGTACAATGCATTAATTATTTTGTGTTTCTCACTTTAAGTTAGACACAAATAACTCAACCAACTGGGATCCCCTCAGGCTCGAGAAGTTAGCATCTTCCAGTTTCTTCTGCTCTCATGTGGATCAGGATTGGACATAATCAGTAGATTAATCAATTATATAAATAACTGTTTAATAACAGTGAAATTTTACAAACTGTTGCAGCAAACATATGTCCCAAGGATGGTGTCATGTGTGACTAATCCCTTTTCCTCCTACTAGAACATTAACAGTTTACCCACAGCAGCTTGTTGAAAGTAAATTGTGTATAAGTGTGGGTGTAACGGCAGCTTCCTGTCCAGGGAAAAGAAAAAACACTAAAAGATGACAAAACTCAGTGTCTTCAGAAAGTCTGATCACTTCATTTGCACGTGCTGCAGGCCTATATATATATAGATATGTTATTGCATAGCATTGCAAAATAACACTGAACATTGCTTAATTTCCTTTTTACTTAGAACCTATTTTTAACATCTTTGTGAGCTTCACTGTTTCCTTTTGCTCAACTTGTCGCCTCCAGCTCACAGACATGAGAGTTGTGTTTCCTCTTAACTCTCAACGACAAACAGCTGTATTATTGTTTTCACATTGTCAAGCACATTACCACTTTAAAATGTCCAGTGATGGTTAATACGAGTTAATGATGAATGAAGTCTGCGGTTACATATTTTTTTTACGATTATCTACAGTTAATCATGGTGAGAACAGAACCATAAAGACACTATAATTGACACACAATGCATCGTAACATGTTGTGATATTTGTACAAATAATAGGGAGGTGGTGTTTAATGCAGAATAAAACATTTAATCAATAAATAATGAGTAAAATTATTAAGTATGTTTAAACATTGAACCAAGCCAGGGGTGTGGATTTAGATTTAGATTCCCTCTTGAACTGAATTCTCGTCATTTTAAATCATATTTAATTGTTTTTAAATGAACCAAATGAACCCAGGGATGTGTGTCAGACCCTTTTTTTTAAAGGCAGCACAAACTGAAGAAGAATGAGAGATTACAAGAGGAAGAAAGAGGAGGAGCCAGGGGATGGTAGAGAACAGGCTTTGGAGGTATAGACAGATAGGACTCTTCCTGAGTTGAGCTGTTTGCTGTGTGGGGCTCTTCTCTGCTGGGTCCGCTTCCCAAACTATGGACTAAACCTGCACCCGCTGCTGCTTTGAAAGATTCGAGCCACATTCCAAGGTAAGCAGACCGTTTCCTCTCGCAGGTTCTCACTGCAGCTCTCCCTTTTCAGTGTCACGTTTCCCCCTCCCCTGGCTCTGCAGGCTGAGTGTAAGGCAGCAGATCAGTACCTGTGTCTGCTCTTTGTGAATCATCAATGGAGCTCCAACAAAAAGAGACGCAGTTCTTTCAGAGAGATCGAAACCTCTGACTACTCTTTGGGGACATTTGGGTTCGTTTCCAGCAGTTCAAGAGAGACAGGTTCAGCAGAGAGGCGTTTTCACATGTTAAATATGAAGTGCTTAAGTGCTCTAAAATGCCTGGTATGCAGCCTCCTTTCAGGCCCCTGCTTGTGGGGAAGGCAGCAGAGAGAGCAGATAGTGTCCTGATAGTGTCCCTCTGCCGTGGGCTTCTCTGAACTCTGTTAAGCTGAAGGAGCTCGTACACACTTGCAAAGTCTTGCACACTTCTTTAGAACTGAGGCTGTATCTGTGCCAAGATCATGCAGTCACACAATGCTGACACTGTGCTCAGTTCCCATCAGGATCAGTGCTGTGCTTCCTCCCTGACAGGAGCAGAAATACATTCACTAGAACTCACGTTTATTGTTAATGTGTGTGTGTGTGTGTGTGTGTTTTACTGATCACCCCTGGGTGTAACTGAGAGTTCCTCCTTTTCTGTAAGGCCAAAAAGTTGTCAAAGAAACACACCGTGTGCTGTTACACCCAAGATAAGTGTTGTTCAACTCTGGAGATGACTGCTCACCATAGTGACTCTTTCTGCACACTGAACAATGTCAGTTATTTGAACACATTATCTGAAATTGGGGCAAATTAACTTTAACCATCAAACAGTCCAACCCACCTAAATGCTTTTGCCTGCAAAGTCCAGCCTATATTAAGTGTAGGCTGCATGCAAACGGTGTTACAATGCTCACCTCTGTGAAGTTGCACATGCACTGTGAATGTTTCTGGAGGGATCGCACTTCCCCTTTTTCTGCAGATCAGTTTGTTTCCACGTCATTTGAATATCAAAAGTGCAGCACTGGGCCGTGTGGGAGGGCAAGTCGCAGTAACTTCAGCTGAGCTAACAAAGCAGAGGTAACAACAGAGACACCATTCAGAAGGAGTAGGAGCTGAGTGACAGACCGTGTGAAGATCTTAGCCGGGCTTTCAACAGCAGCCGGACGCCACACTGCTCCTGCCATACGTGTTGTCAGCCCCCATTTCAAAGACCTGGAGGGTATGTATATGTAAACCAGCCCTGGTGGGGTAGATAATGACAAATAAGTGGTTATACAATGGAAAGGAACGATAGTTAGAGCACTAAAGCTCTTTCTGATTGGCTGCTTGTAGTTTTTCCATATTAACATTTAAAGGAATAGTTCAGCATTTCAGGAATGATGTTTATTCACTTTTTTGCAGAGAGCTATATGAGAAGTTTGCCATCACTCTCATGTCTGTGTGCTAAATATGAAGCTAGGGTCAGGAGCTGTTTGGTATTAGCTGTAAACAAATGTGTCGACCAGCACCTTGACAGCTTTCCCTCATCTACATGATGGAAACTCTCTGTGTTGCTCTGCTCAAACAGAACATGCAAATTGTTTCAGTCTTCATGAGATTAAATATCTTCTCTCATGGCTGCAGCTGCATGTTCACTCTGCTTGATGTGTTTTTCCCAGCATGCCACACTACTGCTTCACTCAGAAGTAAAACTTTTACAACTGGGGTTTTAGCACCAACATCACTCCATCCTACATTTCCCAAAAAATCCAAGGACTTTTCTTTTATCTATCCAGTGCCACACTGTGTGTTATATAAAGTTTTATTTAAAATTATCACTCTGAACGATTGAGTAATAATTGTAAAACATAATTGGATTTACCACTAATAATGCAATAACATTTTTTTTACCTATTTTTAAAGCTGCACTCAGCACAATTTTTTATTACTTACAGTGTATGTGGTGTGACAGGGTTCACACATAGTGACGAACCCACAGAGAACTATCTCACAGCTTAGAAGGTTTTCCCTCAATCCTGCTCAGGGTTAAAGGGATAGTTCACCTAAAAATGAAAATTCACTCATTATCTACTCTCCACTGTGTCCATGGAGGGGTGGGTGAAGTGTTTGAGTCCACAAAGCACTTGTGGAGTTTCAGGAGTAAACAGTGCTGCAGCCAAATCCAGTACAATTGAAGTATCTGGTGACCGATTCTTAATAATGGCTGCAACTCTGTTTACCCGTGAAAGTGTTTTCTGGACTCAAACACTTCACCCACCCCTCCATGGACATAGTGGTGAGTAAATCTTTTTCGGTGAACTATCCCTTCAAGCTCTATGAGACAAACTGTGATTTGTGAATATGGGCTATACACATAATATTTTATTGATTCTCCACAGCTCTATGGATCATTTTAGCCTCTCTCAGCTCATTGGTTTGATTTACGATTCTGCAAAATCCCCTTGCATCAGCCATGTTTTTCAGACTCATTACGCAGCTGGTTTCTGACTGGACCCTCCCTGTCCAGTTAACAGCTCACACAAAACGTTAAAGAGCCAAATTATATTTACTGGGAGTTGGTGGAGACCAAAACAGAGAGGCAAGGGGTGAATGTGGCTGTTGGGGATGAGGATTTCTTTCCTGTCTGAAATGCTGCCCCCATGTGGTACAAAAAAGAAGCCAATAGGTTAAACGGTGATGTTGCACTCCACCTGACTAGTGAACTGACTTTGACATTTTAAATAAGTTTATTTGACCATTAACGAAATGGCATAACATTTTTACAACTTTGTTAAACCTGCAAGAAATATCAATGTCACCTAACAGCAGCAACAGAAAACACAGTCTCAGTTAATATTGTAAAACTGGGAAGAAAAAATTGCCTGTTGACGAAACCAGACGCTGTGGAGCAACTTTTAAATATCTGGCTCCGCCCGCTCTGCACCTTCCAGTCGCCAACTTTGACTGGAATTGGCACAAGGTCTTTTTGCTTTTTGACAGCCAACTCTGCCTGTTGTGATGCTTCAAGTACTATTAACCGAAGTTTCTTCCTGTACCTTTGACCTTTGATGATCTTTAACATGCAAGGAATCATGTGATCCATTGCAATAAAAATGTTCTTCTCTCTGTAGATGAGCGACCAAGAGAGCAGCACCTCTGCCTCTCAGACAGAGGGAGAATTTGAGGGAGAAATGGAGGGGGACGAAGAACTCGAGGAAGGACCTAAAGACTCGGCCCCCAGTCTGTCCTCCACCCTCCGCGCTGTCATACGCATCAAACAGAAGTACCAGGCCATGAAGAGGAGGCGTGAGGAGATGGCCCTTGGACTGGGAGGAGCAGGGACCGCCACAGGAGCTCCCGCTCGAACCAGCCCCAAAATCTTCACCTTTGATGGAGTCGCCCCTTCGTCCGCTGTTCCCCAGAAGAAGAAGAGGAGAAGGAGGAGGCGGGTGATGTATCCTAATGGAAATAGGCAAAGAGCCCCCCCGAAGCAGGAGCGCAGCAGAGCCAAATACTGCCTCTACCTGCTGTTTGCCATCGTCTTTCTCCAGGTACGTAATCTGACATTTTAGAGAGATTTTGGATGATGTTTTACAATCCGAGTTAGAAGTACAAAAATGATAAATGTAATTGAACTGTACATTTCAGAGATGACCTAAAAAAATGAGAGGACTGCAGTTTCATTATCACATATGAAACCAATCCCTTCAACTTGACCTCATCAGAGAAGCCAGGTTGAGCTCATCATTAGTATTTTAGAAGCTGAGTTTGCCAATTGGATGATTTGTAGTTGTATGGATGGCCTCCTCTTTGCCCCCTGTCATTGTGCCTTTTGTATTTCCTGCATTATGTCAGTGAACTGTTGGCTTGTTAAAGGATTAGCCTGTGTGGCTTCTAGACAGTAATTAAGTTCATTGCATACCATCATACCATGCATACCATCTGCACAACTCCCCTGTTCTTACCACAAGCTCCATTTCAGGATTTGATGAGCAGAGTCAGAGCTGTAGGTGAGCCGTGGAGGGGCGGGTGGAGGCAGGGGGGAGGCAGGCAGGGTGTATTTTGCACACTCATAGATGTGTGAATACTAAAGGAGATAAAGACATTTTAAGGTCATGAAGGGATTTTTTTTATTTAACCACTGCTGCACTATTCAGCAACCTCTTCACTTATCTGATCACTCCATATCCACAGACTATGCAGGGGATGGGGGTGAGGAATTTAAAGCTGGCTCCTCTGTTAGTCTGCATGTTCAGTCCAGTCCCTCTGGTAGGTCGCTGCTAGCTTTTACCAAGTCTTAGGTGAAAACCAAAGGAGCCTTTTCCTTGAGGGCCAATACACTTTGTGACAATCTGCCAGAAGACACAAGACTACCAGAGTCAGTTACATGCAAACAAACATCTCTATGGAAAAGCTTTTATTAGTTGATGTGTACTGCTTTTATTATCTGTTTCTTTACTATTGGTCTTTTTTTCATTCTGATTATTTGTGAGATTTATATTGTTTGTTGTAAAGCACTTTGTTACTTTTAATGGAAAGTTCCATACAAATAAAGTTATAATTATTATTAAGGCCTGAGGTGGATCCTGCATCATTACCCTGAGGCGCAGTTCGGTTGAGTCCGGCTAATCTGAGGATGACTGTTGTTGACTCTTACTGTTGTGTGTACATTTCTGACAAATTTGCGATTGAAACACTTGTGTCGCGAACTAGGGGCTTTTTTTTGCCCCCGGAGGTCTGGGTAGTTGCCCTCTTTACCAAGCTGGTAATCCTCCTGTGTTTAGAGTCCGTAACTGCCCCAATCTTATTCTGAATATTGTCTGTTTCCAGGTGTACAACGCCATAGAGAACCTAGATGACCACGTGCTCAGATATGACCTGGACGGGCTGGAGAAGACTCTGAGGAGAGAGGTGTTTGGACAGCAGGGAGCAGTGGAGGGGCTGCTGTCCCACCTGAAGGACTACCTGTCCACCTACGTCCACAACAAGCCCCTCGTGGTGTCCGTGCATGGCTCTAGCGGAGTGGGCAAGAGCCACTTGGGACGCCTCCTGGCCGGACACTTCCGCTCAGTGGTGGGGGAGCCGCTGGTGCTGCAGTACTACGTCCTCCACCACTGCCCCCAGGAGGCCGACGCCCTGCAGTGCGCCCACAACCTCTCCAGTCTCATCTCCCAGATGGTGGAACGTGCCGAGGAGGAGGAGAAGATCCCGCTCTTCATCTTCGACGAGGCCGAACACATGCATGAGGAGATCCTGGACGAGCTGTGGCAGCTTGTGACCTCCAAGAAGTCCAATGAATACTTGAACGCCATCTATCTGTTCCTAAGCAATCTGGGTCATGCACACATCACCAAACATATGTTACACAACTCCTCAAGTAGTGCTATGGGTTTGACAGCATCCAGTCGCCATAGTAACCTTGTAAAAGAGCTGACTCCAATATTACGCAACACTCTGGAGAATCTTCACTCGCTGTGGACAGAGGTGGACATCTTACCTCTGGGCCTTTTGGAGAAAAGTCATGTGATGGAGTGTTTCCTGGATGAAATGACTCGAGAGGGGTTCTACCCAGATCATACCAACATAGAACGCCTTGCAGGGGAGATTGAATATTACCCTGCTGTCGGGGGTAACGAATATTCCCAGATGGGCTGCAAGCAAGTGGTTGCTAAGGTCAACCTGCTGTGAAGTGCTCCGCAGGAAATGTTTGGATGCTTCACATGCTTTAAATTATGAAGAAACCGTTTGAGGGAAGTGAGTGAGGTAACAGAACTTGAATGACACAACTCAGAGATTTTAAGAGCAGCGACAAACAAGAGGTTCTGCTGTGGGAAGAAGAAAGAAACCTGTGAAGACGTTTGAAGAGGCCCAGTTCAACAGCAAAACATGTTTTCTCTCTCATCTCTGGTCTTATCTTTTCATGCAGATGCTTGTGGCTTTGTTTGCCCAGTATCTTTTGAGCTTTCTGCCTCCACCCAAATACAATGAAAGTAGATAAAATGTCATCTCATGGACAAAATAATAATGTTATTTAACAATGTTGAAAGTTAGGTCTATGTCATCCAGTGCAAGCTCTGCAGATTTCTGGTGATGCCAGATGGATAACTGAAGTTTTGTCCCATCCTTCCTGTTCCCCTGAGGATGAATCCTGCTGAGTTCTTTTATCCCCTGAATGTTGTTGATGTTCCACCAGCGAGTCGAATGTATCCCTTATCTTGTGAAATAAACTGCTCAGTCAAATTAAGGTCACACTTAAATCAGAAATCAGATCTTGATTAACGAATTATTTTCAAGTTGAAAATCATCACTGATTTTCAAAATGACATTACAGCACTCAATGGAAACCAATGAACCCACTGAGGGCTGGATTGAAAACCACACCAAAAATATAAGAATCTAAGAAACTATCATTACAGGCTGATCCAACAACTCATAATGTGACTCATTAGTGTGAATGGCCTCTGTGTGCCTGAATGCACTCCTGACAATGTCTGGGCATGCTCCTGATGAGTCTATTGATGGTGCCCTTGGGGATCTCCGCCCTCATGGAGTCTGTTTCTGACAGTTTGGTCAGAAACAAGCACACCAGTAGCCTGCTGGAGGTCATTTTGTACAGCTCCTCCCGTTCCTCTAAGGAGCAGATACCTGTGCTGCTGTCCTGTCCAGCTCTCCTTGTGTAAAGGTCGGTCTCCTGGTAACTCCACCATACTCTTGAGACCGAGCTGGGAGACACAACAAACCTTCTTTTCACCCCATCATGTGTCCTCCTGGAGGAGCTGGACTACCTGTGCAGCCTGATTGGGCTGCAGGTACCACCTCATGCAACCAGAAGTGACAAGGACACAAAACTAGAGAAGAGTCAGTCAGGAAGGATGAGGAGAGAACAGCTGTCTGTGGCCACCTCATTTAAAACCATCCACTGGTTGTGAGCGGTCTTGCTTTTGCCTCCATTGCACCTGTTGTCACTTTCATCTGCACCACAGCAGGGGACATTGATTCATAATCACTTGTAAACTCATTTTTTTTCGAAGTCAAACTGGTTTACTTGGTGGGTTGGCAGCATAGGGTTGGCAGTAAATCAAGAGACAATGACTCAGCATTAAAATAAAAGATTATTGGACTTTTCAGTTTTCACCATATCAAACTTTCCCTTCCTGGAATACTTTTTATAGCCCCTCATAGACTAATATCTTATTTAAATGTAATTTCCCAGATGAACTGCCATTCACCTGCATTGTACAGGGACGGAAGGAGGGGTCTCTAGACTGATAGATGCTACTAGATGTTACTAAGAATATGTTTATTGTGAATTTGGCTAAAGTGTCCCTTTGAGACAAAGTATATTTCAGAAAAACTGTATTGGCAGCTACATGGATGTGAATGAGGAACACTTATTTCTGATCATTGCACGGTATCACACATAAAATCAGGGGGGGAGTTAAACTTGTGTTCCTTCGTTTAGAAAGGGAAGTTCCCTTATTTGTAATGCATCACTTATTAGCACTCATTATAAGTGCGAGTGTGAAGATTTGAAAAACAATCTACCACGCGTACGCCTGTGGATTCACAGTATACAGCGTAAGAACGGTAGATTCTGTCTGTGACCTGCAGATGGAAAGTGGTGCTAGTGGCTCCTCATCAGATCTGGATTAGTGATTCTTTACAAGTTTATTTATTAGAGAAAGAAGTTTTTGTGTCGATATTCTGAAAGTCCACAGCCAAAGAAATGAAGTCTAGCATTGATATACTTTTAGAATTGTCCCCTGCTAAGATCATCTTTCACTCCAAATATTTAGAATATCAAATTATTATTATTAAAATTAAAGGACACTATTAAAACATGGCTGTGAGTTTTTTCTTGATAGAACAGCAACTACAACCTGCAGAGATTCTTAAATAACATTCTGTTTAGCGAAGAGTTGAACATTTTGGGGAAATGTTGCAGTAATGGAATAATAAATGGAATCATGTTTAAGTGTCTTGCTGCTAAGAGATTTGACACCATACGAGTTACAGATAGCAGCTGGTTATCATAGCTTTGCATTAATTAATAGTCCCATAATTAAAAACCTTCCTCATAAAACTTGTTTACAGATAGTATTTTTTTGATAAAAATATTTTCTAAAATGGCTCCAACTCAATGTTCACTTACTATCTTTCCCAGAGCTTTAAACTCAGGCTCTTCCAGCAGCAGTTGGAAACGTCCATGACAACTAAGCAAACTCCCATCTGCTCTGAGAAAGAGCCTAAGATGACACAGGGTGTCTGAGCAGTAGAGAGGTCGTCCTCCAACCAGAGGGTCGGTGGTTCAATCCCAGTCGTCCCCATCTGCATGCAGAGGTGTCCTTGGGCAAGGGGCTGAACCCCGGATTGCCCTCATAGAAGAAAGTGCTGGCTATAGATGCACTGTAGATGAATGGGTGAATGGCACACTGTAAAGTAAAAAGCGCTTTGAGTGGTCATCAAGACTAGAAAAGCTCTACAGTTCAATTAAATAAATACACACCAAGATGTGGTTAAAGCTCCAGTGATTCTGTTATTCCATTCAGTTTGATATCTGGTCATAAAAAGAAAGCTTTCAGACACAGTTTTTATATATTTTTATAATTATAATTCCCTTAGTTAACATTGGAAAAAAATGAGGTACTGTGTCTATTTGACAAACAAAAATGAGACTTAGATTCATAACAACAGATTAAGAAGGGAGGAAAAAAAAACAAAAAACATTTTTGGTGCATGTTAGCTAAAACAAGTAAAAGGACACAACAGCTTCTTCCATTACCCAGTGGAGCATTATGCTGGGACAAACAGCTGCATTATTATGTTCACATCTGAGGAGTGTAGATGGTTTTCAAGAACAGAACCCTGACAGCAAGGAGTGCAGTCCCCCGGGCAACACGTGGCACCAGCTGATGCCACTGAGCTGCTGAGATACCTACGAGGTGCAGAACACTTTGAGCCTGTCGTGCTGAGACAGATAGATGAAAACAATGGTGTAGAAATGCAAACTAACTACACAAACTACCAGAAGATTCCACTGCATTGATTTCACCTAACAAAAGTCGCAAAGGATTAAAAAACGACATTTAGGAGCACCTGCACTAAACAGACTTTCAGTGTTCCCATTAAAGGAAAGCACGTTTGAAATATCCTTCATTCCACCAATGAACTTTAACCACCAGTGCTTCAATATTTCAGTCCTATGCTCATGAAATGTGTGGTATCAAAACAATTTGAGATTAAATAACTCAGCAGTGTTCAAACACAACAAAACAAGAGGAAACAGACACTCAGCACCTTTTTAACCAATCAGGAAAGCTTTCACCTCTGTGTACACGTTTTCACCCTGGCATGCTTTTTTTTGGATGAAGGAAGGGACAACAACACAGAGGGTTTGATAAGCTACACATTTACACTAAAGTCTACTTCATCCAAGGGACATAGGGGGAAATAAAAAGCCACACTTCAGTAACCATAGAATCGCTAATAAGCTTCGGCTTCACATCTCTCAGGGTTGACCATTACTGTCAGAAATGCTCATGAAATGTGAGGACAGGGGAAACATGTGAGGGAGTCCAGAGAGGAGGAGGAGGAGGGGTGTGGCAGGGGCGCTAGTGTTTGTGGGAGTGTATGAGGACAGAACAGTGTGTGGTGATGTGGTTCTGGGCTTTTCTTTGTTGATGGGTCGGAGTTCTCCACCTTATGCCTCCAGCTCGAAGCCCATGCCGACTTTGTGTCCACCGGCATTGAAGTTCTTCCCGTCGATCAGAGCGGAGAGGGTGACCTTCACGCCTGCAGGCACACGGGACAGGGAAAGGAGTTAAAACTTTTGCACACATACCGTCGGCCCACTCAGGTGTTAACTGGTTCCACCTCTACACACAACTATCTGGGTGTGGACTAACTGGGTTTGACTGACTGCTCCACTCTCCTGATTTGTAGCCTTTTTTGATGTAATGACCTGTTATTTTGAGTTTTGTGAATTTTAATAAGCCCCAGTGATTATTACACCAGTGAGTATTCAAACTGTTTTTATTACTAACTGGAATCCAATTTAATACCCGTTTCACAGTCCCACTGGTCGAAACCAGTTGCAAGAATGAATTACTTAGTCCAACGTTTTTGGACATTTATCATCACATTTATTTCAGTGCTTAATTACGGGAACTAATAACTATTTAAATAGTTTCATTAATAAAATGAACATGACCTGGACCCTTAAGAGACAGAAAACAGACTGATGCATTAACGCATGGAAAAAAAGAAAGATGAACCACTGTTATGATTTTCATTATCACAACCAGTATGACAGAGTTTAAATATGATCCTCCAGGTCCCACCGCTCTCTCAATTCTCTCCCCTCTTTTGTACCAGCCTCTCTTCTCTTCCACATTTCTCCGCTCACTGAAGGACGCCCACGTCGAGTCTGGTTTTACAGGTTGCCCCCGTTTAAGGGGACTTTCTTCCCTCCGCTCTCGCAATGTGCTGGCTCATTGTGGGAAATGTTGAGTTTCTCTATAAAATTATAAATTGTAAGATAATGTATGTTGTGATTTGGCTGTATACAAATACAATTGAATTGAATAGAAAAAGCTATATTATTAGAATTGAAGATAGTTAGAGGACGCGTATTTGACTTGCTCACAATCAGTCAGCTGCTGCAGGAAGTGAACAACATCCCCTCAGCAGCAGCTCACCTACAATCACAACCTAGTGCACAGTTTAATAATCACCAACTGCAGTTGTTAAGTAAATAAAGCTGGTTATCGGTGCTATAGGAGTAGGTCGAACAACCATCACAACATTCGGATGGTGTTTGTTGGGAGAGAAAATATTTGATTTGGTTCCATGTGTAAAATCTGTGGCACATGGGATTAAATTAGAATTGTTTGGTCGTTGTCTGAGATGAGGAGTTCTTAGTTTCTGAAAAGTAGTTCCTCTCATCAGCAAAAGGTTTTAAGAGGAAGGTCAGATGTGTAGTCATAACTACTGACTCCAAACACAATGTGTAGTTGGGTGACAACAGCTTGGTCAGAGATGGGGGAGCTTACCTGGCCGAAGGCTCTGGGTGTAGCCTACTCCGATCAGACTGGCATTGTTCACTTTGGCCTGCAGGGTGAAAAACAGAAGGACATGAAACAAACAGCTCTTTTTTTTAGATTTAGCCTCCGAAACAGTGCTGTAAATGAACAGCTGGTGGACTCACCGACAGAGAGGCGTCTTTGTCCAGCTTATATTTGGCAGCGATACCGAAGCGAGTGTTGTTACTACCGGCAGTCCAGGCCAGAGTGACCGCTGTCTCCAGCTCGTCGTTCACCTTCTGGTAGATGGAGCCGCCGAACTCGGTCCCGTCATTACTGAGAGAGAACAAACAGCAGTTCAGAGATGTTCATGACATGCTTCAAGGCTGGATTACCAACTGAGCACCTGTCCAGGAGCCCCTGATCTGCAGGGGCGAGGTTCGGGTCATTTGGGTCAACACCACTTGATTCCTTTAAATACACTGGAAATTTACAACAATGAAGTTGTTTTTTAATTGATGCAAAAAGCATAATTATAAATAAAAATAAAATGTTCTATCAATTGTATAATCAACCAATCATTTGTACTGGTTGGTTTCTGGGAGACTGGGGGCATAATGGAACTTCAAGAAAGTTAATCCAGCTAAAATGGAGATTGATTCAGTATGTTGTTCACTGGTGTTGCACCATATCCTGCAGACTCTACACAGCAGGGGGTCGTTAGTGGAAATTGCTTGGTTGAGGAGGGAAATACTGTAGCTGAGTAGGACATATTTTGAACTGCACTTCCATCACGTTTGGAGGACAAGGGACAGATTCAAAAATAAAATTCTTAAAGAACTCAACACTGCCCGACATATCGGGCAGTGCTGAATAAAAAATAAGAATTACAGTACTCACACATTGGTGTGCAGCTGGAAGTCTCCGGCCCTGTATCCCAGGGCGAAGTTGTTCTGGGCCAGTTTGGACTTGGCTGTGTCGAAGGCCATCTGGTAGCCGGCCAGCCAGCCCTCGTAGCCCAGCACAGCGGTGGCGTGGATGATGGGACCCTCGAAGTCGACGTCAGAACCCAGGTTGACGAATTCACGCTTGTATGCAGTCTTCAGCTTCCCACTCTTCTTACTAAGAAACAGATTTATAAAGTTTAAAAGGATGAACATTTCTTATCCTCTAATAATAAAGAATAAGTGGTGATGTGTATTTTTCCTCTTTACAATAAAACAAACACACACACTGTAGTTTAGATATGACTCACACAGACACCCCCTGCTGTCACAAAATACCCACACCAAATTAATCCACTTCTTTTTCCTCTTGTTAGTTTGATACAAATAACAGTAACTAGATATTCATTTATTTATTCAAGATTAAAATTTCCACAGAGAGCCAATGAGCTTGGGGCTGAGGCTACAAATGGAGTAGAACGAGTTGAGAGAGAAACAGACATATGGAATGTGGATGTGATGTGATGTGTTTACAATAAACAAATAAAGGTTCTTGTGAGCCTCATCCTTTAATGGACAATTACAAAGAATTTGGTTCAGATCAGGTTGAACAAAATGATAGCAAAGAAAATAGAAATGAGGGAACGAGGTTATTGACAGAGGAAATTGATTGTTGCCACTTTGATTTCCCAGCGACCAGGGTTGACCCTTAGTTTATTCTCACAACACATAGTTCCACTTGAACTCCCATGCTGCACTCGTTAATACAAATAAATGTATTCTTACCCCGTGTTTGGTACAAAAGACGTTTCCAAGGCAACCTTCAGTCCTTCAGTCAACTGTGGGTAAAGATTGTGTCATGTTAATTTTTGTTTACCACATACTATTGCAAAGCATAAAACAATAAAATAAAATTCCACCTTAAAAACCCAGCTCTTGAGACTCAACACGTACCTGGTCCTCTACAGTCACTTCAGTAGCCAGGGTGTTGTCTGTGTTCCACTTCTGGTTGAAGCTCAGGCCAAGCTCCTTCATCTTGTATTTGGTCTCCAGGCTTCCTGCGGCCTTCCCTGTGTCTGTGTTACTGGAGCCAGATGTGTTGAACTCCTGTCAGGACGACGAGGGGGACACAGGTTTAGTGCACACTAGTCAATCAGATCCAGCGAAGACCAACTGTCTGACTTAAAGTGTGAAAGTGTGAAGCAATGAACAGTTTGATAAATAGAAAATCCAAAAACAAAATTAGAGACGGGGGACAGAGGTGAGCATTGTGCTGAACAAAGTTATTTGTGAAATGTACAGGAATAAAATGAGGATTCTCAGAAGACAACAGTCAAAAAGAGCAGACAGAGACAACAGTGAGAGACTGAACATTAAGACATGCAAGATGCCAGAACCACAAGATGGACAGTAAAAACACACTGATGACTCTAAAAAGGTTAAAATTGTGATTTGACGTATGGGACAACTAAACGGTATTTATTTATAGAGCTCTTCTAGTCTTGACGACCACTCAATGCTCTTTACAGCACAGTCTTTCCATTCACCAATAAATTCATACTCTCTATGTGCAGCACTTTCTCGATTGTACATCGCTCACACACTGTCAGCACAGATGTTAGAAAACCCTTTGGCAAGTAGAATGGCGGAGACTGGGATCAAACTGCTGACCCCCAGGTTAGTGGACGACCCGCTGTACCTCCTGAGCTACAGCCTCCCCTAAGGCACCATCTTAAATTTCACAGTGACAGAGCCAGTGTGTTTGCTAAGAGAACAACATTTGTCGTACAAGAGCAGTTAACATGGAGCATGAATCTTCACAATTATTTTTTGTGGCTATAATTCATGATGAAGCTGAACTGAAAAATGAAACCAGGTTAATTTCTGCTGATATTAGCTTCCAGATTATGTTTGTATACATTAGCCAATTAGAAGGAACAGAAACACCTAATATTTTCTGATTCATTTGGGGCTTCATTTAGCTTTACATCTGCAAGCAATGTTTCCAATCTAATGTCCTGTATGGGGGAATAAGGTTCAGGGGAACTATGGCTGACTTTTTGACTGCATTGTATATCAATTTAATGTAATCTCATGAAATGTAAAGTTTCATATTCTGATGTGGGACAAATTAAAGGAAAATGACTGTTTGTGATGTGATGTTTCACAGTAAACCGCCTTAACATCTTCAGTGGTGCTCGTCATAAATTCTTCAAGTGTACTGAATTCTAATGGAGGGATGAACAGTGTGTTTTCACAGGACGCTCCCTCATTTGGTGTTTTGTTGATGGTCCTGGGTAACATTGTCTAACAAGTCACCACAAAATGTCCCACTTAGATGAACTCTTGTTATCCCCGAAAGGCCAACTAGAAAGCTCCTGAAGGATATCTGGGATCTCTTCTACTTAAACCTTTAAAAGACTTCGAAATCTCCAAGAGGATTAGCAAAAAATCTACTCAATAACTACTAAAGCCTCCTAACAACCCCTTGAAACGTTGATAGGAACTAAGAACATCCATAGAGCATCTTCAGCCAGGTATTTCCTCTAAATTGTCACCTTTCAGTATAGTAGGATTTGGGGGGGATTTAGAAAACAGTGCTGGACATTTTCACTGTTTTAATAGAACTATATAATTTATTGATCTACAGATTAATAAAGGCAATAATTGGCAGATGAACTGATAAGTAAAATGTTGCAAATGACTATCAATGACTTACAAATAAACTGGCACAACAACAAAGAAATGATAATCAAAGAAAAAGTTACATCTGACTGAGAGTGATGTGACAGAACATGATATACAGACAATGAATATCACAGAGACAAAAAAAATAAACTTGTGTGAACAAGCAGATGATGATGTGAGCAAACAAGACAGGACCAAACGGAGAGGATCTGTTTCCATATCACATCTTCAGTTAGAGCCGGCGGGTCTGACACAATCTTACCATCTACATTAGAGCACGAGTGGTCCGGTACAGAGAGGGCAGCAGCATGGAGAGAGAGCAGGGTTAGGAAAGGCAGGTAGAGAGAGGCTACAGACACCACACACATCTGTGAGCCGGTCGTGTTTCTCCACAACAGAGCACAGATTAAGCCAAAGCACGTTGCTGCATCAGCCAATGGACCAACCTAGAAACCTTGACACTCCAGTTTACAGCAGTTCAGTAATAGCAAGGTAGATTTGTATTGGTGTGGTGAGAGGTGAGAGTTAGAGATGAAAGCTGAGGGGAGGCAGGGGAGAGGGACTCGTCAGAAATGACAAAATAATGTCCTCACCACTCCACTTTGTGATTTGGTCTTGAGATCCAACTTCACGATTCCAAAGCCTGGAGGATTTCAAAAGATAAAGTTGTGTGTAAATAAGTACAACATAAATCAAACATAGGACGATTTATGGAAACAGTTTGATATTTAGGGGGAAAAAGTGTATTTGCTTTCACAGCGAGAGTTTGATGAGGATTGACACCACTGATTGTTGTAAGGAATATAACAAATGAAATGTCAATATGTGCTGTTGAACTGTCGTTTCTAAAATGGTGAAGTTTTGCCTCAATTCAGGTCTGGAAGGGTTAGATTTGTTGTACAGACTTAATGGTCTGATATTTTGGACAATGATTGAAGATCACTATGACGACACAGCTTCATGTCATCAGCTAATATGTGGGTTCAGTTGGTTTTAGCCATATACTGTTGTCAGCTTTCTCTAAAACTTTTATGCCAAACATCCATGTACTTCGGTCGGGCCACGTAATAATACACTGTAGACTGGGAGACCAACTAAATTTGTCAGATATCTGCTTATATATTAGTATTAAGTTAATATTAATATGCGACATATCTTTCCTAAAATTCAAAGTGACATCTTCAGATTATTAGCTTGTCTGACAAACAAGCAGCTGATTATCCCATGAAGTAGCTGCAACAAGGTTATGTCTGAGATTTAGCTTTTTTTTCACTTTAACAATTAACTGATAACCTATTAGCCAAATGGATGAATAGATACATTTTCTGATAATGAATTGTTACAGCTCTATTGCTATGCCTTTGCTGTATCTTGGTATATTGGACCCTTGTAGGCTGTGATGCAAATCAATAAGCAAAATGTATAACCTCTAGATAATTACCCATTCATTATCACAGAATTGGTTCTAGCAACATTGTTCAGTGATAGAACATTTTATTCACATCAATATGTATCTTTATTATTGTGAAGTTTCTAACAGCTGGTTTGATTGGAACATAATTCCAACCAGTTAATTTACTATTGGGCTAAAACTGTACTCACCATAGCCCTTGCTGAATATATCCTTGGCAGATTTGCCCAGGTCTGAGTATGAAGGAGGGACAGCCATTTTGCTGGAAAAGATAAAGACAACATTGTGATTATTTAGTAGCCACTGGACAATCAAACAGTAGACTGAACTATGCATTCTTCACTTTTCTACACGCAGGTTTCTGCAGTGTTCAACAAATACCACAGAGAACGCAAACTTGTATCTTGGTTAAACCATTGCGGACGGTTAGGACTGAAATTATTTATTAAGTACACTAATTTATAAACCTTTAAATCACATTTAAACAAATCCTCCCCTTTTATCTAAATGAGCTTCCAGGCTTCTGTAGCAACAGTGTTGTGGTGGTGCTGATTTCAATTCCACCAAGAGGGACTCAAAATCCCTTTTGCATTAAAGCCAACCAGTTCACATCCATTTCTGTCCAAGGTCAATAGAACATATGTGGTGAAGATGGCAAAGGAATTTATTACAAATTTATTAAGTGTATTTTGTCATTATAACCATATTAATTTATGAGTTTTAGTTAAAACATGTATGGTGTGAGGTCACAGTGACCTTGACGTTTTGACCATTAAATTATAATTGGGTCATCCTTGAGTTCAAATTAACCTTTGTAGTGATTAACCACTTGGTTTCCTGATCCACTGTGTTCATGACAGTGGGACATCAAGAGGGATGGACAACCCCAAAGGATGTAACATAATGCCTTCAGCTACAACGGTCACAGGTGCTGATTCATGAAAGTAAAACTACTGTCCGAATTTGGAAGAAGCAGATAACATATTTAACACTTTAGAACGTCCTCTGAGGCCTTTTGTTGAGGTAACTGAACACAGTGACTTTGAGGCCTGCAGATGCCCTGTACACTGCTGCTATAAGGATTTAGCAGTAACACATGTCATTATCGATAGTGATTATAGCTATTCTGATTCTGCATAAAGACAGTATTTATGATAAAAGAATAGTAAGGTCTGTCTGGTTTGTCATTTGCCTGTGATACGATGGAGCAGTGAGCTGCAGCAGAAGAGGACAAGCTGTTCCTTTAGGGGGCAGCTGGGAAGTTCACAACCAATGAGCTCTGCAGCTAATGGTGCATCTCACGAGTCAAGAGATAAATGCATCCTAAAAATAGCCCGTGCATGTGCACAGATGTGCACTTTGATATAGGAAAACATAATGTTGGAGGAGGCTGATGCTAATGCACCAGAAGAAAAGGCTCTGTTGGTCTCTTGTGGTCAAGATGTCTGTAAGGCCCAGCAGATAAACCTGGAGACAGGCCGGTGCTGCACAGACAAACCCACACTGTTGTTACAGATGCTTTTCAGCTCGAGACTAAAGAGCAAGACGGTTCCGACTGCTCGCTGCATCTCTCCCGGGGACAAAGGACACCAGATGGGCCAGTGAAAGAGGTGTGTGAGTGGGGAGGGGATGCCAGCCAGCTAGCTGCTGCTGCTGCTGCTGCTGCCTGAGCTAACTTCATGTTAAACGCTGCGGCCCCTCACATACACACACACACAGCTCGCCTCAAACCAAGCTGAGTAAGTCGCTCCATGCGTGACAAGCATAGACTCCACACTATCATGCACGGATTAAACTGTGCGTTACCAGGCTAAACGTCCTTACATAACACGGCTACCGTCGGCTAAATCTCCCAGCCTGCTCCCAAACTTCCGGTCGTGAGGCTAACCGTGAGCAGACACGTTACCGAAAGACGTTTCAAGGTGCACGAGCTTCTTCTTACCGGTGCGAAGGTGTTCACTGGGGGGGTCTACACAGCCTGGAGCGTCCCTGACGTGATACTGCTCCGCGGGTTGACAGCTAGCTTGGCTTAGCTTAGCGCGACTGCGACGGGGACACGATGAAGGAGACAAATGGCGCATGCGCGGTGGCGCTGGGAAAGGGCGATCAAAGAGTCGATGCGAAGACAAGAGAGTAGTCCACCCAAGCACCAAACGTCTGCTTGCGTGGTGGATCTGGGATTTTGCTTAATTTGGGGCCTTAAAGGGACAATAATTTGCATAAAGGGCCCGACTATATGCACAATATATATCCAACATCCCACACAGTCAGGAATGGCTGTTGACTACTGACTTGGGGTACAGTCAGATTCAGCATGTTTTTCGAATCATTTACAGCGTTAAAATTATATAATACATTTATTAATGTGGTACTTTTATGAACAGTGTTACAAATTGCCTAACAAAGAGGAAGCAGCACCAGGCAGGCAGATAAAATGATAACTAAACAATGGAACATGAGCAAAGCAAAATAAATTAATAGGATTGGTAGGAAATTAGACCATTTTAAGAGATTTCACAAAAAAGAAACGTTTTGAGAAAGGATTTAAAAGAACGACGAGCTTCGTTCAGGGCTGGGTTTCATAATGTGGGGGTTCTGAGAGCAGGGGCTTGCTCACCCTTTGTTTCGGGCTGTGCCCTGGGAATGAACAATAGGGCTCCATCTGCTGATCTCAATGGCCAAGAGGGCACATCCCTGGTCAAAGAATGGGACAGATATTTGTCTGCAAGGCCAGGGCCTGAAACGTGAGCAAAAAAAAATGAAAATTTCTAGTTGTGCTGTTCGTCTTTGCTCTGTGTTTATCGTTTTGCTTGTGTTGGGAGTATTTTGAATTTGTACGTGTTTTCCTGAGGTGCAGTGAGTTAAGCTCTCAGGTCTGCAGGCACGTGCACAGATAGACCCCTAGTGGTGCTCAAGCACTGGCCCTTTTGCCCTGGATGAGAAAAGTGCCCTTCTTCTGCTGGAGCCCAATTTTTTCTTCATACATCATTATTTAAGAATAAAAATGACTCTCTCTATCATCAATTCCCCCCAAATGTCTGTGATATCTGAAGGGTATTTATTTGAGTTCGTTTGAGAATTTCGCCCCGACATGCTCCGCGGCTCCCTCCTCCTCCTTTTCCTCCTGCAGCTGAGCGCCAAACGGCTGCAGCCTTCTGACCGCAGCATCAGACAAACAGGTAATGACGGTGGGTGTGCGAAATTAACCACATTAGCGCGCTGAAAACATTACGTGGCAACTGGTCCGACGTTTCCTAAACTCACGAAATCCGTTGTTCAGCTGTTTACTGACGAGAGAGAGAGATAGGGAGAGTGAGAGATACAGACAGACAGACAGACAGACAGACAGGCAGAAAGACAGACAGACAGACAGAGAATTTAAAGGCAGTTTTACTGTTCTACAAATAAGACAAGTTCACTATTTTTGTTTCATTTAAATTCTTAATTATTGAAATGAAAAGTAGGTCTTAAGTTGAGCTACATGACAGTTTGGTGAGAAATATTGTGGTATATTATTAGTGTAATGCTGCTTATGCTTCAACTCTGTCAGATGGCCTTGTTTTGTCTGTTATTCATTTATTTTTTCAATTTGATCATTTGAGTTAGTATGTTAACATAAACAAATATATAAGTTGAAAATATCCTACTGTGTTTTTTATTTATTTATTATTATTGTTTTTAATTTCATAAATAGTTTTGGCGATGGGTGCCCTTTTTTTTGGTTTGAGCACCTGCCCCCCAAAATGTCTGTGCACGTGCCTGCAGGTCTGTGTGTATTTTATTACTATCAATAAGGCTTTGACTCCATCTGGCAGGAAGGCAACTACAGAGGCATTGGCGGTAAATGTGCAGTTAAAACTGGGGACAAACAAACAGGCTTTTTTTCTCTGGGTTGTGGGGTGGGGCAGGGGAGGAATCTCAGTCCAACCCTCTTTAATTTATACATTGAAGGAATTTGCATTTCAATCGGATCAATACACTGCACCTATCCATCTGTAAACGAGACAGAAATAAAGGGGCTCCATATGTGCAGATGACTAAGAGGTGCGCTCACAAACCTCCTACATGAATTATGTCAGACTTGCACCCCTACAATAAACCCCAAAACCACAAAACAAGATATTTCAGAAGCAGCCAAGAAGTCAGGACAAAAAACACATTATCTATTTGAGCATCACTAAATTACAACATCCAAGAAAATAGAAATCCTCTGGCCTCAACATCACATTTGGCCTTTGCAAGGTCAAATAGATAACCCTAACATTCACGGGAAATGGACAGTCAGTTAGTGTAACCTTTGTCTTTGAATTGTGGGAGGAAACCTGCGTATACATGGGGACACGTACAACTCTGCCATAACATTAAAGCCGACTGAAAGTGAATCATGCAAATATACAGTTAGGTACAAAATTCCATTCAAATATGGAAAAGCAGATCCAGATCCTTTGTCACCTTACTCTGTTGAGACAGTGCTAACAGCTGCACCACGGGGCATCTTTAATCAAGTGAGGTTTGTCTTCACTCAGAAGCATCTGCTCTGCAGCAATGTGTAGTCTTGTTCAGCCACGAGAAGAATCATCGACCCCTGTTCACACATTTCTTCCGGATTTGACCCCAATAAAACCTTTGCTAGTGCCGTCCCTGTCACAATCATGAAAAGCAGTGGAAGGTAAAGTCCCTGCAGCAGAGTCGTTATCTAAGGGAGCTCCAGGAATCCTTATCTTTACAATGGTCAGTTGCGTTCTGCTTGGATTCATTAGCTAATTCCTCCTGGTGTCATCATTTTATTGTCACACAGGCTTATCAGGGTTAGTTCCTTCACTTGGAAATATATATATATTTATAATGGGAACATAAGGATGCCCCAGAGCTTCACAGAGGGTGATGCAGCATTTGTTTGAGAATACTTAAAAAGTCTTGTGTCCTCATGCGGTATGTGTGAGTACTTATCATCAAGACTGGTCAAGGAGCCTGTTCCACAGTTCCTGGTTGAACTTGAATTCAGTTCAGGAGAAGCCAGTGATCATCAGGCTCACCGCATCTGCACAATATCTACTAATTCATTCACTATCATATTTGCTCTGTGACGAATGCGTGGGTTAGGGGAACATGAACGACATTTCCTAAGTGCTCTGTGTTTTAAAAGAATAAAAACAATTTTTACCAACTCTGACCTGCTTGTTTTATACAGGCTTAATGACAAGCTTCTCCGTGGTGTCTTATTGTAGGCACTGGGTCACTGTTCCAAAAAAGTTCCCCTTCTGCCGAGCTTGTCAATAGGATACCCATTTAATTCACCAGGCAGAACATAAATGTCCTCTATCTTGATTTTGCCCTAAGAGGCAGATTGTAAGTTGTAAATATGGGTTATAACTTAACTAACTTTCAATAACATTATCTGACTGTGTGGCTAGCGAGCAGTTATGAAATCAGTCAGTTGAGATTATGGATTTTGGGGGCTAGTATTTTTTGTTTTGCACTCTATTGGTGTGTGTGTGTGTTCTGTCCATGTTGAGTGCTGCTCCTGTTTGGTCTGTGTTCCTGCCTTGGCTTGGTTTCTGGTTTTCAGTATCTCCCGCCAACACTGCTGCACCATTGCAATCAATCATTAAACCAGTTCAACCACCCCTTCTCTGCCAGAACGTCAATTGACCTGGTGGTAGCAACGTTTCCCCCAGATGGTTCAGAACCCGTCTGGCTTGATTTTCTGAATCTGTTTGTTACATGTAAGTTCACTTGAACCTACTGTTCTTTGTTGATCACCTGCTTTGCTTAGCCACACTCAGCCACACCACTAGCAGCCCTGGTCAGCACTATCAGTCCCTCACTTACATGCTCAGTCTGCTTTGACTTACCTTACACATCTTTTGTTTGTTTAAGAGCACATTTTCATAATTTATGTAATTCATTATTATCAGGCTCCAGCAGTAAGTCGTTAAAGACTCTACAGCTTGTCCAAAATGCCGCAGCACGTGTCCTGACAAGAACAAAGAAAAGAGAGCACATTTCTCCAGTATTAGCTTCGCTACACTGGCTTCCAGTTAAATCTAGAATAGAATTAAAAATTCTCCTCCTCACCTTCAAGGCCCTTAATAATATAGCGCCTTTTTACCTTAAAGAGCTGTTAGTACCTTATAAACCCTCTAGAGCACTCCGCTCCCAGAATTCAGGCTTACTTGTCGTCCCTAAAGTCTCTAAAAGTAGAGTAGGAGCCAGAGCTTTTAGCCATCAAGCCCCTC
Organism: Pseudopleuronectes americanus; assembly: GCA_038501795.1. Lineage (NCBI taxonomy): Eukaryota > Metazoa > Chordata > Actinopteri > Pleuronectiformes > Pleuronectidae > Pseudopleuronectes > Pseudopleuronectes americanus. The sequence continues at coordinate 2,298,288 of CM076733.1, read as the reverse complement.
ACTTGTGGAATAATCTACCAATTTCAGTTCGGGAGGCAGACACCATCTGCTCGTTTAAGAGTAGGCTCAAAACCTTTCTTTTTGATAAAGCTTATAGTTAGAGTTAATTAGTGTAGTAGAAAAATTAACTAAGCACGGTTAACAAACTATTTTGTATTTAGTTAGTAAGTGTCTGAAGCCTTTTCAAAAGACTTTTATGACTTGTATTTACATAGACCAAATGTTTAGGACTTGAGCTGTTTTATGGTCGGGACTGTTTGTGACGTGAATACAGTGAGACCATTTGTGATTTAATTACCCATCACAGGAAGGAGGGTATGTCTTCTTATCACCTTAGGAAACACATGTAAATCAACTGTTGTATTTAGATCTCCCCCACCCATGGATCCTTCCTGGATTGGTTCAGAGGGACGGCCCTCAGTCCTCCTTTATAAGATCTGTGTTTTTGACTGTTCTGCATCTTCACTCTGAGATCCTTAGTGACTCTTGGAGTGTTGATCCTTTCTGCAGAAAGCCCCTTATTAAATACACATAGATGACTTTGTTGTTTCCAGCCTCTTGTATCTCCAGATTTCTATCACATTAGTGAGGCAGAACGTAACTTGCTCTATTTAATGACACACGGAGCTTCTTTTTCCAGCTTTTCCTTCCTCTTCTCCATCCCTATCCCCCTTCCCCGGAATCCCTTTGCTTTATCACCCGCAGATCCAGGGCCTCTGTGGCCGCACCATGGATTGCTGTTTGTGGATCGCGCATCGGGGGTCACAGTGGAGGACCCAGTGTGGCGGATTCTGTGTCGTGTGGGCTGATCGTGGTGCTGGTGGCGGACCCTGTGTCGTGTTAACATTGGGTACAGGAAGTGGACCAGGGCCGCGGCGGTGGCTCGTTGTGGGTCCTGGTGGGCGGCAGTGGACGGTGACTGAGGACAGGAGTGGCCTCTGGTCTGGATGGTGGATGGTGGTCCTGCTGGTTGCTGACCATGGACTGTGATTGCAGCGGGACTAAGGGGCAGTGGGAATTATGAGAGTGTATTATGTAGCTGCTGGAGATCACAAGACAGGACCAGAAATGATTAGCTTTGCAAATTGATTGGCACACAGCAGCTTTTGCTCTATATGCAGACACTGGGTACAGGCTCTGTGGAAACAGCAAACTTCTTCTCTGCCTCACAGGATCCAACATGTGTGCCAGATTTTTCCAAAGATACGATCTGGTCCTGGACCTTCGAGCATAGAAGTAAATGGATCCGAAGTATGTTAAACCAATGCATTGGCAGGTTTCTTTAGCTCAAGGAGAAAAAGTTCTTTGGGGAAGTTCGGAAAAAGCTATTCAGTGATGCTCTCTCCAGCTGCAGTGTCTCTGCTTGGCAATGGCAGTCAGCCATTGAGTGGGCATCCTCTGCAGCCACAGTAGCTCCTTGGCAGTGGCCTCCCACAATGGGGGAGAAAGAGAGGTCCTTGACTTCACCGGTTGAATCTTACCAGGTCCTGCAGGGTGTTGCTACTGGTCATCTGCGGAGTCACCAAATAGCATGTGTAGGACTAGGTCAAGGATCACAGCTACAGACAAAGACTTGAAATGGCAAGATTTTGGTCATAGCCATCCTTGTGGATAATCCATCCGAAGCTTAAAACTTTTCTTGTGTTTTTAACTTTTTAATTCATAAGGGAGATCTTACCATTGGATGGTTATATATATCAAATGGATAAGGCCTGCATTACCAAAACCCATTTAATAGTCTTCTTAAGTTAAAGTACCTAAGTATAATCAGCAAATTGTACCTAAAATATTAAGAGTTATGCACTAATTTAACAACAGTCTTTTTGAGTAATATTCAAGACCTGCTTTTATTGGAGCTAGCTTAAAGTACGTAGATTTTGTAATGGATAACCTAGAGGGTGGGCCCCTCAAGAGAGTCACCAGGTAAATCTGAGAAGATGGGACAGGGGCTAATTAATGGGAAGTTCTGATAAATCTTTCAGACGTGAGTCTTACTTCTCCAGGCTTCAAATAAATAGTTTTTTAAAAGGGAAATTTCTCTCTGATGGAACAACGTGATATCTTAAAACATGTCAAGGAACCTCAGATACTCTGACACTGGTTTATCTTCAACAATATGCTGCATTTAAGCTCATAAATACATTTTTTTATCTATCTTAATTTAGTGACACTTAGTTGTGGATTTGTATGTTGCAGCTGAATACCCCCCATCTCACCCTTCCCTTCCAAACATCATTGGTAGCCTTCAGTTGTCATAAAAACTCAAAAGGTGTTTAGTTATTCGAGTCTGAACTACTAAAAAAAAACATGGTGGCCTCTGTAGAAAGGACTCGCTCCCGATGAAAATATAAATATAAACGGCCAATTCTAAAGTCACAAAAACCCAACATTTTCAAAAACCCACTTGTGAAAACATCACTAGGATTATTTTATATTTAATTTCTGCCAATAGATGCTTAAATCTTACACACTTGACCTTTAAGTTGTAAAACTACTCTGGTTGACTACACACGATGGACCAAATACTTGAGTCAGAAAGTATCATGAAGTAAAAAAGTACCTTTTTAATTGAATGTATACTTCCTATTATAATTACTTATTAGTGCTTGTCAGTGCAGTGGAGAGGGGACCCACAGAAACAGCGTTGCAGGAGTTTTTCAACAAGCAGAGCAGAGTTACCGGTCCTCCTTAAATTGGTGACAAACATGGCGCCCTCCATGTCGGGTTGGCGGGGTTGGGGGTGGGTCAGTGTCGCGCTGTGCTCCGCCCCGAATGAGCACTGACTCGACGCTATCAGCCCGTGTGTGTGCGCGCGTGTGTGTGTGTGCGTGTGTTTGCACTGTGGCGATAACTGTCAAAAGTACACTCAACAACAGATCAGCGCTGAGAGTCCAATGGTCGGCGCCGCCTCTCGGCTCGCCCAGTGTCCGCGTCGAGGCGCCCGCACCCGGACTGCATGAGAAGCGCGTGAAGGCTGAGCGGCTCCGTGGACACCGAGCACATCCGTGTTGACAACAAAAGTTTGGCCAACGTGTCGCAGTCATGTCGGGACAACCAGGCTTCGTGAGCCCGTTCCACAGACCCCGGTGTCTGGCGGCTGCAGCCCCGGCGAGCAACGCCAAGTTCACCCACCCTGGAAAAGCTATTATGGCAGGTAACAAAGTTTATGTGTTTGTGTGTGTTGGTGTGTTTTTCTTGCAGAAGCAGCTGTTAATCTTTGTGTGTCTATGAGAAAGGCTGAACCTGTGTCTAGAGATGTGACCACAGGCCTCAGCAGCAGCTCTGTGCCTCGGTGTCACTCTGATCTGAAAGGCATTCGAGAGGAATGTGCCCCGCAGGCAGGAGAGAGACATGTAGTTCACCATGATGTTTGAAAGGCAGGGCGTCTCCAATACAGTATATGGTCTCCAGGGCTTTAAAGGTCCAGTGGGTAGGTTTCAGGTGAAAAGGATCTATTGGCAGAAGTAGAAATTATAAGAACCCTAGTGATGTTTTCACTGGTGTGTTTCATCTAAGTTATATGAATTGTTGTTTTCTTAACCCTAGAATGGGCCCTTTTATATTGAAACACTTTATATTTATGGGAGCGGTTCCACTCTACTGAGGCCGCCATGTTTTTAACAGTCGTCCAAACTGGACAGACTAAGCATCACTTGACAGCTGAAGGCTGCCACAGGTTCTCTGTCCTGTTAGGAAGGGGATGGTGAGGTGGGGGGGGGGTTATCAGCTGGAACATGCACCTTCACCACTACTCCCACTATATTCTAGACACTGAACCACTGACCCGTGTCCGCAAGAGAGACATTGATTACAGTATTAATTTAAAAGCTTTTCTTTTCATTTAAGAAAGTTTACAATAATCTGCCACAGTCGGCACCTCTGATGAGAGTCTGGTATCTCCTGGAACTTTTAGACTTTAGCCCAGACCCCTTTTTCCAATGAAACCTCATAGAGATTAACTCTGATTGCCGGCCTGTCTCATTAGTCAATCAGTAACAGAGCTCATCATGTACTATAGGACAATCATTATTGATAATATTGCATCACCATTAAGAGATAAAACCTTATGGCTCATAGGTTTTCATCCAGGAACATAAAGAAATGTGTTAACTGTACTTTACATATATATCCCTGTGAGCAGTTTTTTTTTGTATTGACCTCCTGCCCTCACAGTGTGTATGCACAGAGGCCCAGGTCATGAATCCTGAGCCACGATGACAAAGCACATTGCTCTGTCAGCTCCTACACTCATTCACCTGGGTTGCAACACGCCTGTGAAAACCTCAGCTATGGAGCGATTGCAAAGAGAAAAATTCAAGATGATTTCCCATCTAGTGTAATCATATGTGTGGTAAGCGTGAAATGCAAACCACAATCTTGTGAATACATGACTGCAGCTCTCTGTAGTTGCAGTGCGAGCTACTAGGATGACAAGGCAGTTATGAGCAAGTCACAAGAGAGTAGCTGGATCACATGCCAAAGCTTAATGGCACCACTAATCCCAAAAGAATCATAGATATTATAGTGGGAGTCATTTTTATTTACAGTACAGGTTTCCTTTGTTTAATAAATACCCTGCCTCTGTTTTAGGCAAGGTCACAAAAAAGTGTCCCAAAATGTCAAAGTGCTCCTTTTAAAAGGGCAGTATCATGAGAAAAACTGCGTAAAATGAAGGTTGGGGGGAAATTACAGGCTTTATTTAGTCCATAGCAATTTCAAGCATAATTCCACCCAATTTCACTTCACTTCTTTTTCATTTCAGGGCGTAAATGAAAGGTTACTTCATGGCAGGAGTGTGTTCTGCAGTGATCGTTTGATAGTTAAATACATGTTTGATAAAGCTGTGTCAAACACAGGTCTTTCTCACTGTAAACAATTGACGTTGAGTTATGGGGTGACAGGATAATTGTCATCTTTCAGACCTGGAAAATTCATGCAAAGGCCACTTCATGTCGGAAAGCAGCTTAAGTTAAATAAGGCCATATTTGAATCGTTATCAATACTCTCACAGACAAAATACTGCTCAATCTCCTCAGTAGTGTCCATCTTGACTTCTCTCTCTCTCTTGAGAGCTCAACAAAGTGGGACGAACGACTTCCCATCCCAGGAAATGCAAGAAACGTGAGCAGCACGTTAATACGCCATTAGACTCGTCACGGCAGGAAAGTGCATGGACATTTGACTGCGCATACAACCATTTGTAATGGAGCTTTCCCTGAAGAGGTTCAACCTTGACCTTCCTTTGTGTTTGATTTAAAAAAAGACATATAGTAGTAGATACACTGACAGTCAATCAGTCTTTCCACATTCCCTCTCAGTATACCTGTTTAAGTGTACCTACATGTCAGACTTGTTAAACTGGTTCTATATCTTTTTCCAGAACACGTGGCTGTAATGCAGGTACTGAATGGAGGAGCGTTTGCAGATAATGATTGTGTGGACTGTGTTTTTGATTCATGTTTAATTCGTAACCACAGCTGTAAACCCGGTCTCTAACCGATCTGTAGCTGGAGTGTGTCATAACCAGCACTGTTAGAACCTCGGTCGAGGGGCCCAGCCTGTAACCTTGTGCTTGCACGTGCACGACCAGCCTGACCTCCATGTCCGAATGCGGGCTGCAACCAGGGGTGTGTTGGACTTCTCTGCATGACATTGTTTAGTGGACAGAGTGCATGTGAAAGACATCGACAGAGAGCCCTTTATAAAGTGCGTGAGAATGAATTCAAGCTTGCATACATGTTAGAAACTTAACCATCTAAAGTCTTTTACCACTTCTGCATAAATGTACGTTCCTTTTTAAAACATGAACTTGTTAGTCAGGGCCTGGATATGCATTAATAGCCAGGTTCACTGAACACAGACATCTTTTAGATGCATACTATTAGGACTACTCCCCATTCCCTCTGCAAACCAACCACTTGTCACACATCCGAGGGATCAGACCATCATCCGACTGCTGCCTTGTGTTGTTATAGGGTGATGTGGCGAACACTATGTTCTCTGGAGCCTTACACACCCCCTTGAGGCGAGTCAGGGCCAAGGGGAGTTTCTGTGGGCAGACTCATGCTTCGATCAGCCGAGCCAATCAGCTGCAGGGCTGAGAGTTCGCTGTTGAACGGCAGATGTGTGACAGCCAGGGTTTTAAGGTGGAGCTGGTGTATTTGCACTGTAGCTGAAACACTGTGGAGCATGATGCATCAGTCATATTGTATTTATACATCCTCTGGTGGCTACTAATGTGCACCTCGCTGACAGCTCATAAAGTCAAAAATAAACTCTACTCAACTTTACAGGTTTATGTATAAAGTTATTTAATAATTTTTTTAAAGATTTATTTCTTGCAACAGAAATGTTGTGTTGCCTCTTTTTATTATCAGATGTAAAACCTTAAAAAAACATTTAAGACAGTCAATTAGAAAGTCCTTCTTTAACTTGGAAGAAAAGTATATAATTGTATAATGGGAACACAGCATTTTAAACTGAATAAAGAATAGTCCTCGTGGTTCAGTGTGTTGATGCAGTTTTCACATGAATGCTTGTGTGGGTTTGACAGTGTTTCTTAAGGCTTTTGTAAAAACTGATATGTGCTAAAAGTTTTTTTCTGTTTTTAACCGTTCTGTGCTGAATGTTTTTTTCTTTTTCTCTTCTGTTATTTCAGGTGGGATTGCAGGAGGCATTGAGATCTGCATCACCTTTCCAACAGAGTACGTGAAAACACAGCTGCAGCTCGATGAAAAGGCAAATCCTCCCAAATATAAAGGCATCGGTGAGTTTGTTATTTATTTTCCGAAAGGTATTACCGGTAGTGCAAAAGAGAGTAGATTTTATCACTATTATTGCATGTGATGGTAATATTAGTGATTTTATAATAGAGAAACATAGAACAGTATGGGATAACACAGCGCACTAGCAGAATGTCCTTATATCTTGTTAATCTGGAGTTTTCATTCACGCTGTTTTTTGAGGCGTCATGTGATGGAAGACTTCTTAGAAGATGTAGTGACTGTGTGGAGTCTCTGCTGGAGGCCTCATGACCTCATGGACTTTACATGGCTTGCTGTTTCCACATGCTTCCAGCCTTAATGCTATGCTAAGCTCACCGCTAACAAACAGATCCCAGACATGTATCAGTCTTCTCATCTACTCATCACAATCACTCATCTAAGTGATGTCTGCTCACATGCTTAATGGGTATGATGTATGATGGGACTCTCCAATAGAATACACATGTTTTTTTATGTGTTACTTTTTAATTCATTCAATCTTGAGCTATGGAATACAACTGTTATTTTCGTAAGAATTAATACTTTACAACATCGCCCCTTAACCATTCTATCATTATGTACACGAGATACACAGAACAATTTTTACATGATGAAGTAAGCTTATACATTGTGTTACTGCAGATTTGAGAGCAAACTTGAACAAACGTGTATTGTGTGGTAAGCTGGTGTTTATCTGTTCCATGAGAGCTTGTGAACTTTGGCACAGAGCATGTTTTTCTGTGGAGACTCAGTATGAGGGTCTGTCGTTTCAGACTCCAATAGACACATGTGGAACTCAGAATTTCCCCTATCCTACCTTTTGACAAATGACTGTTATAGTAGGATTATTGGAACAACGCAGCTACTGATTATATTCACTGTGTGGCCTTTTCTTGGCAGTAGCGCGGGAGTGTTTTGATATCAATACAGGAAATCTGTGTTTTTGTCTTTTGTAGCTTGTCCAATTTCTCTTTTTTTCCTCATACCTGTTTCCTCTTTTGTTTATGTCCCGTCTCCCCTGTCCTCTCTTTCTCCGACAGGGGACTGTGTGAAGCAGACAGTGGACGGTCATGGGGTGAGGGGTCTGTACAGAGGTCTAAGCTCTCTGGTGTATGGCTCTATACCTAAAGCAGCTGTAAGGTACTGCAACCACACAACCTTACAAACATGTGCAGGCACAAACAAACACCTCATAGGAGATCAGCCGTGCATTATATAAATACATGTACTTCGATTATACCTCATTATGACATCAGGTGTGGATGCTAGATATGTAAAGCATAATTTCTCTATTTGTACTTTTTCACACTTTGGAACAAAGTTTCTTAACCGATTAAATGTTTTTACTGTTTTTCATTTTACTCGAGCTTCTCAAATGAGAAGAACCGCTGCTTTTCTGTATTGTATCACCACATGTTTGCATTTGAATTGTCACAGCTTTGACATTTTTTTGTCCAATTTTCTACGCAAAGATTTATTTAAAGAAAAAGACAGATTATTTAATGATAAAAAAGATGGTAGTTGATACATTCAAGTAATGAGTACCAGTCCAGCAAATTTTCACAACATGGTTACACAACTATAACACTCACTAATGTCTTATATCGGATCTAAAATTAAATGATTAAATGCTTTATTAAAACTACTACAAATTATAGATCCTTTATTAAGAATATGTTTCTAGAAGCTGGTTCATGTTATTTTATACTTTTGGTTATTAATCATGTTTTCTGGTTCTTATTTTCTACAGATTTGGGGTGTTTGAGTTCCTTAGTAATAAGATGCGTGATGAGAGCGGTAAACTAGACAGTAAGCGAGGATTCCTCTGTGGCCTTGGAGCTGGAGTTGCAGAAGCCGTGTTGGTCGTCTGTCCAATGGAGACAGTTAAGGTAAACAAAAATAAAAAAATTACTCAACCATTTGTTGTCCATGAAAACAAAATATATCTAATGTGGATTTTAACATTTCTAATACCATGTATATACATCTGCCAAGTTACAGGTTTGAAGAGCCATTTGTTGTTTTCTGCTCTGAATTTTTTCCCTTCAGAATGGTTTGATAATTTTTGTGGTGTCATTTTAGGTCAAATTCATCCATGACCAGACATCAGCAAACCCAAAGTACAAGGGATTTTTCCATGGGGTGAGGGAGATTATTCGAACTGAAGGTGAGGAAGGCTTTTTTATTTTTATCAGTTACATTATACTGCCACCTACTGTTCTATCTCCACTTCATCTTGGTTTTACAGGAATAAGGGAAATTCTTATCAAGTCATTTTAGTCATCACCTCCATTATTAAAAGAATAATGTACACTACTTTTCGTTGGCCTCATTACATCTGAATAATCCTTTAATTTAAGACCTCGTAACTGATTCAAAAAATAGTTACGCGTTTGATAGAGCACTGATGATACTGTTGTATGTACAGGACTGAGGGGGACTTATCAGGGCCTAACAGCCACTGTACTGAAGCAAGGCTCCAACCAGGCCATCCGCTTCTATGTCATGACTTCACTGAGGAACTGGTACAAAGGTGCGTTAGTGAATCAATTGTTCCTTATCTTTATAATCAACACATTTAACCAAATAATGTAATCAAAGAATAATCTTTTACCTTTCGTGAACTCCAAAGGGGATGACCCCAACAAAGCCATTAACCCTTTGATAACTGGATCGTTTGGAGCTTTTGCTGGTGCCGCCAGCGTGTTTGGAAACACTCCTCTGGATGTCATCAAAACCAGAATGCAGGTTGGTGGAAGAACATGTTCACTCCATATAATCTCATAGTTCTACCCTGGGCGTAGCGACTAACGTATATATGTGCATCTGTCAACAGGGTCTTGAAGCTCACAAGTACAAAAGCACAATGGACTGTGCCGTCAAGATCATGAAGCATGAGGGACCAAAGGCGTAAGTTAATATGGATATGAATATGATTTATGGAGAAATACATTCTGCATGTTGAATTTTGGTTCTGTAGTTCGCAGTGATTTTTTCCGATGCCTCAGGTAGCAGATAATAATTAATTTGGTTATTTGGATTGACCTCAAACTATAAACTTGAAAAGAAGCCTCTTGGATGAGAGGTGAAACGTCTTCAAGAAACTCAATCTAGTCCACTTGACCTGTTTCTAGCACTTGGATGCTATAAAGTAATCACACTCTTCACACACTGACAATCGAGCAGTAAATTGAAATCTGTGTATGGCAGGTAACTAGAGAACCAGAACGTAACTGCATTTATTCTGAAAAATATAAATCAAAGGAATAATTCAGACATTTTGGGAAATAGACCGATTAGATCTCGTGCTGAGAGTTGGATGAGAAGCTCAGACAGAAACCCCAGCTCAAACTCCAGGAAGTATATGTATTTTAAAAACTTTTAGTCACTTGTTAATGACTGAGCATAAAAGATGCTAATGACGGATATAGAGTGTAATTCTTTCCACATAGAGCTAAATCAATAAGTTGGCTCGGCCAAAATATCAACCAATAATGGCTCATCAAAGATATTTTAGAATTGTAAGAAAAAAACCTGCTGCTCAGAACCTAGCTTATAGAAAAATATTATTGACTATTTTTTACTTATATATACCTAGCAGTAAGTATATGGGTTAAGCTCATCAATATCAGAATCTGACCGTAGCAAGAAACACAACAATGGGGTTCTTGAATTTCTAGCTAGTTGCTTTTACAGGAACAAAAGATGATGTTGAAAGAACATTAAAAAAAAATGGTTCATCAAACTTTATATTGAGACTTATGTATCAAGTTCGGTATCAATTTAGTGCTTCTCCACCCTGACAAGAAGTCAGCTTTTGGTTACCACTTTTTTAGAGTACCTCATGGTATTGTCTTGGGCCCACTTCTCCCTTCACTTTGCCATATAATGAATTTACCTTTTCTTTTACTTGTAATACATGGGTTTTGTTGTCATGACTCATTATGTCTGCTATGAGGTTTGGCTACTATTTGGGAGGTTTTCAAATGATAAGAATGTTTTCATTATTAGTATTAATAGCAGTAGTGGTTTGCCTAGAATGGTAGCCGGCTTTCTGGGATAATTCACTTGTATATAAACTTTGGTATGTTGCTAACCCATTGGATGTAATTACATTTAGTCAACATTTAGTGAGTATTCACTCTCGCTGTGTGTATTCCATTCAGGTTCTACAAAGGCACTGTCCCTCGGCTTGGTCGGGTGTGTATGGATGTGGCCATAGTCTTCATAATCTATGAGGAAGTCGTAAAGGTCCTGAACAAAGTTTGGAAGACGGACTGAAACGTACGTCCTGCTACACAAGACGAAGTGTTATGACAGGCCATCCTTATTATAAACCAGGCCGGGTCCCAAAACAATCTCCAATAACACTGCATCTAGGTTCTAATGTCTACCTCCGAGTGATTTTCAGAAAGAAAGGGATTGATGTATTCTTGATTTTATTTATAACACAGTTAAGTGGAAGTATTATCTGCATAAAATAAGCTTCAGATTGCAGAACCACCACTCACACTTCCTCATTTATTTTAAATTCCAGAAGGGTAAAGTTCCTTACGAGCTCAGGGAAAGGAAAGAGGCATGTGTTTAAATCTGCTTGAATAGAGAAAAAGGTTAATGGGAACAAAAAAAAACGACCTGACATAATGTGAGTCAGACACTATAGACAAGGAAATTTTGCTTGAAATTAGAGATTCATATGCAAGTATTTAGATTCTTCCTATTTTCAAAAGGCTGTTCAAATCCACAGTTAATTCAAACACTGATCTGAATAATTCATCTCCAGATATCACTGCTGCAGAGGCTAAGGTACTCTATGAACTAAATGCCTTAAGTCACAGTTTTTAACATTGTCGGATCCAGTAAGTTGCCGTTTCAATATAGCATATGTAGTTAACATTTAGAAATGCACGTTTCCACCAAACAGCCGTTGAGGAGGTATAAAGATGTGGTTCACTTTGAAGTTGCAGAAATGTTTTAATCAATTAACTTACTAGATTGATACTATAACAAGTGCCTATGTATTGTATGATTCATTTTGAGATCTTTTGAGATTAAGAATGATTAAATGTTGTATGTACTTAGTCACTAGAGATTTTTATGAATGTACTCAAGTGCAAACACTGCACTAGGGCCAAATGTTTCATTCCAGGCAGCATCTGAGTCACAGTATGTCTGAGATGTTAATGTTTTCTGCTGATATGAATTCCTGCTTCTAAATTCAAATAGCCTTTTAATACATGATTTTATAGATGCCTGTTTGAGAAATTCTATTAATAGTGCCTTCCAAGGTTTTTTAGACTTTCTTTTTTCTTTTTAAGATGAATTGCCTTTACCTTTTACCTTAACTGACAACCCAATGTGCCAACTGCTGCTCAGAAACTTAATGCCATGTTAGACAGGAGCTTGTGAGTCCGGCATGTTTACATGCAGTGCAATTAATTTAATTTTCTCATCATACAATCTTTATTTAGGATACACAATGTTTACTTTGGGCTACTTTTTCAGCTTCATGTTAAACCAGCCTTGCAGACATGGAGCCTCTTGTATGTCACAGATGTTTAAACATCTTTGGAGTTTACATTATTTCCTGTAGTTAAACCCGGTCTTGTGCCTTCGGTCTAATCAATTCTGATATGTATGCTCACAAATAAACATTGTATCTGACTGTTGAATTTGTTGTGTTAATTTCAACAACAATACAGAAGTAAACATTTTGTGGTAATTGTTCTTTATTTAATTATTTTCCCCTTCATGCTGGTTTATACTTAACTATATTTCCAATGGCTGTTTTCGTTTTTACTAAACTACCCTTTTTCTACTAATAGAATAACTTGTTACTTGTTTTGAGTTTCTGCAGACAAGAATGGAAGAGAGACTATGATGCTGTGTCGACTATCAAACTTTTTATATACAATTAAACCATATTAATATTACTTTGTGTTAATGCTTATCTTAATGAAGTGACTCACTTACATCTCAGTGTAAAAGTGACTTTGAAGAGAAACTATTAATTGATCATATAAAGATGGATCTACCAAAGTTTATTCAGTTGTAAATTATATTGCTAGATTATTTATTAATAAATATTTAAAGGTTCATTGTATTTGGGTGAATGTCTGCCTAATACCAATTTCATTTAATACATTTACAATACTTATACGGATGAAAGATAGGAAACCGTTTGTAAAAGAGGTGTATCAGGGATATAATAACGTCCTCATTAACAATGTGAAGAATTTGCTGAGTGGCTGTAGACCAATTGCAGACAAAGAGAAGAGATACAACGGTGTAACTATCAAATGTTAAAATGCAAAGAATGTATTCAAATAGAGCAAAAAGGTTCTGACTATAGATGACTATTGACATACTAATAACAATGTCTATCAATTATGTAACATAAGAGGAAAAAATGACTTAGGTAAATAAAATAAAATAAAGGTTAATTCAGAAAATGCAAGACAATATACAGATCATATAACAAATATTTTAGCTGTGTGAAACTGAAACTTGATTTGACTTGTATAAGTTTGATAGATATTGTCTCATTCATATTTATTTATTGTTCGGCGTGATAGTGTTTTTGTTCTTCGCCTTTTTTGGATCGTGACCTTGCTCTGCGCGGCTTGGACTCCTCGCTTGCCGTAGTTGTCAGTGCAGACTCCTCCTGGGGACGAATGAGAGGAGATGTGTGTGTTTGTGCTGCGGCTCTGAGGCTCCGTTGAACCATGTCTCTCGATGGAGGAGGAGGAGGAGGAGGAAGAAGAGGCTTTTACTTCAACACCGTCCTGTCCTTGGCTCGGTCGCTTGCGGCTCACCGGCAGGCACCGATAGACAAGGTAACGGTGCGGGTACAAGGAGACACAGCTAGCTACAGTGGCGGAGAGCTAATACCTGTCAGAGAGTCGCTGACACCGGGGCCCGGCTTTAACCGAGCTTTTCTACCGGTGTGCTCCGTGTTAGGGATCTGAACACACCGTCAACACGTCGCTCATCTTGTCTCTGTGGGAATTACGTTGCCTTTCTCAATGTTTTAACAGCGAGCTAGAGCCAGCGGCATCTGACTTCAGAGCTGGCTAATGTCTGCTAGTGTTAGCTGTTGTGAACCTGCACCTAATCTTCTAGTAGGTGAAAGAGCTGATATATTAAAGGAAGGAGAGCTGCCACATTCTGTCCCATCTACCCACTAATTCCACAAACCTCTGTCTGCCTGTCCTTCGGTCTGTCTGTCTGTGGATCGCTTCATTTGCGAACCGTTCACCCAATAGACTCCCCAATGAATTACAGAGGTTTTATTTTGAAAAGTTGTGTCTGGAGATCAGACCTCTGAAATAGCCTGCATGTTATCTCTGGGGGGAAAAAAGCATTTGTAAAAAATTAAACTTGTATACCCCTCAAGTCAACAATAATATAAACTATTCATCTCTACCATAAACCAGGTAGGATGAACACAGAGTTGTCTGACTTCACTCGGCACCATAGATGTTTATAAAAAGCTCTGCACACAACTTCCAGCACACAAACAATGAGAAGTGACAGGATATTGTTGAATTGCTTGAGGTGGACTCACTAATGACAATAAATAATTAGAAAGTTCCTCTGTGGGGCATTGACACAGGACAAGGGAACAGCCCATTCCAAACAGGCAGGTTTAGAACAGACACTGCAGTGCTATTTTTAAATGAATGTATTTTCATTGACTGCTTATTTCCTTTTGGACTGCAGTCATTTATACAGGATGGCACAGGAAACAGTGGCTAATGGAAAACTTTGTTGTTATCTGTTCATTTCCACAGTCGTATGAGCTGGGGGAGTTATATAGAATTGACTTAGCGTTGCTGAAACTTCATCCGTCAGAATAATGCTGTGGCTTGTTACGCTACCCACTCAGGTGGTTAGGATTTGTGGTCAGGGATTATGGGAGGCCACAGGGCAGGTTCTGAAAAGCCTCAGAAGAGTAGGCAGAAGTTGAACTGATTGGAAGACACACACAATGAGACTGAACCTGTTAAATAGGAAGTATTATGAAAGAGCTATGTTTGCAATAATACAGTGAGGAGGAAGCCCATTGTGTAATGTCTGAATGGATTATTTCCATGTTTGTTCATACTGTAACATTAGTGTTTCTTCTCTGTTATTAAGGTCTTTTGAAATGTGTTTGGTTTGAAGAGCAGTATGAACACACTAGCTACAAACAGCAACCTTCACGACTCAATTTTCATCATTACTTACACTGCTGGTTATTTCTCTGATTAATTATTTGGTTATTTTTTTTTAAATTATTAATTGTCAGCAAAAACATGTAATTATAGTCCATCATGGTCAAGTTAACTCAACACCACTCTAAAAAAGGAACATCATAACCTTCATAGAGTAAAGAGTTATTGCAGGACTATTGTTTTGGACTGTTAGTTGAAGCTGGGTGTACTGAACAAACTCTTTGTCGTTGTGAATGTCTGAGTGGGGAAACCACAAACCTTCATACAGTGGATGTAGGAACAGCCTTTGGTTCTTAAGTAAACATTGTTAATATTTACTTTTGTTTGAAAACAGTTCGGTTTTTTTATGGATGTATTTTGAAGGGTTAATTTAAAAGGCACTACATGGCATACATCTATTTTGTAATTTCATTTTTCTTTTTAAACTTTTTTGGATTTGACACCCATATCAGATTTGACACTGTCTTTGAAATCCTGTTGTTAATATATTTCCGTGTTAAATTTGACCAGAACACTTTATGAAATCCCCTTCATGAAGGTTTAACAGATTGTCTACATTTAGCGAGAGAAGATACACGTTGGAACTTTGGCGTCATTCTGTTTTTAAATGTTTTTTTTAATCCCTGATTGAGCTCAGCACATCCGGCCCTTAACCATTTGGCTTATTGATGCAATGCAGAATCAGGTTTTTGGCTCAATTCCTGAGGGCCATTTTATAATTGCTAATGGAAGTAGACATGAACGATGAGTCTCCTAAATACTATGGGTAATTAAATTATTTAAAAGGAATCTATCATATTATCCAAGTAGCTTACTAATGTTTACTATGTTGCCTCCGCCACATCTTAGCAGTAAAACGTGTGTTGTCCTCCCACAGGTCCAGAAGTTACAATGTATGTGCCCTGTGGACTTCAGGGGCGTATTCCAGCTGGACGAGAGGAGAAGAGATGCTGTTATTGCACTGGGCATTTTTCTTGTAGAGTCAGACCTGCAGGTAAAAATGTCAGCTCCTCGCTGCTTCACTTCATGGTGCTTCTGTGCAGACAGTGAATTCACAGTATGTTGATGTTATTCTGTTGCAGCATAAAGATGCTATCGTCCCCTACCTTCTGGGGTTGCTCAAAGGGCTACCTAAAGTTCAGTGGATTGAAGAAAGTTCTGAACGCAAAGGTAGAGGTAAAGTTACCCATGTGATTTTATTTTTATGTTTCTATTGATATTCAAGTGCCCATATTTAGTTTTCTAACGGTTCATAATTTAAATTTGGGGCTCAAATAGAAAAGATTTACATGTTGCGATATTCCAAAAAAACATTTTCCTTTCATACCCACACTGCTGCTGCACCTATTTTGACTTGGCCATACTCCCAAAAAGCCCAATGTGCTCTGATTGGGCAGCTGGCTCATTCTTATGTGATTGGTCAACAGCTTGAAGTATCTATGTGTGGAAAATGTCCAGCCCTTTACCCAAATGCTTCCCGATCAGCTGTAAACACTGCTGTAGCCACGGTAACAATGGCATCAATACTGCTGTATCAGTTTGAGCCAGACTAGCCATCCGGCAGGTTAGGTTACTTGGTGGCACTGGTAAGGAAGAAAAAGCCAGGAATGCAAACGAGGCGCCTGAGGCTCTTCAGGAGCAGAGTTGTCTGTGATGGATGAGGTAAAGATTTTAGTCTTGTGACTAAGCAGAACCTTTACAGGCACAAAAAGCTATAACACAAAAATGTAAAGGAAGAAACCCTAAGGGCACATTAAATATATCATATAACATTGCATCGTATAATTTTCAGCTGTGCTGTGTGAGTATTAATGTAATTATGTCTAAGGTCCATTTATGGTTGTTTTTAATAATATTAGATAAACTTGCTCTTTTACAGAAACCCTGCCCGTTGCAGAGAACTTCAGCTTTGGTCTTGTGACACTTCTCTCAGATGTCGCTCAGCGGGATGAGAGCTTACGGGGGCAGGTGTGTGTTGGTCCTAAAGTGTGATCAATAGAAATATCCGTCTTGTTTGAGATGAGCCGAGCCGGCACAGCACGAGGGATCACTGTACCTCTTGGCATGCTACTAAAATGTCCCTCCGACTTGATCTGTGCATGCTATGACTTGTTGAGATCAGTAACCTCAGAACTCTTTCCTTTGTTATTGCAGTGTGATGGTTTTTACTTTTCGTTCGACTTATCGGACTGTAAATCTTTACCCTGTTGACCGAATAAATGCTGTGATGCGCGATTAGTCTTAGATAAACAAGATACAATCACAGAACCGTGCCAGTGTTTTTTAATGGTAGATATCAATTGAGACAAACAGTCGTTCATAACTGGGACATGAGGATTAATCACTCAACAGCATTGTATTTTGCTGACACATCACTCAAATATTTATTCTTATGTTTTCTCTCCAAGGTTATATGTGACTGTGGGACATTTAACTCTCATTTAATATTATAAATTTCCTGATTGTAGGATCTGAAAGTTTGAGTTGGAAAGGGTCACTACATAAAACAAGGAAAACCCTTTATACTGAGGTGCACTTATTTACATGTATATTAGGAACATATTTCCCCTTTATTTATTAACGCTCTACTCTGCATTATAATCCTCTACAACCATGAGGCCAATAACTCACACTTTTCCCTTCTTTATGGATAGTAAGTTAAGAAGTTGTAGATGATTAAAGTGCTTTGTCTAGTATAGGCTTAATAATATACTAGAATCACATGAAGAGTCATTCTAAGTCTAACTGAGAATATGCTCCTCATTCTAAAGTTAGGTCTTGTTTGTAATTAATTCACCAGTGGCTTTGCACTTAATAACCCAAGCAGCTTACCTCCTCTTCAAACTTAATAAATCCTCTCTAGTAAAAAACCTCTGCAAGTAAAAAAGTTAAAAGGTGAGGCCTACTGAGATGCACAGGTTCGTAATCAGTAATGAGCAGTAATTAGGTGTTTATTGAGGTAAATATGGTCATGCAGAATACAACATTGAAAATGACATAAGAGTTATCGATTTGCTCCTAGTATGATGATAAACAACTAGTTAATGTTGATTAAGTGTATATTAATACAAAGTATTACCAAAGCAATCAAAAAATAAGAGCTTAAGTCAGGATTGTCAGAGTTCCTGGAAATACTTTTCCACTGAGGAACAATAAATCTAAAAGAGCCAAATATATAACATCTTGCTGATATGTATGTGATGATTTAACGTCTTTGTCAGATCCTGGAGACTGTCATGGACATCATGCAGTTGCTGCTTGACGTCTGCAAGTATCCAGAGGCTCACGATAAAGGTATCAACATAACAAACTCTCATGCTTCAATATGTATATTACTCATCTGTTCTATGTATTGACGTTTTGTTACTCCTTTTCCTCTCAGAATACCTGTGCAGGTACACAGTGCCCACCCTGCTCGGCTTAGCCCGAGCATTTGGCCGATACAGCAACACTGACGAACCTTTACTGTCCAAGCTGTTCCCTCGACCAGTTGGTCCTGTTCTGCCTACGGGCGACGACACTGACGCTGCTCACCGTAGGTCCTTCAACGACTTCCGTTCCATCCTGCCAAGCTCTTTGCTCACGGCCTGCCAGTCAGATACTCTGAAACGTAAAAGCGCATCGAATGCACAACAGGTATTAATAGTAAAGACTTATAAGAGGCAAGATGATGAACTTTATGACCTGTGTCCAGCAATTTGTTTAACATTTTTCTCCACTTCTTTTTCAGGCCAGTCCAGAGAGAGCCGGCCTGAGCCCCAGCTCACCTGCGGATCCCTCTGTGCAGTACTTTGAAGGTAAGTACCTCAGCAGAAGCAGCTGAACCTGCAAACGCTCTCAGAAAACATTAATAACTGGCTTCAAATAATTCTTTCCTTCCCTCCTCAGGCTCGTACCTCCCCGATGGCAGTGCAGTGGACCCTGATTACTACTTCTCCACCATCAGCTCCAGCTTCTCTGTTTCGCCTCTTTTCACTGGAAGCAGCTCTGGAGAATTTCAGGTCCCTCTGGATATGCTCAGACAGCTCCTTCATATGGTCAGAACTTACTGCAGTGGCAGAGTGAATATATTAATAAGGAAAATTAGACCACACACAATGCATATGCGGTGAAAATTCGTTTAACTGCTTCTCTTCAATAGGTTGAACAAATTGTCTCGGAGTCGTTTTTAAAAGCACTGGATGATACCTTGGCAGAAGTTAAAGAGGTATTACATTTAATTCACAGCAGATGTTTGTTCGTTGTTTTTTATACTACATTGATACATTTCTGTTACTTCATTGGCAGTTGAATCCTGGTATTCATCTCTACTACAAAACCTTCAGTGATCCTCTTTATGTAGCCACCTTTAAAATGCTGAGAGACACCCTGTACAATTTGAAAGGTAAAGAATCAACTTATTTTTCAAAACGACACTTTATTTCCAAAATCTGATGATAGAAATGATGATACATTTTCTGTGTTCACCAGATCTGCAGACAGACTATGTGAAGGAGGTCCATGATTTTGTGCTGGAGCAGTTCAGCAGCAGCCAGTCAGAGCTGCAGAGGATCCTGCATGATGTTGAGTACCTCCAAAGTGAATTGAGTCCACTCAAACTGCGCTGTCAGGCCAACGCTGCCTGTGTGGACCTCATGGTGTGGGCTGTTACTGAGGAGCAGGGTGAGACTGTGGTTCATTCACACAGGAGGCTTTGTGTCTGAGAAATTGCCTCTGCAAAGTTTCTCTTCTTAATCTCTGAATTCTCCTGATTCACCAGGAGCTGAGAACCTTTGCACCAAGCTATCAGAGAAGCTGCAGTCTAAGACATCCAGCAAGGTCATCATCGCTCACATGCCCCTCCTCATTTGCTGCTTACAGGTAACAGTTTAATGCTGGTCTTTGTTTTACCCCCCCCCCTTTCTTTTCTTGCCATTTAACCGTTTAAGAACCACAAAAAAGGATGGGAAAGAAACATGTGCATAAAAACTCTAAACTGTTTGCACAGATAGATTATTTGTTCATACTTAGTATCTTGAATGATCCAATCAAATGTGCACTGAGGATGCATTTGTGATGCGATCATTTAGAAAACATTCAGAGCTGGTCTAGGACAGATGTAGCCACATTCTTTTAGCAAATGTGTTTCCACACCTACTCACACACTGATTCAGCTGACATCCACTGTGTAGTGAAAGTACATATTCTTCACATTTAGTTGGTTCTCAAATTCTGTAAATTAATTTGTTTGTTCACAACATCTTCAATTCAGGAAAGCAGGTAAAGATATATGAGGAGTACGCCTAACAATTTGGGTGATTTTTGTTTGCCTGGAACACATCACGGAATAGACAGTCTGCAATTTTTGAAGGAGACATGGTGTGCATAGCTGGTGAAATTAAGCCCAGCGCTGAAAGGCTCTTATGTTTAAAAGACTGAAGGGCCCCACAGCAATCATTGACACCATCATGCCAATAGTTGTAAAATCGTCTGGCAAACAGTCTGCGTCCCTACGGAAATTTGGCGAGGCAGCCGTGAAACGCTGTCTGTTCCTAGGAATCAAGATAGGCTAAGACACGCTTGCCATTTTCTCGAATTGGTGCTAATGCTAATTTGTTAAACACTTGCAAGTCCAGAATAAGATGCAGTGCTTCATGCTGGTCCTTCTCATGCGGGGAGAAGCCGCACCCCTGAGGACAGGGGGGAACAAAACATTTCTTTAGGCTTGTTGTTTCCAAAGGCAGTCACACTCTCCAGTCACGGTACTGATGGCTAACACCAACAAAAGCAGTAAAGCTAACTTCGAGCTGGATGTAGCCTGAAAAAACTACATAGCAGTAGTTAGCTCGAAGTGAGGTGTACTTAGCGAGGTGAAGAGCGTAAGAACTGAAGATTGACGATGCTTCAGTCACGCCATGCAAAGGGGTTTATCCCATTTATTATGTGTTGTACTGAGGGAACTGACTGAAAGGGAACATTGCCCTAATCTTAGTGTCAATGACAAATGTGTTTATTTGCATATAGGGTAGGGAACTGAGATCCCAAAGAGTCATGAATCTGTTTGTTTTGTGTTTTTGTTCAGGGATTGGGTCGTTTGTGTGAGCGCTTCCCTGTGGTGGCTCATTCTGTCACCATGTCACTGAGAGACTTTTTGGTGGTGCCCTCTCCTGTTTTGGTGAAGCTGTACAAGTACCACAGCCAGTACACGCAAGGTAACAGAACACCCAGCACACTAAGCACCATCACTGAATTGCAGTTTTTCTCTTACAAAATTATATTTTTCCAAAGGGGGCGGCGACATAAAGATCCATGTGACGAACGAACACTCCCAGTCAACCCTCAGCACCAATGCTAGCAAGAAGAGCCAGCCCTCTATGTACGAGCAGCTACGGGACATCTCCATAGATAACATATGCAGGTGAACAAACCCACCTACACCTTTCTACAGTATATGCACACACTCACACACACTAGTGTCAAAATAGGTTACTCATACATAACATTTTTAGAACAACATTTTAAAAGTAACACTCCTCGCTCAGACAAATGTTTTAGCTCTCTTTTAGGAATGATCTCTGTTAATCTAACTAACATTTAACTCATATGATCATTCACATACACTGAGCACGGGCATGCCAGTGTGAACAGGGAGAAGATTCTTTACTCTGCAGTTAGTCGCTTAGTAGCAGAAAATACCAAAAACCAGGAAAAACAATGGTGGACAGCAATGGCAAGGATTTTCATTCTATAACTAATGAAGAGACGAAACTGTTACTGAAAGTAAGTGTCAGCAATGTTTTGGTTGTCAAGATGTAACTGATGAGACCCAATCAGGAAAGGGAAGGCAGTTGATTGTCAAATTGATTGTCATTGATTCCAAAGGTCTAAGATTCTGCCCATCCAGACTAAAACATCGAGCGAGTTTTAATTAAAATGGTGTCAGCAGAGTCTCCAGAAGTCCCTGTCTTTCAGTTTTGTTGCACAGCAGGTGTAGACATAACCGTGATGTGTTTTAAAGCTAAAATGCAGTGGCGTTAATGTATCCTTAGCCTTTTCTCTACAATATCTCCCTCTGTACTCAGGTGCCTGAAAGCAGGACAGACAATGGACAATGTCATCGTTGAAGCTTTCCTCGCCAGCCTGTCCAACCGTCTCTACATCTCTCAGGAAAATGACAAGTAAGTCAAGCATCCTGTTCTTCTCACTTCGATGACAATGAAAAGTCCTCATTTGGCTGAGGTATTTACACCCTCGCCCCTCTCTCCCCCAGGGATGCCCACTTGATCCCCGACCACACCATCAGGGCTTTGGGTCACATATCCGTGGCCTTGCGGGACACCCCCAGGGTTATGGAGCCCATCCTTCAGATCCTACAGCAGAAGTTCTGTCAGCCCCCCTCCCAGCTTGATGTGCTCATCATAGACCAGCTTGGCTGCATGGTCATCACAGGCAATGTAAATATTTATATCTCTGTCAGTTGCAGCTGATTTAATCCCACGTTTAAAAACACAAATAACATTTTTTTCCCCTTCTTTTCTTCTTAGCAATACATCTACCAGGAGGTGTGGAATTTGTTCCAACAGATCAGTGTCAAGGCCAGTTCCATGGTGTATTCTAACAAAGACTACAAGGACCATGGATACAGGTGACTGCAAACCCTTACATTTCTTTAGTGTTGTTGAGAAAGTGCCACATAAATATATGAATATATTTAATTTAATATATAATATAATAACATCATGTTCGTGCGCATAGGCCACAAATCCATTCACTATTTGTCCTGAACATGTAATCAATTAATTGTTCCCTCATGCCGATATAGACACTGTTCCTTGGCTGTGATAAATGCTCTGGGTAACATAGCAGCGAACGTTCAGGCTGAACAGATGGTCGACGACCTGCTGGTCAACCTCCTGGAGCTTTTTGTACAACTGGGCTTAGAGGGGAAGAGGGCCAGCGAGAGAGCATCAGACAAAGGTCCAGCTCTGAAGGTATGTATGACACATGCACACACACTAACGCACACACGCGCACACACACACATACAAACACACACACACACACACACACACAGGTTTTCTGTATTTTCAAGTACGAAATTTCATGTGTTCATTTAACTTCCTGTTTTCGTTTCTAGATCTTATCAATTGTTTGATAACATATGAACATAATATTGATTTCTGAGAGATCACCTCTTCCTGTGATGAAGATGAGGGACAGTTTACTGAAAAATGTTGGGGAGATAGTTTTTTTCATAGTTTGGTTCTATCTATCTTCATTTTGATCTGACTTAACACAGATTTTATTGTACAGAAAGCAGTTTGAGTAATCTTGCTGTAAATATTTGTGATAATGAGTGTAAAGTAATTTGACGTCTTTTCTACATTCTGAATTATTATGTTTTTCTGATAGTGTGATATTACGTTCCAGGTCTATTTCAATTGTGCTTGGCTCCTTTGTCTCCCCAGGCATCGAGCAGTGCTGGCAATCTTGGTGTCCTGGTTCCAGTTATTGCAGTCGTAAGTGGTTTGGTTATTTACAGCATTTGTATCTTACATAACCGTGGCTTCTTTACCTTTATTCACAATCAGATTTTGTCTGGTAATGTATAATTTGTATCCGCCTCCGTTTGGACTTCTACCTTAATATTTGTCTGTCACGAAGATAGATCTTTTTTTACTCAGAGATCTATTATCTCTCTTTCTCTGGTGTTAGCTGACTAAGAGGTTGCCACCAATTATGGAAGCCAAGCCACGTCTGCAGAAGCTTTTCAGGGACTTCTGGCTCTACTCTGTTGTCATGGGATTTGCGGTGGAGGGTTCAGGTACAAAGAAATTTCTCACTGATCATTTTGGTCATCTGTTTCAACAGCAATATTAATTTAACATGTATTAGAAAATCCTAACACATCCTTCTCTCCTTTTGGATCCGTCAGGTCTGTGGCCAGAGGAGTGGTACGAAGGAGTTTGTGAGATTGCGACCAAATCACCATTGCTCACGTTTCCCAGTGGAGAACCTTTGCGCTCAGAGCTGCAGTACAACTCTGCACTGAAGAATGACACCGTCACCCCTGTAGGAGAACACACTTGCATGCATGTCCAAACACACTCACAGTGCATCTTCTGACTCTAGTTTATGGTCCACTGTTGAACTTTAGGCGGAGCTGAACGATTTGCGAAGTACCATCATCAACCTTCTGGATCCTCCTCCTGAGGTGGCTGCACTCATCAACAAATTGGACTTTGCCATGTCGACATATTTGCTGTCAGTTTACAGACTGGAGTACATGAGGTAAATAAACATGATGTTTATTAGTATACATTACCTTTTGTGACTGTTCAGCGATTGTGAGTTTAACTTTTATGCTGTTGTGTTTCTCAACAATTGTCAGAATGCTGCATTCTCCGGACTCTGATCGTTTTCAGGTCATGTTTCGATACTTTGAAGACAGAGCAATACAGAAGGATAAATCTGGTAAGCAGAAGCCAAAAATAAATAAAACTCACGTTGTTACTTGTTTATTAATATGAATTAAATCCCTTTCAGGCATGATGCAGTGTGTGATTGCTGTTAGTGACAAGGTTTTCGAGGTCTTCCTGCATATGATGGCTGATAAGGTAAGAGAGATGTTTTCACTTGTGTAAAAGTCACATCCCATCATGATCACATATCTGACCCTGTGTTTCATAACAATGTGGAGCTTAATGAATGTGTCATATTCTCAGGCAAAGACCAAAGCCCATGAGGAGGAGCTTGAACGCCACGCTCAGTTTCTCTTGGTCAACTTCAACCACATCCACAAGAGGATCCGCAGAGTGGCTGACAAATATTTGTCTGGCCTGGCTGAAACGTGAGAGTGCACCGACGCTAGGTCTTGGCGATATGGCCTCATGCATATTTCACAATATATACAAGATATATATACCTCAATATTTTTAAAATCACCTCTAAATCACTGTGTAAATGTTATATTCATAAAGGTCCACATGAAGTGGCTGTTCTATTGGACCTTAGCATTTCCGACAGCCCTTGAATGTACCTCATTGAAAGATATCAGCGGACATTTATGCTTAAAACACGGTGTAAATGAGCTCGTTTTGAATATAAATGTCTGGGCTTGCCTACTGATCATTGAGCAGCTGTGGATCATAGCAGAAAGTCTGTGTTTTCACACATCATTTGTAAACTGATTAGTTCGGTTCAGTGTTCACAAAGAACATGAAAAAACTGTCAATAACCGCCTCTCAACTCTTGTCAACTCGCTGAGACTCTTCACTTTCTTTCCCTCCATGCTCTCTTCCCTGCTCTCTAATACAAAAACACGCATTCGCCCGGGGGAGTGAGCAGTTTATTGTAACAGGGGCATGAGAAAAGACAAGCGAAACTCAAAGAGAATTTCCTGCTGACTGCTTAAAACATCCACGTAACAATTAATACTCAATGGTCTCAATATGGTAATTTAATACATCGCACGTGGAACAAGCCGCGATACATCGAGTATCTTCGATTTATCACCCTTAACTGACGCACATGCCTAGTTACTCAGAATAATACAGACTCTTTTATGAATGGTTTAAAATGCAGGTTCATACACAGTCGTGTCAACAGTGTTTTCTCTTTCCTTAGTTTCCCCCACTTGTTGTGGAGTGGCAGAGTGCTGAAGACCATGTTGGACATCCTGCAGACACTTTCTCTCTCGCTCAGTGCAGTAAGTAATGTTTGCTGAGAGTATACTTAAACCTTATTCTTTTTCCTTTTCTTTATGTTTGTAATAATGTATGTATATACAGTAGAGTCTCACAGATTTATCAGTTGGCTGTGTAAAACTTTTCTTATATAGCCTTTTACAGACATATCGGTATCAGAGTTCTTTTCCCGATATGTGAAAACTTTTATTTTACAGAATGAAAATGCATAAGAAAATGTGCATTTGTTTTGATTTCTTTTTTTTAATGTTGATATATATGGTTGTATTTGGGTTTTCTTTTTATTTACAGCTATTTAAATTAAAGTTTACATTTTTAAATTGTAAATGTTTATCAAACTTTTTTTACTCCCTTATATTGGAATTGGTATTGGCCCCCGAAAATCCGGAACTATCTGGCTCTGTTAAACAGTGACATTATTACTTAATAGTAAGTAATTGTTTATCCTGCATTACAGGACATTCACAAAGATCAACCCTATTACGACATTCCAGACACGCCTTACAGAATCACCGTCCCAGATACGTATGAAGCCAGAGAGGTAATGCCATTTTATACAGAATTAGTATTTACAGTGTCCATCACGTTTCTCTTTTGTCACACTTATATAACTTATGGTATGTTTACCTGCAGAGCATAGTGAAGGACTTCGCTGCTCGCTGTGGGGAGATCCTTAAAGAAGCTATGAAGTGGGCTCCATCTGTGACAAAATCCCATCTACAGGTATCGTTCATGTGGAAACAGTGTGTTTTTGTAAAATACAAACCTTCACAGATTCAAAAAGTTAGTTTTTAACCTGCTCTACTTTGGATTGTGTCTTTCAGGAGTATCTGAACAAATATCAGAACTGGGTGTCGGGTCTCTCCCAGCACACAGGCCTGGCCATGGCCACTGAGAGCATCCTGCACTTTGCCGGTTATAACCGATACAGCACAACTCTGGGGGTGGGTCATGATCCAGATTTAATGCTTGCATTTGTTTGAAGCTGTAGATCCTGATAATCAGACTGAAAAGTAATTTAGTTTGAATAAATGTCACTTCATTGTTGGAATGTATTTCTAATCACTTAAATCTGATATTGTTGGAGAATACTGGGCCAGATTCTATGTCTAGACTTATTTTCCAACACATATACTCTATTTCTACTTGAGTCTTCAATTGTTAACTGGAGATTGTCAAAGTTCAATCCAGTAGAGTTTATTCTTTTACAATTGATCATTTTATGTAATTGAGTTTTGCCAGTGTAGGTTTCAGACAATGTAACCAACTTCATTTGATTCTTCCCTTTTACCTCTAGTCCACACAGCTGACTGAGAGGCCAGCCTGTGTGAAGAAGGACTACTCGAACTTCATGGCCTCCCTCAACCTCAGGAACAGATACGCTGGAGAGGTAGAACCACTTAAACATACCAGTTGTTATGGCTGATGATGACTGGGTCTGGCAGCATCACCTCTATGGGATCATCTATACGTTGTATGGCCTCTGAGCTAGTATGAAACAGTGATTTGATCATGGCTGATAATTGCAGACCAAGCTAATATTTCATGATACTTTTTTTATGTTTGACAGAGTAAAACATACAGTTATTACAGAAACAGTGATGTGCCATATTGACATTTAAAATAAGTGATCATAGAGAAAGCTAGAAGCAACGCAATGGTACAGCCTTATAGCCCTATCATCTAACTGAGCTGCAGATTTGTATTCTAGAACTGTGGTTGCTAAAGAACAGCTGTGTTGTCTCGGACAATTGTCGAGTGGACAAAACTTGTCGTCATAATGTCGGATTCTCTGCTTGATAGATAATAAATAAAAAAATTGTTATACATTCTTTCTCTTGCAGGTATCAGGTATGATACACTTCATCCAGGCAGTTAAGGGAAAGTCTGATCTGAGCCGGCTGATGATCAAGCAGATGGGAGAGGCTCTGGACTCTGCGCAGCCCGAGGCCTTCACCGAGGCCATGTTTAAACTGGCTGCATTACTCATCAGCAGCAAAGGTCTCACTTTTTCCTCTGTGGTTGTCTTAACTGCTCGCACACATGAGATAATAACATTCAGGGCTTTCTCTTAGATATCCTCTGAATTTACTATCTGTTTTTTTTTATGTTTGGTCCTTAGAGTGTGATCCTCTGCTCCTGCACCACCTCTGCTGGTCCCCGCTCAAGATGTTTACGGAGCATGGCATGGAAACAGCTATTGCTTGCTGGGAGTGGCTGCTGGCAGCACGTGGTGGAGTGGAAGTACCGGTTCGTAGCAGTCATTTATGTGTAGGTTTATTTTACGTGTGTGTATTCGCATTGTAAACATAATATATATCTCCTCTCCAGTTTATGAGAGAAATGGCGGGAGCGTGGCAGATGACAGTGGAGCTGAAGATGGGATTGTTTTCAGACGCGCAGGTGGAGGCTGATCCCCTGGCTGCATCAGAGGAGAGTCAGCCTGTCCCCTGCCCTCCAGACGTTACCCCTCACAACCTATGGATTGAGGTCGGACAAAAGTCCTTGTGTTTTTGGTTGTTTTTCCTCTTTTCGCCTTCTCCACTTTTACTGACTCTTTTATCTGCCTCTTGTCCTCTAGTTTCTAGTGCAGAGGTTTGAGATAGCTAAATATTCCAGCGCAGACCAAGTGGAGATATTCTGCAGTTTACTTCAGCGCTCACTGTCTCTCAACGTAGGCGGGGCTAAGAGTAGCCTCAACCGCCATGTAGCTGCTATTGGACCCCGTTTCAGGTATGCAAAGTTGTAAAAAATCATATATCCTCTTCTTGATTACAGTAGTTAATTTCCTGGAAGCTTGGTGTCATTTAATGTCAGTTGAAACATGCTTTTGTTTAAAAAAAGTGTGTGTATGTGTGTTTATTGTGATAAACACATATTCCGCTTATTCCTCATAATTCAGGCTGCTGACTCTGGGTCTGTCTATGCTTCACTCTGATGTTGTCACCAACGCAACCGTAAGAAATGTGCTCCGAGAGAAGATCTACTCCACAGCCTTCGATTACTTCAGGTACTTCCAAATAGTCCCTTCAATAACAAAAAAATGTCTGCGACTTATCTGTCCCAGGAGAGGATTTCTTCATATTCTATATTTTTTCCAAAACATCAAACCAAACCTAAAGAGCTTGAATTCACAATAGTAGAAAATAAAAGACACTCACATTTAAAGAAACTGGAAGCAGCAATGGGAGGTGTTTTTGCTTGATAGAGTATGCAAATTATTGTTGTAGATTAGAAAAATATAATTTAAGATAAATGTGATAACTGTCACTTCATTTTCTGTCTCTCCAGCGTGTCTCCTAAGTTTCCCACCCAAGGTGACAAGCGTCTCCGCGAGGATATCAGCATCATCATCCGTTTCTACGCCAGCATCTTGTCCGACAAGAAGTACCTGGCAGCGTGCCACTTGGTCCCACCCGGTGAGCTTGGCACTACCCCAGCCCCAAGTACGCTCTCTGCCGGGATATTTGGATCGCTTATCGTGTCCAGCACTTCTCCGATATCTCTATTAAGTAAGCCTAAAGCGGTTGAGTACGGACTGCACCGCAGCAGGGGAATGCTTTGACGGGTGTCAGATTTGAAGCTTTTTATCCTCATTATGCTGCTGATAGATCCTGGTATCTATCTGATATACAGACCTAGATCTTGTTTAGTTTTTTTCCCAACTCTCCTCTATTTTCTCACTCTTACAATTTCTCATTCCTTTTTCCTATTAGAATCAATGTGTTATTTTTTACCTTTTAATGTTAAGCAACTCTGAGGAAAAAAGCCCAAATTTGTCAACTGCGTTAAAATGCATGATTATTCATCATGTCAGCCCACCCGTCTGCCCCTCTCCTCGACTGACCAATTTGGCCTCAAAAGAAGAAACTACAAGGTGAAAAAAAGTTTTCTTCCAACCCAGAAAAAATCCACTCCTCTTCATACCCGACGACCCTGAGAAAAGACACGGTCTCATTCTCATACACATCGAACTGCTTCAGGTAGACGAGTGCTCTAATCACAGATCCTGGATCAGATTAATCAACTGCTTGTCCCCCATCACCCTCGTATTAAGAAGATAAAATAATATCTGACCCAGTATCAGTGTTTCAAGGCAACTTTTACCTACCATGTAAATCCTCCGTTATTTCCCTGCTAATGCATGACCATCACAACAGCAGGGGACTAACTGATACAGCTCATCGCTTCAAATTCTCCATCATCATCGATCATATCATTATCTGCTTTTTCATAATATGGATTAAGGATTTCTACAAATGTATTAGAGAGAGAGAGAGGTGATTGTGCTTGTTTTGAGTCCATACTGAACGTATTTGTGTGTAAACAGATAATCAGGATCCGTCCTTGAACAGTCTGTCGGTGATGAACGCCGCTGACCTCAGGAGCAGCGTGGACTCCAGCTCTCGCTCCCAGCAGAGCAGCCAGGGATGGATCAACACCTACCCGTTGTCCAGTGGCATGTCCACCGCATCCAAGAAATCAGGTACCACTTGGATTCAGAACATTAACCGTAGCAATCAGAGACAGCAGGGCTTTGCCAGTACAGTGTTAGCTAAATTCATATTTACATTCTTGGGAGTTTCATATTTAGAAAGGTGATCTTAGATTCACCATGAAAAATATTATATTTAGACTCTGACAGTGACTCTGTATTTATCCTGCAAAAGCGAGGTGTAATCATTTTAGAATATAGGACTAGATGGTGAAATTGACAGATCAGTGCTACTGGTAAATGACATAAGGGCTGTTGAGATAAAACTGCAATCTATAGTTGTCATGCTAGCTCTCTGAAAACATCTAAGCAGATTTGATTTAGTTTGATAAATCAAAAAAAAATCTAAATCAAAATATTTAATGACTAAGCTCAGAAGTCACAATATCACAGTCGTGGTTTTGATCCTGGTTCAAACTTCCAAGAGAACCAAACTACAGAAAGGAATGCATATGTGGCGATCCCAGTCTTCTTAATCTGCATGCGGAAGTGTCCTAGGGCAAGATGCTGAACCCCCGAATGGCCCCTTGTAGAACAAAGTGTGGCATAGATGCATAGATTCACTGTATGAATGTGTGTGTGAAAATAGCTACCGGTATATAAATGTATCATTTATCTCTTCTCCACTTAGGCCAGTCCAAGAAGAGTAACAGAGGGACACAGCTTCACAAATACTACATGAAACGCAGAACCCTGCTGCTGGCCTTACTGGTGAGTGCAAATTATAATTTTCTTGTTTTGACTCCTAATATCATCACCCATTCTTCACACTCTGTTCCCTCAACTCTGTGGCCCTGTCTTTCCAGGCAAGTGAGATTGAGCGGTTGACGACATGGTACAACCCGCTCTCCACTCAAGAACTGGCCATTGCCACAGAGCAGTCAGTGGAGACCAGCATCGCCAACTGGAGATCTAAATACATCAGTCTCACTGAGAAACAGTGGAAGGACAACGTCAACCTGGCCTGGAATATCGCACCTTATCTGGCTATGCAGTTACCAACAAGGTTAGCACTCTCAGTTGTTATGTTACGTTTCCCAAAAAGAGACTGGAATTTATAATGTGAGGGGCATACACATGGTGGATATTGTGATCAATATGTCTGTCTATCTGTATCCATAAATTTACAGAGCTTAAAGGGGTCTTAAACAACTCTCCTCAGATTGAACTGTTTTGAGTGACCTGTAGATTATTTTTAAGCTTGTTTTTAATTTCTTGATTTTGCCAGGTTTAAGAATGATGCCATTGTTGCTGAAGTGACCAGGCTGGTTAGACTGGACCCTGGAGCTGTCAGTGATGTACCTGAGGCTGTCAAGGTGAGAGTCCTTGGTCTTATGAGGCTCTAAATGCAACCAAATGCTATAAATTTGTGAATAAATATGGTTTTATTGTGTGTATTTGATCAGTTCCTGGTGACGTGGCACACCATCGATGCTGACTCTCCTGAGCTGAGCCATATCCTATGTTGGGCCCCAGCGGACCCACCCACTGGCCTGTCCTACTTCAGCAGCATGTACCCTCCTCATCCTCTGACTGCTCAGTATGGGGTTAAGGTCCTGCGCTCCTTTCCTCCAGTAAGTCACACACTTACTCACTCTGGCATCTTGGCATCAGTTTAGAGGGATTCATTTTTTTCCTGTTTGATGGAGCAACAGCAGCATTGCCAGATTGATGCTTCATACATTTGTTTGTCTCCTTTTAGGATGCCATCTTGTTCTACATTCCTCAAATTGTACAGGCTCTCCGTTATGATAAGGTAAACCTACTCATCACAAAGATGACAATATTCTGCCCTTTTCGCGTTACTGCTTGAATAAACTAGATATTGATAAGTAACTGTAAATCACCTCTGCTTGTGCTCAGATGGGTTACGTGAGGGAGTACATCCTGTGGGCGGCACAGACGTCTCAGCTTCTTGCCCACCAGTTTATTTGGAACATGAAGACCAACATTTTCTTGGATGAAGAGGCACACCACAAAGATCGTAAGTAGATACCTGAGAATCGATGGAGCTCCTCAGGCTTCAATAGTTAGTGAGACTAGCTGTGGTAGACAACCTGGTTTCAGGATGCAACTGTGGTTGAATACTGGGAATAAAGATCCTAGTGTTTCCGGGGAATGCTGTCCACAATCTACCAGCCAAAATTAGCCCAAAAAATACTAATAAAAACAAGTGACTTCAACTTTCAGCAGTAGTGGTTTCCTCCAGTTGCCAACATGTTAAACTGCAGAGCAAGTGTATTGTAAAGTAATTTTGATCCACAACCTCTAATGACAACTCTGCAGATGGTTTCAACGTGCAGGTTTTTGTCCCTAAATCTGAATAGAGAATGATTTTCGACAACAAGGCAGTGGGTGACCATGCAATGGTTTCTTCCTTTTTAACTAAATCAGTAAGGATCTCAGCTCAGCATATCATAAGGATCATTATACACAACTCGCAGAAATCGATTGAGGTTGTTGCACAAGTTATTCTTTCATTCCGATATGGCTTATTATCAACCGTCTTCCTCCCAGCAGTGTACTTCTGTCTGTTTTTATTATTCATGTGTAATTAGATTGTTCTGCCTCATTAGAACTTAATGAAATCCTATTAGGGTGAAGTTATCACACTGACTTGTTCATTAACGTGTCTGTGTAGCCGACATCGGGGAGCTGTTGGAGCAGATGGTGGAGGAGATCACAGGTTCTCTGTCGGGTCCGGCCAAAGACTTCTACCAGAGAGAGTTTGACTTCTTCAACAAGATCACCAATGTGTCCGCCATTATCAAGTCAGTACATTCTGTGCACTCTCTCTGAAGGAGACGTTTTACTGGAGTGTTAACCCTGATGAATTTGTATTTTTTTCAGGCCGGTTCCAAAGGGAGAGGAGAGAAAGCGAGCGTGTCTCAAAGCACTGTCAGCTATCAAAGTCCAATCAGGTAACATGCTGGTCCATTGAACGACTGGATAGGTGATTTAAAACAAATATGAGCTCTTTTTACATTAAACAACATTCAAAAATACAATATTAAAAAAATACGTAATATTTTATTACAAGCCACAGAAAAGCCTTTAGTCGAACTTCCAATGTATGTGACCAAAGTAGACAATTCTCTCTGTTATCCCTTAACTAATACCTCAAATCCTCTCATTAGACGATGCATCACATTTTTGTTTAATTTTACTTTATAAAATGTTGCTAGTTACTGACAGGCCACACTCTGCTTTAGCAAACCTCGGTGGTGTGATACATTTATCCCCAAATAGAACAACTTGTGGGGATCTAATAGAGTACCTGCACTGCTCTTCAGCTTAAATATCTTTTCAGTAATATTCTTCATCAGCTGGTTTAATCTGTTCTTCAGTTTCTCAAATTAATGATTGACAGTGAATAAATGTATCGAGATCATATATAACTCATGTTCCTACTTCTAATCTCATAGAAAATAGTTTTTCCCTGTATATGTTGAAGTTATTCCACATGGAAAGGATATGTTGACATTCTCAAAACTTCTGTCTGCCCTGCTCTATTCATCAGATATTGAAGTTTGAACGTGTAAATATTTGCTGCTATGAAACAAAAAATCCAGCAGAGTGTCTGCTTCTATTTTGTTTTTTTCTAGGCTGTTACCTTCCCAGTAACCCTGAAGCTATAGTGCTGGACATTGACTACAAATCTGGAACTCCCATGCAGAGGTAATAACACATTTTAAGTCATGGGATTTTGCTCACATATGTGGGTCAGTATTTATTCATGCCCAGTACCCTCTGTCTCATGTGAATGTGTTTTCCATCACCACAGTGCTGCCAAGGCGCCCTACCTGGCCAAGTTCAAGGTGAAGCGATGCGGGGTGACTGAACTGGAGAAGGAGGGTCTCCGCTGCCCGGCAGACTCTCTGGACGACGGAGAGGAAAATCCAGATGGGGCACGCAGGATTATCTGGCAAGCTGCCATCTTTAAAGTGGGAGATGACTGCAGACAGGTACCACACTTCTTTCTTGTATGCCTTTTGTTAAGGGAGGAAACTCTTGATCTCTCCTGTGACTCTGCTGTGTTTCTCTCCTCTCTTTAGGATATGCTCGCTCTGCAGATCATTGGGCTTTTTAAGAATATCTTCCAGCTGGTGGGCCTAGATCTGTTTGTCTTCCCATACAGAGTAGTGGCTACTGCACCAGGGGTAGGACTTCTTATGTCATTGCTCTATACCTCTTTTCTCCCCTTACATTATCTTATTCAACTTATAATAATAAGATACTGTATGGGAACATGGGAACAAAATGCCAAGAACTACATCTGCAACACAGGCATCAACTTAAAGGGTTTTCAATAAATGTTATAAACTCAGATCATGTATGGAACTTGTCTGATCGCTCCAGCCGTTATGTCAGTTTACTCCGTGTTGTAACTTCTCCATTTCTCAACAAGTCGTCCGCTGGTTAGTGTTTCATTACTGAAAAAGACAATTAGGACGTCAAGTTTTAATTCAGTTGATCTTTTCCTCAGTGTGGCGTGATTGAGTGCATCCCAGACTGTAAGTCTCGTGACCAACTTGGCCGACAGACGGACTTCGGGATGTACGATTACTTCCGCAACCAGTATGGCGATGAATCCACCCTCGCCTTCCAGAAGGTTTGGAGCTTTTTAACCTTTCTTCTCTTTTATTCACCCTTTTGTAACTGTTTCTCAAGTGTAAAGTTCATCAGTAAAATGTGTTTTCAGAGTTGACAGAGGAAAGTTTTTCTTATTAAAGTGTCGGTTTTAAAAAGAGGACTAGAAGGCGTGAGCTGATTCAATTACAGATCTGTAATTTGATGTGACACGTCCTTCCTCAAACAAAACCAGGCTACTGAGTTACTACGTGTTGTTATCACTGCTATCGCAAGAAAAAGTGTAACATTTGACTAGTTCACATTGAAAGCTTCTATTTTAGAGCTGATAGTTAAATGATGTCCATTAGTTTATAAGTAATGATGTCAGCAACTTGTGTATCAAACGTTTTTACCTAGACTTTCTGAGTTGTTATTCTGACTTGATGTGCCCATGTGAATTTTATGTCTCGATCAAATTTTCTGATTATTGGGACTCTTGAATACATAGGCCTATAGGGTGTATATATTGTCAACGAGCACAAGCAGAAGGTCAGTAAGCTGTGTCCTCTTCCTCTTTCTACAGGCTCGCTATAACTTTATTCGCAGTATGGCCGCCTACAGTCTTCTGCTGTTCCTGCTGCAAATCAAAGACAGACACAATGGCAACATCATGCTGGACAGCAAGGGCCACCTCATCCACATAGGTACAGTATGATATGTACAGTATTTACAGCTATACAGTATAAAGAATGCATTGTTTGTCTATGGTTTACACTGGTCCCATCATATTTCTACGTCTTCTAGATTTAGCTGACTTTCTGTTGTGAATATGAAACTCGTATTCATTCACGCGAGACAGTTATCCTTCTTGCTCACAGTGTGGAAGAGATTTTCACTCAGTGTTTACCTTTCGTTTGCTCCAGACTTTGGCTTCATGTTCGAGAGCTCACCGGGTGGGAACCTGGGCTGGGAGCCAGACATCAAGCTGACGGATGAGATGGTGATGATCATGGGAGGGAAGATGGAGGCCACTCCGTTCAAATGGTTCATGGAGATGTGTGTAAGAGGATATTTGGCCGTACGGTAAGTAACCGCAAACCTAATGGTCCTGAGCCATGGCCTTTGCTGGTAGTGTAGAGTTTGAAGTCCATGTATAGTCCTTTATGTTGTCGTTGAACTGTTTGCTCTGTGTACATTTGAACAAACAGACCCTACATGGATGCAGTGGTTTCTTTGGTGACCCTCATGCTGGACACTGGACTACCATGCTTCAGAGGACAAACAATTAAGCTCCTCAAGTAAGTTCAAAAGCAGATTGTATGTTTTGCTGTCTTCCGAACATTTTCTAAACCCATCAATTGGGACTGCTTGTACGATTGAAGGCAAAAGTTGTGAATCCGCTTGCTGCCCCCATGTGGCCAGAAAACAGATGAATGCAATCTTTAAATATTAAATGTGTGCATATCCTTTTTATTTTTTTCAATCAGAGGACGGTTTAATCCACAAATGAGTGAGAAAGAAGCAGCAGCGTTCATCATCAAAATCATCCAAAGCTGTTTCCTCAGTAGCAGGTGAGAAAAAGACTGAGTCCAGCTTCTCTGCAGCTGATCTGTTAATCGCACATTAACACTGTGCAAAGCGTCCACACAGTTATGAGCTATAACACAGACATGAGCTTCTCACTCACAGACTTTCATGAACTTGTTTTTCCACAGGAGCAAAACGTACGACATGCTGCAGTTTTACCAGAACCAAATTCCTTACTGAGGAGTGGACCTTCAACCGGAGCTCCACTGTACGTCCGACACAAACGTCCCTACACAAGCAATGCAAGCCGAGGTCATGTGCATACCACTCTGCTCTGTTCTCAATGGGAGCAGAGACAATAACGTGACACTTTGGTCCGTGTTCTTCGATTTTATTGTAATTTGTCTGATTCTGTAATGTACATCTGGGTTTTCAAAACGGTTCTTTATTTAACTTGAGAGTAAAGAGCAATGTACAACTTTAACCAAAAGAAGTATTTGAATCACCCTTTAAGTATTTTCTTCCTGATGCTGTCATTTGTTACTTGTCAAACATGAACCCTACCTACCATGCGAGAGGAAGATGGTCATATCAGGAGCCATGTTTATAGTCTATAGTCTATACACTTGTAACATTCATTGTTATCATTTTGTTGTTACTATGCTGTTATCCACTTTTATGCACTTTGATTAGAGGTGATTAGAGCATTTACTGTAGAGGATCACTGCTGTTTCCTCCGTGATTTACTTGGAGCTTGTATAATCAATTGGTAAGAACATATTATTCAACGATTTCAACAAATCTTTTGACTGTGTTGCTTTGATGCTTTCCCTCGAAAGTCATATCAAACCTCCTCATTTCAGCTTTTAGGTAGAATCTGTTGTATAGAGGCATCGTTTCACTCCAGGAACTTGGCAACGCAGAACTTTAACTTTTAAGAACCAGTAGGATTTTGATGTTAACAGTTTCTGCCTTGTCTTTCCACTGTGTTTTCAAACTGGAACATTTTCGATACAGCACTGAGTAGGAGACTCCAGGAAAAACTCTGTGGTGTTTTTGTACTGTTGGGTAGGTGGGTGTACATGAATCTTAAATAGTTTCATGTACACCCACCTACATGAAACTATTTTCATGTAGGTACTAAATCTTAAATAGTATGTATTATTTTATATATAAAGCACTTAGCGCCTAGGTCTTGTTCTGTGTGAAGGCTTCATAGAAACGGTTTTAATTACTATAAAAACAGAAGCTTTAAATCTTTTAATTCTTCTTTGAATTAATGTTTTACCCCAGATGTTCAGGATCGCATTGTACTGGTTAAACTGGTTCCCTCTCACCACAGCCCCCTGTGCTGTTTTAATATAGGGCTGTTCTTTCTGGATCGCCATCAAAATTGGTGGAACTCCCCTTTAAATAATTGCCATTTTGCAAAAACAGAAAAAAAAGAATTTGCATTCCTTCCCTATTGACTTCCAGGGTTTAGGGAACAATGGAAACAAAACCAGAAGCTGTAACAATGGCTGCAAGTTAAGTTCTGGGTCGTTAAGTTCCTGCAGTAGAAAAGGCCAGATGGAAGGGTTTGATAAAGAAGCACAAAGGGTAGACAGGGGCTCTACACCACAGCCTGCATGTCTCAAATACAAAGTGGGATTTACAATATTTAGTCCTGTGTCAGAATACATGTGTTGTATGTGTCTGCACACCCTTTACAGTATGTGTAACCCTGTCTGGGAACATTCCTCTGTGAGTGTGAGACTTTGATCGAACCTCTTGGGTTCAGGTTTTTGTTGAATGATCTTGATGCAGTTGATGAATATGCCTAAAAGCCATTTCTCCTACCCTTGGTAGAAACTATAGTAATACTTGACAAAAGATAACTATATGCAATATAATCGTGTATTTTGATGCTGTATTTGTGTTTTATGTTCATCAAATGAAATTGCTGTAATTGCACCATCCTGATCATTGTGTATAAAGTGTTTTATGTTGCAGCTATAACTGACTGTCATTATGTATCTTAGGGGTTAACCCAACATATATACTAAAGTGTATTGTTTAAATGCCTCATATACACAGACTTTTTGTTATCGTTCTGACCAATTATTGACAAAGCCATTTCATTAATGGGGTTGATTTTACTGTTGCTGTTATTTTAAATGTTTTCGTCATTCCCTAAATGTCCACTGTTACACAGACTAAGAGTGTGTGTGTGTGCGTCCGTGTGTGTATGCTCAGTTTGTGGCGACATCATTGCCAGTACAGAAGAATTTCACAGCTTTTATTCTGTGAAAATTCATGATATCCAGATTAAATTTGATCAACATTTCATCAGTTAAAGGCAACTTGTGTGTTTTCTTTCCTAATAAAACAACAGGACCTAATTAAGCAGACCACAGTGAATTGTATTTTATGTTTAAATGTGTTACTCTTTCATTCATTTATTAAGTGTTATCATAAGAAGGCCTGCAAACTTTGACTTTGTCTTCCTCTCTTCTTCGGAGTCTCGATTCCTGGTGGGGTGGTGCAGTCTGAGCTTATGTTAAACAGTAATATTTGGCCATATCTGGTCAATTGATGTCTATGGGATCAAATAGCATCATCATAGTTACATAACTGAGCTCAACGAGACAAGTAAAGTGAAGTGGCTGGGGGCTTACAGACTGAAAACCACGGTTTTAAAATCTTAGCTACATTTGAACTGAAATTTGTAAATTATAATAAAAATGAATTTCCGATTGTCATAGCGGATGTCAACGGCTAAAACAAAATGAAAACTGTATGTCTCCTCTATTGCCTCAGGTTACATCAAGTCAATTGGTGTATGAGCTGACACTAAGTGATTGGACATATTCTAGTATTTTGTGATTGATTATTTTGTTGTGTGTGATTGAGACACCTCAAAAAGCAACCGAGGTCATTGTTGAATCAGATGTTTTGCATTTTAATGTCAGACTCAATTATCTACAGAATATCAATTGTAATACAGCATAATCAATCAATTCTTTATTACATTACATGTCATTTAGATGACGCTTTTATCCAAAGCGACTGACATTTTTAGAATACTCAACATTTATGAGGGGCCATTTAGGGGTTCAGTATTTTGCCAAGGACACTTAGGCATGCAGATGGGATAGAGTGGGATTCTAACCGGCGACCTTCTTGTTGCAGAGCACCCGCTCTATCCCCTAGGCCACGCTCTCCCCATTTATGATTTCCAATATCGTACTGCACACACACACACACACACACACATTATATTCTAAACATTTTACTTTTTATCACTTGTTATTCAATTTGTTTAAAATAAGTAATAATAATTAGTATCAATTAACTATTAGATGATGAATCTGATTACTTAGTAATTCATTATTAATATTAATTAATATATAGACTAATAAATGAGTTTTAGTTGGTTTTATATCTCTATATGTATTTATGTATGATTAGTCTATCTGTCTGTCTGTCTGTCTACATGAAATACAGAAATTACATATTAAGAGTTTATATAGATTTAATTTCTGTATCAGTGGTTTCCATGTGATGAACAGAGACACAGTCAGAAGTGCTGTTTTGTCTTCACACCATAGACTATATATATATATATATATATATAAATATATGTCCCACATTCAGTATATATACACAAATACATGGTATTTTCCGGTGTTCTTGTCTCAGGTAAGCTGCGCCTGTGTCCGGGTGACGTCAGAGGGATGGGCAGGTCACGTGGTGTTCTGAGGGGGAACCTGCGGTGTAACGTTACTGGAATGGGAAAGAGGAAGACGAGGAGCAGGAGAAGAACAAGGTAGGAGACCCTCCCGCCGCCCGCACATCCCGGGTTAGATCAGCCGAGCCTCCAGCCTCACTTCCCGCCGGAGAGAAGTTTCCCGACTTTAACTGCGAGCGCTTCGTTTTGAGTTTTGTCCGGAGCGAAGGAGTCTTCAGAAGACTTTGTTCCCCTCGAGGGAACTTTGGCTCCGCAGCCGCCGCCGTGACTCCACCGGTGGGAAACAACAGGGGAGGACATGTTAGGACGCTGCACACAGAGAGAGAGAGAGGGAACAGCAGCAGGTTGGTTCAGCAGACGGACGGAGAACAAGGTGGAGAGTGGACTTTCTCCTCTGTCTGTGAGCCAGCTGCTGAGGCCCAGGGCTGGAAGTTACTCCCTTTACCGCTACACATGTTTATTATGCTCATCGGCAGGTAGCTTCCAACACTGACTTCCCGTTTCAACCAGCCCTCAGTACGAGCACTTCATTTGTATCGCGCACACTCCTCCTCTCTGAGTCGAGCTCTTATTACCTTACAGAGTTACAGAGAGAAACCCGACGGTATCTCTGTCGAAAAGATGGTGTGTTTAGAGAGAAGAGGGAGGAGAAGTAGATTAGAGCTGATGGTTATATTCAGATTGTTTTTAGAAATGATAAGAGCTCGAATGACACACGGCTTTATTGCCAAGTTGTTTACACATGCAAAGAATAAGGTTTCGTGTGTTTATGCGAGCATGAATATGAAAAACAGAAACCATATAAAAGAAAACGTTCTAGTATAAACACTAGAACAAAGGTATGTGCAATATGAACGATAGATAGTCACAATGTACAGCATCGAGTAATACGTACTGTTATTATTAGAACAATAGATGAGTAGTAGTGGCAGAAGGATTAGAGCCACTTAAGTGATGTCAAGTACCCAAAACAAAACCCAGGCTCAGATGTTACAAGGAACTGAGCTGCGACATCTTACATCTACAAAGACCCAATTTACACTGTTAAGACAAGTATGTGGGTTATCTGAAGATAGAAGGACTTCTCTCAGGATATGGGAGTGTGGTCTTGTCCCACAGCCTGTATTCTAGACAGTTTTTTATTCTCCATCCCTCGTCTCACTGGATATTGTCAGAAGTTACAAAAATATTCTTTCTCAAGTGTATTTAACAGAGACAGAGTTGGGGGTGAGAACTTGTGGCTAAAAATAATTCTCTATTGCTGTTATATATATATGTATAGTTTTGTGTTGCATTACTGGAATCACTCAGCTTTTTTTAATATTCTGCAATATGCATATTGAGGAATATAACTATTTCTGTGTACGTTTTTTCTATAGTTCAAATATAATAGTGATCTACTAGTGTGTGTGAAGTCTTTCAGTTGCATTGGGTCATTATGGATGTGAGATCAAGTGTTGAGCTGCAACATGTCTGTAATTCTTACAAGATTCAACTCAGTGTGGTGGATAGTGAGTTTACAGGTACTTCAAATTTTGGTTTCAGTGGGAACCAAAGTGTGTGGAATTACCTGGTTGCCCAGCTAACATGACCTTATCTATGGGTCATGTTAGCTCATTCAAAGCTTGTGTGATGACTTCTGTGTCCTGTTTAAAATAACAACCATGGCGGTGTATCCCTGTAATAACTTGATAACGAGCCAACTTTTAAGTAGTCTGTTGTTGGTTCTTGTGTCTGCACAATGTGCACATCACTGTCTTGTCTTTGTGAGAGAGGCCCTGCCACTGTTTAACACCACTGCATCACCACACGTGTTGCTGCACTTAAGTTGTGAGAGAAATCTGTCGGGGATTCATGTTTTATCAATGAATGAAGCTAACAGACCTTTTGAACCATGACTTTCAGTATTTGTTCCGATGAGCTGATAAAATCTAAGGTTTGTGAGATGAACTGGTCCACAGGACGGCTCACATATTTAAACGTGAGGATTTTTTATATTGTTAGCAATTAAATTCTTATGTTGAGCCTTGACAACTCTGACAGAACAAGCAGTTCTCATCATGTGCAGTTTAGAACATCCAGTTTTCATATCTAAAACCTTTTTTTGTCTTTACAGGTGTTTCCTCAGCAAAATCTCTGTTCATACCAGGTTTGCATTCTGACCTGTGGGCCAATGTAAGTCGTGTTGAGTGACTGCGTGTGAAAGGTATCCAAGCACAGTTCATATCATTTTTTACCTCTCCAGATCAAATCGACTTTACGCAAATGGGATCTAAGGGTTGGTTGGATGTTGAGAATGTATTTTTGTGCTGCCTGCAACAAGCCCTGTTAAAGTTGTGTTGTCCTGGATACAATACATGAGCAGCAGTT
The DNA here is from genome assembly GCA_038501795.1 of Pseudopleuronectes americanus. Classification (NCBI taxonomy): domain Eukaryota; kingdom Metazoa; phylum Chordata; class Actinopteri; order Pleuronectiformes; family Pleuronectidae; genus Pseudopleuronectes; species Pseudopleuronectes americanus. Next base: position 2,255,929 of record CM076733.1, on the reverse strand, counting down.
ATCGCGCAACAGGGGGTATCAGATTCAGTCCGATCTGTTGCTTTAATAAGGTGCAGCATAAAAATGCATTCTTGACTCAGCTTGCATGGAGGATGGTGGGATAACATCTTTACTCGATAGAGCTCTGGCTGAAGGGTTCTTTCTCTGGTGACCTTAAGTTCAAGGATTAGTTTTCTTTAGTTTGAATTCAGCGGGTGTGGGGTAAAATGATTTTTTCGAATTCAGTTCTCCTGGACAAAATTTTTTCCCAATCTTTTGGCTTCTTCCTTTTTGTATTTCCTGTTTGCCTACTCTGTTCTCTCAGTGATTTGAATTGATGATAATATGAGTTAAAGCTAATAATCAGATGGTGGCATGCCTGCTTTTCTTTTTCCTTTGGGTATTGTAAATTGTATATATTTGGTTTTTGAAGTCCACACTTCGAGAAATGTGCCTGCAACAAAAAGTTAGTTGATCTGCAAAAAAAAACATGACAAGCAACTCTGATGATCCAGACTTGGTTTCTGGTTTTTAATGCAAAAATCTTAAATATTCCTTTCAATTTCTCAAGTTTGAAAATGTTTTATATTTCAGTTAAAGAGTTTTTGCTTTTTTTATTTATCAGATCAACTAAATTTATAAATTTGTTATTATAACAGCGAGTTGCAGCTGTTCTTTAATTATTTTATCTAGTAGATTGAAACACACTGAAATAATGCATGTGTCTGCCCGTGTGCGCTCTCAGGGACCATCACTATCCTCATGTCCTATGGAGGAGGCTTTCAGGGACGCACTGAGCGAGTCCGCCAGGCGCCCCTCTATGACCAGGTACCAAACGGCTCCTTACCCCGAGAAGACTCCTTCAATCGGCAGCCACTGAGAGCCCCTCATCTCGCTAAGAGCGCCGACCCCCTCCCAGCCCCACCTCTGCCAGAGCAGCCCCCTGTGGGGCCCGAGTTCGATCCCAGTGGCAGCGAGGACAACAGTCACCCAGACCTCGACCCCGCCATCGACATCAAGCCAGTCCACCGCTTCGTCCCAGACTCCTGGAAGAACTTCTTCAGAGGAAGTACCGTGGGCAGTGACAAGTGGTCCATGCCTGAATCCTCAGTTAACAATAACAACAGCACCACTGGGGGGCAGCGCTGCTCACCCCCTCAGTCCCCCTCTGTTCCTGGGTCCTACCGGGATCCCTATGGGGGCTCAGGTAGCTACAACTCCAGAAAGGAGCTTCTGGAAATACCGGATTCTCAGGAGTCTGTGTCAGGGCGCACCTACCGCACGGGTCTGACCTACAGCGAGCGAGTGGAGGAGTACCATCAGCGCTACGACTACATGAAGTCCTGGGCAGGACTGCTGAGGATTCTAGGCTGTATTGAGCTCCTGCTGGGAGCTGCTGTGTTTGCCTGCGTCTGTGCCTACATCCACAAAGACAATGAATGGTTCAACATGTATGGATACTCCTCTCCTGGGGGAGCATACGGAGGAGGTTACAACGGAGCCATCACAGGCGGGTCCTACTACTCCGGCCCCAAAGACCCCTTTTGTGTTGGTGGTGGCAGGGCTGGCCTGGTTGATGACTGTGATTTTATTAGTGCTGGGGATGACCATGTACTACCGCACCATTCTGCTGGACTCCTCATGGTGGCCTGTGACTGAGTTTACCTTGAACCTGGCTCTGGCAGTGCTCTACATGGCAGCAGGTGGGTAACAGAGCTGTACACCCAAATCCCACAAACATTGACCTGTCTGTGTGGGTCTCACATATCTTGAGAACCTTCATCTTATCGGCTTCACACTTGGTATGTGTATCGTTAATGGCCTGTTGAATTTAGTGCGATTTGGATACAATATACTTTCAATAAATGATTTGAATAAAATTTAGGGAATGAGTTTTCGCTCTCACTCGCAACAGCTTATGAGCGAGAGGTAAACAGACGAGGGAAAGTTCTCGTGTGTAAGAGAACTACTGTTCACTTTTCCGGGTACGTGCACAACTGCAGCTGAAATTATGAGGTCTGACTGTCTGCATGGGCAATAACAACTTTATGGACAATTGCACGAGCGCGCTCACAGCAAATAGTGCTGCACACAGCTATTCAATGCAGCAACGGAGCAAAACACCAAGTTTGAGATGATTTTCTTACGTAAATGCATTATGTGTCCATACACTGTGCTTTCTTAGTAATACTTAAAGGTCCAGTGTGTAATACTATCTAATGGCAGGAATTGTATATAAAATAATCCTAGTGACGTTTCCACTAGTGTGTTTCATCTAAATTTGGGCTTTGTATTGAAACTTTATATTTACATAAGAGTGGGTCCTCTCCACTGATGCTGCAATGTTTTTCACATTAGTCCAGACTGAACAAACTAATTTTAGGACTGAAGGTTTCCACAGGTTTTCTTTTATTTGGAAGTGTAGGGTGAGGTGAGGGGAGGGGGATTCAGCTGCGACATGCAACGTCACCACTAGATTTCACTAAATTCTACAAACTGAAACTTTAAATAAATTCGCTATATTTCAAGCACCACTGCTGGAAAATAGAATATATATAATTTTTCATTGCTGTGACCGTCACACGCAAATTTATAAAATGTATCTTAGTTGAACGATCGTTGAAAGAGATTTTCTTTAACACTTAAACTGTTTCTTTTGTTTTTTCCCCTCTTTTTTTCACCAAGCAATTATCTATGTACGTGACACAACTCGTGGAGGGCTCTGCTCCTACCCAGTCTTCAACAATGGGATCAATGGTGCGTTCTGCAGAACAGAGGCTGGCCAGACTGCTGCCATCATCTTTCTGTTTGTCACAATGGTTATTTATCTGATTGGAGCCATCGTGTGTCTCAAGCTGTGGAGACATGAGGCTGCACGCAGGTACCGGGAGCGGAACGGCCTGGAGGTAAGGTGTCAGCCAGCTTTATTTGTGTTTGGTTTGTTTTCAAGGTTTTGGTCTTGGGTTCTTCTGCTTAAGCTTTAAAGGATTAGCCCAACGCTATCTGCCATTTTGCATACTTAAAAATGGCTGTTGCTTCAGGCATCTTCTTACACAGACTGCAGTGCAACAGGCCAGCAGCTGTAATGTTAAAAGTCATTGGAACAAAACCGTATTCAACTGATATCGCAGGGAGGAATATGCCTGTTATCTCTTGATTAAGTAATTCGGCCACAGTCCACTCAATGCACTCTACCTGGTCGCCTCATTAGCCTCCAGAAATTCTAAATAAACATAAAAAAAAACTGTATTTGCAGAATATTAAATCATTGTGGCCAAATTCTTAGACCAAACATATTAAATCATGCCAATTCTGATGTTTTCACATGATTCCTAAAGTGCTGATGGAGTCCTAACGCATACAAGCATGTCCGCTGCTTAAAATGATGCGACATGTTGGTTGGTTGGTTGAGTGTGAAGTTTACACTTAACTCTTTGGTCGTAGACGACTTCTTTGATATCAATCAATATTGTTCTCCTCATCTCAGTGAAGACAACTCAGCCAAAACAGTTATGGTTTATAATAGTTTATGTATGATTATAGAATATTGGTCAAACTATTCTTTTAACAGTAAATTGTAAAAGTTATGTATTGACCAGAAAGTGTTTTTGTCTCTTTGTCCTGCACAGATGTTGCCCTCTGAGATGCGAGCTGCTCGCTCATTGGTTGCTCCAGGTCCAGCTCATGTACTCAAAGTTCCCGAACAGGCCCAGGAGTCATCAGTCGTTCCCATCCAGGCTGCTCCAAAGTTTGCGCCAGCACAGATTCTACAGGGAGCTATACCATCAGGACACATTCCAAAACCTGTTATTGTGCCTGACTATATTGCGTAAGTGTTGCTGAGAAAAAAGAGCAAGCAGTAGGTCAGCAACTAAGGATTAGTTTAATTTTAAATGAGACTGGTCCGCAGATTCTTTTCACAGTATGTAGTAGGCAGTAAGTATAATTTATAATCTTGTGTATAAGACAGACATGTGTTTCTGTGCCTCCCCCTGCAGTAAGTACCCAACCGTAAGGACAGACGAGGAGCGGGACCAGTACCGAGCTGTGTTCAACGACCAGTACGCCGAGTACAAAGAGCTACACGCAGACGTGCAGGCCACCCAAAAGAAGTTTGATGAGATGGACGCCATGATGCGCGGCCTGCCCCAGAACCCAACCAGCCAGATGGTGAATGGTTTAACATTTCCTATCTGAAAAAACCCACCTCTTTTAATATCTCAGTAGCATCATTTGCCTAGACTCCTTTCCCTCTCTCTACACGTGTCTGCATCTGATTTATTGATCCGCCAGAATGTTATCTCAGTTTAGTTGTAGATGAAGTCGTGGGCTTTATCTATATGCAGTGATTCATGTTATACTGTTTAATGATTGAATTCTGCTTGTGTGTCGACTCGCTGCAAAGCAAGGAGTGGTACAAGGTCATTGCTAATCTAGCAGCCAGTTACACTTTGGGGTCAAGGTTTAATACTAAAGTGCTGTGATACATAGTCTTCTCCCAGCTGACACTTGTAATTGTCTAGAACAAAAATAATTTGTTTCAACTCCATTTCAATAATCATAATAATAATAATAGCAAAATAATAAATACACGTTTCACGCAAATGTAAAAGCAGAGTGTTCAACTGCTCTGTTGCTCTGTAAATGCTGCACATACAACAGTATCATAAGAAATCTACTTAAAACTTCTTAAAAGAACATAAAATAGTTTAAATAAGTTACCACCAAATCTAAAATGTCTTCATAGCTTTGAAAAGGATTGCCATGAAACTTTCTATAGATGATGTGTCCTGATGACTTAAGTGATCTTGAGACTTTTCCTCTGGTACAACCAAGAGGTTGTTGTTGCGTTGAGTGTCACATCAAGGCTGCATGCTCGACTTAGCACAATACAGGTTGCTTAGACATTTTATCCAACTTTTTCCAGGGATGCAGTATGTCAGCATGTCACATGACCTTAAAATGTAAATGAGCCAGGCAGCTGCAAAATAGAACAGACCATTGCCCTGATTGGCTGAAGGCTTCACTGACATTCTAGGAAGTTCACTCTATTCTAGGATGTTTAGATCTATTATTTCCTCCTCGTTTCTTCCAAAAAGGATGAGATTTATTTGATCTGGAGTTCAGGAGTTTGTTATTGTCACAAAAACCCCACCTGCTTCTTTTTTTACAGCATTCTCAAGGAAACAGACATGAATAGAAACTGGTCTCTCCCTAAAGCCGTTTTCAGACATGACGTATTCACAATAGCATTAAATCCTCTGCATTATTTAGTCAAGAAGGTGACAGAGACAGGAAGTGATGTATTAACTCCACTGCAGAGTTCACATGATCATGTTTAATGCGCCCGGCCACCATTGTCGGCGCTTATCACCACAAACACTCTTGACATCTTCGTTGGTGTTTTCTGAGTGCTTTTTCACTGGGATCCTAAATATGGCTCCTCTAAACAAGTGAGCTTCGACAAAAAAAGAACTTTATAAGTGTGTTCATGTCCCGCCCTGGTCTTAATGTTCTGTGTACTCCAGACAGTCCTGTTCCACCAACTGTACCGATACTTTGATTGCCACACACTGAGCTGTGCTGTACTCTTGCCCTTTTGGTCTGATTGCGTCATAAACCACTGTTCGGTTTTTGTCGAGCACAAAACTGCACCCAGTCTTTCTGTTGTTCCAGTGCACCTCATTTCCCTATCCTGTAATTTCCTGTTTGCACTTCCTGTCTCCTCTGTACTTCCCCTCCACCCTTAAATGTTAACATTTGTTTGACCTAGATTTAATAAAGTCTGTTCTCTTTTCTTCAGGAGGTGGATCGTATTTCCAGGATCCTTCAGGAATACCGGAGGAAGAAAAATGTGAGAGCATTTTCATGTCCATGTTTTGCTCATACTGTCTACAGCTGTGTCTGTTTCTGATGCCCATGTTTGGTTATGTTATAGACTGATGTGTTGTTTTCCCACGTTCATTATTATTCCTTCAAACTATGGCAGCAGCAGATTAATCCTGTATCAGAATACATATTACCCCCACAGAACCATAATACTGTAAAATAATCCAAATATTTTTTTATGTAACGTGTTAGTCTGTCGTTCTTTTTATCTATAGTATTTGTGTGCCTTTGCCATTCTTTTGAATACAAGGGCACAATAATGAAACATTAAACAAACTTCCTATTCACAGCACAGGTAGAAAGTCAATAGTGGGTGTGCTGATTACTTTTCAGTCTTCAAATCTGGAGAAATCTGTAATTTTAATCAAGATAAAAGTGCACTTAATTCAGTCGCCTGTCAGTGGTAACATTCCCTTTATGCATGTGTGAGTGTTAAGTTTGTCTGACAGAAGAGTCTAAATGGATTTAATTTATCCAGTTTTAGGTCAAATTTATATGATTAACACTTTAGATTTTGGTTTAAATATATATTTGGATTTTAGTCGTTGGACCTCTAGACCTGAAGTTTAGAGCAAACTCAACCGAGTTCATTCGTTGAGTATCAGCAGTGTTATCCCTATTGTATTGTGGAAGTCACATAGGTTACTTCTCCTAAACAGTGGAAATGAAATGAAAGCTGAATTAGATTTCAATTCTTATGTGTGTTTCTGCTCCATCATCCCAGGATCCAACGTTCCTGGAGAAGAAGGAGCGCTGCGAGTACCTGAAGAGCAAACTGTCTCACATCAAGCAGAAGATCCAAGAATACGATAAAGTCATGGAGTGGAACGACGGATACGACTAGAACTCTGAGGCGTCTCTACAAGAGAACACCACTGAGCACAAACAGAACTTCTGCTGACGGTTAAGCAGGTACCGGTGGTGAATCCCAGTCATGAACCGCGGAGCACCAGTGGGATTTCACCCTCCTTTGTGTTTCAAATCTTTATAGCAGCTGTTCCTGACAAACGTTTATCAACAGCTTTTGTGTCTGGGTTTATTTAGGCCCACGTGTAGAACACATGTCGTTTTATGCTAAAAGGGATAGTTCTGCATGTTGAGAAGAGGCTTAATGATATAACTTAACCTAACTCAAAGACCACATGCACGTCCAAGCTTAAAACTAACAAGTTATATCTTGTTTTTGTGCAAAAATGACAATTTGCTGTTTTACAGAAAGTTAGGTGCAGAATTATTTTCTTGGAAGTAAAAATGGTCTTGCAAAGGATCCTCTGTAAAACACTAAACTGTCATATTTACACCTGATGTGATTTGAACTAACAAGTTATAGTGTGACAGTGAGCTTTAGATGTGCTTGTATGCATTTCTTGTTATAGCTGGACAGAGGCTAGCTGTATCCCCTGGTTTCCAGTCTCTATGCTAAGTTAGCATTTAAATGAATCAGTCCCCTGGCTGTTGCTTTTTAAATAATAGACTGATATGAGAGTGGGATTGATCTTATAATGCTCCGCCTGAAAGCAAATAGACTTACAATGTGTCCCAACATGTCAAATTACGCCTTTAAACTGTGCTGATCTTACTTTGTGTGTGTGTGTGTGTGTGTGTGTGTGTGTGTGTGTGTGTGTGTGTGTGTGTGTGTGTGTGTGTGTGTGTGTGTGTGTGTGTGTGTGTGTGTGTGTGTGTGTGTGTGTGTGTGTGTGTGGTGTGTGTGTGTGTGTGTGTGTGTGTGTGTGTGTGTGTGTGTGTGTGTGTGTGTGTGTGTGTGTGTGTGTGTGTGTGTGTGTGTGTGTGTGTGTGTGTGTGTGTGTGTGTGTGTGTGTGTGTGTGTGTGTGTGTGTGTGTGTGTGTGTGTGTGTGTGTGTGTGTGTGTGTGTGTGTGTGCTTGCTTGCGGAGAGGTGGTGGTCTAGTGGCAGAAACTTGGACTATGGGCAGAGAAGGTCTCTGGTTCGATTCCACGGAAAGACAACAAAAAGACGAACCTGGATTGATCTGCCCAAAAATCCAAGAGTCTCTCTAGACCCTGTCTAGTGCCCCTGAGCAAGGCACCTTACTCCTCCAACATCTGCTCCCCGAGCGCTGTACATAGTCGCTCACTGCTCTGTGTGTCCTGCACACAGATGGGTCAAAAGCAGAGGTTACATTTCCCTACCTGCATGAGTGTGCGTTTGCATGTCTGTGCATGTGTGTGGGATAAATAAAATGCATCTGCATCTACTTAATTTGTGTGCGAGATACTGTGACTGTTATTGTATCAAATGCTAACGACTTAATATGTGAATGTTTGTACTTAGTGGGAAATGCCAGAGGAGGCAGAAGAAGACAAAAAATATAGTTTCTGCATAATTGCTGTCCAGGTTTACTTCCTCTGCACTTTCGTCCTCCTCTCTGTCAGTCTTCATGTTTGTCACCTGTCCATATTGATTTCACAACTTCCCAGCCTGAAATGAAAAACCACTGCTTGTCTGGACAAATCCCTTGTTGTTTTCTTAAACTGCTGTGATGATAGTTAGGGTTGTTTGAACTGCACACTCTTTTAAATTTGTTATATGCAACTGAAAAAGGTCTGAAGTGGGAAATGTGTATGTCCTTCCATTTCATAGATTAAACATTTTGTAGCTTCTTTTTACTTAAAAATCCTGAGTGCATAAATACTGTGTCTCCCTCCATTTGTCCCCTTGATGCCACTGTACACGCTGAACCTCTTGAGTGAATGGAAATGCTGTTGAAAGAAACCCATTTGTTTTGTGTTTGCAAGTGTAACTGTAAATATTTTGCTGTAAATGTCCATATTCTTTCATAATTTAAAGGCTTGGTGCTTCCTGTCCTCAGAATACACTTCTGCTTATGCAGTGAGTCTGTGGTCTTTGTCTTTTTCATAAAATGTGTCTTTTTTACTGTAAATAATAGGTGCTATGTTAAGTTTAGCAAAGTAAAGATGAAAGGAGTTGATTAATCTGTATTGATTGACAAAATAAATATTAATAACTTTGGATAATCTTATATTTCCAAGCAAAATAACTGGAAATTATTTGTTAGCCTCCCAAAAGTTATTTTGCTGCTATTATTTATCTCAATCTGATTATCTTTGAGCAACGCTGGCATTGTTCGTCATTAATATTTGTATTAAACAAGAAAATAAGTCTGATTTATCGAGTTGTGGCTCTAAATTCAACAATTAGCCAAGATACAAATAATAACAAATAACCTCAAATGACCCTAGAAGGGAACGATGTTAAGATATGTTGGTGAGCTGCTTCCTTTTTGCATGAGTAACTTACATTATTTTGTTCAATTGTGTAGACTGGAAACAGACATAAATGTTATCTGACTAAACACAAAAATAACTGAATATTTCGAGAGATGAAAAAAGGGGGTTTACAGTAATTTAATTGGGATTTATTTAATTTGTTTATGTTGAGTTCCTTTATTTATATTTTAAACAAAGAGGGATCGTGTTTGTATGGTAAACAAACTGCCACTCAATATCAGATCAGCAGAATCAGTGCCTCCCTTTGAAAAGTGATTTAAAACTCCCCTGTATATACTGGCAATTTTACAGTTTTTATCTGTTTTGTTTAATTGATTTGCTGAGTATGATCGGGCTTCTCTATGATTTGCACATTTTATTTTGTAAAGCACCTTGTTACTCTGGTTTTGAAAGGTGCTAAGCTAAGTAAAACATTTTTTTTTATATTATCATAGTCATATGTAAAGCACTTTCATATTTAGCTAATTTTATATACATTTTTTATTTATTTAATCTAGGGAACGGTGTTAAAAGCTAAATTACATGTTCTGTACACTCCTATTTGATAATACTACTACGAATATTCAAAACAAATATACTTAATTGTCCACAAGGGGGAATTTTTGTGCTAAAGCAGCAGCACAACAGTACATTGTGTAACAAACTAAAAGAGAAACTGTTCACACGAACATATCGTATAAGACCCAGAATAATAATGCAGAATAAAAGTGAGTTGAATTTTGCACCTGGACCAAAAACCCTTTAAATGATAGAACACTAGAAGGAGATAACGCATTAAAGATTAAAAACAAGAGCTGGACAAAGTGCAAAAAAACGCTTATTGAGATACATGGCTGAAGCGAGATGTGTCCTGTTGGGATGAATGAGAGCTGGAGGCAGCTGGTCTCACACCTTTGTCTCAGTCTCTATCAGGATTGGATCAGATGTTTACCTGGACTGAAGGACTGATGCTTCACTTTAACAAAAAAAACAAAATGTCCATGTCCTTCCGTATTAGCAGGTGTTTTGGACGAAGCCTGACTCAGGTACTTCCTGTCAAGAGGATCGCCCGGTAAGGTGACACCATAGATAGACTGTATATGGGTGACACCTGTGCGGCGCGGAATCTGGGATCTGGGTGTGACTGTTTTTGTTCCGCTGCTGCAGTTTCAGTCGACACAGCCCAGGTGAGACGAACCGAGCAACAGGTGAGTGACGAGCTCCAGCGTCTATTACTCGATGTTTTTTCACTTTTACATAAATCTCCTTGAACCAGTCCCCCTGTGGCTGAACCGAGCGAACCCAGGTGTGTTGTTGGATATGGCTGTAGTTCAGAGAATAGCGTCTCAGCGCCAACCCGCTGCAGGTGGCCGTACTCACGGGAACATGTAGATTCGTAGTCTTGACTCCTAACATACCAAGCAGCAAAGTGGTGTTTCACTTCCATGGTGGCTGCCAGGTGTGGTAGTTCGCTTCATCCTTTAATTTCGCTCAGTCTGCTATTCTGCTTTTCTAATTTCGTTTTTTGATTTGTTAATTGAAATAATCAATGACATTTTAAACAACTCTTTATTTCGAGCTTCTTCAATGTGAGAATGTTGCCCTATCTTGTCTTCATGTGTTTTTGATTATTTCCTAAATTTGTACAGACCAATATAGAAAATTGTTATTGTACATAAAAGTACATTTCTAATAACAGGACTCTTTTTGCAGATTCTTTTAACAGGGCAGCACCCAGGAGATCCAGCAGCAATGTCCTCGGGGCCCCACGGGAGTCCCCCTCCCTACGAGGAAGATGGCTAGTAAGTCTTCTGTTGTTGATCTGTGGATTTGCTATGATCATTCAATGAGCCAATGACAGACTGTGTATGAAGAGCCTGGGTATGGAAGCAAAGAAAAGCCACTATTTTTAAAATGTTGTTGACGAAGTCGCCGACACAATGTGATCCGATGCATCCAGAAAAATGTTCAGCAACTTTATAAAATAATTAATACACTTTGAGATATAGAAAAATATTATAGTTTTATGAATTGAATTACATTTTTTTAAATGATGTCCTAGAAATGTTCAAAAGAGAGGTAGAGTTTATTTTGTCCACTCTGAGCTGCTGTAGAGACATGGAGGAAGAGACCTGCTCTTGAAGTAGATATAAAGGCTCATTGCACAGTAATGAAAGCGATTCTTAGTCTTTGCTGATTATGCACAAATGAACCATCATTATGAAATGTATACTCCTTTTCGGCCTATAAATAAGTCCTACACACTGGACCTTTTCATTGATATAGAGTCAGTAGTGTGTTGTGTTGTATTCCAACATTGTTTATTTGTCTGCTTTTCTTTGCTTCTCTCCGGCTGATGTTATTCCTTTACCACCACCCTCAGATAATGACTTTAATGTGTTTTTTTTCTGAATTGACAGTAACGCCGCTCCGCAGACGGCCTACTCTTACTATCCAGATGATGAGTTCCAGCATTTCTACCGCTGGACGTCTCCACCAGGCATCCTCAAGATCATGGGCATCATAGTCATCGTGATGTGCGTCGGCATATTTGCTTGTGTCGCCTCCACTCTGGCTTGGGACACCCAGGGGGCCATGGCTGGCTTTGGGGGTATAGGGGGAGGTTATGGCGGCGGCAGTTATGGCGCTGGCAGTTATGGCGGCGGCGGTTATGGTGGTGGTGGTTATGGTGGCACCTATGGAGGCGGCGGCTATGGAGCTGGAAACAACTATGGCTACGGTAGCCTGGGAGGGAACTACAATGACCCCCGAAAAGGCAAAGGGTTTATCATTGCCATGGCAGCCATCACCTTCATCGCCTGCCTGGTTATCTTCATCATCATTGTGTCCCATCAGAGCCTATCAGAGAGCAGGAGGTTCTACCTAGCAGTGATTATCATCTGTGCCATCCTAGCACTGCTAATGCTAATTGCGGCCATAGTTTACTTGATGGCAGTGAACCCCACGGCGCAGTCCTCTGGGTCCATGCAGTCTATGCAGATTGCTGGCCTGTGTGCTCAGTACCAGCAACCACAGACTGCAGGAGTGTTCGTCAACCAGTACCTCTACCACTACTGTGTGGTGGAGCCACAAGAGGTGAACAAACCCATCTGACTTCCTCCTCTCAGGCCTGTAGCTGCAACTGAGCATTTGGTTCTAACCCAGGGTGTCACCTCTCGTTTCAGGCCATCGCCGTGGTGTTCGGCTTCCTGGTCGCCATCGCCCTGATCATCATGCTCGTCTTTGCTCTGAAGACTCGCCAGAAAATCGGAAACTTTGGCAAGAGCAACATCCTGTGGAGGAAAGTGAAGATCATCGACGAGATGGCGCCACCTCAGGATGTGGAAGCATGGGTATGTGTGACCTTTTAATGTTTAACCTCATGGAAATCACTTAATTTCACCTTTTAAGTTATATTATTTCAAACCGAATGTTTAAGGGGTTTTGGACTGTTGAAACAAAGCAAGATATTTTATGACTGCACCTTGAATTGTGTTTTACGATTTTAAGCAATTTTAAAGAAAATTTCATAAGAATGATACATTTTATAATGGGGTAATAATCTGCAGATTTTTATATTGACCTATTGTCTATGAACGGTCATCCTGACAATCCCCTTAAGTCCAAGGCATTAGCTTGTGGTCCGACCAGAGCCCAAAGCCCAAAGATATTCAGGTTATGATGATGTTAAAAAGATTGTTACTTCCTGTTTGGTGACGTATGATTTTTTTTATAAGAAGTCTGATGTTTTTCAACTTTCATTAATCTTTCAAATCCGAACAATTATGAAGCTGTTACTCAGGCATATTTCACATCGCTGCTTCATAGATGAATCAAACCTTTTACAGACCTGCAACATTATTCAGCAGAAATTAGAAGTTTGTCAGCAACAATCCTTATAATTGATAATAGGCAAAAATACCAAACATGGATTGAGTTAAGAGTGAACTCAGCGTCTTTGGGTTTCAGACGGTTGGCTCAAACAAAAAAAAAGACATTTGAAGAAATTATTTATCGATTGTTTGAAAGAAAAAAACAATAATGACGACTAACAGTTTTTGTGATTCAGAAAATAGCTGCCAGTTGATGTATTGCTTTCAGATTTATCAAGGGAGGTCAAATCTAAAGAAGCTATCTTTGCTGGTCCTAATTGCTGGTTTCGTGTGAGTGACTGTGTGTGTTTGGGTTAGGTTTGAAGTTGTACAACCTGTTTGTCAGCGGGGGGAAGGGGAACTATTTAGCAGCAAGCTCCTACTTTATAGCCCGCTTGGTTTCAGGGTGTGGCGTCTGCACGACGAGCAGTTTCAATTCTTATGTCACCCTGTCATAAAGCAGGAAGAGCTGGAGCAATAACATCCTGCACCTAATAATGTCGCAATATTCGAGCATTTTATAATCCTAATGCAATTGTTGTTTCATGAGTCATGGTTTCTGAAGCTATTCACATAAGTGCTTTGCAACTACTCTCACATTTAACCCAGTAAGTAGTGATGAGCAGGTGAGTCACTCTGTAAAAAGGTGGATTTCGTGATGACATTCAGCTCAGCCATGTCCTCAGAGCAGTGAAGAGGAAGAGCAGGTTGGACTGGTCCTCTGCTCCACAAAGCCCATCAGCCAGCAGATATCCAACGCCACAGCGGCAACATGACACTGGGAACAGGCTGCGTTTGCTTCCCAGTAGCTTGTGGGAACAGGTCTGAAAGTGCTGAGGCTACACGTATGTAGACTGCATGTTGCTGCGGGGGTGCTACACCCACACAGTGGTTTTGGAGGCGTGCAGCAGGGTGTAGCTCTGTGTGTGTGTTTCACATAGTTTCAGAGGACAAGTCCGTGCAGGCAGATCATACCAGACATTGTTTTCGAGGAAGCATGTTTATTCCAGGCAGCCACTCGCAAATGGTTATCACTGTCACAAGTGGTCACTGTTACTGAAGCAGCCGTGTGAGGGTCAAGATTGTTTTTCATTGTTACTCGTCAATAATCAAGTCGTTTATCATTTCTCATCGTCCAGCTGGGCGGAGTCAGATGTTTTTGTCTCAGCAACAGTCAACAACAAGAATAACTTGGATTTTCTGAAATGTTTTGATCGTCCCAAATTGTCCGTTTGTGACATTAAATGAATGAATCGACTCATCCTTCCATCCTTACTTTCTACCGCTGTCAGAATATGATCTAGATATTTGTTTTCTTCTTTAAATAAATTCTGCCTATGTTACTTATGCATGTTCGTTTTATTCTTCTGCAGGTGAACAATGTGTCCGTTCCCGCTGAAGCTCTCCCAATGGCAGATTACCCTGAGAAGCTGAGAGGCTCCAGGAGCCACCTGGATGACGAGAGCACCAACTACGACAAACCCCCCTACAGCTACTCTCCACAGTGAGTACACAGACAGAAAGTGTGCACTTCAACAGGGGGGGATGTGTGTGAGGATGCACTGTGTTCAGAACAAGAAACTTGCTGAAGCTTGTCCTTATGTAAAAATTTGGATCAGCCTTTTTTTACTTTAAATTGACACTAGAGCTGTGCCACCAATCTATAAGAGGCACACCCATCAGTTTAAGCAGTTAAACCATTAAACTACCAACGTTGGTGTGTAAATTAAACTGCAACTTGTGTTTGGATTTATATATGTATTTCTACAAGTTATTTAAGTCAATTTCTTTCATGCATTTAGAAAGCAAATCTGCTGATACTCTTTATTTTCTTTCCTGAAGTGAACACACTGAAACTCAGCCTGGAACCCATGTGTAATGTGGCTCTGTGACATGCTGCACAAACCTGTGTCAGTAGAAAGAGCCTCCCCGCTAATCTGAGGACGAGCTGCATCTAATGATTATTATGGATTAATATCACAGTTTGGTCCGTACAACATTAGAACATATAGAAAATCACAGTGAGGTCAGAATAGCAGTCAATCCACTAATGGCTTCAGCTCTCATCGAAACAATGCATCACATCTTCCTGTAACACCGAAACTATGTGAAGCATGTTTGTGCTGAAGAGGAAACGAGAGAGCGATGCAGTCTTGAAGGAAACAGGACGTTGCTGTTGACCTGTTTACTAGATCAACAATTCCTGCCACATGATCAGTCAGGCTGCCCTTTGCTTCATCCTAACGGGAAAGAGACTGGAAGGTAGTGAAGTTTGACACTGTTTTACCTTCACGCTCTAGTGCTCCCTTATGATCGGATCACTGGACACAGACACCAGGTCTGAACGGGGCCAAAGAACAACACTTGCGTCTTGAGTAATCTGATGAATCAACAGTTTTCTTCTTCTCAGAACCTGTGGCTTGCAATTGATGATTATTTTTTTGTTAAGGCTCGTTTCAACAGCCATGTTTAAAGTGTACAAACAAACATTGTTTTTCTTCTAAATTCTAGAAAACCAGATAATCCAGTTATCAGCTCAATTTTTTACCACTGATGTTAGATTCCTGGGATGTTGTGCATATGCAAGTCTCAGCTGGGCGTGTTAGATTTGTCACTGGCTACAAGGCTGTTTGTGTCCTCCTACTTTTGGGTATTTGTGAGTCTTGTTTGTGGGCTCTCAAAATGATTTGATTTCTCAGCACTGTTTCCTCTGCATTCCTAAACTCAGAGAGTCGATGTTCCGGTTTACTGCTCCTTCTGCCTGGAGTGAATTTCAGAAGGACTTCCAATGAGAAAAAGCTATGAAATTAAAGGGATGATAGTTTGCAGATGACAGGAGTCATCTTTCTAATTATTATTTACTTCAACATAGTTATTTAACTCAGTACTACCTTTTTAATGTGATCATATTCTGTATTGTCTGCAACTATGTGTTGTGGATGCTGGTCTTGTAAGTGAGACATGTCAACTCAATGGGACCATACCTGATTGAATTAAGGAAACTGCTAATTGAATTGAAAACACTGTGATTGTGTTTGTCCTGCAGGCCTCTTGTGGAAAACCACGCGCTGCTGCAGAACGGGGCTCCTTACAGCAGCAGCTCCGAGGTGGCCAGCTCGGCTGGACGGCAAAAGAAGAGGCGTGCAGGTCGCCCTCGCCGCGCTGATGGACAGGACTATGAAACTGACTATAACTCCTCAGGAGACGAGCTGGACGACAATGACTTTGACAGGTACGAGGATCTGAAAGGGTCAAATCTCCGCTCCTGATATAGAGCCGTATTCAGATCTTTATTTTGAGGTTAACTCTGGTGAAAACCAACTGATCAGGCAGCGGTACCTGCAGTTCCGGTGTTGTGAGAGAAATCACGTTTTTTTCTCAGAGTCTGGTATTGAGCAGAGCCCAACTGCTGTTGTTTTAACAAGAAGGATGTAACTCTTTAACATAGCTGTCTGTCTCTGAAGGACACCAAGCCTTATTGTTCAGACATTTATAAATAAGTCTCTGGAAATAAGTCTCTGTTTCTTACTTAATCAAAAGTAATACCACTGTGTGAAAATACGCTAATACAAGTCCTGAGTCCCTGTGTAATCTGCATTTTAATGATGCCTTTGCAAAGTACAGCTGATTTCTATATTGATAGATTTAACTCACAAAACCAAATTTGTTTTTAGAACTTTTTTAGAAATTAGTGCGAGAATCTTAGAATTAACAATAACATGCGAATAATTTATTTATTTCATTCGCTATCAGAAAATATGACTTTACGACTCAATACATTACATGGATTCCTTTCTAAGATATGCTTCCACAATTCAAAATGTTCTCGGAGTTCTGATAATTTTATCAGTAAAAAGTACTATTTAACGCTGAACTCAACAAAAATGAATGAAATAAACAAGAAAGTATAAGTAATTCACAATTTTATTTAGTTTCTTTCCAGCACTGCCAACTCCAAGCGAGGTCTCCATTAATTGCTTTGACATTTTTTTTCTCCTTTGGCAACTTCTTTTCCTCCCCCCCTCTCTTTCCACTTTTTCTCTGCTTCAGTGAAGTTTCTCCGATAACAAACGAGAAGGAGCGCAACGACTGCAAGCGTGAATTCGACCGCGAACACCAGGAGTACAAGGACCTGCAGTCGGAGCTGGACATCATCAACAAGAATCTGTCTGAGGTGGACAGAGAGCTGGACGAGCTGGAGGAGGGGAGCCCACAGTACCTGGTGAGAGCTTACAGGAAGAAAACCGTCCCTTTTTAAACCTTGTGTATCTATCTATCTGAACAAGATATCATGTGGGTTTGTGTCATTTTTCATTGTCTTGTCATTTGCCCTCTAACAGGATGCCTTGGATGAGTACAACAGGATAAAGAGCATCAAAAAGGTACATTTGGTCCTAAAAAGGATGTCAAAAGATTTAACATTGCAGGGTCATCACAAGACAGTCCAATACATAACTAATACTCTCATTGGTGTTATTCGTTTTTTTCTAATGCACCCCTCTCTCACCCCCCCACAGTCTGCAGATTACCAGGTGAAGAAGCGCAGGTGTAAATATCTGAAGTCCAAACTGAACCACCTCAAGAAGATGGTCAGTGATTATGACCGCAGGGCCTGAACAAAATCTGTGGGGACTACACTCCCCTCTGAGACGTGACCGACTGGAGCGTTCTGGGACAGTAGCAGACTGTAGAGGACGGAGCTGCTGCATCAAACGTGGAAGCTTCTTAAGTGTGTTTGAGCTGATTGCTGTTGAAGAGGTTGTTTTTTACTTTGGAAGGACGGAACATTATTCTGTCTGGTATTATGCCACTGTTTGTATTATGCTCATCTCGTGACATAGGTACTGTTTTCTGTATTTATTTTACTCAATGTGATCTAAACATAGTAGTCTAGTAGAGGAGTGAGACTATATGCAGATCCCTGTTTGATTTTTAATAGGCTCTTAATCCTTATTTCTAATCCACTAATTTTTTTATTATCTGCAACATAAACATGTAAATATTTGGGAAACACTTGTGTTTTTAATGTTTTTAGCCGTTTATGGAAGTAAGTTCATATGTGTTCAATGTGTTTCAGACACATGGTGATATTGCAAGTTTGATGCATACTGATGTACTTTGACAATCATTTGTGATGTTTTTTACGAGAATAAATTCATTAAACAAACACACATTTTGTTGCTGTTGTTACACATCTGTACATCTGCTCTCGCCAAATACGTACCACAATCTCTTTGACAGATGCTTGTGATGCAGTGGATGCGTGTGTGTGTGTGTGTTAATTTTTTTCAACTGTTCTAATTGCGTGACACATACAAATATTATTGTGGGTAATATATTAGTTTCTTTTCGAATGCTTCCACATTGTGACGTGGTTGCATATTTTTTTAATTATCCACAAAGCTGCATTAGAAAATAATATTATATTAAAGGTTTTTTTTATATTACTATGGCACACTGTTATTAATTGGTGCCCATTGCTTTTGTTGTCCTACACATAGAAGAACAGGTGACGATACAGATTTACGCTCCGCCTATGATCAAGAGGTGGCACCAAGAAAAAAGCAGTGAAGAAGAAGACAAAGCAAATGTGGAATTTAGCAATACATTTTTCAAAACTTGCATTTGTAAAACATAAATAGAATTAATGAGCTGTGCAAATATTTCAGCAGTATGAAAATATACGCGTCACATTTGTCAGGCGAGTAAAACTGACTGGAAACGCCACAGGGTTAACAAAATCCAAACTTAGCTCTGACCTGTGGTTGATGTTTAAAACTCCCTTTTTAAACAACGTGTACAATTTCAACAAAACCTCAGATCCGCACCACATTTCAATGGGTTCTCACCTGAGCCATTCTGCATCCTTCCACTTAGATTCATGGAGATTGTTTTTGTGTAATCTTGCTGACAAACAAACAAACGTACAGAAAAAAACTGATGTCGGTGAAAGCAAAATTTTCCTTACAAACGTAATTAGTGCTAATGTTAGTCTATGTTTTAGCTGTTTGCGAGATAGTTCACAATAACAATGTTTTAACTTTATAAAATTAGTTTTCAGCTTTTTCTGCTGCCCCCTTGTGGCCAAAATATCTTTATGCATCTTTAAGAAAGAGTTACATATATGCTGAAGCTACACGTACAGTCACAACACACACTGGAGCAGTAGTTGATTGTTTTTTACTTCCTCTTTGAATTTCACCACAGAAACGACATCACATGACTTGAACACATTTCACATTAAATTCCAAGGATTAGCTTTTTTTCCCCTTTCAGCTGAATTTCACGCCGTGCTTTTGAACTGTTCGGACTGCATTGAATGTCTCCTCAATAGCATCCTCCTGGTCAGCTCTTTGGGATGGCCCGGAGGAGCGGAGGGAAGGAGGTTCTTTAGGTTAGACTCTTTCTCAGAGAAACCCCCTCCAGCTCCGGATCCAAAGTTGCAAACATTGACAACAGGAGCGTTGGTGTTGTTGAGGGTCAGAGGGGGCAGAGACCTCGGCCTGGCCTGAGAACTGTGGTCCAACAAGAGGGCAGCGGACCCTCTGCGCTCATACCCGGACAGCACTCTCCTGCTCGGACACAAGGCCAGCAAGGACTCCCTAGAGCAACGCAAGGGGGCCAGCTTCTTGGAGTCTGTTGGGAGATTTTGGATGTCAACAGAAAGCTGAGGGTCAGAGCTGTAGATGTCTGCACCCAGCTTGCGCCTCTGGATGATGCTATGAAGGCTTGAGGAGGCCATGTTGTGAAGTGCAGTACGATGGTTTTTGCCAGAAGACAGGCAAGAGGAGGAGGCTGAATCTGTTCCAAGGTTCTCCGAGTGGAGGTTAGGATGGGAGGCCGAGTGGGGTGAAAGGAGACCTGGTAGAGAGATCTTCTGTCTGGCGTGTTTGGCGTAGTCTATCTTGTTTTCACCGTCTACTCTTTTATCCCTTTCCAGTATGGGAACTCTAACAGAGAAGTTGTCGGTTTGGTCGAAGTCCTGGCTATTTTTTGAAGACGAGGCTGCAAGAGACTGTTGAGTGAGCACAGACGCTGGGATCTTTAGCCAGGGCTCAGAATTCAGCCTCAGGAGGGGCTGCTGCAGTCTGTTTGCCGCCACTTGGCCGAATCCTCGAGACCGTGAGGGGGAACATGGATGGGAGCTCACACCCCAGGAATGGGCTTCTTTAAAAGAGAAGACAGTCTTTGGGGGACATAAGGACGAGGAGGTGCACTGAGGGGAGGTGATGATCTGTATTTCAGAGGGAGATGCAGGAGCTGCTGATGCCATTTTGTCTGTCTGATCGAGAGGACCAACGGGAGGGATGGTGAGGTACTGTTTTGCCTGCAGTTGACCACATGGGAATTTGTCAGTGGCTATGATGATCACCTCTTTCCCTTTTGCCTTGCAAGTGTCAAGCAACAGCTTCAGAACCTTCCAGTCTCCAGCCATGACTGCGTAGACCAACGCTGACATCCCGGACTGGTCCTCCAAGCTAATGTCGGCTTCACTGGCCAGGAGCAGAGACACCACATCCGGGCCGGCCTGCTCGCGGCAGGCGTGCATCAGGGCAGAGTGACCCTCCTTGTCCTGGATGTTGGGGTCTGCTCCTTTCTCCAGCAGAAACTGGACCAGCTTGACCCGACTGGCGCTCTGGGCGTCTGCATGCTGGGTCCTGCAGGCCACCATCAGGGGTGTCTGGCCTTGGCTGTCGCTCTCATTGATGTAAGCCCCCCCCTCCAGGAGCAGCCGCGTGAGTCGCAGACGACGGAGGAAAACGGCTCTCAGTAAGGGGTTACCTGAGTCCATCACTCCACCAGAACTACAGCCTTCTCCTTCCATCCCTCCTGGTCCCAGCGAGTGGCTTTGTTAATGTAGTAAGACAGGTTTCTGTGGAAAATAACAAAAAGTATGAAGGAAATTATGCGAAAGTGTGCACATACAGTATTATTTAGATAGACAGCAACTTCTGAGGTAAACATGTTACACATCTGCCACGCACATCTACATGCAGATACACTAAATGGTGTCCTGAGCCCTACATGTACACAAACAACCATCCATGAATTCCTACACAACTCCCCTTTGCCTGATCCTCTTTTCGGGGAGTTTCAACAAAAAGCTTGTCTCATACTCAGGTCAGGTTAATCCCCTGTCATTTTGCCCTGCGCCACCAGTAAGGCAATCAGCATTTTAAATATAAACATGTGAAACAATTAGTTAGTGGTTTGAAAAGGCAGAACATTTTCTCATTGCAGATTGGATCTGCAGCACCAGCAGAGGTGTCCACTTTTTATCAGTCCTTGTGCTGTTTGTCCTTGGATCCTTTTACAAGAGCAGATGAGGTGGGTTACCAACGTCTGCGACAGGAACGTAACATTGTTCTGCATGAGTCACAAACTGTGAAACTGAAAAACAGCAACAATTTACATCATGAAACAGACATTTACATAAAACAGAAATGACCAAATTTGGTCATTTGCTGTGTGTGTGTGTGTGTGTGTGTGTGTGTGTGTGTGTGTGTGTGTGTTTCTCTGATATTGTATACTTTTTAATACAAGACCCAGAATAAATTAGTCAATCAAATAAGCATCATGTGGAGTCTGAAACCTGATATGTCATATTTGTCTGAGCCATAGAGTTCCATTGTTTCCAAAACCCATTACACCCCATTTAACACAAATTAAAATCAACTTAAGTCCTATTTAAAGGGCTTCATTATTGCAGGGGTTTGGTGAGATGTCGCCGACAAAAAACATTTTTAATCTATTCAAAAATAGATGGAGCAAAAAGTAACATTCCCTTATATGTTTATTCCTATATGGCACAGGATCCCACGATGCAGCTCAACATTGTATATCATTAGACAATCACACCTTTGAAATTACACGTCTTCAGTTTGTAATGAAAGTGAGTGTTGGAAAATATCAAGAGAACGTTATTGTCAACCCATACAAGTTCCCAGTATAATGAAAACTATCATCTTTAACTAGTACAATGTGATATGTGGTGATATGAGGTGCTTCAACTAAACAAAACATGAGACAAAACATGACAGTTGTGCAAAGATAAGATGAAAATTGCAGAAATAAGACAGCACTGGAAACATAAAACCAAAACAGTGCAGTCTAGTTAGTGGTGTTCTGGCACATGTAAAGAGCCTGAATTCACGAACTGTAAATGCTCACAGCCATACCATCAACACATTTGAACCTCAAATCCAAGCAATGGGGAGTCTGGTCAGTATCTGGATGGGAGACCGCCTAGCAACTCAAGGTCCTTCAAGCCCATTTTAAATCTGCAGAGGGCGCTGGAGCTTCTGAGGTTGATGAGACAGGACTTGTAACATCAGAGGAGCCCGACTTCACGCTACTGTGTTTTGTATTTTACAGTCTCCATAGACGGGTGTGGCTCATTGATGCCTTTGCTGCCAATCAATGATTGACAGAAATGGACGTCTAACTTATAACACAGAGTAACCTGATTTATAAGACTCTGGTTCCGGTCCTAAATTGAAATCGGTTCTTCCTTCGGCCATATTCCACCCCTCCGCAAAATGTCTTAGCAGTGGTAACGATCGTAATCGTGGCTGACAGGCAGACATACATTACAACATCACCTCATTTGCAGAGGTGATGAGACAAAGACAGGATGAAGACGACAAAAAGATGCAAAGATATTTATGAAAACAGCAGAATGACATCAGGGGTATTTTCTTTGACTTTACAAAGCCCCACACAAAAGGTGTAAAATCAGTGTAATACCCCTTTACATTTGGTGAATCCATATCATTCCACTGTGTGGCTCTCAAAGCTCCCAGACGGTCTCGGACATGTTCTTATGGAATCCTTAGTTGGTCATGTTTCATGTCCTCTGCCTCATCCTGCTGCTGCCGTATGCAGTCACGTCGTCACTGAAACAACTGAGCGCCTTCTGCTGGCAGCCACGCACGTCAGGAACAAAACACCACCTGCACCATGTTGAACACGTGAGGTGGGGGTGGTTTGATTTCATTAATTCATCTTTCATTTTATAATCAACTCTTTTATCCTCCTACCGCTGTTGCACATTGAGTCATTAAAACATTATTCTTCTCATGGTGGTAGTTCTACAAATGACCATCGGCTAAAAAAGGGGTCCACAAGGAAAATATCTCAACAACTATTGATCCCCAGAGGATGAGCCCTGGTGTCCCCTGATTTTTTTCTGTGAAATATGTTGAAGCTGCTGGAGGAATTGCGATGAAATTTGTGTGAGATTTTCATCAATTTGTCCGACACAGCACAAGAAAACCAAATTGACCTCAGCAGTACGTTGTGTTTGGTGCTAATCGCCGCATGTTAGCGTGTTAACACACCAAACAAGACAGTGACCATGGCAACCTCAATAACTGTGTCGGTCAGGTCCAGCCTCACAGAGCTGCTAGCATGGCTGCACCCCCCATTGATCACACATCTGGACCTACACCCTGGTGTAAAAGGGGTTTGTGTCACCCTAGCAAGCAGTCATCATTCTGTGAATTACAGGGTCAAACACAATTTCTAAACTCACCAGTGCATTTCTACTACAGTAGCAATACTACCACAAAAATACTCCCTTACAAACAAAACTCTACTTGAAGAAAGTACATTAACGTCAGCAATATTTCCTTAAAGTAGTCACAGTTCTAGAAAAAGTACCTGTATAAAGTCAGGGTTATACTATTATATAACTATTATTGGATAATAGCCAGTCAAGGAGTGTAGTTGTTTAGTTGAGGTGGTCTAATAAAAAATATAACAGTAAATAAATCCAGTGCAGATAAAGGTACAACATTTAATGATATTAAATTATACAAGAACAGTATGTGTATCTCAGATATAGGTGCAGCATTAGCTTACTTTCTACTTCTGATTTCATCACTCCAATCCTAAAGCTCTGCAGAATTCACTCTGATTTGATCCCACTGGTGTTGAAACCAGGAATCAGCTCTAGACCTTTCTATTGTAGCTATTTTGTGCTTTAAGTCATGATGACACAAAATTACGCTTCTCCAAAAATCATAAGAGCAGCTAATACTAGGGTTAGTATCCTATAAACAGGGCAAATATCCAGATGTGCAGGTGAACACCTTCAAACTGCACATTCACAATTTCCCGTCAAACCATTGTCCTAATACTTATAAGCTGCATTCTGTGTTCCTCACATGCGTTCATTGTGCAGTGCATAGCAGTGTATTGTTTCCAACATACCTGCAAACTGCAGAGCCAGGATATTCTCCTCCTCACAAAAACAGGCTCCTCTCAGCACTCATCCTTCACAAGAGCCCATAAACAATCGCAGTTTATGTGTGTGTGTGTGTGTGTGTGTGTGTGTGTGTGTGTGTGTGTGTGTGTGTGTGTGTGTGTGCTGTCATTGCCGCTCTGTGTTCATGGTGTACATTTTTGATGCACACGATGAACAAACCAAGAAGAGACACATTGTAGGACATAACTGAACATCATCCATACATTCAGTTGGCTTCAGAGTTATCAACCACTTTCTTTCTCTCTTAAATTGCAAACTTTGTGAAGAACAGCAGATGATACTGGTTCTGCTGTACGTCCATATTACTCACCAGCCAGTCGCTCAGGATTAATCCTCTCGTGCAGACATTTGTGCTCCTGTGGCAGAACGGCAACTGACGTCCTCTGTGTCCTGGCAGTGCTGAGTTGGAGTGTGTGAGTGTGGTTGTGAGTGTGGTTGTGAGTGTGAGTGTGTGTGTGTGTGTGTGTGTGTGTGTGTGTGTGTGTGTGTGTGTGTGTGTGTGTGTGTGTGTGTGTTTGTGTGTGTGAGTGTGAGTGTGACAGCAAGCCAGAGGAGACTGGAGCTGCAGCAGCCAAGGTTTCTCAGATAGTGTTTGCTCGTTGGACAAGGTACACGGTGAGAGAGAGGTACGCAGGCTTGTTGTCAGGCACGTCTAAGAAATGGTTAACGCTGCTGTAACAGCAGCAGCAGCAGAGCTCAGGAGAGTTAGTGAAAAGGCGACCAGGAACCAAGCACTAGAGCAACCCAGTGCCACAGCATGTCTGCTTTATCTTTTCACTAATTAAAGGGGGTTTGATTGAGCAAGAGCACAGTAATGGTGAAACTGCCTCGTGGCACTTTCTTTAGTTAAGAGCAGAAAGGAAAATTGTTTTGTCCACCTTATCAATGACATCTCCATGGCAACCATCGAGGAGGCCGAATGACGGCACACGTTGTAATTGTGCTAGAGGAACTGTTCTTTGTTGTCTGTGTGGGAGTGTGCACGCACCTGTGCAAGGATAAGAGTCTGTGCATATACTTTGCATGCACAAGATGTAGCTTGTATTGTAACGTATGAGAGAACGAGACAAAGCCTCTTTAACTGACTGATTTATCGTGACTGCGACTTCATGTATGGAAACTTTAAATAATGTAACCATAGACAACATAAGAAGATAAGAAAAAGAAACAATGATTCAAGCTTGTTGCTCTGAGCCCAACAAATATGAACCTATGTTAATGTGTGAACATGAAATGTGAATTTTAAAGAGTCCTTATCAAACTGCCCAGCCCCTCACTTACCCAGCTGTTAATAACACAGGGTTTCTGCCACTGCTGTAGCCATAGAAACACCTGTGATTTCACAACGCAGGTCATAACTCCACCACAAGAGGTCAGCATCTGACAATATAGCTCTTCGCACTTGATCCCCTTTTTTTCTGAAGGTAGGTATTTTCTGCAAGCCCATACAATAGCATTATGATTGATTAATAATGAGCACTGTATTAAAAATTTAACAAAAGAAAAAACAAGGAGGGTCCTGATACAGTCGGAAAAGTCTAAATTGATATGTATGTAACCACGTGTTCTTTCAGTGTAGTTATTCCTGGTTATTCCAGCTTTGGACTCATGGAAAAGAGGTTAAATCTAATTAAAATGAACATTAAATATAAATACAGTTTTGGTTGAAGAACCCAGATCGGAGGTAGTCCAGTCAACAAATGCAGATCCTTCTGATTTGAGAAATAAATGGTTGTATTCAGACAGCGGACTCATAACCAGGTGACCACTTTGGGCCACACTAATATTTCACTATGGACAAATTTCAACAATTTTAGTGTTCGTAATTAGTCTTTGTCCAATATTTATATGTTTTGTGACCAGACACAGCAAAACTGTGTGGTTAGTAGTCATTAGTAAATGCTAGCATGCTAATATGCTAAACTAAGTACGTCATAGAATTTTAGGGGGTTCCCACAAAATTGTCATTGTCCTGGATATAGTAATACTTAACATTACATATAACTAAATGTAAATTATTTTGGACATTCAGAGCTTTAATATGACAGCTGTGTAATTGTCATATTAAAGCTCTGTCAATGCATTAAAGCTCTGTACTG
This sequence comes from Pseudopleuronectes americanus, assembly GCA_038501795.1. Taxonomy (NCBI): domain Eukaryota; kingdom Metazoa; phylum Chordata; class Actinopteri; order Pleuronectiformes; family Pleuronectidae; genus Pseudopleuronectes; species Pseudopleuronectes americanus. The sequence continues at coordinate 2,229,573 of CM076733.1, read as the reverse complement.
TTCTGATGGAAATCACCACAGTGAAGTACTCTCAGCTCGAAACAGGAGACACCCACAGGACTGTATGTTTAGCCATAATGACTAACCAGGCACCTGCTGCACTGCCCTCTTAGGGAAAGCACACATTTTTGAATTTGTTAGTTGGAGAGATTTTCTTTTTATACCATACTACCATACAAGTGCAGTGAATCGCAGATCTCAAACTGACGTTCTGCTTCCACTTTTCTCAAAACAGAAAAATGCCACTGCCTATCGTCATACTGCTGACAAACCGTAGTGATTATTTACGTGTTTGTGTTGATGCGATGAAGTTTTCCCTCTCTTTAAACTCTTACTTTGGCCTCCACCACCTCCTGAGGTCTATTTAATCAAGGCAATTCATTGAAAGTATTTTGAATAGTCTGCTAAGCTGACATGATAATTCTCTGTGGCTTTATCACAATAAGTGACACATTAAAACTATAAGTCGTCACGTGATCTGTTGTTAATATCAAAATACGGATTGTAGCCCCTTTAACAGAAGTGACACTCGTAAATATGATTGAATGTGGATGTTGCCTCAGCAATATATTTCTGTTATGTGGCACTAAACCATATTTACAGACCACTACACTGAAGCACTGCAGTGAGGTGGAGGAGTTGAGGGTCTCCTCTCACATTTGCTTGGTTCCACGTCGGTGCTCTCCCAAACAACACAACTAAGCATCAGTTCAACATCACATGGAACAGATGCAGAAGCAGCTGTGCATGTCTTACAGATTGGGTATGGATGCACTGGGTTGCATCAGATTGCCAAATGAAAATGTAAGGATCTTATCTGTGCACAATACCAGAGAATCAGACTTATATAAAGTTGTCATATAGTCTAGAGAAGGGTAGATCATGATCGGAGTTTGGTGATTTATGTGTGGCACGGTAATAGTAATCCTCTATAATCCTGTGCTGGCTATATCTACAGATGAGAGTGCTGTTATTAAAGAGCCTTATGTCTCCACCCAGGACCACCCACTACGCACGCTTGTCTATTTATGATCACACTGTTCAGACCTGAATATGAAGAAAGTAACGTCCTTAATTGGAATTTGCTTTACAAAAGCAAAATTGATACTTTTAATCAGGCAGTGTAAGGGGCTAGGGTGTAACTAATGGCTTTAATTGTTTGTTTATTAATGGTTAATAGGTCATTTACATCCTCACAGATCAGTTTAAGTGTTAAAAAAGAACAACATTGGACTTGCAGACTTATGAATGGTAAATCTGTATTTATATAGCGCTTCTAGTCTTGATGACCACTCACACCACCGAGAACAGCGCAGGGACAACTTAGGGTTCAGTATCTTTCCCATGGACACTTCAGTAAGCTGAATGGGGAAGAGGGGATTAAACTACCGACCTTTTGGTTAGAGGACGACCCGCTCTACCCCACACAGCATGGCCCTTTTGCTGGTCAGTAACAAACACAAATTGGCAGCCCAAAAGTTATTAACCAAACCTAACTAAATTAGTAAATGATGCATTAATAAAGCCATTAAAAGCAGCATAATAACCTAGGACTTATTACCACAGCCATAGGGAGGAGAGTAACGTAAAAAACACAGTTTCAAAAGTAAAGGTAAGGTAAAACGTGTTGTTTCCACATAATCGTGCACCCCCGCAATGAACCTGTGTAGTGCATGGGACAGTGTTATGACAGCTGGTGGAATGATTGTGGAATGATTGTGCTGTTGTTAGTGTACAGCTTCTCAAACTGAGGTCCAGGCTGTTGAAACTGAGCAGCATGAGACTGATGCCCGGCTGTGATGCAACGTGTGTGTGTCCTTGCCCTCTCCTTTGACCTCAGAGGGATTGTTTTCTCTCTGTGCTCCCTCGCCCCATGTAGCTCAACTCTGGATATTAATCTGCGATGAGACTTTTTCATTTGTCAGCAATGCCACCGTTTGCCTATAGACTCTGGGGTCTGGTGTGGCCTTTAATGCTTCAGGGCTGATAAGATGTGAAAGGATGAGATTGTTCTAGGCCAGTTGTTAATGGGTTGGCTCACCAATACCGCATAGTAGCCTGTTCACCTACAAACCCCTAAATATATGTCTAGTACCCACGTTTTTGTATTTTGTTTTACATCTAATGCCAACGTTTGTTTGCCAGTGTTAACTTTGTTTGAGATGTGGTTATCTGATTAAGTTAAGAGGAGGATAGTGGTTCATTTAAGTAAAAACATGAATTGCAGGTTTAGGACTGTAGGCTACCCTCTGTCTCCTCTATGAACTCGCTCAGCCATATCTTGGCCTGACCACATATGGGGCTGACTAAGTATTTTACAAGCGATGGATATTGGTTGTGTGATGCAATATAAAATTATACTGGATTCTGCTGTTCCTTGTTCCACTTCCCAGAAGCAATGTGCCATTTAATAAGCGTCAGTTAAGTGGTGTTTTAAACATCTGCCTTCGACAGTTTTGTATTATTACTATTGCAATGCCTGTTCTAACCTGCTTGTATGAAATGCGGTTTGCTTGGCCTGTGGTTCTACTTTAAAATGTATATCTTGTTATTAGTGAGTCCTCCTCAAACAGTTCTACAATATACAGTCACTTTTGAGTGTTTGTGTGCTGGATGTTGTGTGCAGAGGATTTTATAAACAGTCAATGTTGCAGAGTGAAGTTACATTTTTTTTATCTTCATCCTACCTAGACCATGTTTTGTATAAAATCACCCTGAAATGGCTTTAATTACTGTTCACATGTGTGACTTATAACTAAGTTTGAAGGATTTACTGTATTTGTGTGGAACAATCTTCAGACCCCAAGATCGTAACTTTTCAAAATTAAAGTTCTTTAATTCAGCTCAATGTCAGTGTTGTGAAATGATATTGTGAAATACAAATAATTACAGTATGAAATGATCTGGCTGTGGGTGCTGTAGTTTATCTGAAGATGTAGAAGAAGACATGTTCAACTCAGTCCAAAGACTGAAGGCACACTGCCCGTCCTAATGACTGCCACAGGGTGCAGGTCGCCTGCTAATATTGAATGTATTGCGTGTTCAGATAGAACCAAATTCCACACTGTGCTTCTTTGGTTCTTTAAGAACACACATGGAGTGTGAGGTCAATAAGATGACCCTGCTGTGCGTTTTGTTTAATCCTAAATAGCAAGTGTAAGCAAGTAAGATGATGGATAGATGTTATCCTTGATAAACAACCATGTTAGCATTGTCTATGTAAACATGTTTTCACAAACTGGGCCAGAGCATGTGCTTCAATCTGTTCCATGACCAATATTATGACTAATATTATAGAATGGACTCTGCTGTATAATACATTACTCGGATTGAGTGCTGAGGCAGTTGATTCACCACTTACACAATACTCAGAAATGCACTGTCAACTGTTTTTATTTGATTCTTCCGATCAAATAACCATTAGTTTGTCTATCAAGTCAAACTACCAAATATTTACTGCTTCTAAAACATTATAATTTGGTCCTTTTCTCCATTTTAAATTACTGTTTATTTTGTTGGACGAACTGACCCATTTGCCAGTGTTAGTTTGGTCAATGACAAATTGTGATTGTCCTTTTTTTACATTATTTTTGAAATTTTCTTGCATAAACAAGAAATACAATACTGGAGAAAAAGTCACGAAAATCACATTCTCATTTAAAATTGAATTTTAAATGTTTCCTGTTCATAGTGCCAGCTCTTTCTTTTGAATGTGCATCTGAAGTTGTGTTTATACATGTTTCTGTGCAGAGGAACTCTTTGGATCAAGGTGGGACAGAAGTTAACCCATAGTTCCCTACCAGGCGGTCGTGCGGTATCCTCCCAGTGGGTACAGATCTGCACCAGCATGGGTTTTAATATTCTCCATCAGCCGTGCTGATGTGGGTGGTGGCAAATCCGCTGCAGAGGGAAAGGTGCACTGTGGATTGAACGTTGTGCTTTATTGTGTGTGTGTATATGTGTGTGTTTTTTTATAGAACATCGTGTGTCACATCATCACTCTATATAAAATTAAATCTCAACAGGTCACTGCACAGTAGAGCAGGGTTAGACTTCATCACAGTAAACTGATACTAAGCCGCCTAACAGATTAGACTGGCACCGTCTGCGTGTTACATTGTGTCTTTTGATGCTGTTCGTCGGTGTGGATGTGAGAGGGAAGCTATTAAAAGGTTGCATGTTTCTGACCATGACCACAAGTAGACTTTGATCTGACCCAATGACAGTAGGGTGGAGGGAGAGGTGGAGGTCTCTCAAGATTTAATACTCCTCCCTCCCCACTCCACAACGTCAATCAACCACTGCATTTTGTACAGAAGTGAAAGGCAAAGTCTGTGGCAGCTTAACCCAACACACACACACACACACACACACACACACACACACACACACACACACACCACACACTCACTCACACACACAGTCTACTAAAGCTCTGCAACATCTGTTTGTGCTTTCAGGCCAAACAAGGGTTTCATAACACACACCCATCTTTTGAAGCATATCCCCAATTTACATAACTAGAAACCTCTGCTTTTGTTCAACTCTTAAGTGTGTGTGTGTGTGTGTGTGTGTGTGTGGAAAGTAAGAAAGTAAAGTAACGCTATCGTTTGTCTAAAAACAAAGTGAGAACAATTTTGCTTAGGCTATTTTAATACCACAGCTGTTTTTTATACATTTAAAAACAGAATTTAAATTCTATAGACATTTGGAATCTTCTGCAGATAATAAAATGTATCCGCTAAAATAAACTGACAGACTATTTATGAAAACCAGTACACAAACAATAAAAATGTTAGGGTGTATTGTAGAACGGTTTGAGGAGGACTCACTAAGGAATACTTCTTCATAGTAAGCTGAATGCAATTGTGCTGAAATACATGATACAAGTACAAAAAAGAAGCACTCTTTCAGTTTCCACAAAAAACATTATGTCCTCCTTTACTTGGTGCAGGTGTCAAAAGTTGTATTTACGCTGTAGGCGGCATGTTTACATTCTAAACACAAGTACTCAACATCTGGTTGGTGACACTTCCCAGTTAGCTTGCTCTCGATGGCTAATGGGGATTTCTACTCACATGTCCTATCGCTGTTCCTTTCATACACCATGGGTTACCGTCGGTAACATTAAGATTATGTCGGTAAACCCTTCACATTACAGGATCATTTGGCCAGATAATCAGTTCTTTTCTTTAGTGATTTAGATCCAAATTTAATCCTGGGTACACACTGTGCTTTTTATTAAGCTTGTATGTTGTGTTAACTCACATGCTCCGATCCTCTGTTTCTGAACAAACTGTGGCCTTTTAATCCTCAAAACATATGGATCAGCTGAGTGACCATGACGTGGAGCACGTTCTGAACATTAACATGGAACCCCATTCTCGATTTATTTAAAAAAATTCAGAAAAATTCACAAAGGCCTGCCTTACTTCTGTTTGAGTTTCAGTCAAGCCACAACATGTCAAATAAAAAGTACCTATAAACAGTAGACATGAGGGAAATAAGACCAACAACTGTACAAAGTGCCTGACCTGCCAGAAAACCATCGAGATTGATTGTCTTAGAGTCAGATTGTTGATCATTCAACCCTGCGTGATCTGCCAGAAATTCTGCCTGATTCTAAAATTAGCTGATGTTAACAAATTTAATGAGCCAGACTTAGTGTGGGTCGAACTCCAGACAAATCGTGTGAACATTTTCCAGGGTTATAGACGTTTTAGTAAAGGTTCCCATCTTGTGTTTTGACAGATAACGTTTGTTGACTGGGCCATGGGGACAGAACGCCAACAGGATATATTGCACTTAAAGACACTCACTTTGTTTGTCTAACCCAGACCTGCTGAGGCCTCCCACACGCTGGAATACATTCTGCCACAGAACAAAGACTTCACCCACATCACTTACAATACTGTGCAAAAGGTTTACGTAATGTTTTGGATTTCTTGTAACAAAGTCATCAGAGATTAATTCTGCAGCAGGACAATGCGTCATAGAGAACCATCTTCAGAGACAAGAAGAACTACGGGTCCTTATGAAAGACATAAAACATCAGAGGATATGTCAGGGTTCTGGACACTTGGATGAAACCACAGGAGCAGTATGGAGGCAGGTTGTGTTTTTCATGTTTTTCTCTTTTTTTACGTCGGTAACCATTTACTTGAATTGCATTGGATTTGGCTGTAACCCTTATCGCAGACTATAATCAACCTGCTGTGAGTGATCGCCTCCCTGACGGGGTTGTTGGCCCCTCACGTGCTCCTGTGTGCACCTGCACGCTCAGGGGGGCGTTTCTGGGCTCTTGCTCTCCCGCGCGCCGCGGCACAGTGCGGCGCAGCGCAGCGAAGCGCGGCGGACCATAGCAGCGAAGCGCGGCGGGTCTGCAGCGAACTGTCTCTTTAAGTCGGTGTCAAAGCCGATTAGCGCTGATCTCCGCCGCGATTCTGTTTTCACCGTCTGTTCCCTCCGTCTATTTTGGTGTCGCGCTGCCGTCGCTTGGAGACGCTTTCTCCTTTTCCTTGTTTATTTGATCTAATTTTGCAGAGACACTCGTTGGCTCGAGCCAACTCCGCATCAAAGTTTGCAGCCTGCAGTGAAGTGCGGTGGTTTCTCGGCGGCTCCGCTCGGCGGGACAGTAAAAGCCCCAAATGTGATGGGAGGGATGTGACAACTTTTTCTACCATGGTAAGCCTGGATTACCTCTCCCCGCACAGCGCTTTCTCTTTGATATCCCTCCGCTGAAGAGACGGCCAGTGAGAGCAGACCTGGGGACGGGATGCGATGTGACTGTGTCTGAACTTGGCACCGAGATAAGAACACAACCCCGGGGGAACGTAAGATGCAGAAGAGCGTGCGCTACAATGAGGGCCACGCTCTGTATCTGTCGGTGGTTGCGCGTAAAGAGGGCTCCAGGCGCGGCTTCCTGAGCAAGAAGACCACGGAGAACAGCCGCTGGACCGAGAAGTACTTCGCCCTGTACCAGAACGTGCTCTTCTACTTCGAGAACGAGCAGAGCGGGAGGCCCTCCGGTATTTACCTGCTGGAGGGATGCACGTGCGAGCGCGCCCCGGCGCCCAAGGTCTCCGCCATCAGCAAAGAGCCCATGGAGAAACAGCAGGTGCGTCCCGCCTCACTCAAGTTCAAGTACTGGCAGTGCACAGCATATATAACAAGTACACGTCCTGCATCCTCACTCAAGTTAAATAAGTACTTAAGAAGTTATTATGTGCAAAATGTACTTATAGTAGACATACATGTTTGTACATCTATCTCAGTGAGGACACTCATTGATGATTATGTCGATTATCCATTCTCTAGCACCTTACCCTAACCTTAACCATCAAATCAAATGTCTTGCCCTATCCACCTTACAATTGGGCTAATTCTAACCCTTAAACCAAGTCTTAACCCTCAAACAGCCCCTTCAAAGTGGTTCTGAAAGTGGGGATTGGTCTAAATGTCCTCACTTTCACAAACAGTCCTCGCTCTGCATATTGTAGGCTCCAACTGGTCTTCATAAAGATATCTGTAAATACACACACGGCCAACTGAGGACATTATAAGGACTTACATTGATTGATTTACTCTCACCTCAACTATTTACCAAACTCTTACCCTTACCTCCCAACCCTTCACATAAACAATTAACAGACAACACACATGTATACATGTATACACAGGTTGGCAACAATTCATTGGCTTCAAAAATAAGTTTGGATGTTTTCAGTAAAGATATGAAAATCTAAGCCAAGGTCTGAAATTAACCAGATTTATGAACTGAACCTAAAGAGTTGATATGTTTGAATATATAATATAATATACATTTTTATCTGCAAAAAACAAGTATAATAAACAGAAAAAACTAACAAAAGTGCACTAAACGGTATATTATTTCCCACTGAAATGAAGTGAAATATCTTTATATCTTTTGTATCAAGCTACTATTTGATATTTGAGTATTTAGTAGTTTAGTATAGTTCCGTTTTCTGTATGTGGGACAAAACGATCTCATGTAGGGCTGCAACTCATGATTTCCATTTATGGTCATTAGTCTGCAGTTTATTTTCTTAATCAATGAATGAATGAATCAGGTGGTCTCTAAAATGACACAAACTAGAGAAAAACTACATCGCAAGTTAGACCCCTAGGTTACATCTTTCAATAAGGATCAAAAAATATTTATAAATACCAAGTAACTTTCAGTCCAGTGATAATTCAACCAAAATGTTCAGCTTTGAGCAGCATCTCAGTCTTCACCGTTCATCCTCCTGCATGTTTTTGTCCTTTCGGTCCTCCCCTACGCCTTTATGACATGTATATTAATGTAGAACTTAAACAATGAGTCGACCTATTGATTAGTCCATTGAAAGAAAATGAACAGGTAGCTATCTTAATAGTTTCATCCTGATCCTAAAAGTGACTTTTAACAGAAGAGGATGTTCAGTATTTGATTTTGTCAATGTTGTGTGTTGGAAACGTTTAAAGAAGAAAAAAAAACGTATTTATTTGCAGTTACAAGTGAATGAGCACTGACTTTCTTTCACTTTGTTGAGAAACTTCACCTTCTATGATAAACGTCTATGTTTTACAGTAGAAGATGAGTTGCTTCTCTGTATTCTGCTTGTTTGGAAATTAACTTGATGAGCTCGGCATAAAGAGCCTGGAACTAGAGATATCTTCACTGTAAACAGATTTCGTGCTAATGGAAATAGTTGTTCTGCAAGAGCTATAGAATCAAAATGCTAATTTTAAATGACCCATATCTGTGTTATTGCGGCTGCTGGATATAAACATGTGTCTCTTCCCATCAGCAGCTGGCAGACTGCAGATTCTTATTAAATAAGCGTGTGTTCTCTGAGGGTAAAAAACCTAATTTCCTTCCACTCATGTGACTCCATGGTTCTGTTCAGATGCAGTTTGTTTAAATTATTTATTCTTTTAGATAAGAGCTGGATTACATGAGTCAAATCTAATCTGATCATTACTCAAGTAATCTGTCACGCCTTGTTGGATACATGCTGCCCGTGACATTCTGACCCAGTCGTGACTTCACATGCTGCGTTGATAGGGCAAAATGAGCAGACATGCTTTAGTGGGGTGGAAATCTACTGAGCCGACCTGATGATGGCTGAGGTTCAAGTTGGAACTAAAGCTCGGGTTGATATTAAACACTTCACATCTCTGATATCACCCAGCACTTTTATATTATTTTGTATCCAGATCTGACCACTAATCAGTTATATAATTATTATTATTATTATTAGTTACTGGTGCTGCTTATAACATAATTACATGATGCACTGTTATTTGAAACCAGCACAAAACCATTCCACCCATCTCCTGTCGCCACCTTCTCTTTCTAGCCCTTGTTCTGCTGTTAGCTCACCACCTTCAAGCATAGACAGAGTTTACTGGACCTGTTGTATAGTGATCCCTATGATCCCCATGTGATTTTTCTTGTTAACCCAATGCATATAGTGTGTAACTGAAATCAAGACAATAGAAAGACTTTATGCGCAATGCAAAAAAAAAGGTGTATTAAGCCCCTGCAACAAATGAAAATGTAAAATTTTGGGATAATTGCAAATATTATATCAGATATTAGGTATAGTAATGCAGTCTGGGTAGACTTCCTTCTTTTTGCCCCCCAGCATTAACAACAATCACTGTATCATGGACAGAGTCGGCATTAGTGTGTTGCATTTGTATTTTCCCCACGAACAACACCTGGGTCCTTTCTCCCGCAGGGAAACCCTCACAGTGTAGCCTTAACTCCTCAAACCTCACTGAAACATAGTATTTCTACAGTATTTTAATACCCAGCATCTAACAGCTAGCTTTTCACATTAACATAAATGCAAAGCAGTTATTATATTCAAATCAATGAAGTACAGTTTCGTCACATACTAGAGATCACTCTACCATGTTGTGATGTGTGAATCCTGTTGAACACACAGGTGTTGCATGCAGAGAGGACATACCCTAAAATCTGTTATTTACATTTGAACAGAACTGTTTGTTGATGCCGTCCTTTAGAGGTTTAAAGAAATAACCGAAAATGACATTTTGAGACTGTGCTTTCCAGCATTTTTCACCATAATACCAGATATAAAGAATGTATCAAGGACTTTTAGAGGTGAGGTCTTGTACCTTTCCTTTGTTTATTTATTAGCAATCATAACTAATGAATCATCCTTTCATGCTCTCGAGTCATCTCTGTCTCTCTTTCAGTTGTAAGAACTGTCTTAAAACAAGGGAAATATAACTTGCCAATAACAGTAACTGTTTTCAAAAGAAAAAAATAAGTTGATATCAGAAACAGATGCTGTTACAATACACCTTTTTCACAGCGGCGATTTTGACATCAAATAGTAATCAAACACTGGTAGTAAAAATCATAATCACGATTATTTTAGACAATATTGAAATCACGATTATGCGATCAATTATTAATATGCGGCCTTATTCTGAAGTCTATGCTTTATTCTTTAAACAACTGGAGAGTGTGCAATAAAGTGAACCACTTCCAGTTCAGGAAAACACAGATGACACACATTATTTCGCCGTGAAACCAGGGTCAGCGTCAGGACCTTCCCAAACCAAAAGCCCTGGGTAAATGGTAATGTCCGTGCTAAGCTCAGAGCACGGTCCTCTGCCCATAAATCTGGTGACCCGGAGGCATTGAGGAAGTCCAGACGTGACCTGCGGAGGGCCATCAGAGAAGGTAAAAGACACTTCAGGGATAAGCTGGAATCCAACTACCTCAGCTCTGACCCCCGACGCTTGTGGGGTGGCCTGCAACACATCACTGGCTATAAAGGGAGAAGTAGCAGTGATGATCAGCATGCTGCCTCCTTACCTGATGACCTCAACACCTTCTACGCACGGTTTGAGGCAGCAAACATCCTTCCATCCGCGAGACTGGCTGAGGACCGAGACGATGACTGCACTCTGTCCCTGACCGTGGCTGACGTGAGGCGAGAGCTTCAAAGAGTGAAGCCCCGAAAGTCATCTGGGCCCGATGGAGTTCCAGGCCGCGTCCTCAGGGGGTGCGCCGACCAGCTAGCGGAGGTCTTCACCTCCATATTCAACCTCTCCCTACAACTGTCAACAGTCCCCACCTGCTTCAAACAGGCCACCATCATCCCTATACCTAAAAAATCATCCATCACCTGCTTAAACGACTACCGCCCTGTAGCACTGACCTCCACCATCATGAAGTGCTTCGAGCGGCTGGTCAAAACCCACATCTGCTCCACCCTTCCTGACACCCTTGACCCCCTCCAATTTGCATACCGCCCAAACCGATCGACGGACGATGCCATCGCCCTGACAACACACACCACCCTCTCCCACCTGGAAAAGGCTAACACATATGTGAGGATGCTGTTCGTGGACTACAGCTCCGCGTTCAACACAATTGTGCCTGCCAAACTCGTCCCCAAGCTCAGGAGCCTGGGTCTTAAAACCCCCCTGTGCAACTGGATCTTGGACTTCCTGACGAGCAGACCCCAGGTGGTGAGAATCGGTAACTACACCTCCTCCTCACTGACCCTGAGCACCGGGGCCCCTCAGGGCTGCGTGCTCAGTCCCCTCCTGTACTCCCTGTACACACATGACTGTGTGGCAACACACAGTACAAACACGATCCTGAAGTTTGCAGACGACACCACCATCCTTGGTCTCATCTCCAACAACGACGAGACCGCCTACAGAGATGAGGTCAGAGGCTTGGAAACATGGTGCCAGGAGAACAACCTGTCTCTCAACGTCTGCAAGACCAAGGAGATGATCGTGGACTTCAGGAAGCTGCAGAGGGGGGGTCACGGCCCGTTACACATCAATGGAGCTGTTGTGGAGAGAGTCTCTGAGTTCAAGTTCCTCGGTGTGCTCATCACAGATGACCTGACCTGGTCCAAACAAGCGGACTCTGTGGTCAAAACTGCACAAAAGCGTTTATACTTCCTGAGGAGACTCAAGAAGTTTGGCATGGCTGCAAAAACACTAACAAACTTTTACAGGTGCACCATTGAGAGCATCCTCTCAAGCTGCACTACTGCCTGGTTTGGTAACTGCTCCGCTGCTGATCACAAGGCCCTGCAGAGGGTGGTGAAGACAGCGGAGCGCATCATCGGCTGCCATCTCCCTTCCGTGAAACTCATCTACAACACAAGATGTCTGAGAAAAGCACGGAAGATCATCAAGGACCACAGCCACCCAGGCTGTGAACTTCTCACACTGCTGCCGTCTGGCAGACGTTACCGGAGCATCCGAGCACGGACTACCAGACTCACTAACAGCTTTTACCCCCAGGCCATCAGGCTCCTGAACAATCAACACTGACCCCCTGAACAGTCACCATGTACCTTCTGCTCCCACACTCATACCAATACACTTACTCCACATACATTCATTTTATTTAATATTCCCCACTTCTTCACCCTGTAAACTGCTGCTTCATTTAACCTTTACTTTAATTTGACTATGTTATATGTTATACATATATTCATATTACTTAATTTAATATTCACTTGACTGTGTTATATGTTATATGTTATTTGTTACGATGTTATGTTATATGTTGTAAAGTCGTCTACTGCGTAGAAGTTGCCTGCCATGTCTTAAGAATTTCACTGCTCCAATGACGCTGTCATTGGTGCATGTGACAATAAACTTTGATTTGATTTGATTTGATTTGATATCGGTGCCTGGTTATTCAAACCCTTAATTATGGCAGCCCTAACACTCTCTGACCGGCTGACTGGCGTGGAGAAATTCTTAATCTTAATCTTCTTAATATAATGTCGTTGGCAGAGGTAATAATCATAATTAGTGGTATGTACATCAGTGCCGTTGTTCTTGATGTATGAAGAAGCAGTGGTCTGTCACTGTGCAGCTTGGAGGAAGCACATGGGACAGCCAGGCTAAAGGTAACAAGGTTCACTACACAAACAGTGGTTGTTTGATCTCAACCTAATGAGGCTGCTCTGTGGTTATTGTCGACGGGTTTGATCTAAGGCTGAGCTTCAGTGGAGCGACATTAAAGTTGGACTGATGGTAGCAACAGTCTCTTGTCTCTGAGTCTGGTCATGATAATCTGGTTAATTAACATGACTCTGATCAGTAGGTTGATCTCAATATGCTAAATTGCCCTTATGTTCTTTGTTCCTGTCAGAGCATGTCACAATGCAAAAACAGCTCATGTTCTTAAATTAGATTTAACCATTTATGTGCACAAACACTTCTGAAAAACTTAAAAAACTGGTCATGGCAGCAAATATTAACCAAATAATTTACACATGAATAATGTTCCTCTTCAAGGTTCACAAATTCGGTGTATCTCTGTATCTTGAGCATTACATTCGGCCAAATCTATATTTCAGTAGCTCATAGTTAGTCTAAATTTCAAGTAATTTATTTTTGAAGTATGGCATATACTGTGTGAAAAAGTTTAAGCACTTTTTCAACAACTTGCAGACCTTGAGAAAAGACACAATGTTTCTTTTGCATTGTAAGATGGAGGGAACTGGCTGATATGTGAAGTTACAGCAGACTTCCTTGGTGTGATTACTGTCTAATGACCTGGAAACATGGTGAACCAGACTAAAAGCTGATCTCATTGAAGATCAGGCCTGAGATTATTGTTTTTCTGCACCAGTCTGTAACTCTCTGGTTGTTTCAGAAAACAAAAACTCTGTTGTGCAGCGTAGAAAAGGAATTCATTTATCTTCTCTTTGCCGACATTGTTAAAACTTACATTGTTAAATCTCGCTATCCCAGTGTGATGATATGGCAGTGATGTTGAGGGTAAAGTCACTGCCACTACATTGTTGTTTAGATCTGCACAAGATGGAATATTTCTGGGGGAACAACTTCTATTCAGACTACTGAAAATTCACTGTCTTCAAGTGGTCTGTATCCCTGCTGCTGGACTGTCCAGGTCCCACAGGTCTTCTCACGTCACACTCATCTTATCATCCTTACACTGGCTCCTAAGGTATTGTTTTCACATATAGAGCACAGTATAATCAGACTGCTGCTTACAACGCTGACCTGCTCCATCCATACAGCCCAAGTAGGTCACTGAGGCCGTCTGACCAGGGATTACAGGTCATTGAAGCTACAAACACTTTAATCCACAACTGGAATCCATGTGTTTTTGTTGCATAAATGTATTGTGTATACTACTTTTTGCTGTTATTTAATTTGAGTGACTCGCTTTGTGTCTTTTGTCGGAGAAAGTAGCTATATTAAGTAAAATTTTACTTACTGTATTATATTTTCAGAAAAACTATATTGAAACTAGAATCCAGGAAGTGCAAGCTGTAGAACACGTCAACTCTGTGGATAGAACATCAAGTCCCCATGATAGGATGTCTGCAGACTCTTTGACCCTCATTACACGCTGGAACATGAGCTAGGAGTCATCAGACCCTTCCCCAACAGGCTGATATGTGCCTACAAATGTCCAGGTCCAAGAGCAGTGCAAACAACTGAATGATGCCTTCAAAGCTTTTGTGAAAAAAGGTTACACGCTGAACAGTAACACTGCAGGTGGTCAAGAAAAGAAACACTCTGGAGTATGTGAGAAACTCCAAAAATCTTCAACAACCACCACAGTCCGGTGTTTTTTTCACACCCAGCAGCACACTTAAGCCTTTTCTACACGACTACACTTATTCAGAAATCTGTGCCCACATGACATTTTTTACAAAATATCTCCGTTCAGATGAGTACACAATAATGACTATTAACGCTTAAACAGTCAGGCTAGTAGTTTGGGATAAAGTCTACTTCCATCAAGAGAATAACACTGGGAGCATGCTCATTGAGCTTATTCTCCCAAAGTTAGTAACTTCAGAACCAAAACAATAGCTCTTTAGTTTTGTAATTCTGTCTTTGATCATAGTTATAGACGACAGGGACACTCCAGCATTGATAACCAGGTACTAGTTTTAAAACGGGGCAGGCTTTTTGAAAGAATAGTGATGGAGGCCACATGTCATAGTAGAGACACTGTCCACTATGGAGGGGGACGACCACAGCCCCACTTATCCTTCCACCTTCAACATTCACTGCTTCACATTAGATGTAACATTCTGACTTGGCCTCATGTGACTCCAGTGGCTGTTGTTACAGCAGCCAGGAGCAGGAACCAACCACATGACATCAGTGACCTTGACAATGACCCCTAAGATGTTAAACACCTGGGTGACCACACGTCTTCAAGTATCCACACTAAGTCCAGGTTCTCTTGATTCAGCAGGTTTTTTTTCTAAGAATCTTCTCACTTTTCTGCAAGGTTAAACTTCACAGAAACAAGGTTATGTCATATTTTCAGTACTAATTTATTGACTGATTTGAATATGAATTCCAATTAAGATGACTCATCTGTCTGTAATTTGTGTAGATGTCGCACCTTAAAAAGCAGTTATTGACTTTAGACACCACTGATCCAGAGAACAGCTTGTGAAACATATTTTAATATTTGTTAGCAAACAGATACCTGTTTAAACATCCAGCTGACAGAGAACAACATGAGCATCAAAGTCCGGTTTCAGGCAATGAAAGAGTTAATATTGACTCTTGCGTCACACTGCTGTGAAAACACGTCACACACACACAGTCTTCCTGAACTGTCTTCTGAATGCTCCACTTCGTTCCCCAGTTAGTCACCGGTTTAGTCTTTCTGCTGTTTGATGTCGATTAAATGGTAAATGCTAAATGCTCTGTATTTATATAGAGCTTTGCTAGTCTTGATAACCACTCAAAGCGCTAACAGTTTTTGCCATTCACCCATTCATACACTCATTCATACAATGCATCTATGTGCAGCAGTTTTCTCTGTGTGATGACATTTTTGGGGATTCAGTATCTTGCCCAAGGTCACTTCGGCATGTGGAAAGGGGAAGACGAAGATTGAGCCGTCAACTTTTGGTTGGAGGACCGCTCTACCCCTGGGCCACAGTTATGTACAGTGGTTTTGTCAGGGTATGGTTGTTAAGCAGGTGGACCCAAGATGCAGAGGCAGAGTTTTAAACTAAAAGTGTCCTTTTAATACGAAAATGTCCAACAGAGAAAACAACAAATTGAGAGATCTCAAAAAGTCCAAACTGAAAAAACCAAGAGCACACAGGGGAAAACACCAGGAACGGATATGAAGCAGAGGACGACAGGCACAGGAGACGAGGCATTTAACGACAGGAAGCACAGAGATGTATATACACAGGGTAGGCAGGGGCAATTGAACACAGGCAGAACACATGAGCACTGGTGCAGACAATCACAAAGACAGAAAGTGAAGTACGAAAACACACAAGGAGCAGAAATTACAAAATAAAACAGGAAACAGAACACAGGCAATGGGAAAACATGAGACACAGGAACAACTAATATACAAACATGAACACAGGGATAAACATGAAACACAAGGAGGTAATGATTAAACTGAAAACAGTCTTCATAAAGAGGCGAAATAAACAGTCAGATGACAAAACCATGACAGGGAGGTTATTTCAGTAAAACCAAAAATTTTTTACCTAAAGATGATAAAATAAAATAAACTATGGGGGGTTATGTCTGAAGTTGTCTCCCACAGCATCCCAGTATATCTCCCTCTACTTGCGTCACCCATTCTAACAGCACATACATGAATGGCTAGAACCTTCACTCTCTATGTTACATGGAGGTGTTCACATCCTTTTGGATAGTTAAGCCTAAAGTATGCATAACTAAATCACACTGTGTCCTACTGATATAATGCAGAAAAGAGTTGGTTCCTCTCTGTCTGGGGCATCTGAATAAGATATGAAAGTCCATGAGTGTGGACACTACAATGTACTGCTTGTTGGCCCGCTGTTTATAACCTGACCTTGGGTTCTGCTGTGAGAGAAGGGAGAATCTGTGGAATCAGACAGGCTGAAGCTAAACTGTCGATTCCTCACTATGTAATTTGTTGATGCAACTTTCATTTTAAACAAACTCATCTGATTTTTGTTGATTAAAAAAAAATGAATCTCAGCAGGTATGTTTGTTTTAAAGGGCCAGATCAATTTTGGGGATTTTTCCCTCTGCCCACCGTTGCTTTATGCTGCTCACCCATGCACCACCTGACTGATGTGTTTCCATGGTGATGAGGGTTGGTTAGTTGAAGTGGTTTATGTCCTGTGACACATTCAGCAAGTTGCACTTTGTAGAAACACTGATATGTGAAGTAAAGGGAGACATTTGAAAGTGTAGTTAATGTAGAAACAGTAGAAGCAGTCAGTGATGAAGATGAGGAAGACACTGGTGGTGGTTATCAGATGTATGATTCATGAGACAAAGCAGAAACAATTGTGCGCAGTTCTTCAGTTACTGTCAGTTAATGTGTCTGTGTTTTGCTCTCACGGTAGAGAAATGAGAAAGAGTTGTGTTGCATTTAAAAAATGTAAAACCGGAGGAAGAATGTGTGAAGGTTGAGGCAGGAATCTTTTATTGACTGTGAACATGTGACTGTGTTTGTGTTTGTGAGTTTGTATCTAACATGTGGCTGTGCTCCGGGAAGCTGCTGCACTGGACTAAGAATAGCATCCTTGCTGGTCCTTTTGCCTGCAGTCACTGTCTGAATACCAAGTCAACACAACTGCATTTCACGCACACAAACTAATACACACTGCTGGTACCTGTGCTATTTCTAGCCCACCTTGTATACTGGAATGATCCGTCTTTCTCTTTGTGCAATACATGGGTGCAGTCTATAAAACAACTCATCATTTTTACTTTTGTCCAAGCTGTGTCCTGAAGGAAGTGGTTGTAGATGTTGGGACCAAATGATGACGTCCATAAATATAAAAACAATTTATAAACCAATTACAAACAGCATATGTAGCCATAAGTGTTACAAAAGACAAAACATAATAGTTAAAAATAAAATATAACTTTTCAAATAATCTACAATAATCAACAATCTTCAGATTTTCTTCCCCTTAGATTAGCAACAGCATGATTTGCAGCAAGTGACGTTACAGAACTACAGCAAACATTATGACGTGTATATGGCTCAAATTAATGTTGTTTAGGAAAATGGGAGGGGGGGGAGCTTTGGGAGTCAGGGGCAGAAAAGTTAAGGAAACTTTGATTTAGACAAAGAGCAGAACTTACAAAATTGCTACTAAAAGATGATGATGATCAAATGGTGAAATTGTTATGATGGACAGAAACCAGGTAACAAAAGTCAACCCAACCAATGTAAAGCTTGAAGACATATTAACAACTCTACTACTATATTTGTTGCAAAATAACAGAGCAAATAGAAACAAAATTCATATTTCCTGATTTCAGCCAAACACAAAAAGTTTTTCTTTTCGATATTTAGCTTTACCTCTGAGTTCATACCCACATTGAAAATGCACATCAAAAACAGAGAGATGGAAACTAAATGACAATTTAAATTTGGAGAAGATTAGTGCCAGCTCAAGAGGTAAAAAAAAAGCCAAGACTTTATCAGTCGGTACAACTGAGCAAGTCCATGTTGTCTGAGAGAGTTCCATCCCAGGACATCAGCTCTTGTCCTCTGTGCTCTCTTTACGAGAAGAGGAGGTGAAGCGAGTAATTCAAACACAGTACCGTCGTCCTGCAGGTCATTTTACATTGTGGGTGATGCTGAGTCTTCCCCAGTGAGAGCTGGTCTGTGCACGCCAGACAAATGAACTGATTTTTTTAGACTGGACATAGTGATGCCTTGTGCAGGGCAGGGCAAGGCTTAAAGCTCCCTCTGTCTGTCTCCCTCTCATTGTTATGTTATCCTCTGGCTTAAATCAGGCTTGTGGCTGGGGAAGCCGCATTAGCAATGCAAGGAGCTGTACAAGCCTTGATGGTTATGTAAACCCTCCCTCCCTTCCCCCCACCGCACAAACACAAACACACACACGAACACACACACACATGCACATGCACAAACAAGCCCTTAAGCTTCTCTCTGGTCCAGAGCTGGCACACGCTAGGACGTCTCTGTTACCCGCTTATCGTTACATCATTACTATACAGGCCTAGATTTCTCCATGTGGCAGTGTCACAGCAAAGTGAGTCGTCAGATGTTATAATATCATTAGAAAAAAACATATGCAGCAAGGTGCTGATGTCACTCTGACGATTTTGGTTTTGCCAGAAAGATGGACACAGACAGTTCTCATGTGCAAACTTTCTGGCAACTTTTAAAAAGAGGCATATTTACGTTGTATGTGTGTCATCTGCACCCCCCAACCTTTTAAGTAAACGTAATATTTAGATTGATGTTTATCCTCCGTACTTGTCAGTCTGCAGTGGATTGGGTCTGCTCTGTTTTTTTCAAATAGCTTTCTAGCGTTGTTATATCATTACTTACTCTCTTAATTAAATTACCTTTTTACTTTCAAAATCGTTATTTTGTTGTTGATCAGTTAAAAGAGCAGTCATTGCAGCTCGAGTACATTATATACACTGTTTTATTTCTTCTTAAAGCTGCTACATGTAGGTTTTGGCTTCCCAGCTAATGTTAACATTAACAGCTGTTTACACAACGATCTATCAGAAAGGATCTGGCTGAAGTTCACCAAGTTGTGTCTCCAGACGTGGAAAGCAACATCAACCTTTTTTTAAATGAAGTCCTAAAATCTAAATGGAATAGGTCCAAACTACTGGATCATCTTTTCACTTTCTGATAGTGAGTCACTGTAGCTCAGAGGATATATTAGAATGATTAATTATTAGACCGTCACTGTCTCCTGACAATAATCAACATTTGATTTAATATTTGATTTACTAGTCCAGGCAAACATAATTTAAGACAAAGTTGTTCTTCCACTCTTTGAGCATCAGTTTGCTTCAGATATATATATCCACATATATGAACAGATAAAATACGTTTGCCTTATGCTTTGTTATATTTTCAATATCTAAGTTGTAAGGTATCTCTTCAGATTCTGGTGATGTTATAGCTTATTTCCATTAGCATTAGATTAGCGCTACATTTTGTCAAATATGTGGGTTAATGGTACAAAGTCATAAAACATTTTCTAAAGGGTAATGGTATCATACATAAACTACGTTAATAACTTATATATATAATTTTGAAATAGACAGTAGCCTCCAAACACGATGTATAATATGGGATGTTAAATGTATGTCATAGTTAATGTTTTATGAAACAGTTCTCCTGAAATCGCTTGAAAACACAATTACATGAAACATTGTGTTTTGCTACAGCCTTTGGAATGCGCTCATGCATAAAAACATGGAAATCCAAAGTCTGCATGTTCAGGTTTACATAAACACACATGTACTTTCTAAATTATGTATACGCTGATTAAAATGTCCAAGTAACCCAAAACAGGGATAAGCAGGTATAGAAAATGGAAGTCTTGGAATCATATAAATGTTTCCCCCAAGATCCTCAACAAAGTTTTTCCATTGTTTGTAAAAAACTGGAGCTTCACATCGTACGCGTATTTGACTATTTCCACACGTCTACGTACAACATACATATGACATGATGTGAAATATACTCACATGTCACATCCTCACACAGATCCTTGCTGGTGCTGAGTGGAAAGTTTCATTGATCAGTGGTCTAAGTTACAAATGACACTTCTGACTATGTAGTTACAGTTTCCTATGGTAAATACATTCAGCAGGAAATGATTGCATCATCATTTACTCTGCTGCAATGTCCGCAGACATCAGTAATGTCAGTAGTGTGTTCAGTCCGTTGAAGAGGTTCAGTACAAAACCAGGCCTGTACTGTTTGGATTGTCAGTAAAGTTTTTAAATAAACATTCCCCCCCATGGGACACTCGGGCCGTGGCTGCATTACTTCAGGTGCTCTGCATTGTGCATTGTCGCATCAACAGGAGTTTGGGGTTAATGTCGATGATGCAGATGTTGATGAGCTGAAAGCGACAGATGTGGCTTTACTGAGTGTCTGAGATGTAAAGTGCATTAAAAATGAAAGACTGATTAATAAAACATTCTATATGAAGTATTGTGTGTTTCCACTACTTCATTGTTGTATTGATACACGAATAGTCACCAACTGTGTTTTGGGTTGTCCCAAGCTTTTGCATTGATATCGTTTGAAAATATTAACTGTCAGCATAATCTCTCAGTCATCACCTGTGCTCTTAGTTATTTTTCTTTAAAAACTTGTTATGTCAAACTGACAAAGAAAGGATCTTAGAGACTGACTGAACCAGTTATTGGTCTGAATAATATTTTTTTCAAAGTCAGGGTTGACCTCAGAGCATGTGGTCAGTTTATGTAAAATCATAAATATACAAGTAATGAAAATATCACAAATGTGGGGAGATAATAAGAGAGATAATAAAGTAAATTACTCACTGACTGATGTGCTAGATCCTTTGTTCCAAAATATTATTTTCAACATAAAGTGTGCATCACTGTAGATTAACTGCATATAGACCTGCTCCAGCTCCATCAACTCTGACAGTAAAAATCCACATACATATTAATGCATCAGTTATGTAATAACATTTTGAGTGATTTTACATTTGGCTGACAACAGTTGAGGACTTTTCTTTAGTACATTATGGAATGTACTTTAATATAATATTTTTACACTGAGCTGTTGCAACTTGTTAAGTACAGAATCTCAGCATTTCATCCACCACTGACCACAGAATTGCTTTATTCCCAGAAACTGGACATTAAGCACTGAATGCTGGTATCCCAGTCGGTAAAGCTGCTGTCATTGTCAGTGCTGCACAAGGGGTGCACAGGCCTTTATACAAACTCATTGGCTTCAGTCCACCTGCCAAAAAAAAGTCTCCAAGCATCAGGAACATTAACAAAAGTAAAGTCTGACCTTAATGCAACAGTGTCCGTCTCAAATAACACGTAACAGACTACATGTCAAGATGGACAGTACAGGAAATACAAGAGAATGAGCAGAGCACTCTTTTTAAAGAGGCACCGTATAAAATCTAATTCACCCCTGACTCATTGTCCATATTTTGTCTCATGCAGCACTACTTCCTGGTCATCTTCGGCCACGATGGACAGAAACCTTTGGAGCTGCGGACAGAGGAAGAGTTGGACTGCAATGAGTGGGTGGAGTGCATCCAGCAGGCCAGGTAGATTCTGTTTACCTGGCAGAGAAGTACTATCACTCAAGAACTGCGATACTTCTCAGTATTCCACAGAGCTACATTTGTGAGCCATATTTGCTTTGCAGACTTTATATTAAAAATAACATGATAAGATTCTAAAGCAGATTACTCCAGTGAATCTCAAACTACTCAGATTACTTGGAGACACTTCAAGGCTCAAGAGGTTAAATGATCAATAATCATATACAAAATGTTTTTTTAGGCCTCTGCGGCGGCAACAGCTGTGACTGTGGCTTCACGTTTTCGGGGGGGCAGTTACTTTCATTCTCGTGTCCTACATGTTAAACATACACACATTTTTATACTTTTGGTTGTTAAGTAACTTGCTGGAGACTCAAACTATTCGTTCTGCTTTTTGTGCTTTTGACACATCTGCGGTATAATGTGTACGTTTGTGTGCATGTGTGTGCATGTGTGTGTTTGTGTGTTTGTGTACACATGGACGTGTTCTGCTCGCAGCGGTTCACATTTAGGTCACACTGGTGCTGTATTGCTACACTGATTACATCACACAGACTTGATCTCGCCACTCGACCTCCATTTCTCTCCACTCTCCTCTCTGGGGCTGTTTCCTATTTTTATCTTAAAACTCAGTAGAAAACATCATGCACCTCAAACCGCCGGCATGTTTTTGCAAGACGACATGTTCCTGTGTGCACCTACACTGGTTTTTGCACTTCTGGCCAGATGCTAACTACCCTGTATTCTCAGATTAGTCCAGCATGTTACATTATACTGAATGCTTCACCCACATGTCTTGAATCGCTGTGCCTTTCTTTTTCCCATTTCCCCATGTCAACTTCAGTTACTCTGACATCATCATTGAGCGTGAGATTCTCATGCAGAAGTACATCCACCTGGTCCAGATCATGGAGACTGAGAAGATCTCAGCCAATCAGCTTCGCACTCAGCTGGAGGACCAGGACACTGAGATAGAGAGGCTTAAAGCTGAGGTATGCATGAGCGCATCTGCATCTGCGTGCGCATGCGTACATAAATCCACCTACTGCCGTGCACATGTGCATGTGCACGTGCACTTAGGCGCACTCTCAGACAGAGTGCATGCAAATGCATCTGGGATGATGGGAAAACATTTGAGTTTGGAGCACATGTTTCTCTTAAATGAAAGCACAGCAGGGCACCTTTACTTCCTTATCATGCAATGAGATATTTGTTGTTTTGAACCTCTAAAGTGCTGTCATGAATATTTGATCCCTTCTGCCGGTAAATTCACATGGAGACTGTTGTGCCAGATTGTAGTGTTGAACAAAACCAAGGAAAGGATTCGGCCTTGCCAGAACAACCAAGAGGAGGAAGACCCCGATATTAAAAAGATCAAAAAGGTAAAGTTGTTGATAACACTTTAACAAGGAGAGAATCAAGGACTGTGAGAGACACCTGGTTGTTCTGTGGCTGTGCAGGTGCAAAGTTTCATGCGTGGTTGGTTGTGCCGGAGAAAGTGGAAGATCATTGTCCAGGACTACATCTGCTCCCCTCACGCCGAGAGCATGAGGAAGAGGAACCAGATTGTCTTCAACATGGTGGAGGCAGAGACAGAGTACGTCCACCAGCTGTCCATCCTGGTGAACTGCTTCCTCAGGCCACTCCGCATGGCTGCCAGCTCCAAGAAACCTCCCATCAGTCATGACAACGTCAGCACCATCTTTCTCAACAGGTTCAGCCATCTTCCTTTTATTTTGTTGACCAGTCAAGTATTTTAACTTTCAGGTTGAGGCCAAACAGAATCATGCTCAGATTGATTGAAGACTGTTTCTCCTTCTCTAGTGAGACCATCATGTTTCTGCATGAAATCTTCCACCAAGGTCTAAATGCTCGGATTGCCAACTGGCCAACGCTAGTTTTGGGTGAGTAGTTTCATGGAACTTACAGTAAGGTCTCTTTATATAGGTGGTGTGTTTTAACCCATTATTACAATTTGCATGTGCGTTACATCAGTGCAAAACGATTTTAGATTAATCCCCTGCCTTCCGAGCCACAACTGACTTCTAATGTCAATGCAGTATAAACAATAGAGAGCAATATTGTTCCTGCACCTGGCAGCAGGAACACTCCATCCCAGGAATCCGGGGAAATTTACTTGTATTTAAGTTTTCAGTATTTTCAACCTTACAGCTTTAATATGCTATTCAGTGGTATTACAGATTACGAAGACAGTAGAAGACTGTTTATGTTAATACATATTAAAAGGAATTTAAGAAGGTAAATCCCTCATATTGCTGCCATCTTGCACAGGGATGGTTTTAGCCCAGGCATTAATCCAGTGGTCCTGCACACTTTCCATCCAAAGGGTTTTCTGAACCTCTGGCACATTTTTATCACTCTTTCATTCAGTGAACACTCTTTGCATTTCCAAGTAAAGCTGTATACAGATTGTGTGTTTTAGGCTAACTAAGTTGGCTAACTTAAAATCTTGAATAAGTTCCCACTGCAGACTCTAGCGACTACAAAATTCACCCCATCTGTTGCATACTGTGGAAAACATCACTCAGTACTTTGAGTGTTGTCTTTTCTGTTTCACATGCAGCCGACCTGTTTGACATCCTGCTGCCCATGCTGAACATTTACCAGGAGTTTGTGCGTAACCACCAGTACAGCCTGCAGGTGTTGGCAAACTGTAAGCAGAACCGAGACTTTGACAAGCTGCTGAAACAGTACGAGTCCAACGCTGCCTGCGAGGGCCGCATGCTGGAGACGTTCCTCACTTACCCCATGTTCCAGGTACTGCTCACTGTTTACCTCAGACATTGTCAATGTAGACCTCCATGAGCTACTTTAACAACAAAAGCTTATTCAGTGAACAAAGGACACACATTCTCAATAAGTCTTAACAACATTATGACAAAACTTCTTCTACAGTGGTGTAATAGCAACTGAGTGGAGAATTAGAGTCGCCTGCTGTTCATCTCAATGAACCCTGATAATTGTAACAGTGGTCGATGGAAAATATACTAGTGTCATACTTAAGAGTCATGTTAAAAAAAGGCTAGTGTTGAAAAGACATCATCGGTGAGCTAACATGAATTAGGTTGGATGTTTTGTGCGTGTATTTGTGCATGTCTGTGTATGATTATGTGTTTTGATTCAACATATTAGATTCCACGCTACATCATCACTCTCCATGAGCTGCTTGCACACACACCTCATGAGCACGTGGAGCGCAAGAGCCTGGAGTTTGCCAAATCCAAACTGGAGGAGCTGTCAAAGTAAGTGTGTGCACTTTCCATAGATATGAAGGGATATATTGACTATGATGATGATGATGATGATGATGATGATGATGATGATGATGATGATGATGATGATGATGATGATGATGATGATGATGATGATGATTGGTCGTGCTGTCAGGATGATGCACGATGAAGTGAGCGACACAGAGAACATCAGGAAGAATCTGGCGATAGAGAGGATGATAGTCGAGGGCTGTGACATCCTGTTAGACACAAGCCAGACCTTCGTCAGACAAGGTGAGCCGCCTCACCTACGACACCCTCTCTCTCTCTCTGATGCCATCAAATCCTTTATTACCATTCTCCATCTCTTTTAACTCACTCTCTCTGGGGCCAGGCTCTCTCATCCAGTTGCCGTCCAGCAGTGAGCGGGGCATGCTCAGCAAAGTGCGCCTGGGCTCCCTCTCGCTGAGGAAGGAGGGAGAGAGGCAGTGCTTTCTGTTTACCAAGCACTTCCTCATCTGCACCCGAACATCTGGAGGAAAGCTCCACTTGCTCAAGGTCAGCCTCACCTGTCCACAGATGTTTATTCCGCTACACTGGAAATAACCATCTCAATGTTTCATTTATGTAAATTCAAAATGTCTGTTTCGCCTTTCTTCAACACCTGTTGCTAATTTTCATAGTCTCATAGGAATTGAATGTAAAGTCAAATGAATGCGGGCCTCACTGCACACACACACATCTGATATGGGCAAACTTCAATCTAACCTATAAGAGTCAGGTGCATCATCCAGCCAATTTTAACTTCTCACAGACACATTCAAATATACATGAAATCGGAGTCCATACACAAAATGATGCTAAATGCAATTCTTGCAAAAATGAGTTTGTGATTGGAGTTCAATCTTTTAACATGAATACATAATAAGGTTGGAGGTTTTCCTGTAGCATCACGCTAAAATTAGTAGATGCAGTTGATGTTCATATTACTGTCTTTCTTCAACACTACTTAAATCATTAATTAATATTTATTATAGCTAATATTTTATAGGCAGCATTTATATTTATTTTGAATGATATACATAAAAATACATTTTGAAGAGCCCTCATAAAATATTGTCTTTGTAACAAAGTATTACAAACAAACATTATTGTCATATCCTAAATATAATATTTATATTAGTATCGGTATAGGCCCAAAAAAATGCAGTATTTCAGAAACACTGATATCTACGTGGCCATTGACATGTAATGCAGTGAATGCCACATACGTTTTTTTTATTCTTATGCTTACATCTTACACCAGTTGATACCGTTCTTTATTGAATTAGTTGCAAAGATTAAGCGACTGACAGAAAGATAAATTGGCAGCTGTTATGATGTACGATTATTCCTTAAAGTAAAGTTCTCAACATTTTAGTTCTATGTCTAAATCACAGAATCTCATCACTATAAAGTAAATCTGTTTGTTTTTTTCCATCACCAACAGCAAGGAGGAACATTGTCTCTGATCGAGTGTACTCTCATTGAAGAACTGGAAGCCAGTGATGAAGACTGTGAGTAGCTGTGTTCCAAATCCTACCTGAGCCTGATGGATATTCCCAGTTGTCAGTTAACTGAGCTGCTGTGTGTTCATTTTGTAGACAACGCAGCAGGTCAGGGCTTCAGCCATCTGGAGTTTAAAGTTGTGGTGGAACCTCCTGACGGTCAGTGCTTCTCTGTTGTCCTCCTGGCTCCTTCTCGCCAAGAAAAGGCTGCGTGGACCAGCGACATCAGCCAGGTAGATCAGCAGTACACAAGGCAAATGGATTTTAAATGATGAGAAGAAGTCAAGTAACCAAGACTTCTGATCCCAGATGTGGGATTTAAGAGAACTGACTGAGTCCCGTGTTTCTCTGCTCTCTGTCTCAGTGCATTGATAATATCCGATGTAACGGCTTGATGACCAGTGTGTTTGAGGAGAACTCCAAAGTTTCTGTGCCGCACATGATCAAGTAAGAAAATAGGATTTTCTGATATTTTTATATAGAGGAAGATTTCAAACTGTAACAGTAGAGATTATTTCCTCCGATAATCTCGATGTTTCTATATTGTTTTCCTGAAAAGTATTTTGTCCTTACTGTGTGATACAGATTAGATTTATTGTAACTGAATACTGAGTGAAATGTTGCAACACAAAAACAATTTCTTTTAATTAAAAATCCATATTTTTGATTAAAAATAGACATGACTACAGGTAAGACATCAGACATTACTTTCATTTATTTAAATAATCAATAATTAAATTCTCTGTCAGTCTTTCTCATACAGCTATGATGAATGTATCCCACCACTCTCCCTGTACTAAAGCCTGATGTAACTTTGCCCTCTGGGCCATAGAGCTCCTTTGTTTCCACAAATACTCACCACAGCACAAAATGGGGATTAATCCACTGCTGAAAATAGTCCTCAATCACAGCACTGTTTCCACATGAGTATCGTTTGCTCCAAACTACAGTGAGTAGCTACAGAGCTGGAAATCGCTGCGCAGTAGTTTAGCGTAATCCTGTTAAATAGCAAACAAACAAACAGACGAAAACACAACTTCAATGGCAGAGGTGACGAACACACCAGAAGACAAAGACACATGTAACTATAGATTTGGGATTCCATTTTTGTTTTTAAACATGATTTGCTTTCAATAGTCTTGAAGCTGAACGCCTGTAAGAGAAGGACAAACTTGGGATCTGTTAAAAAGGAGAAAAGAGTAGAACATCCTTAGTTTTTAACTCAACATGGAGAATAGTAACGACCGTGGTATTTGTCTCCTCAAGGTCTGATGCCCGCCTGCATAAAGACGACATTGACATCTGCTTCAGCAAGACTCTCAACTCCTGCAAGGTTCCACAGATCCGATACGCCAGCGTGGAGCGTCTGCTGGAGCGGCTGACAGATCTGCGCTTCCTCTCCATAGATTTCCTCAACACCTTCCTCCACACCTACAGGATCTTCACCACGGCTGCCGTGGTCATCGACAAGCTGGCCGTCATTTACAGGAAGCCCTTTACCTCCATACCTGTCAGGTACGTGATCACTGATTCTGTTAATGTCCCATTTATCCACTGTCATTCCCTTCTCCTCTCATTGAACAGACTCATGCATGGCAGCCCACAATACATCTTATCGTTCACTCCATCTTTCCATTTCAACATTTTGTCTTCATCTGTCACCCTGCCATACACCTCCTCCTCCTCCTCCTCCTCCTCCTCCTCCTCCTCCTCCTCCTCCTCCTCCTCCTCCTCCTCCTCCTCCTCCTCCTCCTCCTCTCCCTCCTCCTCCTCCTCTTCCTCTTCATTCTCTCACTGTCTCAGGATCGAGCAACATTCATGTGATCGTCTGTCCATCATGTCCCTCTGTCCTGACTACAGTCTGAAGATCACGCAGCTTGCATTGGACCAGACCAAGTAAACACCTTGAGTAGGACTGGTGACTGAAATGTACCAAGTTGTGTGAATGATGTAGCTACAACTATCAGCTCTTTCTCTGTCCTTCAGGTCTCTGGAGCTCTTCTTCGCTACCAACCAGGGCACATGGGGAGCGGACAACTTGAACAACAAATCCCCGAGGCTCTGCCGCAAGTTCTCCTCTCCCCCTCCCCTCTGCATCCCCTCTCGCACCTCCTCCCCCGTCCACTGCCGCAAGCTGTCCCTCAACTCCCAGATCAGTGCGAAAGTGGGAGCCTTGGACTTGTCTCCTACCCCCTCGTCCTCTGCAGCCAGCTCCCCCACCTCCAGCCACAGCCCCTCCATCTCCTCTCCTCCTCCAAGCTCAACCCGGCCCCCTTCCGGCTTCTCCTCCCCTCCTCCCACCTCCACACGCTCTCCCAGCTTCCCCCTGACCTCTGGGATGTCGTCGCCACCCCCCATCTCCACCAAGGCCCCACTGGACCTCAGCCGTGGTCCCAGTCCCAGCTTCCCAGAGCTGAGCCCAGCTGCAGGGGAGGACATCAGCGGGGAGATGCCTCGCATCGACGCCTTCTGTGGGAAGCTGAGGCGAAGCATCCGCAGGGGTGTGTAGCCGCAACAGAGAAGCATGTGATTCACACTCAGTCAATCCCATGTGTATATCAGCACATGTGTGCACACACCTTATGTGTCCACTCACACATACTGTTGTTCTGTTATGATGTTGTGTTTTAGAAACAGGTAAATGCATAA
This sequence comes from Pseudopleuronectes americanus, assembly GCA_038501795.1. Lineage (NCBI taxonomy): Eukaryota > Metazoa > Chordata > Actinopteri > Pleuronectiformes > Pleuronectidae > Pseudopleuronectes > Pseudopleuronectes americanus. The sequence goes on along the minus strand of CM076733.1, from coordinate 2,200,041 downwards.
AGTTTAGATCTTATCTCTTACAAATAATTTTAGACACGAGCCACCCACAGCAAAGGTCACATCAAGTTCTGATAGTATGAATAGAAACATTTATTTAAATATTATACTTAAATCAGACACATCACAGATACAGTCTGTCAGCAGAAAAAAACGACTCATGAACAAGAGACATAAATGGGTCACCATTACCCTACATAGGAATAATAGAGCTCTTAGATCACCATCTGGCTGCAGCGTGTTCACTATGACAACAGCGGCAGATCAGGTTGTAGAGGAACGAAAAAAAAGAGATAAATAAAGTGGCTTCTGAGAAGAAAATTATATCTTGGATGAGTGAACTGAAGCGGCTCCAATAACAAAATACAGCAGGTCCTGATTCAGTATTTCCAAGATACACATGAGCAACACATGTAATGATACTCTGTCATGGACAATGAGGTATGCATTATATCAAATATGTTGTAATTATCTGTATCCTTTTGTCCATATGGTAATTGGTAACCATTTAAATTGGTGATAACATTTATTGTTTAGAAAAGTGAGAATGCATCTGTTTGATTATTTATCATGAGTTTGGTAGAACTGGGTTTGTCCTTAACAGACAATAAAGTCTGTAGATTACAGAACTGATCATATAATCACATAGTCAATACATATGTCATGAGACTTCGTTTTTTTCCCAACAGCTGTCTTGGAGACAGTATCTCTGGACAAGTTTCTTCCTGAAATGCCTGCTAGCAGCGAGTCGGGCGACATGTCTCCCTCTCGATCACCTTCGACGCCGAGGCACCTCCGCTTCCGACAGCCAGGAGGTGCAACATGGACCAACACATCTCATTCTACACACTCAGAGAAGGCAATGTGCCGCTGTGTATCTGACCGGTGTTTTATACTGTTTCTAATGTCTTGCAGGCTCACCAGGAGAGAACTCTCGCTGTACAATGTCGCCAGCCTCTGCGTTTGCCATCGCCACCGCTGCTGCAGGACACAGCAGCTCCCAGGGTGAGCACGGCAAGAGAAGGTCAAAGAGATTTCCAGCTGGGGCAAAGAAATGCTTTTTCTGTTGGAACTCGAGCTCCAATGTTTGCCAGTAATTACAGTGAGTCAGATGTTAAACTGTGTGAAATCGTTAGCCTGATCTTTTCATTTTATTTCTCCCAGGTTTCAATAACTCTGAAAAAAGCTGTGACAAAGAATTCATCATCCGCAGAGCTGCAACCAACAGAGTTCTCAATGTGCTGAGACACTGGGTTTCCAAACACTCCCAGGTGAGTCCACACAGTGTGTACAGATTCCGAGAGAGGTCATCAGTTAGACCGGGTAAATACAAATACATTTTAAGTTGAAAAGGGTACAAGACAAACCTCGAATGACTTGAGAGCTTTTGAAATCAACACAAAAAGTGTTTTTTTGTGCTTTAAATGGCCAAAGTAATGAGTTAAAACAGGTTTGTTATCTCATGAAGACACCTGGCTGTTAGCTGCTGTTATCTCAGAACAGACAACACTATAGTCCTCTCAGATGTTTATGTTGCCTGATGTTGCCATTGGTTTTCCTACATACGCACTGGGTTCTTGTTGAAATGTACAACACTGCACCACAAGGTGTCAGTAGATCCTACAGGCTGGTAGGAGCAAACAGCTGTCTACTGGCTGTGCGTCCCCTCATGCAGCCATACCACTGCCACTAGCTGATGTGACTTGTTGTTTGACAGATGTCTGTCAGTAGTTTATTGTGGTCACATACAAATTCACACTCGTGTATTTTCACAAGTTTCAAGCAGCTATTTATTTTGTGTGGGAAAATGTTGTAGATAAGCTTGTCCTCGACTGGTTGTTTACAATACCACTTTACTATTAACCCAGTTACTTCACAGCTCTGTAAATAAGCTTGTGTCTACTTCTCTGTCCATGACATGACTTAGAGTTCACCTGAAAGAGTATTGTGATCTGTTTTCACTGCCATCACTATTCCCTGGTGGGGGTGCTCTTTGCGCTGCGTGTCTTTTCTCCCACCCAGGAGGCATGCAGAAAGGTCAGCCTCGTCCATAGGGACGCTACAGGACGATCATTTTCATTCCTGATTATATGAGATTCTATTTCTGTACCTGGATGTTGTGTGAAAAGTGAACATTTGTTATTTGTTCTGATTGATTGAAAACGTGGCTCTGGCTCCATGTGGGAGACATCACGGTTTGTTGCCAGTGATGAGTGCTGAAGTGTTAAATAGTTCTTACATTGAGTGGGTGAGTGTTGTGGGGCAAACTAATATACAACTAATATAATCAAGAAGATCTTATCATTGTACAGAAATGTAGTCAAACTTGACTGTACTTACTTACTTACTAAATTACATTAATTAATAGTAGCACAATGGTTCATTAATGTACCAGAGTTAGCCTTTCAAACATTATTTTATCTGCAGTCCCATGGCAGGTTGATGTTAAAAATAAAAACAACTAACAGTAAACAAATGAAAAAACAAGCAGACAACAAGTACATATCCAGACGCAAAGCACAGCCAGTTCATAATATGACAGCCTATATTTTAGTATATACATAGACAAAAACACATAAAAGAAAGTATGAATATGATTTAAAATGACGATGATGAAACTTTTCCAGTAACCATTGTTTTACAGAACTGGATAATTAGTTTATGGTTGTGATTTTCTAGTTATTTCTATGAGTACAGAGTTCCAGGTATGTGCTGCTCGATGGCAATAGTCTGATGGTAAAAGATAGTTCTACAATCTCCTCTACTAGCTCTTGTGGTTGATGTGCTTTGATTCAGTCTGATGAGCTCAAGTGCAGAAGTGCAATCATGTGGTAGAACTGTATCTCAGTTACATTATGTGTATAAATGTGTTTGTCCATCAGGACTTTGACATGAACAGTGACCTGAAGATGGGGGTGATCAGTCTCCTGGAGGAGGTGCTTCGGGATCCAGACCTGCTGCCGCAAGAGAGGAAAGCTACAACAAACATATTAAGGTGCAGTCCCCACACTAGAAACTGCTTTTTAAACTGATTAGGTTTATGGGGACATTATTTGCATATATATGTTGTTAATTTTCCCCCATTCCACAACCTAATTATTTAATAATTGATGTATTATGTTTTTCTGCTGTTATATCGGTTCTTTTGAGTTCATTTAATAAATTCCAAGTTGGTTAATTACATCAAAACATCATATGCAAATTAAGTTTTTTCTAAGACATAAAATATTAGTATGAATGTCTACTGCAGTTCTCTCTCTCTCTCTCTCTCTTGCATATATATATATGCATTTATCATAATTGGACATTTTAATTTCAACAAATACTTCTGTTCAAAATGATTTACTGATCAATCTATACAATGCTCCTTTTGCTCCCTTAGTTAGATTCAGAAATGTCTGTCTTTGTTCGTAGATTTCTATTTTGATATACCCTGTTTGATTAACATTCATCAAATATTGGTAGTAGTTCATATTTTATTACTAAAGTAAATGTTATGAACAGAGGCACATCAGCAGAATCATAAGAAAGAACCCGACTGAATTAACAGAAAGAGGAAAAAAGTACAGTAGGTTTTTAAGATTAGAACTGTTGATAGTAGGATTAAGATCTAATGTGGGACAGGAGACTATTCCATAGCTCAAGTGCATCAACAGCAAGCAGCATTTAAATGTAATATAACTTGTCTTTTAACAAAGATTAAATAAATAAATAAAAACGATAAAAAAATGAAATATGGATTAAATAGTGTATAGAAATTGCATATTAAACCTGAAAACGTACATGGTGCCGTGTATGTGGTGTGCAAATTTACATATTCAAAGCCATTATTCTTAGTTACACCTTGTAACTCTGGTTTTGAAAGGCACTATAGAAATAAAGTTGACATAGTTCCTCTGCTTTGCTCTTCAGTGCCCTTTCTCTAGAAGACCAAGACGATGCTCAGCTGAAGATAGAGGACATATTACAAATGGTCAGTATTTCCACCTGTTATTACATCACAGTAGGGATTTAGTAATGTAGAGTAGCTTTTATTAAATAAAGCTCTGAGCAACTGTTTAAATCGTTTGTCTCCTGATCATGGAACAGAAAAGCTGTCCCCTGCTACACTTCATCGCGGTAAGAATCATGTTGCTCCCTCAGGGAAAAGCTCCAGTTGTAGTTACTGTGCACTGTGTCACAACCCCACAACACTGATAGCTGGTTTCCCAGTACACGAAGTTAGCTTTGTGTTTGTGTGGTACCGTACGTAGTTCTTTGAAATATATGATAGTATCATTATGTAATTCTGTAAACATTCAAAAACATATTCTACAAATATATTTATTATTTGCTGGGGTTTTTGTGTGTGTGTCTTTAGGCGGAGAGTCCTAAAGCTGAGTGTTTTGAGTCTCTGTCGGCAATGGAAATGGCAGAACAGATCACCCTGCTGGATCACATTGTGTTCAGGAGTATTCCCTATGAGTAAGTGCATCCACTGCATCACACAAACTGGTTTGAAACAGCAAAGTGGACAAAACACAATACTCAGTGTACAAAGAAACACATCTTGGTCACTCATTATTATACAGGTCTGTATAATAGTGAAAATCCACACTTCATGATAAACTTAGACTTAATGGTGAATCTTAAAAATTCAGCAATCCTTAAAACTTTAATTGAAATGTTCGATTGCCATTAGCAGGACCCAAAAGCAGGCACGGTGCAAGAGATTTGGTGAATCGGTGAACCGCAGGCTTACAGTTTGCAGGCAGGTAGGCCAAGAAACTCCTTAGCTCCAAAACAGATTATCCAATAATATAATAAGCAAAATGGTAAAACAGAGAACTATACAAACGTTGCAGTTGAACTGAAAACAAAAACAGGGAAAAAGGACAGATGAAAAAAACAAAGACGACTGGGAAGCTCAGAGACAGACTGTGCATCACATGCTCCTCAAATGTTTATAGCAGCAGTAGAACAGGTTAGTGTTTGACGTCTAGGCACCGACTTAATCACTGCCTCAGATATGATCACATAGATATGATGGGAGTGATGAGCAAATCCCATAACCCCCCCCGTCGGAGACTAAAGGTGGTGGAGGGGTGAAGGGGCTAAAGCAGGGGGGTGGAGGTGCTGAAGCAACTGGCAGCAATACTGACGCAGCAGCGGAGACAAGCAAAGGGCCATTTTCTCTGCTTAAATAGAAATCCTAATAAAAAGGATGTGTGTTATAGATGATTGTGGAGGGTGATGTTTGTCACATGATGTATGTCACATGATGTATGTCACATGGTTGCTAGCAGGCGTCACTTAATGTGGGAAGTTGTTCTTCTGTTGACTTTGGTGTGTTCATGTGCTGTTAAGTTTGAATGTGGAAAAACATGGACATTGTAAAATATTTATGAGTTCAGAGTATTTAAACAATCTTTGATTTTTAATATAATAAGTTGCAAGGATCAGGTGTGACATGCTTACGAACAATTTTAAATATGTACTTTAATCATGTATTTGCGAAAAGTTGTGTTAGGCAACAGTTGACACGTTCACATTAAAAGCTAGTATTTGGAGGTGATTGTAAAATTGGCGTAAATATTTTTTCAAAGATTTGTGCGTTCAAGAAAAGAAGTCACAAAGTAAAACACTAACTTATTAATAAGATACAAATAACTGAGATTTAAATATCAGTTATTTCACACAGGAAAATAACAAGTCTAATCCTAAACTCCAAACCTAATATCAAAAGGTTCACGAGTCTATAGATACAACAAGTCATACAAAAATATTCACAAGACAAATCAAGTCCGTCCATAGTTCCAGACAGGGGCCGACATCATGTGATCACAGCAGTTTCGGTGAAGTAGCGGAGTGTGTGTACGATGCTGAAGGTTTCCTGTCCTGCAGGGAGTTCCTCGGTCAGGGCTGGATGAAGATCGACAAAACGGAGAGGACTCCGTACATCATGAAGACCAGCCAGCACTTTAATGATGTAAGACTTTGTGTTGCTCCCACAGAGTGTAAACTGGTTATGATGTTATATTCATTAGACAAAAAAGCTGTCATAAGCTTTTGCAGTTTCATTTATGAAACTGAAGTATATATTCACCATATTCCCACAGGGGTCATATAGCTTTGACGTCACATTAAGCATTTGAAGTGTCCCTCTCTGTACAGATGAGCAACCTGGTGGCGTCTCAGATCATGACCCACACTGACGTGGGCTCCAGGGCCAGCTCCATAGAAAAATGGCTGGCGGTGGCTGATATCTGTCGCTGCCTCAACAACTACAACGGAGTGCTGGAGATCACCTCAGCTCTCAACCGCAGTGCCATCTACAGGCTGAAGAAGACCTGGGCCAAAGTCTGCAAGCAGGTTGATATCCCCTCATTAAATAGCTGTTATCCATCCACATGATGTTTCTTTTTGTAATTTTGTCATTTGTCAATTTGTGCTTTGTAGACGAAGGCGCTGATGGACAGGCTGCAGAAGACGGTGTCATCTGAGGGGAGGTTCAAGAATCTCAGAGAGACTCTAAAAAAGTAAATCCAGCTAATTCTCAGAGGCAGATTTTTCCTTGGGTAAATCAAGTCTAAAGTTTTTATGTGTGTGTGTGTGTTTGTAGCTGTAACCCGCCATGTGTGCCGTACCTGGGCATGTACCTGACTGACCTGGCTTTCATTGAGGAAGGAACACCCAACTTCACTGAGGAGGGCCTGGTCAACTTCTCCAAGATGAGGATGGTAACAATATAGTCTACTACACATGAAGCAGTTGACAGCACACAGTGTTTGAAAAAGAATAACTTATATCCATTTCTTTTCATGTTGTTACTGGGTTCAGAGAGAGTTTGACTGCTAAACCTTTAGGATCAGCTTAGAACCCTCTTCTTCTAAGGTTTTGTCTTGACCCTATGACTGAAACTGCCTCTGCTCTCTCAGATTTCTCATATCATCCGGGAGATTCGCCAGTTCCAGCAAGCACCTTACAGGATAGAGCACCAACCCAAGGTGCGTCCAGAACATACCTTTGAAACAGCTGCCCTTTAACTATACAATTTTATTTTTGTGGAATGAATGATTGTATTGTAACTGTATCCTCTCTCTCCTACCCCCAGGTGACTCAGTTCCTCCTGGATAAGACGCTAGTGATGGATGAAGATACCCTCTATGAGCTGTCACTGAAGATTGAACCCCGGGTACCACCTGGCTAGTTGAATTTTTAAATAAGAACAAACAACCATGTTTTCAAGAATAAACACAGGCCAACAATTTTAAGATAAGGCAGGAAACACTGCAAATTATTGTGCTTAGGGAACTCAGGAGAAAATGTGCCTTGTTGTATGAATATCTGATGTGTATATTACAGTTAACAGAATGGACTGTGAAACATACACAACTCTGCCATACAATCGTACAATAATGACTGTAGAAACAACATGTTAGCTACTGAAAGTGGCAAGAAAGTAACCAGTTGCTGCTACCACACTGTACATACCAAACAATCTGCCTCTGTAGTCTTGCACATAAACATTGTCCAATGAGTTTTGTACAGTTGGTATGATCATGGTTAGTAGGATCAGCTACACGGGATGTAAACGTATGTTGTGCTCATTTCTTTTGTTTTGTATGTGACAACAAAACACATGACACCAGCCTTTAGACACACAACCCATAATGCTAAATTTTCTGTAGTGGACTGTGTTCCAGTCGTATCCTCTCCAAAAAATATCTTACATTAAAAAAACTTATTTTCAGGCAAATAAGGTCTAACTAATTTGCATCACATATTCTGCTGATTTTTATTATTGACACCATGCAAACATTTTCCCCACATAGAGAAATAATGATGGTCTTGACACCCAAATGTCTTCAACACAGGTTTTTGGGTGATCTGAGAGTGTGGTTCCTTAGCTGAGATGGTCTCTTGTTGATCCAGCCTGTCGTATGAAGGATTTATATGTGAAAGGTTTCTGACTTTATATCGTCATGTCTGCTCTTTTTTAAAGTATCGGCCTAAAGGTTTCTGACATTCTACAAACCCAGCAACTCAAGTCGTTTTCTATATATCACTATTATTATTAGTTCCTTGTCATGTGATCATTTAATCCTAGTTTAAACTTTGTTGTCTTATAAGTAAAATAGTAATGTCTAACTATTGATTTTGAATGAAAGTCTATAGACTCTAAACTTGTTTCTAGCATGAATATAGCATGTTGTCCCCTCTCTCTTCATCCTGGTAGGAGACTGCTACAGAGTTTTATTAGGTTTATTCATTCTTCTGTCCCATTCCTGATGTCAGGAATCTTCAAAGCCCTTTAATGTATAAGACCCTTGATTTCTTATACTACTGTATTCTTTGAAATTCTACATCTGCTGTTTTATTTTCCCATTCATTTCTCTGTGTAATGTACAGATATTTACACACTCCAGGCTTAAAAATAAAAGCGACATTTTAATTTTGGTACAGTTGCAAGTTGTTGTCATTATGAAATTAGTGGAGACATCAAGTTATCAACAAAGAAAAATGTGCCTCACAACCAAACACAGACAAAACTACGTAACACAGAAAACACAACCAAACAAGAAATGGCAACAAAACACTGAAAACAAACAAATAACAAAATTGCAATATCGGGAATCACAACTAAACGGGGCAAACACAAATAAATACAAATAACAACTAAATACGCATACAACCAAAAATGTAAAGCACAACCAAGAACGAAAATATAACCAAAACAAATGCAGTAACCCAACCACACACAGGAAATGCAGCAGAGCAAAATACTGAAAAACAACCTGTTTGTTTTTCTCAATGAAAGGCTGGAATCCACACATTCAGAACAATGACTTTGAAGCACAAGGTTTTAAACTGTAACTTTAAAAGCAACAGTCTGCAATGAGGCTGCTATAGTCAGGCAGGAAGATGATCCTGAATAGGCACAGGTGAAATAGACTTACCCTTTAACCAGCATAGACCTTCATCAAACTGTATTTGTATAGCCCTTATTCACAAATAGCAATTAGCCTCATAGGGCTTAGCAAGGTGCGACATGCTGTGCCGGTAAGAGTGAGGGAGAACTAACGTATTAGGAGGTTAAACCTCACAAAGACTCACATGTGAGGAATCTCTACCAGGACGGACAAGAGTGTTATTTACACAACATTGATGGGATGAGTCTATACGAAAGAAAAAAATGTCTGACAGAGATGTAGGGAGCCGCAATAACCAATGTAATGATAATTTCATATCCAATAATAGTCATATATGTGAGTAGGCATGTTATATATAAGCAATCTAGTTTACCTTGTCTTATTTGTATGTGTTTTCTGAAGTTGCTGTGTGTGTGTGTCGAGGTGTCAGGGTCACCAGGGAGATCAAGGGGGAAGAAGTAGAGTAGTAGGAGGGAGATCATGTGTATGTGTGAGCGGCTTCAGCTGATATTTTCAAGGTCAAACTGGAGAGTGATATCGGACCCTCGGTGGTCATAGCTCAATGGGAGCAGCCTGTGCTGCTGCAGCTCATCACTGTGGCCCTCTATTGGTTTCTAACTGCTTGTATCTGAACTTATGATTGGCCTCCAGTTTTTAATCCGGCATGAGGGGGTGGAGCCCCCAGTGAGAGGAGCGTGAAAAGCTCTTTAACAAGAGACCTTCAGCAAGAAGTCAGATCCGCTTCTCCACAGGTACCGTACCTTCTTTTCTCCTTTCTCTCGCAGAAACCCGTCATTAGCTTCCTGTACTTACAAGTGCATCTCAAATTGTCTTTGAAATCCTCTGTAGATTATGCATCAAAGAAGATAGGGGTTATATTTTCTATTATTTTATACATTTAGATATTTTGTATGCTTTGGATGTAACTTGTTAATCTAATAGGGATCACCGGTGTGTGCATGTTTCGAGAATCAAAATGTTTAAGATGTTAAAGGTGGATAGAGGCATGTGATGATGACTTGATATGTAGCTGTAATTACAAGGCCTAATAAGAAGCAAGAAAAAAAAGTATAAACTTAGATATATTGTTTTGTGTTTCTTTCACAGTTACTATGAAAACTTTTCCTTTCTTCTTTGAATCTTAATCATTTTAAATATTGGAGGCAGTGTTAACTCATCTGTGTCCTTTGTAAAGGACAGGGCTGGTCTTACGTCTCGTCCTGCACGTAAACCCCCCCCACCCCACCTGCCCATCTCCCCGGGAGTTAAAAGGTCACACTGATCAAGGGGAAGAGAGTCTGAGTCTGAGGTGGTTTTGGTGTAATCCTGACCATAAGACCATGTGATCCATAGTGTCAGTTAGCTGTCGAGGCTTTACCACCAGAGGACACTTGTATCATGCAGCCAGGGATGCTGTTTCCTGTTGAAACTTACCTTAACGAATAATCGAAAAGGAGATAATTCTCTTTATCCAATTTTTTTTTAATTACCATTTCTGCTGTTCCGTGTTCTTTTCCTTCCTCCTTCCCTGTTTCCATCCCTCTGTCCAGCTGACCTGGCTTCATGAGGGTCCGGTCTTGTGACCAGGTCTGAATGTCACCGAGTCCTGAGCCAGAGACGGTTTTGGTTTTGGCAGTGGATCCTGGCAGCACAACTGCCTGTCCAGTGATCTATAAATAATATTATCATTCACCCAAAGAGGCTTTCACCTCCACAGACTGAGGCAGGAAAAAGAGACAGGGATAAAGAGTCAGTAAATAAAATAATCAGACGAATTACTGGGTGAATGTATTCCACCCCAGTTAGCAGTGCAGGGGACTGATTGGCCAAGACTCACCTCTGACCTGGATTAACAGGAGTAATGACGTCTTCACAGCTTCCCTCTATATTAAGACACACCCGCATGGTCCCTGTGAAGGACGGGCTGGAAAGTGACCTTCCAGACACAAGTTTCGTGAAACCGAATCAAATGTAACATTTAGGATCAGTTTTCATGTACTTAAACTGCAGATTTAGGTCTTACATCCAGCCGGGCTTGAGAGCTGCTAGCTCTTTCCTCCATCACCAACAGTTCTTGGGTATTAGTAATTACTGAGGCGTAAGTGGTCATAGGAACCCTGCCATTCTCTGGTAGTGTGAGTCTGTGGTAATGATAAGAGGCTAAGAGCATCTGCCACGTTCCTGTCGTCTAATCTTGTTAATGTATCGGGGTCGTCTCAGCAGCAGTTAGTTGGCGATATCGTCTTGAGATGGAAGTCGTGAGCTTGTGGTTACGACCTGGGACGTAAGTGTATAATGACAGTCAAAATTACAAAGATAAAATTTGACTAAAATAACAAAATATGACATTCTTAAAAAGAATTAGTACTGCTGTGACATAGTGAAAATATAATGGCGGTGCTGTACACCTTCACGAATATGATTGGACGTGTCAAGTTGGGTAGTAGCCATGCAGATGTGACCCTGTGACTCTGAAGCATAAATGAAAAAGCTTCAGTCAATCCTTCTGTCAATGCTGTTGCGTGAACTTCCTCATTGTTTTCCTTGTTCTTAACATATATCACATATGAGGCTTTTAACAATACACTGACTCTCTTTCTCCGCAGCTCTTTTGCTACTGACAGAGTCTGAACAGAACAAGCTGAGAGATGGCAAACTCTTTCACGCGAATGATCTCTGGCCGCAACACTGCCGTGCTGTTGGCCAGCTTGGGCGCAGGAACGTTGGCGACTGGCTTCCTGTTGAGTGAAAACAGTTCTCTTGCTGCCGAGGCGAAGAAGATGCTGTATCCTCCCAGGTAAGACAGTCCCACATGAAGGACAAAGATACAGGACGAAGGAGGTAGAGTCAGGGTCGGAGTGTTTTCACTGTAATGATGCAACAGGAAACAAGGACTGCATCAGTGTACAACCTCTTCTCAAACCACTGTCTCTCTGCTTCAAATGCAGACTGAGAGAGAGACATTCCTGGGCACGTACCACAGCTCAAAATACTCAACATATTAATATAAAAATTAAGATACATTAAACATTTACCCATTTGTCAGTAAACACAAACTTCTAACAATGTCAGAACTGATCTAACATAACCATAGAGAACAAATACATTTACACAGGTATGGGAAATCCATACTTCCCCATCCTCTTGTGGGCAAATGGAACATCCCACCTGAGGGTATACCAAGTCGGTCAATGTATTGGAGCTTAAAGCTGGCTGGAATATCAAACCACAACATTACACACAGCTGATGTCAGGATGCATAGCTATGAGGTAATGTAATGTAATTCTCATTGTGATCGAATGCATCTTGTTTGTAAGAGACCTGGAGTCTCACTGCAGTAAATCGTTTCTCCTCACCGACCACAGACATTAACAATTGTTTGTAGTAAAGGTCAATTTGTCTCCCTGATAGTCTCATTTTCTATTGCAGGTCATGGGTAGCAAAATTAGAATAAGCCTGTTCCATGACCAGTTAAAATCTCCATGTAGGGCCTTTACATTGTTATAATTTTCTAAGCTTTTTTTGATGAAGAATATATTGTTGCTGGACATAAAATAAGTTGTGGTCCCTTTATGGTCCCTGATTCATGAAAAATCCAAGATCCGCCACTGGGCAGAGAACAAAAAGAGGCTTCATTCTCTGGGTTTTTCTCAAATTCCAGTGGATGGACGGCCTTGATGAGTCAGCGAGAAGTCCCAGCTCTGTTATTATCTGCCCTGACAACACAGACACTGACTACGTGCTTCACATCACTTGCACATTTCAGACGAGTGACTCACTGCGTTATGTTTCCACCAGAGAAGCAACCGAGGCGACATCAGTAGAAATACTTCATGAGCTCATTTGTATGTTTTTCAAAAGTGATACTGTACAGAATCAACAGATGTGTTTTGAGGCCCACTGTGACAGTGCGGTTCATGTCACACATTTCCAGTGAGTATGAAGAGGTCACAGCAGCCACGTTGGAAATGCCTGTGGTATCACCATCGCTCTCCAGTTTCCTCTGCGTTACCTTTGACTCACTCTCCCTCACCCTCGCTCTCTCTCTCTCTCTCTCTCTCTCTCTCTCTCTCTCTCTCTCTCTCTCTCTCTCTCTCTCTCTCTCTCTCTCTCTCTCTCTCTCTCTTGCACACTCACAGCCTAGCCTCTCTCTCCCCCAAAAACAAGGTTAAATCCACATCATCCAGGTCTACACACTTGACTGATATTTGCACCAGTAAATAGTAGAACATCAGCTGTGACTGGTCTTCAGTCCTCCAGGTTGTGGCCCTGGTGTTAGTCTGTGTCAGAGCAGAGGTTTCAGAGCATTTGAATTTGTGAACATGCAGAAAACACATAACATTACATTTGATCCAAAGCGACTTACAATAAGTTCTTTCAACCACGATGGTCCAAACCCAAAACAACTACTGTTACAAGTACTGTAAGGCTGCTTACATCATTATTTTGTATTTTCAATAGGGCGTCTGGTCAATACAATGTCAGATAAGAGTGTCCATCATTAGTCCCTTAAGACCAAGTTGATTAAATTGCTTATGTTCGATTTGCTTACATCCACCCAAACCCCCAATATGTTAATTTAATTGATTAATAAACTATTATTTTCTAAATGGGAACACTGGCTGGTTTCCGTTTGTCTGGGGTCTGACATGTAAAGTCCTGGGGTCTCCCCTTCAGAATTCAGTTATCATGACATTGACATTTTTAGAGCGCCTTACTGTCCTACTGTGAATTTCCTTTTGAAACCCAATGTTAGGATAGGATCGGAGGAAATGGTTTTAGCATGTGATGTTTGAAGGACTGGGTGTAGAAACTCTTTAAAAGCTGAACTGCATTGAATGCACAAAATCTTGTCTATACTTCCTCCCCTGTAGCTCTGACTACCCTGACCTGAGGAAACACAACAACTGCATGGCCGCAGCTCTGACTCCGGCCATTTATGCCAGACTGAGGGACAAGGTCACCCCCAACAACTGGACCCTGGACCAGTCCATCCAAACTGGAGTGGACAACCCAGGGCACCCTTTCATCAAGACGGTGGGGTGTGTGGCTGGTGACGAGGAGAGCTACGAGGTAAGAGGGGTCGAAGGTCACAGTTTGTTCTCAATCAATCTATCAATTAATGAATGGCTCCAAAATTTAGTGTATTGCTTAAAAGTTCCTTTTAAATCATTGGAAATAACTTTTTTCAGAGATACTTTGACATAAAATAAACTCATTATTTCTACACGCACACACACACACAGACACACACACACACACACACACACACTTTTGAATCCAGACCTAAACACTTGACCTGTGAATTGTTCCCTGCAGGTGTTTGCTGAGCTCTTCGACCCCATCATTAAAGACAGGCACAACGGCTACGACCCCAGAACCATGATACACCCGACTGATCTGGAAGCCTCCAAGGTGTTTCCATCATAACACCCCCGCCACTCCCTTACCCCTCCATCCATACATTTCCTGAACCTATCAAATATTTTCTTCAACATACTTTTCATATTTTCTTTTCTCCTTTCCAGATAACCAACGGAGTGTTTGATGAGAGATACGTCCTTTCGTCCCGTGTCAGGACCGGACGCAGTATCCGCGGGCTGAGCCTCCCCCCGGCCTGTTCTAGGGCCGAGCGTCGCGAGGTGGAGCGAGTGGTTGTCACGGCCCTCTCCGGCCTGAAGGAAGACCTGGCTGGACGTTATTACAGCCTGGGGGACATGACGGATAAGCAGCAGCAGCAGCTCATTGACGTGAGTTTCATCTTGGCTTATTCAAAGGAGCAAGAAAATTGTTTCCCATGTCCCTGAGATCTCGGACCACTCATGTTTAATGTGAAAGATCAAATCACTTAGAATCTTATGGTGGATTCGAACATTTTAGAGTTTGATAACATTGATTTCAGCTACAAAGTCTCAGTGTTTACAGTGAGTGCGATGGAGAAGCTTTTTGGTTTAATTTTACATGTAAAAAAAACTTCAAATTGATGTGAACTGTGACAGGTCAATGGTTCTCACCCTTTTTGGCTTGTGATCCCTTAAAGTGAAGCATGTCTAAAACTGACTTTACATATGGGCATTTGCAGGAAGTCTGTACACCCCAAGGCAAGGATCAGAAATCTAAATCAAGTTCCAAAGAAACCATCTGTTCAGTTCAATAGATCTGAATAACCTCCATTTCCGAATCAATCTACTCATCTCTGCTACTCATCCCTGCAGGGAAGCTAATGAGGGTATTTCAAAAGTTTCTCAACTCTTGCTTTGAGTCGGACAAGATCTCCCTGATAATGTCAGAGTGATTCAGCCTGAACTAGGATGCTTCACATTTATACAAATGCTGCATTACAAAGGTTTAGTTTAGAACATGAGTCACAAGGACTCAAAGTCACAATATACATTACATAAGCTCGTTTCAAATTATTAGCCAAGTTGTCTTTTATATCTGCTGTATCATTTCTTACCATTCCTTTCCCCCCTGCTCAAATCACATTATTGACAGCTTGCAATATAAACTCACACAGTCCAGGAGGCAATGTAGGTTCAGTTTTATTGACCTTTCTGCTCTGACCATTTCACGCTGCGCCACATAAGGATCACTTCCTGTTTGACAAGCCTGTGTCTCCATTGCTCACCTCGGCCTTTATGGCCCGGGACTGGCCTGACGCAAGGGGCATCTGGTAAGGCTGTTGTTGTTTGTGAAATCCACAGTGAATAAAGAAAGTGCAGTTCAAAGCATTCCCAACCTGAGCGTTAATGACCCACATGCCCTTTTCCTGTCCTAGAGTTCCTGTTCAGTGACGTGCACTCATTCACGCAGTTCTCCTGCTCTCCACTGTAGGCGGAGGTTGTAGATTCTTCCAGTGGTGGAGGAAGAAGCACTCATACTTTCCACTCAAGGAAACTTAGCAGTGCTTTGCTGTAAAATTACTTTCAATTAAAACATTCAAAGTTCTACAAGACTGAGAATTTATAATCGTGTGTAACCATGCCAACCTGCAGATAAATACTGAAGACACAAGTACAAAAATCAGAACTGAATCACCAGTGAGTAAAGTGGTCAAAATAAAGCACATTTACTCAATTGCTACCCTTAATTTGATGTACATTTTATGGTAGGTACTAGTTACTTTTAAGATGAAGTTCTGATGTTAAGGATAATATAACAAGCTTCTAAACTACAACACACTGAAGATGAAAGAGGAAATCAGTGTCTCCAACCATTGTCAAACAGAAGCATTATTTTTTCTTTTTCCTCTGTAATGAATAACAGGATGACTCCTCAGATTTATCTGGAGTCCCTGTGTATAAAACAATACATAAGTCTTGAGGGCAAACCAGCTCCTCCTGCAGCAGCTACAACACTTCACAGTTCACTCTTGAAAATAGAGTCTTTTGTTAAATTTTTATAAATTTAACACAGTCAACAAAAACAGGCTGTTTGACTTTGTCAAAAGATTATTGGCACCAACTTGAATAATCTCTGCCATGTTTACCAAGTTAGAGCCACTAGAGGACAAAGGTCATCCTACCAGACCCTCAACACCCTCTCCGTGTCGAAGTTTGACTTCTGCCATCAGTAAGGAGGTACACGAACCATGGGAGGGCCAGATCAAAATTACATTTGAGATAATTTATCCCCTCAGTTATATAACTAGTTTCACGATGACGTCTTGTTTATTATATGTATTTTTGTATTACATGCACTCTTATGATGTGTATTAGTTGTGTGTTGGTTGTGTGACCACTGTTTTCAAACCAAATTGCCCCTTGTGGACAATAAAGACTTTCCTTAACCTCAACCCTTAACATACATGTATAATAATACAGACGTCAGAGGGACAGAACCACAACTTGGATTTTCACATCTTTCTGCTTACGTAGTTTTACTTCTAGTTTCTTTATGCAGAACTTTTATTTGTAACAGTAATTTTTACACATAATCTACATAATGATACTTTTGCTTAGGTAAAGTATTTGAGTACTTCTTCCACCACTGCTGTCTTCACCAAACTATAAAACAGTCCTTCTACTCCTCTTCAACATCCCCTCCCTGTGTTTTCTCCTCCAACCTGACTCCCTGTTCCCCTCCCACCTTCAGGACCACTTCCTGTTTGACAAGCCTGTCTCTCCACTGTTGACCTGTGCCTTTATGGGCAGAGACTGGCCAGACGCCAGGGGCATCTGGTAGGGTCTGTTCATCTCTCCTGCCTGCATGTCTGCTGTGTCACCACTTACACTCTAACCTCCACATGCTGACTCATGCCAGCAGGAGTGTATGAAGGGACTTTGGGTACCCCAGGCGAAAGGGCCCCAGGCATTTGCCTGCTCTACCTACCCTCTTGCAATGGCCCTGCGTGCCAGTAATGTGTTAAACTTCTTAAATATCTTCCTCAGTAGTAGCTTGTGTGTGTGTATGTTTCCAAGTAGCATGTATATAGGAATGACAATAAGAAAGTCTGCTCCTTCATGACCTGTGTGAGTCCCTTCTGGAAATGAAAGCAACTGTTTTTCCAGAGAGCTCTTTATTGATTTCCTGTAGCTTGATTTCTACAGGCACAACAATGAGAAGACCTTCCTGATCTGGGTGAATGAGGAAGACCACACCAGAGTCATTTCCATGGAGAAGGGAGGCAACATGAAGAGAGTGTTTGAGAGATTCTGCCGAGGACTCAAACAGGTAGAGAGGAACATACAAAAACACAAACACAAACACAGAGATGGGATAATAGATATGTACTTTGTAACTATGATATCTTATATATTGGAGGGGTTACCAGGAGGTTTTGTGCAGGCGGACATTCATGTTCCCCTCATGATGAACGGTCATTACTTCAGTTGTCATAAAAACTCGAAATGTGTTACGGTTTTCTAGTTTGATCGACTGTAAAAAACATGGAGAACATGTTAATTGAAGTATTTAAATATAAAGCATTTAACCATAAAGGGCTCATTCTAGGATAAAGCCAAAGACAATTTGTACAATTTAGGTGAAACACACTGTTGAAATCATTACCAGGTTTAATTTATATTTAGTTTCTGACAATAGATCAATTTCTCCTAAATCTTACACACTGGACCTTTAATGTTCACAATGTCTTGAATTAAGCCTCAAGTAAAAAGTATATGTCAAACATATTTCAAGTTTTTTCTCTTAGCAATAGTGTAAAATAAGATCTTGGAGCATTTGTAATTACAACAAATTAAATGGGCCAAATTTGGAAATATAAGTGACTGATCAACTCTGTGCATGTCACATCCCTTATAGGTGGAGCATCTGATCCAGGAGAGAGGCTGGGAGTTCATGTGGAATGAGCACCTGGGCTACATCCTCACATGCCCCTCCAACCTGGGCACCGGCCTGAGGGCGGGCGTGCACGTACGCTTGCCAAAACTCAGCCAGGTAATACGTGCACACTTTCAGACGACTCAGCAGCTGTCCCGCTTCGTAACAGTCACAACTCTGTAGGAACACACACAGACACAACTTTAACCAAGTTAACAAGAATAGTCTCGCTGGTTAATTTCATCATCTGCAGCAATGGAGTTTGTGCACTTCTCATGGAGCTGTAGATGATTCAGGTTTTTAAAAAAAATTGAAATTTGTAAAACATTTTGTGATATTGTGTGTTTTATTGATATTAAATTAAATTCAAACTATAACTAATAATGAATGTCTCCTACAAATAAGAAAAGTTTGTTCAACAAAGCCTGATATATCTTATTCATTCCTATAAAACATTTAGACACACTGTTACACTGGGTCACATGTTCTTTCATCACCATGAACACACACATACAAACACACACTGTAGTTAATTTGAATCAGCCCCACAGATACACTGTCCGGCTGCACCAAATGTGGATTAGTATCAAAAAAAAATTGTCCCCGACAACTTTTTTAATCTTGTTTGTATGAAGAAATGAAGCAATACTCTAAATGTGTTCTGTAGAGGAAGCTCCATTAAATTGAGGTCAAGAATCAACACAATCTCAACTCTAGCCCAAAGCTTTTACCAAAATTGTAATATATGGTATAGTAACATTTGTTCTTCAATCTTTTTTTACAAATGAAAACCCTGTGCAGGACCAACGTTTCTCCAAAATCCTCGACCACCTGCGGCTGCAGAAGAGAGGCACAGGCGGGGTGGACACGGCTGCTACTGGAGACACCTTTGACATATCCAACAACGACCGTCTGGGAAAATCTGAGGTGAGGATCAGTCATGTTGCATTAAGACATCTATTTCATGCTGTCTATTTGTTCATGTTATTCGGGGAACTTCATTTCCATCATCAGACTCATAAAAAGCTGATCTGAGTCACTGTTTTGCTGTAGAAATTAATTTTATGAGTGTGTGTTTGTGTGTGTGTGTTTGCAGGTGGAGCTGGTCCAGATGCTAGTCGATGGAGTCAACTACCTGATTGAGTGTGAGAAGAAGCTGGAGAAGGGCCAGGACATCAAAGTCCCAGCTCCCGTTGCTCAGTTTAGGAAATAGATGCTGGACTCCCGGTGCCTCCGGTGTTAGACAGCGCTCTGTCCGGTGCTCCCTCCCACACTGAGCCAGTGGAGAAACCTCAGAATGACCAGCGTCCACCGCTGCAGAGGAGGTCCTTTCTTTACTCCTCCCACACAACTTTAGGGTAGCCCTATCTTAGACATGATCTGCTGTTAGGGGGAATTCTACCTCATGTTAAGGTCTTCACTGTAAACCCGACTTTCAATAAAATCAACGATAAACAAAAAAAACGACACTGTATTTTGGACTTTTCTTACTTTTCTTCTTCTTGTGTTATTTAACCCTGTTTCACAAATCATCCTTCATGCTTCCAGATTGCTTCCTTTTTTTATTTCTTTACATGACTTCTACATCACTGTCAAATTTGGAATGAGGACAAGCAGGAAAGTGGGTCACTACTTTTGTAAATAAGCTTCTAGGGTTAGCCATGCACTGCAGCAGCACATTACAGTTTAGGGTGGAGTGTTTACACCTCGGTCACAGCCATGGAAGCTTTTATTTAATATTTATCCGAGTAACACAATAGTTAATTAAAAAATATATATCTTTTTTTAATAATTATAAAAACAATCAGCCATCTTTTGCAATGCAAGAGCATTATGGGTCAAAGCGCTGCGTTGGTGGTTTTTCTGAAGGACTCTCAACATTATTTCTTTGCCGCTTCAACTGAAACCCTGAGCTAGAAACTTTGAGCCACAAGATATTTGGCTCCTCACTTCTATAATAATAATAGTAATAATAATAATAATTCATTTTATTTGAGGGCGCCTTTCAAAGCACCCAAGGTCACCTTGCAGGGCAGTTTAAAAACAGAAAACATAATCAACAATCATAAAAAACACAAGAACAAGATACATTTAACAATTTACATAAGTGGGGTGAGATGGGTTAGATGGAATATGTCAGTTTAAAAAGATGTGTTTTGAGACGAGACTTAAAAGTGGAAAGAGTGTCGGAATTACGGATGTCAGGTGGGAGGGTGTTCCAGAGGTGGGGGGCAGATCTGCTGAAGGCTCTGGACCCCATGGTAACCAGGCGTGCGGGAGGCACAGTGAATTGAATGGAAGAGGAGGACCGGAGAGTGCGGGTGGGTGTGTTGGTGTGTAGGAGTTCACAGATGTATGGAGGGGCGAGGTTGTGGAGGGCCTTGAAGGTGAGGAGCAGGATCTTGAAGTGGATGCGGGTTTTGACCGGGAGCCAGTGAAGCTGCTGAAGGACAGGGGTGATGTGATTAATGGAGGGGGTTCTGGTGATGATGCGGGCGGCAGAGTTCTGGACCAGTTGGAGTTTGCGGATGGACTTGAGGGGGAGACCGAAGAGGAGGGAGTTACAATAATCGATGCGGGAAGTGACCAGGGTGTGAACAAGGATGGCTGTGCTATGGGGTGTGAGGGATGGGCGGAGGCGGTTGATATTGCGTAGATGGTAGTAGACAGACCTGGTGATGTTATTGATGTGTGCTTGAAATGATAGTGTGCTGTCGAGGATGACACCCAGACTCTTAACCTGAGGGGAGGGGGAGACTGAGGTGTTGTCGATAGTGATGGAAAAGCTGTCAGGTTTTGTGAGGGTTGATTTGGTGCCGATGAGGAGGACTTCTGTTTTATTGCTGTTGAGTTTGAGAAAGTTGCAGGTGAACCAGGATTTTATTTATTGTAGGCAATCGGAGAGGGAGGTGGGAGGAAGGGTAGAAGTGGGCTTGGTGGATATGTAGAGCTGGGTGTCATCCGCATAGCAGTGAAAATGAATGTTAAATTTACGGAAAATATGGCCAAGTGGAAGTAGATAAATGATGAACAGGAGGGGGCCTAGAACAGAACCCTGGGGAACACCGGTAGTGACTGGAAGTGACTGGGATTTGAAAGTTTTGAGTTGGATGAACTGAGTACGGCCGGAAAGATATGATTTAAACCAGTGCAGGGGTGTGTCAGTGATACCAATGGAGGCCAGTCTGTCAAGGAGGATGTTGTGTGAAATGGTGTCGAAGGCCGCACTCAGATCAAGGAGGATGAGAATAGTGAGGTGTCCGGAGTCTGCTGCCATGAGAAGGTCATTGGTGATTTTAACCAGGGCTGTCTCTGTGCTGTGGAGGGGGCGGAAACCAGATTGAAATTGTTCGTAAAGATTATTGAAGGATAAGTGAGCTTGAACCTGAGATGCTATTGTTTTTTCCAGAATTTTTGATATGAAAGGGAGATTTGAGATAGGACGGAAGTTGTTGAGGTTATTGGGGTCAGCACCAGGTGTCTTGAGTATGGGGGTTATTGCAGCTGTTTTGAAGGATGATGGGACGATGCCGGAGCTGAGGGAGGAGTGTATGATGGACGTTATTAGGGGGGAAAGAGATGGCAGGCAGCCTTTAACTAAAACAGTAGGGATAGGGTCCAGCTGACAGGTGGATGGTTTGGATTTACGGATGAGGACAGAGATTTCCTCAGCAGAGGGAAGTGTGAAGCTTGAGAGTAGACGGGAGACAGGGGCGGAGAAAGTGGAAAAAGACGGAATGTGGGTGATGTTAGGGGTCAGTTGCTGGTGAATGTTTTCTATTTTGGTGGTGAAGAATGACATTAAGGAGTTGCAATAATCAGTTGAGTATAGATGGGGAGCAATGGAGTCCGGTGGTCGTAAAAGTTTGTTGACAGTGGAGAACAGGGCACGTGTATTTCCGTCACCTGAACTGATCAAATTGGTGTAGTGGGTAGATTTGGCTGTAGAAAGAGTGTCCTTGTAGTGAAGAATGTGGTTGTGATATATTTCTTTATGTATAACAAGTCCAGTTTTCTTTATAAGCAGGATGCTGATAGACGCTACTTTCGTGTGAGCTTCGTGTCTAGAAAGGTTAATCCAATTAATGTTTTGGGCCTTGTGTTTTTTTTAGGGCTTGGCTGTTAAGACTCCTGTTTCGGTTTGTTATCGCATTCGCTTTCTTAAATGTATCTATTTTTCAATTTATTTTTGACATATTGAAATAATCAATTCAAATCTAAATCAAACTTGACAGTATTTTTACAACTCCAACCTTAAAAATAAAGCCCCCTACCACCTTAGGCTAGTTGTAACTTGATCTGTCATTTTTGGTTTTACAAAGGTCTGATGAGTTGAAGTGTAGTTAGGTCATGGGATGTGAAGCTTGCCTGTTGAAAAATCCAAAAGTGTGTCCTCGAGCTCAGAGTGGGCCTCCCTTATCAGAGGGAATCACTCCTTTATTAAACTACATTTAAGGTCCTGCCAGTTGTCCTACACTGCAAACACATACATTCTGTAGACATCTGCCGGTTGAGGACTGACATGTAGCCCTGAGAGAAGTGATGCAACGATAGAATGTGTTGCAAATCATGTCATCAGGTTTCCATAAGGTGGTTTAGTGAATGGAGTCTCAGAAGCCATGTTTGGTTTCATTTGTTTTAGGTCATAAAACAGTTGTCTCTTGGTACAATAGTATAGAAGTTATGTAAAATAAATAGAATATAGATGAGTTGGTTACACGTTAATTTGAGTTTATAATAAGTCTTTTAATTGTATGGCATCCTAGTCTTTTCATAACCTTTACTACATTTCGCCAGTGCTGGGGCTCCATAATTTAATATTATACCTCAAATCCTTTTTAGGCTCATCAAACCACTCTGTGCTCTGTATGAAAGAATCATCACTGTTTTGTCATTTGTTGCAGTTTATACAGACATAATATCTGAAGATGATAAATAAAAGACATACAAGTTTGATTAAGCATCCATCACAGATCTTTATTCAATGAAGACCTTCTGTCTACCACCTGCAGCTGGATGTGTTGACAGCATAGAGCGGGCCGGTTCTGTGCTAGGATTCGACAGCCACCGGTGTTTATTGATGAGGAAAGCTTTTAAATTAGCGCTGTTCAACTGTTGATTACAGAAACATTAAACAGCAGACGGAAAAAAAAATTGCAATTCCAACAACCATTCAGCGCTTCCTATAGAATGCTCCTAGTATGACAATATTGTCAGTGAGAGTGATTAGATGACATTGAACAGTGCAGAAGATCAACCCTGTGTGTTAACAATAGCTCTAAAACAAAGGATTTGTCTTATTTCTGTCACGAAAGATGCCATAACAGACAAAAGAAACTGTGACGTGCCCGAAGAACTATGTCTGGGATCCAGACATCCAGTAGTTATATCAACAAAACAAAAACATCCAATTCCCCACCTGCCTAAAAAGTAATGTAATGCTCGCTGACTGTGTGTACTTTCCTGGGAGGCCAACAGAGGAGGAGTGATAATAGTTTGAAGGGATTTCTGTCCCAAAACGTCTCAAAATACAAATGGTTGTTGTTGCATTTCACAAACTTTTTTGTTACAAGTTCTGAATCAACAAACTTTTCCATGTACTGCAATAGTTGATTTTACAAAGTACAGACGGAACCAAAAAGCAATAAAGGAGAAAAGATATAGACAAACAGCATTGGATGCTGCATGGTTTTAACTTCGGAAAACAAAGCTATAAAATCTGTAAACATGTCTGCATGAACTAATGATCAATCTGAGAACACATTCAACATTTAAGTAAGAAGAACAGCGTTTTAATTATTCCTGATATTTAACTTTGCAGGATGCCACCTCTGACAATTTTCTTGTTTTTCTAGAAAGAAATCAGTAGAAAGAAGTCATCAACAAATCAAAAGGTGACACCTAGAGGCCAGAACCTGCCTATTCACAAAAAGTACTGCTTTTTCTTTCTTTTTTGGCAAAGTGAAACAGAAAACACAATCCTCTATTAGTGGTGCAGAGTGCTAAAACAATGCAGATACACAAATCTGGGCAGCTCTGTGTGGTTTTCGAGATAAGAACAGAGAATCAGGGTGAGCTTTTTCAACAGGAAACAGAAAGGAGGCAAACAGCCGTGAGTGTCAGTGGGGTGACATTAGTCCATAGGTCGCTTTTCACTGTGTTTCTTTGTGAACTCCTCGGCATTCTTCATGAATTTACTCTGGTCTTTAGTGTATTCCTCTGCCAGGTCTGCCCTCAGCGGGTGCTCGGGCTGGGGGATGCTCACCAGAGCAATGAGATTATTGATCACTGGGGGAGAGAAGGAATGGGAACACACGTGACTTATAAATAAAAGGTTCCCATTTTCTTATTTGAGAGGTTTTACACACCTTTCGGGGAAAAACTGCAGATTATCACAAACAGCAGTGAGGAATTTCTTTGTTAACTTTTCAAACCTTTTAAACCTGCAATAGTCGATTATTGGCCACTTGGAGGCAGTAGAAACTAGCTGTGAACAGTACACCCCCTCCTCTCTTACCTTGGATGGTTTTTGTTGCTGGTTTCCAGTTCTCCACACTGACAATGGGCAGGCAGACCTGACCCTTCTCGTCAATGTTGGGATGGTAGATCTTTGTCTTGAAAGTGACCTTGGGTGGCTTGAAGGGGTACTCGGCAGGGAAGATGATCTCAATGCGAAATGCTCCTTTGTCATATGGGGGACAATCCTTGGACCAAAATAACAATTACAATTAAAATAAAGTTTTTCCCCTTAAAGTGTTCTCATTAATATTGAAAAGGTAGTAATAGGTCAGAGATAATTAGAAATTATCCTTTAGCTTCCAGCAGCTGGAGGGGTTTATCAGTGTCTGTGTTTAGATGATAGAAACTCTGAAGATAGAACCCTGAGTCGGTATAAATGACCTTCTCCGGCTTAATGTTTCAAGACATTTAATTTTAAGAGGAAAACCCTGTAAAAGGCTCTTAAAAGTGATTGTTCCATCATGTAAAAATAGATTATCAAATGCTTGTCAGAAAAGAGCACGGGACATATATGTATTGCTGTTGCAGGACACAAAACATAGAATTTCAACTGGAAGTTAAAAGGTCACTTTAGTAATAGTTGAATACTTACAGGAACAATTAGCCCTTGCCAGGTTAAGATATTTGATTCGTCGACCTGAATGTTGCGGAAATGCTTCAGTCCAGATTTTCTGATTTCACCGAGCTCCTAAAAGAAAAAGTTGATTAAAAAGGGGATAAAATTATCTGATTACTGGGAAATAAGATGTTTTCATACCAATACCAGCATTGGAAATACCTCAGATACTGCTGAAAATAACTGGTCGAGCATTGGCGAGTACTCAAATCTATGTACCAATCCGATTCCATGTCTTTAAGATATATTAATTTCAAAAAGGTGAAACTGCAGTTTCCTTTTCTGGGAAATCAATTCTGCATCTCCACAGCCAACAGCAGTTGTGCTGTACTCCCACTGGCAATTCAGATTGGCAAGCTAAGTAAAATGTCAGCAATTTGGTAATATTTCATATTCGAAAGTCCCAGAAGTGATACCATGACTTGTACTGCATTCAAGACTTTAGGTTCGAGGGATGATGTGCATTCCTAGATTTACTAAGACGTTTATATACATTACATAAGTTGTTATTTTTCTAAATGTATCAGATTGGTACTCTGTATCAGGAGTGGAAAAATGGTATCAGAACATTTCAATGGGAAAGCACTCACTCATGGAGGATGCACTCTCTGTGACCACTTTGTGAGCTGCACCTGTATAACCTAATGCAACTATACTGTCTTAACATCCACTTTTATGATATATAATAATGGTAATGTTTCAAACGCCCAGTAGGTAAAGAGCCTTGTAATACGTCTCTGACGTACTGAGTCCAGTCAAACAGTTATGTCAGTCTCTCAACAATGAGTCAGATCCACTCTGCTCATTTTGACTGATTATAAAATGTATTCTCCTTCTGTACAATGAACTACAACACTGTAAATATTGTATAGACCTCTGTGGTAGATGGTTAGGTCAATGATTCTTAACGCAACACATGTTTCTGTGAATGTTGAGCGATTCATGACCAAGTTCCCTAACAAAGTAGCACAATGATGTCCCATATGGTATCTCAGCCAATATCAACAATTGTTATCATTATAATTGATCTGCTTTCATTGTAATATGGCAGAAACTATTGATTGTTCTTAATATCAATCAAACAATTAATCATTTGGTCCCATCACAAGTTATCAGAGTCAAAGGTCATGGTTCAACAACATCTGATTAATAACTATTTTCATTTGAATAATCCAGTTCCTCTGAATAATGTAAATATTCAGAGGTAAATATGTGCAAATAGGTGTCAACTTGGTGGTAGTGTTGTCACGATACCAAAATGTTTGTTC
Source organism: Pseudopleuronectes americanus (assembly GCA_038501795.1). Classification (NCBI taxonomy): domain Eukaryota; kingdom Metazoa; phylum Chordata; class Actinopteri; order Pleuronectiformes; family Pleuronectidae; genus Pseudopleuronectes; species Pseudopleuronectes americanus. Next base: position 2,173,449 of record CM076733.1, on the reverse strand, counting down.
GGATACCAATAACAAATCATGAATTAAATGGTACCTGTACTTTTTAAACACTTTCCTTAAAGAAGGGGAGTAGCTCTATTGTAGGCAGTGCCACCAGATATCTGCCCTTCCGCAGCCGATGTGTCCCGGGCCTCATTTATTACGTACCCATACTAATAAAATTAGGTATTGGGACTGTTTTAACAGCTGGGTATCGCGATACCTTTCTAGTATCTCTATACCATGCAACACTACTTGGTGGAAATGGATTTGTTGTCAGAAAACTGATTTAAGCTGTAACCAGACAACGTTTGGCATTTCTGCTTGAAAATAATAATTGCCAATATTTTTGTCACTTAACTAATGTAATAATAATTTTAGCTCAACATGGCTTTACCATGTGAATAGCAACTTATCCTCGCCTCAGTGGGTGCCTCTAATTTATTATTACAGGAGAGTCAAAAAGAAAACCAAATTAAATACAACACTCAGTGCGGTTTCCTAAGACAATTGTGAATCCCTCGAACTGAGTGAAAAAAATCCTGCAGGACAGAAAAGATCATTAACTCATATTTAAAGGTTGTATTTTTAACCCAGGAAACCTCTTTAGTGTTTTTGTAGGACATACAAAAAAAATGTAAGTGCTTTAATTGGAGAAAACAAAAAAAAGCTGCTGCGATGCTCCGGAGGTATACTCAGTGATTGTACTCAGAAAATAATAGAATCATGTGATTTTTCAATGACCAATTCTAAATATTTGTAGCTCCACTTTTAGATCAGATCATGTCTGTGGTGTCATTAAGTATATACTTTAAACTGAGAGGCAGAAATATATCTCTACTAAATCATCTACTTCCTGTTAGTATTTTTGTGGGGAATTCAGAAGCGGAAACCAAATACTTGACTGATGTTCTCACTCGACTTATTCCTAACAGAGGGACCTTGTTGTAAATCAAAATCAAATGCCGGTACATCGCATTGAAACTGAAACTATCAGACTGAAGTTCCAGAGAAAGTAATTTACTGTCTATTACACTCAAGTAAAAAAAGATTTTAACCTTTGTTACATTTACAAGCCATGACAACTATATACTTTGACCAAACTTAGACCATTTCATATGCACTTTTCAATTTTTTGTGAAAATTGCATTAACATTTGTAGACAATTTGAAAGACTAGGGTTTAAATTTACATTTTTACTTTATAATAGTAACTGTTATTATTTTTTAACAATAATATGCAATTTGCGAACACTTCACAGCTCAACTGTGCATATTTTTCACAATTTAATGACATTTAATTGAATTTACCGATCAGTAAAAGAAATTGGCCTGTTATAAAATGACTAAAGAACATAATTATCAATTTAAGCCTAATATTGTTGAATTACTGGGGAAAAAGCCGCAAATCCACAGATAGGAGGGACTGACTAGACAAAATTCGCAATCTTTAAATCGAAAATTACCGATTTATTTTCGGTGGATTCACTTAAGGATTCTTAGTCTGAGTGTAGTCCTTTCGTTAATTTAGGTTTATTGGTAGAATAATCTCCGCGCTGAGGTCTAAAGTCACGCCCCGGCCTCACAGTCTCCATGTTTTCGGCACGGCCGCGTCTCTCCACACGGTGACGGCTCGTGGAACCAAGGGCTTCGCTTCCTGCGAACACGCCGACTCATCGGCTCGCCCTTCGGCTAACGACGCGTGGCCCGGCCCGCTGCTGTTTGTCAGAGTCGCTGCTGACTCACTCCAACTAACTAACTAGTTCCCCCAGTCACCGTCTGTCGGACGTCATGGTCCTTTCATTTCGTCGGGCACATGAACGAAAGGATATTTACACGAGGCTGACGGTTTTTTAGTTACACACACACCGCCGAGACAAGTAGATAAAACCCTCCCGACGTAGAATCGATTGAATGACCGTATTTTATTATTTGTTTTTACCTTTGTTAGTCTCCTGGTCGCAGCCATTATGCCACCGATCTCGTCGTCGTCGTTGTCTTCTTCTGCTTCTTCTTCTTCTTCCTGTTTCTTTCCTTTCCTTCCCCGACTTCTTTTGAGTTTGTTTTTATGAGGCTTTCAATGCACATTCCGGCTCGTTCCCGCCACCTACCGACCAGGAGGATGTACGTCACTGTAAATTACTAGGGGGAGCGTTTGAATCAGAGACTCGTTTATTTGCACAAGAAGTGGATATTTTATTTTTATTTAAAAACAAACAAAACATAATAATGACCTGCTCTCCTGACAAGCATCTAGTTACCATATACCTAGATGTTGCTATAGATCCAAACACACCTGTATTTGTATATATACAGTTAAAACAATGCTTTCACAAGTACTTCACTGTAAATTATAAACATAAATCTTTAAGGATTTAAAAGAATTATAAGGCATTATATAGAATAGGACATAAGAAAATGCCAGAGTATTTTGGAATAATAGTTTTAAAACTAGGGCCGCGAGCAGCACTGTTCGGGCACAAGCACTTCCGATCTCGGGACCTGATGGGGCGGTGGGGGAGGGCGAACACGGACCGTCCGGATCTATGGTCCGGAACAGCTCCATGTTGCGTGCGTTTTGTGCCTGTCGGGAAGGATAAACACGTCACTTCCTGTGTCCGTCACGCGGCGCTTGATCAGGCCCACTAATCACGCATTACGGTCCAAGCCATCAAGTGTAGACCACAAGGTGAACATTGTATGTAAATCGAATTAGAGTTGTAAAACGAGGCTTACCTCCTTTGGGCAGTGGGTGGTGCTCTCACCATAACTACACACAGACTGTTAGATCTGTTCCGGTCAAAAACGCTCTTGTTTTTCAATAGATCTTATAAATCTTTCACCTTTGCAACAGTCTAAGACATCAAATAATCTATGACCACTGACACTATGACATTAAAGCAAACTGACAACAAGGAATTATTTGATCAATGAAACCTTTCTAATGTTTTTGACATAAAGCTTGGCTGGTTAGTTAAATACTAAGTTTCTTAACAATTATTCTTTCAGCTTAACCCTTATATACACAACATTGGTCAAAAGGGAACCAGCTCAGTTTTTATTTTTATTTTGTACATCATTCAGTATTTCAGGTATTCCCAAATTAACTTGTTTCTGATCATCGCAAATCCTTGTTTTATCACTACCCTTCTAATATATAACATGGGTCAAATATGACCCATATTCTTTTCCTTTGTTAATTCATGCATGGCTGCAGTGTTTCTTTGCTATATGTTTGAAATATATACTTGATCCTGGAGCTCTCGTTACAAATCTTGTTTTTGATTTGTACATCACTTCAAAAATGACCCATGCAGTTTGTATTCACAACGAAACACCTACCATTCATTTCACACAGCTGCTTTTGCACATCTGATGCATGTACGTCTTATTTTAAAATCAATTACTAGTGAGAAAGAGAAATATGTACAATACTAAATAAATGTTAGCTAGTTAGCTTATTTTCTGGCTAGCTAACCATAGCTAGATAAACAAAATAAAGCTTGATATACCAGACCTAGACTATCTTCTACCATACAAGCTGGAGTTGTGCGAGTATCTTGTAATCCAGCTCTGGAAAATGAAGAAGGCTCCTAAGATGGAGCCTTTTCCTAAATGATGAAGGAAGAAAAAGTTATACAAGAATATAGAAAAGAAACACCCAGCCATGCATGAAATAACACATGTGTGAACCATGTTGTGCATTAGCAGGGGTCTGCATAGCTTGTAATACAAATTCAGAGTGATCAGAGTAAAATGTAGAGTAATCACCTGAGCAACCAAACTCAACAGTGCAGTAAATCTAGGAAGTGAGAAAGTGGCAACGATGGAGATAGAGAAAAAGAGGGCAGATGACACTATATTCCTAGAGACAAGTGAGCTTAATCAACTCACCTGCAATTATGTCTGCTTTAACCAATCTTAATGAAATTTGATACACACATATTATGACCAACGGGAAAAAAAGTCCCGCCACCAATTTGATTAACGCAACAAGTAGTCGGCCATTTTGGATTGAGTGGCAATTTTGCTTTTCAATGTATCTAATTGACAAACTGTATGTGTCCATGTTGCAGAACCATAGAAACATACTGTATGTGTATATTTGCAGGACCATAGACAAATACTGTTTGTTTGTTTTAGACGTGTAGGACCATAGACACATACTGTATGTTTGTTTATATGCAGGACCATAGACAAATACTGTATGTGTATACGTGCAGGACCATATATACATACTGTGTGTCTGTACATGTGAAGGCCAATACACACATACTGTGTGTGTGTGTACATGTGCAGGACCATACTGTGTATATACGTGCAGGACCATAGACACATAGTGTGAGTGTTAATGTGCAGGACCATAGACACATACTGTGTGTGTATACATGCAGGACCAAAGACACATGTAAACTGTGTGTACATGTGCAGGATCATAGAAACATACTGTGTGTATACGTGCAGGACCAAAGACACATGTAAACTGTGTGTACATGTGCAGGACCATAGAAACATACTACTGTATACGTGCAGGACCATAGACATATGCAAACTGTTTGTGTACATGTGCAGGACTATATAGACACATACTGTGTGTGTATACGTGCAGGACCATAAACACATGTAAACTGTGTGTACATGTGCAGGACCATAGAAACATACTGTGTGTATACGTGCAGGACCATAGACATATGGGAATGGTAAATGGATTTGCATTTATATAGCGCTTTTCTAGTCTTGATGACCACTCAAAGCGCTTTACATTACAGTTTCACATTCACCCATTCACACACACATTCATACAGTGCATCTATCCCAGCACTTTGTTATTCTAAGGGGGAACTGTTTGTGTACATGTGCAGGACCATAGAAACATACTGGGTGTGTAAATGTGCAGGACCATAGACAAATGTACACCTACAGCTATGTAAGTGCTATTGTTTATTATTCAATTTCATGAAAAGTGAAATCTGTGCATTTATATTTGAAGAAAGATTCATTTTTAATGTGTGTTACTTGCAGTTTGGTTTCTCTACAACAGTAAACAAAGTGTAACTTGACCTGTTGAGGCCAAACTTGAGCATCAAAACACCTGTAAGGGAAAAGTCATGTCTCACTCAGTTAACAGACAGCTTCACAAAACTATGTACGGTGCAGTGTATATAAAGAGTAATAGACACATCATAACCCCGATGATCTGGACTTTCTGTGTGTGGGATACTTCCATGGCAGGCAGTGTGAGCTCAGAGCTCCACCGGTGACCTCCCCTCGGCAGCAGCCTGCTCAAGATGGCCGCCTGAGTGGAGGAACCACTAGTCTCCACTACAACTATCAAAACAGTGCTCGTTACACCCGGCAACTTCAGCTGTCCGCTCCGAGGATGAGACGTCGACACCGGCCACGTTTGTTCCCATTTTGAAACGGAAGACGAGCACGAGCGTTGTAGAAGCCATGGAGTAAGACGCCGCTGGGTGAGGAAGTCAGACACAACCCGGGTTAACCCACTGCGGGCTAGCCTCCATTAGCCAGCGTCCACTAGCAGCTAACAGGCTAACCTGGGCTTCACCTGCTGCAGGTAAACCACTGTGGTTTGTCGATAGCTGGTGCTCAATTCAAACTCGTGACCAGCGTGTTAGTTGTGGTGAAACAATGGTTGCTAACTGTGCCTGCTGTCACCAGCGTTAGCAAGCGTCCATTAGCTCTCTGCTCAGCCCCCCAGGTTAGTTAGCTTGTTTGCTAAATTTGTAAAGAATACAACAGTGGACGCTTTCATGGCGAAAATGTCAACCGAGCTGCCTTTTTGCTGAGGTTCGCTGGTTGTTGTTTTGTGTGAACGCTCTTTAAAGGCCAGCAGAGTCTATTGTAGTGCATGCTATTGTATTGTTAAGTTTATATCTGTGTCACAGTGTCATCCATAACCCGTCACGGTGTGTTGCTTATCTTAAACCACAGTATTTAGACAGGATCACACCCTAGAAGAATAACAATGTTAAATCCTTCCTGTCACCAAACACAGTATCCCCTGTTTTTGGTGACAGGAATACTTCAGTCAATCTTATCAATCCACAATGATATTAATAATAATATCCACTTACCACAACTTGTCTTTCTAGCATCTTTTAAACCACAGGTACAAGTCCACCTTATTATAAAAGAAAAACAAACATGATTTTACAACAAGAAAAACATATCAACAATTATTTACTTATTAATGTAACAGCTAACGGTTGTTAACGGTGTGTGGATTGTTGGGATGTACGATGGCTTTGAAGTTATTGTTAAGTCAGAAAGCAGTAGTAATTAAAAAGTTATATCGTGTTAAAAATAGCCGGCTCTGCATTGACATTGTGGGACAACTGGTTCCCAGTGGCCCTTCAGGTTCTGCAAGTTGTTCTAATCACATGATTTGCAGGAAAACAAAGTTCTGGTTAAAACACGGGACTTCGTGCCAGTTTCGTTCGGTTTTCTAATGGCAGGATCTTCTAGAATCTAAAAAATTATGAATTATAGTAATTATGTAGAATATATATTTAACTGTTTAAAATCTATCTCCTTGTCATGCCAAGATGATGTAATCTTTTATCTTTTCTCAAGAGCCAACTTTTAGAAATTATAAGACGTTTGCCCTAGGTTTTATTTTCTGCCATGCCAGAGATTTGATTAGATTAAACAATCATGAATCTAATTAAAAAGAAGGGGTGTGTCAGTGCAGTATAAGTTATGTTTTAATGGTTTCGAGAGTAATTGATTGATCCATGGAGATTTACTGCAGTACTGAAGAGGTGAGTTAGAGAATTATCTTAACACATCTTACTGTGGGAGGATCAGTATCCTGAAAAAGTGCTGTTTGACTTGGCCTCAGGACTCCCGTGTTTATTATTACTGTTGATTCTCAGGTAGCAGCTCAACACAGTGGGAGTGATTCTATATTCTCAGTGTGTTCTTTCACAGACTCGAAGCAACATGGTCGTTGTTGTGCTAGAACTGTGTGTTATTGCAGGCAGTTAACTGCCACTGTGCCACAATAATACACGGTCATAACAAATTTCTATCTTCCTCTGAGGTTCCTCAGCAGGTTTCTCCCTAGGCGACATAAACATTCTCTAGACATTTAGATTCTCTGCTAAAAGATGATCGCTCAGTTGAGTTGAGCTTTCTGAATCTTGCTCTGCTGAAGAGCTGCAGGCCATATGAAATAACACAGTGTGACTTCTGTGCAACATTGAAAAGGAAAGTCATGACATTTCCCTCAGGTGGTTGTGCTCCAGCCTCAGTAGACAAATATAAAAGAAAAAAATATGTAATAAAAAATAAATGTGTTGTACATCATTTTAAACTAGGTTTTTGCAGCTTAACAAAGTCCAAACTATTTTCCTACCCAGTAAAAGAAAACAATTTGGTGTTTAAAATAATCACTAAAATAAGATGATATTCATGTGTTGACTGTTGATTGAGGTATATCACATGATGCAATATGACTTGTTTGCTGTTAAACTCTGCTGAGGACAATTGTAACAATCCCTTCTCAATCAGGGTCATACATTTCATTTTAAATTTATATGGCAGCTTTGGAAATTCAGAACACACAGCTTCTGTAGCGTACATTGTTAATACAAAAAAAATCATTCATAAATATGAATTCAGCAGGTTTTTATAAAGATCAGTTCTACATGTGAGTCATTAGAAAACATCAGAGGAGCAGAGTCGCATGTTCACCAGGGGAGTAATGCAGCCACGGGGTCCAGGGGGGCCAGGCGAGGGCCACCTAGATACAGTAAAGGCTGTAATCAGAGTTGGTCCTGTATATATAATTTATATCCCATTATATCTGTACAGGAGAATAGAGCTTGTCTAATTTCACAGATTCTCCCTTTTCTCTAAAAGCAATACCAAAGGTCAAGTTATAGAATACTGCCCAACCAACAGTACATTGTAGTGTCTACGATTACGGACTTTCATATCTTATTCAGATGCCCCAGACAGAGAGGCACCAACTTCATCTCTTTTGTGTATTTTACCATTGGCGAGACACAAGGACACAATGTGATTTAGTTATGCATAGTTTATGCTTAACTATCCAATAGGATGTGAACACCTACATGTAACATAGAGAGGGACTGCAGTTCTAGCCATTCATGGATGTGCTGTTAGAATGATGGTGAGGCAAGTAGAGGAAGATACATGGGGATGCTGGGGGAGACATCTTGATACTTTGGGGTGACAATTGATCATGTTGCTTTGTTAGAGTTTGTGTATTCTTCCACTTTCTAATCTCCTTGATGCATCAAGTCTACATTAAAATCTTCTGCATAAGACATCAAATCCTGTCGCATTATTGACTTGTCTAAGGCAAATTGTACAAAACGTTTTCTTCCAGACATTGTCACATTTTGTAACACTTTATTTTATGCAAGATGATTGCTATCCTCCACTGTATTGACCCACTCCATTGTATAGTAAGTGGAGATATGATTCTTTCTCAGACCTGGTCAGAGCATTATCAGATAGACACTTACAGTGATGGAATAATGTGTTGTCGTTTTGTGAATTCAATGTGATTAAAAATAGTCTGACAGAAGAGGGTTTGGGGGAAAATATAATTAGATTTTCATTTTCTTAGACATATGTCAGAGAGAGCTAGAGGGTGTCATTAAAGCCTGTTCTTTTTTATATAGTTCATGAAATGCAAAACATGATTCATAAAAATGCCAATCATAGCTTGGCAGAGCCAAAGGTGAAATTAAAAAATATCTGATATTACCCGAAGTTCAAAACCTGAAGCGAAGTCATTTACATATGACATTGAAAGATGACAAATCCAAGCTGTAACCAGAAAAGGTTTGGTATTTTTTCCATAATGTTTGCTTGACATAATGAATCAGTTAAAATAGCATCAAATATCAGAGTCATGGTTCTCACAATCCATTAATTAATTTGAGATCTTATGGTCACACCATGGCGGTCACTTTTAGGACAATGACTTATTTCACAGTCACCTGGGAACAAAGTGTTAACACAGAAACACAAACAAGTCACAGAGGGAACCGTCTTAACATCTAATGAGTTTCAGTTTAACTGCAGTGTACACACGTGTCCATACCAGTGACGTATTTTTGACAATTAATTAAGCAATCATTTCAGTTTCAGAATGAATATCCTCTAAAAGTTACCCCAACCTTCCCTTAAACATGGAAACACTTGATCTGTCATCGTTATTTCCCTGAGAAGGAGAACAAAGTTGTTATGGCAGTGTTGCTTAATACATATTTAGACAGTTTGAAGGTGTGTTTGGGACCTTGTAGTATCTGATCATGAATGCTGCTTAATTTGGCATTAATCCTGAAAAATAAGATTGCAATCATCCGACCGATAAAATCATAATTTGTTTTGTTTTGATATCACTTTCAATTTTCATGTGTTGCTTAATTGTTATTGTTTGCATTAACTTGTAAAGCTTTTCTGCTGTGTTACAATAGAGTACAATCAAAAGTCCCGATTGGGTTCATGTGTCATGAAGTGACCTGGATTCCTGCTTGAGGAAATGTTTGCAATTACTGACTAAAGAACAAAGACATTAAGACTGTAAGCACATGTTTGAAATTCTTTTTTTGGCATGACAATGACTGTTCCCTTTTTTCATTTTCAGGAGTTGAAGGGGAGTAAGGGCCCTTTGTTTTGGCGCAGCATGGACAGCTTCTTCAAGGCAGCTGTATGCGATCTAGACAAGCTGCTTGATGACTTTGAGCTCAATACTGGTAAGCTGTAGGTCTGAGTGATTTAATTTGTTAATAATTTATCTGTATATTGCTTTTTCAATGTTGTCACCTGGTTCAGTCTATTAAATATCAAAGACAAAGATAAAATGTCCATCACAATTTACTAGAACCCAACTGGACTTTTCCAAATCTTTGTTTTTCCAACCAACATCAGTCTAGAGACCAGTGTTAATCCTTTTAGGGAAATTAACCGCCTAATAGGCTGTTTACTGATAGTTGGTGCCTAATTTTCTGTTAATCGACAGAATAATAGAAAATTTTTAAGCTTAAAGATTCATTACAAAACTAATTTGTTTAATGTCTCAGTTATGTTGTATGAGCAAGCTGATTTTTGGATCTGTAATTCTTGCTAATCCAATTAAACATTGTGATATTTTTCTTTTATGTGTGAGTCTGACCTTAACTTGTATTGTCCTTTTTTTGTCTTAAACAGAGGAACTTGATTGCAAATCCGTTTTCCTGAAGCCCTCTGCATACCCCTTCTCCTCATTGGGGTCTCAGTGTTTATCCTTAGAGGCATCCACTGTCTCACCAAGCCTCCCTGACCTTAACTCTCTTCATTATGGTTCTGCCTCCAGTTGCCCTGACCGCCCCAGCAGTCACAACTGCAGCACAGATGACAGAGAGGTCAAAGGTCAGCCTCTCACTGGAGTGGACCTTCTCTCCTCTGTGGATCGTAGGCCAGCTATAAGTTCTGCGCCTCCCTGCCCCGATCGAGCTCTGAAGCCAGTGTGTGACCTTGTGAATGACACAAGCTCGGCCATACTGATCAGGGCCAGCAATCATGATGCTTTCAGTGAATTGGACTTGGTGGAGAAGCAAATGGAAGAGGAGGAATCACTGCTTGTTGACTTTGACAGTCCTGTGGTTATGGATCAGCAGGAGGGGGGGTTAAGTCAGAGTGTATGCTGTGGGGTAACCATGGAAGAGCGAGCCTCTGCAGGTAAAGACGAACTGCTCAGTCTTGATTTCGATGAGCAGAGCAGTTCATGCTCTGCCTCACTCAGTCTGCTGGACGTCATTCTTCCTGCAGCAGTGGAGAGGTGCTCTGAGTCTACAGATGATTCACCGTCATCAAGGACCATTGAGTCAGCTGACAGAGAGGACATTGAGTGTGAGGAGGTGGCTTCTATAAACCAAGTGGTGGATAACTCTTCGGACCACTGTGAACCGGAAGACTCCCTGCCTGCTTTGAACCTTAAAGAAACCTCAGCAACAACCTTGGTGACTAAAGAGGATGATTCACAAGAAGCCTCAGATAAAGGTGAGGCAAGTCTAAAATCTGGAGCATCAGAAAGTGAACCAGTAGGCTTATCGTGCCTGCCCATAGCTGTGTCCATATGTGGAGCTCTGTTGAAACCAAACACCAGAGAAGACTCAGGACAAGCAACAGAGCAGTGTGACGAGGCAGATGTGTGTGAGAGCACAGAGGCAGACTCCCTGTCAGCACTACAGGCAGAGGAGGAGAGGCCCTGTTCAAAGGAACCTGTTTATGGGTCCGAGCTGATCACAGAGGGCAGGCTGTCACCAGAGGGGCAGCATGTCCCTCTTGAACCTGCTGCTGTTCCCCTTCATGCAGACCATGCTAGCTCTGATCGCTCAGAATCCAGTCCAGTGGATCCTGCTGAGTTTGGCTTTGAATATCTGCCAGAGAGTGACCAGGCTGAGCTGTTGGTTACTGACGAAGAGTTGGATGCATTCCTGCAGGCACATACGGAAGCAGAGCAGGCCCGAAGTGTCTCTTATTGCAGCAGTTCTGGAGACTGTAAGCAGCCTGAAAGTCTGTCGCGACCAAATGGAGCTCTAGAGGGAAGGCTTCTCGAAGAGGAACTGAGAATGTGTGGTCGAGCTCGACTAGACAAGCTAGAGGATCTGGCTTCCCCCGAAAGCGACAGAATAATGTGTGTGTCTGTGGAGGGAAGACTTAACCCTGCTGCTCCATCACAATCCCAGGACTCTTGCAGACCTTGTCAAGAAGAGCCAGAACTTTCCTCTGGTACGCGGAATTCTTTGACCAGCAACACTTTCCAGTCACAGCACAGTAGTAGCCCTGATCAGCAGTCCTCCTATGGAGGTGCAAGACCTAAACTGCTACACTGCCAAACTGTAAGACCTCCACCAGCAGGGGAAGAAGAAGAAGAAGAAGAAGAAGGGAAGCAGGCTTCAACATTTTCAAATTGGCCAGATGCAGTTGAGGATGAAGAGAGTTCACCCATAAGCCCTAACCCTTCAGAAGAGCATTCCAACATCAGTGCTTTGAGTCCTGTATATGCCACTCAGGAGCACCAGGATTACAGTGTGGGGTATGATGAACTGTCAGAGCCTCCACCTTACCCAGGGGAGCCACCCACAGATGGTCCCAGGGCAGCGAACAGGCAGAGAGATGAACTGGAGGAGCTGGGGTGCAGGCAGCCTCCTTGGGTGCCAGACTCTGAAGCCCCCAACTGTATGAACTGCTACCAGAGGTTCACGTTTACCAAGAGGAGACATCACTGTCGAGCATGTGGGAAGGTATGTTCATTAGCCTTTACCTTTTAATTGAATCCATTATGTTTTGGAGCCTGTTTCGTTGTAGTGTGAAAACTGTTCAGGTCTTTGGTGTAAATTGAGTGCAGGTCAGCAGGGGTACGGAGGGTACATACCAAGACAGGAGGCTCCAACATGTAATACCGACAAGTGCTTCTGCTCTGATTCTGAAACAGTGGCGCTAATAATTTTACAGCATTGGTCTGTAGTGGAAACCCTGTATTCACACTTTTTGTCGTCACTGTTCGCCTCAATAAAATACACAGCTCAGCTAAATGTTTGGCACTCCTCTGCTACCAAATAAAACTTTCAGTCGCACTTCCCAGCCCTGCTTACTAATCCCCGCTTTGACATGAATAAATAATAGCAGAAACAAAGGTACAAAGCAAATTGATAAAAAAAAATGTTGAAGTATCTTTGCATCTTAACCTGCTACTGCTACACTGCATTATTTCCAGATTATTTGGTAAAGATAACTGTAAAACAGCAGAAATGCCCATTACAATGACATCACTTGTCTATGCGCCAAGTATGAGATTGTAAACAACGGAGGCAGAGTGCACTCTGCTGGACAAACTCAGCAATGACTCCATTTCAAAATAACTCAGAATAGCATCTTTCTTTACATTAAGTTCAAATCAGCAATAGATCCGTGATGGGCCAAGATCGGCTGCTGAAATGATCAGTAAAGCCCCACATTGTCTTTAATGCTTCATTCTATTCGCATTGCATAGCTCAGCTGTTAAAATAAACAGGAAACATGTATATTTCCTTGTGGTCCTGCATGACAGGCCTGCTGATGGGACAATTAAAAAGCCAGTCATTACAGCGAATAGATTTTCCCAGTTGTGATCTTCCATGGCCTTGTATTACCGACACATTGTTGTTTTTAAAGTGAAGACTATGAATGTTTCATATCGGGCCACAACTAATGGATCTTTCCTTTCCCGACTGCCGATTGTCATCTTGATCACATCAAGATGAAGAATGGTTGATAAAATTCTAAATAGTTTATGATTAATCTTGTCCATTAACTTTTCAATTAATCTACTATTTTTTCAAGCTCTAGTTTCAAATGTGTTTGAAATGATCAGGGTAAAGCATTTGCAGTTGATTTTAAGAACCCTCATGTTGTTTGTGCTTCTAATCTGACTACATTAACCAATGCTTATAATAGATAATGAGCTCTTCTTGTGAGCTTGTCCCAACAAATTAATTTAGTCCTTCCCTTTGTGAAATTATAGTAACCGAATTAGGATTTTTATACAGTCTTATTTCAAACACTGGTTTGCGACGTGAAATGAAAGTGAAAGTTCTGATGCAGCTTCCGTGTTTAAGAGATGTCTAAATAAAACAGATTAAATCTCCTGGACCAAATATAGCATAGTGAATTCATGGAAACAAAGAGCGTGAGTCAGCACTTCTTTCCACTGAGCCATGTGTCCTAAAGCTGGAGCTAAGTCATTTAAAGGCCTGCGATTAAACAGTATTAGACTGTTTTAGGATGCCTTATTGTTCACAGCATGATTACTGCTACTTAACCAACTAGATAGGTAAACATGCTTTGAGCTCCTGTGCATTGCTGTACCTTTGTTCTTATTTACAAGGACTTGTTATTCATGCTGGATGCTTTTTTAGCACGACTCCTTCATCAATCTCTTCCTCTTTCTATTGTGGCAGGTATACTGTGCTGTGTGCTGCAACAGGAAGTGTAAGCTGAGGTACTTGGAGAAAGAGGCTCGTGTGTGCGTCATCTGCTTTGATAACATACACAAAGGTAAGACCCTGGTATGGTCTGATTGGAGATTGGGTTCAGCCACTGTGGTTTAAATCGCAAGTTACCACAGACACAAGTCATCCAAAGTTGACTCGCAAATACGGTTTCAGTGTTCTAAAAGTAATGTTTTGTATCATGACAGACGGGTGTAGTCATTCAGGAGTTATCTGAATAATGATAATCATACGGTGGAGCTTTAATTATTTTCACTTTGGTTATTTTGCTGCAGCTTCTTTCAGTTTTTGTTTGTTTCTGTTGGTGAAACACTGCTCTGCTGGGTTCGGGTGCAGTGATTGACTGGGCCAGTATAAAACTGTCCTCGTTCCCCTCCTGATGAAGCTGCTTGTTGTGTTGGCATTGTGCTCTCAGTCACAGTTTTGCTGCTTGATGACATTAGGATGCATTGGTCTGTAGTCGGGTAGACAGAGTGTTTCTGTAGACATCTAAATTCATTTTGCTGCTACCATCATGATTACATCATCCATAAAGTTTAGTGAGGAAAAGTAGCCATGACACCACCTTCAACGTACTTCAGAAATGAGCAATGAATTGGCTGGGCCATGTGTTTTGGATAGGGTTGTTCATCAGTTAAAACAAGTTTGTTGTTGCTGCCCGAAGGCTTCACTAACATTTTTACATGAACAGTGGATGAGATGGGCCTGTATGTGAAGAGGACTGTGTCGATTCAGCTCACCATAGCTGCAAAATATTTTAGCTTCTTTCTACTCATAGTTTAGATTTAACAGCGTGCAGGTTAACTGTTGTGGTTCAGTCTCTTGGCTCTCTGTAACGCTGTTCTATCAGAAGCTGTTTTCCTGCAGGAACACCTTAGTTAAACCCCCGTACGCTTCCTGTCCTGCATCAAACAATATTTTGCCGAGACAAGAGCAGAAAGATGTACTTAAAAAAGACTTGCATTTTCTTAAATGAATGCTGATTAGTTAATACTGTCACAGCTTTAGAAGATGTCAATGTTGTGTTTAATATTCAAATTCCAGTGCTGCCAAAATAATTATTGCAGGTTTAATATTTCTTATTTAAAAACTGAAAACATTTTTTGATTCATGAGATGGCAGTGTTTTGTATATGAATATAACTCAATCTATAGTAGTATTAGTTACTATACCACATTAGTGGTATAGGTTTGAGGTGTTAACTGCCTCTAGTGTATAGACACAACTGTAAGAGTGGTCTCTAAAAAATGACTGAATTCATGAGTTGTCAAATCTAAATACTTCACACCAACATTTTCATTATGCATGAAACAAAAAAAGATTTGTTGTTAAAATGACTCAGGGGCTTTTTTTCTCTTCCCCTGCAGAAGATCTATTAAAAATTGATACATTCGTAAAAAGACTTGCTTCTATTTTTACTATTATATATATTGCATGTGAGTGTCTCCCATTTTAGGGAGTGTAAAAATTCAGTTCTGTAAAATCATGTCTGTTGTTTTCCATGTCTGTGGTTTGTGTCTGCCTTGATGAAAAAAAAGGGCATGTTCAAAGAGGCACCTTTTCCTAGTTAAAGACTGCAGCACGGACATGGAGACGGGAGGGGGGAGACCGAGAGGGGAGGAGAGTTATAGCAGGACGCTGGCATTTGTCCTTGATTTTGTGTGTGTGTGTATGTGTGTGTTTGTGTGAGATAAAGGAACCGCCTAACGCAGTAGACATGTGACGCTCACACTCAGTCTAAATTAAGAAGGAAAGAGGTGATCCACTTTTAGTGCCAGGTGGATGCTCGAGCAGTGTGATGCGATCTCGCTCTCCCCTCTGTAACCTCTCTCTCTCCTTGCCTCCCTCTCTTCTCTTCTCTCTCCATCTCTCCTCAGTGTGGCGAGCTGCATGTAAGGCTCGCCACATGCACCCAGCCTAAAGCTAACAGGCTATCACGACTAACAACAGACGTAGACTCATGGATATAGGCGGGGAGCGGCTTGAGGAGGCGCTGTGTGTAAAGTCAGACAAGGGAATAGACATGTGATGATTTAGGACCGGTTAAGTTTTAGTCGAGTGGATGATGAGGTAAGATGCTGTTGACTACTTAATAAGTAGACTTTTGTTTTGTCTTGCTACTGCGTAGTGCTAGTCTGCTTTCTTGGTGTGTTAACATGTTTGACCATTGCAAAACATGCAAACGGCCATTTGGACTCGACTTGAATTTCTGTTTGTGCTCCATGTAAAATGACGTCACAAATGTATTTTTACTTGTACTTGAAGCAGTTTGCCTCAAGCCCTGGATGACTTTTTATGCCTTGTCATCCTTTCCTTGTAGGAACAAGGTGAAACAGCTCTTCTCTTTGATGCTGTGTGACTGACTCTGGACTTTTTTGTTTACCATAAACAAGGGGCTGAATAGTTGTGATGTGTTTGAGCTGTGCATGCTTCCTTCTTCTGACGTTCTTCTCACGTTGGACTCATCGTCAGTACACGCCTGATCGATAATGATCTATGATGCTTACCGGTAGTCAATATAATGTAGACGAGTGCCACATCAGCATTTTCTGGGAGTGCACCCGAAAGGCATTGAGAAAGCTTTTCAGTTGTAACGAGCTGTCCTGTTGTGTAGGCTCTGTCGTTTTTTGGCACCACCTCGTATGATGAATGAATTGTCCAGTTTTCAACAAGCATTTTCACAGATTATTGATTAAATCTGAATGTTAAAATGCTTAATTTTGTTCAGAATAATCTCTTCTTTTCCAAACTGGCAACTGAACTGCACAAAACAAGCCTTTTCAATTCCTTTTATTGAAATGGCAGAATGCAGCTCTACAAATGTACATATATATGGTACTTTGCCAGACATAAGCTGTCTGTGACACCTGATCACAAAAATGTATTCCTCACCAGCAGTGGAAAAAGAAAACATAAGCCAACTCCCTGTGTTCATTTATGGTATGAGTGCCATAAAAGGAGGACAAACGGGATTACATGCATACTGTGAAGAGCAACAACACTCCTACGTACCTCATATCTGCTGTTAAAAGAACATTAAGTTCTCCTTAAGGTGCCTTAAGGTTAGCCGAATAAAAATAAAGAATTCAGTTCAGTTGCACTTACATGTCGCACTTTGTAGTTTGGCTTTTTTGAAGCAAATAGTACTTTCTTGATTCTTGTTGTTCTGGGTTTGTAGCTTCATTGTTGATGGCACTTATTGTAAGTCGCTTTGGTTAAAAGCGTCAGCTAAATGAAATGAAATGTAATGTAAATTGATAGCATATAATATAGTGCTGTGTTTCTAAAGAACTAACTTGGTGTGTGAGGGTTAAGCCTGTAGCCTATGTAAAAACATCACTGTAGTGTACTAATGATACTGCTTTGCTGGATTAAGCTTTGTTACAACTAGAGGGACGGGAATAGATGTTTAAACAAATATGAATCTTTTCAAGTTTTTAAAGCTATATTGGTGATCATTTGCCTTAAATTTGTCTTATACATCTGGCAGCTGCAGCAGTTTCTGTCCCCACAGAGTACTACTGGTCTGTGGAGACTTGAGACCATCTTCACGTAAACGTTTTTTTTATTTTTGAGATTCTAAATAAAAGGGAGTCATGCAAGCAGCTCTGTGAAACCTAAGCAGTTGTGTTTTGATCGAAAATACTAACATTATGCTAGTTGTGTAACAAGTCAGGGGCTTCAGAGGACACAGTCTACAGGGCCCACGAAGGAGGCAGCTTGAACAGGGTCTTAGTCAGAGTACACAGAAAATACAGCTACGGAGGACAGATAGACGGACAAACCTTATTGATCCTAAGCTGGGAAATTCCTGTTTGGAGTGATGGGAGATGAAGTCAAGGTCACTGAGGTCAATATGATACCTCTCGTGAGGATCATGAATGTCCCAAGCATTCAGATATTTAACTAGATCAATCTAAACATTGAGCAGTGATATGGAAGTCTCGTGCTGAAGCTGATGTAACAGTCAGAGGTTTAAAAAAAAACATTCATCATCTGGGGACCTGGAATTTCTTCTAAATGCTGTTTTTAAGTCATTATCAACTAAAAATCAGTCCAGTGAAGAGAAAAAGCTTTGAGACGGGAATTTGAGTTAAAGGATGAAGGTTTTAAAATGAGTTCCAGTCTTATCACATCTATTTATGTATACCCCTTTGCAGCCCAGGCCCTGGAGCGGATGATGAGTCCTACAGGTCCCAGTCCAAACCCCAACGTCCCATCTGAGTACTGCAGCACCATCCCCCCTTTGCAGCAGGCTCGTGCTGCCGGCACTCTAAACTCACCTCCACCCACTGTCATGGTGCCTGTGTCCGTTCTCAAACAACCCAACAACGACAGTATGTAGACTCTCATTTTCAGCCTGCACTTTGCTTTTGGTTGGATTTCCCAGCCGAAAGGTACCCTTGGAAAGACCTCTGTTCTTTGTTATCTGTCAGGTTGTCCTCGTGAGCAGAAGCGTGTGTGGTTTGCTGATGGTATCTTACCCAACGGAGAGGTGGCAGACACAACCAAGCTGTCGGTGACGAGCCGCAGAAGCTCCCAGGAGTTTGCTGATGTCACCCCAGACCAGACAGAAGTAAGTCATTGAGATGTCATCCATGTAGCCAAGCTACAGGGAAGCACTTGGTTCTCACTTTTTATGACTTGTACATAGGGATGAAACGATTTCCAGTTTCATGGTGCACTGTGGTAGAATCCCGAGACAGTTACTTGTACTGTTTAATCTTTAATTAGCATGATTACCGCAGGGTTTCCGCTATGTTCATTTTGCAGCGCTGGCCCGCTGCTGCTTCAAGATCAGGGCAAACGCACATTACATGTGTGGTATCTTTGTTCCGTGCTGAATTGCCCTTCCTCTTCTCCTTACTCCCTTGCTGTACCCGTACAGTACTTGAGGTTTACTCAATGTCTGTTTGATTCGTTTTAGAGTTTATGAGACACATATTTAAACACGTTGGGGAATAAAGTCCAACATTTTTGTGAATATGAGTTGAACTGACGCACACAGCCAGGACAGGAGAGAAGTTCTTCCTGCAGATATGTTTTAGTTTTACCTTCTCTGTTGCAGGAGAAGTGCTGCCTCGTTTATCCATGAACACATAATTATGAGTTAAGCAGGTTATTCTAAAGATCTGTTCTACATGTGAGTAATTAGAAAAGAGCAGAAGTACATAATCACAGGTTAATTAGTACGACCAGGGTTGGGCTGTAGCATCAGTAGAACTGTTAGTAATCTGTGGCCATGGCTAACAAATGATAGCATACACTGTCGCCAAATTGCATGCATTAAACAAACAAACAATAATAAAAAAAACAGTTTTTATTGATGATATATATTATGTCAGTATAAAACTTGGTGAAAGTCCAGAAGTTTGTCTATCGGTATTTTTTTTTACATTTACAGCCTATTTATGAATATGGTCATAATGCTGATAACATGATAATAATGATAACCGTGAAAATTTTCGTCACTATAATCGTCATACAAGATTTTCATCGTTTCATCCCTATTTGTACATATAAGGCAGCCTGAATTGTGATGAGTCAAGTTGGATATGTCTTTTCCTATTTCTCTGCTTTACTGATACTTTCATTATTGTAAGCAGTAAAAATGACTTAATCCATTGATGTTCGATTGAAATGGTACTGCAGTGACTGACCCTCTCATTTCAGCCTGGGCCTGCAGGGTCAGAGGTGGGTGTCAGTGGCACCTCCTCCCCGGAACCTTCTGGAGCTGTAGAGATGGTTAGACCCCCGCTGTCAGGACCCTGGGATTATGCCCTGCTTTCTGCAATCGGTTCCTCAGTACAGAGAGTCCCCAGTTTGCTGCCAGACAATGAGGATGAGCTCCCTCCTCTGCTCTTCACCACCGGCGAGGATGACGGAGGAGGTGTGTATTTATCTGAGGTGCTATGGTTTCAGTGATCACTCACCAGTTTCTCATGTTGGTCCGATTTTCTGTAAAAGTCATAAGACTTTAAACTTCAATGGTCAGACATGTAACAACAACAACTCTGCACATCAAACCTGCTCCAGAGCAGGTTTATTTTGAGATGACAGATCACCTGACCACTCAGTAAACAGAGCATCCAACAAACAGTTTGTCACACTAAATAAATGCATCAGAGGTATTATATCTTCATTTGAACAAAGATCCTCTGATGGAAACAGTGTTGGTGACTTTTCTCATTTTCTAACAGTGCGGCTCAGAACAACGTGAGGAGAAAGAGAAACTAGAGCCTCTGATGTCTTTTTATTTGAAAAAAGGATCCCCACATTTCTCATAATCATAAAGGAACATTTCAGTCTGACTGAGCTCATCGCACATCAATTGTCTCTCTGCTTTGGCTGCAGAACAGACTAACAATACTTTAACTTAAACAATGCTTTATCCTAGATGGCCCAATGTTAGGTTCTGTTTAGTCAGAAACTGTAAAAATTGTATGTCAAGGGTCCTGTTATTAACCCATGTTATTAACATGTATCAGGTGATTCAATCACAAGGGGATAGCTCTGATTACAGCTGTGGAGATACATTCTAATACCAGGGTTGAACTCAGAACTGTCAACGGCCAAATCACCAGAGACGGATGATACTTTCAGGTCTAAACAGGCCCTGAGCATATTCATTTAAAGGCCACAGTTCATCAGTGTTAGATACAGATTCAGAGCAGTCTATAAAATCTACCTGCACAACCACATTAATAATCAGTCCATGTGTCTTCCTTTTATATTTGCAGCTGCAGCTAAATAAAAATGTTTTATTCCTCTGCAATACTGGACCTTATAAAGTAGGAAGCAGAATATTGGGTAGATAATTAAACTGAAAACAAAAACACTTAGTTTTGTTTTTTCAATAATTAACTTAAAATGGAATTGGGTAAAAGGTGCCCTGGTAAAAGTAAGCCATCACCTAAACAAGCAATCTCACAATATTGCTTTTGATCGTATATGTATTTAGCCTTTTCTGACATATTATGGTCTGTTCTTTTTCTTTAAGATGTTCTGGTTGAGGAAAATCCGGCCCCGTGCCAGATTCTGCACTTATTAGGGGAAGGAGGACCCCGACCTCTGACATTTGTCCTGAACGCCAACCTGCTGGTCAATGTGAAACTGGTTACATGTGAGTAGGGTATATCTCTATCCCTCAAACTTGGGTTTTCTTTGGAGGCGTTGCACTTACAGTAGTCGAGAATTACGGATGTCCCCAGTGGCACAACCTCAAATCCTAGACGCTATTAACTCAACCTTTTGTTCCATCTGTCAGATTCCAGTTGTCAGTGCTGGTGTTTCGGTTCTAATGGCCTACAGTCTCTGGGACAGAAAGAGTTGGTGTTTTTGCTGGAGTGTTTGCCAGAGGAAAAAACTCTTCCAAAGGACCTCTTCACACTCTATCTCACTATTTACCAAGATGCCCAAAAAGGTACACGGCAAGCTCAGTCTAGTCCATTTATTTACCTTTCAGTAGCAGACCTTTTCACTAATGAAAATCAAAGACTATGTCAACATTTTCTGTTACAGGGAAGTTTTTGGAGGAGCTGGATAATGTGACCTTCACAAGCAGTTTCCTGGGCAGTAAAGATCACGCCGGGATGCTCTTCTTCTCTCCCTCGTGTCAGCCTCTGGATGGCCTCACTCTCCCCTCTCAGCCTTTCCTGTTCGGTCTGCTCATCCAGAAATTGGAAGTGCCCTGGGCCAAAGTCTTTCCACTCAGGCTTCTCCTGCGGCTTGGAGCTAAATACAGCGGTTTGTTTATTGTTGCTGATGTCTTGCCTTTAACATAGGACTAGTGAAGTTTAATATTGCCTTGAGTTCCCCTTCCAGACAGTTACATAAACACTCATCTACTTGTCGGACATTATTTAAGCTGACAAATAATTGTCCTTAGTTTTGTTTCTATTTGGAACAAACATAGTTGTAAATAAAGTTTGCTTAGGAAGCACTTCTTGGACACACTTAGGGGGTTTGAGGTGCTCTATGGATGGGATGCATGTTAACGTTCAAAGCCTTTTATTATCATGGCATGGTCAAATTGAACCCAAACTGTTTCGGCGTAGTCTTTTTTCTGTGTATTCTAATCTGAAACCAGAAGATGGGACAGAAAACGCAATATAAAGTCATGTCGGACATATTATGGTTGTGATAACTGGATCTTTAAGTATTTGATGAAATTTCATAAACCAGATTGTAGTTTGTTCAAGAAAATAATATCAACAGGCCAAAAACTTGCTTCAAGAGAAACATCACCTCAAAGCAATAATTACAATTTTTTTTTAATCATATTTCTGTTTTATGGATTGTTCCTTTGAAGCAAGCTTTGTAAAGGATTATATTAAAATGAGTTAATGAGGATTATAACAGTGTTGCTTACCTGTAAATGTATACTTTTATGTAGCGATAACTAACCATCGTTTTCTGATTTCAGTGTATCCCACGACATTGACTAGTGTTCGTTTTCGGGAATCTGTGTATCGAGAGACGGGACATACCATTATGAATTTACTGGCTGTAAGTACTTTAACAAAACCAGATGTAGTAGATACCCTTGTTTTCAGTAGGGCCATTTCCTTCCACCTGTTTTATGCTCATTTCCTATGTGTACCTTAAAAAGACTCAAATCTAGTTTGTACCGTTAGCTAAATTGGAAAAATGTCAGTGCAACAGAAACTGTCTCACATTAATAAATACATGATAATGCACATGAAGTGACTCAAACATGCACTGAAGTGAAAAACAGATCTGCGTGATGACGTGACTCATTTTCAGGACCTGAGAAACTACCAGTACAGTCTCTCAGTGGTGGATGGCCTGAGGATCCACATGGAGATGGGCCAAAGTTACATCAACATTCCCAAATGTAGCTTCAATGAGGTATGAGACCCAAAGAAATAATTATATGCACAATATACAAAGGGATTTTCTGCCTTGATCTGTGGATTTTATGTTCTGCGAGAATAAAAAGGCTAAAAGTTGAATTACATTTGCAGCAAGGCAGCACAACCAAAAGCTGCAGCTCTGTTTTCCCTTAAGGAAAAAGGCTCAGAATTGTTATCTGACTTGAGGAATTCAAGCAAGAACACTGGCCAACACAGTGCAGAGCAGAGTTTCACTATGGATTACATGTTTTCTTGGTTTAACAGATGCAGAAGGTGGTGAATGCGTCTAATGAGCACGTCATCAGCATTGGAGCAAGTTTCAGCTCAGAGGCCGACTCTCACCTGGTGTGTATCCAGAACGAGGAGGGGAACTATCAGACCCAGGCTAACAGCATGCCAGGGAAGACCCGCACAGGTCAGTGTCATTGGTGATGCTGTTTGCTCCGAGGGACCAGTAAGCACATCAATAGTCTCTTAAGTCTGTTTATGTAACGTCAGTGTTTAACTGTGCAGAGGTCTGTGTTGTGTTACAGTGACTGGCGCCAGCTTTGTGGTTTTCAATGGAGCACTGAAAGCCTCATCAGGCTTTATTGCAAAGTCCAGCATTGTTGAAGGTAACATTTGTTGAGTCTTCTTTTATCACATCAAAGCCGTGAATCAAGAAAGAGCATAGTAACTTGACAGTTGCTGGACCTGAATAAGTGGAGTTTCTTTGTGTGGCAGATGGGTTGATGGTTCAAATCCCTCCAGAGACAATGGAGTCTCTGCGCTCTGCCCTGAGGGATCAGACTGACTTTCAGATACCCTGTGGCAGGAATGACGGAGGGGAGGTCCGAGAGAACGTCACAGTCCGCTGGGTTGACTGGAATTCACCTGTCAACACAGGGTAACAGCAGTACACAGTGCACACTCACAATAATCTGTCCAACCACTGACTGCACTTCAACCATACCACACATCTTTGCTGCAAAGTTTGCATTTATAAAATCTGAAGTTTTTCGACTACACAGCAACAGAACAGGTGCTAATCAGGTGCCAACAAAAGAAGATAGCAATGGTGTAATGTCAACACTTCCTCCATGGTGTCTTGTTGTCTTTTTAAATTTACTGTAATGTAATAAATAATATATATATTAGCATCAATCCTCATACCCGAAAACAATATTGTAAAAAATATTTTTTTCTGTCACATAACATAAGAAGGTTTTATGTGGTGTGTGAGGTTTAGAATTTTATTTTGAAACGTTTGCAGGAAGTACATGATATAATTTACCTAATGTAACTTTACTTGTAGAAGAAAGTGAAGATAATTTGTGAAGGAAAATGGTATTTTTGTTGAAACGAGAAACTGAGCAGGTGAGTGTGACATGATGACATGTTGTACTGATGATATTAGGACCTGATACTGGCTTTACCTTGTGAGCTGTCACAGGGCAGGTATTTCCAATCCTCTATTCATTTGACCAGACCTGACTATTACTAGATTTTTTTCAGCTTTTATGTGAGTATCTGTAAATGTGATTTTTGTAACAATTGTGTTTCTCTGCAGTAAAACTAGCGGTGTTGATGAGAGACCTCTGGATGGAGTCCGCAGTGTGAGGATGCAGCAGGACACAGAGTTCGAGTCAGATGGTCGCACCATCAGATGCACTGAGGTGAACTTGTCTTTTCAATAATACCCCCACGCACCCCCTGTGCGCACTGAGCTTAAGGTTTATTTGACAGTCAATGACACCTTTTATAAATGGGGCTTAAAGGTTCAGTGTGTAGAATGGAGTGACATCTAGTGGCGAAATGTCATGTTTCAGCTGAATACCCCTCACCTCACCCTCCCCTTTCCAAACATGAAAGAGAACCTGTAGCAGCCATCAGTTGTCATAAAAACTCAAAAGGTGTTTAGTTTGTCCAGTCTGAGCTACTGTAAATTACGGGACGGCCTCCGTAGAGAGAATCTGCTCCTGATGTGGATACAAAGTTTTTAAACATAAAGGGCCCATTCTAGGGTAAAGAAAACAACACTTTGTATAATTTAGATGATTAGAAACACGAATGACAACATCATTAGGATTATTTTGTATTCAAGTTCTGCAAATAGATCCCCTTCTTGGTTGAATTAAGTATTTCTGCTCTCAGTATCTCAAACTACATTTTGTTAGATTTTGTACACTGTAAATTATTTATTTAAATTATAATATATCAACATGATTTCATGATTTCTATAACCTGCATACTATAATTCTAAATCATAATTATTCAACAATCCATTATGAATCTATTTTTGTATTTGTAAATTTAGGGGGCCATCTGTAGGGGGCCATCTGTAAACATCTTGGTCATGATCCAGCTAACTGTCAGGAAGCTGCACCTCAGAACATTTTGCTCTGACATCAGTTAAATCAGATTGTGAGACCTGTGAACTTACCTAAATGTGTCCACCAGGTGTTCTACCAGCTGAAGACTCCTGACTGCAGCCTTTCGTCAGTGCTGTCGTCCTGCAGCGTGTTTCAGAAGGAGATGGCTTTGGCCGCCTGCAGCGCTCTGACTCCTCACCTTGCTGTTCTCACCTCCAGTGGCATCAACTCCATCTCTCTCCGCATCTCCACTCAGGCTGACATGGTACTGAACATTGTATCGCAGTACAGGTCTAAGGATATTTTCTGTTCAGTTAAATTCAGGCATGCTGATTAGCTTTGTGTTTGCTCTCAGGTGGAGTACCAGGCGGGCTCTGGAGGCAGGCTCCTCCCTCAGCGCTACATGAACGAGCTGGACAGCGCTCTGATCCCTGTCATCCATGGAGGTAGCGCTAGTGTACCACAGACTGCCATGGACATGGAGTTCATCTTCTACATCACACACACAATCTAATGCACACACAGACAGTGTCCCACACAAAGTATCAAATAAATCCACTTAACAGAAGGTGGTTGAGTACAGAAAGAGAAGCCGCTGGCTGTGGCACAACGTGCTAATGCAACAGCTAACTGCGACTTGCAGCCAATCAGAGAGGACATGTAGGCGCTGGCACAACATTCCCGCTCTGAGGTTGGGCGTGTGTTTTGGAGGGATGTAAACTGATATGATATTGGTCCTCTGTTATGAAAGTGGTGTATGTTTGTGAATGTCGTGCTCACCGAAGCTGCTTTAATTCAAGAAGCCAAACACTAAACTAGAGATGAGACAAAACGACCAAATACAACCAAACTATTCAAACCGCTTTCCTCGGATCTGCCTTTCAGGCTCCACGCTGGCTTCCTTCAGCTCGGAGCACCTCAGTGAATGTTTCCCACAGACACTCGAAATGGACTCGAAATGTCTTTTATTTTATTTTAATATGGGCATATTGAATGAAATGGTGGTATTAAAGTGAGGGATATTACTGACTGCAGTATTCACTACTCCCTGTGATCAGGTGCTACTCTATAGCCACTTCACATTTGCAGCTGTAGCCGTTCTAAAAGAAAAAAAGTGCTGCACAGGGATGAAAAGAAATGTAACCTCATGTCCTCTAACACTACTCTGCTGTCATTTCATATGCTGGTTTATAATGATATTGCACAGAGCTTTTTGTGTTCTTTTCCAAACTTCTGACTTTTTACCGAGAGGTGTTGCCATCAGTCTCCAGACAAGATCAATCCCTCCTGTTCACGAGGAGGGGCCCCTTCCTAATGTTATTGCAATATGCTGCATGAAAACAATGCAGGAGGACGTGTTGGTGTGGACGTGTCCTTTGACGTGCCGGCTCAACATGATCTCCAAGTTTAACTTTTTTGCTGAACGACCCTGTTTGTTAATTCCTTTTTTGGCAGCGGTGTGAGCGCGTTTCTCTCATAAACATATCACCCAAAAGTATAATAGAAATATTTCAGGGTTTTTAAGTTGTGCTGTCAGAAATGAGATAATCAAACATGGCTTAATTAGCAGCAACACTAAAATAAATTATTGATACAGGCATGAAGTTTATTTTAGTTGATGTCAGTAACTTGTCTAGACTCTAAATTCATTCATATTAAGGCGTCTTAAGTCTTAACACAAACTGTATTTCCATTTAATTTGTGTAATGCCAAATCCTAACATATACTATCTCGAGGCACTTTATTGCAAAGTATGGTCTAAGACCTTTAAAAATTATAGAGAAACCCAACAGTTACCACAACGTGCAAGGACTGTGGAGAGAAAAACTCCCTTTATTTACTGGAAGAAACCTCCATGGGCAGCCATCTGCCTCGACCGGTCAGGGAGAACAAAGAGATGGAGCAGAGAGGAGAGGTGGGTGTAAGAGAGGAGAGAGAGACCAGAAACAGTTGTGTAACAATCAAATTTGACAGACTAGTCGTTATAATGAAAACATTAAGAGTGATATGTAAACTTTTAAAGATGTTATCAATGACCGCAACAACTCATAACAATTATAATAGTTGTCTGAGTGAGAGATATCTGCAAAGATACAGGATACCTGCAGGTACTCCTTTCTTCACCAATTTCTCATCTCTCCCTCAAAATGTAGAGCTGGCTGAGAACTGCCAATTTCCTCATACAAGTGCTGTGGTTACAGGAGGGTCATGTGGTTAATGAATACTCTTTAAAAATTCAGAAGATAAGAGCGCAGAGAACGTCACATCTCTGTTAAAACAAACACAGCCAGATTAGTTTGAAGAAGCTTTGTCCACATTGCCCCAGGTGAGGCCCTCCATTTTCACATGTCTCACTTCTCAGTCAGCTCTGTTCCAACACATGTATAAGATATATTGTATGCATAGAGATTGTATCTTTTTTTTTCTTCTTTTTTTTATATCAAAGACTTATTTTTGGAATCATTGGTATAAAAGTTTTAAAAAAGACTAGAAGACTATTTTTGATAGGATGTAGGCGAAATTCATTTTGCAGTTTGTGTAGCAATGAGAGAAAAAAGACGCCCTGGAAAATTAAACAAATCAAATATATTGTTTTGGCTTAAGGTGGAAAATATAAATTCCCATAATGCAATGCAGGTAGCTTGAGTTTGAGACAAATGTGGAGGTAAAGATGAAACTAAAGTGTCTTTGATCTGTTCCACAACTCTTATTTTTTACAATAGGTAGCCAGCAGATACATGCTCATTAAAACATGATTCAGCATCTTCGTTTCGTGACACAAGTGAATGTGACATGTTCCCCAGGAGGAGTTGTCTTTCTCATTCATAAACCTCCCCGCTAACTTAAAGATGACAGGTAGTTCAGTCCCTCTGGTCAGCAGGGACATCTGTCATGTAGTCGTCCTCTGTTATCAGTATGTTTGGACAGAGCAGGATAAAGTTCAACTCAAGTTCAACGATTTTTTAAATTTTTTTTTAATCATCAGGAAATTGAATAGTGTGACATACAGTTAACTGACCCTGTCACTTTTAGAGAGCTGTGTCCAGGGGCCTTTAATGTAGAGCACCATCATCCCACTTTCTTCTTTGAACATGTTTGAATTTCCTCATCCACGTGGCAGCGGTGAGTTGATGCTTAACAAACAGAAAAATTCGGGGAAAGTCAACCGGTTTCACTTTCTGTGCAAATGAGCTGAAAACTGAGCGGATGGTTTGTGGACAGCTGATTGATCTCGACAAAGTACAAACCACTTTGTTTTCATCAGTTGGACTTTGGAGCTTTGGCAACAGGATGATTCATTTTTAGAAAATCCTTCTCGAGGTTTGATTTTTTTTTCATATTCTGGATCAGGGCAGTAATATTTTAGAAGGTAAATAATTATTATTCTTTCTCTGAAAATTAAAAACATCTCTACTCTTTCTCAAAATAAGTACTTTTATGCTTTATGATTGTTTCTAAAGTGTTATGTGTAAATCATCTATTTATTCATAAGCACCAGCTTTATTTTTGGTGAACCTGGTATCTGGGTTCTAATCAGTTTCTGAAGAGCTTGTGTATTTAAAGAATAAACTAAGTTTTATGAAAAATGTTGTAATCTTTCTTTTATTGAAATGCTCTAATTTAATTTAACCTAAAGGATTTGAACTGTACTGTAACTGTACTAAAATAACTGTTACATTTCACAGGGACACGTTGAATTTTAGCAATAACTTTAAAAAAGAACTTGATTTAATGAAAAACATAATCAACATATAAATAATTTGTTAAAGATAAAGATAAACGTTATTCATTCATTTTATAAAATATACTTATAAATATACCGGAATTTTACCAGCTATAACATTAAAGTGATAGTCAAACAATAATTACTCTACAATCCAGTGATATGAAATGTGAATGATTTTACTTTAATGCATGAGTTAGAATTAATATATTTCTTCTTATGTAACACCCCTTTTAATCTCCCTATTTACCATTAATGAGAATTGAATCCCCAATAAAAACAATCTAGCCGCTTCCAGTTATCGGTGTTCACAGGAGTGATAGTTGCTTACAAATATATAAGCACATACATAAATGTTCCATAATAATGTAAACATCATTTATGAAATTCTTTAGTGTGCTGCTTATAGGGAGAAGTGTCCTCTTGTTTATTCTGTCACTGGTTATCTCTGACAAATAGGAGGAGACATGGGGAGACTGTCAGTCAAAATCAAATCAAATCAAATCAAATCAAATCAAAGTTTATTGTCACATGCACCAATGACAGCGTCATCGGAGCAGTGAAATTCTTAAGACATGGCAAGCAACTTCTACGCAGTAGACGACTTTACAACATATAACATAACATCGTAACAAATAACATATAACATATAACACAGTCAAGTGAATATTAAATTAAGTAATATGAATATATGTATAACATATAACATAGTCAAATTAAAGTAAAGGTTAAATGAAGCAGCAGTTTACAGGGTGAAGGGGTGGGGAATATTTAATAGAATAATATGAATATATGTATAACATATAACATAGTCAAATAAATTCAAATGCAGCAACAGTTTTTCAGGGTGAAGAAGTGGGGAATATTAAGTGAGATAGGTTTATGTGAAGTAAGTGAAAAAAAAATAAATAACATGCTATCTAACATAACATATAACTTCACATCGTAACATAACGTAGTCAAGTGAAGCAGTAGTTTACAGGGTGAAGGAGTGGGGAATATTAAATTAAATCTTATGAATATGAATATATGAATATATCTCTACATATAATGCATATAGCATAGTCAAGTCAAAGTCAAAGTCAAATGAAGCAGCAGTTTACAGTAGGAATATAGTCGCAATCCTCTGCAATCCTCTGCCTTCAGCTGAAAGGTAAAGTTTTTTTGCGTGTGTGTGTGTGTGTGTGGGGTGTGTGTTTACTCCTCTACCTCCACTTCCCTCCACTGCAGCTCTTTCACAGACTCAGCCTCTGTCAGAGCAACACTTCAGCTGAAACATGAGTGGACGAGTGGGAGACCTGAGCCCGAGACAGGCTGAAATCTTAACACAGGTAAAATATTGATCATCAATATCATTCTTTATATCCAGGAGGACTGAGTGTGCAGCTGTGATGCGTGAGATTAGATTGGTTTAACGTTGGGCTCTAGTGGTTGCTTGTGTTTTGTTATCACTTATAATGTGACTGTTGTGCGTCCATAGTAACATTGTGTTAAGTTTGCGTTGCCGTGACTCGTATCCATAGTGCTTAAGTTAATCAGTTTGCAGGTACTTATGATAATGTTTTATACCACTTGATATTGTCTCCAATTACCTATATTTAAGAATCTCCATTAAAAAAAGACCAAGATTATAAAAGACAACACAGTAAACAGATGACACATTAAGATCATGGATCCAACCAGAGCTTCTTAAACTCAAACAGAAGAAGAGATTAGAATAATAAGATAGAATATAATTCACTATATATTGCATATACATCACTTCTTCAGGTTAAGAGATTGTGATAAACCCTGACTCATTTTTAGTAAATTAGCTTCATACAAAGCTGTTAATAATATGATATACAAAATGTTAATAAATGAGCTTAAGAGCTTCTGGTGGCTTTTGTTGCTTTTGGAAAGAACCAGGCTAGCAGGTTCCCCTCGGTTTCCAGTCTTTATGCAAAGCTAACCCAATAAAAATTACATTTTGATGTGATGTTATTGGAGCCCCTCTAAAATATT
The DNA here is from genome assembly GCA_038501795.1 of Pseudopleuronectes americanus. Classification (NCBI taxonomy): domain Eukaryota; kingdom Metazoa; phylum Chordata; class Actinopteri; order Pleuronectiformes; family Pleuronectidae; genus Pseudopleuronectes; species Pseudopleuronectes americanus. Next base: position 2,142,483 of record CM076733.1, on the reverse strand, counting down.
TTATAATTGTATTTGTTTTCCACTGAGATGTAATAACTATCTGGTTCACGCTTCAGCGTCGTAGCCATTTCTATAAAGTCTTCAATACTGCAATAGTATTGTTATTGTGAACTCAGCTGGCCTTGATAATCAGATGCTGAAAATCTAATATCGTGACAGTACTAAAGTATCAATTTTCTTATTTTACACTCTGTGAAAAGGCAAATATTTCCCAAGGTGTAGAGCCTTTCCTTATCACTGTCCCTGGTTAGATTTATTAATCAAAGTGAAAACATCCAAAGATGAAACTTTCAATTCCTTCTCATTCTTTTCCTCCAGTTTCGTGGGAGGATCCAGGACATCCTGCCCGACCTGCCTGCACAGCACGACCACTACCTCCTCCGCTGGCTCAGAGGTGAGGCCTACAGACCCCCAGGAAACACACACACACACACACACACACCAAACAAGCAGAAGGTGATTTTTAAAAATATAAATATATATTTTTAGTAGCACTTATATGGCACTTACCTGTCACACTTTGTAGTTTGGCTCTCTTTAAGCAAATTGTACAGAGTTGTACATAAAAAAAGTAATGATTGAGTCCTTACTGTATTACTTACATAATCTCCTTTTTGGCTTTTGTCTTGTTTTGATATAACAGCTATTTTACTTATACACATTAGGATGTAGACTATAGCCTGTACTAAGTAGAGTGCATACCTCTGTCAAGACCCTAGGCACCAGATTTTGATCTGATCCATGTTGTACACAGTCATAAATATAATTTCCCTAACCCTGCCTGATTTTTGTTTAATCAAGACCCACAAATTAATCTCTGAGAAATCATTAGACGTTGGGAAATGGACGATCCTATAATATTAAAGACAGTGGAAACAAGATCCGCCCTTTGAACCAGATCTTCACCAACATGTAACAAGTTGTTTGCTAATCAATAACACATCCTTCCAACAAGTTTCATGGAAATCCGTAGTTATTGTGTAATCTTCCTAAAGGACAATCCAATAAACAAACAGACAGTCGTGAATACACAGAAATAAAAGATATATGATACTTTTAAATTGTTTTGCTTAACCAGTATTTTCAAAACTTGAATCGTAAAGATTTCATCTAATACAACTAAAAATATTTACTGAAGTATTGCACATATACCTCTTATGCTTCGGCTGCACGTTATTTTTAAGGGAAATATGTTTATTTTTAATCCACTACATTTATTTAACAACTATAGTGACCCCTCAGATTAAGATTTTACAATTACAAACACTTGAATACTTTAGTTTTATTTAATAAAATAAAATACATTTCTGAAGATAAAACTCATGCTTCCAATTTTATCTTTTTATGCCGTGACCTCTTAGAGAAAATCAGTGTCCAGCTGGGGACACACAAATTAGCGTGCTTTTCAAACTTGAGAAACTTGAGTTGATGGGCGGGAACCCGACAGTCGACTTACCCCTGAAATAAACCAAAGAAAGGCTGCGTATTAGATGTCACTATTCAAAATTGTTTAGATGCCAGGGGGGGTTTAATGCCTCAGGCTAGCCCTGAATCACCTCACGTTCACAAACACATACACACACGAACCGGTTCCCATGTCCTGTAGTTGTGTTTGTCACGATTTCGCCAGTTGTTTGTCTACAGGTGCGACCTTCTACCAACAAGGAATGTTTCCTCTATGAGGCAACATTAGATGATTTAACCTATTTTTACTGACTAGATGCCAAAAAGGCTGGAAACAACTTGTCTGTTCAATTGAATTGGTGGAAAAAATCTCATGCAGTAAATTAACCTCAAACTAAAAATAAAGCCATATTATCAAAGATCAAGCATCATTATTAGAAATGAACTGCTCTCGTCTTTGTTGTCCTGCTCACGACACAGCCAGGCCAGTTCACTCCAGGTCTGACAGAGCTTACTTGAAATGTCAGTCCGGGTTTGATTTGCATCAGTGTGAGGGGGCTGGGCCTGTCTGTGAGCTATCTATAACCAGCGTGAGGGAGTCAGGGGGTGCTAACAGCTTGTTTAAGAGCAAGTGGGGTATTATAGGTGAGCCAAGTATGCTGTTTCTCACTGAACCAGTCCTTTGAGCCGTAAGCGGTAATCAGTATATGAGCTACTTTGACTTTGATATACACCTGAAGAAAAAAACAAAAGTGCATTTATGTGCAATAGTGCAAATTTCCCAAGGTGCTGGTTTAGTGGAGTTATTGCAGATTGGAGGAGTTTAAAAGTCTTATGGCCTGGGGGATGAAACTGTCTCTGAGCCTGGTGGTGTAGGCCCGGATTCTGCGGTACCGTTGGCCAGACGCCAGCAGGCAAAACAGGTTATGACTGGGGTGTATATACATACATATTTATATACATATATATTTAGATATGTATATTTCATTTTCTATAAAAAAATATGATACTCTATTGCAAATTATTTTATTCAATATTTTTTTTGCTTGTAAATATCCTGAGCATTGCTATAAGAGAGCCGGTGATGCATTTCATGCCAGCGACTGCTTAATGTTATTGTTGTGCATTTGACAATAAACTCTTGAAACTTGAAACGTGATACTACCAATACAGATACAGTCTGGTCTTATCTCACGCAACCGTTACTTGGCTTCCTGGCTAGAAGCAGCTGCAGCTATTCTCATATGCCATCCTTGGCATAAACTCATTAACTCTCAAACTGTATTATGTCAGATTCACTTCACAGAACTCTGGTCAAATTTGCTAAAACACACAAAAGAGCCCCCCCTGTTTTTTGTTGTGTCACTGTCTTGGGCCTCTTGCCCCGATTGGAGACTATTTTTTGTGAGTCGACTCCCTGCTAGCCTCTCTCAGTTAGCAATCAATTAATTATCGTCAGTGGTTTTGGTCTTGGTGGATTGACAAAATAGGAATTCATACCCATCAGTTTGGCAGTTATCATCTTAACATCTTTTTTCGTTTTTCCAATTTTTTTAACTTTTTCTTGACTAATCAGTTGTTTCTTAAATGGAGAGGATAATCAGCAAATGAATTTATACAAAAAAATATTTTTGCCACCCCCACAAAAAATATAACAACCATTTTAATGACAATGGCCATTATTCTAATAAAAAATGTGCAGTATCATCTTGTTGTGTTCAGTCTTTGAGCAGGATTGTTGTTCTTCAGAAGGAGCTTGGAGCAAAGATCATAACAATAAAACAGCATTTTGCATCAGAGTGTGTTGGGTGATCCACGTCCACCGCTGCAGAGCTGATCTATAGGCTACAACAGGACGTGGCATCTGTTGACTGTCCTGGGAGGCCTGGATCGATCGGGGTCCCCGTCACTCAGGATCAATATTTACATTGACTGATAACCTTGACGTGTCCTCGCTCGGCAGAGAGCAGGCTGAACGTTTTGAGCGATGTCCAACTGACACGCTCAGTTCTGCAGTGCTAAAGCTTTTACATACAGATAATCATTTGTCTTTGTGCTTCTCATAAATATCTGACCTCAGGTAACACATCCTCATTATGACAATAACTTGTCTTTAAAGTGTTCATTAACACCAACTCTAGTCTAATCTGATGTCTAATAAAGATGTTTCTCTTTTCCAGCCCGTAGCTTCAATGTTGTGAAAGCTGAAGCCATGATCAGAAAGGTGAGCACCTTGTTCAGTCCCCTGCTGTTTCAGTGATGACTTATGAGCAGAAGGTTTAAAGCCCTTGTACTGTCCTTGCGTATTTTCTATTTTATACTGTTTCTCCTTCCACTGCTCCACTTTTTAAAGGGGAAATTAGGACACACAAAAAAAGACTTTGCTAATCTTATGATACGGTTAAAGATTAAACCTGCGTTTACCAACCTCTTAGACTTGTGATAGTGAAAGCCTGTAGTTAGTTGACTCTGTTTCTTGTTCAAGGACACAGTTCAAAGAGGTCAAATTTCCCTCTGTCAAAAAAGTGAGGATATGAGGAAAGTTCAAAAGCAGATTTTTGTGGCAGAACGTTTTTTTTCTTCTGTCGTCTTTCATCATCTCAGGACCCTTCAGGTTCTGTTCAGACTTTTTATAAACATATATGTGATCACAAGTGGGCAGCTGTTCACAACTTTTGTTGAAATACTTCCTGGATGTGTCTCTCCAGTGTCCACTTGTGATTGGATCTCACCTTCCTGCTCTTTTTGCAAAAACACATGTATTTACCCAGATGTGTCCACTGTTAAGATTTAAGATTTAAGATCCATTTATTGTCCCAAACACATGCACAGACATGCAAAGGCACACTCATGCAGGTAGGGAAATTTTACTTCTGCTTTTGACCCATCTGTGTGCAGGACACACAGAGCAGTGAGCGACTATGTACGGCGCTCGGGGAGCAGATGTTGGGGGAGTAAGGTGCCTTGCTCAGGGGCAATAGACAGGGTAGGGAGACTCTTGGATTTTTGGGCAGATCAATCCAGGTTCGTCTTTTTGTTGTCTCTCCGTGGAGTCGAACCAGAGACAAACCAGAGACCTTTTCTGCCCATAGTCCAAGTTTCTGCCACTAGACCACCGCCTGTGTAAATGTGTAAAATATTTTCAGTTTATTATAAAACTGTAGCAGGTCAGAGGATGTCAGCTGAGGAGGCGGTCCTTCAATCTGCCCTTCAATTCAAGCGATAGTGGCCACATGAGTGATCGGATCTCAAATGTGTCCACGGTGCCTCTCGGGCTGTTCACTTGTGATGTGACAACTCAGGACAGATGTTAATACCAGGTCTGAACAGGGCGGTGACCCTTTGCAGGGGCCCGACCCCTAGGCTGGGAACCACTGAACTAAGATAAATGAGAGGAAAGACATACATACATGCTCCCAGGTCACGGTTGGACCATCGGGCAAACAAATCTACACATTTAATAAAGTGAAACCAAAACATTTCGACAGTTTTTACTCACAAAATAATCGATAAAGCAGCTAAATGAAACTGAATCAATTTCAATATTGATCCACAACATGTGTGTAGAATGTGAAGCTCGGAACTCTCTCTTAGAGCTGATGTGGTTGTTTTCCATAATCGATGAACTGACTTGTTACAGCTCGAGGTCACTGATCGGTTTAATGTCTGTGAAAGCGCTGTGAAAAGTGTAAATTAACCCAATGAGGGAATATGTTCTCGAAGAAAAACATGTATTTATTTGTATTTGAAGATCACAAGGGTGGGAGCTCAGCATGTGTGAAAATGCCTATAACTGCTACCTCTCTTTCTGTGTGTGTGTGTCTGTCTGCAGCATGTGGTCTTCAGGAGGCAGATGAAAGCAGACACGATCATCTCTGACTGGAAGCCTCCAGAGGTGAACACAACAACACATGTTGCCACACACACACACACTTAATCTAGCCCTAACCTACTTACTGCTTGTCTAAACCATAACCTAACCTGAAAATATGTCTTCACAGTAAAATGTAATGATTGACTTTACAGGGACTTGCTTTTTGTTCCCATGATGGAGTGTTGACAGATTTAGGCTCAGACAACATGAGTAAAACCTGGTCTACCTAAGTAATACCTTTTTTTTAACGGATTAAATGAGACAGTTGTCGCAGATGTTTTGAAGACTGGTGTTGAGCGCTCTGCAGTTTGGTGTCAACTCACGATCTCAGTCTTATTCTCTTCAGGTGATTGAGAAGTATGCGTCCGGGGGAATGTGTGGTTATGACAGAGAGGGGAGCCCCATCTGGTACGATGTGATTGGTCCTCTGGATCCCAAAGGTCTGCTGCAGTCAGCCACCAAACAGGACTTACTGAAGACCAAGATCAGACACACGGAGATGCTGCGACAGGAGTGTCAGAGGCAGACGGAGAAGGTCAGGACCAAAACATCTGTCTCCCTTGTCTCTTCTTCCCCTCTCTGCTGTCATTCTGTCACTTCAATTTTGTATCTCCTTGGGTGTCCTCCTCTCCATCCCCTCCTTCTCCCCCATCTCTAAATATTTCTTCAACTAATCCATCTCTCTCTCTCCCAGCTGGGGAGGAACATTGAAGCCATCACTCTGATCCACGACTGTGAAGGCCTGGGACTGAAACACATATGGAAACCTGCTATTGAGACCTATGGAGAGGTTTGTCCTGCACTAACACTGCTGTTCCGTCTCTCTATCCGTGTTTAACTGCTGCAGCCTGGCGCCGCTCTCTCCCTCCCTTTTAGATCCTCACCATGTTTGAGGAGAACTACCCAGAGGGGCTGAAAAGGGTGTTTCTTATCAAAGGTACCTCAGCTCCTCTGTGGCTTTATGCCTTTCGGTGCTTGTCTGACCTGATTTTAGACTAGTTATAATGTTACCCTGTTAATTCTCTCTTGGTGTTCTGCTTTTGCTGCAGCTCCTACACTGTTTCCCATGGCCTACAACCTGATCAAGCACTTCCTCTCTGAGGAAACACGGCACAAGATCATCGTTTTAGGAAGTGAGTCAACTTTTGACTTTTGTGGTGCTCTGAGCTAAATGCTCATGTAAGAACGCTAACATGCTCACAATGCTAACTTAAGAAGGCAGTGCAAAACGCATCCAGGTCATTTATTTGTTAAAGTAGCAATAAATAGCACACTTTGAAAATTAACCTTAAATTCACTTAAGAGTAACATTATGCTTAATGTTGTTGTTGTTATTCTATAGTTCACATTTATCAAGAAGTTATATTTCATAAACTGACCAGATTCTTTATCAATTAAATGTAGTGGTATATAAAGAGTGTATGTGTGAGGGGAAACATTTAACACAGGTTCACACTTTTTCAGGTTTTCATAGAACAGTACTGAACACGAGGAGTTATGAGTCTTTGTAATTGTTCCTTGTGTCCTCACTGGCAGCACCGACATCTCTACTCAAAGTGACCTCTCTCTCTGTGTGTGTGTGTGTGTGTGTGTGTGTGTGTGCGTGTGCGTGTGCGTGTGCGTGTGCGTGTGCGTGTGCGTGTGCGTGTGTGTGGGTGTGGGTGATGAATATTATAATATCCATAGGCCTTGAACCTAATTCGCGCCGACTTATCTTGCTGTGACTCAGCAGAAAACAGAAAGAACACTGAGGGGAAACACAAAGGGGAATTTTTTTTTGCTAAAACAACAAACTCTGGGACTCAGCTCAGACTGCAGGAGCCTCCTATAGACATTGAGAACAGCTTCCTACACACAACTGTCACTTCAGGGGCGGCTCTCTTTGCTTCATCTACTGTCGTGACCTTCACATAACACTCTGTGGTAGTGCCGAGGACCACATGGGCACCAGGAATGTCTCAAACTAACTCCAAGACAAAAAGAGATTTTTCAACCTGCAACAAACAGGCACGCTCACTTTGCCATACAAGCAGGACTAAAAGCTCTTAACTGTTCAATCAAATCAAAATGCTGCCTCCGTCTGTCCGCAGGTAACTGGCAAGAAGTTTTACGTAAACACATTGACCCAAAGCAGCTTCCTGTGGTGTACGGAGGAACCCTGACTGATCCCGACGGAGACCCCAGATGCAGAACTATGGTGAGAGCAAAGAGACAACACTGACCGGGAGCGTTCCTGTCTTTGTCTGATGTGGTGATTCAGGTGAGGATGTTTTGTGTTTTTTTTCCGGTTGCAGATAAAGTACGGAGGTACAGTGCCCAGGTCGTACTATGTTCAGGACTCAGTGAAGGTTCAGTACGACAATAGCGTGACCATCAGCCGCGGCTCCATCTTCCAGTTGGACTGTGATGTCACTGCACCCAGCAGCCTCCTGAGGTAGAAAGCTCACTGATCTTGATTTTACCAGTATGCTCCAAACCAAACTGAGCAAAACCTGAACACATTAAACCCTAATGTGCTGTTTGGGGCCTTCTGTAGCATCTGAAAAATGTAAATGATGTTTTAACCAGCTTGTTTAATCACTGTTTTCATCTACTTTCATTTTATTCTAAGAATAGCTAATAAATAGATTTATTGCTGCAGAAAGGCAAACATTGTTAGACACAGCCGACTGCCCTCCACAATCATAAATACAGTGGGTATTAAAAGGTTTACACACCCTTGCTGAGCAGACTTGAATGTAAATCAAAATAAGTCATGTCATAGCAAATAGCAACATTGAAAAAGGTCTGCCAGACTTTTTTTGTATTCGTCACATTATTGTAAGGATATTCCAATAACTGTCTATATATTGATTTGACCAATACAGAAGTTAAAACAAAGGTTTTGAATGTGGAATGCGATTTAGACTTTTTTAAACAATATTTTGAAAAAAAAACTGTTCAAAAGAATACTAAGTTTTTCTGCTTAGAACTATTAAATCCGTCAAACTTGGAATTTTTAATCAGGTAAAACCCAGGACTTGAGTTTCTTTAAAAAATGTTTATCAGTTTGTATCAGTTACAAGGCAGATTGGTTGATTTTTTATGCTGTTCTTATGACCATCCTAAAAATGTGTCTTGAATGAAGATTTGAAAAGCACAGGAGAGAGTTGTGATAATTTGGTCAATGAAACTCCAGCCCCCCCCGCTTGTTTCCAGGTGTCAGTTTGCCAGTGAGGGAGCAGATATCGGGTTCGGAGTTTACCGACGGACCAAAGACGGCGGGAGTCAGAAAGTAGCTGAGATGCTGCAGGTGCTGCCCAGTGAACGCTACAATGCCCATCTGGTCCCTGAAGACAGCTGGCTCACCTGCCCTGAGCCTGGAGTCTGTGAGTCACCTCCGTACACTAATCGACTGTATATCAGTGTAGCTACAGGAAGAGGTTTACAGATTACTGCATTACTTCTCTAGTCTAACTCTCGTACAACGGGGATAAACACATTTCTCCCAAATTATCCCAAGTCTGTTGATTAACCGCTGTGAATTCTGTCCTTCACTTTGTGCAGACGTGCTGTGCTTTGATAACAGCTACAGCTTCCTTCAGTCTAAGAGGGTGAGCTACAAAGTCGAGGTTCTTCCTCCTCCACTGGAAGGACAGATGCAGAATCCTTGCAGCAGAGGAGACGGGAGGCTGCAGTGATCAAGTGCTCACCTGAAAACCCTGATCCCTGATCAGTGATCCTGCCTCGGGGATGGATTAACCCTCTTCGGGTAACCTGGACAAAAAACGATTGTTGGACTAGTAACCTCTCCATTCCCTCCCTCTGTTCATTGTGGATGTATAAGTTTGTAATTAGTGATTGATGTTAACTTGATTTAAGAGTTTCTGAACAGCAGGAAAAGCAAAAAAGTGTCACTAGTGACCAAACCCAGCACCACTGATATGTATGTGTTTAGTAGGACCTGTAACCACATCTGGCAGTCAGTGCGTTTACATCCAGGCTCTGTGTGTAATGTAGGAGAATGTTACCTGCACATATCAAACATGCAGCAGATCAGTGGCTGGATTTCACTTGTAACCCCACACTTATTTTGGAAACATGGCATTTGTATTTTAAGCGTGTTGGAAAAAGAAGATGCTGCTCTCCCTGAGTCAATAATATTGAACATCTACAACCAGTCAAATGTTAAATGATGAAAACTGACTTCAACTAGCTCTGTCATGTAAGTTACATATCTATTTGGGTTTTGAATTATTGAAAGCCATTGTTTTCTATCTCTGCAGTCGTTTATTATGCAGACGTGCACTTGTAAAAAGATGAATAGACATAAACCAGCGCTTTCCAGGAGAAATGGACCTTGGGAAATCACTTTTCTATACCCCATTACACAAACCAGGCTTCTTCTTAACAGGAAGTCACTTGAAGGTGCTATATGTACGTTTTTGCTGTCGCTATAGCCAATATTAGCATCAATGAATAGCTGTTTACTTACTGGTCAATCACAGCAATCTGAGCTCACCATCAAACTTAATTGCTAACTCGCGTTTTATTTTTGCTTCTATGACTTCTGTGTGTCACAACGCTTTATATCCTCTTGTCTTGTCAACACATCAATACCTGGAGTTCTTGTCAAGTGACCGTCACCACCACAGGCTCCAAGAAGTCGACTGTAAACTGGTTGTAGAGGGTATATGTGAAGAGAGTGAGTGACGTCACGGTGCACTGACCACAGTGAGGTGAGAAGTCACACCACAGGAGATTGGCCTTAACAAAAGGTTTCAGCTTTTGTTATGTTGCTTTTTAAATACACATTTATATCAGGACATGTAAACACAAGCTCAACTGAAATCATAAAGGCTTTAAGATTTTTATTTTTATATATTAAACTCAAAGTGAGATTTGTTTCTGCAGACAGTGATACCGAACAAATTTACATTTACAATTTTTATTGAGAGTATTTTACACGTTCATATTCGGTTTACCCTTTTAAAAACAAATGCACTTCAAACACATCTTACAATCCACTGACTTTTTCTCTCATAACGCTAACAACCATCGGGATCACAACATGTATCACAACTCTTTTAAGTAGCATCTTGTTTATGCATATATCCAGATGCCATTAAAATAAAAGAACCACACATCCTAAAAGTATATCGACTTTTCTACCTTGCATCATAGTGTGAATCAAAGATTCTGCACTTTGCTTCAGGCTTTGATTTTTTTAGATTTTATTCCAGCAATGCAATAGAAAACAAATGTTTTTAGAGGTAAATATGCAGAATATAGCAGATGTCTGTCTAATTTACTTTTTAATTTACAGTCTAATTTTGTGTTATTTAATTTGAAACCCTTTTGTTTTAAATAGTCTTAAATGTACAAATGAAGTGTAAATACATCATCATCTTTGAGAGCTGTTGTGTTGCCTGTGTGGATTGAACATTTTGAAAAAGTGTGGACAGTACTGAGAAATGTGTGCTGTAAAAAAACCTAGGATAAAATTTTAAAAAAAACCGGTTTGTTGCTTTGCTTTGAAGGGAATCAAGAGTCAAAGATTTTGATAGACCTTGATTCCTCCAGCATTCCAACCCAAAAAGTGTTTAGTAAAGAAGGATGAATACTGTATTGTTCCAGACAATACAGTAGTGTTTGAATCATGCGTTTAAAAGAAGCAAAACCACTAACTAGGACAACACACACACACACACACACACACACACACACACACACACACACACACACACACATATAACATGTGTGTACAATGCTGACTATAATGTGTTTAAATGAAGGATTTTAGTGGTCAGTACATAATAAGTATGTAAAAAAAATTAATGAGTTTTTGAATTTATGGAAACTGGTTACATCAGAATCAGAATCAGAATCAGAATTCTTTTTATTGCCATGTATATTTGCACATACAGGAAATTGACTTGGTGTGGTTGGTGCACTACAAACAACAATATAAAAATATAAAAACAACATAAAAGACAACAATATCGAACGATATAAACAACATCGAACAATATAAACAACATCGAACAATATTAGCAGCAATATAAAAAACAAAACAACAATATATACAGTAAAAGAGTAACGTGCAGTTTTAAGGTGCAGAGATTGTTTATAGTGCCAGTAATATAGAGTTATAAATTATGTGCGTGGGTGGGTCGGGGGTGGGGGGGGGTCAGCAGAGTCAGTGTGGTGCAGGGGGCTTGTTTGTGAGCCCCACCGCCATGGGGAAAAAACTGTTCAGGTGACGTGAGGTTTTAGTCCTGATGGCCCGGAACCTTTTCCCGGACGGGAGTCTCTGGAACAGGTGGTGACCGGGATGGGAAGGATCAGCGATGATCTTGCCTGCTCTCTTACTGGTCCTGGAGTGGAACAGGTCTATGAGAGCCGGCAGGTCACAGCCGATGACCTTCTCAGCTGACCGAATAATCCGCTGCAGTCTGCCCTTGTCCTTGGCAGTGGAGGCAGAGAACCAGACGGTGATGGATGAGGTGAGGATGGACTCAATGATGGCTGTGTAGAACTTAACCATCACTTTCCGCGGCATGCTGAATTTCCTCAGTTGCCGCAGGAAGAACATCCTCTGCTGGGCCTTCTTGATGATGGAGGTGATGTTCTCCGCCCATCTCAGGTCCTGTGCTATGATGGTCCCCAGGAATCTGAAAGACTCCACTGTTTTAACTGGGGAGTCGCACATGGTGAGGGGGGCTGCTTGGGCTGGGCTCCTCCTGAAATCTGCCACCATCTCTACAGTCTTTGAAGCGTTCAGCTCCAGGTGGTTCTGGCTGCACCAGGAAGCCAGGCTGTCAACCTCCTTTCTGTAAGCGGCCTCGTCCCCATTTGAAATTAATCCAATAAGGGCACATCGTCCTGCGGGGCACATCGTCCTGCGGCGCACATCACCGTGCAGCGCACACAATCAAGCGGCACACATCATCACATCATCGTGGGGCACACATCATCACATCATCCTGCAGCGCACATCACCGTGCGGCGCACATTTTACTGCGGCGCACATCACCGTGTAGCGCACATCATCACATCATCGTGCGGCGCACATAATCGCAGTGCACATCTTCCTGCGGCGCACATCACCCTGCGGTGCAAATCACTATGCGGTGCACATCATCGTCCTGCAGCGCACATCAACACATCAACACATCATCGCACATTAGCACATCTACGTGCAGCGCACATCATCCTGCTGCGCACATCATCGCACATCCTTACATCATTACATCATCGGCGCACATCACCCTGCGGCGCACATCACTCTGTGGCGCACATCAACACATCATCGCACATCAGCACATCATCCTGCGGCGCACATCACCTTGCGGTGCACATAATCCTGCGGCTCACATCATCATGCGCACATCACCGTGCGGTGCACATCCCCCTGCCGCGCACATCACCCTGCGGCGCACATCGTCCTGCGGGGCACATCGTCCTGCGGCGCACACTACCGTGTGGCGCTCATCGCAGTGCGGCGCACATCACCCGGCGCACATCACCGTGCAGCGCACACATTCAAGCGGCACACATCATCACATCATCGTGGGGCACACATCATCACATCATCCTGCAGCGCACATCACCGTGCGGCGCACATTTTACTGCGGCGCACATCACCGTGCGGCGCCAAATGTGCTAGGGCCGGCCCTGTATGCAGCGTTATTATATATAATATATATTATAATTATATTTAATTATGTTTACTATTTCACCCTCAATGTATAACTGTAACTGTAATACGCACACCTGCACTTCTTTTCTTAGACCGTCGCACTGTTCGGACTGTTTGTATTGTTTTGTTTGTTTTGTTTGTTTTGTGATGTGTATTCTGTGTAAGCAATTGAGAGCCACTTTACCGAGTCAAATTCCCTGTTTGTGCAAACTTACTTGGCCAATAAATCTGATTCTGATTCTGATTCTTTCATTAGCAAAGCTCATTCAGGACAACAGCTGGAGTGCAGAGGAACCCAGCAGCCAGCAGGGGGCAGCCTTAGGACATCACATGGAAACAAGCAGCAGCAGGCTGTGATTCTTGAAAGGCGTCAGAAGACAAGGCTGGAAACTACTGGTTTATTCTCTAACAATAGGTTTTTAAAGCATGTTAAATCATCCAGTATCTAAAATCCAAAAATATAAAAGTAACCTTAAATAAGTCTGTCAAATATATGTAGAAAATATTTTCTCTGAAGCTTTGCATCATAGAATGACACGGACACCAACACATGATAATTTGTCTATCTTCTTAATGTGCTTAGTTCCTCACAGAAGTCAACAGGCTGTGTGGCCTAGTCGTTAGAGGGGCCGTTTTCAAATAAGAAGGTCCTCGGTTCAATCCCCACTCTCTCCCATCTCTATTCTGGCAATATACTGAAGTCTTAAAATTGAGAGTGATTTCAATTTCTTTTTACTTGCAAAATATCATACACTATGTAAATTTAAATTAAGTAAAAAATAATAATTAAAAAAAACTGCGCAATGGGCTTCTGCGCAGGAAGCATTTATTTTATCTCATGAATGCTGCTGAGCATTAGAGTGAAGTGTAATTTCCCTATTTTAAAGTGGGAAGAGTTTGAATTGAGTGTATATCCCCAAAAACTAAACTGATGATCTGTGGTTAAAGACTTGTCACCTTAATACAGTCGAGATGGCGATCTCTCTTTTGAAATGTTAGGGACACGACTTGTGCAACAGTTGTTTCAGTTGTAGTCTACGTTAAGATGGATTGTTGTAACACATTAAGACCTTTTGTGCAAAATCTCCCAAAGCAACCAGCCTAGTAAGAAGTATCCAAATATTTTCCAACATTCTATGTATAATTACTCTAAATATTGATTGGTTCCTTACAATAAACAGATTAAGACTAGCCAGTCCTGAGTCAGTGTATTCACTCATGCAGGAAGTCTTGTTTTAAACCTGTTGTGTTTGTCACTTATGAACAATTTGGAATTCTAATCATTGTCCAAGGGCTGGGTATCAAGAATTATCAAGATAAATGTCACATCAGTTTTTTTAATAAGTTTAAAGCATAGACTGTATATATAAATGGACGGAGGGTCCGTGACATCATCCGTTGGTTTTTGCAGAGTGAAAATGAGGCTAGTAGGAGGCGTTCACCCGGCGCCATCTTTCACCCCCCTCAGAGTTGTCATGAAGGAAGAACCTCGTAATTGAGACTAAAACCGTTTTTTGAACCAGTCTGTAAACAAGTTTAATTCTGCTCTAAAGTCGGGCTTTTAACATGGGAGTCAATGGGAATTGACTACTTCTTGGAGCTAGCCACTAGTGGCCATCCAGTGAACTGCAGCTTTTCCAGGATGTTGCGCCATTGTTCAAAGGCAGATTTTTGTCCTTTAATGTGCTATGTTGTTCCTTTAATTATATTATGAGTTATGCGCTTTGTCCTATAATGTGCTTTGCGGTTCCTTTGGTCTTTAAGTTGTCATCACTTCTTCTCTCCCTCCTTGCTGGACATCTCCTCACAACCAACATACAGTTTTTCCAGAGGACTCAGTTGCAGACTGCTAGGCCCACCATCCCGACAAACACGCCCTTGTCTACCCAACCAATCAACGAATAATGGAGCCCTGTGGCCCTACCACTTGCGGGGTAGGAATTTGCAGTATTTGCATACAATGAACAATTTTTCATAATGCTCATTAGGGGCAACAAGGCACTCCCCTATTCTCCTTCTTAATGTGTGTTTTCTGTTTCATGTTCCATTATGAGGTATTGAGTTTGGACTGATGAGGATTTTATCTGAAACACGACAAAATGTGAAAGGGTGTGAATACAGTGTAATGACATATATAGTCAGGATGTAACATACATGTTAACTGTAGGATTTAAAACAATTGATATGCTGAGCTAGAAAGGCACTCTTATGTTCTCCAAGGCTGATAGGCCACGTTATCACTATAATGCATATTGGGATCAGTTGCATGTACTAAAATATGTTCTGCAGACGGCTCACATTAAACACAGGCAAAATACCCATTCTCTGATATAACTGACTTATGACACCTCCCTAAAAATACTTATTTTGATTCACAAAATCTGGATCCACACTAGATTTCACCTGTTTATGGAAATTACCAGTCTAAACATCAAGATCCTTTGAAAGTGAAACTCTATCAATAAAATATAACCTCGTTTATTGAAGAACTAATCAGCTGTCTGGTAAAATGGACCAATGGAGAGATTGGTCTTTGTGCTTGATGACCTCAGAGTTTGAGTACCTGTTATAACCTATTCCCCTCAGGACCTGTTCAAACTGGTCCGCAGTATCCTGAACAAGCTGACGCCTGAGAAATTCAAGCAGCTTATTAAGCAGGTTATGGATTTGACCATCAACACGGAGGAGCAGGTCGAAGGAGTCACAGACCTGGATTTTGAGAAAGCCATTGACGAGCCCAGCTTCTCTGTGACCTACGAGAACATGTGCCGCTGCCTCGCCGAGGTAAGCAGGTCATAGGTCATGATTAGTTGAGCAGAGAAGTGTGTCGACTTTGGAACGAGAGAGTCTTGTGTTTGTAATGTAATTGTTTGAATTGGATTGAGAGAAGAACATAAATACAAAAATTGTAATTTGTCGATATACAAAAGCAAATGTTAAACCTGCAGAAAATTCAGGGCTAGTTCATTACTTATTTTATTTTAATGCTTATGTTCTCTACTGAATTCATTCCACTTACTGTTCATGTGCAGCTCAAAGTGCCCACCACTAAAGAACCCAACGACACAGTGAGCTTTATCAAGCTGCTGCTGAGCCGTTGTAAGAAGGAATTTGACAAAGACAAGGAAGAGCTGCAGGAGGCAGAGGGAATTATCCGGCTGCGTTCCGTCGGCAATGTCAAGTTCATTGGAGAACTCTACAAACTAAAGCTGCTAACAACGGCCAACATTCAGGCCGGCATGGACAAGATGCTGGACAACCACACCGACGAGTCATTAGAGTGTCTGTGCAGCCTTTTCACCACAATCGGGAGGGACTTTGACTCAGTGGTGGCCAAGGTGAGCTGGTGGTAGTACATTTGACATAAATCTTAAATTTCTTTTATTACGATCATAAAAAGGTCTGAAGGGCTACAGATTGAAAGCTTCGAATATAATCTACAGAATAACATGTGGCTTGTTTTCCTTTCCAAAATTAAATATTAAGAGAAATGCGTTGTTGGCAGGGATGAAGATGTGATGAGAACTTTTTGTCAGCAGTGTTTTTGACATTAGTGCATGAACCTCATGTCTCAAATTAACCGTCTCTCTCACTCTGTGTCTCACCAGCCTGAGATGGATAAGTATTTTAACAAGATGAAAACGATCGTCAAAGAGGGACAGACGTCGTCTCGGATACGGCGCCTGTTGCAGGATATTATAAACCTGAGATTGGTGAGTGGGTCTTCGCGATTTTTCTTTCATTTGCACAATTGTAAAGAGTCCAACATTCAAATTCTTCAAAGTAAGATGGATTTTACCATAGAGATTTATTTCACCGATCTGTCTGATGACCAGGAACATGATACTATATATTCTGGTCATATTCTGTTTGATGAATATCTACACTGCTGTTGTTAAGGAGTTCTAACGATTTTTAGAAGGACTGATATAGATAGATACATAGATCATGGCAAAGAAATGTAAGAAAAATCCATGGAAACAATGAACAGGGAAAGATGGAAGAAACCTGAGGAAGACGTGATAACTATTGATCTTTAATGAATTCATCAGTGCGGCATTACAGTAGTTTGCATGTTCGGCAGTGCAAAGGATCCATGAGGTACTGCAGAATAGAAGGAAAACAGACTTTGTGGGATTTCCACCTGCTGGATGCACTCTGATTAACATTGGGCATTGCAGGATTCAGACAGTGCTTTGGAAAGAAGCATAGTTATCCCTCTGCTGGACATTTTGAGAACATGGAAGACTGGAACTCTTTACCTTCAGATTTCAGTCTAAACATTTAGACTTTTCCTTTCAGATTTTCTACTATTTTCATCTGTAGTTTTTATTGCTGGAAATGTTTCGAGTGATCATAATCGCTTCTCTTTCTGCAGCCTCAAATGGAGGAGAGATTCCTGCCGGGCCCCCGGGCTCAAGTCACATTGGTGAAGGGCAGCAGTGGAGGAGCCAAGGCCAGTGACTCAGGTGAGGTCACACCACATGACTTTTAAAGCTGTCGGTTTACTGTGCAGTTCACACTACATGACCTGCTGATCAGGAGTCTAGTAACTGTTTGGAGTTTCAACTGTACCACTATGTTTAGCTGTAGTTGTCACTTATTCATCTAAGATATTAAGCCTGTTAGAAATCTGGGAGTCTGATAGTATTTCATATCTATTACATTTTACGAGAATTTCCTTAATTATTTTCTTAAAAAGGTTTTAAATTTAACTTGATGAAACCCTGATATAAAACAGTAACTTATGGCATATTACAAATCTGAGCAAGAGGGCAGCAGTATTTGAGAGCCTGGTGAGACGCACGTCGCTGCCCAACACCGGACAGACAGGACGATAATACTGACACATTCACTCTCTGCCATCAATCACACTGTTGTGACTGTCTTTGTTTATTTGCCTTGACAGTTAAACCTGAGATTCGACATCATATGGAGAGGATCCTGCTGGAGGACATTGCCAGTGAACAGCAGGTCTTCAGCTGTGTGAAGGTACGAAAAGTGACATCAACCAGTCTCTGTGAGTTAGTGGTAAAAATCCTGAAGGGTAGACGAGTTGGGCTGAGTTACACCTGGTTGTAGAGTAACGGAATATACTTATATTTCGGACCTTGAAACTAATGTTGGTCCACGACTGTTGGTAAGATCTCATCAATACAATTCCTGGATCCACCTGTGCTTCAAAATGTTACTGTTTCCTCCCTGGGTCCACAAACGTTCATGTGGTTAAGGACATTCGCCTATAGGTCCTGTCTGAAAAGGGCTTTGTGTTTACTGCTCTTCAGTGTCATCACTTCTGAGCTGATTCTTGTGAATTTGACAGACACTGTGTTTTTTCCTCCTCCTCCTCCTCCTCCTCCTCCTCCTCCGTTCCCCGTTTCTCAGGAGAAGCGGAATAAAGCTCAGAAGAGCTCGTCTCCCTACCTGAGGGAGTTGATGGCGGCTGTGTGTAAGGCAGCAGGGAAAGGTAAGCTCTCCACCAGCTCAAATCGCAACGCTGATTACAATATTTACTCTCTGCCGAGCGAATGAATTTACTCTGCCTCCTGCTTCACTGTGCAGGACACACCAACTGTAGGGTGCACACGGCCCTCTTTCAGAAGAGATTGCCTGCAGTAGTCAAGTACCGAAACACAGAGAGAGAGCGACAGCAGGAAGCTCTTAAGGAGCTTCAGGCTCTGATCGTCACCCTCGATCATCCTCCACGTAAGTTCTGCATCAGAGCTCACTCCAAATGAAACTCACACATGATCCTTTTTCTTCTTTTCTTAAGAGTAAACTGTGTAACAAGTTCTCAGTTGTGATCAAACAAGTCTAACAGATCAATCTCACTACAAGGTCCATTTATTAACTTCTCTGGAGCTTTGCTTCTTGTCACATGATTCCCATCAGCAGAAGAACTTCGCCTTGTTATATGGAATTGTAGATTTTCATATTTCCGTTTATTTTTTTTAGCAATTTAAGGACATTTGGAACCATTTGGATTAAAACTTTGAATCTCAAATTTGTTCTCCACTGACATTAACTTGATTTGTTCATTTGTGGAAAATCATTCCGACTCCAAATCACTTTTGCAAAACACAATGCCGTCTTCAGTCATTTCTAAACCATCCATTTTTTGTTTATTATCTAGATGCAAATCGCATTAATTGAATTATTAACATTAGGATTTGGACTCACGTCACAGAAAAATATGATTTACTTCCGTTTCGTCCCAGCTGAAACGATGACTGACATGTATTTGTTCTCCAGATCTCCTCCGGATTTTCTACAAATGTCTGGCTGGGACACGCAAAGACCCGGACGATCTGCTGGATAAGGGCGTGGCCCTTAAGACAGTCACGGACTTCTTCACCTGGCTGTGGGAGGCGGAGTTGGTGGATAATTGAAGAGGGGTTGCCCCCTGGGGGACCTGACGTAGTAGAACTACATCATTAAGCAGAACAAACGTTCAAAATTGGTGCGTGAGCAGGACGACATGTTTACGGCTGGAATTTTTTTCTGTGGTACGGGTTCCGGACTCTTTAATTTATTATTTTTTTACTGCAAATATTGGAATGCAAAAACATTCAAAGACAATAAAAAGTATTTAAAAATGCTTGTTCTCATGATTTGTTCTTTCCATGGTTTGGTGCTTATAGGGGATACGACTCAGTGTGTGTGTGCGTTGAAAGTGTCTCAGCAGCTTGTCGCGTCATATATTTCTTATTTGTACCATCTTTAATGCGTGTATAACGTAGATTGTGTGTTTATGCAGCCATGACATGTGTTACGCCCCTGGTCTAGGGGAAACAGAGACATAACATAATGGTGCTCCTCTCCAATCTTCCCACTCCCAAGCAGGCCAGTGTCACAAGGTATTTCAGTTTAGTGGTAGCTTTTTATTTACTCTTCAGAGGGAGAGAAGGCCAACACAACAAACAAAACAATCTACTTCCCTATCTTCCTGCTACAAACAAAGATGTTAACAAAAAGACAAAAGCTTACCTAACTCCTAACCGAAACACAGGAGAAAACGAGGGTAAAAGAAAATGGCTTCTCCCTCCTAGAGGGCTACCACACACAATGAACTACTTACATACATGTACCACAAGTCAGACGGTGGATTTATTCTAAATAACAGAAAAACACAATGATTCAGCTAGACACTGGTCCCAGTTGGAAGTGAGGTGATTCGGAGGAGCAGGGCCGGCCCTAGCACATTTGGCACTCTAGGCAAGCTTCACTCCTGGCGCCCCCCCTCAAAATCTTTTTTTGAATTTGCTTGGACACACACACTCTAACCATAAGCCACAATGTGTTAGCATGTTCTGACAACACCAAGGAGGTACGTACCTCGATTTTTGCCTCATTTTACCCTAAAGTTTGATTTAATTTTTTAATATCAAAATATTGGTTAGAGATATATGTGACGGGTCCCAAAATTGATACCACAGCAACAAAGTATATCTGTAGAATACAGCATGAATGCAGCAGCAATAACGACATTGAGCCTTCAGTTCCTCGTCCAGACTGCATCTTCTTCAAATTAAACACAATTTCAAGTTCAAGCATTTCTCTGAGTGTAACTGCATTTTAAAGTGCATAAAACATACATTCAATTATTATGGTGTCTATTTCCTCCAAACATCTTAATATACATTATCACTCATAAGGAAATATAAACATTTACAATATAGACCTATTGAACATTAGCTTATAATTGGTCTTTATAAGGCATAATAACAATACATGACTTAATTACAGAGTCTGTGTGTGTTGGAGCTGAATACTGTAAAGTAAACATTAATACTATCGTGACCCGCCTGCAAGACGACGTGCAGGTAAATTAAACACCTATACAGGCGAATGTAGCCCCGCCCACCTAGTGGTGCGAGTGTTTCCCCTCACTGCCCAGCGGAGTTTCTAAGTTTTTACCAGTCTAAGTAGATGATCAAAACGATATCAATATGTCTCAATGACACCCGTGATGATCAAGCGAAGCTTTAGGAGCTAACGTAGGTGACTCTCACCCACTACTAACCTGTAGAATACAGGATGAATGCAGCACCAATAAAGACACAGAAAATTCAGTTCCTCATCCAGACTGCACCTGGCAAGTGGGCGGACGTTACCCCCAAAGAGACAGGACGGGGTGCAACTGCTCCCGTGCCAAACGTTCCACCTGAGTGCTGCGGTCATTTACTGATTTCTCTGATGAAACTACTTTAATTACTGTTAAAGTTAAATACAATATTTTTGCCCATACCACATATAGAAGGGGGCGCAAAAAACTCTGCCTAGCAAAAAATATTTAATATAATTTTTTTTTGCTCGGCGCTATGGCGGCTCCTGGTAGAGGCGACATAGGTGGTTGCCTAGGGCGCAAATTGCCGGGAGGGCGGCACAAGAGACTGATTTATCATGACGTGACCCATGCAATGTAAAACAATACTGTTCATATTTGCACTCATTCCAACACTGCGTTTATGCAGTAACGATACCAGATTTTCAGACTTCACGTCACTTTCAGTGGTGTCACCAGTGGGTGGCGCTGTAAGCCAAGGCAGAGGTAAAATAGGTGTTACATAACTGCCAGTCGACGTCTATTAGGAGCTAATAATAAATCACGATGGCAAAAAGACATCAGACACCAACTCCACTGAGTTATTATCAGAAAAATGAATGGCTTTTAAAAGGAAGTGTAATGATGGTCAAACTGTAGTGACAGGGCTCTGATTATTATTAGTAAATATTATTATTATTATTATTATTATTATTATTATTATTATTATTATTATTATTATTATTGAGAGGGACCAGGTCCCAGCTGCAGGGAGTATGTGTCTGGACCAAACACTGAGTGTGTGTCCACTTATCATCCCCAGCGCTGGCTGAGGTCCAGAGAGATGTACGGATGGTGCAGGAGGATGAGGATGGGGCGGGTGAGGACGGGGAGGAGGAAGATGAGGAGCAATGAGAATGGGGAGGAGGATGAAGAGGAGGATGGGGAGATGGCTTCGGGGGTTGGCTGGTACACAGATGCCATGTGCCTTTACATAACAGCTGACTCCGGATGCAATTGGATGAGAAAGTGCTTTGCTCAGCAGCAGCAGCAGCCGGCGCAGCAGCAGCATCACCCCTCCGCTGTGTGCGAGCTGCCGCATTGGCCCAGAGCCTGTCAGGGAGAATAGCGAGGCCGTGGAGGGGGGGGAGGGAGGCGGGGTGAGTGGAGGTAATTGCAGGTGCAGGTGTGGACGCGGCTCCGCAGTGCATCACCACCAGCAACGGGTCCAAACCAGCGACCTGTGCGCTGCGCGTCTGAGTGAGAGACCAGGAGGGGGAGAGGGGGTGTGTTTGTTTATTAGCTCTACCTGTCCCTGCCCGGTAGGCGGTGGTAACGCGCACGTGTCCCTCTGTGTGTGTGTGTTTGTGCGTACGTGCGTGTGATGGGGGGCGGAGCCGCTCGGACATGAGTAAATGACGTCAGCTCCCAGGTCGCCGAGCAGTGAAACAAACATGGCGACAGAATGGAGCGGGCAGCAAGGTTATGTTCTCACTGTCATCATCTGCCTGTGGAGCGCGGTCGGCGGGCGGACGGAGACGGCCGTCGCGGTGGCGGCGGCGTCAATAGCGGGGTCCGGGAGCAGGGGCAGCGGCCGCGGCGGGAGCCAGGTGCTCGGCATGCGGCTGGAGAAGAGCGACAAGCCCGCCAGCACCAATGACGACGGTGTCATCCAGGTGACTGAGGAGAGCACCATGCAGCTCCGGTTTTACGGGGTGCAGCTCCACTCGGACGCCTGGAAGCAGGTCCGCTTCACGGAGATCCCGGACGGAGGCGGCGTGGACGAAGAGGAGGATGGGGAGGAGGCGGTCGCGGCGGCGAGGAGCGGCAGCGGCATGATGGACGCGCCGGACAGGACTTGTGCTGACTTCACGAAGGACATCAGCATCGGGACCTACATGAACGTCAGCAGTCGCGGTACTTCGGGGCTGATCTCCTTCCAGATCAAGCCGCTCCGCAAGAGCGAGCCGCAGAAGGAGTACGCGCTATGCACGAGGATGAGCGAGGTGGGGAGCAGCTGGCTGCTGCTGGGGGACAGTGATGGCAGGTTGCTGGTGGTGGAGGAGAAGAAGTCCCTGCTGCCCATGTGGCTGCAGTGCATCCTCATCTCCTGCCTGCTGATGCTCTCAGGCATGTTCAGCGGCTTGAACCTGGGGCTGATGGCGCTGGACCCCATGGAGCTGCGCATCGTCCAGAGCTGCGGCACCGAGAAGGAGAAGAATGACGCACGGAAAATCGAGCCCATCCGCCGCAAAGGGAACTATCTCCTGTGCTCCCTCCTGCTGGGGAACGTCCTGGTCAACACAACCCTCACCATCCTGCTGGACGGCCTGATCGGATCAGGTCTGGGCGCGGTGGTCGCCTCCACTGTGGGGATCGTCATCTTCGGGGAGATCGTTCCCCAGGCGCTGTGCTCCCGTCACGGACTGGCTGTGGGCGCCAACACCATCCTGCTGACCAAGTTCTTCATGCTCCTCACCTTCCCGGTGTCCTTCCCCGTCAGCAAGCTGCTGGACGTGCTGCTGGGCCAGGAGATCGGAACCGTGTACAACCGGGAGAAGCTGGTGGAGATGCTGAAAGTGACGGAGCCCTACAACGACCTGGTCAAAGAGGAGATGAACATGATCCAGGGCGCTCTGGAGCTCCGGAACAAAACTGTGGAGGACGTGATGACACCGATAGGGAACTGCTTCATGATCCAGGCGGACGCCGTGCTGGACTTCAACACCATGTCGGAGATCATGGAGAGCGGATACACCCGCATACCCGTGTACGATGACGAGAGGTCCAACATCGTGGACATCCTGTACGTGAAGGACCTGGCGTTTGTTGACCCGGACGACTGCACCACCCTGAAGACCATCACCAAGTTCTACAACCACCCCGTGCACTTTGTGTTTCATGACACCAGGCTGGACGCCATGCTGGAAGAGTTCAAGAAAGGTGAGTCAACCTACACGTGTGTGTATGTGTGTATGTGTATGGGAGGGGGTTTGTGTTTGAGTGTACTTTCATCATCAGCATCTTCATCATCATCATGGCCGCTGCTGTCTCTAAGGAACCGAAAAGCTCACCTGCACTGAAATCAGCTGCCCTGTTCTGTTAGAAAAACGCTGCAGTCATCACTGCATCCAGACACAAACACACACTCCCCACCTTCAGGCTGTGTCTGTGTCAATCTGCACTATTGATGAGTGGAACATCCCAGCCCACATTAAAGCACTCGCCACAGCCTGCAGCCCAGCAAATGTGATGCACAGTGCAGCTGATAAACAGATAGTCAAGCATGTTAAAAGCACATTTTACTTGTGGTCATCATTTGTCTCTCAGGAGTTGGTTTCATCCTCCACACAACTGATCTGAGACATGCAGAGCCAGCCTTGAATAATATTACGGCATGTGTTTTTCTGTCTCCAGTCTCTTAAAGGGCTGATGAGTTTTTTGCATTCAGCAAACAATGTGCAAATAGATTGTTTTGCAAAGTATTGCAATACGAGGCACACTTTTTGTGGGAATTTTGATAGGTCTGAGAAATATTTGGAGGAAGTTTTACTCGGCCCTGTTCGATGTGGGGCTTTCAGTCAGCGGGAGATTTGAAGATGATGACAAGTTAAAATCCACAGAATCATCAGAGGTTTTTATGATCAAACACGTGCTACGATGAGGAATACTTTTATGATCAATGTTAGCTTTAGGTTCTCTCTCTATTATTTTCAGGGGTATCTTGGAAAATGTGTTTCGGCTCTACTTTTGTTGACATTGACCTTTGACCTTTGACTGATCAGCTCCGAAAATCATCTGGAAGTACCCTCCTTTGTAATATCCCTTGTTCCATATGTTGTGGAGTCATTTGGTTCTCACTTTCTTTCTTTCTTTCTCTCTCTCTCTCTCTCTCTCTCTCTCTCTCTCTCTCTCTCTCTCTCTCTCTCTCTCTCTCTCTCTCTCTCTCTCTCTCTCACACACTCTAACAAGCACACAAGTGCACACACGGGCAGAATAATACCCAGCTTCTATCTGTCTGCAGGCATGCTGGGGAACTGTCAAATGTGAGAGCGACGACGAGGCTCATTTTTATTGATCAGCCACATCAGTGTCTTATATAATCTGGCTTTTATTCCATCTCACCACTCAGCAGTGGATTTCACTGATGATCAACTTCTGTCAGGAACTAATCAGTGAAGTCAGCTGCTGCCCTCATGTCTGATGGGATGAAGAGCTGCACGTTCAGGTGCACAGGATTAGTGCAGGAGATCTCAGCACTTATGGCCACACCTCGAAAAGAAGGCGTGTATCATAACAACATTGTGCCTCCCGAGGCTTATTCAGCTGATAGTCAAAGTGCATCCTGCTTGCAGGGAGTCAGTAAGAGACAGTATATTGTAGAAATGTTTTAAGGGGGCATCACATAAGGAATTATTCTGAAGAAGCTCCAGAGCATTAACACAGGACAAGCAAGCAGGCAAGTTTAGAACAGTCACTGCTCTAGTTCATAAAATGTCCGCATTTGTTTGGAAAAATGAAGTTTCCGTCCCCCTAGGTGACATCTTGTTTGGTCATCAGGCTCACATTTCAGAAAGTGGAAAAGTGAATGTTTGACAATTCTGCTTGAAAAATGATCAAAACTTTGTTGGTAAACTTTATGTTGGGCAGCTCAAGTGGGTTTGGTCACTCAGTGGGGATGGGGAGAAGGCTCCCTCAAATTGAAGTTTCATTCATCTGAAACGCCCTTGAAAAAGCCACTGAACTGAAGCTGCTGCGAGGGGGGGCTGATCATGGCCCCTTCCGCAGAGCCTAGGCAGGAGGGACAAGCCGCTCTGTGTGTGTGCTTTCTCAGGAGTCATCCTCCTGACTAACGTCAGCGTATGACCTGGCACTGTCACAAGCCAACACAGAACCAGGCCTGTTGGCTCTGTCATGTCCAGCCACAGCTCAGTGTGGAAGCCGACGGCTACTTACAGGCTGAGTCATGTCTTAGACAGCATCATTTTCATCATTCAAAAGTAGGACGCACATTCAAACACAATAATACACACCACAAAAGCACCTAGATGCTGTAATGATCATGTTCATTGTATCAGTCCTGTTCTTCTTTGGCTTTGTCTTTATCTAAATCTCTTCCCTTAACATTATGCAGAATTATCAGTTATCAGCTCCTGTTATAGAAACTGCCAGTACATCACCCTGTTACCGAAGAAAACTTTAAAATCTGATCTTTCTCAGGGAAATTCTGCAGCTATTTAGAACCGTTTAATCTGTATGATTTCTTGACAGATTCATGGACTGCAGAGTATATACATTTTGGCAAATATCGGAAAACCTCTGGTGCATAGTGATGTCAGCATCCGAGCTGATCATACAGTTCATCGCCTCGCTTCAGCTCAATTTTTGTTTTGTTCACAGTTTGTTCCGAAATAGCTTTTACAGCGGATGTTTACATTTGCAAAGTTTACTGGACAAGATGAGTCTTAAGATAAAAATAAATTTTGAAATTCGGAAAAAAACGATTCATCCTCAGTAAGAACCCTTCCCCATGTTTGTGAGATTTTATTTGAAAGCAGTGAAAGTTCTCTAGAGGTTAAATAGTAAGATAATAGGAGATAAATAAGCTTAAATGTAATGAATAGAAGTCTCGTATATTTGGCTGTAAGTCATCACTTGTCTGGATATGACTGCAGCTATGAGGAGACTCTTCAGTCCTTTTTTGTGAAGTTTTAACAAATATTTAAAGCAAGGGTTGGTTATACAGGAAAACCTAGCAAGAGCAGGCTACAGTATGCAAATGGTACATCGCGCCCCCTCCCATGGTCCCTCTCGTCAAAGCTTCACCCCAAAAACACATGAACGTGCACTGACACGACTCGCTCGCTAACTTCTGGCTATCGTCACTGCCTCAGTGCTGTCTGAAGAGCCAGCTCATGTGCAGGGTGCCTGTAGCCAAGCAGGTCGGTAAGTGACGGACAGGAACATCAGCCAATCATTTCATTGTTGAATGAAATGATTGGTTGTGTTAATGCGGTCCTGTAAGGGCCATAGACACCAGCTGTTTTTCTTTAATAAATATTCAATCCTAAATGGTATTAAATTGCCTTCAGTGTGGTATTAGAAATATATGAACTTGGTGAACTGGCAGAAACACTGGTTACGCGGTCCTATGCTGACATTTTTTTTTCTACATGTATTATTTTTTACATGGGGTAAATTACTCATCACCAAGATAACGGATGAATGCTTTTCCTAAGATATTCTATGCAATCCCCAAAATTATCAAAACATCTACCTACTAACTCCTAACTACTTAGAATAATGAGGGCAGCTGTGGATCAGGCAAGATACTGAAGCCCAAATGACCCCTGACAGCAGTGCCAGCAGTGTTTGAGTGAGGTGTTAAAGAGAAAGTGCTTCACATAGATGTGTGTGTATGTGAGAGAATGTGAATGTCAAAACTGTACTGTGATGTGTTTTGAGCAGTCATCAAGATCAGAAAAGTGTTATATACAGACCTTTACCATAATTCCACAATTATCTTTCAATCTTGTCTATATGTGGGACGCATATCTCTAGAACCATTCATCTTATCGACCTCACACTTGCATGTATTGATTATGTCTTCTTCTAAATCCTCAAATAATCTACAGCAGTGGTTGGCAACTGGCAGCCGGCCAAAGCTGTCCCGTCAGTATCAATATCTGAGCCCCCTGATCATTTTGGTGATCTGATTTTTATATCGGACTAACACAGACAATCATATTAGTCACCGGTGCTGTTCTCAGAATCACTTCCTCTTTAGCAAATGTTCTTCAAAGTGAAGCACAGGTTTTTTGTTTATGTAATGCTTTATGTCTAGCTGAATTTCATGCTTTGTTTTGAAGTGTTGTGGACTTGGGTCTGAATATTGTGTTGATTGCTCAACAGACCTGAAATAACTGCAGTTTGGTCAGTCATTCCAACTTATACAGTAATAAAGTAACTACATTTTCATTTTATGAAAAACATTGACTATAAAATATTCACTGCAAATAAACCTGGTAGGATGAACAGAAAGTTTTCTAACTCCGCTCTGCAACATAGTGTTTATAAAAAGCTCTGCACACAGCTAGTTAAAATAAAATTAAAAAACATCAGTGGATCGTTCTGATTGTTTTTAATTTGAGGTAAAAGAAGATAAATACAGTTTCAGTGCAGCCTTATTAATGTAAAACAATATATATTGGGTCCTTTCACTTTGAAACCTTGTTAATTCAGAAAAAGAATTGAATTATTCATTTAAGGGAATATAATAATAACAAAATGTATTATATTCTTAAGTCTGGAGTCAGTTCATTGATTTTATTTTATTTGAATTTTGTTGTCCTATACTTTGTTTCACTTTTATAGACAGACCAGATCAAGTTAAATTTAAAGCATCTCTGATTATGTCTTTCTGACTCAAGTCTGACTGATGCATGCGTTTCGTCAGATCAGCCTGAAGAGGAGGGTTTTGTCAGATTTGCAGGGACATGTCTGGTGACCTTGGTGACACACACATGACTCATGGCACATACATGTAGACACGTCGCAGCATCACTGAGCATCATGATGACGGACACTGCTGCCGCGTGAAGCTCAGTCACGGTGACAGGTTTGTGTCCTGGCAGCTCCGCTCATGTTGACCTGTGGATAACGTATCTGTCCTTGGCTCTGGTTGGCAGCCATCAGCGTACATGACGTGTCAGCCCAAATGCAGCTATAAACAACTCAACTGTTTTTTTTTAATGAGGAGAGCAGAAGCAGGGGTGGATTAATCTGTTTCTCTCTTTTCCCCTGCCACAGCCATCTTCTCTCTCAGCCCCCCTCCCCTTGCTGCCTCTCCCTCCAGTCTCTCCTCTTTATCTGGTCTTGGCAGTTTGTCCAAGGCTCTTAGTCCAGTCTGGGCTATATTAAGGCGTCAGTCTGTCCTCCCAGCAGTCAGGACAAATCCTCTGACTGATCGAATAGTGCCGCAACTGACGTTACGCTGCCTCCAAAATAGAAAAAGACAAACAAACAAGAAAGGACGTTTTCATGTAGCAGGGGGCTGAGTGTGTTTGAAGAGCAGCTGCTGCTGTGAAATTCACAAACTTCCCGCCCCTCCCTCCTGTTTGATGCTGCCCTACTTTCCAGGCAGTTGATTTATTTTTAAGAGCCTGGAATCTCAGAGCTTGGAAAACTCTCAGGCATCACAAATGTTTTTCACCACTTGTCGTAACCTTTAGATGACCTCTCTCTCACTCTCTCTCTCTCTCTCTCTCTCTCTCTCTCTCTCTCTCTCTCTCTCTCCTCTCTCTCTCTCTCTCTCTCTCTCTCTCTCTCTCTCTCTCTCTCTCTCTCTCTCTCTCTCTCTCTCTCTCTCGTCCCCAGGTAAATCCCACTTGGCCATCGTCCAGAAAGTGAACAACGAGGGGGAGGGAGATCCCTTCTACGAGGTGCTGGGATTGGTCACCTTGGAGGACGTCATCGAGGAGATCATCAAGTCAGAGATCCTGGATGAATCCGACCTGTACAGTGAGTCAGCGCTCGCTGGTTTGCGGCCATTAAGCAGATGCAAATGTCTCGACACATAAACACACGTGGAAGATTTCAAATTCGTAAACTTTGGCCTCAACCAAACTGTAATTTTTTGTCAAATGGACGGAATTAGCTGTCAGCGGTTCCTGTTTGCAAAGCACCATTGCATGTAACCCTAACCCGATATTGAAACTTACTTAAAAATGACATAATTATTCTCAGTCAAGTTGTGTCTTGTATTATATGATATTTGATAAGGAAATCCTTGGAAAATGTAAGTCACAATTACACAAATCATGAACCTGTCCCTTTCCACTCTACTATAGATTTAGGGCCTTATGTAAACAAGCCTCTGGATCCCCTCGACTTAGAAAACTTGGGGTTACAACACACTTGATTGTCAGTATGATGATTGATCTGACTGATGGATGATCGGTCATGAATCATTTCATTTTCTGGCATTTCAGAAGTTTTGCCTCTGACTTAAACTGCAGTTTGAGCTGTTTTATGCTCTGATTTCAATCAGTCAGTTTGATTTGTATAACTCATATTCAAAAATTACAATTTCACTCATAGGGCTTAACAAGGTGTGGCATCTTTTGTCCTTAACCCTCAACAAGAGTAAGAAAGTAACGTCTCAAACCTTAAGAGAAAAAACCTGTATAAACCGCTGAGAGAGTCACATGTGAGGGATCCCTCCTCCAGGACGCACAGAAGTGTAACAGATGCTGCATGTAGCAGAGCACTTCAACTAAATAACGATGTTTACAACAATTATTAAAAAAAGACATTATCTACCATAAATTAAGAAGTGTATCAGTGTTTTGCTTCAGGTTTTGCAAGTTGTGGTTTTAGAGGAGATTATGTGCCAGATGCATCGGATGTCGGATGCATATGTTTCCGGGAGACCTCTTTATCTTGATTTCTTGATTTCTTTCTTTTTTTCTGTCTTTCTTTCTTTCTTTCTTTCTTTCTTTCTTTCTTTCTTTCTTTCTTTCTTTCTTTCTTTCTTTCTTTCTTTCTTTCTTTTCTTTCTTTCTTTCTTTCTTTCTTTCTTTCTTTCTTTCTTTCTGCAGCTGATAACAGAAACAAGAAAAGGGTGGATCCCAACAAAAGCAAACGTGACTTTTCTGCTTTCAAGCACGATGCCGACAGTAAGGTGAAGATCTCTCCCCAGCTCATGTTGGCAGCTCATCGTTTCCTGGCCACAGGTGAGCTCTGAGGAGGCGGCGGCTTATGGCACAGTGAAAAGGATCTCAGTTCGTGTTGGAAATCTATTGTCGTCCCAAGTCTAGATTCAGTTACTTTGTTTAATTTCTGTAATATTAAGAGTTTAAACTCTAGATACTATGTATTGTACTTTTTAATTCCTAAAACAGATATGATCCATTAAACATGGAGTTAGAGTTGGTCATTTTGTCTCAGTGGTCAATTGAGTCTGAGTGATGGGATCCAAGTCATAAGGAGTCAACTCTCAAACACTTATTATTCAATTAGTTGTTTATACTGGCTCAGTTTTCCTTTTCAATTCTAAATCAAATTAAAATACCAAACTGATATATTGATGTCTGTGTCCCACCCTCAAGAGGTGAGCCTGTTCAGCCCGTTCCTGATCACAGAAAAAGTCTTACTGAGGATCCTCAGACACCCGGACGTCATCCAGGAACTCAAGTTCAATGAAAATGACAAACGCTCGCCGCAGCACTTCCTGTACCAGAGGGGTAAACCTGTCGACTACTTCACACTCATTCTGCAGGTAAACGCACACATACATTAACAGACACACACTGAGGACGCGTTAAAACCATGCACCTAGGAAAGCGAACGTGGATGACTCCATGAAGCTGGTTTGGTTAAAACTCTTTAAGATTCCTAACCTCCAGCTTTATGCAAATCAACACTTCACATGACCTGAAGTATGCTGAGATGTTTCTCTGTGATCAGAAAGCAGCTCCAACCCACAGCTCCAGACTGCTCCAGACTGCTCCTGTTAATGTTGTTAGTCGAGAGGTTCACACAGTTTTTCCAGCTTTCACTGGGAATGTGTTGTATGGTGAACTTATCATCGAAAACAATTGGACTATGATTTGAAATAGATTGTGTTTGTTCATTACCATAACTTAAGCCGTTTTCAGTCTAGAGGATGTCAGCAGAATTGGTTAATTTGGATATTTCAGTGCTTGTCTGAAAGCAGCTTAAGACAAACATCTGATCACATTAATCAGAATCAGAACGTATTTATGCCAAGTAGGTTTACACCTACAAGGAATTTGCTCTGGTTATTGGTGCATACAATGAACATAGAAACATAAACACAATAAATACAACACACATAAGAAAAGCTATAAAAAAGAAACAATATATATTTACTCACTATTTACTTCTATTTACTCACTTTTTCTAATATTTATACAAAGTAACATTTATTTAGACATATACATATCTAAATAAAAATATATAAAAGATATAAAAAGTGAAGTAAAAAGTGAAATGTAAAATGCAAAACAGTGAACAGTGTCAGATTGCAATATGCGAAATGAGAAATAAATTGAGAACATTCCAAAGAGTTCATGTACTTTGTCTTGCCACATTGTGGATTTACACACATACAGTTCTGAGCTTTGGCAGAGCAGTGTTAGTCCTGTCTTAGAGCTGGCTGTTGAAAGGTAATGAAGTCAGATTGGATAACACAGGTTGACCTCTTTAAACTAGTAACAGGTTTATCCCAGGTCAGCGGCTGTGTCAGTCTGGAGGGGGTATTAGTTCTGCTGCTAGTACTAAACACTTCGACCTTTTAAGACACGCCCGACTTAAGGAAATTAAGAGTTTGTTTTAAAAAAAAACTACTCTGTGATGCCTTTATTCTTTTCTTTGGTGAAAGAGAATTCAGAGAATTAATTGAAATGAAGACAGACACCCGGAGCATCTGAGTGTCTAACCCTGACACTATCCCTCTGACAGTGGTTGATATTTAAACAGTGCAGACCAGTTCAACAAAGCAAATTCTTTGTTTTAAGTTACTGCTCATTAGTTTGTGGATTGACAGGAATTCTGGCTTTAGAAAATGGCAACAATTGATTATATTGATTGCTTATTAATCTATTCATAAATATATGGAGTCCTTTTATGTAAAATAAATTAGTTCCCCAGGGTCGAAGGTAATGTCTTCAAGTGTCTTCTTTTTGTTTTTTGCCAACAACCCAAAGATTTATCTTATTATTATAATCTAATTCAGAGAAAAGGTATTATATACATAATGATCTGATAATAAAATGTATTTTAATAATTTGTAGATCTGTTACAAAAACATTTTATTTATATTTCATAAGAAGATTTAGCCGCTTATGTGTATTGATATAAGACTGACAGGGGCCGTTCATGAGTGAAGAGTTGTCATGCTGCTGACTGTTCAGTTACGATTCATTTTGCTGATGTAGTTTTTATTAGTATTCAGCATAGTAAGCGAAAAAAATGCAAAGTAAAACGTCCTTGGGATGATCTGAGGACTGTATCAAATATGTAGCTCAGTGTAGCTGTTAATAAACACACATTATGCTGTAAAATGACTGATCCAATCGAATAAGTAGTTCTTGTTGTCTCAGTCTGCCTCTAATGATCGTGAGGGGCTCCTCGCCCTGCATGACCTTCACTAATAGATCCTCTTACATAAGAGAGAGAGGGATTGAAGGGTTAAGGAGGATGGAAAAGCAGAAAAATAGATGAGAAGAGACGTTGAGCACTGACTATCGGCACTACACAGCCGAGCTTATTGAGCATATGAAGTGTGAAATAAAGAGTAGATGGATGTCGTAGGACTAGTGTAGAGATGGAGGAAAGAGGGAAGAAAGGAAGAGGATAGGGCGTCAGGGCCGTAAATCCCTCCTCTGCACCAGGAAGAGTGGAACAGACCAAAGAGGCGAGGGAGGGACGATGGGAAAGAAAGGGCTGTTCAACACCACAAACATAAGTATCTCAGTTGTGTTTTTAAACTGATCAACCAGGTACAAGGCAAAAGAGCTTTATTTATAATGCACATATGCAATTAAAGTGCTCTACACAGGCAAAGACAAGCATTAGAATAAAAATAAGAAACATCCAATAAAAACAGAATATAATAAGATTTTATAAATGATTTAAAGTGAAATCAAATTAAAAATCGCAAAAAAAATACAGTTCTTTAATAATATGAGGGTAACGAGAGTGCATGCATCAAAGTGACCAATAAAGTTAAATATGGTCAATAATAAATTACATGACTATTGCATTTATTATTAGATGGAATGATAGATATGATTGTTATTGCAGGTGACAAAGAATAAGAATAAGTTTTTTCTATTAATTATGTGTGTTTTAGGCTTTACATTCAGTAAACCAATCAGAGTGTCATCTTCCATTCCTTTAAAAACCTGGTGAGCTTTCCCCTCGGTGGATTGCTGTTATCATGGTGTATTCACCAGGGAATAAGAGAGAACAATTCTCTTCAGAGGAAACCGTCTCAGCTCGTGCAAAAGCAAGTCATCTTTTTGTGTGTGCACCACACACACACACAATGTGCACCTGCATGGGCATGTGCATATTGCAGGATTGATGATGTACCTTTTAAAAGAAAGATTGAAATACTGAGCAACAGATCAGGCTTTGTTGCTCAATCACTTTCAGCTGCTTCAAGATAGCAAGTCAGCAATTGCCCTGACCACACGTCACACTAGCATGCCTATGAGTGGAAACTAGTGAACTCTCTTTTATATAACTTAACACAGCTTTGTACCTAAAGAGCCCCTTAGACTTGGTTACATTAATTATCATCCCTTGTGTTGTTTTATTTGATTTCTTTCTTGTTTTTGACACTTCATGTTGTACCTGCATGTGTATACATACTATCAGTAGAAAGTCCAATAGGTAAAGTCAGGTGAAAGACGGCTAATACAAGTCCTGCATTAGGTCTGTACAGAGGTGTGAATTACACAGGAAGTCTGTGCTGTTGTTGTGTTGCACAGAGAGGTGTTGCTGTTATTTGGTCGACACGATAGAAACACTCAGTATTAAATATTGTCTCTTCAAATAACACAATATGGTCACAAAGAGATTTCAAAGGTTAGATGGTAACTACATTGCATCCTGCTCTCTGGTCGTGGCTCATCAGTCACATACACTTGACTAATTTGAACTGTGTTGGTATATGGAGGCTCTGTTGTTTTTGACACCTGAGGTGTGGATAAAGTGACTGCAGACACTCAGCAGGCAACTTGAGCACAGCTGCTCGTGTGTGTGTGTGTGTGCGTGTTTGAGGTAAAGTGACACTGGACCCTGCCTGTGGGCAGAATGTAATATTTATGGGACGTCAAAGTGCCATAGGAGATGACTCATGGATTTTGCACAGCGGAGCTTCACACGTTGTTGACCGACACACACAAGCAAAGTTTAGACTGTCAGATAATAATAGACCTTTTAAATAGAAATGTCCTGTGTTTGTGTTACTGTGTGTGTTTCAGGGGCGGGTCGAGGTGGAAGCTGGAACCGAAAACATGAAGTTTGAAACTGGGCCATTCTCCTATTATGGAGTGATGGCTCTAAGCACACCAACAATGGGTAAGACAGTACATGCTTACACCCACACACCCACACACACAGAGAGATATGTCAAATAAACAGAAAATTTAAGTAAAAAGGTTCTACCCTTTTCCTAGAATAGGAACCGCTAGTAATGTTGGCAGCCTCTTTTACGTGGGGTTCTGCTGCATTGTGGGAAAACAAAGCTGTGTTGGTCGTCTCTTTTCTTTCTTCATTATTCTTCTTTGGGATACATTTTTCCATAAATAACACAACTGTACCTCAATTACATCGCCAAAAAACAAAAGGAAATTTATTACCATGAAAACATTTCTTCATTGCAAGATCTCCTTACTGCATATTTTGATTATTATTATTGCTAAGTACCAAATTGCTCTGTTTTTAAAGATGAAGCATCAAATGTGGGGTAATCTGCCGATGAAAGTAGTCCCTAACAAATGCACCAATCCCTACCTTAGCAGCATCTGGCCCAAATATGATCCATCCATTCAGTATTCATAATCATGTATCCTGTGCAGGGACAAACTAACAGTTCATCACACAGATTCACAGAGATGCAGTATTGGCAGTTTTTATATCTCATGATATTGAGGGCTCTTGTAAATATAAGTGAAAACAATAGGCAGCAAT
Organism: Pseudopleuronectes americanus; assembly: GCA_038501795.1. Classification (NCBI taxonomy): domain Eukaryota; kingdom Metazoa; phylum Chordata; class Actinopteri; order Pleuronectiformes; family Pleuronectidae; genus Pseudopleuronectes; species Pseudopleuronectes americanus. The sequence continues at coordinate 2,106,756 of CM076733.1, read as the reverse complement.
ACAATGAAAATGTGAATATAAAAATCACATTCAAACTCTATAATCTGTAACTTTACGTCACAGTCTCCTGACGTTCTTTCACAAAGTGCTCTGTCGCTTAGCGAGCTGCAAATTCAGTAAGGAGAGGAAGAGGGGAAAAGTCAATAGGCTTACTCCAAATAGGGAAACACTTACACTGAAGAACGAGTTACAATAAAGTTTCTCTTCTCTCCTGCAAGCCGACCGGTGACACCTGAAAAAATGATGGGAGAATACAGAGATATTTTCAATCCTATGTTTTTAATTGGTAAGAGCTTGTAATGGAGCTTTTGCTGGATTCAGATCCTGTTGTTATGAAGGGTATTAATAGTGTAATCAAACAAACTGCAACTATTGATCTTGTTTCTATATTAACTGTAGATGCATTTAGGAGAGAGGAACACTTCCAGTAATCAGCAATAAAAACATAACTCAAGTGGTTTATAAGCATCCAGCCAGAGGAAATGACCAGGGAGGACATTTCCTGAAATTGTCCATTTTACTAAAAAGTGCATCATATGAAAGTACATTTAGTGAAAGGAACATCACTTACAACCATTTAAATGAATGATAGCACAGGGTTTTCTCTGGGACATTAGGGTTAGACAGCAATTAGTGGTCGACCGATGCATTTTGCACTCAAGCACATAAGAACTTATTATTTTAGATTTTTTAAAATTGTAATGAACACATTGGATCTTGTTTGTTGAAACATGGGTTGCCAGATATACATGGGTTGCCAGATATAGTCCAAGACCACAGCTTTTGGTTTAGGTTCCTCTGCCGGCACAAAGATACCAAACATGGAAACCTCACTACATGATATTTTATTTAAAGCCTGGCAGCACTTGGGTGATATTGGACGATTTATTACACAAGGTGATGTTATTGTCATTTGTGTGGCGCCAAAATATCCTGTAAATAACAGTTTATTGAAGAATAGAAGCACACATGTGTTTGTTAGTTTGCAGGGTTACTCAAAATCTACTAAAATTTAGAGTCTCCGCCCAGTTTCACCTTCACCTTCAATGTTTAATTTAATACTTTCTTCTGTTTCTTTTAAAGGGAACATTTTAAATATCTATATTTTTGTTTATAGATATATAAATACCGCTGCCATCAGTTTATTATATATATTTATTTTTTTTGGTTGGGGGGAGATGGTCCTGCCGAGGCAGCATCATGTTGTCTGGTCCATGGTGAACTTACCCTGACTAGCTGCAGAAGTTGTAACCCTCATGACACCTGGTGGTTCTGCGTCGCAACTGCAAATCAAACGTTAATCTTCAATGCTACAACTCCTACTTCTTCCTGTTCTTCCTCTTCTTCTTCTACTGTGACTGTTATGTTTCCTCCTCCTCCTCACTGTTGTTGACCTGTTTTTGCTCTCTGTGCTGGTTAAACTGCTGTCTGTACTTCATGTGCACTTTATGCAGCTCAGTGTTTGCGCATGTGCAGAGTCATGTAAGTGCAGCGTCAAATGTATATGTCAAACACATTTATCATCCAAAATTCCCCTCGGAACTGTCAGGGATGGTACCCCTGCGGGTGTTTATCCTCTTTTTTTTATTGCTAGAAGATCGTTTACAGTTGTATTAAATGCCGTTTGTATTTACTTTTGCCTCTGATATACCAATATCGGCCTTGTGGAGCCAGGAGGAGAATTTCAGATTTCAGGGCGGCCATGATTTTGCCAGGACCAGCTTCCCTGCCTGATTATCATCCTCGTCCCACTGTTTAAAAAACGCTGACATTGTGAAAGTTGACTCTTCATAGGGATTATTTAGGAAGAAACGCTTTTATTGCACCAAGTCATCAACCTGGTGTCATGTGATCATTTTCAGGGATGCCACCTTGACTAGTTAGAATGTCGCTGCTGTTTGCCCGGTGTGTCGCTCCTCTACCACTGTCACACACCACTCCTCTGTGGGGTAGGGCAGATCTTTACTGACAGATGTCACCGTTGTGTGCCTCATGCATCGGTTTGTCACACAAAGGCCACTGACCACCTCCTGAACTAAAGCCATGTGGGAGAAATAACTTTTGAGAGATAGCTCAAAAGAAGGTAGCAAATATTTCAGCCAACGCTCCGCTGGTAGGTTGTTTCCAGGGGTCGGCACCCTGACAGTTTACATCCCATTACCCTTATCAGGATATCAGGCTGGACAGTAATGTTTTAGAAACTCAGCTGAGTAGCTTGGTGCCGTCGGGGGCCTTAAAGGTCGAGAGTAAAATTTAAGAATCTTAACTTTAAACACACAGGCTGTCAGTGATAACATTGTTCTTTAATGATTTGATTTACATTTAGACAACAGCAGCATATCAAAACAAAACAACTAGGGTGACTCACAGATTCGACAAGGCACCATAGACCATTTAGCCCCCTTTCTATTCTGGCATGGCTCCTTTTCTTGTTTGTTATTCAACTTGCAGGAGTGGAGTTGCTTTAAATTTCAATGAGTCTCATTGTACAATAAACTAGGTAATGGATCAAAAGCTGTAGTTGTTTTAACAAATCTGAAAATTCTCTCTTCCTTTTTTTGAAAGGAACTAAAACCTCCAGACGGATTTTAATTTTTTGAGAAAAGAGTCCACCTGAAGAGAAATATTAATGATAAACGCAGCGGTCTATGTGATATACTCTCTGCTTGAAAAAAGCCTCAAACAAATAAAGCAGCTCATAAATGTTTCTTTGCCCCCTACCTCCCCCTCCTCTCTCTCTTAGCTGTCACCCCTCCTCTCTCCCCATCAGTGGCGTCCCCCCCCTCCACGACGCCTCTCACTTAAGAGGTTTTCTCTGTTCTCTCGTTTCCCAGGTAAAAGCTTGCATGGGTATCCACTTTTATTACGATCTCACCATTTCCTTTTTTTCCCATTATCTCCAGAGCCCTGATCCAGCAAGTCCAGAATCGTAGTGAACACAGAAGTATTGCAAAAAGCGTCAAAATCAATTTGTCGTTCATGGCCCTTTTTAAGTCGCCTTTAACCCCAGTCAGAGTTAAAGTCAAACAAGTAAATGTAAAGTCAAACCAGTTGTGAGGATGGAAGCCAGGTGGACCGGCCTGCAGGCGGCTGGTCACAGTCTTCTGCCGACAGTTGCTATTATCAGAGATGTCATAAGCGAGAGACAAACCCTCTAAACGATCCTGATTGGAAAACTTCACGATCTCTAATATGGCAGGGAAATCTGCAGGTACAAAAAAGGGATTTTAAACCTTATCTTGGGGGTGAAGTCGCAAACGTTTGAAGCTTTTATTAACCAGTGACCGGTGTTAGTGCAGCTGTAGCTCTCCGCCGATTCATAGGAAGGATTTTGGTCTTGTTTACCTGATTAGTTGCTCTGGCTTTGCTTAGTTGGCAGGCGGATGGTGGGACTTGCCATCTAAAGGACGTATTAGCTCTTGGTCTCACATCATTACACCATTAAGACAGTTGGACAACCTTGCTGGACGGGGCTCTTGATTCGCCGCCCTAATGATCTCTAACCCTGCCCCCACCACCTTCCCTTTAACCACTAATCTAAGGTCAGATATTATTCATGACTCCTGAGACATTGTATCATGAAGAGGAGAAGGATAATCTGACTGTGGACCATTTGGTAGAAGGAATAGTCCTTTTGAGAAATATGCTTATTTTCCTTCTTTGTTTCACAGAGTTACAACAACAAAACCTCTTTAATGCCTGTATGATGTGAAGATGAGCTCTGTCTGAAAGTAACAAAATCCACTTCCAGCACCTCCATGGCTCATTAATAAACATAGGCTAGCTCGTTTTGGTTTTTCATTAGTATTGTTAAATATAAAGAGTTAATTAGTGAAGTTTATAGGTGCTGTTAAATGGATATTATTTTTTGTTTCACCCTATTTTCTGTCTTCATGCTAAGCTAAGTAGCCGTTTGCTGTAGCTCCAAAGTCGCCTCACAGACAGAATGAGAGCAACAATCTTTTTTATCTAGCTCTAACCACGAAAGGAAAAAAAGCACAATTCCCAAAATGTTTAACTATTCCTATAAGCACTAACATTCTCGTGTGTGCGACACTAAACTCAGGTTCTCTGATTATCACTGGCGTCTCCCTCCTTTAACACAACCCTCCGAGCCACATTACAGGGATGGCTTTCCTGCCCCTACGTCCCCCTCCATGACATCACTAAAACCAGCCAATGAGAATGGCTCCTCCTCTGAGTTTAGACGGTCCTGTTATAGTCATGAAATGCTCAAACGATGCACTGTGCCTCGTCGCATGGCATGTTTGTCGCATTCTTTCCATAACACTCATCAATGACATTAACATGTGTTTGTGTGTGTGTGTCTTTATGTGTGTGTTCATTGTGTGTATTGCTCTCACTGCCGACCCTGCTACAAGTCAACATCAGTTGGCTGCTTTCACTTTTCCCTGTTTACTGACAGTCATCTTGTTTTCATATTGTTTTTCCTCTGTTGTCTAATGTCGTGGTTTCTGCCTTTTTCATGTTTAAGTGGATGTGGATGTGGATGTGGATGTGGATGTGGATGTGGATGTGGATGTGTGTGTGTGTGCGTGTGTGTGTGTGTGTGTGTGTGTGTGCGTGCCTGCAACTTAAGAAAATGCAAATAGACATAAAACAAGCAAATTCAGGAAACTTCATCAATTTAAAAACACATGTGCTTATCATACTCACAACACAACCAAACACACAAACACACTGCAAATACTAACAACACAACCAAATACAGAAACGTGCTCAGAAGACCAACGTGTTTCCAGGGGACATAGAAATGTGATGAACCTCACTGACACATGCTCTTTCAACTTCCATTTTCATAACTTCCAAATTTCTCATAATTGTCTTTGTTTTTAAATATTAATACTATTGGTGCAATATTATTAATATTCTATATTCATAGAAAAGCTCTGTCTTTGTTCAATTTGTGAATTTATCTATTCACTAAAATAAAATTTTTTGTGTCTCTTGGAAACACCTACTTGTTGTCTGTGCTTTTTGTTGCCCGTCTGCAAACGGTTGTGTTGTATTTTCAGTATGTCAATTCGATGAAGTTTTCAGAATTTGTTGTTTTCCTTAAGTTGCTTTGAGCTCTCAGGGCCACTGTACCATTTCTTTTTTTTTCTTTTTCTATATTTTAATCTTCACTCCCGTGCTCACTCCCTTCTCTGTCGACCCCAGAGTTTCGATCTCCATCGCACGGGGGCAACCTCAACCGCTCAGCGTCACTGAGCTGCACTGAGCGCGCTCCAGAAAGTGGCTCCATCGGTGGGAGCAACACCCAGATCCCAGGCACCCCCTTCCAGTACATCCCAGACTTCTGTGTGCGGGCTCTCACTGACCTGCAGTTCGTCAAGGTAAGTCCCTTTTGGACTGATGCCAGCTCAGTCTCATTAAGTGTCAGTCAGAGGAGGATGAGTGGTTTATTTTTGTATTAATAACAATCTCCCTTCAAACGATCCTGTTTATTATTTGCTGTTATTTTTAAAGAGCATTATGAATTATCACAAGTTGTCCTTACAATATCTGTTTGTTTCCTTTGGGATGATTGTTTAAAATTTAAATGCAGATAAAAAATATCATTTAATTTCATTTATTGAGTTCGGGAAAATATTTTGAGGCTGATGGTAATGTTTTTGTTCACTTTGGTTTGGCTCATATTTAAAAAAATTGGTCTCCACTTTCTCCCACCATACAAAAAGAAAGCCAGTATATCTTATCACTGCCATCTCACGCTGCTGATGTCATTGACACCAGATTCAGGGCTAATTATTAATTAACAAATTATTATTCTGTCAGCATTATGAATGTGTAAGTCCAATTTATGAAACATACCCTCAGTTGTTGGTTTATAGGATACTTATGCGAATGCAGTCTTATCATTCTAGTGTTTAAATTGTTTTAGAGAAGACATTCTGCCCATTCTTTATATGCAGCTCACAAACTTTCTGTCTTAAGCATTGCTGCTGTCTGAGTGCTTTTGTATTTTTACCTGCAGATCACTCGTGCTCACTACCAGAATGGTCTCCTGGCATCCAGGCTGGACAGCACGCCGCAGTCTCCAGAGCGCAGTCACACTCGTCTGGACACGTCCATCTCTTTGCTCCCCATCACGCCACCGGGGACACGCACACCACTGCCACTGGCCACACCTCCTGTAAAGCGGCCACCCTCAACCAAGCAGCCGACACCACCGGGCAGCCGCGCCGGTCTGCCTCAGACCACCTCGTCCTCCTCTTCTAGCCGCAGGCCAAGCCAGGCTCTGCCCCAAGCCACTCCCCTTCAGAGCAACCACACATCCCTCTCCCAAACCCACCTGTCCTCCGTTAGTACGGCACCGTTTACCCTCAACCCCCACCCTAATCTGCCCCACAAGCCCCAGCAGTCGCCGCCCTCTGCTGGATCAGAGAACGGACCGGGAGAGACCACCACTCTGCTCAGCGAGCAGCAGAACTGTGTGGGCCCCCGCAGGTCGAGCCATACCCAGGCACACCCACACGTTCACACCATCAGTCACGCACAGACTGAAAGCTCCATCTAACTGAGCTCCCCTCGGGGAAACCAAACTACCTGTGCACTCACATGACACACATTGGCACTACTACTTGTTCCTGTTTGCTTGTTGTTGCCTGAACTTTTCTGTAGACGTCAGAGGGAAGCTGAGGATCCTCATGTGTATTTTGTAAACAGAGATCCTCCTTTATCCCCTCTTGCATGCTGCCCTATCCCAACACTGAAAAACACCAAGAACAGATAACAAAGAGGGCAGAAGAACAGGGAACACTAGTGAGTTGGATATGTACACAGAGCTGCTTGTGTGTGTGAGAGTGGATGTGTGTGTGTGCGTTACAAAAGGTCAGTTCACCAAAATTGTGCAATTTTTCAACATTTTGAGAGCAGCACAAACAAATTTCCATTGCGCTATTTTGTAGTTGAGTGGATTTCTCAAACCTGGAGCTCATACAACTGGAGCTGCAGTCAATGATCCAATTTATTAATCACTGCAATCTTCAAATTTGAGAATCTGAAGTATTGCCGCTTTTCTCCTTGCAACAGAGGAAGCTAAACATTTACTTGAGGGCCATTTTTAAGTATTGTTAACATTATGCTAAACATGTTCAATTTCCAGTTTAGATCAGTGTTACTCAATGATCTTCACTTTATGTTACATGTATTAAGTTCAGCTCATTTCTTCCTATATGTTTAAAAAATAACCAAACAAATAATTTATAATTCCATTTATTTCAATTCTATTTCTGCTCTCAGAATAATTTAATGCACTCTGTGTTTTCCAGCTGAATCAGTTGCAGGGCAGAAAACATTTATTTGGCTTCATTATTCAGGCTGATTTTGTTTTCTGGTGAGTTATCCACCAGTGCACCAGGGGGCGCTGCTCCCTTTAGCTTACATCAACACACAATTGCAAACATTTGCGGTTTTCAGCTTCACAAAAGGATTTTAATATCTTTGGGTTCTGAGCTCTGGGGAAATTATTAAAGGCAAAACACATAATGGGTTTTCCTTATTTGCAGCCCCTCAGTTTGTAGATCTCAAAGTGTTTTTCTGTAATTGGTGTAAAGTGACCCTTGAGGTCATCACCAGTAAGACACTAACAGAAAATGTACATTCCCACATGGTGTGTCCAGATCAAGGCTGATACCTCAACCTTGCTATATAATTTATTGTTCAGAGATGTTTGTCTCTAAATTTCTTTACATTTTTCCAAAGAGTGAAACTTCCACAAAGCTGTGATGTTGACAGTTAAGGTTTTTTTTGTCCGCACGTGGGATTTTTTTTATAGATCGTCTGTTAGACTGAGTATGTTCTGTGGAGTTGAGCCTGCGTTTGTTAGGCAGAGCCGTGACAGCCTGGTGAAAGACTAGTGCTGTGAAGGTGGATGTGTTTCCTGCACACCTCCCAACTATGGCAATATGTTTTAAATAGTTTAATTTCCCAGAGTGATTTTATTTAAGATATTTATTTTTGCTGAATATTTATTTATATATATTTGACATTCAATCTGTTATTTCATATTATAGTTTAGATTTGATTGATTTAATTGCCTTTTTTCTGGTTCATGAAAACACTGCAGACTAAACAACGAACATAGTGCACACAGAATATGACAATAACTGCACAGTCTCTTTAGTATGATTGTTATCCACTAAACATCTCCGCTAAATATTCCTCACTGTGAACAGAGCCTGGTCCGAGAGCAGCTCCTGCTCAGAGCTTCAGAGGTCAACATGTGAACGACTCACCAAACTGGAAGTCTGCTGCGTTACTGTGCATTTCATGTGTGTCACAACTGTTGGCTGTAAATATATTGGATGTCTGAGCACCCAGATTGGGTTGAAGAAAAGGGGACACGTGACTTGAAGACCAAATAACCCGTTAGTTTAATGCCCACAGTTATGAGTGGAAAGTATGTTCACAGCACAGTTGGATGGCTTCTCAGTTCAATGCCATCGGTCATGCAAGTTTAACGAGGACATCTCTACATTCTCTTTCCACAAGACTTCTGTATTGTGATGTCCGATAACAAACTGTAACCAAGACCCCACCACACTCATTTTCTCAGTTTCTCTACCCTGCTTGAATCCTAAAGAAGGCTTTAGCTGCGAGTCAAACATTTTGTTTACTAGTTTTTGGTTTGTTCAGTTTTATTTTCTAATGTTTTTTTCTATTATCGATAAATTGTTTTTTCAAGAATAATAATTAGTTTTTTGCTTTTTTTGTTGAGAGCTAGATTAGAAAATGTGTGTTACTCACACATCTTCATGATGTTCCATGAGCTTTGCATAGAGACTAGAACCAGTAGGAAACCGCCTGCTTCCATCACAAAGGTCAGGATACTTCCAACAGCACATCATAGGCTCACTATTCCACATGTTGTAAAGGTGCTCAATGTTTATGCTGTTGCGACATAGATGTTAACATTAACAGATGTTACGACCTTATTTAGCAAAAACTGTGATTTAAGCATCAAATTTCATTATTTCACTTGCCAAGAGCAGCCTCCTACTTCTCCGACCTGGCTCTAACTTCATATTTACTGAAACGCTGACAGCCGAGAAAGCAAAGTAAACAGGTCTCATAATGTGTAAGTAAGCATTCAAATAGGTTTTCTTTTAGAAAGTCAGAAACGCGTATAGTTAACCATAACTACCTATTTCGTTGTCTCAACTCACTGAATGCTAGTGGATAAAATGGGTGTAAAATTTGCTAATATTCGAAACTTTCCAGAAAAAGTAAAATCCTAGATGTGGAGAATAATACTCTTAGTTAGCTTAGCATAGAGCAGGATAACTGGCTTGTTTTCAAAAGGTTCAAACCCCAAAAAATGAATGTCTAAAGCTCATTTATAAGAAAGTTATATCTTTAAAACTTGTGAACAAAACGACATGCTGTGGTTTCACTGGTGGTTATTGGCCACTGCACTTGGGCCTATGTGATTTCGTGAGGAAAACGTACACAACTTCTTGTTTTTACACGACAAATTAAAAATACATAAATCAGTGAGCTTTGTGAAGGCCTTTGAAAAGCCATGTGGCTCCATGGACAGATATGAGAGTGGCATTGATCATCTCACCTAACTCTCAACAAGAAAGCAGGGAAGCACATGTGTTTATTCACCTTGAGCAAAGTCCAAGGTTAAGGGTTGAGTCTTGAGAACACTCACAGCACAAGAACTTGTTGAGAATTTGATGGACAGCAAACATTCCACAGCGTGTCTGATTCACACCAGTGATGTTAACCATGTCTTTGCTGGGGAACAGGTTTTGTCTGCAGTCCCCCTGTGTTGACAGCATTTTTCACAAATTCCACAATGTGTGTGTGTGTGCATCATTACACTCCAAACAAGGGATTATTTCACATACATGGCACATTACACATTGTGAATACTTTTTAATTTGTGTGTAAATGATATTGCACCTATTCAACCTGTGTTTTGAGGATGTTTGGTTATGTTCCAGTGGACTTATGATGCAGACATGAAGAGATTAATGTGAGGTCGACTGAAGCCGCTCGCTCCTCACTCTCTTGTGCGGGTGAAGGGCTGAGCTGAGATGTTTAAGCTGCTAGCATGTATTCTACCTATATTTTTCCTATGAATGCAGTGACACTGAAACAACTATTTAAGCGACTGTAAAGATAAACTATTTTGTTGATGATATAGTGGAGGATATTTGAAAAGATACAAATGGACAAACCTGATGTATAAGCTAGCACTGATTTGAAAACACTTTAAACTTGTTGGTTATGTAGCATAAGTCTGGGGAAAAAGAGAAGAGAATATTCCAAAGCATTTCTTTTTTTTCTTTCTGTGGGATGGTTTGTGGAGTGAGGTGGTCAATGCCGGATTACCAACTGGGTAAAATCAGGCTGTTATATTTATAATTATATATTAGAGTAAAGAATGTGTATATGCACCATTGAACCCCCATATAAAAAAGGGCACAAAGGTTTATTTTCTTAGTGTAAGATTTTATCTCAGAAAGGATCTCACTGTGCCCACATGTTACATATTGTTAAACTGATTAGAGCTTTATGGAGCAAACCTGGAACTAGGCTGTGTCCCAGCATACCACATACAGTACATAGGAATGGGGGGAAATGGGGGAAATGATGGAGGCCCAGCAGCTCATGTTGACCCCTCCCAAAGTGAATCCGGCCATGGAAAAGATTGTGTACACCATAGATCTTATTGCAAATACACAGTCGAGATAGCCTTACCGTGTATTTCTGGAAAATATAGACCTGCCTGCTGGTTCATATAGGTCTTGTGTAGCAATTGGTCCTGTGCTGGTTTCCAATGAAGCCACTGGTTGGCTGTGGGAAATGTGAAATCAGTTGTTCTTAGTAATTTATTGTTAGCGTTTTATTTATTCTTTTGTTTTCTTTTTTGTTAGAGATGCACACCTGAGGGTGTGGTTTTGTGAAACGGGCTTCCAGCTGTTCCTCACAGCTTTTATTGGGTCACTTTACCCTGAAACACTGTGTTCAGTTCTCTGATTGCTCTTTGTGTTATATTTCTGTAAATACTCTGTACATGGGCATTTGTATGATGCTGAGAGAGATGTTGAAAATAGCTCTATTTATAATAAGAGGTGATGTTATTTTAAGTTTTATTCCTGTTGTTTTACTAGGAAGGCATTACATAGCAATAAACGTTGCACAGAGTTGACCTCAAATAATTTACTCCTCCATCTATCTTCTGTAGCTTGCTTCTATTTTACTTTTCATTAGACACGACAACCAAAGCTTCTCTTGTGAACAAAAACCTTGCTCCTCTCCGCCCCCCCTTTCCTGTCATCCATTGCTATCCTTTATCGCCCTCTTTTTTTCTTCTCTCCTCCCATTAATCATTTTATCACAAGTCACTCCTTTTCCTCGTCTCCTTTCCAACCTGCACTGCTCTTGACTTCATTCCCGCTGTTCAGAAGTATTGAAATTCCTCCAGGTTGGACTACGGGTCCAATCTGTTAAGCTGTTTTCATTGTAGTGGGGGCTGGAGCCGGGGGCAGGAGGGGGGCAGGACTTATCAGCAGCTTCCGTAGTGTTGTTTTTAAGTCCTGCAGCAGTGTGATGATTAGACCTGCATGAAGGTTAAACATTTTCTGGCGCAGTTTGTCAGGCCAGTGACTTTTTTTCCACACTGTGTATCATTCACAAGGGAACTTCTTGAGGTTATAAGCATGTGGAGCGATGCAGAAACAAAGGGAAGAAGAGTGAACCAAAACATGTTCTTTCATCTAATGTCATCCATTTTTATAAATATTCAGGTTTGGATTCCTTTGCACATATAACGATATTGAGGAAGTATTTTTCCAGATTTGAGTTGCAATGCAGATAAATAATCATTGGTAACCATGACATTATAATGGTTAGCAATAGTTAAAATCAAGGCTGTTGACTTGGATTCATAAACTCTCCATACTAAAGTGAAATATAATTACCTTTTTTTTTATTTCTCCAGGGTATATACAGTAGATGACTATCGGATACTGCTGCAACATGTTTGACTTGAATTGCTGTGATTTGTTTTGTCTTTTATTGTAATGGTGGAGCAGAGCGGGAGGAGCCCTTCCAAACACGGACTGTATAACTTAAAGCAATGTGTACAAACTATTTTATAACTACTGTAAGGCATTTGAAGAAATCTATGGGGTTAATAAACCTGAGATATATTTCTCTACAGAAAATCTGTCTCCTTGATTGATATGCAAAGTTTTCTTTGGATTATCTCAGCTGGATTGTTTTTCAGTCGTGTTGTCGTTATGTGTGCTTTTGGTTCCAGAGAAGCCGCCATGCTTGTTTCCCTTTTAACTGATGTGAGAGAAGTTTACATGGCATGAGGCTTGATCCTGTTATGAAAATGAAGCTGGTTATACACTCCTCGAACTGCAGAGATGAAAATACAGATTATACACATTATTATTATTATTATTATTAATAAGAACATTAAAACAGAAGTATTAGGGAATGCACACCAGATTGATTTCATGACCTCAGACCACTTCAGGCTGCATTGTGTTTACCCCCAAGGTGCAGCTTGTGTCATGGGATTCCTCAATTATGTGTCCATATGCCCATTAACCTTTCATCGCTGTTATATCATGAAATTATGTATGAGAAAGGGGGGGACATAATACACCATCCAGTTTCTGTGTATACGTATGATCAGCTTCAGCTGAGGGTAACACCAGGTGGCAGCAGTCTGATTTGAGCCCAGGGGCAACATTTGAAATGCAATCACAAAGGATATGTGGAAATGTGTTCTATCAAGTTGGAGCTTCGAGTTCTCCCCGCATTTCTCTACTTTGCGGAACACCTCCTGGTGCAGCCGGGCCTGCAGAGGGATGGAGTGGGAGTGGGCACCCCCCTGCTTTGTGTAACAAGTGCCCTCTTTGTGTTCTCAGGGTCATTCATTGCTCAGCTGCTGTAACATTAACTCAAAATGTAGCGTTTCCAAAACCGAGCTGTGGTTGACCTTTGGAATTAGGTAATAGATAATGTCCCTGCCTCTGTGGAGGAACCATCCCAACCAGTGGACACAGAGCTACATGTTGGAAGCAGGCTGTTTCAGGTCTGGGACAGAGAGGACCAGGTTGATGAATGACTTGTTGTGAAGAGACACAACAGAGATGCGCGTGCTTTACCGTCGTTGATTGGCTGTGAACAAACACGGGCTCTGATTCGCTGCCTGTGAGAAGGGGCGGCGTGGTTAAAAAACGAAAACATTCAGAATCCAGCACCAACATGGACGCTAGGCTCGCTGCCGCGTGTACATTGGCGGAGCCAAAATGGCCGCCCAGCGGCGCAGTTGCAGTCCGTTTGGCCGGCTGACGCTGCTATCTCCAGGTGGGCGGGGCTACTGTCTACCGTCACATGATCCGCGCAGAGCCAGGCTGACCAATTCCAATATGGTGGCCAGCTTGGCAGGTCTACGGTTCCTGTTGATGGTATTGTTGTTCTGCGGGATCGGGTTCGGCGCCTGCAGCCAGGAAGCTCCGCCGGTCCTGGGGCTGCGACTGGAATACCCGGCGGATCCGGTGTACATGAAGAATCGGCTCATCTCTGCGCCAGAAGGAGCCAATTTCACGCTCCGTCTGTTCGGCTCTGATCTGAATGGAAGCTGGCCGTGGTTGGCGTTCGCAGGGGCAGCTGGCGGAGCTGTCGGGGCGGTCGGGGATGCGCCTGACCCGTGCGGGCAGGAGTCCCAACGCCAGCAGTCCGCTTTCCAGGTGAAGGGGGAATTCATCCCGGATGAGGTGTACAGCGGGCTGGTGCGGGTGACGGTGCGGCCAAGCAGCATCTCTGCGGGGGCAGCTGGCAGAGAGCAGATGTACCACTACCTGTGCGTGCTGAGGGGAGGGAAGTGGGCTTCCGCGGGCTCGGACAGACTGCGGGTCATCACCAAGGATCTGCCCGTAGACTACATCCCGAAGTGGGGTCTAGCGGTGCTGGTGGTGCTGCTGCTGCTGGTGTGCGGGCTGCTGAGGACAGTGAACCTCAGCCTGCTGTGGCTGGACCCCGTGGAGCTTTATGTCCTCCACAGCTGCGGCTCCGAGGAGGAGAAACGGGCCGCCAAGCGCCTGGAGCCAATCAGGAGGAGGGGGAACTTCCTGGTAAGTTTCTTTGAGTGAAAACATGAGGAAGAGGGAAGAGGAGGGTACCGTTCTGCTTATTGATGCTTCTTTCCCATCCTCTCTCCTTCCCAGGCGTGTTCCCTGCTCTTCCTGTGCGTCCTGGGACACTCGGCACTGGGTGTGCTCCTGTACCGGGCGTTGGGCTCCATCCTCTCCGCAGTCTTCACCAGTGGCCTCCTCGTTTTCTTCCTGGCCGAGTTGGTCCCTCACATCGTATGCTCCGGTTATGGCTTCCAGCTGGCGCCGGGTCTGACCTGGCTGGCCCAGGTTTGTATGGTCCTCACCTGCCCTCTGTCCTGCCCCCTGGGGCTGATCCTGGACCTGGGGCTGAGGAGGGACATCAGCACCTGTGGTATAAGGGAGAGGGCCTTGGAGATGATTCGCACAAGCACCAATGACCCTTACAGGTAAAGCAGGATCACACACTGATTTGTACATGTAGTTTAAAAGAGTGAAAATTCTCTAGAGTAAAATCACAATTTGTCTCACAGTGCTTAACAAAGGTGACACACTAGTCTGCCCTTAACCCTGAACAAGAGTTAGTACAAACTACCAACAAAACCTTATTAATAACAGGAAATAGAAACCTAGAAACCTCAGAGAGTCCGATGAGAGGGATTCCTCTTCCAGGACGGACAGAAGTGCAATAGATGCTTTGTGTAACAGAGCACATAAACAAATAACAGTATTTACAACATTGTGAGAAAACACTTTTTAACATTTATGCAGAGGTGTATCAATGTTTTAATGAAAAAGCAAAAGGACTAACAGAGATGGAGGGAGCAGACACCTATAATAGATATTACCAATAAGTAGTATATGTGAGTAGGCACATTATATATCAAACAATCTAGTTCATAATCCAGGATCAGCTGCCACCATCCACGCTGTGATCCTGGATCTGCAACGCTAAACCACACGAGCTCCAGGGAAGTAGTCAGTAACATGTATTGATGAGACATTAATGTGATGAAGAGGAAGAGGAGGAAAGGGATACTCCATGTGCCACGTGTCACCCCCCCCGACAATCCAGCCTATAGCAGCATAACTAAGAGCTGGGATAAGGCAGATCGGAACCAGCTCTAGAGATACATTTACATTTATTCCATTCCATCAGGAAGGTGTCTGATCAGTACCACATCTTCTCTCCAGCGGGACAGACACACAACCAAAGTATCTACTGTAAAGTGCCTTAAACATCTGCACAGTATCACACAGTTGACTGCGATGCAACACCTTATACCCACACACTTCACACGTCATATATATACTGTATACCTGTGCACATTTACTATTAGTTACTCTATTAGTTTACACTTCGGTTGTTTTCATTAGCAGGAACTTCCACCACAATGACAACCTGTACACTCTTTCCCAACTGGTATTATTGTCCACATTCTAATGATAAAATACAATCAAAGTGATTTCAACTCTTTCAGTTTTTTTGCACTCATCTAATGTTATCCTTTAGTCTTGGTGATGCAACCTACATTTTCAGGATTCAGAGCAGTTTCCATGCATCATTTTTTTAACTCTTAAAACAAACATACAGTAAATGTTCCCATATATAAACTGTGTACGTTCATATTGAACCACAGTAAAGCTTCTCGACCACAGGGATATCTATTTTCATTTATATTCTTCTGCTGAACGTGCGTTCATAGCTAACAAAAATGTCAGTCTCATACCTTTTGACACTTGTCCCGTGCCTGTGTCCCTTGTGCAGTGAGTTTGTGAAGGAGGAGTTCAGCCGTGGGACTCTGCGCATTAAGACGGTGGAGGACATTCTGACTCCTCTGAAGGAATGCTACATGCTGCCCAGCTCGGCCGTCCTGGACTTCTCCACCATGTCTGAGATCATGCAGAGTGGATACACCAGGGTGCCCATCTACGAGGAGGAGAAGTGGGTACTGCAACAAGAACGCGTCAAAACCTTCTTGTCCCTAACAACTGAAACCTGTATTTTGTCACTAAAAACAGACGTATGGCAGCTTACCTCTTATCTCTTTTGAATCCATTGTACATGGCAGTGTCACCATTTCCCCTGAAACCAATCGATTCTGAAGTTAGATGATTAATCAACAAATCAAATAGATGATTGACCCAGCATTTTTTCACACTACTTAATTTGAAAAATTAGAGAAATATTTCTCTGAGCTCAGTGTCATGTACAAAGTCAAGGACTGAACACTAGAACACAACTGTCCTGTCACAGATAGGCAGGTATCAGCATATATGTATATGTATTGTCAAATATACTTTTTTATATGACATAAGGCATCGAAATATGCTCAAGGTAATTTAGAAATGGTGTCATCACAGTTTGTACAGTAGAGCGCACTCGGACTCCACTATTTACAATACTCTCCACAATATCTTATATATATAAACACTTGAGTTGTTTACTTATATAAACATTTGCTAATTTCCACAATATTATGCATTATACGGAACAAGTCCTTAACTGTGGGAATTTCATTTTCCACCAGTTTTCTTGCAAGTACTTTTTTAACCTACATTACATTACATTACATGTCATTTGGCTGACGCTTTTGTCCAAAGCGACTTACAATTAGTACACTCAACATTTATGAGGGGCCATTTTAGGGGTTCAGTATCTTGCCAAGGACACTTCGGCGTGCAGATGGGAGAGAGTGGGATTTGAACCGGCAACCTTCTTGTTGGAGAACCACCACTCTAACCACTAGGCCCCACCTACAATATATTTGTTTCCAAAGACATCAATGTTATTTGATATCAAACATTGATGTACATTTAAATATCACACAAGGAAAATAGGCTACAAAGCCTGAAGGACTTGCAGCCATTAGACAGAAAACATGGAGCAGTATAATGTCTGAACTTCTCATAATGACTAGCCACAAATACAGATGTATTTGTTTTATAAAAATATTTTTTGGAGGCTTCACATCTTTTTTACCTTGGGACCTTTGATATTTTAAAAACAAAGCAAGTACAGCCCTAAATTCAGGGACAACACATGGCATGTAGTTTCATTGGGCCAGTGGACATTTGTGTTCTGTATTTGGCTTTCCACACATCAGCATGTGTTTGCTCTTCCAGGTCCAACATTGTGGAAATCTTGTATGTGAAAGATCTGGCCCTGGTGGACCCAGACGACTGCACCCCCATGACGACCATCACCAAGTTCTACAATCACCCGCTGCACTTTGTCTTCAATGACACCAAACTGGACGCCATGCTGGAGGAGTTCAAGAAAGGTGTGCTCATGCTCGTATCTGCTTTTACAGGAGGAGGGAGAAAGTGCGTTATGAAAAAACAGCAGATGCTCAATCAGAAGCTTCTTTATTGTGTGCTGGGAATATTACTCAGGGGGATTTCTCTAGATGATGAACGTCAACACATTTCCTAAGATATCACAGTGAATAATGAAGAGACAATCTAAAGCTTATGTTGATCAGAAAATACTTTGCCATCACATGATAAATCATTTCACAAAAGAGTCAGGAAATTTTGCTGCAAAAACCTTTTGACGTCGTCTCTTATCATCAAAAACTCTCCTGACCTCTTTGTCGCTGTTGCATGTTAGAATCCTCATCCTGCTGTGTTGTCATATCCACTCACTCTGACATTCTGCTGAGGTTTGACCTGGGTCCGTAGGCTCTCGCACATTTGGGTTCTCAGGCACAGCCCCTCTGCATGTCTGAAAGCAGCTTATGAGGCCCGAGGCAGCCATGTTGTAGCCTTTGCAAACTTTAACATTGATTTACATATAGTTAACAATACCTGAATGGGGCAACGGTACAGGCTTTTACATTCATGAAATTCAATACATGGAGTTGAATAGAGCGTGTGTGAGAATTTGAACTTTTTCCAATGCAGAGAGAAACTCAGCAGCAAAATGTCTTTACACTATGAACATAATGGCATAATAATAACCACTTTTTTTTAGTCTTGAAACATCTGGCAGAGAACAAGATGAAGCTGTTTATGTCTTGTCAAAGAGGCTTCTTCTGATCAAATCTGCTCAGGATGAGGTCAGCCAATAAGGACCGATCCTGGCCAATCCAGAGTGATTTAAGGCAAATCCAAAGACCACCTGACCGGAAAATAGCTGCTGACGATAGGCAGGCGATTTGTATATATTATGTCAATGTGGCACCAAAATATATATATAAATATATATTCTATTGTATTGTATTTTATTGTATTCAAATATACCGGCTGCTATGACGACTTAATTTCCCTTCGGGGACGAATAAAGTAATCCATCTATCTATTTATGGCGAATTAGCTATTATATGTTCCTGTTTGCAATGTAGCCATGGATGTACAAACAGCTTTCAATGGATGAACTTGCTACTGACGAAAAGGTCAAACCTGGTGGTTCTTAGGCAAGTTTGGAAATAAACATGGAGCGCTTTCTTAGGCCGCTGAGCCGGTGACAGTAAAATGCATTATGTTTTTGGGTTGTCCACCCCATTCTTGTGAACACAATATCTCACAGAACATGTTGAGTGAATGGCTTCAAAATTGGTGCAATTATTCAGTTAGACTCAAGGATGATCTGATTAGAATCTTGTAGTTGGAGGTCAAAGGTCAATGTCCTGATGATCTCACGTTTGGAAATGTTTTGCATCTGGCACAAACATCCACTTGGACTCAACCTGATTGGAATCTGGAGGTCAGAGGTCATTGGGACATCCCAAAACACATTCAGCCTTTGGGACATATTTTTTAAAGATTGTCTCGAGGTAATTCTTTCAAAGATGAACTAACTAGATTTCAGTGGTCAAAGGTCACAGTGACCTCTTTTGAGTCTCGAAGAAAATGTACACACTGAAACTGCCCTTGTTGTCGGAGGCAGAAAACCACAGAGCGGAATTTGAAGTTGATTTCTAGAATGATGCTATCCCCGCGATGGATTATATCACTTTTAAGCAAAAATTACATGTAGCATCATGTGTGTCTCCCAGAATTAGTGTATTTTTTAATGCAAATTGCTTAAATCACATAAGAAATTGTTCTAATACGGAGTGAAAAGGATATTAGGTTGTAAAGTTTTAAAATTAAAGGTCAGATGAGAGGTTTTTTATTATTCAGATGAAGCCTTTAATGAGGACTGATCTCTCTAAAATGAAATGTACTACAGGGAAGGTTTCTCTGATGTGACCAGTTACCTTTTCACTTCATACCAGGCAACTCTCACATGGCCATCGTCCAGAAAGTGAACAACGAGGGGGAGGGAGATCCTTTCTACGAGGTGCTGGGATTGGTCACGTTGGAGGACGTCATCGAGGAGATCATCAAGTCAGAGATCCTGGATGAATCTGACGGTTACTGTAAGTTTTACGTAGACACAGTTGTTGCTTTAGCATCTGATATTTTTGTTTAGACTTTTAACACCTTTGCCCCCCCCTGTAGTGGACATGAAGGTGAAGCGCCCTCTCCCCCAGCTGGAGATTCCTCTGGAGCCTCGCAGCACTCACGAGGAGTTTTCTCTTTTCAAGCCTCCCGAGGGAGAACCCAAGATCCGCACCTCGCCGCAGCTGCTGCTGGCTACACACCGCTTCCTGTCGAGAGGTTTGTGATTTTTATCTGTTAACAGTGCATGGAAAGATTGAGTCGTGTAATGCCTGACACAAACCTCAGTCACAAAGTAACACAGCACATGTAATGATTATGTTTCCGTTATACATTATCAAGGTCATCTGCTTTAGTTTTTTTTCCTCCCTGTTCATAGCTGCTCAATTCAAAGTCAAATAGTTTAGTTTCAGTTTAGTTCAATCCAACTCAATTTGACTTCAACTCATCTTCTGGATTGTGTCATGTTGTTAACCGGGTAATTCACCTGAAGGATTCCAACTGTCCCATCAAGATCTTTTCAACACACAACTACTATTCCTGACCAAAGCTTCAATCCTTTCTCCCAGTTTAGAAACTTATATTCATGCTGCTTTCAAAATAGTCATTAAACTTTATTAATTGATTCAATATATATATTTTTTGGACCTACCTTTGGCAACATACACACATCAATACTCCTAACCTAACTTGAGAACCTGAAATTTAGGTGATTTGAGGTCAAGAGAGTGTTTTTCAACACACCATCACTAGTGAACTGGCAACTTCGTGCTAATATTTGTCGCTGACCTTTGACCCACCCTTGGCAGAGGTGGAGCACTTCAGCCCTGGACGCATGACTGAGAAGGTCTTGTTCCACCTGCTCCGTCACCCCAGCGTCAACCAGGAAGTGCACTTTGACCCCAGCGACCGGCTGAGCCCGGGCCACTATCTCTACACCCGCAACCACCCGGTGGACTATTTCATCCTGCTGCTGCAGGTACGAGCACATGTACAAGTCGTCTTTTGCTTTGTGTTAACAGGATCACTTCAGAAAGAAGTATTTCCCTTCGTAACTTTCTCCCAACTTTCCAAGCTATGGCGTTATTCCTGTGCCACATTAGTGAGCGCGCAGTTGGACTCTCGAAAGCACATCCCTGCTCTGTGAGCTCACAGCATCTCTGCTCTCTCACCATCTCATGTGCGCTCTCAACCCTGCCTGAGCGCTCGCTCGAGTTGGCACTGTGTACTTACAAATTGACACAAAACGAACCAATCACAGACCGGGAGGAAGCAATTCTGATTGGCTGTTTTAAATCCAATTCCACAAGACGCAAGCGAGGGATTTGGAAAATCACTGATCGAGGATTCAAAGAACATGTGAGAAAACGATAACAGAAATAGTAATAACCTTTATAGAAAATCTAACAGTCTATACTATTTAGTCTACTGGATTATAGAGCTGTTGCTTTTTCAAGGCCATATCTCCATATTTCTCGAGCAATTGGCTAACATGTAACGATTTTGACTCAGCCCTTTTCAAATAATTAAAAACATGTGCTTGCAAGAGCCCTGCTGTGCGCTGGGGAAAGTCCCATTGTGCGCTCACCAATGTGGCACAAAAATAACGTCATACCAAGAAACCTGTGGTGGCCTTGAGGTTTTTGTGTAATGCTGCTAACAAACAAATCCAACAAACAAACCCACTAAAAGGGCCCAAACCTTAAACTCGTTGGCAGAGGTAATAAGAATCATGGTAGTTAAACAATTGGCATAGTTACAACAGTAGAAACGCAGATATCTGAATTGCCTCACAATCCCAAACCACAGAAAGTGGTTTATTAGTCTAAAATATTTTTCACCCACTGTGATTTATCCTATGAGGTAGTATTTTTTTATTATTATCATAATACTAACTAACTAGGGTTAAATACATTTTCATTATCTGTTTACACAGCAGCCTCCCCTCATGAATTATGGGTGCTCATAAATACATTAAAAGCACATAGATCTGCTTACAACTCTGTTTACATACCGCTTACAAATGCTTGATAAGGAAAATATCCTGTCAGTTCCTGTTGAATCTGTCGCCAACATCAGGTTCATGTGATCTGGTAAAGTTTTATTTCATAGTTTGGATGACACCATCCTTCCCTACATTAACACGAGTCTCTGTATTTATTTTAATGATAAACCTGCAGTAAAACTGACCACACAGGGCTACACTTTGGTAATCGCACTGTCACGTATACAGACGAACCTGCTCACGGTTCTCTTTATTCTATATTTAACATAAAGAGGTGCACTGAAATAATAACATTAAACAAAATGACACCATCTCTTTCTCAGGGCCGTGTGGAGGTGGAGATCGGAAAAGAGGGGCTGAAGTTTGAAAATGGGGCGTTTACTTACTACGGCGTTTCTGCTCTGACGCTACCATCTTCAGGTGAGGTCAAGAGTTGCAGGAATTTAGATTTTTTAAATCCCAAATATATTTGATTGCTTTTGATGCAGTCAAGACTTGTAACACATTATCAAATTAAAATCACTAATGAGATGTCGTAATGTTTTTAGAAAACAGGTTCTATACAGAATTTCTATACAAATATGTGTTGGCAAATATTGTGCTGACTGTGTATTTATGTGATGTAACAGTGCACCAGTCTCCAGTATCAACCCAGCATCAATCTCCCAGGGATCCCTTTGAGTCAGCAGAGGCCACCAGCCCGTCCAGTTATTGTCCTGACTACACCGTCCGAGCTCTCACTGACCTGCAGCTCATACGGGTGTGTAACAGTGTGTGTGTGTGTGTGTGTGTGTCTGTGTGTTTTAATGCTGAAAGTTGTCCCCACTAAAGGCTGATATACAGTACACTGATCTTATTTTTGGTCTGTCTTCATTCGAAAAATGTCGTCATTATTATCAAAATGTTTTGTTTAAGAAGTCACTGTGTTATATCATGTGCAGCTCTGTTAATACTTTTGAATGATTTTAAATCCTAATGTGCAGCTCTGGAAACAAGGAATTCGTGATTAAAAGAGGTTGTTGCCTACTACAATTACAGATAAAGTATTAAAGGGATAGTTCACCCAATAATGGAAATTCACTCATTATCTTCTCACCACCTTGCCGATGGAGGGGTGGGTGAAGTGTCAACAAAACCCCCCTGGAGTATCAGGGGTAAATTCAATACTATTGAAACAACTGGGGACAAATTCTTTAACGTAAAATAACTAGGGGCTATAAACAGAAAATGCCTCCATACTGCTCCTGTGGTGTCGTCCAAGTGTCCCTAAGCACCGACATTCAAAAAGGAATTGGAAAAAGCATAATTTACACCATGTTTTTAGCCTTGAAGTCCTCTGATATCCTCCTCTGGAGCCTTGTTCTTGCGTGCCTCACAGCAGACATTTAGGATAAAAGCATGGTATGAATGAACTCCATTCAAGTCAAATATCTTGAGTTCTCGCTGATGTCGCCACGTACCCCTTAGGCAAAGCGTAGAGGCAAGAGCTGGTGCGGTGTTTCGGCATGAACGTGAACGTGGCTGTGATTTCCCCCAAAATTCAATTTCTGAATGCGTTGCAGGTGACACGTCTCCAGTATTTGAACGCTCTGATGGCGTCCCGCGTCGGCCAGAGTCCAGATCCTCCTGAGATTAAGATCCTGCCCAACAGCCAGACCAAGCTGCTCAACGACAGAAACACCACACAAGGTAGCTTTGCTGGAAACGTCGAGTGGCCCCCGGGGTCCACCGGCCCAGCAGATCTCTAAACTAACAGTCACTGCTGATGCTAGAAATCACACTCCTTCACAAACGTCTTTGTAGGATTTTTAGGAATGTACCTTCCTGTTTGCTTTCAGCTGAACTAAAATTATTTTTTCTCTCTTTTTTTCCTCCTTGCGTGCCTCCGTGTCTCCTCTGTCCTCTGGCTCGTCCAGAGTTTCCTGTAAACTTTTCATTCTTTGATACCATTGAGAACTACTGTTAGTAGTTTTTTTGCATGAGGTATGAAATGCAGCCTGTCAGCAGCATGACAGCAGACTGTGCATTACACATACATTTTATGGGCAGGCACACTCACACACAAACACACACACACACCCTTCTACCTTCTCAAATCAACAGTCTCAGTGGCTGTTTTTTATTTATTAATGAGAGAAAGTGCTTTACTAGATTCACAATCGGCACGTAGATGTGTGTGCGTGTTTGTGTCTTTGTTTGTGAGGCTCTTTTCTTTCTTCATCCTCTGTCGTTCCTCCCCTCTTCTCACCTCGAACCTGTTGGGTTTGTAAACTCAGACAGACATGGTCTCTCACACTTTCATTAACTGCATGTCCGATCTGTTTCACTTTCCTCCAAAAAAAACCAACACAGATATTACCATGACTTGATGGTGTCCTCTGGCGTCCATATGGGGATCTTGTCAGACCACTTGCAACCAGTACAAATGTCCTATATGACAGGACTGATCATGTGACTGGTCACATGATCACCGATGATGCAACAGTCCCTTCAAAATGAATTACCCTTAACCCTGAAAAAGAAACATCTCTAAAACAACCCCCTTAACTTTAATTAAAAAAAAGCTAATTGAGTAGAGTTTGAGTTCTGATTAATTTACACAATAAATGTATTTTCTATGATCATTAATTAAAGGTAAAATATCTTGAACTGCAATTTATTATTTAATTAGGCTTTAAAAACTCAGACATGTCATAGTGACATGTCTGAGTTTGAATCAAACAAACTTGTGCATTTGTCAGAGAATATTTTCAGTGGCGGATTAAGTCACATTTAGTGCTCAAGCGAGCATCTGGTGGAGCAACGTTCAGAGCAGAAATCCAATCCAACCCTGGAGCAGACCTCCCATGTGTCTCTCTGAGGACGTCTTACATCACCTCAAGTTACGGCACGCCACAAAACACAGTGACAAGACAAGACGGCACCAAAGTGTTCAGAGACAAACCAAGTTCTTGTCAATTAGTGTTTTCATTCTGCAATTACATATGAATATGGCGAATTATTGAAAAACACATTCCCCAACCCTAACACATGTTTGTTTGATTTGGAAATGTATTACATTTTCTTTGATGAGGTCTTGAAGACAGAGTTTCATTTAACTCAAGCTCACTATGCAACACCTTTATCTTTTCCTCTAAACCTGGCCCTTCTTCGTCTCTCTTGTGCCACCTTCCACATCTCCAGCAAATGTCACTCTGTCTTTTCCTCCGTTTAAATATCTGCCATCACCACAACATGTGTTTGCAATTCCCCCCTCGCTCACCCCAAGCTCTTTTGTCATTGGTCGGCTTCCACAGGTGGGAGCGGAGCCCAAGAAAGCTCCACAGAAGAGGAGGCTCATGGGTAGTGCAGTTCTGTCTGCACGCTGTAAAAAGAAAAAAACATTTCTTTGTGTTTTATATAAATTATATATATCATCTATGGCTGGAACGTAGTTTTTGGACATGACTGGAGTAAGAGTGATTTTATTTTGTCTTGTATGTTGATCCACTGCTCACACTTCTCATCTCTAGCCCATTACATTATAAGTTTTCAATTGCAATTATTATTTTATGTTGTTTTATACACTTTGAATTAGTATTTTACAAACACACACTTTATTTTATTTTGGCTGTGCCTTTCTTACAAGTTTAGTTTTTCACACTAAACTCTGAATTTCCATTCCTAACTTTTTCCTGACTTGGTGCCAAAGCTACATGTGTATGTGTATGATTTTTGCGTGCGTGTTAGTGGGTGTGTACTCTAGCATCCGTCCGTTTGAGACACTTAAAAACACTCAAGCTATTTGAAAGCAGATTTGCACATTAAAGTTGTGCACTGTCAATCATTTAAGCTATTTTATGGTAAATGTGGGTTTTATATCCTCAGGTCACAATTCTGGCAGGCAGAGAGTGTCTATATGGCCAAAAACTTTGAACCGTGAAACAATGACGGATGGTTTATACTGTAAATGTTCAAGGTATGAACCAAACTAGGGAAAAAACTGCCAAAATATGATTCTAAGAGTGGTAATTCATATAATATTGTAATTAGAGGACAAACAAGTTATCAAAAGGAAATGAATAACCAATTATTTTCATAATCTTGTCATTTTAAGTTAAAATTGCCACTTTCCATGGTTGTAACTCCTCAGTTTTGAAATTTTAAAGAAGTCGCATTGGCCTTTAGGAAACTTTAACAGGCAATTTCTCATCATTTGCAATGTTCTTGTACAGCTGCATTTGTTTAGAAAACATTTAACATTTGAAAACGACTTGTTAAATCAAGAGAAATGTTGAAAACATGTTAGTAATGTTAGAATTGTTTTTTACAATTATTAAATCCATTCGGTCAGCATGTTGAGTCCTGTAAGCTCCCACTGTAGAAGATGGCAAAATTGTTTATCCAGAAAACAACAGATTCCTTCATATTAATAACAACTGTTACTTACACATGTTTGTACTTGTCATATGATATCTGCTGTTTTTGGATCAGCACTAGTGTCGACTCTCAAAAACCTTCAGAAACAATACCCAGCCATACTAATCTACAGCCAAAATAATTTGGATTCCAAAAATATCATAAGCCTTTTATCTGTATGCACAAAGTATTTACAAATGTACTTCTCCTTTCTTCTTAAATACTCAGTTTTTACACCCTTGTTAGACTTTATCTTTATACTGGACCTATGCACATTGAGGTACCGCTATGTCACTAACCCTGCATCATTTAAGTAATTTAAACCATAGAATGTATGATTTAAACCCAGTAACTAGTCCTACCTATTTCTCACGTATTTGAGTTTGTTAACATTCCAATAAATTTTCACAACTGTCTATGTTTGTGAGTCTGTGTGAGTGCGATATTCTGCAGTATTTCACTAGTACATGTCAGCAAGCAAGCATTCAGTCATTATTACCTCCATTACACACATTGTGTGTTTAATTGCCAAACATGCATTTTAAGCTTTCGTCATCCAAGTCGTAGTTGCATGTACACATGTGGACTATGTTAGAAATGGCTTCTAAATAACATTTCCTGTGTTTGTATATTAATGTAATATTAATGAGGAGGAACTTAATGAGGCATTTGGAGCCATTTAAATAAACCAGTGCATTAATAAAAATTGGGTTATCCAAATGTATATTAATGAAATACTCACAAGCCATGACTGTTGTGAAAGTTCCGGGTCACTGTAAACATTCACTCCGTTATTACAGGATAAGGAACGGCTCCTTTGATGGAACTGTATAAAAATGAGTAAAAATACACCAAAGGTTTAACATGAGGGGTATGTTGGGAAAGAACTATTTTGTCTTGTCCACGCTAAAACGCAGTAATCAATAAATGTGAAGAATAAAACGTGCACTTCCAGATAATGTGTCTTGGAAGGAATTCTATGGATTAAATTGCACTTATTCAATTGTCAATTAGTTAATGATTTAATTTGATCAAGCAGAAATTAACTGGTTCCAGTTTCTCACATGTAAGAATATTGGCTCACATAGCCTATGTTGTTGTGTTGATGTATTTAGCCAACGCTATTACGAGGCTTCAACCGCCTCACGTCAGTCCGTCCAGTGTTATGATGGAGTGTCTCCTGTAATCTTAACATGAACCATTGACTAACACACCAGTTTCTGCTGAAGTGCTGAGCCACAACTTTTATGTAAGCCCGAACAACATCTGTGCAACATAAGGAAGTAATATGAAGTCATACATTTAGCACTTTTCTAGACAAAGTGTTTCTCAAGGCAACACAAGCATGGGAATCAATATGAGACTAAAGCAGAAGTGCAAAAAAACATAACCTGATTCCTTCTCCAAAGATCCCCATCTCTAATAGCAATATTGATGGATGTTTTTAGCAAAGTCCCCCAATCCAAACTTAATTAAAAAGTCCAAGTGTTGGCCACAAAATGATCCTTTAGCATCATGGAGGATGCTGAATTAAATGTTAATAGAGAATGTAGGGAAACATTCTTCCAGCTTACATTGAACAAACTTTGTAGTGAAGCAACTATTTGGACGTATCCCTGCACCGTGGCTCAGCGAGGCGAAACAGGGTGTTTAACACTTAAACAGATTTATTATGGAACATGAACCATTTAATTATAAGCCACATTTTCCCTCGGACTAAACCTAAGTGTATTTTTTGGCCATTACAGTGCAGTCGTGGCATATTCTCACAGTGCGTGTCGAGTATGACATTTGAGTATTGTATTAAAATGACCTTGGGTTGTTTGAGTTGGCTCTGCACCAGCTGTTACATTACCACCTTTTATTCCATGTGTGATTGATTTGTTTCAGTGTTACCACATTTTGTCACAATTTTTTTTGACTGATTCTGAGTAAATATTTTTCAGCTGTTTGCTTATATTGTTTTGTTGTAATAGGTTCGTTTGTATGGTATCAAAAGACTGAATGTCAAAGAGATAATCATTACTTTGTGCTTATTATACTGATGAAGACAGAGGTTTTTTTGGGGGGTGATGATGTGGAGAGCTGTGTGTTAATATATATGTATATATATATATGACTGCTTGGATAGAATATCATTTGAGGTTGTAGTTTATAGGTAAGCAAATCTCAGTTTTTTCAGGTACCATGATGAGTTACGAGAACTAAACAGTTAAATCGATCGATCTTTATGTTCAGGTCACATTTGTAGAGAAATTTAACTTTGTTTTTGGGAATTGCCAGTTTTGGGTGCATTATGACTCAAATGCATTTAACACTTAAACAAGTTTCTTAGGAAATAAAGTCAATCTTGTTCTAAATAAGTAATTTGTGTTTGTCTTTTTTGTTTCGCATATATAAACACACGGATAAAGAGATGGGATTTTTTTTTAATATATTTATAAATTGGAACCACATGATTTTATCAGGTGAAACGCTGTCCAAGTTCCTTCAAGTGTACTTCAATTGTAACTTGACATGCATATCCCATTTTCCAAGGGAGATGCAGCGCCGCACTGTGACCATACATAGTGCTGGTCACAGTGTGACACCAAACAAGATGTCTCCCGTGGTGGAGGGAAGGATAATAATAGATTATTGTTATCAATTTAGCAATTTGTGACACAATCAAGTCTGATTGATCTAAACAGAAATACTACTGAGGCACTATCAAGCAATGTTTCATGATGGATGGCACTGAAGGATGACTATGTGAGTGGAAGGATATATTCCACATTTTCTCCCCACCAATGATGAAGACTCGCTAATTAGCTGGTATAGATTCTCCAGAGCTGTGCTCGTGTATATTTGTGCAGAACTCAGTCCGGTATTAGACAGGCTGACCCGCAGTATACCTCATCATCCCAACACTCTGTATCAAGTTTTAATACTATCAATAGGACTGAGATCAATTGATGATTAGTAGTTTGAGGACAGCATGCTTTTAAGTTTAAAAAGGTTATATAGAAGGTTAAGTAAATAAAGGATAATGTAAGGTTGTTTGCTTCTGGAATAGTAAATACTGTGTTGTCTCAGTAGACACATTGGCTAAAAGTTTTTAATCAACTTCTGATTCTTATGTATTACCGATAATACCATATTAATTTGATTGTAAAGTTTTTGGAACTTTTGATTAAAAAGGGGTAATACTACTGGAGGGGAAAATACATTCAATCCCAATAAAATATTTTAAAAGAGGGTTAAAGGTTAATCACAAACGATTTTCTGTAGTGTTAAATTAAATAAGGAGTGTTGAATTAAATTCTGAATGTTGAGTATCTTTTGATATAATTGATTGATATTTTTAGGTTTGTTGTAAACATTAATGATATTTATGAATTGAAACAGATACCATCATGTTTGTGAACCGGACACAAATATGGTTTTGGTCTGATCAGAGGAGCAGACCCAGTAGAAAAGAATATCGGAAATCGTATTGTGGAACATGTTTAACATACAACTTTTTCCTTTAGTGAAAAAGCAAGTGAGGCAAAGCTGTGAAGAACACACTCTGGGACAGTTCTGTACTAGGCTGGGACTCAGTTGCAAAAGGAAACACGGGAGACAGAAAATAAAGTATAAAATAAAACTTTACTTTAACACTTCAAAGGTTAACAAGTCCAAAGACAATGTCAATCTGGCAGAGGGTGAGGGGAAACCCAGGGTTTAAATAGGGAATGCTTAATGACAAACAAGGTATACGTGTATGGGGAAACCAACCGGAAGTAGAGCTAGACACAAGACACAAAACCCAGACAACAAAATAAAACAGGAAGTGAATACAAACAGAAACAGAATGAACAGATTGTTACACTCACACAGTTGAGTTTCGCTGTGGATTTGGAAGATTAACATCTTTGGAGGGGGGCATGGGTTTTCAACTTTATCCCATTGTCTAGGACTTCAGGAATGGGACTCCGCATTTTCATGATGGCTTTGAAACAAGATGTTCGAAGGAGGTGTTCGTCACATAATCAGGACGAATTGTGGCAAATACACAGTGAACATGTTGACAATATGATGCATATCATTTCACTCATCTTAAATGGGTTCATCCATATTTTAGTCTGACCTCATTCTCATTTGCATGAGAACGAGGGTGTTACGATCTTATTCAAGCAGACCCAAAAAAGAGCAGAACAAGAACAAGGCGGAGAGATGGCAGTAAAAGGTTTATGTAAGAGCTGGAGCTGGGGTGATGGTGGCAGGCAGTGGGGATCCAACCATACAGGTGAACAGACGATCTGGCGATGAGGCGAGGTTTTATGGAAGTGAGGTGGAGTTGATGAGATGACTTTCAGCTGCACTGCTATTCCACACAAGCCCCTCCCAGCTCCAGGTTGAGCCACACGGGGAAGGAGAACAGAGGGGAAAGGGAAAAAATATGGTGGAAAACCTGGTCCTGAGAGAGGGTCTCAAATCAATTCCCAAGAATTTTCTTAATCGTTTTAGTGCCGTGCTAAAAAATGGAGTTCCGTTGTCACTGCTGACTTACTTGGCTATTCCCCATCTGGGAATAAGTTGAGTGATCAACGCTTTACCTTAGGCAGTTGTGTCTTATTTAGATGTGGGGAAAACTGTGTGACAAAATGTCTGAGAGTAGTTAGAAAACCCCTTTGTGAACCAGTGTTGTGAAATTGCCACCGACATCAATATCTTCGATACATTATCCATCCCATGCGTTAACTTTGCATAATAGGTGAACATATTTTTTGGAAAACAAGGTCGTTCATCAGGGCCCACATACAACCCATCTGTGTATGTGCAGTCACATTTCCTCCGAAGCCACAGCTCAACCGCTGTGGCTTTAGGTTTGAGTTCCCGTAAGTCAGCCGTGGGGCGGGGATGGACACTTTCTGAAGCCCCTACAGATCTAACATATTATTCGTGATGACTGAATGTGTTGCTCCTGAAACTACATGAAATGAAATCTCTTTCCACAGCACTGTGAGTGAGTGCGTTGGCATATGAGCATAATCATCTGATTGATACTTAACATTTGTTCCTATCAGCAGTTTGTCTTTCTTTTCTAAGAGGTGTTGGTGTGGTGCATTCACCCTCTCGATGTGTGAGGTGTTCCTCACCGTCTCATTCTCTGTTCACAGCTGCTGGCTCTCCCCTCTCTCCTCCCCAAAAAATCCAAATCTTAGGTATATAAACATCCTCAAAATAATTTAATATGTAATAATTTTATAATGCAATATAATAAAGCCAATTACTTGGTCACTGGTAATTTCAAAATGTTTCTCTTTTATATATTTTTTATTTTTGCTTAATACACTTTCAAATATCCTGCCTGAACAACCTATATCCTAATGCCTTAGAGAAATTGTCTACATAACGATCTTTTGATGTCTTCAAACAAGTCCTCCAACAATCCAAATAATCTATCATTATGTGGTTGTGGTCCTAGCAAACTCTAAGGTCAGTGTACTTTCCAGGTACTTCGAAACCTTGTTTAAAAATACGGGGGTTTCAGTGTTGGAATTTATGATAAGATTAAATCATATTCACCCCACAAAAGTAGTTTACATCATAGAATGTGGTTTCCACACTGTTTCCACTACATCCCCTGTGACTTTCAGAGGTAAATGGTGAGCTGACACCTCTCTGTATACCACCAGAAGCACTTCCTGTCCGGGTCAGGAACTGACACCTCTCTGTATACCACCAGAAGCACTTCCTGCCCCGGGGCTGCAACATATGTGTCAGCTGTTGGCTTTTTGTAAAAGACTACCAGGTCAGTGTATTGTATTATACAGTCTACAGACTATATACTTATAATGTTAAATTTGTAATGTTACTTTGGTATTGTTCAAAACTGATAAACTAACCAAACCTCTATTTGCAGTATTTACAGACAGCCTTGGGTAGATGGATTGTATTTTATATACTGGTTCTTTAGTCTTTACAAGCACACAAAGCATTTTCTAATATATAAGTCACATTCATAAAGATTTTCCCATAAATTCTGGGGTGTAGCTTGGGGCCAGTCCCTGGAAAGGTGATCAAACCAAACATTAGCATACTTATGTAAGATACTCCCACCTGTCAGTGATTGGAAACTTGAGGTGGGGAATTTTTTGTTCTTTGTACCTAAAATGTGGCTTTTGTAGGAGCTAGTGGGGCTATAGAAAAGAGAGCACATTACTCCTGCTTTAACTTCACTACACTGGCTTTCTGTAGTAATTTTATATTCTCCTCCTCACCTACAAGGCCCTTAATAATATGGGAACATCATACCTTAAAGAGCTCATAGCACCATGTCACCACACTAGAGCACTGCACTCCAAGAATTCACTTACTTACTTTTCGTCCATAAAGTCTCTAAAAGTAGAGTAGGAGCAGAGCTTTCAGCCATCAAGCTCCGCTCCTGTGGAATCATCTCCCAGTTCCAGTTCGGGAGGCAGACACCATCTGTCTTTAAGAGTCAGCTTAAAACCTTAATTTTTAATAAAGATTATAATTGAAGCTGCTTCAGGCCTGTTCCTCGACAGCTCTTTGCCCTTCTTTGGTTCATTAACAATAAGCATGCTTTTCAGCAGGCTTAACAGCCACCATACACTGATATTTTATAATACTCACATACACAGTTTTACTCTGGAAAGTTATCACAGTGGATCCAATTTCTGGAGTTCTGCAGCCAGCAAATCCAAAATCCCACCTTTCATTCACGTTCTCCTTTTACTCTCTAATTTCTCTCGCTGACACTTCAGAATCAGAATCAGAATCAGAATTATTTTTATTGCCATGTATATTTGCACATACAGGAAATTGCCTTGGTGTGGTTGGTGCACTTTACAAACAACAATATAAAAACAACAACATAAAAGACAACAATATCGAACAATATAAACAACAATATAAAAACAACAACATAAAAGACAACAATATCGAACAATATAAACAACAATATAAAAACAACAACATAAAAGACAACAATATCGAACAATATAAACAACATCGAACAATATAAACAACAATATAAAAAAACAATATTACAATATATATACAGTAAAAGAGTTAAGTGCGGTTTTAAGGTGCGTGCCAGTAAAATAGAGTTATAAATTATGAATTATGTAAATTAATTAATCACTCATTGGGGATAAAGTGTGATAACTTAGGGAGCCTGTTGTAATAAACAAACATGGAAGATAAGCTAAAATCCAAAAATGCTAAATCGTTCTGCGTTGTTGTCACCATCATCTTCATCATCAGCAACAAAACACAGACAGGACTGAAAGCTTGAATGGAGGAGTAATCGAGATAAAGATTGGTGAGGCTCCAGCAAAAGATCATTATCTGTATATGTTTTTACAACATTTGTACAGCCACAGTGTCCTCATTTATGAACCCGTGTCAGGTTTTATGTAATTTTCGCAAGATGCCAGAGGGCACAAAAGGGGCGTGTTGCGTGTCTTGAGTGCGTGCGTGCGTGCGTGCAACACGAGTATAACTCGGCCTTTACACATGTGGTTAAGCGACAGCAACAAGGAAGCTGAGAGGCTGCTGCTGCTGTTAAAAGGAGAAGTGTTAGACTGAGGCGCTCAGTCAACCTGCTGTGCAATCAGCGTCTGGAGGTGACAGACAAATCACTGACAGAGAGAGAATCACAGCGCTCACTATCACTCAGCAGTTTACATGGGGACAGAGATGGAATTTGATTTGTCTCAAGCTCTTCCGAGGTAAGAAATTCTACATTCCCTGTTCATATTTTTTGGGGAAATATCCAGACTGCAGGTAAAAAACTAAGAATGAGGGATTTTAGATCATACTGGATGTGTTAATGGAGCATACAGTGTACCAATTGTGTTGAAGTGACATACTTTATCGGTGGCTTCTTTAACCAGGAGAGAATTTGAATGCTCAAGTTCCAGCAACATATCATCTTTCAGCATTACAACCTGAGTTAGTGCCTCCAAAAAGGGAACAGCTTCCATCCTGTCGGAGGATGAGTTTCACTTCTTATTATAACACCTTTTACCTAAAAACACGCATAACTAAAAGAGTTTGAATAAGTGGTGGATTAGCCAAAATCAGCTATGAGAGTTTGATCAGTGTATTATTCACAGGGCCGTGTTATCTGGTACAAATAGTTCACACACAGTAAAATGTAGGGTGGTTGACCTATTTGTGAACTCTACACTCTGTTCTTAGAGTCAAATTGGAATAATTATTATTATTATTTGAGCTTGATTAAATATCCTATAGTGACGCGTTCTTTAAAACCTGGACAAACGCTCAAGACAAAGTCCACTGTGGGAAAATTGGCCTTACCTAAAAGTGGAATTGCCCCCCAACCTGAGCAGTCTAGTTCCGACTGCTTATACACCAACAAACATCGTAAAAAATGTAAGCTGCCCAATGGACTCAGTTTTATCCACTTATCATCCTGCTCTTTTACAGGTTAATTAACATACATGACTTCTTGCATTTTTTTTTACAAAACAGAATAAATAACAGAGCCTTAAATAGTCACTTTAAGTTAGTTGACATTTTGTCGGGTTTTCACCAAACTTGTGTGCTTATTGCGTGAATGCATTTATGCTGAATCCTGACTGATGGATACCGGGCCACTGGTGTGGGTAGAATTTCTCTCGGTGGGGTCAGTCTGACGGTGACAGAGTGTGTTTGTGCAGGAGAGAGAGGGAGAGTGAGGCTGCTGTTTTCTGTGCTATTTGGCCAGGACCTTTAAAATAACCTGCAGATCCCATGATTTTGTGCATTTCAGCCCAACTGAATCGTTCGTGAGAGAATGTGATTCTGGCTGCTTTGAAATGAAGGTAAGTTCCTTTAACATTTGTGGAGCTGTTATAAAAAAGGGAAGTAAAAAAAACAACATGAAACTATGTCCTACAAAACCGATGTTCCAAAAGGTCTGCTCATCATGAGCATTACTATACTATTCTAACACAATGAGGTAAAACGTGCTGCACAGTGGACTTTTTATGAATATTTACACAGAGGAGGAGATGTATCAGGTTCAGGATATTGTACACAGTATTTTCTTTTCTTTGTTCATGGCATCATCAGGTTTTAATAGACTCAGATCAGTAGAAGCACCTGCAGGTGGACATTGTTATGGAAGTTTCCTGGAAGCTGGTGAAAGGAGAACTCAGGCAGCAGCTGATGTCTTATGCAGAGGATTTTTATATAGACTTGATGCTTCAAGGAGACCAGAATGTGCAACAATATAAAAACACTAAAAGAGTAACATGAGAAATTGTCCCCCCCTAGACTGAAGATGCTTCCCACAACATCCCAGTATATCTTCCTCATTCTAACAGCACATCGCTGAATGGCTAGAAGTGCTGTCACTCTCTATGTTACATGTAGGTGTTCACATC
Organism: Pseudopleuronectes americanus; assembly: GCA_038501795.1. Taxonomy (NCBI): domain Eukaryota; kingdom Metazoa; phylum Chordata; class Actinopteri; order Pleuronectiformes; family Pleuronectidae; genus Pseudopleuronectes; species Pseudopleuronectes americanus. The sequence goes on along the minus strand of CM076733.1, from coordinate 2,071,468 downwards.
CTATTGGATAGTTAAGCCTAAAGTATGCATAACTAAATCACCTTGTGTCCTTATGTCTGGCTACTGGTGAAATACACAAAAGAGCCGAAGTTGGTCAGAGTTGAAATTGGTGCCTCTATGTCTGGAGCATCTGAGTTAGATATGAAAGTACAATATACAATAAACATAATATGTAGTCGCATAAACATTACTGTGGGAAAATTTTCCAAAACTCCTCAACAGACATGATGTGTGTTTGTTCTCAATTGTATAGGATGTTCAAGAGCAGATCATCACACTTGAAGAGGGACTGTCCCTGAAGATTTCAAAGAAACATCACTCCATGAAGGCCGCAGCTACTCTTGTGGTGGCAGCAAACAGGATGGAGAAGTCTCTTAAAGGCAAAAGTAACAGCGAGTGCTGCCGAATTATCATGGACAGTGTGATAGAGAGTGAGTAACATCAGGACACATGTTGATGTCGCACATCATTATATGCCTCCTTAAATGTGATAAAGTGGATGCAGAGCCATGCATCAGCTTTTAAAATCTGATGGTCACCACCACTAATGTACACAAACAGCAGTTTATAAGTATTTAATCTATATATAACAATATCACAACTCTCTTGTATATAATTCCCTAAAATGTATCTATTTTTTAAATGTAAGAGTTCTCATTTTGTATTAGCATGTGGAAAGTAACTTTCAGAAACCCCCTTCCTTTTTTATACATCACAATGAGAGTTTCAGAAGCCTATGAAACAGCGGCTGGGCTTTTTACAATATAATGAGTTTGAACTCTCCGTCAGACTTACAATGAGCAACGTCTTTTCATTGAAAACTGCCAACGTTTCATTCCTCCTCTTCACAGCAACAATTGTCAAGAAGGTTGAGACCCATTCCAAAGGAGAGAGGAGGCTGGTCTTCCAACGTCTCAGGAGTTTGGAGTGCAATATTGCTGATAACGAAAATAAAGACATCGTCTGCACAGCCCACGACCACAAACTGACAGCCCTCACTCTGAATGCAGCCACCTGCAATCACAAAGGTAGATTATTGTATATTTCAAGAGGGAATTTACATTTTTACTGCGTTTATATAACAGCTACAGTTAATTATTGCACTAAGATTTTACATGAATTAAAAACATACAAGATTATACAACCTAATATTAAATCAGAGGCCTTAAACCTCTTTGGCTTGTGACCTCTTAGAGAAAAAGCATCATGTATTCACATTCATTTCTATGTTACATTACATTACATGTCATTTAGCTGACGCTTTTATCCAAAGCGACTTACATTTTTTTTTAGAACACTCAGCATTTATGAGGGGCCATCTATGTCAGTCGTTTTCAGCTCAAAGGGATGTCTCTTATCCAGTTTTTCACAAAATACGACCCCCTCATTTTGATCTGGTGACCCTTTGGAGGGGCCTGACCCTAAAGTTAGGTTGGACTTAACTGAATGTCTGTAAAAGTAGTTGAAACCATCTCCAACTCAAGCAGCTATCATGATATCATACTGATAATATTTCTTTGTCGTTGGATTTTTTTAATGAACACATTTTATTGCTCCTTTAACCTATGTCAAGGATTTGAATGCTTTGCTTCTTGCCAAGTAGGCCTAAAGAAATTGCAAAATTATACAACTGCAATGTCTTTAATCAACATCTCTTTTTTCCTGTTTTTCTTTTAGTGACATTTAAAATTGGGACATATGGCTCTCCTGGTGTTGGCCAGACTGTTGTTATGTCAATCATCAATCACAACTTGTACATTTCCTGCACAATGAACGGTGACAAAGCTGAGCTGAAATTGGAGGTGAGACACAAACACACACACCCTAAGGAAAAAAAGTTCCCATAACATGTTGATGCAAAGAGATTCAGGTCCCCATAACACAAGGGATTTCAAACACACACACGGGCCATTCTGTTTCAAAATTTGACATTTCACTCGAGATACCATAAGTACATTTGACCAATTTACCAATACTAAATCTTCAGAATCAGAATCAGAATCAGAATCAAAATCAAAATCAGAAGTATTTTATTTTAAGTAGGTTTACACCTACAAGGAATTTGCTCTGGTAATTGGTGCATACAATGAACATAGAAACATAAAAACGCAATAAATACAACATACAACTGTATTTCAACATTTATTTCAATTCAATATTCAGGTTTTCTTATATGTATTGGATTTCCTTTTCAAATCCTTGACTTTTAATCTTACAATTTAGCATTAGTAATGCCATTAGTATAATATCATATACAAGATTTGATGTCCAAATTTACTATTTTAATTTTAGATCTCATCATTTAGTATTTTCCATAATCAACACTTTAACTTTTTAACTTTATTTAGATTTTGTAAGTTAAGTTTGACCCCTTCATTACTCCTTATTTCGATACACCTTTCCAAAATCAAGTCTGTAACTTTCGATTTTTAATTCTTGATGAAAATCTTTACTTTAACTTACTATGAGAACTTTTTATTTACATAGCTTTTCATCTAACTTCGATCTGCTTTTTTTTCTTGTTTCAGAAATGCAGTGGAGAGGATTTAAAGGTCATCTGCAACGATGGGACCAACGACCGTTTCCTCTTCTACAGCAGTGAGCCAGCAATAAATGTTAAGACGTTTGAGTCTGTTCTGTGCCGCGGCTGGTACATCAGCACCTCCTATGAGCAGGAGGAGAAGCCTCTGGAGATGTGTAAAGTGGACTCTGCCTGCCGTGTCACCATGTTCAGCCTCACCTCAAGTCGCGTATCGCGTTAGAGATGTGTTCAGTTTGAATGTAACCGGAATTATGCTTAGGGCGCTTTTTTAACAAACCTTTTCTATCCCTGACCACTAGATGGAGCAATCTCCCGCCTTTTGATAATGTTCTATGAGCTAATTCAACCAGTATTACCCACAACTATATTTTTGTAATCATTGGCAAACTACCGTTTAAAAGTTTATCTTCTTTTCTGGAGAATGCTGTAAAAGGATATTCCTCACATCTACTAATATACATTATTCTGGTTCTACGATTAATGTTTTTTTTTATGTATTCATTCCACGCTGTGTGTGTTTTTGTTAGGATATAATAAAATGTTAATATACTTTATATCGATTAGCAAACTAGAAGTAGGGTGTATTCCTCCGCCATGGCCTAACAGACCCCTTATGAAACTTTATTTAATTTACTCATTTGTATCTGCAATAAATTTAGCACATTAATAAATATCAGTCCCCTAGTTGTTTCTTTCAAGATACATGAATTATCCTATGAGAAACAATGAAAAAGGCCTTCTCTCCCAATGTTAAAGAAAGTGACAGAAGTAACTGGTTCCAACCCCTGATTGAGATCTACATCAAATTTAAATTGGGTCTTTTTTCCTTGAATCATGCCCCAACCCCTCTACAACATTTAATAGAAATCTGTGTAATAATGATAACAAACAAAGCAGCCATCTGAATTCTGCTGAGCGCAATTTGAAATTGATGACACTTTTTTTACATCATCAACTAATAAAAACCCAAAAGGTTTATTTTAAATCAATTAATCAAATTATTCCAAACACACAGAAACCTCAAAGAAAGTCACAAGTGAGGGATCCCACACCCAGGACGAACTGAAGTTCAGTAGTGTAACAAAAAATTTCAACAAAACAAATGGGTTGAAACATCATGATTGACAGCATACACTGACTCCTGATTGGTCGAGCACATGTTCCACTGGACCTTGCTACCACGGTGCCATCGTGATCATTTAAGACTGTGGCTCTAAAATGCAAAGATGACGAAGATCATAACTGGGTTAATTTTTCGTGAGGAAAACCAGAGAAGTGTTGTGCATTTTATATGCAGTATTGATAGTTATTGTTTTTAATATCTGCTTATAAAGTACATACAATGTCAGAAAACATTTTATTCTCAGAGTACCTGAAGAGTTTTCTCATGAAACATCTGAGAAGCTGGTGGCAATTATTTTTATTGGCATTTTTGCTTTAAATTATGTAAATTATAAATCGATTATCAAAAAAAAAGAGTCCATTGATTTTTTCTGTCATTCGACTAATTGATTAAATAATAATCGATCATTCTAGCCCTAGGGCACTGATTTGATCTGCTGCAGTCAGAGCCCACTGCCCAAACATTAAACTCCTAGGGTGGCCCCTCTGTAGGACGAGGGCATCATGGCGAACAGGCCTTGACAAGGCATGCACAGTCATCGCACTTCCTGAAGCCACTCTTACAGAGACACTGTTGATAAATACAGTCCATGCTCTTACCTACGGGGCACGGGCAGCGGATGTGGCGCCATGTGCTCTCAGATGGTTTACTTACTTTATTCAAAACTAGAATGAACGTGATTGGTCGTTTCTAGATACACAGCAACGAATGAGCCAATCGGGTAAATAGGGTTTAATGTGAAGGAAAGGAGTTATGGAATAATTATATAAAACAATCTGAATAATGCTGAAGTTGCTCCAGAGCAATAACACAGGACAAGAATACAGCCCACTCTAAACAGGCAGATTTAGAAAGCACACTACATCAGTAAATGCAAATGTTCTTACTTTACTACTAGAAAATGCGAAACTAGCAAATAATCACAATTGAGTCAATCCACTAATCATCAGCTTTAGATTACTTTGGTTGGTTTCCAGATTACATAATAAAGGGCAGTAAAAAGGGATTCCATCTGAATAGCAGTGGACTGCAGAAGAAGTGTGTGGTGACATGGAAATACTCACGTTCTGTACAGATACCTCATTATAGTACATGAAGTGTATATGACTAGTAATACATCACTGCATTTGAAGCTCTGTGATTTATTTGGTGTTCGTCTACCAGAGGCACACACAGACATAACAGCCTGTAATCTGAATTTCACCACACTCTCCAAATTAAATGTCAATCTGTTCTTACCCTTCACAATAGTGGATTTAAAGAAACTCAGCCAATCAGAGCAGTCCAGAGGAAGTCGACTCCCTCTCATTGGTACAGCCTGCTCAGGTTTGCATGGTGACACCTTCGGCTGTTGCCTGACTGACAACACAGCAACAAGAGATGCCGAGCTCTGCTGTGTAGTGCTGCTCGATTTTGTGGGTGCGTAAAGCAGATTACGGTGTGATGTGTGTTTAACTTTAAAGAGGCAAAACAGCACAAGGGGTCAAGAACTGAAGGCAGGAAATATTCAAAGCATGTATGCACGGGGGATCGTTTATTCTCATGGCTTCATCCTCCTGCTGCACGCACACACACACACACACACGCACACACACACATCGCTTAGAGGATTCCTTTCATACTTCAATGAGATTTGTTGGAAACAAAACATTATTTCAGTGTTTTTTTACTGAAGTGTAGATGTCAATGTCATTTACCACTTTGTCAAGGCAGCACAAACGTCTTTGCAAGTGATTGGCCAACACAAACACAATCACGTGTCAGTAAGTGACAGAAAGGAAAGATTCAGGTTCATGTGTGTGAGTGCATGAATGGAAGCAAATATTATATACATAACCTCATATCTGAAAATGACATAAGTAAAGTAGGAAATGCAGATGATCTCATATCTGAAATCATGAGAAAAACTAAAATAACATCTTTGGAACGGTCTCATTGATTTGCACACACACTCACATGTGCAATGTAGTGAACCTATTATGTGTGGGCATATGATTGAGAGAGTGGGTGTGTGTGTGTGTGTGTGTGTGTGTTTCCCTCTGCCATGCACAGTCTCAGCACATGGCAACAGAAGCTAAATATAGCCCAGCAGCGCGGCTTCACAGCGGGATCATGCTTCCTCTAACGTCGGATCGCTCCCTGCTGCTGTCCCTCTTTCTCTGCTTCACACAAACACGGGTTCCCCTCGTGCCCCTCTCACCCTCCCTTTCTGATGCTTTTCTTTCTGTTTTACTGCTTCACTTTTACCTGCCATCATTCTCCCTCTCTTCACATGCTCTGTTTCTGTTTACATGAACCTTTTCTCCTTTGGATTTCAGCTATTTATACAACCTGATGAAAATCTGTGTTATTTAGTCTTAGTAACAAAATGAAAAAATATCTAACATATAAAGTAATTTATTGCATGAAATAAGGATTGTGCAACAAGATAAAAAAAAATAAGGAATTTACAAAATGGTTATTAATTTATGGCCAAAAATACATTGTTGTGAGTCCCCCATGACCTTGACTTTTGACCTTTGTCAAACATATTCTAATCTGTTCATTTTTCAGTCCATCAAAGCGGATTTTGGCATTAAATTGCAAGACATGTCCTAAAGGCGTTGCTGACATTTGATGATCGTTAGACAAGCTTTGTCCACCAAATTTTAATCAGGTCATCCTTCAGTCAAAGTTTAAGTTTCTGCCAAATTTTATAGGAGGTGTTCCTGAGGTATTACACTCACAAGGCTATAAATGTGTTGTTAGGTCCCACCAAGCTCATCAGTGGATCCAATAAAATCCAATTGTTTACGTTTCTTTCGCACCGCGGATGTTTGAGTTTGTTACAGCTTAACAACATTACAGCTAAACCGAGTTGTAATGGAGAGAACCAGCAAAAGGCTTTCAGAATATATATTCAGAAAATCAGGCTAGTCTTGTTGGTAAAAGATGCCGTGGATCGAGTTGGCTGGTCAGGATGGTGGGTCATGTGTGAATGTGGTGGCAGCTGATCATGGACTATGATTACAACTAGATTGCTTAGAAATGCGATATGCTACTCATATACTACGATTATTGGCAATAGCTCTATCATTACTGCTCCCTTCGCCTCTGTCAGACCTTATCTTTTGAACTGTCTCTTGTCATGAATATTGTAAACATTGTTATTTTGACAATATGCTCTGTTACAAGCAGCATCTGTTGCACTTTTGACCCTCTTTGGAGAGGGATCAATCATGTGACTCTCTCTGAGTTTGTTTAAAAAAAAATCCCCCTGTTAATATACTGAGGTTAAGGCAGAGGATGTCACACCTTATTGAACCCTTTGAGGAAATGTTTTATTTTGGAATATGGGGTATACAACTAAACTTTGAGAATTGTCTCTGTACAATCAGGGATCTTACAATATCTGGGGAAAAAACGAATTCCCCAACAGAAAATAAAGTAGTTAAAATTAGCTGCACTTCACCCAGTTGCATATGAATACATCAGTAATAAATAATCCAGTAATGTCATCTATATATAGCACTAGGGAGTGAGTCATTCTACAGTAGTTTGTAGTTTGATACTTTAGCAGATTATTTCTAATGCAGGATGTTTTTTTCTATTTTTGTATCTCTCTATTATTATTTACTTTGTGGTAAGGATCTCAATACTTGACACGTGTCTGGCACATTCATACTTACCCTCATTCAAGTCACCCGGGTTATATCAGCATGATCCTAATGTAATAGTAATGGACTACTGGGACCATGTGGTATAATCCTGGCTTGGTTTGGCACACTGCCTAGTGAGGTATTACATTGCTCACAGGCTGCATTAGTCCCACTGTGCACATGTGCATGCTTGAACACATTACTGCTGCACTGCCAGGAGGTGAGAGTGGGATGAAAGTGGTGATGGGAGGTCACTGGGGACATTGAGCTTTCCATCCATCCTTTGAACGAGATGAACACATTCAGTCAAGAAATGGATGGAGACTTTGCAAATTATAGACAGTAGATTTTAAAGAAGTTCTGCTGCCTTGAAAAGGGAAAATGTTTATTCCAAGTAGAAAAAACTGTAAGATTTATCATGGTGTTTTCCAACGATTCATTTCCAACTAAGGCTACCCCCTGAAAGTCCAAAGGTACAAATCATCAGTCGGAACCTCTCACTTAAATGAAATTTATCAGGATGCAATCATGCTCATTTCTAGACGTAGATGCAGCAATAGCGCTCCTCACTTTCATGCTGCTCTATGGTGTAAAATCATTATTTTACAACAAATCAACGCTTTTATCCAAAACGACTTACAATGAGTCGCTTTGGATAAAAGGGTCAGCTAAATGAAATGTAATGTAAAATTGTCCTGCCCACTGGCTGCAGATGCTGCAATGGGTACAGAAAACATTTGGCAAATGTGAAAAGAAGGATATCAACCACTCTATCCAACAGCCACCCAGCCATGTGACAAATGTGGCACGTGCCTATCATGAGGGATATTGATTTTGAATGGGGCCCTATTTACTATGAGGTTGCTGGTTTCTCTATAATAAACAGGAAGGGCCTTTGTGCAAATGTTTGTGCTGTAATACAGCAGTGATTACCTAGTTTTGGCCACCCGGGTGAAGCCAACAAGTGGATACTTAATCTTACAAAGATGTTATGGTGAATTTGTGGGTTATCAGTTGCTTCTTTACACATCAAAAAGATACAAAGCAATATACTTTAATTACTGTCTGCATCCAGTTGAAGAATCTAAGTCTAGTGTTCCCTGTGTTTTAACTCTGTGTTTGGCCTCCACCTCCTCCTGAGGGAAACATTGACTCAGCTCTTCAGCTGCTAAATGATCCACTATGTTCACCAGCTGATCTGCTGAGCAAGTACTGGGACTGTGTTTATCTGAAAACAGATCCCTGCTGTGACTGTAAACCAGGTTAATGCGAGTAGAGATAGTGAAACAAAACAATACATCTGAAAAACTATGTTGAGGGACAATAAAACGTTCTGTAGAGCTCCAAATGTTCACATTATATTTAGTCATTTCACGCATTGTTCACTGTACAGAATTCAGCGGATCCCAACATTTAAATGAATCCATCTTCTAGAGACTGTGTGTAACTACATCAAATTTACTATCAAACCATCTAATAATTGGTGGGATATTCTTTACACAATATCATGGAAAAACATCTTATACTTTTTTATGCTATATCAGTCTGGACCAAAGCAATGGCCTGAGTAACTGGCATAAATGATTATGTCTAAGATTTACTGTGCAAATATTTCAGGTATTTGATATGAGAGTAAAATATGTCTATACCAAATGATTGTGGATCTCAGTCCCTGCACTGTTACATGGATCGTACACCATATCTGATAGTGTAAATCTACAAGACTTAAGTGTTTTATATGATTCCTCATGAAGGAACTAGCAGCATCCAGTGTGAAGGGTTGGTTTTCTTTAGCTGCAGCCGTGTTCTCTCATTAAGGATTGTGAGGAGTCGTCCTCTCAGATCAGGGGAAATCAAGGTGTCTTGTAATGTGTGGCATTACATGCTGCTTAAATATTCACAGTGGGCCTCATTAATGGAACAGCTGACTGAGTTCCTCCTAGAGAAGGCTTAGCTGTAATTACCTTTTAAAACAGAACTTCCTTTCACCTAACCTGATCATCTTTTTGACAAGCTATATATTTACAAAGAAATATTGTAAGTGTAGCGATTAATGCCCTGTCCCAATTCACCACTTGCCACTTGAATCACTGAAACAAGCATTTCAGGAAAATCTCTTTTCACGCCATCAAAACAAGGAGGAGCAACGGAGTCCTGAGTAGAGGATGAAGTTACGTGTACATGTGTACATGGACTTTTTAGTATGTTCATTATCCCATCTGCTAAAACTAAGGGTTTAGGACCAAAATGTAATGCCCACCACCAGGGGGCCAGATGATTTGGCTTCACTTATGTGAGCCCTCTTTATGTACAGCCTCGAACAGAAGAACTTAAACGTAAAAAAAAAGTTACAGGAAAGAAAGGAAGCTGAGTCATGTTTGTACCAGAGTAGCTTTTCTAAACAAGCAGGACCAATGCCTGGAAAAACAATGGAAAAGATGGTTAACATTATGGAATGAAAGAAAAGCAAGTCACGACAGATTCATTAATGAGGAGACCATAGGAGGCTTGGGACTGTCATAAGTATGCGGACATGTAGGTCAAAGATGTTATGAGTCATGGAAGAGATAGTCAACAGAGGTGACCTTCTATTATGAAAAAATCCTGGTTGATTGTTCACTCCATGCCTCCAGAAGATCAATCAAATCAATCAAATTGTATTTGTATAGCCCATATTCACAAATTACATTCATCTCATAGGGCTTTAACAGGGTGTGGCATCCTCTGTCCTTAACCCTCAGCAAGAGTGAGGAAAAACTACTAAAAACCCTTTTAACAGGGTAAAAATAAGTAGAAACCTCAGAGAGAGCCACATGTGAGGGATCCCTCTCCCAGGACGGACAGAAGTGCAATAGATGCCACGTGTAAAAACATTCATCATTAAAGTCTTTAGCGGCATTGATGCAGTCCCGCTGCAATCACAGTCCATGGTCAGCAACCAGCAGAACCACGATCCAGCATCCAGACCAGAGGCCACTCCAGTCCTCAGTCACCGTCCACCGCCGCCCACCAGGACCCACCACGAGCCACCGCCGTGGCCCTGGTCCACCTCCTTTACCCAGTGCCAACGCGACACAGGGTCTGCCACCAGCACCACGATCAGCCCACACGACACAGAATCCGCCACACTGGGTCCATCACTGCAACCCCCGATGCGCGATCCACAAACAGCAATCCATGGTGCGGCCACTGAGGCCCTGGATCTGCGGGTGTTAAAGCAAAGGGACCCCGGGGAAGGGGGGGGGGTTAGGGATGGAGAAGAGGAAGGAGAAGCTGGAAAAAGAAGCTCCGTGTGTCATATGTCATTAAATAGAGCAAGTTACGTTCTGCCTCACTAATTAACTCTAACTATAAGCTTTATCAAAAAGAAAGGTTTTGAGCCTACTCTTAAACAAACAGATGGTGTCTGCCTCCCGAACTGAAATTGGTAGATTATTCCACAAGTGAGGGGCTTGATGGCTAAAAGCTCTGGCTCCTACTCTACTTTTAGAGACTTTAGGGACGACAAGTAAGCCTGAATTCTGGGAGCGGAGTGCTCTAGCGGGTTTATAAGGTACTAACAGCTCTTTAAGGTAAAAAGGCGCTATATTATTAAGGGCCTTGAAGGTGAGGAGGAGAATTTTAAATTCTATTCTAGATTTAACTGGAAGCCAGTGTAGCGAAGCTAATACTGGAGAAATGTGCTCTCTTTTCTTTGTTCTTGTCAGGACACGTGCTGCGGCATTTTGGACAAGCTGTAGAGTCTTTAACGACTTACTGCTGGAGCCTGATAATAATGAGTTACAATAGTCCAGTCTCGATGTAACGAAGGCGTGGACTAGTTTTTCTGCATCTTTTTGCGAAAGGACATGCCTGATTTTTGAGATATTACGCAAGTGGAAAAAGGCAGTCCGAGAAATTTGTTTTAAGTGACTATTAAAAGATAAATCAGGATCGAAGATCACTCCCAAGTTCCTGACTGTTTCGTTGGAAGCAAGGGCAATGTCGTCTAGCGCAGCTATATCATTAGATAATTTATCTCTAAGGTGTTTGGGGCCAAGTATTATAACCTCTGTTTTGTCTGAGTTTAATAAGAGAAAATTGCGGGTCATCCAGGTTTTTATGTCCTTGAGACATGCTCGAAGTTTAGTTAATTGATTACTTTGTTCAGGTTTTATTGACAAGTATAACTGGGTGTCATCCGCATAGCAGTGGAAATTTACCGAGTGTGTCCTGATAATGTTTCCTAGTGGAAGCATATATAATGAGAATAAAATTGGGCCGAGCACAGAGCCCTGTGGAACACCATGGTTAACTTTGGTGCGCACAGATGTCTCATCATTAATTTGCACGAATTGGGAGCGATCAGAAAAATAAGATTCAAACCAATTAAGGGCAGTTCCATTAATTTTAATTAACTGTTTGAGTCTTTGTAATAAAATTTGATGGTCAATTGTGTCGAATGCTGCACTGAGATCTAACAGAACGAGGACAGACACAAGTCCCTGATCTGAGGCTATTAAAAGGTCGTTAGTGACTTTTGCCAAGATGTGCTCACTATGACATGCTTTATGGATTGATGATGCCATCCACCATTACTGCACTTCAGCTTATTATAATTCAGGTACAGAAATTAAACGCAGCTGTAACCTTGGCAAAATTTTGATATTCCAGTTGATTTCCATCAATCATGATTAATTAAATTGTGAGGTGTAGAGGTAGAGCGGGTCGTCCTTGAACCAAAGGTTTTGGGTTTGATGTAGTTCATAGATGTATGAATGTGTGTGTGAAAGGGTGAATGGCAAGAACCTAAACTGCTCAAGAGCTCTATATGAACACAAACAATTTACTATTTCACAATTCAATGATATAAAAAAAGCTTAAAGGTAATAATGTTTTCTGTTTTTGTTGATTATTCTTTGCATGTTATTAGATATAGCATACATCACATATATTGACTAAGACTGAGACTGATTTGTTAAACAACACTATTGGACGTATCCCAGTAAAACAAAATGATTGGTCTCAACAAGAGTGGCAAAGTATCTCTCTGTACCATGTTTTCGCCCTGAAGTTTTCTGACAGTTATTATCAGCTTTTATTGGGCAGTAATTGTACTGGAACTTTTAAAGAACCTCTGAATCAATCAGTAAATAACTTAAGAGCCACTTTGACGTCAACAAACTGACAGCTCTCCTCTCATCAGCTCAGTTGCTACAGTGAACAAGAGCTACATATAAAGTACCTGCCTGAACATAGCTGTGTGTGTTTCTACAGGATGATCTTGTGTGCGCCACATGTGAGCAGATCTCAGCACAATCAAACTATTGTGCGACTGTTTCCCCTGGCAATGAGGTCCTAATGGCACAGCTGACTCCTGGACTAGGAATGTCAAGTCTGTCGGTGCCTCCCACATTAAAATAGCCGACGTGCCCTGTCAGCAGGCCCTTACAGCAGACGCATGGCTGCCTAACAGCTGCCAAACCAACAGAACTACTAAGTTAGTGGGGGTGTGGAGGAGAAGAAGAAGACAGATTCTCCTCAAAAGCGGGGAGCTTCAATAACTGATCAGCAAGGGGTGGGGGAGATGAGGGAATCAAATTACCCTTGAGTCTCTTTACCTAAGAGTCAGAAAACTGTCCAGCTGTATAATTCTACACATTATGATCATCTCATAAGTACAAGGAGGGATCAGGAGGATCCAGAGTGTAGACTGGCCACGACTAAAACACCATGTCGTTTGGATTTTCTACTGCTGTGGATTCAAGCAAGCTCTTGTTTTGCGGGGGTCTTTCCTGCATAGTCTTTGTTAACTTCAGCAACAGCTGCTCTGTCACACCCGAACAGCCTGTGCATGTGTGGCAAGAGAGCAACTGCAAAGCAAATGCTCCGACCACCTGATACTCAAGGGCTGCAACCAACGATCAGTTGGATTATTTCCTTGTTCGCAGATTATTTTCTGTAGCGATCAGCAAATCGTCCTGCCATCCACGCAGAAAATAGTGAAGAATATCCGTTATTATATCCCAATGATAAATAGACAGAGACGGATTTTATTCAAACATCAGTCAAAAGCTAAAGTCTGTGAATAAAGATTGGTGACGTCGCCACTTCCTCCCTCTGTAAAAAAGTGAAGCCAAAATATCCTTGATACAGGGGCTGTCATCTTGTGACATCATTTGGAGCCAGACTCACACGTTCGACCAGTCGTGTGTCCATCACAGCTGTCAATCATGATGTTTCACAGAAATAGAAGCACCTGAACACACATCAGTGAGATAAGGACCAACTAACTGATTATTATTTAATACTATACCACCAGGTGGTGTTTTGAGTGAGTAACCGCAAGTCTATTATCATCTGACCTGTGCCTGATCCTTCATACACCCAAACACTACACCACCAACAACATCAATTTGACTTGTACTTTTTTTATTTGGCACATTTCCTACCTGCTACCATGAAAGAAGCTGGGTAGGAGAATTTTACTATAACCAGCCACCAGGCGGCGATCCAGATGGTTCGGCTTCACTTTTGGGAGGTGCCACATGCCTTCCATGTGGATGATCAACAAAGTTATAAACTTCCCAGTGGTCCAAATCCCCAGGATCATTGTGAATCATTCAGCTCCTCCATCTCCCACATTGCAGGCTTGTATTATGAGTAACCCTGAGTTTGGGAGCCAAACTGTATTAGTTTCTATCTTGGTCATTTATTTCAGATGAGTTTTTCATCAAATTGATTCACTTTTTCTTTGTGAATTGAGTAACCCACAGAAAACCGATAAGAAAATATGTCATAGAAATCCTGTAACACTGAAACAATTCTCTTCATTATTGCAAAATTTGGCAGTATGCCAATTTTAGTCAGATCCATTCAACCTCTTTGAATGGGTCTGTAACACCTTATTTAATTTTTGATGTTTGGGGAAGCGTTTTCCACGACCACAGAGCAGAACGACAACCAATCAGAGCTACACAGCAGTGTTTTTTGTTTATGCTTCTTTTAGAGAAAAATACCAATTCCGTTTGTTTACTGTGTCGACAAACGATTCAATAGACCTCTTTAGATAAGTGGCACGACCAATTTCAGGACTGGCCAAAAAAGGTCCAAGTGGGTGGGTGTGGGGGTGGGGAGAGTGAATACCCATGAGCATGAGCTCATTGACTGGTAGATGTACTGCATTCTTATGTAGTGCATTTCTAGTCTTTACAACCACTCAAAGCACTTTACGCCACAAGTCACATTCACCCATTGACACACACAGATTACTTCTATATATAGCACTTTTCTATTACACGTCATACACTCACTGCTAGCACAGCTGGCAGGGCTATTTGGAGTTTAGTGTTTTGCCTATGGACACTTCAACATGCGAACTTGAGGCGCCACACACAGACCTTCTGCTTAGTGGACGACCCGCTGGACCCCCTGGTGTGGTTTCCAGGCTATCTGAAAGTTAAGCCTAGTTTCTTTAAGAATACACTGACTTGTATTGAATGTCAGATAATAGGGACATCATTATACACAGAAGCTCAGGTTAAAGCCAGAAGCACATAAGTGTTGAGTTTGCAGTCAAACCGAGAAATTAGCAGAGAGGTTGGAAAAAGTGAATGTTTGACAGTTTTGCTACGAAACAAACACACGGATTGTTGCCATTGAGAGTAGGGGTTGGTTTCCAATGCCTGGAGATATAAATAATGTACATGCATAGTGAGAGTCTCAAATGTTTTGCCTATAGGGGCCTATTAGCTCGCAATTTACTATCATACAGTTACAGGCAGAACATCTTTATATATGACAGTTTGGCATCCAACAGCATTATCATTATTTTTTTATCCTTCAATTAATTACCAGGCTAATAATCATTTAATATAAAAGGCCCAAATGCAGTAACAAATGTTCAATGCTATTTCTAAGAGCCATCAAATTCAAAGTGGACAGGATTTGTCCTGCTCATCTCACGCGTAGACTACTGCAACTCCGTCCTGGCTGGTATACCTGCTAGTGCCATCCGACCTCTGCAGCTCATCCAGAATGCAGCAGCTCGACTGGTCTTCAACCTACCTAAGTCTGCATCCACTTTAAGACACTAGTCCTTGTGTACCGTGCTGCGAACCGATCGGGCCCAGTCTACATTTAGGGCATGATAAAACCTTACACCCCAGCCTGTCCACTCCGCTCTGCATCAGCCAATCGGCTTGCTGCTCCATCACTGCGAGGGCCACCTAGCCACTCAACAAAACCACAACTGTTTGCTCCCAAATGGTGGAACGAGCTGCCCATTGACATCAGGACAGCAGGAAGTCTACACATCTTCATATGCAGACTAATGACACATCTCTTCCCATTCAACTCGGTTAAGAAGATGATGTCTAATAACTATTATCAACTCTGGTGTTTAATACTGAAAAATAACAAATGTAGCTGCACTTATATATTGCACTTCCATGTATCACTTTATAGTTTGGCTTTTTTAAGCTACCGTACTTGCATAATTCTTGCTGTTCTGGGCTGGTACCCTCATGGTTGAATGCACTTATCGTAAGCCGCTTTGGATAAAAGTGTCAGCTAAATGATATGTAGTGATATGTAATGTAATCTACCAGGGCTGCCACTTCATCACTTAACATGCCAATTATTTTCTCAATCAATCAATTAGTCCATAAAACATTACAGTAGTTTGGCTGCAACATCTTCAGTTATTGGCTTTAGAATATTTCATGTCCTTTCTTTTTTAAATATGTCTGAAACAGTGGCTGAGTTACCATTAGTTTTAATCATCATAGTTACTTTTAGATTTAAGTTTCTTGCACCTGAAGGCGCATGAATTATTTTTCTTATTTTATTTTGGCATTCATTTTTTTTACATGTCATTTTACACATTGTAATTTAACCCTGAACACAAATGGCAATAAATAACACTTATGTAAAATGACATGCGGAAAAAGCTTAACAGCGTAGACATGACACGCGAAGCGATGTGCTATTTATATGCATACCAGTGATATCATGTAGCTTTTTCAGTTTATAAAATAGGATACATTAAAACTGGCTCCATCTTAACTAGAGATCCAACAAAAAAAATATCAGTATACCAATAATGACGCTATGATTCAATACAGACAGGGGCCATTCAGGAGAATCGTTTTGTTGCTACTTTGTATGTGGGTTTTTACCAAGCATATATCCATCAGCTGACTGTAAATTAAAGCTCAAATTCGTATTTAAAGTGTTCTGGAGCTTTATTTCCTTAATGAAGTCCTTAGAAATTATAGGGGAAGACAGCTTGTGTTTTAGCCACGCCATACAAAGCTCTGTGTAACGAGGATAATCTGGTCTCAAATTAAAAAAGACAGACTGTCGACTGAGTCTGAATCAGGTTCTGATAATATATTAATTATAAAAGTTTTTTCCAAACCAAAATGATACAAATTCTAACACTCAACCTCTCAAATGGGAGGATTTATTTTGTAACTTAAAGCCCTGGTGTTTTGGACAGTTAGACAAAACAAGACGTCATCTGGGGTTTGATTGACACTAAGCGTCTTCACTGCTTCCTGACATTTTACACACCAAATAATTAATCGATAATGAAAATATTTGTCAGTCGCAGTCTTAGACTCATTCATTATGTGCACGGAGCCTTCACTACTGCATGTGGCATCTTATTAAATCCTGACCTCACAAGTAAAAGCGCAGTAATCCTGGCCTGGATTTGACACTGCTGGATTTCCCAGTAAAAGGTTTGTGTGCATCACGGACAAATGCTGGAACCAAATATTCTTTGGAACTCCTCACGTTTGAGGTTTGATGCCTTTCTACTATTTATCTCATTGAAATATAAGTAGAATTTGGTTTTGGATTATTGGCCTGTATGTGAAGATCATGCCATGGACTCTTGGGAATTTTGATAGGTAAATTCATTCAGACAGTTCATTGGCCAGGGTAGAAATATGCTTATAAAGAAACTAGACATATTTCTTTGGCTCTTTCCTTTTCACACTTAGTAAACTTCCCTGCAAAACATATAAACAATCTCATGAATACATTTAACACAAGGATTTAAAAATATAGTCACAAAATCGGTTATTGTGTTTCAAGTAGTTTTAATTAAGGAAGTGTTATACTTTTACTCTTGGAAAAACAAATCTGGAGGTTTGAGTCACAACTGTGTTTTAAGAAATTAACCTTTTCATTTAATTTTATAGTACTGAAATTCATTTAAACAATACATTTTCCATTATAAGTATTTCAAAATATCTTCTGCTGGTTTGTTCGATAATATCATTCCTATAAGTAGAATCTCATTTCAATATAGTTCTTTTGACACACGCGCACACAGAGAAAAAACCCAAAACAAAAAGAAAACATCCATCAATGTGTTTCTGTCCAGGGTCTTCATGTGTCAGAGGATGTTAGTTGTTACATCAGAAAATGAAGTGTGGCTGGTTGAGACGGACGCCTGTTCAGCCCTGTCCACGACACAGAGGCTGATGGCAGAGCTCATCGCTGATGCTCTGCAGAACGAAGAGATCAGAGAAGCTCCAGTGTGTCTGAGGCTCCTCTCCAACAGCTGGTTTTCTGGACTGCTTGTAGTGACACTCGGGAGCTAATTGTTAAAAGTCCCAATATATATATATACATATACATTTGTCCCTGGTGGGGTGGGCTCCCACAAAAAGACAGTCCTCTGCCCACATGTTGGCTCTCCAAAGCAGCTGTTCTCAAACGCCAGGGATGCTCTGGTGTCAGGAGAACAGACGGCCCCTCGTCTCGAAATGTGAATCTTACTGAAAACGATGTGACTAATGCTTTGAAAATATCGCTAAGATTGTATGTATAACATAAAACCCAGCTGATCTGCACTGTAATTGACTACTGGAGTCAAAAGCTTTAATTTAGTCCGCAAGGCCCTTGTTTGGTCTCACAGATAATCCTCTCCCCTAACATTTTTTCAGGCAACCTTTTCAATGAATGGCCGGCTGCTGCTGCTGACCTCCATGCTGTTTGACAGCTCTTCATCTGCTGACCCATCATCTAACGCGGAACATCCACCGGGTGACAGCAGCTCCCTATACATTCCCCCTCAGGTTCATCTGACTGAACTTGCAAGAAATCCCACAAACTACCCCCTGAGGAGAGACCTGGTCTGAACAGGAATACAATGGATGCTAGGTTCTCTCCTTGGAGTGAGCAAGGAAAACATCTCAAACAGTTTGACTCCTCACTCCTAAAATATAAACTATGTCTCGAATAGGAAAGCATTCATTGGCTTCTTTTCTAGATATAAAAACCAAGTTGCTGGTTTTAGTAGTTTTCTCTCGCCTTTCAGCCGTTGAGAAATATCTCAGTTAAACATTTAGTCCACTTTTTATTCACTTTCAGAGATTCAAACGACAACTCCAACCCTCGACCCTACAAACTTTAGGATAATACACCAATTACTCCCTGCACATGTACTTTTTTTTACTCCACGATACTTTAGTAGGCTATAACAGCACGATTTGTCATGCACTTTATCTGTCTTTTTTACTGTGTTTTTTTGTATTATATTTTTTTGCAAAATACTCCTATATTGCAGATCTGTCGTGTAACTGGACTAACAGCCGTCTGATTTCTCAGTCGTCCTCCACTTCGTCTCCCTCGGACTCATCCCTCCTCTCGTACAATTTATCCCGCTGCCGCTCCTGGATCTCCTTCATCTCCTCGGCGTATCTGCTGAAAGCTCCTCCGAATTTGCCCCAGGCTTTGAAGGGGATGGTGATAGAGTTCCTGTAGCTGGGCTTCACCTCGCTCACACGCATGAACACCCCGTATTTGTTGGAGCCGACGTCGAAGAAGAACCGCTTGGAGTCCACCATGATGGAGGTGCCCTCGGGGAGCTCGCCGTAGCCGCCGGCGGCCGTGCCACCGGCCAGCTCCTCGTCGTCTCCCCCGTAGTCATCTATGAGCTTAGCGAGGGCGTCTCTAAACTCTATTAACCCCTGGGCCGGAAGGGCTATGGTCTGGCCGGAGAGCATGCCGCCCACTGGGCCCCCGACTCCAAAGCCAGGTCCACGGTTGACGGTCTGCCGGATCCGCAGGAACCTCCCCCGCTGGTTCTCCTTCAGGTCCAGGTAGTACTTGCGGTTCTCCCGGACAAGAAACTCGCTCTTGAGCGCTCGCCTGGGCCCGCCATCCTCCCCCGCAGCAGCCTGGGCTATCTGCTCCGGACTGCTAGGCCCCAGCTGGGCGTAGTGCTCGATGAAATCCCCGAGGTAGTCACGGAACTCAGCAGCAACCGACAGCGAGAGGGTCAGGCGACTTTTGGAGCCTCCGGCCCCGACCTCTGCGATTTTGATAAACCTGCCCTTGCTGTTCTGCTTGACGTCCAGGTAGAAGCGCTTGTTCTGGATGTCGAGACGCTTGGACGCCAGCTCCTGGGTCTCCTGGTCCCGCTGGAAGTGCTGGAAGCCCCCGCTGCCACCGCCGCCGCCACCACTACCACCACCGCCGCCGCCTCCCCCGCTGCTACCGCCTCGCTCACTCCCGCTGTCTCCATCCGCCATCTTCAGCTCCACACATTCGGCTCGTGCCCCTCTCTCCTGTGCAGTTGCTCCCGGCGCGCACTCGGCCCGTTGCGCGCCCCCGTCACGCTCTCTATCAGCGCACTCCGCAGAGCGTCGTGATTGGTCCAACCGTCGCCACTTTCACAAGTTCACGCAGTTACGGCCTGATCATTGGTCCGTCGGATTTTGTCAACCACACCCACATGTATCATCTCTCATGAGCCATTGGTTCAGATTGAGGTTCCGTTTGCGTCATTGTTGTTGAACTCTTTTTTTTTATTCTCCTTCGTGAATTTCATTGTATATTAGTGTATTTTTAAGTATCCTGTTGTATTTGCTCTAGGTTTTACTGTTTATTTTTATTCTGTATTTTCCGACTTGTGTGGCAATAAAGTATTGAATCTGTGTCTGAAGGACAAATCCTAACTTACTTAAGCAGCCTGATCTCTTGATTTCAACAAACAGACCATTGTTAATATACTTCTTCTAATTCTGTTTGGAAAAATCTGTCTCTTATGAAAATGGTGGACTGAACTGTCTTGATTTTCCAGCCCTTAACAACACTTTGAAAATGAATTGGATTAAACAATATTTAAGAGATCCGACATCGATCTGGAATTTGTTTTGCTTTGCAACTAACATGTTGAAAAAGTAATCGTAGGGTGATCAAACATTTAGAAACAAATGCTCCTTTCTTGGTCTTTAATTTAACAAACACAATTTTATATCTGGAATTATACAGGCACAATATATAAACAAAAATCTTTATTCCTGGAAAACTGGTTTGTCTATTCAACTTTTCAATTCAAGTGGTATATAATGTCTTACTCTTAATTCCTCCACAAATACGGTATCCCTGTACCACTAGAGAAATCTGCCTTAGTTTTTGATGCAATCCCTTCAGGTGTTGTTCAACTTCTTAGTAAAACGGTGTCTTCCGATCTGTCTTTAGTATCACTGGATTCAGGTTGTTACTAATGTTGGTCAAATCTCTTTTCCTCCAAAAAGAAAACAATAATAACCATGAAATACATGGTTTACTCCTAAATGAAACTGTGTCTATTCAAAATTAAACTTCCTATAGGAGTAACCTTAGTTCTGATCTGGACTGGAAGCAACTATGGTACCTTCCCTCTAAATATCTAATTGAAGATCAAGGAAGTGACTTTTTGAGTCATCATTTTTATCCCTCCAGACTTTTTTATTAGAGATATAAAAAGGACATTGATGTTGAGTAATCCTCCTTTTGTCAACTGCTTCCATAAGATATCCATCACTTATTTTGGTCTTAGCAAGATATCTGCACATTTAACTCTCACTATAAAATTTGATTATTTGGTTTTGCAGCTAGTGTACGGAACCCCCTGGTATCAGGTGAAGAAGAAAACAAATCTGTTGCAGTTTAACAAACCGTTCCCTCGGTTTAACAAACAGTTTCCTCAGTATATCTAACCATTCCCCACGTCTAACAAATTGTCCCCTTGATTTAACAGATTCTTTCCCTGAGTTTAACTAGTCCATGCCCTTAGTTTAGCTAATGAAGTCCATACGGGCGTGGCTTCTGCAGGGTAATGTTAACTAAGTCCAGTTTATCCACTTAAGGTTATAATTAATGCTAAATTGTGTTGTCTCACTTGTGTTGTCTCACATGTTTCTCTGTTCAACGTTTCAACAGAGAAACGTTCCACCATTGTATTGTAACATGTCATAAACTGTATCGGCAACAGGAAACATGATACTTCAGTTCCCCGACACACACTTTTAGAAACACATTCAATCAAGTACTCTGTTGAAATACAATTATTATGTACTTGAGTTGTTTGATTTAAATATATCAGCTACAGTTATGAACCGACAAAATATTATTATTATACAATAGAGGAACTAACAGCATGTTAAGTCATTAAGGTTTGCCTAATCTTTACCAGCTGCAGCATTAAAATGCAGTTTGAACCTTATTTATAAGTTACAAAAACCTTGTATTTAATAAATATAAACTCATGATGATACTTCAGCCCTTAATTCATAATTCTTATGAAATTAGTTATTTTTACAGTACGATTCAGCTGCTCCCATTACTGACTCTAAAGAGTAAGAGTGGCCACGTTGACCACCTGCAGAGTATTCATCATTCATATTCATATTTTACTGCACATCTTATATTCATGTGTATTTATTTTAGTAATTTTCATAACTTTACGTTTATAACAAATATTCTGCGCTTTTCAACAGCCACTGCAATATTGCAAGCTTGTCTCTTTTGTCCTTTTTTAAAAGTCTTTAGTTCTTTGCTCTATGTACAATGCCCTTGTTAGCTGCTGTGACATAATCATTTCCCAAATTCGGATCAATAAAGCACATCCATCTATCTATCTATCTATCTATCTATCTATCTATCTATCTATCTATCTATCTATCTATCTATCTATCTATCTATCTATCTATCTATCTGTCTGTCTATCTATCTGTCTATCTGTCTGTCTGTCTGTCTGTCTGTCTGTCTGTCTGTCTGTCTGTCTGTCTGTCTGTCTGTCTGTCTGTCTGTCTGTCTGTCTGTCTGTCTGTCTGTCTGTCTGTCTGTCTGTCTGTCTGTCTGTCTGTCTGTCTGTCTGTCTGTCTGTCTGTCTGTCTATCTATCTATCTATCTATCTATCTATCTATCTATCTATCTATCTATCTATCTATCTATCTATCTATCTATCTATCTATCTATCTATCTATCTATCTATCTATCTATTATTGCATTACCCAATTCTGTTTACAGATGGCGGTATAGTTCTACTAGCGGCTCAGGTGAGCTTTGAGGTTGATGTTCCTCTCTGTACTTCCCCCCCCAGCTGTGTCTGACCTTGTGGGCAGCACCTGTTAGTTCAGAGATGAAACCACACTTCCAACATTCAGTCCACACCCTAAACATTGCAGCTGTTTATTTCACGTTGTTATGGATTGTACTGGAGCCCACTGTACAGTCCTACCCTGTAGTGTACTTTTTCTATGAGAAGGGGCAACTCTGGGTTCAGTAGCTGGCCCAGGGACACTATGACATGTGGACTAGGGAAGATTGGGTTCGTACTGAACTGCCCTTCACTGTCCTGTCCTGGTCTGTACCATACTGTACAGTACTGTCCTGTACTGTTTTTACTCTGTACTATTTTCAGAGTATTTTAAAAGCAACAACAAATTCATAATTCATTTAAGTTATTAATTTAATTAATTTACCTATTTGTTTATCTCTCCCTATATCATTGTGTAAATCCTGTTTCAGGCTCTGTTTATCCTCCTAAAACTGATTGTCATAGCCACATTTATTTACGTTGTATACTCAAGAAATCAAGAAGTTTGTGTCTGTGTAATAATTTTATGTTTCAGAAAAGTCATATGAAGAAATTCGTGTAAGCTCATTTGAATTATTCTCTTTTCTTTGCTTCTCTTTTTTCAGGCGTGACCTTCTGCAGCCGTCAGGTTGGTGTAGACAAAGAGTTTTCTCTTTCTGTATACAGCAGTCTAGATGCAAGAGACATACATGGTGGAAGAAGAACTCAGATCCTCTACTTCAGTAAGTGAAACGCA
Organism: Pseudopleuronectes americanus; assembly: GCA_038501795.1. Lineage (NCBI taxonomy): Eukaryota > Metazoa > Chordata > Actinopteri > Pleuronectiformes > Pleuronectidae > Pseudopleuronectes > Pseudopleuronectes americanus. The sequence continues at coordinate 2,048,065 of CM076733.1, read as the reverse complement.
AAAGTAGAAATGTGTCATATCAAATAAGAGAAAGAAAGTAGTACCGTAATTGGTACAAAAATGTTGGCAGCAAAATAGAAGTGTAGTATTGAGAGTGAACAGACTGATTCTGCAGAAAAGTGGTTCCTTTGAGTGTCAGTATTATGAGTATATATATTACTGCTAGATCAAATCTAGGTTTGAAGTTCTGTTGACATTTTAATAAAAGAAAATATACATCAGATGGCCTGTTAAGTTTGAATAACTCTTTTATTTAAGCAGTGTCATTTCACAGTGACAATCTGATAATAACAATTCATAGATTAAAATTTAAATATATGCTAACTATACAAGCAGAGGTACACACATATATCACATTATTGCACACTACCCGGTTTGATTCATGATAAAGATGTAAGCTTCACAGCCATGTTTAGGTTTCTTACAAAGCATTCATTTCTGTTGGTGATTATCCTATTAGGATAAGATGAGAACAAAATTTGTTCAAAATGTAAAGCCAATACAATCTTATTTAGTTTGAGTAAAGATAACAGCAGTTGCTCATGTTCATATTCTTATGACAGCCAGTGTTAGTAGTATTGAGGATAGGCCTGGTAGGAGCCCATGAGTTGAGTCGAGGCAGAGGGCATCATGACCCCCGGGAGGCTGCTGTACTGGTAGGAGTCCATGGCCCGCGTGGGGACACTGGACAGGCGGGAGCTGTACTGCAGACTGTGTGGATGGACGAAGGAGGCGGCAGCCGGGGCCTCCTGCGCTGCTGCTGCTGCTGCTGCTGCTGAGTGGTATCTGGGGTAGGGTCCCGGCCTGTAGGACTGCAGCTCAGGGTAATGCATGAACTGGGAGGCGATGTTTGCTTGGCAGGCGTGAGCCAGGGCGTCCTGCACGGTCCTCTTCAGCTTCATGCGTCTGTTCTGAAACCAGTTTCTGATCTAAAGTGCAGAAAGAAGAGGAAAGTCTCATGAGGAAAAGTTTACACCAAAGTATATTGTGAAAAATTAAGCAGTTCGTCATTTTCCTGGGAAATAAAACACATTTAAATAAATACTGATTAATTCAAACGTATTAGATTGTTATAATTCTTGAAATTCATAACATTTAATGACATTGCATGTAAAGACACTAGAGTCAGCATAAAATCTAGAGGTCATGACCTCAGTATCCACAGTGATAGCTGCTGATAACTCAAATACTGGTGTCATATTAGTGAAACACTGAGGATTGTTACCTGTTTGTCAGACAGGTTGAGCTTCTTGCAGAGCTCGGCTTTGTCCTGTGTTCCCAGGTAAGCGTTCCTCTTGAAGGCCCGCTCCAGGCTGCTGATCTGCTCCGACGTGAAGGCTGTGCGAGGTTTCCGGCCCGACGGGGGGGACGGCGGCGAGGTGGACACACAGTCAGGAAGGGCCGAGGGGGAAAGGGAGTGACACCCTTCACTCTCATACCCGGAGGTCTCCTCCTCTGTCCCACTGCTGAAACTGGCCTCTGTCACTGGAAAGAAGAATTCAACAAACATTAATTTTAACTGTTTAAAAAAATTCAACTCTTCATCTTGTAGAAGCACATACACAAGTTATTTAATCTTCAATACCCAGAGGGTTACTTGTGTAATTGAGTAAATGTAGCTACATTCCACCCCTGTGAGTAAGTGGCAGCTTAAGGCCACTACTAAAAAACTTTTGTTCCAATTTAAGGCCACTCTGCACTTAACAATATTCGTTATTTGTTTTAAAGCTAAAATTTTCCGCACAAAACTTTTATTCTAGTATTTCATGTCATATATACATATTAAATCCTAAATTAACTACAGTTCAGAGATAAGTATTTACCTGCTCGACATATTAAAGCCTTACATACAAGCTTTATCAGCTTGTTTAATAAAAATAAATATTTTTGTAATTTCTTACTTTTACTAGTAATTTAAGTTATTTAACTCTATGCTACAATCCCGCATTTGAACATAATATAACAGAATTTTTTGTTTTTTTTATGTGGAAAAGACTCTTATAAGGAATTGTGATGTGAATTTACCTTGATTGCTGTGAGAGGCTTGATGCTGGGGTGGGCTCAGGCTGTATGCATCCAGGCTCTGACTCCTGCTCTCTTCCTGTTGCTCAGGTACATTTTCGGACTTTTGTCTGCAGTAAAAACCTGGCAGACTCTCAGAATGTGTCCCGCAGGCTGTGGTTCCGGGGGTCGGGACAGCAGCCGATCCTGCTGACTTGCTGCTCTGGGCCATCCACTCGATGGAGAAATGTCCTCTCATTGCGGCAGAATGCTGAAGATGTGTTTCTTTCTTCTTCTAATGGAAGCAAAATCCAGTATTTCCTTTTTTTAAATTGCAAAAGCTGAAGTGTAGTTTCTGTCCAGAGTGCAGGGGAGAATCTCAGGATGTGCTGGCCGGTGAGTGCTGGTGGCAGAGGAATTGTAGCTGCCTCCTCCTAGCAGCCTGTCTGTTCTTATAGAGAACATCCCACCTCATCTCAAACTCTCTCAGCCCCAAAGATCAAAGCATGCATCCTCACTTCCCTCCCACCCTCCCCTCCTTTAGTTTTCACAACTGGAGTAATTAAGACGTCTCATTCAGTCTCAATGAGGCTGTTACAGCATGGCTCCAGTAAGTCTGGGAAGCCCCCCCCTCCACAACATACACAAACACACACACACACACACACACACACACACACACACACACACACACACACACACACACACACACACACACACACACACACACACACACACACACACACACACACACACGCCCTCCTTCCTGCCTCCAAAAACAGATAATAGACACACCTCACCCCAAACTGTCTGCATCTCTACATCCAGACTGTAAATTCAAGTTTGCAGGACAGGACTACAACTTCATCTAAAGAACTTACCTTCGAAATTACCTTCGAAATTAATGTATACTTCTACTTCAGTGAGAAGCATTGAAAATATTGTTTCACGTAATGAGCTGAATTTTGCAAGCACCATACTTGAGTATTGCTCCAAGGTACTTGTGCTGTTTGTGCATATTTCCATGTTTCGCTCCTTTATATGATTCTTCTCTACATTAGAAAAATATACCTCACTTTGATGGGACAGCTATAGGATTTTAGGATAAAGATCCACTGCATTTAAAGCTGAAACAATAAATGAATAGACAGAAAATCTATCTTCCTTCATTTCAATAAAGACGAGCAGCTTCTAAAATGCAAAATTGTTTGCTATAGTAAATCGAAGGTATCTAGAAAGAAAACTGATTGGATACGTCAGAAACACTAAAACAAAATCACAGATTTGTTTTCTGAAATCTTAGCTGAGGATGTTACAGAATTTTCTGCAGACAAATTGATAAGAAAAGAATAAATAGTCGCAGCCAAGTGTCTCTTCCCTTTCCAAACAGACATTAATCAAATTCTTCAAATCTCCACTCAATGCTAAACTGCTCATCAGACATTTAGGGGCCATAGTTACTCTAAAAATACAAACCTCAATCAGAAAAGACTCATTTGAGCCTATGACCAACATATTGAGCTGTGAGTGGCTTAATATGAGGGAAACACAATAATCCTGGATGATCCCCAGATTAAAGACCGTCTGCTGGGACGGGATATCAGTTGAGCTTTAACAATGATGGGTTTCAAGGTTGTGTGATCTCTGTTGTAACTGAGACTGATTTGCATTTGGATGGAGAAGAAGTGATCCTTCGATGACTTTAAGATGATAAACAGCTTATAAATTATTTTATACTGTAAAGGACTAAAAATAAGTCGCAGCAGTACTATCATAAAGTAATTAAGATGTTATAACTCAAAAATAAACATAGGAAAATATATACAGAGCTGTATGCTCATCAAAAAAGTGTTGAAATTCAGTTCCTATAGTAAAACAGGGAAATACTACAATTTGGATCACTCATTTCTAAGTAAACATCCTCTATTCTAAATAAGTACACGATCATTGTACATTGCAAAAGTAGAAATACTTGTTATGATACAACAATGGGCTCTGTCCATGTTAAATTGTTCTATATTATACTATTGGATTATTATTACTGGTATAGCAATGGTTATTTCAAAAGTTTGGTTATTCGCTAGCCTGTGACATAGTGTCTTGTCTGCAGCTGGAATGTTCTGGGGGAAAGTATTATGTTTTCTTGAGAAAAATGTGAAATTGGAGTAGCTAAAAGCATCATAAATTACAATTCAAGTACTTAATGACTTTACTCTCTTTTAGTTGGACTAACGTGTTGTTTAAAAAACAAGCCAATAATTATATGGTGGAGTCGACTGATGTTGAAATGATTATAGAACATAAATAGAAATTCAACACAATATCCCAAGATTTCTTTAAGCCATCGGTGGAGGAAGTACCTAGTTCTTTTAAGTAAAAGTATAGTGATACCAATATGGGAAAATACTCCATTAAAAGGTAAAGTCCAGATTGATAACTGCAGGGAAAGTTTGAGGTTACAAGCAAATGTCCCTTTTTACTGGTGCAGCATTTGATTATTATTATAAATGTTGTGCTCTATTCATGTGCGAAGTTTCAAGTGGCATAAAGCTAAAAAACACATGTTCTATTTTCACCTCTGGCCGTGACTTCCACACATCATCTTAACTAGTTGTCTCATTTTAGTGCCACCACTGTGTGTGAGAGTGTGGTTGGGTGTGTGAGTGTTTGTGGATCATGTTAAAGAGCTTGATAACGAGCTGAAGACGATGATCCCCCTGTGAAGTGGCTCATAACCTCAGCTGAGTGATGGAGCCGCGACTGTCTCCTCCGAGGACAGAGGAGGACAGGGCGCAGGCCGGCGCTGTTTTGTGTCCCAAAGGTGCTTCGGCCAAACGCATTGAGGCTTTAAAGGATAAATCGGGTCAGGCACGACCCCCTCTCTCCCCTTCATTGATAAGATAATGAGAGGTGCTCGGACCGCGCAGAGAGAGCGGATCCGTGGCTGCGCAGGACTATCTCCGCGCCCCCAGACGCGCTGTCTGTGCGCTGCAGTGGGAGAAGAGAGCCGCGGCGCTCTAACAGCTCATTATGGATACTGGGCCACTTCAAAGGCGCCCGGTGCTTTGATAACCAACACACCCAACATGAGACGGGACACGGCCGCCACCATAAAACCCACTTCATATTGTCTTTATGGTGCGTAAAGACCTCCCGAGTAGGGGCGGAGCGCAGAGGATGACGCCGTGAGTGCGGCTCACCTGTGGATTTACAGCGTGCGCTCACTCCTCTCATGCAACTTCACACAATCAGGCTCCTCCGATGCACCTCAGACTGGGCTCATGTACAATCAAATGCTTCTGTAACTGTGACAGAACCAAAAGCAAAGATACGTAACATCACCCTCTGCCTGCGTTAAGTGCTGACCACGTCTTTGTACTTTTACTTATAAAAAAAGTATTTTTTGTTTCATTGTTGTATTGGTACTTTTACTTTTATCCCCATGCCCTATTAATATGCACATTATTCCCACGAGTCTCTGAATCTATAGCAACATTACACCATTTAAAGTAAATTTATTCAAGTACTGTAGTTTTCTTGAATATGTACATTTTTGGTTACGTTATATTTCTATATTTGCCCAACAACAGTAAAACCAGCTGCATACAAGAAAAACTAAAATTAGTAGTATTTCTAAGTACTCATTGTTTTGAAACTATGTGTATTTTTGCTGACAACCTTACATATTTCTACTTCCACATTTTCATGTCAGTAGTGAACCTTTACTTGTGTTGTATTGATACTTGTCCTTATCTGTATACTTCCGACACAGTCATTTGGTAATCTTGAGTGGAATAAGTCATGTTTGATTGTAGGAAAATATATCCTTTAAATGTACTCCACAGGCAAATACTTGTAGATGTTAGAAGCTACTGTCACTTTGCAGGTGAAGAGTTTTCATACACAAGATATGTGAGATGATAAAATATTTGAGGTACAGACAGAGACTGTCTCAGGGTTTTCATCCCGTCTCCAAGCCTTTCGTCTGCGTCTATGTCCTCACATCAAAGAGCTGCAGTCCTGCAGGTCCCAGATCAGGATGGAGATGACGAGGTGGAGCAGGCCGACACTGATACCCATCCGCCCCGTTATACAACACACAGACACAGACGGAGGGGCAGCGATCGAGGTGAAGGAGAGAAAACAAAATGATCAGGACCTCTTTGAACTTTTAACTGTACCAATCAACTCACTGTTGTGTGTTTCTTCTTCTTGTTCTGTGTGTTACTGTGTGTCCCCGTCTTTTCTGACCTTGGATCAACACATGTTGTAGATGTTGTAATGTCTGCTGTTTGTTCACTCTGGGCTTCTTGTGCTTCGTTTGAAGTGAAGATGATCCACTGCTTTTTGTGCGTTCAGACATTAGTTCTCTGAAGTGGTGGAATAAGCAGTTAAGTAAAAGTAAGTAAAAGTACCAACACCCGAGGGTGGCACGTTAATGAAGCTATTATTAGTTATTTTGTTATTTGAATAGATTCTCTGCTCATTTGCTGAACCAAGGGTCTCTGCCAAAACTCAGCTGTCTTGATTTGTTTATTTTTGTAATGCCCTGGTCTTACATACTCAAACACAGGTCATGCCAGGTTTATCTGAAAGAAGCACACACATGGACATTCTAGGTCAATCTTGATATGTGTGTGTGTGTGTGTGTGTGTGTGTGTGTGTGTGTGTGTGTGTGTGTGTGTGTGTGTGTGTGTGTGTGTGTGTGTGTGTGTGTGTGTGTGTGTGTGTGTGTGTGTGTGTGTGTGTGTGTGTGTGTGTGTGTGTGTGTGTGTGTGTGTGTGTGTGTGTGTGTGTGTGTGTGTGTGTGTGTGTGTGTGTGTGTGTGTGTGTGTGTGTGTGTGTGTGTGTGTGTGTGTGTGTGTGTGTGTGTGTGTGTGTGTGTGTGTGTAAACTCTCCTTATCCATGAAGAAAAGGTCAGTCATCCTCCTCGGCCCCAGTCCCAGCCTGCTGCTGTCTGTGGGGTAATGGTCTCCTGCTGGCTTCGTCTTTGATTGGCTCCATTCAGACTCTTTCATCTCTAATGGGCCTGTTTGCTGCTCTGTTATGGACACAAACACACCTAACAACACCGCCCCTCCAGGCACTGTCATTAGACCGGAGGGAGACACATGTCCCAACACACTGACATGCAGTGATCAGATCTCTGCTATATTGCAGCCAATATCTCCTCTGGTCTCACCGTGTTCATTTTTACAGACACTACAGTCCTTCCAACAGGAAGACATAGTACAGTTGTTAGGGACTGCATTGGATTCCTCCACATTACAACAACAAGTTGGTTATTTTTTTCATTAATAAAGAAATTCACTTTGTTTTCACTACTTTCGTGGTCACAGTGAGGCAGATTCCAAACCACTGAGTTTTGTGGCAATAAGGCATTGAATCTGAAACTTGAATCTTGATTAATCTACTTTTTATTTTCTTATCAAAAAATTATTTGACTAATAAACATCCCTGATCACCACAATTTATCCTACAAAATATATTCTCAAAATGGACAGCAGGACTTGAGGTCTATTCAATGGAGTTGAAATGATTGTGGGAATAATCAAACTCAACCAAACTGCAGAACATTCTATAGATGAGTGTTCTCTTCCCCTGGATATAATTTTTTTTACATAAAGCAAGCAAAGCCATACAAAAATCACCTAAAGCCTTAAACAACCTCAACCAAGACAGAGTCTGATGCTGAGTGGATTCCTCTATGCAGATCAAGGCGGTGATGACGCCTAATAATCATTGATCTCCATTGTCGGCAGTCTCCAGCAGTTGCCCGCCCCGTCTGTAACACAGCCAGTTAAGGTCTCCTCCCCTGTCCTATTGATCCCTATCAACCTCATCAAAGGCTCCCTGGGCTTTGATGGGGCCAGTGGGACTGGTCCCGGTGGACGAGCAGGCGCTGCGACTCCCCTTATCAAATGGAGGAAGATGGTGGGATGGAGTGATGGAGGGGAGGCATGTTTTGACACTGTGAAATTTAAATTTCTCTCTAAATGCTGGAGGCAGTTACACACCTGAGGGTTCATACATTTTACTGCAGGTGCTAGTACTTTTGTAGTCCTTATACAAGCATAACTAAATGACAGTGAACAGAAACCTAAAATGTATATTGATGCCTGACTTACAGTATATGAGGGAATGTTTGTGTTTGCTGATCATATTGCTTTGCATGTCTGATTATTGAAACCTTACTCTAACCTGGCAGTGTGGCTTGAGCGATATGCATTGTCAGGCGTGTGTGTGAGGACAGAGATGATTTCCTTATGTGGATGAAAATGAAACAAACATATTTATCTAAAACCATTTTCAGACTTTACCCGCAGTTTGCCTTTCACACAGGCACAACGCAGCGGGAGGTTCTCTGCACAGACGCGTTCACGACAGCATCAAATCCTCCACATTATTCAGGCGATAGCAGGAGCTGCCGGTTGCGGCAGGCGGAGGCAGGAAGTGACGTATTTACTCCGCTGTGGAGATCACGTGATTTTTTTTTAACACACAGACTCGTGTCGCCTCTTATCACCTCAAACTCTCTTTTCATCTTCGTCAGTGTCTTCAATGTGTGTGTCATCGCTTTTTCACCAGAATGTTTATATATGTATAAATATATATATTTTTTGCATCTGCTACATATTAAAAGCGTCATCAACCTGCCCCCTTACTCCCGGGGAATCCAGGGGGGGGATCCCCTGCTGTGTTGAATGCAGGACTTTTACTTGCAAATATGGTTCCCATACTGCTTATTTGTCTCTTACGTCACTTTCTCTTTTCAGTATCACTCTTGGCTTTTCTTTGTGTAGGTAAATGAAATCTGGTTTGGTTAATGGAATAGATGTGTCGAATGTTTTCAGTTCTATTCTATAAGAAAAGCAGATGGAATCAGGTCCTGCCTCCACGCTTCAATCAATTTACATTTACACACAAATTACATCCTATTTCCTCTCTGTTCTCACAGGGGCCCAGACTTGAGGTCTCCTTGCAGAACGATGCTGCTCTCACGTCTTCTTGTCCCCCAGAAACTTTTGCTTCACACATACGGTGTCAAAAGCGGAGACGTGTCAATGGTGATTTACAGACGCAAAATACCTAATTTTCCCTTCCAGCTACGTTTCTTCAAACCACAGACACAACACATAGTTCAAAAAGGTTAACTGTTCAACATTTGAAAAAAAACTATATTCTGCTCTTCAGTGTATATATTATATGAAATGTGTGGACATGTCACAGAGTGGACATGAGAGGAGAGGGAGGTGTGACTACCAACACAGTCTTTGATCCTAAACTGGTATTTAGAGGTTAATGAGGCTGTTAGGAAGAGGTGAAGGAAACGCCTCTGAGTTCACACATCACTTAACACACACACACACACGGGAAATGTATCTGGAGCCCCTAACAGGCCACGACTCTAAATGAGGATCTCCGTTATTTAAAACAAACAGGGCAAGAATGTATCATAGGGATTATCTACATTATTTGAGCAGGATTTAACACAAGTCAAACAAATAAATGTAAGGAAGCACTCACACACCAATATAACAGTCTTCAATATGATCCATTACAAGTCCTGCATTAAGAACCGTATTTGAGCAAAATTATATAAATATTCTCAGCACAGTATCAAAGTAAAAGTATTTAAGAAAGTAAAACGGACCAGATTGTGTTTACTGAGTCGTCAGTATTTCTGAATAATTTTATTGATAAAGCTGCTTTTAACTACAGTTTATATACATTTATTTCCTTTTTATATAGAGTAATAAGTTTTGTCTAGTGTTGAGTATAACTGTGCTTATGTTCCAATTTAGAAATTTACCTGAGTATTTCCATTTAATGCAATTTTATACTTCCCTAACTTATACTAACCCACTCTACTGCATTTCCGAGAAAATTAGTTCTCACCTGTAACCGTCCACTTCTCAAAACTTTTATGACAGAAGTCAAATCATATCTTCACAAAATAAAGCAAAATCTGAGAATAGCCCAATAAAGTGTGTGTTACAGAAATGTTGTTCTTCGTTCTTCTCCCATTAATCATGTCAGATTTATCTGGTGACCCTATGGCCGGTCCCGACCCCTTGGTTGGGAACCTCTGGACACAACTTTCCAATTAAATATAAAGCAGTTTAAGTATCTCCACATGGAGCAGCTACAACAATAAAATGTAGCTGAAGAAGCATCTCTCTCATTTAACTGAAGAAATACTTTTATTGCTGATACTTAAATATCTGTTGTACTTATAAATTAATATTTTTACATTATGCTACCGGGGCTCTTACCTGAGTAAACTTCTTATAGTTGTAACCACCTTATACACAGTCAGCTGCTTTAGTCCGTGGGGCACAAATGTCTCACCAGGCCAGACCTCAGCCCTGCTCTTACCTGGTATTCAACTCCCTTGTCAGCTCTATATGCAAATGTCATTTACTGTTCTGATCCGAGAGATAGAGAGTGTGGAGCCAAGAGGAGCTGAGTGGATCAATATGCTGCATGCAGCACTACAATCAAACAATTCATTATCAATTCATTCCACTAACCAGAACTGGTTCGAACCCCGTCTCCCCCCAAAGGGCAAAAATACTGAATCCCAAATCGATCCTGACAGTGTCTGAGTGATATGTGATAGAGAAAGTGCTATCTGCCATTGTATGAATGTTTGTGGGAATGGGTGATTGGCAAAACTCCACTTCAAAACCCTTTGAGTTTTCATCAAAACTAGAGCATTGCAAAATATAAATGCCGACCATCAGAAGACATTAGCTGAGTAGGCGGTCCTTCAATGTCACGTTCGCATTAATGTGCCCAATGCTAAAAGAATATGGACATATTGGTCCCAGGAGACCTCTGAGTGTGGTTTGGCTGATGAGATCACACCTGAACTTAGAGCTGTCCACGTGTGATGGGATCACTCAGGACAGATGTTGATACCAGGTCTGAACCGGTCTGAACCTCGTCCGAGAACGAGAAGATAAAGGGGAGAGCAAAAGGAGAAAAAGCTAATGAGTAAAAGCAAAGTTCTAATACAGAAATGTATCGACAGATTTTAACTTTTGATTTATTTAGTGAATATATGACAATTTGACCCATTTGAAAATAGAAAACTTTGATTAAAAGCTACAATGTGAGAATGTAAAAAGTAAACAACACAGTGTATCAACTCTGAATCATGCCAACAGGCCCAAACTTGACCCCCAGTCTGGTTTGATTTAAATATTTTATAAGCTCATTCAATTTTTTAAATTTTAAACTCTAATCCGAAACATCCCTGTAGCTGTCATAAATAGATGACGAGAGGTAAAAAAGTGCAGTATTCTCCTATGAATTAGTGAAGTAGACATACTTAAGTAAAAAAAAAGTACATCATCCTGTACTTGAGAGAATGGTTTGCTCACTGAGGTCTCACAAGGCGTCTCTGCTCTGCACAGCTGTGTGGTTTTATTTTCAGTGACTGGAACAGATAAGCCGAGGAGGACGTTATAGAATACGGGTCACTGGAGCACAGGTGTGAACCATAGACTGTATATATGGTGTGAATGTGCATTTTCACTCTTGTTATTTTGACATAGGCACAAGGCAACATATAGTAGAACACACCCTGCTGTGCGTGAGGCGATAGATTGTAAAGAAACACGAGGGAGGAAACAAACATGAAATAAAATAAAACACGTTTTTAAAGTGCGTTTTGTCAAGTTAACCTTTTGAACAATGTCTTCTGCTTTCATTACATCATTGTGCTCTTGCCATGCTCCTCTTTTATTAACACGATGCACAACGGCACATATAATCCCATCACTCTATATCTGTGAATAAAAGATCAGATGGTTTCTGTGGTTTAAGGAATGGGAACTAATTGGAGCTTAAGCAAATGAAAGATAAATTCCTCAGATCAGTGTACTCTTAGCCAGGATGGATGGAGAGTCAGTCCATAACATAGAAACATTGATGGTTCCCACAGGTTGATTCTTTAACAGGTTTGTGTTCCTCTTACTTTAGTTCTAGCGCCACCATGAAGTTCACATTTGTGGTCTTTTCCCAGGATTTCCTGACAATCCTTTAAATATCCCAGTGAAACAGAAGTCAGAGCTGATGCTGCTTCATATTATTGTATGTCCAGTAAAAACGTGCAGCTACGGAGGGAATGTTTGAGGTCACTGATTGGTCGCCATGAGAGCTGGATGTGTGTCATGTCACAATAAGCAGTAGCTCCTCACAGAACGTCATGATGGGAAACACGTTATCTGTTTTTAAGGACTTCTCACTACCACCTAAAGATTTACCTGATGAGTTGGACAGCGTAGGTCTCTCTGGTTGCTCACTGACAGAATTTAGAGATAAAGGAGTTGAAAGTTGCAGACAGTTTTGTCATTGGATGCAAGATGAGTAAACACCCCTGAGTGGACATGAGTCATGAGAGATTAGGATGTAAAGAAGTAATGATGCTGGATTTATAACAAGGGATTAATAACAATTAATAATAATAACTTTATTTGTATATCACTTATTTCAACATGGTTACAAAGTGCTTCACACAAAAGTCCATGGGAAAAATAAAGAATAGATTATATTAAAAGATATTCTGTTTAACCCAATTTAAAAGCCTTCTCATGCACAATAAGGTTCAGGCCTTTAGTTTCTAGAGAAAACCCAACAGTCCCCACAATGAGCAGCACTGGAGACATCAACACAGGGATGCAGGGATTGTGATGGGGCCTTTAAGGCTTAGTTTATTAATCATTTATATATACATATATCAGAGCAAAAGCAGATTGCACGGGTCAGTGTATAGGAAATAATTCACATTCTATGAGACACTCATATGAAAGAGGTGCAAGTAAATGGTTGATGGTCATTTGGCACGTTTAGCTAAAACTAGCAGCTGTAATAAACCTTGCTTCAGGAAGGTTATGAAGGCGGGTTTCATTTACAGGTTTTGATTAACTGTATGACCAATTTGTGGGATGCAGTGTGTCGTATACTTTTACTAGTAGGTGTACTTAGTGCCGACCGCTTGTGATCCGATCCCTCAGGATGGATGTTAACGCCAGGTCTGAACGGGGTCAATGAGAGGAGTGAACATGGCAACGAGACACAATAACTGCAAAAATTTCACCTCATAGTACAACAAACGTACAGTGTTCTTGCTTCTGATTAACTCCCCCCCCCCGCGCTTCCACCCCATCTGAAGGCTACGTTAGCCTTTCCTTCTCCAGGTGATAATCCTCACATGGTACCTTCTTGGCCCTCCTGCTGCAGATTCTCCTCAGGTGCCCTCAGGCGTTTCTCTCTGACGGAGGAATGAACTCTAGGCCGAGATGAGCAAATATCTCTTCCTCTGATGTGGCTTTAAGATACCTCTTCTGTGAGAAAGAGGGAGAACAGACAGGAAGATAAAGAAGGCAAAACATCAGCCTGATTTATTTACTTCACATAGCCTGGATTTGTACATTTTACTTGATTTATAAGTAGAACAACAGATCAGCTCAAAAGTAGGAGTGGGAACACGTATATATACCTGTGTGGTGTCATATAGAGCATGGCTGTTGAGAGACATGGCCTTTTCCTGTCCAGCCCAACGTCGCAGCTCTCTCTCAAACAACTGCAGGTCAGTTTAGAAAGATTTAGAAAGAGAAAGGCAGCAGTCGTACAGTTAGAAACGTCTGAAGCTATTAAACCGTCACCTTGGATCCCGTCCAGCCCAGCAGAGCAAAGGCAAACTGGCTGAAAGGAGAAACCACCAGGTCCACTCTCACAGCTCTCCATGGCTTGGGTCCATCTTCACAGGATCTCTGTTCGCCAGCGTGAATCTGACTCTGTGAAGTATGATCCGTCTGCAGAACTGAGTCCTCACTTTGTTTCTGCGTGTGGCCTCCAACACGGCAAGGGCCCTCTACTGTATTCTGTAATCCAGTTTCTCCCTGTGTTTCTCGTTTCTCCTCCTTGGCCAGTTTGAAGATGGAGAAACACCTCTCAAAGCGGTCCATGTTGGAGGCAGTTCGAGCAGGGCCGTCTTTCGACTCCAGGTAAGAGTTTCTTGTTGTTTTCTGGTAGAGCAGGAAACCCTGGAGAGACAAAAAAGTACTCAGGTAGAAAAAGACAGAGAGGCCTAACCCTGGATGTACGAAGGCAAGAGGCTGAGGGACTTTACCTGTGACTCCAGCCAGGATACCACTTTAGTCATCAGTCCCTCCTCCCTGCCTTCCTCGGGGTGGGTTATGAGGAAGTCAACATCATGACCCTTCAGCTTTCCTCTAAAAGAAGGAGTCAGTGGAAACATTTCAATGGAACTGCTGCAGTAGAGACTCAGGACTCTTCTGGAGAGTGTAACGATGCTATAGGTTAATGTGATGGCCACCAGCGTTAATTTCAGCTTTAGAACTGTCTAGTTGCCAGTTGGAGACTTTATCCATTATTATCCTATTATCAAAATGTGGATTTATTATAAGTAGAAGATATTAAGTCATTTTGAAACTATAACTTTTAGCTTCCACCAACTGTTAGTGAAATTTTCGATCTGTGTCTTTCTCCTTCACATTTTGCGTTTAGTGATAAACCAACTTCTCACCTCAGTCAAGCTTTTATTTTCCTCAGATTCTACACACACATTGAAAATATGCATGAAAACAAGTGCATGGAAACACATGTAGTCTATGGGAAAATGAATAAGAGTTTACTGCTGGAACCAGAAAAACCTACCATCTCACAACTCTATGTAAATCAATGTGTCGCATTTACCTTTATCTGAATTTTCTAGAGGGTGATATCTTGCCGTTGATTTACATTAAATCAAATTGGCAGTTTTTTGTTGTATAGACCCTCTGCAGGTGCCAATAGTTAAACACAACTGACATCTAGGTCAATGTTGACTGTTAATCTGCATTGATTGAAAGAGTAAAGCCTGCACCCTTACCACAAACCAGAAAATTATGGATAAGAGTAGTTAGTGGACAATGTTTCAGACCTCATCAGATCTCACCAGGTCAAAAAGACACTGAAACTGACCTGATCAAAATCTGACTGGCATTGAAAGTTAAACAAAGACCTCTTGAGAATGTCTGGTATCAGGGTACTGCAGCAGGCAGAATGCAGGACGTAACATATTCCTTCTGCTGTAGAGATCACTTGTTCCTGTTTACAGCACATCGATACTGGCATCGGCCCTTATCACCAAATGCTTCACCAACCACTCACTCAAGGTGAATCCTGTGGAGGATCTGCTACTGTGTTTTTACTATACTGTGTAAACACTATAGAAAGTCTGTAGGCTCTAATTTGGACACACAGCCCCTCCAAGTTCAGGGCCTGTCTGAAAGCAGATTACTTTGGTGGATTGGAGTTAGACTGCAGTTACTTTCCAACTGTGCTTTCTATTATTCTGTATAGATTGATTTCCTGATAAGCACGTATGTGTATAAGCATGGTATGAAGGCCCTGTCCTCAGTCTTTTTACGAAGATGTCATCTGTCACACTGCTAGTAGTGTTTTCCCTTTTACCTCCTGAATCCTCCCGTCAGAGTAATCTGTGCTCCTGGTAACACAGAATCTACGGCTCTTGTCACGATCTCTTCAACAGCGTCAGCCTCCGCCTTAGAGACCAGCTGATTGAGGTCGTCATAGTGCTCCACACCTGACAGAAAACAAGGTGTTCATTCAGACAGAATCTATACTCAATAAAATACAAATGTACACGCAAGTGCCAAGACACACACCTGCTTGTTGGGTTCGATTGAGTGTGTGTCCTGAATCCTGTAACTGGTGAAGAGTGTGTATCCCTTCTTGGATCCATCGGTCTGCTGTTTTAGCTCCAACTCCAAAAACACCTGTTAAAACCTGAAATTGAATTAAAAATTGAAAGCAGCAGCAGTCTCCATATAGCTTCAAACAATGGAGAAGATACACAAACAATTGAAGTGACAGACATTAAATATATTCAACATTTAACATTTAATAATATTATGTGAGCCTACACACGTATCTTAATGTAGATAACCAAGAAGATTCATTTAACTCTTTATATTTACAATTTTGTTTAAAATTAATTTAGTTATGATTCTTTATATATCATCATGTTATTGTTATTATTATTATTATGTCATCTTTGGTGTACTAAGAACCACATTAAATACACAACTTAAGTATACTGGCATACAACTCTGCGATTAAGTGACTAAGTACGTTTAATTTGGTACTGTACTGCTTTGTATTTTATGTTAGTGGTCCCCAGACATTTAGGCTTGTAGAGCCTTATAATGAATTGTGGATCATTTGATGCTGATCACTCAAACATTTCCTGGAAATAGAAGGTCCCTACTAGTTGTATGGAGGGGAATGTGATATTTTGGTCGTCAGGAGATCACATATCCTCCCTGCACCAAAGAAAACTAAATAACAGATGATTTGTTGATATCACAGTTACCTGCAGACGTGATATTTACCTCATGCAACCCAAAATATCATAAGACTCCACTTCACTAGCTGATTAATATAATTTTGAAGCTTGATGAAAGGAATGAAAACAGATGGATGGACTACAGGGACAGACGGCAGATCACTATATTCTCCGGATTTATATGCTAGGACAGATAAAAACTATTAGTAGCAAGTGAAACCTGGTTATGAGGAAATGAGGGGTGGCAGCATCTTCTT
The DNA here is from genome assembly GCA_038501795.1 of Pseudopleuronectes americanus. Classification (NCBI taxonomy): domain Eukaryota; kingdom Metazoa; phylum Chordata; class Actinopteri; order Pleuronectiformes; family Pleuronectidae; genus Pseudopleuronectes; species Pseudopleuronectes americanus. Next base: position 2,031,423 of record CM076733.1, on the reverse strand, counting down.
ATTCGATAATTGATACATATCTCATGGCAAAAAGAGGAAGTTATGGAAAAATGCACATCCATGATAGGTTTTGTTTCCTTGATTTTTTGTTTATATTTAATGTGATAAATCTTATCCTAAAAAGGTTTGTGAAGTGTCAAGAAAAATTAATATTGTCAGTTTGTTTGATTCAAAGGATTTGTGTGCAATATTTCAATAGACAAAAGTAACAATGTGTTGGAAATGTATAGAAAAGGGTACAACATTTCAGGAGATAGGACTTTTTGTCTTTTCTTCTCGGGGTTCCTTAAAGGCTGGAAACCCCTGTGGTAGATCACGAAATATCAACATTGCTGCCGAAAACTTTATGACCAAAAAAGTCCACAAACCTTTCGAGCTTTATAACGCTCACAGTGCTTCATAGATTCCACCTCACTAGAGGCCCCATTATCCAAAATGTCCTATAAGAATGGAGAATGAGAAGGGAAATTCTTAGATCATCTTGTCATATTTTTATAAAACAGCCAAAAGTAGACTTCACTCACTTTGATGACTTTCAGTGAATGTCCTCCGAGACAGGGCAGCCCTCTGAGCTGCGTCATACACGTCACCGGTTTAGGGAGAGCCTTCAACACAGCGGCAGCGCGGCGAAACGCAACACCTCGCCCCTCCTGGTCACTGAGCTCAGCGTTTTCAGCCAGGAGGGACAAAGCATCCTGAGAGCAAGAAAGCATTTATACTGTGTGATTTCTTTTTTCTCTCAGGGTCGGTTCAAGGTGAAATAAATGAGATGTGTGTTTGTTGACATACGGTGAGGAGGCTGTTATTATCGTCTCGAGTTGTTCTTCTCTGACAGGCGTAGCTGGGCACTGAGAACACCACAACCTCTGCGTCATCAACCTGCTGCTGCTGAAAAATATACAGGGATTAAAGAGTCATGCAGTTCAAGATCTGAATTCAGCAGTTAGAGTTTTGACAGATTAACTGCTTCAAATGTGTTAGTTCAAACACTATCTATAATTCACGTAGACTTATTTTTTGTTCTTTCGTTTTAGAATTTATCAAAAGTGCAAAAAACACAGAGACTGCTGGTTTATTCACAGAGACTGTGAACATTTATAACAACAACCATAATAATAATAAAAATAATTTATTTTGTTTATAAGTAATTGTAGTAATGGTAGTAGTATTATACGAATTACAACAGATAGCCCATCAAGTAAGAAATAGTAATCCTACAGTATTCACTATCAAAATCACAAAATTATCAAGTTCATTTATAAATATGGAAGAGCATTAATAAAAAGAAGAGAAATTAGTATAGTTAACTTCATACAGGACACCAGTGGACATACTATACTGTCAGGTACTATTCTAAACATGTAATACAGAAGCAGAATGTCACTCACATACTGCTGCCAAGGCCCACAATTTCAATCAACCAGTTTCTTAAGAGGTTAAATATAAAAAATTGTGAAAGTGAAAAAAAAATTCTAGTAAATTTAACGGGTTCTTCCCATAGCTATTCTTCACACTTCCACCAAGTTGTGTAGTAATATCTCCTTAGGTTTTGCATAACCTTGCTAAAAAACAAGCAATTATCCAAACAAAATGCATACAAACCATGGCAGAGATTAAAAAAAGATTAAAAAACTTCTAAGTGTTATTCTTAGAAGTTTGACACATGGGCCTAGATTTCCTCCACTGAGGGATGTAATAAATACAAGGCTCAGAAAAGCAGCAATGATTATTGTTGTAGAGTGAGATGTACCTGTAGTTTATGTCTGTCCAGGATTGGAACAGGATGGCCTGCGTGCATGCTCTCTGTGAACCAGCTGATGTCCAGCAGGTGAAGGGGAGCTCGACCCTGAGCCGTGTGCTGTGAATCCAGCCACGTCCTGACCTCATCACCAGAGTTGTTTTCAGAAATGACATGTGTGATGCTTTGACTGTGAAGAAACAATGTTTAACATAAAACCTAATGTAATGCACAGGCTAAACATGACAGACATACCCAATAAAGCTGAAAACTTTAGTCCATTGATCAATTTGTGGATCAAGGATTAATAAACAAGCAATTTAATCTTTTCTATTATAGTAAACATCTTTGAGTTGTAATTTTTTTTTCTGATATTTCAAGGAACAAAACCTTAAATAATCATCAGTAAATAAATTAATAAATAATAAAAGTAACCATGAGTTGTATCCGAGGCTTAAGAGTCTAGGAAGTCAATGAAATCTTTCAAATTGAATAAACCTGAGTCCGACACATATGAAGGTTGTATTGATCGTCTCAACTGATGTTTTCACCATCATCCTTCTCCAATTTAGAATTAAGATGGTCACAGGAAGATGAGGCCACAGACTATTACAGAACCTGAACAAATATAGAATGATGAGCTGAGCAGGGTCTTTGTAAATACAGTCCCCCGACCCATTGGTAGGAATTGAAAATAGAATGCAGGAAAGTTAGTTTTTTGGAACAAATTCTGATTTGAAGTTTAAGGACCGGTGTGTAGGATTTAGTGGCATCTAGTGGGGAAGTTGCATATTACAACGAACTGCATACCCCTCCCTTCATCTTATCTGTCCAGACACGTAGGAGAACCTTTAAGTAGCATAAATTAAATTGAGAGGATGGAATCTGTAAAAAGCTTTAAAGAATATGTCAGTTTTCCTCCAAGATGGGAGCTGTGTCCAGTGCTATCAGCCTTCAGTGAAATACTGTAGGGATTGGAGGATATACTGAGGCTCTTATGTGTTCAGGGCCATTTCAACTTGTTACAGGTTTCTACAGACAGTACAGGTAGCTTTATTTAATTCACATCTTTATAATATATAGCTTTGTTGGAATTAATAATGAGTGTCTGGTCCTGTCCCTTGTGAATTAAATGAATTTTATACTCTGCTTCACTTTGTTTATGTTGGACATGACAAGCTACATATATATTACTGAACATGTTGACATTCAAAGTTTAATTTGGAAAAATTCTATGATATGATGTTTTCCATATAAGCCTCTGTAGCAGATTTAAGAACTTCTATTTTCCCTGCACTTGTTACCTGAACGATTCCTCCACTCGAAATGCTTTCTTTCGACCCAGCTGAGTCAGGAAAGCTCTGCGACTGGCTCCCATTTTCCTTTCCAACAGGAATAGAAAGACCTGGGGGAACTTGGTTGGTGGATGATCTCCACTGCTGTCAGCCCCAATGTTCCCAGTGACTCTTCTTCGCTTCAATGGCACCATGGTTTACTCTGCAGTCAAAATAGGGCGTTAAACCATCAGATCACAGGCTGACATTGACGCCAACAAACCAGTCACGCCCACGTCCTGTGTCAGAAAGTAGGTATTTGAATTGATTTGGGCTTTCAACGCCTCACACGTGGTCTTTTATGACGCCTTATTATTATGACATATAACAATTAACAATAACATGAATAGATAGACATCAGACATGTGGTTACTCACTTCATTTTTTGAAAGTATTGTAAGAGGAAGGAGAAGCAGTGAACTTCTGTGCAGGAGTGAAACCGGCTGCATCTGCGGTGTCTGCCTCCACCGCAGCCTCTCATTGGTCAGGTTTTGGCATGGAGAGTTGTGATTGGTTTAAGCTAGGGACGCGATATCAGGCTAAGCCAATTAGAAGCAGGTAAGGGGAGGATCCTCATGAGGACCCTTGCTACACGGCAGACACCAACAGTACATCACCAAAATAACTCCGGTTGGAAACTGTGCACTGTGAGCCCAGAGTGCCCGGTATGGAAGACAAGTTCTGCCAATAAAAAATATACATACAATTTAATTTACAACAAGTCATGTCAATTAACTATTTTCTTTATTTTCCATATAATATAATCCTTACACAGTCACTGTATTACTTTAAACCATTTCTTTCCTTGTTTACAACTTTGAGAAATAAATAGCCTAACAGCTTTAAAACTGAAAGGCCCCTGCATGCTGAATTTAGGTGATTCTCGTTTAAACTTTATAACAAACTTCATGTCTGGTAAGAGTCGTGGACTGCCCACTTCTAAATATGCAGTCTCAGTCACAGCACCACCTTGTGACAACAGAAAATGTGTGCTTTGACATCATTCCCAGAGCAGGTTGACCATATCCACTTCAAATTTGCCCAGAAAAGCATTGAGACCTTCTTAATACTTGTGAATCTTGTGATGTCAAACCAAATGCGGTGGTAAGTAGCTGTTTTTAAACTGTGTCGAATGCTTGAAAACTCACCAAATTTTAAACACACATCAGAAGGTGTAGATTCTTTACTTTGAAGGGGTTGTTTGCTATTTAGTTATGGCAATATGTCTCACTAGCATTCACTTACAAAATTAAACAAAGTAATTTATTGCAATATGTTTGCCCTAGATTGATGAATAAAGTAATCTATCTATCTATCTATCTATCTATATCAGGTCAAGACTTAAATTCAAAAGGAAGTTCAACATTTTTGAATTTGTGTGGAAAATATAGAGCCTTACATATATATACCCTTGTCAGGTTCAAATGTGTGTGAAGACAATATATCAGTGAGCACTTAAAGAGGCCTTCATAGTTACTTCACTGTTGCTCAGGGTCTGTCACATCCTGTATTTTCAGTTTGTCACTCTGGCTACAATGTTACACAGCATCTTGTTCTGCATTTACAAAGTTTTACTATCCTTTATATGTTTATAGAAGGTAGAATCCATGCCTCACATATGTATGAACCATTCACACATGAATGAACATAACACGTTCTTTTTCAGCTTAGCTTTCTTTGTTTTATCAGCATTTTCTTGAACATTGTCGTGTGATCATGGAAACCAGTCTTTAATTCCTTAAATGCACAAATAAACTTGGTCAATGAAGCTGAATCTGAATTCTAAGAATTTTGACTTAGTTCCAGCTGTGAGTTACTGTCTAATAGTTTCGATTTGACTTCATACCTTGTAATTGTGTCTTAGTAGCTCCTAACTTTGAATAAGCATCCCATAACTTTGACCAGGTATTTTAAAATGATTATTTTATCTATTATGCTATTGTGTAAATTTTCACTTACTATCTCACCATTTTAATTCAGTTAAAAAAAAAGTTAAGATGATAAGGTATGAAACTAAAAGTATTTTAGCATGTATTTTTCTTACATTTGATGTGAAGTATTTGCCAGTTAAGTTGGATAATGTCAATGTTACACACTTTATTCACAGTCTATGGTTGTACACCGTGTTCTCTGTCCTCTCTCCTCCCACTGATCATATGATCAAACACACTTGACTCCACTTCCTCAAACTGCGCGTGTTTGTCCAGCTTGAACACGCTCACACACCCACACGGACCCTCCCCCCTGCAGCAGGAAGCAAAAACCTCGCTGCGGACACACACCGGTAGCTGTGTGTCCATGGAGCCCGATCGGACCCGGTGTGGTGGAGGTGCTGCTCTCCCGGTCATGGGTGTGAGGAGCGGAGCCGGAGCCGGAAGGACGACGCCCCGCCGGCGGGGGACAGGTCTCCCCGGGGCCGCCACACTCCTCTGGCTGCTCCCGGCGCTGCTCACCTCCTGGGTCAGGTGCGCGGAAAGTGCCAAACCGAGCAACATCGTGCTCATCCTCGCCGACGACCAGGACGTTGAGCTGGGGGGGATGGTGAGTTGAGTTATATCACACATCAGCGGTTTTCATGCTAATGACACGTGTGGAATTATTGTGATCGCACCTGAAACTCCTACCTCCGCTTCCGGTCATGTTTTAGAGTGGGTTGGACGTCGCTTACAAGTTAAGAGTCACCCTTCAGCTCAATATCCACAAACCGCAGCTGCTAGTTGAGCTGTGCCAAACCAGCTTCATATAGACATTCATATAGTTTAATGAAATGGAATACAGGAACAGGGAGGAAAACACAAATAAAAGTAGCAAGTAGAAGTCAACAGTAAAATGGAAATAAATGGGAATCCAAAAGGCAGTGTAAACCTCATTATCTTATATTGTTTGTGTTGTCAGCAAATGTTGCAAGAAGTATTAGGATCTTCTACTTAATTTATAGAGGGAACTGTCCATTATGAAAATAGTTCTTATCACAAAGTATTTAGTATAAGCTGAAAACGGACCACAAATTGTGTCAATATGTTTTCTTGGGTCCTGAGACACTTTAACTAGCGTTTTCACAATTTCCCCCTTATTTTAAAGATTATTTGATGATTGTTGTCTCTATTAATCCCTTTTACTTGTTGTGTTTTCTAAAAGATGTCAGCAAATAGTAGAAAATTCCCATTACAACTTTTCAGATGTTTTCAAAAAGCTTGTTTTGTCCAGCCAGTCCTGAAAACACAATCAGTCAACTGTCCAAAAAATGTAAGAAGTGCAGCAAATATTTGTCCTTTTTGCTGTAAAATGACTGAAAGGAAATGTATGGCAGTTTCAGCCGCTGTACCTAGCCTGGTTTATTCATGCCATACCTAACTCAGAGGTATGGCATCAATGAGCTAATAAATTTAGCAAGGGATTTATTTACAATAACTCCATTAGGCAAAGAATTGATTGAGGGTGTTTAAGAGCCATCAGGATTACTGTACCAACAGTATGTATGAGTTCAAGAGCTGTACCTTCACAAACTGTAACAAAAAGTTGGTTTTGGTCCCACGCAGGGAAAGCCTGACTCCATCTTTAACGTTGTGTCAATGCTGTGAGATATTTCACTTTGTTTGTCCATCTCTTCTTGTTTCTGTTCTGCAGACCCCGATGAAGAAAACAAGAACCTTAATAGGAGAAGCAGGAGCAACCTTCGTGAATGCTGTGAGTTCATTCACCCGATTGCTGTCTTTCACTTCCAGTTTCTCAGCTACATTCTACCGGAAAATACTTGTATAGCTCTTATTTTACTCTTCCACCTTTTGCTAACTATAAATATTATTCACCTTTCAGGTCAAGAGTTTACATTTAAAGGGTATACTAAATATATTGAATATAATGCATTGCTAAGAATTGACCCTGTGATTTCCCAACATGTTGGCATGCGCCTCCTTACAAAACAAATCTAGTCCAGTCTAGTCTGGTTCAGTTGGGTAAACTTGTGACATTTCTGATCCATCTGTGACATTTCTCCTCTAAACCTCTCACATGGGTTCCTTAAAATAACTGGTCACAAGGTGAAACTGGGAAACACTTAAAAAAGACAAAAAGAAAACTTAATGATAGAAGAGACAGTATGTCGACATTTAGAAATACCAAGCCAAAATGTAGGAAATCGTGAAACTAACTCTAAAATAATATTTATAGTATTAAGTCAAAATTACAAGCTGAACCCGTTTTATAAAGAGCATGGAACAAGTGCTTTAAGGGTGTATCCATATTCAAATGTGAAAAGCTGAGACGCAGACATTCACGGGTTCTGATTGCCATCATGGCAACAACATTTACAGACTCATTTCCTCTTTAGCAGTTTAGTCTACAAAATAAAATCGTGTTTGTTTTGTTGCTTTATATGGAGCTGAATTGCAGAGCTTTTATATTCAAAAGTAGCAAACTTGGGTCTGAACATTTTATCGACCTCTGAAATAGCCAACATGTAAAGCACGAAAAGGGAGCAGCAGTTTGGTAAATGATTCAAAAGCCGCACACGTCAACAGAAATAAAGCAAATTCTGTTTCATTTTCTGAAAAACATTGACTATAAATCTTCCTAGCAGACAGTAAAAAGTGACAGTATATTATAGAACTGTTTGAGGAGGACTCACTAATGACGAAGAATAATTCTGAAGTAGCCCCAGAGCATTAACACAGGCCAAGAAAACAGAACTTTCTAAACAGGCAGGTTTAGGACCGGCCCTGCACTAGTGCTTTAAAATGTTGAAACTGGATGAACCAAAAAGGTTTATTTTGCCACCCCCGCAGCCCCTCTGCTCTCCTATTCTCATCTTCCTCTTATCGCTGTTCTCTCTTCCCTCTCCTCTGCAGTACACAGTCACGCCACTGTGCTGCCCCAGCAGGAGCAGCATTTTGACAGGTCAGTACCCCCACAACCACGAGGTGAGGAACAACTCTCTGACTGGGAACTGCTCCAGTCCGCAGTGGCAGAAAGGTCCCGAGTCCGAGGCCTTCCCCGTCTACCTGAGCAAACAGAAATACCAGACATTCTTCGCTGGCAAATATCTTAACCAGGTTTGAACACGTATACACTTGACCTTTTATTTTAGACACAGACCTCTTCCCTAGAAATCTATAACGAGCTGCAATAATTGTAAATAAGTACATGAATGGTGAATTTGTATAGCACCAAATCACCATGTGCATGATCTCAAGCCACAATGTTAACCTCTTGTTGGTGTAAGAGGAAATGTAGGAGATCACTGAAGTGTGTGACATGCTAAACTAGTTGTCTCTTCTGCCACCAGTATGGTAAGAAAGATGCAGGAGACGTCAGCCATGTTCCCCCTGGATGGAACCACTGGCATGCCTTGGTGAGTCTCAAAAACACACAGGTTAACACACACACACACACGCACACACACATGGTAGTTTGCAGGTGTTTCTGTTGTTACAACCTTGCTATACGATTATCAGGTGGGGAACTCGCAGTACTACAACTACACACTGTCCGTCGACGGCAAAGAAGAAAAGCACGGCGACAGTTATGAGAAGGACTACCTGACGGACCTCATGGTGAGTGACCTCTATTGAGCCTGTGTTCACAATCATCTCGTGCACTAGGGCAGCTCCACAGGGACATTAGGTCCACAGGGACATTTATGGAAGACTTTATGGGAAGAAAAAGACTGTTCCCCTCCAAACGACTGAATCAGCTGTTAAATGTCCATCAGGTTGTCTGGCAGTCAGCAGAGTGAAAAGTTAATCAACAGCCAAACAGTGAATGAGAAGTTGAAGAGAAGAACTTGATGAGGTGTAGCAGCTGATAGATTTTTGTCGGTTTATTTGTGCTTCAATGGAGTCGGTTTGCGTGATGGTTTCATGCTGCGTGTCGTCCTCATCAGGTGACACGAGCCATCTGCTCTGAGCAAAGGTTGTGAAAACTCAACTTCCCGTTGTCACCAGCCCTGCTGGCTGGAGGTAACCTGCAGTAATGTCAGAGCCTTTATCAGCAAAAAAAACTGTAACAGAGCACAAAACTTACAGAAGTACTAACAGAGAACTTTTACAGTATTACAATTTAAGCTGTGAAAGCTTCCTTTCTAACAGTTTATGGGTTGTGTAGGGAGCGCTGACAAGGCCTGTGTCTGAAACCCCCCACTCATCACTACATAATGTTATAGGCAGGGGACTGTATAGTGAGCTCATTTGCAAAAGAAAACAGGCAAGTACGTCATTGTTGCAGGTTTATGAAGAAGAACATCGGCTGGTAGAAATCCCACAATATATTTAAAATGTTTATTTTACACTTTAGTGTTAATACTTTGCCGTAAAACCCACGTTGAATGACCATGTTTAAAAGTAGAAATAAATCTTCCTGCTTCCCTATCTTCCCGCGTCTCTGTGCCATTTAATTTTCCTGTCAATGCCGAAATCTTTTTATTTAGCACACCACGACAAAATGGCGAACTAACTATATAGTGGACTGTATAGTGATTCGTGGGTGATTTCAGACATAGCTAATGTAGTCCTGAATGAATGCAGGTGTATTGAGCCCCACAGCTTGATTCTCAGTGTCCTTGTATGTTATTTAGTCGTTCCAGTTACTTATCACAAGAAGTGTGTTTGTAGGTTGTCTGAGGATATAGAGAGGAAGACAAGTTCAACTCGGTTCAAATGGTCACCGCTGATATTAATTAAAGTATAATGTTGATACCATGCTAATATTCTAATTAGAATGTACAACTGAGGATTGTGGGAATGTGATATTGTTGTTTGTGTGTTCTAATGATTAATCCCAAGGGGAAAATGAAAGTATAGTATTTAACAAACGTCATGTTACTCCAGCCAATTATTTGTCTATATAGTTGAATGAAAAACTAAAAACTTATTGAAGTCAGACAGGATGATCCCGATTCTTCTTCTTCTTGGGACCTTGTATGTCTGCACAAAACTCCACAGTAGTCCATCCACAAAACCATAATGCTCGCGTAGCTTAAAAGGAATGCTCATAGATATCCTGACCTTCATGGCACTTTCACTCATAACTACTCTGATTCACTTACAAAAAAAATCTAGAACTGAAACTAAACCAAAAGTAAAAGGAGAAAATAGTCAAAAGGAGAAATCAAAACAAAACAAACCATCTTGTTGGAAGGACTTAGCAGCCAAAGTAAATTGAGCACTGAGGTATGTTAATAGCATGTTGTTCAGCAGCAAACCAGCTATAATACCATGCTGTGTCCTGTGGTAGTAATGGCTCACAGGTGCCACAGTACACTGGTCTTCTTCTTGTAGCTCACTGGTTTTATTCTAATCCGATCCTGGTTCTTTCAAACAGACATCCTGTTGTTCTCTCTGAGTTTTCCATTTACCGCCGTTTTCTGTCTTGGTTTATTTTGCAATGCAGCTGAACCGGTCCCTTCAATTTCTGGAGGGCAGGAGCCCCTATCATCCCTTCTTCCTGATGTTGTCTCCTCCGGCTCCTCACTCCCCCTGGACGGCAGCGCCTCAGTACCAGAAGGAGTTTGGTGACGTCAAAGCTCCTCGAGACGGGAGTTTTGACAAACCAGGGAAGGTACGACCGAGAGTAATGTCAAACAATGGGAAGTTTAATCCTCATTTTCTAAGTTGTGATCCCAATCGATCTGTATTTGTCTTTCTGTTTCAGGACAAACACTGGCTGCTGCGTCAACCTATCAACCCCATGCCAAATAGCTCACTGACCTATCTGGATAATGCTTACAGGAAAAGGTACTTCTGTTTGTTTGTGTGCATTTCCACCTGCTTGTCCGGTTTCTCCTCCAAAACCCATACTCCATTACTTTACTGCAGTAAAATACAGGATCTGAGTTTGCTTTTCTCATTATATGGCATGTACTATTCATTTGCACAATATATTTTAATATAAAGTAAAAGGTAATTAAAATCATAGAAAAATGACAGCAATTGAAACAAAGAACAGGTACTTAAATCACAAGAAACAAAAATGTCCGGAAATGTGTGAAAGGGCTCCGATCGGAGACAAAAGAAAATCTGAAAACATTTGAAACCTTTTTATTGCATTCAAATGACAACTGAACAGACGCCCATCTCCCCTGCAGGTGGCAGACACTGTTGTCTGTGGACGACATGGTGGAGTCGCTAGTCAAAAAACTCGAGAGTATAAAGGAACTGAACAACACCTACATCTTCTACACCTCAGACAACGGCTACCACACAGGTCTGAGCGCGCTCCACCTGGTCCTCAGATGCTTAGACAGTATCACACCTCAGTGTCTCCCTGTACTCACCTGTCTTCACTGTTCCAGGTCAGTTCTCTCTGCCCATCGATAAGAGGCAGCTGTACGAATTTGACATCAGGATCCCGCTCTTGGTCCGTGGTCCTGGCATCAAAGCGAACCAGACGCTGAAGGTCACAACACATTTGTTGCTTTCTGTCATCTTTGCCTATCATCTTTGGTTTGATATATTTTCAGCATTTGATAATTCTTTTGCACAACTCCCTCAGGCTCCAGTACTGAATATTGACCTGGCTCCAACCATAATGGACATAACTGGCCTCAACATGTCCTCTGTGAATGTTGATGGGCAGTCCTTCCTCAGTCAGATGGTCAGCCTGTTTTTATTTGAATTGACATAAATGTTTTCATGAGCTGCTCTCATTTTGGAAACATTAACTGAGGTTTTCTGTCTAGGCTCCCTCACTGCGTAACGGAGGTGTACGGCCCTTCTTCCTGGTTGAACACACCGGAGAGGGACATCCCACACCAGATCCAGCGTGTCCCAAACAAGGCCCTGGAGTATCTGTATGTGCAGTGAGATATTTCAGCCTGGGTTAGCCCTAACCCTAACCCTGTGGATGCCAATACTAGAACACCACTGTAGCAATAATGCTTAGCTGCAACACTAACCTAAAGTATAATTTTCTCCAGCAATGTTTCCCAGACTGTGTGTGTGAAGATGCCTACAACAACACCTACGCCTGCGTCCGGACCCTTGACAGTGAAAACAACCTGCAGTACTGCGAGTTTGCCGACAGCGAGGTAGAGCCGGACTGTTAGGTTATTTCTTCGTGACCCAAGTGATTCTCTTTGTGAAAATGGATGTGCAACTTGATGTTTGCTCTCCTTTTGTGTCCCCAGTCGTTTGTGGAGGTGTACAACCTGACGACAGACCCCCACCAGCTGGAGAACATTGTGAAGAAGGTGGATCCGACCGTCCTGCAGGCCATGAACCAGCGGCTCATCAAGCTGCAGTCCTGTGAGGGGGACAGCTGCCGTCACATCAAGTAACGGAGAGGCAGCAGAGCGTTTACATACTCCGGGAAGCTGCCCACTACTATCATACTTGTACACCTCTTTCCCACTAAATGATTTCGGTTCTTAAACTGGTTTACATTCAGGGTTCATGGAACTGGAATGCTACCCAGTAAACCAGCCTGCGTTTCCACATGTTTTGAGTGGAACCATTGTGATTAAGGTTCCCTCATGAGCAGAGGGTGTTGCACAGTGCACAATGAATATGGACAGTAGCAGCAAGATGGTGGATCACGTTGATTATTTGCAAGTGCTTGTCCTGTCTTTACAGATACTGTGGTTGTCGGCAGATCAATGCAACCTTCATTTCTGGCAAATGTTTGACACACTCACTGATGTCATCACGGTTCACTCTTTGAAACCTAAAATTGTTGGATTCATTTTTTTTTATGCCGAAATTCTCAAGTTCAAAATCAGGTGCACGAATGGGAACACAGGCTTTTTCATGTTGGTGGAAGAGGATACTGGTGGAAGTTTGTAGAATTAAAAACTGCACAGGCCTTGTTCATGCTGCCTCACTGTTGCACAGCCACGGCTTCAGGGAACACTTCAAGAAAGAGCTATGCACTTATTTGCCTTTTTGAGAGTTAGATGAGAAGATGGATAACCACAACTGGTGAGCTTATATTTGCATAAAGTTTGGCAATTTAGGGAAACGGCTCTGTCCAAAGCTGTGTATTTTGTATTTTTGGTTTTCAAACCCTCCACCAGAAAGGGAGCAAGTGTATTGACTCAGTCATTTTTTCCTATAATCTTTTTTTCCAATGACGAGTCGAAGGCCTGCAGAGCTGTGATTGTATCAATGCCTTCACACATGGTACTATTTTCTTCCTGGACAGGGTTAACTGCTCGTCCCATTCATTCTTGTGAAATGACTCTACTACCAATCAGTCCATGCTGGCTCATGTGTTTCTGTTTACTGCACTATCAATGCACTGTCTCTTTAAAGTGTTTGGAGTTCACAGTCCCATGTTAACATTTTACCAATCGCAGATACACAAAATGTTGCCAGTATTTGCCGTTGTGGAGGTTTATTGATTAAACAAGCCGGTACAATGTTGCTCTCTCAACCAATCATCTCTTTAAAGGAATTGTTTAAAATGTTTGGATATATGCTTATTTTTAATCTTGCGGGGTGTGGGAATAGTAAAATTAATACCACTCGTCCTCCTATTTCATTTGAAGACTCCTCAATCAGCTGGTTAGCTCAGCTTATCACAAAAGGTTGTGGAAACAGAGGGAACCAGCCTCCGTGGCACAGTCCAAAGTTAGCGAAGTCCACATACCAGCACCAGTAATACTCACTTGAGCTGGGAGAAAAACCAACATAAGACAGCAACCTGTCACTTAAAACATTTTTATAGCGATATATTATGTATACATATGTGAGCTTTACAGCTGCTGGTGATTGGACAGAGCCCGGCTAGCCATTTCCCTCTGTTTCAAGTCTTTATGCTAAGCTACGCTAACTGGTGGCTGATTCTTTCGACATAACTGGTGCACACACGCAAGTTTTTGTAATTGTGCAAAATGTTAGACTTCTCCCTTATGGTAAACACACCACTGTTTCTTTGCTTTTCACAACTCTTTGAAATCATGCTCATTATTTTATCCATGCAGCCCTTTCATGATTAGACACCATCCAGTTTGTGCCTCAGATTTAAAAATGCAGTTTTTTATTTTTAACCCTGATATTTGTGACAATATTTTACAGTGAATATTAGTGATATTTCTTGAGTCTTGTGGAAAAGTGCTGTTTGTTTTTGTGAGGAGTCCATCAAGGGAAATTTCACATGGACTTGTGTGCCTTTTTATTTGCACTGACCAGGAAAATGTGCCTTAAATGTGAATGTATTTGCACTTTGATGAAACATTAAAATAAACTTTAAATGCACTCTCATTTGTATAATTCCTACAAATCACCCAGCAAATACAAAACGTATACATTACAATATATAAAGCTGCACATGTTGAATCATGTTTTCATTTATATAAATGTAATAATGCTTTCAAATGTAAGAAAAGTTTTTAAAGTGTATTTTTCATCAATTATAAATTCTATTATGGTGTTTTACTAAAAGGTGATTAACTCTTTATGCAGCAGCGAACACTGGTGACCCCTAGTTTAAGTTTTGGTTGATAAGATACTTGTAGACCTACACAAACGAAATAAAATATAATCACATCCATTTATGTACATGAATTAAAAAAATGAAACGCACCATATTGACTGGAGGAGTTGACTGAGCATTTCATATTTAAGATGTGAAACATTTTGGTTAGGAAATTTCACTATAAGAGAATGAATTGTTACAAATAATCAGCAATCCTAGTTTTTCCATTCAGCAACAAACTATGGACTATTACATTTTATTCATTATTTGTATCTGTACTCCCCTTCACTGACCATGCATGGAGACTGAGGGTCAAAACACAACAACAATTTGGAAGCAAAGCAAACCAGTGTTATGTCATATGGAAATAAATGATTGACTTTAAATGTTATAATTTCAAGCATAATGTTTCATGATACTCAAACACTTTTCTTTCATTTTGAAGCTTTAATTGAGTCACTTGGGGAAAACAGGAAACGGGTGGCAACACTCATTCAGCAGGAATGGAGAAGGGAACAAAATAATACATTTATATATTGTTTTATAGCAGATTCATCAGAGGTACTTGTACACAGCTTTCTCCTGCAGGGTCTGAATTTCTAGTTTTACGGGACATTTGTAAAAGTGCGACAGTAGTGACTCTGTGTAGCCAATTAAGAAGTAGAACTTCTGCGGCGGGAGCTTCTGTAGCATTAAAGCGCACACGATGAGCAAGTTGCCGCGTCTTTTGATCACAATCTCATTCGCCAGGCAGCCGTGGAAGGTCCCGAATATGAACCTCCTTACAAACACATCCTCTACAGAACGTTCAGCCGCTCCCTCTTCTCCTTTGAGGTTACCTGGCAGAAAAAGAAAGGAGTGTTGTCATGAGATAAAGTACAATACAGTACATTACATTACACAACTATACATGCGGTAACAGCTACTGTGATGTATCATCAGGCAAATACGGGATGATTTCCACATGGTTTAGAACTATTATATCTTAGAATTATTTCCCCTTATGTGATGAAGGTCCATGCATAATGTGTCCTTTTGTGTTGACTATGCTGATATAACTGTGAAAACAGATTTTCCCTCAAGGTACATTTAAGTCGAAAGTTTAGAAAAAGTCAGTAAACAAATACTACTTCAGGTATCTCTGCCTCCTGCTGGACAATAGATATGGTGTAACGCTTATATAGTTCTAAAAATAATTGATATTCATATTGAATGTATGTTATGGCCAGGTTATGCATGATGCTTTCATTTATATTTTCTAAACAAAAATAAACCTATAAATCTTTTACCCAAAGCTCTGACCCACTGAACTGTGTAAAACTCTTATGATACCTGGCTTCTCGAACATGGGGTTGCTATATTTAACAAGAAAATCCACTTAGAAACCTTGTTATTTCAAATGTTTCAGACAAATTCAGCTTTTTAACAACTTGTAAGTCTTGCTGCTGAACTTGCTGAGCTTGATAATTCTCAACATAAGCTACAAAGTGTAAAATCAAGCATTAGAAGCATGGAGACGGAATGAAAGAGGAACCATTCTTCCTACATAACGATGCTTTATATTGCCCTCTAACAAGCTTGGTCATACTTACTGGTATGCTGTGACAACCATCCCTTGCGATGACCAATGTGATGAGGGTGAAGTGCTTGCTCATAGGTCAAAGGTTTGTCTCCTTTCCCCACGCGGATACGGGCAGCTCGATTCTGAAGATAAAGTGAAAGGAAAGAGTTAAAATGTCAGGTAACACTACAGTCCAAGGCATCTAATAAAGGTTTGCACGTCTCAAAATGTGTGTAAACTTGATTTCACTCGCAAAAAAACATGCAAGCTGATCTACAAACAGTTCTTTTGTTCATATTCTTATGTCCTGACATCTTCTACTAATTTCATCGGCTGTTCTTCTTGTTTTACCCACAGCACTTGCTTTCTTGCGGATACTCTCCAATATCAAATTTCTTTGAGAAAAATAAATATTTCTTTGCTGTAGCTCAACAACATGTTTGTTTGCCTCTTCCATTAACACCTCCAATTCCATGGCATTACATTTCGCTTTGCGCTTGCAGTCACTCTGCTCTCCGTAATGCTCCATTGCAGAAACCAGTGTAATGGAAAATGATTCCATAATACCACACTTGTATTATCTCTGCTTATGCATATTATTTCTGCTTGTGAAACTGTTAAGATGACATCAAAGCCACAAATGTGACTGTGCTCGTCTCCCCCACCAAGACCTTGAAGAGGCCTTCAGCTTGTGTTTGTGTCTTATCTCCTGGGATTTAACTGTTCACTCAGTTCACACGCATAGTTCACACACGCACACAACACATAGTTTAACTCTTCACAAACACACATTTCTTCACTGCATCTGCATAAAAAGCACACACCTGCAACTGCTTCTTTGTCATTCCCTCTGCAGATTGCTCATCACACACTGTATGACTGTCTGAGCTTCCTTGCAGGGAATAAAATCCTCTTAAAAGACATTTATTCTAGAATCTATTTATTTCAGAACCCCACCAAATACTACTTCCTCTACCATGGTTGCACCTGTTATCAGTTTTTCTTAGATCTCCCGCAAAATGCCCACCAAACAAATGTGCAATCTGTTTTTTAGCAATTTTGCACTCTTTATTTGGGATCTTAGTAGTTCAGGCCCAAAATATCTTAAAGAGTACAAGCTGACCTTTGTCAAGCAAACCTATGATAAAGCAAATTAATATATTTGGGTGCTGAGCCTTGATCTGAAAGCAAAATGACTCACATGTGCCTACCTATCTCACAGGGACAGAATTTGTCAGCTTAGTTATTTCTGCTTTATGAACTGGAGAATCTGTCCCGACAAACGTCCTGTCTCTCTGACCACCTCTTGCATTTAGTCAAGTGTTGGGGAGTCGTGTGTATTTTTTTTCTTGCATGCGTTCTCAAACTGCTATCTTCTACAATGTTCAAATCCTATGATAATTTCAATATAACCAAATATTCCCACATGTGACATGATGGTTCTGCGCAGTGTTTTAACTTTTCCTGGTACTGCACTTTTCCTTTCTTTGAGCCAAAAACTGAGTGACTCACAAAAATAATGGTTGAAAATGTTCAGTAAACCAGGAAGTAAGCCTGACTTGTTGATGCACAGAGCAGAAATATCTTTTAGCTCAGACAATCTGGTCAAAGCTCTAGATTTGATGAAGTCTGTGGAAGGTTTCACCCTGAACCTGCAGGACCAAACAGCAGTTTTAAGATCAGACAGCTCCTCGGTCACTGTGGGTTTAAAGCAAATGAATGAAAATTCTGTGTCTGAACTGCGTTCAGTGTTGCATGTTGTGAGTGAGTTACAGCTGAAAGAGATGCAGATTGATGAGCTGGATACTACTACATCTTAATGTTAAATACATTAACCCAAGTCAGAGCTTTTTAACCAGGCAAACTGCACAACACTTTAATGTTATGGTAATGTTGTGCTTCAAGTTAAGTTGGTTGATATTTAATGTACTCTGTCTGTGGAGCCAACTCTGTGAAGAGACTCATGCATCACCATCCCTGCTGCTTCTCACTGGATCATGTGACATGGTAGCTGTCAGAGCTGTCAAAGTTGCACGTGGCTTAGAAGAAGTTGAGCAATGCACGAATATGATCAGCTGTTCCAACATGTGGAAATGGGTTTTCTGCCCCAGTGCTGTGTGTGCATTTTCGATTTTATGAACGACAAACAAACAGATCCAACTATGAGATGGCAGTTTATCAGTCAACAAGAAACAATGTGAAATCTTTGTTAATGGCAACAGCTGACTTCAATCTTGTGACCTGCCATCAGAGTAGTTTCACCCACCCGAAGGCACACGCACCCTCAGTAGTGTTAGCTAACAAGAAAGCAGACTTTAATGATGTCAGTGTTTACCTTGCAGCAAACTGAAGTAACATGGAGGCTTCTGATTCCAGAGGAGCAGAATAATGATCCGGCCCTGGTTAAAGCACCCTGTAGAAAAACAGAGGGTTCACAATGAGAATAACAAATACATTGCAGTTACTACAGTGAGGACTGACAACAGTAAGTTTATAGGCTTAAACTAGGGTTTAGTAAATTGAGCTTGAGAAATGATGTCTCATATGCTCAGAGCAGAAAAGTTGGAGCAGGATATAATACCACGTTTCATTACAGTGCAGACTGGTAAAAAAAACTAAATTTAGAGCATTGGATAACAAGAGACACTCAAGGGTTTACAACGAGTAATACACTTTGTATACAAATTTATTGGGTGCACTTATATAATCTAATGCAACCCGAAAAAACTATTCTGCCATTATAATGACTTTTATAATGCTTATAATGATCAGTTAAATGTCTCAGTCAAATGAAGTAAAATATATTCCAAAACAGTTGTTGAGTTAGTAGCTTCTCTGAGAAAAATGAAAATACAGGTCAACAGGTAAAGAAAGACTAAAATATTATTTTATTCAATGATGAAATAATAAACTAAATTTGTTCTGATTAAATAATATAGAAATCTCAATAGAAAATATATTGTGTGGTTGATAATTGTGGGAACAAGTCACTTGACACATTCTCATGTCTTCAACGTGATAAAAAAAAGAAAGAAAGAAAGAGTGTCAAGTTGGGTCAGTGTGAAGATAGATGTTTTAAACCTGTTTAATCTAATCTTAAATATCAAATAAAATCCACATTAATCAACAATAAATTTACTCTGAGAACGACTTCAACGTGGCACCGATTATTTAAAAATTAAATGGCTTTAAAATCCACGACATGATTGATAACTATGGTAAAATTTATTTTCATGTCATTCTCTTGGACATGTTTTACATGCCGTTCATAAAGGAATTGTATGACATGCTATATTTGTGAAGCAGTCAAAAGAAAACACATAATACTGTATAAAGTAGCAGTTCATACAAGCCTTAAATGTTGTGAATTCAATCTCGGTTAATATCGCCACACATGAAGCCGAAGCTGTTCGTGATAGTGGAGATACAATGAACTAAAATATGCAGCTGACCTCACCACAGTTTGTAAGATGTTTACTTAGTTCCAGAGAAATATATTTCAGATTAAAATACAGTTTTCTTACCAGGAGCCTCACGCTGCCTGCGCCGCTCAAGGACACCGCCATGTTTGCCGAATGTTTGTTAGCTGGATATGCTAAAAAGAGCTAATCCTGATAGCTAACTTGTTTATTCTATAATTACGATGTTATATTTTCAGTGGAAATTCATAACTTGGTCAAAATATGATTTTTAAAACTGCGTCGAGATGGCAAAACTGTTATTTTTCACGAAAACTCCTCCTGTAAACTGGAACTGTTTATTCTCACACCAGGTATTTGTTTCTACCGGACGATTTGTGGAATGTACTGACCTCAGAGAGGAAAATAAAATAGCATAGTGAAAGAAAAGCCTTTGTTGAACTCTTTGTGACCATTTACTGTGCTATAAAAGTATAAAATACATATTTTTGTATCCATAAGACTGTTTTATTTAATTATTTTGTCGTTTTTTCCCTAAAATGTACGTATTTGAAGAGGTTGTGCACTTATATTGAAAAGACAGAACCGGAAGTCTGGTTACTGTTCTGGAAGGAGGAACACAGTCGTCAAGAAACATCGACCAGACCCGCGCCACTTGTTTATTTCTCCTTTTAACCTTTAACGTCTTTGTTTTCCAACATAAATTGTCGGTAGAAACACTTAATCGATCAAAACGTAAGAAGCCGCGATGGCGTCGCCGCTGGAGATGACGGAGATGTACGACAACGCTCTGCTGGGAATCCTGCAGCACGTTGGAAACATCCAGGACTTTCTTCAGATCTATTTTGGGTTCTTGTATCGCAAAACGGACTTTTATCGCCTCCTGTCCGGTCCCAGCGACAAGATGGGCTTCCCCCCCGGTGTGGCGGAGAAGATGGTGCTCAAGGTGAAGTTTGTTAGACAAATGTTTTCCTCTGTCACCTGCTCACGTCCTCCAGTAGCCATAATTCACAGCCTGTGAACCTATGCTCATATCATTAGCAGGATTACTCTCTGTATAATATAAAAGTAAACGTAAAAACACCACATGATATTAGTGAAACTCAATCATTCTCAATTTTACTTCAGTTATAGTCCTTGATGCAGAAGGGCCCATATTCATAGATTCATACTAATGCAGTACTGTGTATCAATCCCTTTTGAGTTGCATTTGAAACCAGTTGGAACTACTTTATATGCCCCTCCAAAACCAACAATAACACATCATACTCTGTTTCCCCCACAACATGGAAATACTCAAGTAGAGCAATGTCGAACACATATGTTATTTAATTAGAAGAGGACCTGCTCATTCATTATTATCTTCCATAACTGCTTATCGATCTTAAATCCCCAACACTGGACCTTTTTTAGAGTGGCTAATTGACTTTCTGATCATATTTAAGGATGTAGTTTGTGCCCCTGCTCAACCATATTACATTATACCAATATTTACTATAACATCACTGATAGAAATGTGTTTGATAATAGTCAAATTCATCTGTGATTCTTCCTCAGACATTTAGGCTGTTTGAGAAGGTGGCAGATCAGGACCGAGAGAGGCAGCTGAGCGAGGTGCAGAAGAGAGTGGAGAGTCGATGTGTTCCTCAGTCAGTTCAGGAGCTGGAGGTCGCCACCGAGCATCAGGAGGAGACAGTGGAGCAGAGCACCATGGCAGAACGGACGGAGAGCTCCCAGTTGGACGCTGGGCAGGTTTCAGACCCTGCAGCCTCAGAAGCGACAGCCCCAGAGCCAGTCGCTCAGGGAGACCAGGCAGCAGCAGCCAGCACAAACCCAGCACAGCAGTGAGTAACATCCTCTAGGCTTCTTGTTTGTGTCTGCGAAAGAAATCTGACTTTGTCGACTTGTCAACTGATTGAAGATGACATCAAATGTGAGTACATCTCAGTGAATGTACATGCAGTGGTCAATATAAAGGATCTTGTGTAAGCTCAAGAAAAGTGAGTGTTAGGATGGAGTAAATGAGTAAAGGAATATAAGTAAACAATATGGTAAAGGTTTAATATATATTGATATATTTCTTATGGATTCTGCAAACAACCTTAATTGATTGTCCTCAGGTTTGTAAAATGTTTTGCTGATTGTCAGGTGTTTGTTATTCTCTTTAAAATCACAACGTTCACTCAGGAGCAGTATCTATTGTGATGTCGACTAACAATTAAAATGTTTCATTCTATATTATTTTGGTTCAGCCCTAGTTGGATCCTTGCTCCTACAGTCAGTGGTCAATAAAAAGCTAAAAAACCAATATGTAAATGTAGCTGCAAAAGGTGGAATCACCAGAAATATCTGAGATGATTAGTGGAAGTTGGAAAGAAGGAAAAAGAGTTCTGATACACACATTTCTATGAATTGCTTTTTCAGACTTTGTTATTATGTGAAATATTAGATCATTTAAACAGTTGTTTAGATGAGAAGTGTAGTGAGGAAATGTCTCTTTGGTGGAACTGACATTGGCTTAACTGTAAACATGGTGTTTTTATAAAAAGAACAATAGTTCCCTCTGAAATGTATTGGAGTAGAAATGTTAGATGACATAAAGTAATAATAAATACTCCAGGTAGTTCACCCGTGTATCCTGCCAATGTAGGGAGACATAAGAGACTTTGGGCCTCACGTTCATGAAAAATAACAGCAGAGATGGCAGCTTCAAACATATGTGTGTTTGTTTGTGTGTGTGTTGCATTGCAGGAGTCAGGAGAAATTTCAGTGTGATCCCGACAGTTACAACGGGGCGGTGAGGGAAAACTACAGCTGGTCTCAGGACTACACTGACGTGGAGGTCCGCGTGTTTGTGCCAAAGACAGTTGTTAAAGGCAAACAGGTAAACGTAGTTATTCAACTATCCAACACACATGGAATTATGTTCTCTGTTCAGTTAATGCAGGTGAGTCTGATTCATTTTCATGTGTAGGTCAGCGTTAGTCTGCAGACCAGCAGCATGCGAGTGTGTGTGAGGGACGGAGCCAAGGAGGAAACACTGATGGAGGGAGAATTCATGCACAAGATCAACGTAGAAAACACTCTGTGGAGCCTGGAACCTGGAAGCTGTGTGGTCGTGAGTAAATGTGCCACTCACGTTCACGTCAATCCTTTTTTTTCAACGACCAGCTTTTACAGTTTAAACTTTGCTCGGCTTCCAGCTGTCACTCAACAAGACCTCAGAGGTTTGGTGGAACGCCGTGTTGAAAGGTGAGAAGGAGATCGACATCAACCAAATTAACCGTGAACGCTCCATGGCATCGGTTGACGAGGACGAGCACGCCGTGTTGGACAGACTCACGTTCGACTACCATCAGAAGCTGCAGGGCAAGCCACAGAGTCATGAAATGGTGAGTACACAGCTCAACACAAACATGAAGGCTATGCTAAGGCACTGCAAGAAAAGAACTAGGTTTTATGCTATGCTGTCCAACCATGTCTGGAATCAAGTGTTTTGTTGTTGTTCAAAGCCACACTTAAGTACAGATTGAAAAGCTATATACAAACACGTTGTAAGTAGTTTACACTATAATGGATTTAAGGCAGATACATGTACATTTCTAGTTTTAATTAATGTACCGTAATTTTCATTTTCTTCTATGAAAACATATTTGACATAACAGTATAAGTGTTTTATACCGTTTGTGTCCATAATAACCTGGATAAGTGATAGTTGCTATACAGATTCATTCAGAAACACCTATATTTGCTTGGAACTACATCACAGTGTGTTAAACCTCTTTTACACCAATATTAACAGTTATATGTGGATATTTATAATCTCACTAAATGCCACTAAATAGGCGATTGACTCCTTTCCCACTGCCATTAGAGGAATTTCAGTTTTTCCTCCCTGGTGCGTCGTGTTCAACGTGACAAGTGCACAGAAAAACTGAGGCGCTCTTTCAGCTCGCTGTCTTGCCAAATTAGCACTTCAGTCGGGTGTCTCGTTACACCATCACTGCTGAATGGAGCTGGAGCCGATTAAAAACCTCTGTCTACTGCAGTCATTAGACCTGGGAGGTGATGGCAATTTCATCCGTTCCCATTGCACGCAAAATCCAGATGTTAGTAGGTGTAAGCGGCTTTATAAGCTATTTATTACATGTTTATGTACCACTTATAAATACTAAACATGGGGACATAAAGTTAGATAGCACTGCTGTGTGTGAATAATCTTTCTGGACTATAAATCATTCAGCCATGCAGATGTGATGAAAGATTTGTAATGTAAAGAGAGGGAGTGATGTGTTCCAATAAAGTATTTTTAAACCACTTTTTAACCAAATGAACCTCCACGGTGTCTTTAATGGTGTTTCATTGATGATAATGAAGTGATGGACATGATGAGGAACAGTTCTTTTGTAGTCAGTGACTGTTAAGTTGACTCACCCCTAGATGGCACTGTGGTCTATATTATCTCAATAAAGAGGAGACTTGTTCAACATACCCATCTCATTTTGTCTCCACAGAAAGTGCACGATATGCTGAAGAAGGGCTGGGACGCTGAAGGCTCTCCCTTCAGAGGGCAGGACTTCGACCCGTCCATGTTCGACATCCCACCCAGCGCGGTGCAGTTCTGAGACTCAGCCAAATATCAGCCAAGTTTGAACTGGATCCTAGTTTATTTATAGAAGTGCTTGTAGTAAAGACATTTACCTGCTGGTCTGCTGTGTTGGAGGTTTGTCCTTAACTCTGAGAGCAGAAACTGAAGCTGCCTGTTGTGACGAGGACTTTTTATTATACGATACCTGATAATTCTGTTGACTGTGCCCAATCTACAGTGCCTTGTCTGCCCTACTGAGGTACTGTATTCTTTTTTTTTCCATTTCTTTTCTAATAGCTCTTCCCCAAACTAAATTGAATCATCCGTCATTATTACTGGTAGTCACTATTATTTCCATCCTTCTCAATGTGATGACAGGAGAGCCCACCTCTGTTTTCTATCTGATCAGGATGATAATAATAATATATCAGATGGAGCTGTATAATGAAGAATGGAGTAGAGTTAATCTCTTAATTGTATCTGAACATTTGATAGGCTTGTTTTCTTTCGGTAGGGAAAACAAAGCAAGAGTAAATTGACGTCTGTTTACCTACAGTAGAAGGTCTTGCGGCAGATTCTTTTTTTCCATTTCAGCCAATTTCCTCTCATTTCAGCCTCGTTTATATATTTATACATCATACATATTTTACATTGATTACCCACAAATAAAATGAACTTTAAAAGAAATTCTAATTCTGAATGTTCAGCCAATGTAGGGTCAATCTTCCATGATTGATCCTCGAACACATGATCAATGAAGAGCTGCTCTTCTGAATGATTTGTTCACTACCCAGTGAGCAGGAGGAAGTGACTTGATCGTGAAAACCCAACTTCAACAAGTTATTTATTTTGATCCAGATCCTCGATACTGACCAGAAGGCATAGCTACTTTTAAACTAGTTTGAATCCTGATGAACTAAACCACAGGAACAAAATAAGCAATGACCAGTGGAAAGGCTCATTATAAAAATTTGGGGGGGAAATGTCAAGCAGAACTAAGTGTTAAGAGGTTGCTCGACGATTATCTTGACGAAATCCATGGCAGGTCTCTTCATGTTAAAACAAGAGCTTTAAAGACAGATAGTTGTAGTAAAGGAGGGTAAATAAAAGCCAAAGGTTTTTTTTTACAACTGGACAACCCATGCTCTGAAAAAGGTGGGCATAAGCAATTAACTGCTAGAGGATTTTTTACTCCATAAGAAACTTAGGGATTCCTTTTAAAGTATGTCTGCTTATACAATAGTACCAAGGGTAAACTAGAACTACTGCCCTGGGACAGTATGCTTCCAACATCGGTGCAATTTCAGTCTTCATACATTTTGTTTCCAGATTAAGGTCACTATGACCCTTGACCACTGAAATCTAATCAGTACATTTTTTACAAGTGAAAACTGGGCAAAATCTGAAGAAATAGCCTGAAGTCAGTGTTGAGATATGTTCAAGAGGCTAAAGACATTTTTTGTGAGGCCAGTTTGACTTTGTTTGTGTTAGTGAGCCTCATGTTAGATCCTCAGTCATTTACTGAGAGGAGTTTTCGATTGTTGAGTGTTACCAGCAGAGATTTTTATTTATTTTCTTACTGACTATTCCTGACATGCCATATAAGTCTGAAGGAGTTATTCAAGTTCTGAGGTTTCTTTTTTAGATGGTACGGGATCCGAGCCCTAGCCACATTTCAAATTTCATTTAAAGAAAAAACAAAAGAAGCAAAGGCAATCTTAAGATAAGACTAAAAGTTTTTTAGGTCACAAATTCTAATCAGCTGGTCTTTGACTTTAAGTAAAAGTGCGTTCCAGATTTGAAGGAATTTCCTTGAGGTGTCCCTAACATGTTCAATTCATGAGATCAAAAACATACTTTGTGAGGCCAAAGTGACTTTTGACTAATATCAAATCAGTTTATTGTTGAATTGAGGTGAACGTTTGTACCAAATATGAATAAATCCTTCAAGGTCTTCTTGAGATCGTCCTTTCACAATAACTGGACAGACAGACAGACGGACTGGCATGGAGGCATGAAAACCCACAGATTCGAAAGTGTGTACCGGTACATTATCTCCCTTGAGCATGATTTTTTATTCTGTTCCCTTCATTGACCTTCATTACAAAATATTTCCTTAGGTTCATTAAAAGAAACTTTACTCTTGGCCAAGTCTCTTCCTCAGTCCTAGCAAAGACAATGCTGTTGTACAGCTTTCACTCCAGTTGTCTTCTCCTGTGTCTTCCTGTATAAACCATCAGAGTGCTGGTGTTTTATCTCTTAAATTCAGCTCAGCTCTCATCCATCGTTCCACTCAGAAAATGGAATGGATGATTTGATAATGTACCAGATAAATGAGAGGAGGAGACAAAGTAGAAGACAGAAAGACAGAAAATCAGATTGAAGTAACCCTGGGACACTGTCACCTAATGAAAACCATGTATTTCCACAAATTAATGCCAGAGGCAGCATTTGATAATGTTCTCCTCTGAATGTTTGTAAATATAAAGTTCAGATCGTTGCCACTTACTCATTGATCAGAAATGATTAGTTTCAATCTTTGTTTGAAGGCCTTACAATTTAAATAAAATGAAAAACCCTTCGGACGGTCAATGCATACTATAATGCATATTGATGTCCTTAATACTATACAATGATGAAAGATTGGTAAATCTAAATGTGCTGCAAATAATGTCAGTTGCAAAACCTAATGGAGACACTTTATGAAGATGTAACTTGTCAGAACTGTTGATCCATCCTTTGGGTCTTTATCTTCACAACCCTTCCAAGTGCTGGACCTGTAGGAATAGGTCAAAATGCTCTGCTGTCGGGTCCACAGAGAAGCACACAGCTTTACCTGGACCCCCAGTCCTTGAGGAACAAAGAGTAAAGTAGATTTAGTTTATTTATCCTGGCAAGTTAACGTCCCAGCTAGTGGGTAAGGATTTGATGGTCTGTGCAGGGGTGTGTGTGTCTTTGCCCGCTCTTCAACCAGGCGATGAGGCGTCTCCACCAGCTGCAGGAGAGCTGCTCCGGCACAACTGTAAAGTTTCAATTCTGTCACATTAACTGGTTTTCACTCTGACATCAGGCTGTGGTAAATAAAAGCTCTTTTTGTTGTTCATCCTTTTTGTCATATACTAAACATCACTCTCAGGGTTCAGTCTACTTGAAGTAACAGTGTTTCATTAACGCCACTTTCATTCTCAGTACTGCATGCAATAGTAATGTTGAATAACTTAAGTATAACCCCTCTCAACACTGTTCGCTTACCAGCTGTGTTGTGCAGACACATACCACGGTTCACTGTCATATACTGGTGGTGTGTCAGTCGTGTTTGTATGTATGGTATATGTATTGTGTGTGTATATATATATATATATATATATATATATATATATATATTGCTGTTATGTCCAACATAAAAAACACCTTAAGTTCCACTGATGCCAACTTTGCCATAGTCTTGTTGTTGGCAACATAATATTGATATGGTAAATCTGGAAATACTGTCCAGAGATATTTTATATTAAATAGTAAAAGAAGGGTCACATAATACAGACAGGAATTTATTTGGGGTAATGAACTCTAACATCCCTTGCTCGTTGCATGTCATTCCCCTTTTAACTTGTTTACCGTCATCTTTGTGTTGTCATTTCTAATAAAGACATAATAACTATGGTATGGCGTGTATAAGGCATATTATAACAGCAGCCGTATATGTGAGTATAATATGCCAGGGACACACCCCTCATCAAAGTGGTGCACCACAAAGAAGTGGCATGAAGCAGTGGTATGCTGGAGGACAGTGGTATCTGCCAGTGATGCAGGGGTGACAAACTGTCAGTGAATCACACACAGCATCAGGATGCCAGTAGTAACAACTGGTTGATTCTGGTGAGAAGCTGTTTCCATCAAGCTTCAATTATACTTCCTTTCAAACAACAGACACGTAGCTGATCGTGTTCTTCTACTTTCCAGTCCATATGGAACATGAGCAGTTGTGCTCTTGTTATTGATTACTTTTAAAAGTATAATAAACCAAAATGCATTTAACACAATGCATGTGAAGAATGTAGCATAGAAAGTATTTACTGATATATGTCTTGGAGTAAAGGTGAAAAGTACCGGATTATATATCAACTTCAGTAAAGTAAAGATACATGAAACATTTACAATGCAGTACATTAACTCTTCTACTAGAAAGACACGTTCTGACTGCTTGGAAACAATTTTTACAACTTATTAAAACACAAAAAATACCTCTTTTACAATAATATTAGTGGGAATATTCAGTTCATATGCAAATATAAAGAGAATTTTAAAAGAGGCTATTAACTCATTTACCAAAGTTAGAAAAGGAGTTTTCCTCTCTGTTGTTCCAGGGTGAGTCATGTTTGACGGCTCAAAAGTGCTGTAAACAGCCTTAAAGACCTTGCTGTCTTTCCAGTGTGGAATTTTGCACCCTACGCAGAAGAAATCACTGTTGGTTCCAAGAAGTAAAAAACAAAAAATCACTAAGTACACCAATGCTCGTGGTTTTTCATGTGTCAACTCTCAGTAGTTCATTGAGCTTGATAATGTACCACAGAAAAAGTGCAGCGTCAGTGTCAGGATAGGCAAAAAAAAGTTGTTTTCAGACATGTCCTCTGGAGGAACTCCAAAGATTTGTTTCCGGACTTTCTCTGCAGTTTGACTTTTACATATACACAACGCAGTGGGGGGTTCTCTGCTCAGATGCAGTCACAACAACAACACATCTTCAGCAGGATTCAGGAGAGGGGTAGAGCTCGTGGTGGGTCCTGGTGGGCGGCGGTGGACGGTGACTGAGGACTGGAGTGGCCTCTGGTCTGGATGCTGGATCGTGGTCCTGCTGGTTGCTGACCATGGACTGTGATTGCAGCGGGACTGCATCAATGCCGCTAAAGACTTTAATGATGAATGTTTTTACACGTGGCATCTATTGCACTTCTGTCCGTCCTGGGAGAGGGATCCCTCACATGTGGCTCTCTCTGAGGTTTCTACTTATTTTTACCTGTTAAAAGGGTTTTTAGTAGTTTTTCCTCACTCTTGCTGAGGGTTAAGGACAGAGGATGCCACACCCTGTTAAAGCCCTATGAGATGAATGTAATTTGTGAATATGGGCTATACAAATACAATTTGATTGATTGATTGATTGATCAGGCAGAGGCAGGATGTAACTTATAAATGTTGCTATAGACATGTGTGTTTCTGTTTAAAGCACATCAACACCAGCATTGACTCTTATCACCACAAACTCTCTTGACATCTTTGTGTCTTCGAGGCGTATTGCACCTCTTTTTCATCCGGAGATATTTCTTTTCTTTTGCGTTTGTTAGAGGTATCGTCCACATGCACACTCGCTTGTGGGGAATCCTACAGAGGATCTCCTGCTGTATCCTCACATCGACTCTTCTGAACTTTCTTCTGAACTTTATACCATGGGACCAGGATGAGAGAAGAGCATAAAGTCCTGAGACTCTCCCATACACCTACTCTGGAGAAACCCTGGAGGATCTCCTGAGTTCAGGGCATGTTTCAAAGCAGCTCTAAAGAACAAGAAGAAATTTGTGCTTTCACCTGGGTGTGATGCTTCCATCATTGCCCATCGGAGCTGGAGCCTATAGAAACCTGTGTCTACTGCAGAGTCATCTAACCAGGGAGTGAAGGCCGATTTGATCCATTTCCATTTTTCAGACAAAAGGAGCTAAAGTGAGGTTGGTGGGGGCCCAACAATAAATTTTTCCCCACGGCCCCCCATGTCCAAATTAAACTATTGTTTCTTGTTTTGGTAAAGTGGACATAAAGAAGGCCCTGCATGCTGCGGACTGCTTTCTCATGAAAACCTAAACATAGACTCTGCACAGGCTGCTCAAGTAAGTTCCAAGTGAGGTAATTACATTATCGGCTGCAGGCTCCACTTTTTATGATTTATAATGATGTGTAATCAAATGCCGGCTCCCCCGCACTCTTCAATCAGAGCCCGCTCTGCCTCTGATTCCACCTGTTCTTCATTATTCCTTTTTCTGTTCTTCTGATGGGGGAACACGTCATGTGATGAGCTCACGTTACCATTTGTTGTGCGGTATTTAACGTGTCTGTCCTCCTGCATCTAATGCTACCGGAGGTGGGACCGTGTGTCGGTTACAGTGTGCGTGTTACAGTGTGTGTCTTCGTTTTGGTGTGTGAGTGTCTGTTTCAGTGTGTGTGTGTGTGTGTGTGTGATAGTGTGTTTTAGTGTGTGAGTGAGTGTTACAGTGTGTGTGTGTTGCAGTGTGTCAGCTTGTGTTACAGTTAGTGTTGGATTGTGTGAGCGTGTCTTTTTGTGTGTGTGCTTGTTGCAGTGTGTGAATGTGTCTTTCTGTGTGTGTGTGTGTGTTGCAGTGTGTGAGCCTGTGTTGCAATGAGTGTTTCAGTGTGTGAGCTTGTCTTTCTCTGTGTGTGTGTTGCAGTGTGTGAGTGTGTCTTTCTGTGTGTGTGTTGCAGTGTGTGAGCCTGTGTTGCAGTGAGTGAGCGTGTATTGCAGTGAATGAGCGTGTGTTGCAGTGAGTGAGCGTGTGTTACAGTGAGTGTTTCAAAGTGTGAGCGTGTCTTTCTCTGTGTGAGTGTGTGTGTGTGTGTGTGTGTGCTGCAGCTGAACCACTCA
Source organism: Pseudopleuronectes americanus (assembly GCA_038501795.1). Lineage (NCBI taxonomy): Eukaryota > Metazoa > Chordata > Actinopteri > Pleuronectiformes > Pleuronectidae > Pseudopleuronectes > Pseudopleuronectes americanus. Next base: position 2,000,728 of record CM076733.1, on the reverse strand, counting down.
GCCGCCCGGAGGTCTGAGGTGGGCGGAGACTGAGCCCGAGGTCCTCCCCGTCCGCAGAGACGCACCGCGCATTTCGGACTCGGCACCCGCACCCGTCCGAGGAGGAAGCATCATGGCTACGACCACTTGTACACGCTTTACTGACGAATACCAGCTGTACGAGGAGCTTGGCAAGTAAGGCGCTGTTCCGTTATACGCTATTGTGAGTCCCCTGCATGCAGCCTGACCCCACAGAGCAGGAGGGAGGGTCTGCACATCCGCGCTGATGGATGCGGTTCCATCCCTCCAAAACAAAACGCACGCTGCTCCGGGGCGCTCGTGCATGTAGTCAGCCTCGGAACCACGAGTGTTTGGCTTCTCTTTGCACCAGCGGACTTGTTTCCATGCCGGAGCCATCACACAGTAGTTAGAGATTGGACAAGAAGATGGGGCTGCATGAGCCAAGGAGCACTTCTTGGCTCACTCCCCTCCTCCTCCTCCTCTTCCTCCTCCTCTGTGGCCACAGGCTCATTAGGGACAAATAGGGCTAATATCAGGGGGGAGAGCTGATGTTTCGGAATTAAGCTGCCTCATCACCTTCATGGCTTTAATCACAGTGGCACCAGAGCTTTGGAGTCAGAGAAGTCAGATAATAGAGGTGCTGCCCCTGATCTGCTGCAAATCTAACCAGGTTGGTTTTGTGATTAAAAAAGAAAGAAAGAGAGAAAAGAAAAGAAGGCAATGAATAGAGATTGGGGATGTGTGGCCCCTAATAGGATGCAGACAAATTGAGAGAGACTGAAGTGGCTAAGGGTGCCACAGTGGGAAGATGCGAAGTGGACTCAGTGTCTCTGTCAGGTTGTGCGTGGGTAGAGAGGATCTCTCTGCAGTGTTTGTCTCACAGGAACATTTCTTCCACAGTCTCCCTAGGGGGAAGACAAGTTGGTTTCACTTGTCAACCTCTGTGGATATTATATTTTAACTGGCTGCTCTGATGCCCCTCTGTGATGGCGGTCATATCCAGCCCAGTGTCTCTGTATGTTTGTGTGTGTGTGTGTGTGTGTGTGTGTGTGTGTGTGTGTGTTTGTGTGTTTGTGTGTGTGTGTGTGTGTGTGTGTGTGATAAATTAAAGACAAAAGAGTTGCTGGAGCAGCAGCAGCTGCCCTTACTGATAACAGAGCCTTATTACTGTTTTGCATGTGGTGTCAGTTTCTGGTGTATCCTAGGATTGTGTGTGTGTGTGTGTGTGTGTGTGTTTTGTGTGTGTGTGTGGTGCAGTAAAGACTGGAGGATATCATTCTGAGCAAGTATTAAGAGGCAGAGGTCTTTTGGGATTGGGCCCCAATTAACATTAACAGAAAAATAATCAGAAATTTTTTGATACCTAATCCCCAAGAATATTTGGGGCGGCTGTGCCTCAGGGATTAAGTGGGTCACCCATCAACCAGGAGACCGGCAGTTTGATCACCGTCTCCCCCTGACAGCTGTGCCAGCAGTTTCTGAGAGCTTCTTCAACATCTTCATAGAAGTCATTTATCAACCAGAAAGGCCAAAGATTCCTTACTTTCAGTTTCCCAACTGTAAAAACGTGCCTCTTTGTTGAAACAAAAGGGTAACTTCACTGAGAGTTGGACCCCTACAACATTGTTGGACTCAAGATAGACAGTTTAATGTGCAACAATTTATTTTTGGCCAGTGGAGGGCAGTGGATAGGAGCTGTGTATGTATATACCTATAATTAAAGATGGATGACATCGTCACTTCACCATCCCACCGTGAAGCTTAAACATCCCAGATACAATTGCTGCCATCTTGAAGTCTGTAATGTTGTGATCACGGAGTGGAGCCACAGTTTTGCGTTCCCACCCAAACATCTTCCTGACCAAATGCCGCCAATATATCAGAAACATGATACACTTGAGCATTCATGATGTGTACTTTGACTTTTTAGTTTGATCCATGTCCCAAACTCTAACATGGAGGAGGTGGGGATTATAACCTATATTACACCCAGCAAGTTTTGGCTTCTTTTTTGAGGAGGTGTCATGTCATCCATCCTTATGCCAACATAAAATAAAATTTGAAGTAACAGCTGCTCTTATCCGTATTACCAGTGTAAGAGCACAGTGTGGAGTTCCATTTAGTCTGTGTCCAATATTCACTCTCTTTTAGCTCTGTTTTGAGTCTCCACCAGCCCCTGACAAACTTTGAAACAGTGTCATCGTTGCCCCTTGTGGCCATTTTGGGAGATATTGAAACTGCAATTGGTGTAATCATCAAGTACTAGTGGGTGTTTCCCATCCTATGGCCTCAGGGTCAGGGAAACACACGCAAGATCAAATATATATATATATATACATTTAATGTAGATTACACATTGGCTCAATGGCTATACTTGAAAATTTGGTTCAGAGAGCAGATAAGAGAATATAGAAGATATGATGGGGCATTTGTTACACTCAGCTAATTAGCAGGTTCTGGATCCAGATCCAGCCCCCCTCCTGACTCCCACCTGCCCTGCAGATAACCTGTCATGTGGATGCTCTGCTTCCTTCTCTACCACACGGCGGGAGTGTCAGCGAGTGTCATCCTTACTCACCCTCGTCTCCTCATAATGTATGCATGCTGGAGAGCTTGTGAGAGGCAGGGGCTCTGAGGGGGCGTGTGAGTGTTTCATTGCGTAACAATGCTGAGGTGAGATAAAATTAGCTTTGAGAAACGACAGAGGTGGCTATTTCTGCTTGTCTCTGTTGGGTTTGATGAGCAAACGTGGCCTTAAAAAATTCTATAGAACACTCTCACACAAACACACACACACGCACATACACACACTCTTAACTTACAATACTTATTCTTAAAGTTGCTCTCCTTCCTCTAATTCCTACCGTTCGATCACACCTGCTTTTCAGACATTATTCATGTCACTGAGATGAGAAGTGTGTAGAGCCTCAACAGGGGCGCTGTTTCATGGATGTTATGTACGTATAGAGACGGGAAACACTTTTCTGACTTGGGAGTTTTTAACGGCTTTATTCATTTCCCACCCACACAAACGTTTTAGTCCCACATACAGCTAAATGAGCTTTTCTCTTATTTATAGCAGTTTGTTTGCAGCTGCCGACCGGTACAGACACACAGAGTGTAACAAAATTTAATCAACGTATCAATGTGTATCTGTGTCAAAACTGGATTTTACTTTGATTTGAGTTCCAGAGGTTGTGCCTTTACGACAGTTTGTTCACTTCTCGTTGTATCTGTTTCTATTTAAGTCATTTTTGTATATAACAATAATTCCTAAAATCTGGCTTTCGTCTGCAATGGGAATGGATACAATCCGAATTCACTCGATTAACTGATCCACGAGTTGACGCAGGTTTATATCAGCCTAAATCAGTTCAATTCAGTGTTGTTGGTGTGGTTCCAAATAACAACATACATCATTTATATAATATGTCTCCTTTAAAAAAGCATTGAGATCAGGTAATAAGAAGTTTACAATTTCATACATTTTCTAGCCAAGTGTTTTTGTTGGTGACTGTAAGAAGATGGCTGGAAAATCCCCAGTCCTATAATTCCAGACATCTGATGATAAATGAAGTAGCTATTGTTAAATCAGTCCATCCATCTGCTGTATTTTGCTGCATATCCACGTTATATAATTTATTAATTATATTATCTGGAATATGCCAAGAAATCATGATGCATGTGGTATAAATGTAAATAAGATTTATTCCACATTTACTTGGTGAATTAATTTAGGCCCTTTCATACTTTGGGCATTGTGAGTGTGAAACAGTCAGTCTATGTTGTAAATGCCTTGCAAAGTCTTGAATTAAGCTTGGTGATCCCTGCAGAAACCTTGACATAAGTTCTTGCTTAGATCGACACAGTATGGATCCAAGCTACTTCACTTAGCAGTGGCAGCAGAGCTCCATGTATTGCTCTCTTGCAGCATTCTCCCTTGTAAAAAGTCCCCAGTAGTCCTTAGAAATATTAGTGTATGGAAATCAAGAGAGGAAATTAAGAACTTTGTGAATTAAGAGTAAGACATTTGATTACCTTCTAAGGTCATCTTACAATCTGCATATAGCCTGCAGAAAAAGAGTAGCTGACTGTCAAAATTTGACATTTTATCAAAACTCAATATTTTTGTTGATTTATTTTCTGTTTTGCTTTCATAACGTAGACTCTGGGCAGATTTCTGAGCAAACAGGCCTGACAAGTTTTACTGTAATTGTGATGGTAGTTTTCTAGAAGATGGTCAAAGGAGAACTCAGGCAGCAGCTGATTTCTAATGCAGAAGATTTTAATGTCGACTTGATGCATCAAGGAGACCAGAAGGTGGAACAACATAGAAACGCTAACAGAGTAACATGAGCAATTGTCAGCCCCAAGTCTGAAGATGTCTCCCCACAGCATCCCACTATATGTTCCTCTACTTGCATCACCCATTCTAACAGCACATCCATGAACGGCTGCTGTCACTCTCTGTGTTACATGTAGGTGTTCACATCCTATTGTAAGCCTAAAGTATGCATAACTAAATCACATTGTGTACTTACGTCTCGCCACTGGTGAAATACACAAAAGAGATCAAGTTGGTGCCTCTCTGTCTGGGGCATATGAATAAGATATGAAAGTCCCTCAACGTAGACACTACAATGTACTGTTGGTTGGCCCTTTGTCTATAACCTGAATTTGGCACTGCAAAGAGAGAGGGGAGTATTCTCCTAATGGAGCTGTGCAGATGTAATGTGGGAGGATGTTCAAATTTTCCTTCACAGTAATATTCTGGATTGGAATGTCATTTTGGTATTTTTGTTTCCGTCTTTTCCCACTTCATATTGGGTTTTCCTCCCTCTCCCTGCTGTCCCACTCCGCAGCTGGGTTTAGCTCTAAGGTTAAGTTATGAACATGTGCATAGAGACAACTGGTTAGGTCTATGTTGAGGCAGGGGTCAGGTTAAACTTCTGAGAAAATGAATGGTTCGGGATTAGGGTTGGTAATGAATAATCGTTATTCGAATATTCGTTCATTAAGAATTATTCGAATAAAAATCCAAGCCTAATGAATATTGTTCTAGTCCCGCGCATTATGAGAACAACATCTTCCGGTATTTTGAGCGATTGCGACTTCCTACAGCAGATGAGTGTAACGGATGCTAAATCCCCGTCAGATATCTTAACGGACTATTAGTTCAGGTCAGTGATGTGTACATCTAAAGAAAATATGTATTCACTCTAACCGCCCCATCCTTTCCCGTAAACTCATAGACCAGGGTTCCTAAACTGACATTCACACACATTTATTTATTGTATATATGTATATTTATTTATCATTCAGATAATGGAACATATATTTTCTTGGGAGTGTCACAAATTCAGCTGAAAGAGTTTCAGAGACCAACCAGTCTAAAGCTGAAGTGATTTGCTGATTAATTGGATTACCGTAGTTGTTTTGATATGATTGGATAAATGGGTAATCATTCAACTCTTAAAAAAAAGAGTTAAACGACTACATCTTAATAAAAGTAACTGTTATATGACGACTTTATTTATACTTTTCTTTGTTATTAAACGCAACATCTTTGGGTTTTTCAACTGATGGTCAGACAACGCAATAAATTTATATTGACTCAGCTCAGGAATTAATGACTTCAGTTTTCAATTGATTCTATTATTTCATATACTGAACAATCAATTGATTATTAAAGAAAATAACTGTCAGATATATTAATGATACAAATAATCCCTGGTTCTTTGATGGAGAAATACAACCTTGTACCAGTTTTCTGTGGGTAAATTACTTGACAATGCATATTCGCTACCACAAAAACACTTAACACACTTAAACAGAGTCCATCTTCAAGAAATGTCCACAAGACGGAGAATGACGGACCTGATGCTGTTGATGCTCCTTTTCTGTGGTCCAATTTCAATGACATCAGTAAGTTGGTTGGTGATCCAGCCATGCATTGAAAAACGCATCATCAGGGAAACAGACTTTGACACCAGAATGACATATATCAGGCACATTGATGTATATCAGGCACATTGATGTCTATCAGCATGCAGATGAGGTTGGTTTAAAGCCAGAGAGGACAACAATGAGGTCAGTCTGAGAGCTGAGATCTGCCTTTTGATGCTGACAAAGCTTATATGGCAGCTGACCCGTCTCCTCCTCTTGTCTCCTGTCTTTGTTTCCCAGGGGGGCCTTTTCAGTGGTGCGCCGCTGTGTCAAACTCTGCTCAGGCTTAGAGTTCGCCGCCAAAATCATCAACACCAAAAAACTCTCGGCCAGAGGTAAGAGGAAGAGAGTCACAAGTGCAACACAGATGTTTCTCCCTGTTCAATGTTTGTATGTGTGTTTTCTCAGTCACAGGCAGAAGCAGAGACATCCTGCAGGCTTTCCTCATTATGTGTGTAGTGTGTAAGTCCCAGAACTGAAGGCTCACATTAGCATATTTTAGCGCTTGTTTGAATCCAGCGTGTGAAGCCTTCTCGTCTGTTCCTCGGAGAGAGGCAGATGATGGTGTCAGTCAGATGCTCCATCGAATCCTCGGCAAGAGAAAGGATCCAAGCATCAAAAAGGAATCTTAGTAAAATCTACATTTTCCTCAACAGATTATAACTAGTAGACGTCAATAGTGTGCCGTCAATTTTCACACTCTACCACACAGCAGTTGTTAATGCTCAGTGTCCCTGACATTGCTTCTTGCTTTTAGTGATAATGTTATTACCAATCGCAGCATCGTGTTTTTGATAGTCGTTTTCTCCCAATTATCAAAAACATTAAATGCTTCAGAAATCATTTAAAATCAGCTACAAATATGCAATTACTCTTAAGGAATGGGATCATGGGTGTGGCCAGCCCGGATCTCACAGTACCAGTCTCTTTTCCCTTCCTCCGGTGCATTTGACCTTTGAGGACAAAATAGCTGTTTTTGGTTTGACATGATGGATACAGATGTCAGGTTAAGGATAACTGTGTCGATCAGATAAAAAGCAGACAGAAGACAGATGTCTTCCAATACAAGCTTGTTTCCCTTTCCTCATTCTTGTTTCCTCTCCTCTCCTTCTCCTCTCCTCTCCTCTCCTCTCCTCTCCTCTCCTCTCCTCTCCTCTCCTCTCTCCTCTCCTCTCCTCTCCTCTCCTCTCCTCTCCTCCCCTCTCCGGATTTAGTTAAATTGGCATCTGGGACAAGTAAAGCCCTCAGGCCGTTGGCTGTTTATGTGCAAAACACATATGTACATAAGTTGTGTGTGTGTGTATGTGTGTTTGTGTGTGTTGTGTCATAACCTTGAGAACAGTTATAACTTTAATCTAGTCCAGGGGCGGAAACCTCTTATTAACAACCTATCAAGGGCCATTTAAATTCTTATAAGACCAAGGACCATACAAAATAATTGAACATATATATCACACTGGTCTCTCTAATGAAGGCTGGAACTGCTTCTCTTCTGTGAGGAATCTGATGTCAGATGGTAGTGATGTTGATGACAACACAGACAGGGCTGATTTTAGTCTAAACTAATCCGGATCTTTGTTAGAAACAGTTCTTTGTGACAAACTGACGCTTTGGAACATTTTATTTCCTCTGATTGCCTTTCTGCAGCGTCAAGGCTCCTTCACACGCCAACTGAATGAAGTGAAGCGTTGAACTCATTCACCAAACCTGACAGAAGAACATTGTCTCTGTCAGAATGTTTCTTGTTGGACACCAATCTCTGCCGAATAGGACTGTTACTCAATCAGTTTAACAAAATTTTTGCTATAATCATGCTGAGGTGGGCATTTTTCATAACTACTACTGTTTCCAAGCCAGTGTGTCCAAGACACAATTCAAAAACAAGACACAATTAAAAAACATAATTAAAAAGATAATTTCTTTCTTTTTGTGGGAATTGCGACATTCTGCATCTGCTTTTCTTCTCTTGGCCGTCGCCATGCCTGTCAGAAATGATATTTAACAGTAAAACCACCCTGACTGTGTTAGACATATTAGTCAACCTTTTTTTATAATATTTTCTATTATCGCAGAAAAACTATTTGCTATCAGGAAATACTTTTGTATTTCTGAGTTGCTTGTTTTGTATTTATAAATTGCCCTGTCTCATGTTCCCCACTCCTGATCTATACATACTTAAATATGTTTTTTGTCATGATATCGTTTAATTTCACTGAATTGTCACTTTAACCAAACCAGCACCAAGCTGCCTCTTCATTTGTTTCTCCAAATCTGAGCATGGTTGTAAGATCCTGGTGTGACTGTCTTGTAGACCATCAGAAGCTGGAGAGAGAAGCCCGCATCTGCAGATTGCTCAAGCACTCCAACATCGGTAAGTGTTGACTCGATCCGAGGATCACTGTCTTTCTGTCTTCCTAGAAAAAAAAAGTGGCCCCTCATCAATAATGCATCATGTTCTTTTACTGCTCATAATATTGCAAGCACAGGCTCAGCAGCCAAACATCTAACACATTTGTGGGAACTTAAGCAACCGTGTTGGTACAATCTTTCTCAACAATGTTGGATTTATTTTGTAAGATAAGCATCACTATTCTTTTTTATTCCCTAAAACAGATTGACATTGAACGTTGAGTTATCAAAGAAAGTTCCAGAAATAGAGCATTTGTGAGGAATAAACTTCAGTGTGTGTGTGTAGATGACGATGAAGGATCACACCGTCGTGGTAAAAAGTGAAGGTCACTGCTGTGTTTTCCACGCACGATTTATGTCAAGTTTCACTGAAGTCAGTAGGAAATCTGTGTGTAGCTACAAGTCGATCGCTGTGCTGTGTGAATGTCACCATTTGAAAATGCTGTTATATGACCCTGACAGAGATTCTTTGTTGAAACAGTATTATACAGTATCACCACCACTTTCCTTTAAAACAGAAACAATATGATATGTTCTTTTAATGGTAAAAACAAATGTCATCCCCCAAAAGGAAAAAATATTATTTTGAAGCTTGTCTCTCTATCTGTTTCTCTTCTTCCTTCTTCCTCTTCCCCTCCCTCCAGTTCGTCTCCATGACAGTATCTCAGAGGAAGGCTTCCACTATTTACTCTTTGACCTGTGAGTTTGAGCTTTGTTTCCTCCTCCCTTCCTGCCTTCCTTCCTTCCTTCCTTCCTTCCTTCTCTTTAGCTCTCTTTCTTTGCTTTGCTTGCGGTGCTGCTCTCCCTCCTCCTCCTCCTTTATCCCTCATCCTTCATCCTCCTCCCACTCCCCTAGTGCTTCATTTTCCACTCCCTTCCTTCAACCTGTCTTCTCTACACTGTCTTACTTTCTCCCCCCAATATCCGCATTCCCTTCATTTCTTCTCTTCGTCTTCACCCCCTCCTCACTTCCAAGGCAGTTCCCCCATTACATAACAGCCCAACCCCGCTTCACCTCCTCCCTCCCTCCTTCCCCCCTTGCAGCTCCTACTTGAATGCACACACACACACACACACACACACGCACACACATGCACACACAAACACACACACATACACAGGCACAGGCACACATATGGAGAGAAACATCCACACTCTCCCGTACTGGAGCCAGTCTCCATGGCAACCCACTTGGAGTGAATCCTGCAGCCGGGGTTTCCCCCTAATGAGGACATCCCCCTCCTATCTCTGTGTGTGTTTGTGAATGTGTTCAAGTGTATATGTGTTTGTGTGCTGCCAGAGTGATTTTGTTCCCCTCAATTCTAGATTTTAACCTCCATCTTTACATTTCTCAGGGTGACAGGAGGGGAGCTGTTTGAGGACATTGTGGCTAGAGAATACTACAGTGAAGCAGATGCCAGGTAAACACCTGTGAATCTCATCTCTACCGTTTTCTTTATCCCCTCCATGTGTCAGCCCTCCAGACTCTGCAGTCCTCCAGCAGCTCTGAGCTGGACTCCTCTCATTAGTGCACACAGACACAATTTGACACTTTGTTTTTGGCGTTACAAGCTCCAGTTCTGATGGATTGTTGCTTTACCCTGTTTTTTTTCTATGAACTGAATTGCAAATTGAGGTCGAGTAGCTTTCCCTAGAGTCAGAATTTTACAGACAGATGGAAACATACACATGCATGAAATGCACACACGCCCACATGGTAGCCCCCCCAGGAGGTAGACTTAAATCAATTTGACTGTGGAGGCGGTTTGTGGGGGCGAGAGAGAGGAGAAAAGAAGGGGACAGGAACACTAAAAGGAGGAAGGATGAGAGCTGCAGTAAAATGAGGAAAAACAAATGAATTTATCCCTGACTCCTGGTCACATCTTTGGTCTTTTTTATCAACACACATCGTATCTAGGGCTATGAAAGACATTTAAACACTATGGCCTTTGAGCATAAAATAACCTATATTGTGGGTTGTTTACCAATTATCCAGCAAATGATGAATCAGTCAAGAAGCAGTGAGACTACACACACTTATCAATGAATGCAAAATATAATTATTTTAATTAGCTCTATGTCATTTTTCTTTACTTTAAAACTATGTATTTCAGGTGAAAGTATAATATTTTTAAAATGTTGGTCAAGCTGTATTATTAGGGAAGTGTCTTCCTTGAGTTTACTGTATTTGAAAAAAAAGCATGCTTGTTTGTGTAGCATTATCAATTTAGTGCATGCATCCTCAAGTCTCTATTCTGTTTGTCTCAGTAGGTTCAACCTTTATGAAAAATATGCTAATATATGCAAATACAAAGATTCATGAGATTACAGATGCAGATGGGGTAAAGCAGGATTTGTTTGCTTGTTGCTAGCAGGTCACTGTACCCAGCTTTCCCCCTGGAAATCTGCTATCTCTGTGCCCTTTTTGTGGGGTTGTAGAAGTGTTACTTTTTATTCTCTGAAGAATTTACCTTGATATCTGCCTATCATGTTTTTATGCTTCATGTAGTAGACTGCATACACTACAAACGTATCCTATTTTTATAGTTGGCATTAAGGAAGTGGACCAAGAGATGTCAGTCAAACTGCAATAAAGGTTTTGTGCAGGGACTTCAGGCAGATAACATGTGTACTATATTTAGAATCGTCAACATTTAGAACTAATAAAGCTTACAGAAGCTGATATTACGTGACACTCATCCATTGTATTTGGTAGAAGTAAAAGTTTCTACTGTTTACAGAGACGTCTTCCACAGAGCTTTATTCTTTGTCCTTTTTTATTATATCTTTACGTAATATGCTCATGATTTCTCCATGATGGTAATGTAAATTTTTATGCAGATGATTTATATCCCATAGCTCTTAATGTTGTCGTTCCAAATCTTACAACATATACAAATATCATTTAGTACTCAGCCATCTTATCTTTGTAACTCTAGTGTTCTAAATCTTCTGAGAATTGTAACTCAGTATTTCATTTGGGACAGAGAGACAGCTAATGTTTTATTTTGATAATATATGATGAAAATACATTTACTGGTGTGACCACAATGGACCACAGGTGTCACTTAATATTGATGCTTTTCAGAATTGTGATAAATGTTTTAAATTGTTGCTCTGACTGAATCTTAAGTCTTATTCAGGGAGAATTAATGCAGATTATCTTTTAGAACCCCTCGTACCACCCATGGGAAAGTGGCCTTTGGTTGCGCTCTGTACTTGACTCAGTTCTCACACAACCGTGGCAAAGTCTACATTCAGATCTTCATTCTCCTGATTCCTCTGTAACGCTGGTTCTGACTTCTTGGTTGTATGTAAAAGGCTTTTCCTCCAGGAGAACAGGATTATTATGACTAGCCTTTAGTACCTGGCAACAGGTTTAAAATGGGGATAAATCGTGCGCCATGAATTTAAATGAGGCAGGATTTGTTACCCTGGCACTGGCAAGTGCTACCGAGTAGGTTTTTGTGCTCACACCTGTGGTTTCATACTGAATTTCCTGTCAAATGTTGGGCAACCAGAATTATAGGAGCCCTGTGGATCATTTCGCTCAGTGTACTGGGGATTCCTGTATTTTCTTCTGTTTTCTTCAGTTTTACCCAACCAAATCTTCTCTTTCATCCCCTCTTATCTGCTATCACTCTACCCTGTTATCTTTACATAAATTATGTGTGGATCTTTGTGTGTTTGTGTGTGTGTCACTCTATGTGTTTGTGTGTGGGTGTGTGACTAGCATGTCTTGATTACTGTCCAACAGTATCTCGCTGACAGTTGTCCATCTGCACACATGGAATTGCTCTCCCCCTCTTTTCTCTCTCCCCCCTGTTTAACCAATGGTTCACCCAAATTACTCAAAAACATATTTTCTCACTTGTCTGTGATGGTTTTCAGCCAATACGTGTACAGCTTTGGTTTAATGCATCTTCAGGTCTTTAGATATCTGCTTCTCAGATATCCTGCCTCCCACCCGACCCAATGGAGGTGAATGGAATTTTGTTAATGGGACTCACAGCATTAACAATGTTCCCAAAATCTAGGAGATTTGAATCCCAGCTCATTTCTCACCCACGCACGACTGAGCAGACTCTGAAGAGGTGTGAAGTGGGTGTGAATGTCAGATTATCGCTTTCAGAGAGTTAGAGAGGTGATCAGACAAGGTCACTCAGAATCAGACAAGAGAAAGGTTCACAGGGAAGCTATCCATCAAGCAGCAAGTATTTCTGTAGAAGCCTGATCCCGAGCTGAAGCATTGAGAGCAATGTAGCATGCTGATGTCTGTATTTATTGGGTGCACAGAGCCACTACCATGTCTGTAGAGTGCAACTGACAGGGGTGGCATCCAGCGATTGCGTCATTTGACTAAGGATGTGATGACCCAGGAGGCAACTCTAATGAAATTGTTGCCTTTCTGAGATCTGACATGACAGGAGTGTGACGTATGCTAATGAATCTGCTCACCATGATGCTTCTGGTGTGCTGCTATTCAACCTTGTTTATATATACGTGCTGTGCTAAAAGTTTACAGCAATTCCACTGTTAAGCAATACCATCAGGGAGGCATCTGATTGGTCCCAGATTTGTTATGTAGTGGGAGACATGAAGCAAGAGTCCTACTGAACAGATTTGATACTTTGTACTAGGGCTGGGCGATGTGGTAAAAAGTATTATCACGATCATTATTTTCAAATCAGTCGATATCGATATATATCGCGATGTAAGTCAAATCACTATTTCCGCTTCAGATGAGATTAGTGGTACAAGCTTTCGACAATTTGAAGTGCACGCTACTCTGCTTCTTATCGGACATTAAATGGCCAAAATATCACCACACTACCGGATTCCTCTGAACCTTCTTTTCAACAGTGTCCTCGCCTAGTCAGCCTTGGCCTGTGTCTGTGGGATGTCTTCTTTGGTAGAGTTTTCAGTAAAATCTTCTGTCGTAATTTTTTCATTTATCCCACTCCTACTCCTGACGTTGTAGTGAGCACGGCCTCCTCCTACACTCTGTGCTGTGTTCGACAACCTTACCCTACGTGGCTCTCTTTCCTTTTTCTATTGAGAAAATGTCATTTCGAATCAATTATCTTTTGACAAGAGACACAAACTGGAAACTCCCCGATGCTCTGATCAACCAACCTGCCAAGAATCTTAAAAAATGTGTGCAGGTGAACTGAAACAAACTGGTGCTGAGGTCACAGCAAATATAATGATTTTATTTTGTTAACTGCCCTTTGTATGATATTAATTGGTTACAATGAAAAGCACCTTACATTTAGTGCCTAAAACGTTTGTTCGATGCCATTTTAAAACGTAGGACAAGATGGAGAATATGTGTTGGACGTTTGAAGGTCTTCCACACCACTTAAGTTTCCAACCGTCAGTAGATGACATATCTTCAGTTCTGTTTTAATCCCATGACACCCTCTTCTAAGGCAGACCCACCGCAGGCTGATCAGGCCTGGGTGTATCTCTCCAACGTCTTGGGACCCATTTGGGGTCTTTCCTCCTGATCCAGAGCCAGTGGCTGCAGCGTTCTGCAGTCGACGATGTTTCTTTTATGGTCTGGTGCAGAGCTTTGACCGTGGATGCCTAGATCTCTGAGCAACCAGTGGATGTAGTAATGAAACCCTTGCAGCCGAACTATTGCTTTCCAGCCACGTTGTTCTGCCATTCATAACTAATAAGCTGTGAGGCCCACAAATGTAATTTCATTCCCTTCCATATATAATTCTGAGATGCAGCAAAACCTTGGAAATAAAACCCATCCTGTCTATGTGGAAAATCTAAAATAAGACAGGAGATGTTTGGGTGAACTTACACTTTGTTATTCTCCTCTGACATGTTCCTAAAAACATCCTCCTCCTGTCGACTTTTACTGTATGACTGTCTTTATGCTTCCTTACCTTCTCGTGTTCCTTCTCTGCTCCTCACGTTGTTGTTTTGTCTCCACAGTCACTGTATACATCAGATTCTAGACTGTGTGTCTTACACCCACCAACATGAAATAGTGCACAGGGACCTCAAGGTGTGTGTGTGTGCCTCATAGTCTTGCATTGCCCTGCACCCTCTGCACAAGGGTTGTTTTTCTACATGCTTGTGTTTAATTGCCTGTGAGTTAAAACCAATGTGCCTGTGCCTGCTGTCTGTCTGTCCGTCTGTCGTCTGTCCGTCTGTCCGTCTGTCCGTCTCTCTTTGTGTGTCTGCCTGTCCTCAGGTTTTTGCTTCTGGGACTCATGTTGCACTATTTTAGATGGTCTGTACTAGAAGAGTGATTTCCTGTGGGTCCTCAGCAGACAAGAGCGACGAGGGAGCGAGTGTGTGAGCGAGTGGAACAGAGGAGAGTTCAGTGGAGTAACAGCAGAGCAGCATCTTACCTCAGATGCTTGGAAACCTGCTAAATCTCTATGTCGAAGGCGGCGTTACTGCCGTTCCTGAATAAATTACTCAGGGAAATGTGCAGGTTAGACACAGTGTCTCCCACATGGAACTGCAGCACACTCCTACACTGCCTGTATTGTTTGGCCCTATCTCGAAAAGAGAAAAAAATATCTTCTCCCTTCAGAGTACACAGACAGGTTCACGCTTTACATGGTTGTGTGTGTGTGTGTGCGCGTGTGCCGCCTGTGGCCTCTTTTGAGAGGTGGGGCCTCTGCATGGATGCTGCTGGGGGTTGAATGTGTTCAGACTAACCTGCTCCCCCTGCTGTTTGCATGCAGTCATTGCATCCAGCAGATCCTGGAGGCCGTGCTCCACTGTCATCAGATGGGGGTGGTACATAGAGACCTAAAGGTGAGTCAAATGCAGGCGTGTGTGTGTGTGTGTGTGTGTGTGTGTGTGTGTGTGTCTGTGATTGTCTGTGAGTGTGTCTGTATGGGTTTGTGTCTGTGCGTGTGTTGGAAGGGATTTATAGTTGTATTTGTCTGCGTCTGACTTTTGCACTAGATTCTGACGGCTGGTAAGTGCAGGGAAATATACTTGAACCCAGCATGTCAGTGCATGTCATGTGAGCCTGATGTATCACTACTTGCATGTTTGTGTATATGATATGTGTGCCTTTATGTTAAAATATGCATTTGATTATAAGTATTTTATTCCTGTGTTTTTTTTCCAAGAAGTTTAAATTGAATGAGCAACTTGACGTCAGCTGATAATCCTGTTATCAGTGGAAATTCTCACTGTGCTGCAGTAGAAGTGTACTCTGTTGTGCACCATGACATCACTGTTGCGTGTGGTGCCAAGCGCAGCAAACTGGAAATCTCCTGCCAGAAAGGATATTAAGTTACTTATTGAATTGCTCCAAATTAGGCATATTTGTGATTGCATAATATTATAAATTAAATATAAACCTTTATTAACTTAAATTCACAGAAGTGTGTTGCACCATACAGATAAAAGTACGTAGCTTGAATATCTTTTTGGTTTTTAAATGGTTTAGAAGTGACATTTGTATGGTAAGCGTATTGTAATTATTTCCAGTAGGAAAAATAATGATTAAATTCTAATAAATTACTCAGAAACTGCAAGTGATTCCGTATCAGTGGGGTTTTACTTAACTGTTAAAAAAAGAAATAACACTTTATTATAACCTTTAGTAAACAACCAATAAATAAGCAATGTATAAATCATCATAATATTATTGTAAGAAGACACGCCGGCAAAAAGTACAAGATTATAATTAAGATATGTTTATAATTTGCTGATATAGATTTCAGCTTGTGTTTAACATATGTATAATTAACCAATAATAAATAATTACATATAAAATACATATAAATGCTAACCAGGAGATTAAACTCTGAAAATCTATTTGTGAACCATTCCATGTTTTAATGAAACATGTTCTTTCCTCATACTACCCCCAGCCCATCTGATTTTATTGCATTGAGACACTTCGGGGAACTTAAGAGAAATGTATTTTTAAGGTTGCCCGCATACCTTTCCCCTGAAAGAGATTTAATAATAAAGGTCAGAATCTGCTACCCTGACTGCATGGTGGAGAATATCTGATCAATGTTTATGTCCTGCAGAGTTTTCCATCCTCACATTCACTAAGTTTCACTCAGTATATGGGTTTCCTAAAGGAAAGAACAGCAAAAAAGGCTTATTATATATTATTTCAATCGATGTGAGTACTTGATATCTTTCTACGATGGCCTTCAGGTCAACACCCTGCGGTTTGAAAAGATTGATAAAATGTGAGCAAATAAGGAAAATATTGTGGCCTGCATAAAAACCGAGGTAACACAACCAAATGTATCGCACAAAACACATCAGACACAACCAAACACATAAAATAAAACTTAATATTTAAAATACAACCAAATACAACCAAACACAACCAACAATCAAACACAACAAAACACACCAGACACAACCAAACAGATCAAATAAAACCAATATATAACCAGAACATCAATTACAACCAGAAACAACCAAACACATCAGACACAGCCAAACACATCAGACACAACCAAACACATCAAATACAACCAAACACAACCAACATATCCAGTGGCGATTTTAGCCTGAAATTTCTGGTGGGGCAATTTTGTCACAAAAATAGAGGTAGCTGATTATTATAAGCAGTAGGCCTATATATACCAGTAAGATATACTATGGGCTGCATTTTGAGTGCCAGCAGGGAGCAGAAATCCTATTTCATATACGTTTCACATGCTTTAGCGCTCAGTGCGACACAAAGATGTTGCCTATAATACAACATTAAAGTAAAATGATTGCAACAGAGTAAAAAGATTAGACAGACACATAGCTTCACATCAACGTCAACATCAATACTCTGCATAAAGAGCTTTAGGAGATGTAATGCTACTTTAAACAGCTGCTCTTAAAATGCAGATGTGACTTTAAATACTCACGTTTCAGTTGATCACAGTAAATCTGTTTCTGCAGAATAATTATCTGTGTAACGTAGTCAAGTCAAATGGGTTGGTGAGTGAAACAACTTTACATACCATCAGATATCTTACATGGTGGAGTTTATTCTCCAAACAAACTCATCCTCAACTCCATCAACTCTAACACTTTTCCCTGCTGGGTGGACCGCATCATGTCGGTTCATGTCAGTTTAATAACTCCGTACGGTCCTGTTAGCATCGCCTGCAGGCTAGCAGAGCTAAACTGACAAGCTGTATGTACAGGTACCTGTTCATCACTATCACAGAAATACAATACTAAACTTGACTCACCACAGAAACGGGAGCGCAGACGTCTCTAGCTTCTCTGTCAGGAAAACAAACCGAAGTTCAAACTTTATTATTCATCCGATATGTGAGAGAGTGAAACCTCTCCACAGACTCGGGGAGTGTTCACAGGGATTAGCCTGTTAGCCTGTCAGCTCATGTGGAGCCGAGCAGGCAACAGGCTCAGAGCTGGAGTCCAGTTGCTAGGCAGATTTCGTGGGCGGAGTTGGGGCACTTTCAGATGTGTCCCTACTCCGCCCACTCACCCAATGTTAACTTCAGCCTGTGTGGTTCACGCTCATTGGTGTTTCCATGGCAACGGTCTTAAGCTTGGGCCGTTGCCCCAGAGCAGGGATGGCAAGAGAGAAGCTTTTCACAGAGCAAGCACACAGACAGAAACACACACAAATCAATTGACTCAAAAACAACACCATAATGCTTGTGAGACAAGTTTATTCACACACACATTCATACTACTTTGCATATAAAATAAAATAAATTATATTTTTCCACAAAGTACAGATGTATTGAGCTTTCTGCACCACAGCGCCATCTGGTGGGGCAGTGCCCCACCTGCCCCTAATGTAGAAACGCCACTGAACATATCAAATAAAACCAAACACATCCAAATAAACCAAATACTTAAAATACAACCAAACACAACCAAATACAACCAAATATATCAGACACAACCAGACACAACCGAACCCATCAAATATAACTAACCACAGCAAATACAACTAAACCCAACTAAACCCAACCAAATATATCAGACACAACTAAATACAGCCAACACATCAAACATAACCAAGCACATCTTACACAAGCAAGCACAACCAAACACATCAAATAAAACCAAACACATCAAATACAACCAAACACTTCAAATACAACCAAACACAACCAAATACATTGTACAAAACACATCAAACATCACCAACACATAACAAATAACCAATCACATGAAATACAACCAAGCACATAAAATAAAATCAAACACATCATACACAACCATACACATCAAATACAACTAAACACAACCAAATATATCAGACACAACTAAATCCAACCAACTAAAAACTAGCTAACTTCTATATTAAGAATAAAGAAACTACGTAAATACTTACTGATCTCCTCATCTAACTCCATGTACGAGAGAAATTAATGTATTTCCCAAAATGTAGCTGTTCCTTGAAACCAAGAGCTCCCCTGCTAGAAAATGAAACAAAGGAGGATCGAGTGGCATATGACCTTGTGCCCCTCTATGGTTGTAAAAATTGTTTTAGGTTATATTTCAATTGACTCTTCACGTTTCACTGCACTGTATCAGAGTATAGGGAGATTTATGGGGGGTTCTGTGAGGTGCAGAGTATCTACCCTTGTTATTTGGCCCCTTTAAGTGCGTCCTACTTCCTATTCACAAGCCAAGTATCCTCTTATTGAGGATGATGGCAGAGGGTGACATGATGACTCTGCTGCAGGTTTTTTTTGTGCGTCTGTGATGAATGATTAATCACTACAGGCAAAAATCAATCCCCATCAGAATTAACTTTACAGACAACCCACTTGTCCCTGTGTGTGTCTGAAGATGTTTGTCAGATTGTCCTTATGTCAGCGTCTGAGCAGACAAGACATGACGGCAGCAAAAAGCCAAGCAGCTGTGTTTGGTCTACCTCAAGTAAACAAATGGCAAAAAATATCTATATTTTTTAAGTCCCATCTGTCTGTCTCTGCCTCTCACTCTGTTTGTATCAGAATTTGTTCCTATTAATTTGTGCGTGCTGCTGCCGTTGCTTTTCTTAATCCTCTGATCTGGTTGGAATTTGTCACTGTCTTTTCTATAAGGGAAGGTGACATTTTATCCTAAATGCAAGGGCCGCAGGACCTTAAGACAAGAGACTCTGTGTGAAGGAACTGTTCTAGTTAGAAAGTCAAACATGCTTCCACAAAGAGACACGAAAGAACAACACAAATACACCAAATGACCAGACATAAAAAACAGCCGCAGAGATGTACAAAGTGCAAAATAACCAGAAAGAGATAAATAAAGAGCTGCAAGATGACCATCAAAAGACACACAAAGTGACCACAAAGAAAGATGAAACATGTATAATAAGCATAGGGGGTACAAAATGTGAAAGATCAGAAGCAGAACAAAAGAGACCAATAATCCACACAGTAACAGACAAAAAGAGACACAAAGAGACACAAAACGACAAGAGAGAAATGACTAACTATAAATGACTAACAATTATGGTTACATGTAATAGTATCGACACAATGCATTCAGAACAAGAATATCAAGAATATGGGTATGAAACACACCTTGAGAAGCATTCCACTCTTGAGAGTTTAATGTGAAATGTTTTTCATGAGATAACAAATCAGCTCTTGTTTATCTGAATTGACGATGGCTCACTTAACTCCTTTAGCTGCTCTGAGAGCGGTGAAGCGAACAGCCTGTGTAGACTGATCCAGTTTTATTTTGCGTTTGAGACATTGAGAAGTGCCTGTGTCTTTAAGTAATACATGATTACAATGATGGGGAGCTATCACGTTAATTCAGAAAAACAGAGCAGATTTGTTTTCTTTAGTAAAGTCAATACACTAACGTACTTCTCACCCTCAATGGTCGCTATCTTGGCTAAGTAGCATTTTGTCGTGTGAAACATGGGGGCACACACAATAAAGTAAAAAGTCAAAATTAAAGTCAAGTGAGCAAAGAAGTTGGTATATATTTTGATGTTGATAACATTAGTGGTCACATGTTGCAATCATCCGCAAAACGGCTTAAAACGTGTGTTTTAACCAATTTTTACAGTCTCCAAATGTGCTTTCCATTTTTAAGGTTGTGCCCCAGCCTGACCACATACTCAACAGTTTTCTGCTTTTGCCTAAATGGACCAACCCCTTTAAATAGAATCAGCCTCAAAAGCTTGTTGCTTTATTCTGGTCTGTTATGAAACGTGTTCACTTCTTAAAGTCACATGACTGCAGAGTTTGAACTGATGTGCTGGATGTTTGTGTTGTGCATGCAGCCGGAAAACCTGCTGCTGGCCAGCAAGTGTAAGAACGCAGCAGTGAAGCTGGCTGACTTTGGACTGGCCATCGAGGTTCAAGGAGACCAGCAGGCATGGTTTGGTATGTTTATTGATTCCCTTTAAGATTGAAATCTGTTTTACTGAGACTGATTGCTAGCCTGCTCCTGTCGAAATGTAGTTTACAATGATAACGATAACATATACCATAGAAAGTGGTTGTTTCAGGAGAGATCATACCGGTCATTCATTCATACAGTGGGGTTTGTTCCCCAAAAATAGCCCAAACATCTAATTACCCCTGGTGGCTAGCTACAGTGCAGACCATAACCCCAATGAGGGTCATGTTAGCAAATGGGACAAGCTGCCAAAAAAATCAAGGATGCAATAACAATTTCTCTCTGTCTTTTCAAGTTGTTTATATCACACTAACTGTTCAGTTTGTTCTCTCGGTTAATTTATAAAACCCGGTGTCATGTCATGATTGTCTTTTTAGATCACAATTAGATCATGCAGATGTATCAGCCGGACCTTCTTAACAGGGCTGCTTTCTCCAATGCAAAGACTTTAGCTCTAGCACCAAATAAACTGGCACAAGGTGGCAAAGCATGAACCCTCTCGGAGAAGTAGAGACACATTGTCCATCTTTAATACACAATATTGTCTAGCTCCTGTATTCTCTCTCTTTTATCTCTGTTTTGGTTTCCACCACCTCCTGAGGGAAATATCTGTCTCTTTAGCTGCTAAAAGCTCCACTGTGTTCACTAGCTGCTCCCAGACTGTGTCTCTCTGCTGTTTTCTGCTGAGCAGGTAGTGGACCGTGGCTTTTTACAGCTGTTTACACTGAAAACTGCTGCTGCTGCTGTGGTAAAAAAAAATGATGTGAGAGTGGTGAGAGGGAAGCACAACAGGAAACAGATAAACACTGAGCTGAAACTCACTGTACAACCAGAGGGCACAACCAGGTTCAAGTGATGATGATTCTCCAAATAATCATGAATATTGCACCAATTGCAGTGCAGGCATCATGAGTCAGAACCAAAAACATCAAAGTTCCTGTACAACCTGGATGCAGATGATGCTGTAATACTAATTAAATCTGGACCTCCCTTCTTTTTGGAATTGAAAATTCTCACATTGCTACCAAACATTTGAATTGTTTTTTTATTTCAGATTGGTTGTAATCATTAGGAACATAAGCCGCGGACATATCTACAAAGTGTGCTGCACATAGTTGTTTTGCCAGTCAGATCCTTTAGATACTGAAGAAGCTGCACTGACCCTGGCCTTCACACCATCTTACTAAACTACTTTTTCCTTCCTAACATTTTCTGTGTGCTTGTACAATAATTCAAGGTGCATTTTGAACCTGTCACTGGGTAACACGTAGACCCATGAGAGAAGAAATTAAATACATTATTTTCTTTTAAAGTGCATTTTTATTAACATCTGCCAGTTTGGTCCCGTCGTCACTCTCCTCCTTTTCCTCCTCCTCTTCCTCCGCTTGATCGTGTAGGCTTCTGTTGCCTGTCAGGTCTGATGTGCAGCAGCACTGACACACTGGAGACTGCAAAGCACTTTTGATGGAGGACTTTCACAGGACTGTTCATCCTAACTGTTATTTGATCATTCTTGTCAGCGGGCCCCTGAGTTTAGCAAACAGGAAGAGAGTCTTCTTCCTCTTATCTCGTTGGACTGAAAGTTCGTATTTCTTTTTGTTTTCAGTTTCTAAATCTTCAAGTTTTAGTATTTGTACTTTAGGTGACTCTTTTGTCTCTCCAGTTCTCAACTGGAGTCGAATTAGTTGTGTTAAACTGAGAACAGAGCTGCTTCAGGAGACTCCACCTAATGCATTAAATGGATTTATTTTTAAGTCTAACATTGACCCAGAGCCAATATCAAGATATATTAGAAAAGGACTGCAGCAAGCCAAAAGCTCTGACTTTGCATCAAACTACATTTTCATAATGGACTCAGTGCACAGTCGGAAATAGCTCCATATTTGCTCCCTAAATAAAAAGCACTTGTATTTTAAAATCTTAATATCAAAGTAACTAGTAATCCTAAGCCATCGAGTCAATGCAGTGAAGTAAAAAGTAGAAACAATGTCCAGGAAAACAAAAGAAACCCGAATTAGCAGTTTGAATTTTGCAATGTTTCCACCCCTGGTTGTTATGTCGTATTTTCCAAACACTGATGTTGTGAGTTGATGTGGTGTTGCTGGTTCATAGTGCTCCAGTGTATCAGATCTTCATCAAACCATATGAAATGACTCAAACTGTTATTTGGCGAATTGGCAATAACACAACACACTTTTATTCATGTAACAGGACCCTGATTTGTGTTTTCTGTGTTTGCGTCTGCAGGCTTTGCAGGCACCCCCGGCTATTTGTCCCCAGAGGTTCTGAGGAAGGAGGCGTATGGCAAACCTGTGGACATCTGGGCCTGTGGTGAGCTCTCTGTCTGTTTCTGTCTCAACGCCGCCTCCTCCCCGCTCTCCTTGTTCTTGCTCAGACGGTGGTTTGTGTTTCCGTGTGCGCAGGTGTGATCCTGTACATCCTCTTGGTTGGATACCCTCCGTTCTGGGATGAGGACCAGCACAAACTCTACCAGCAGATCAAAGCTGGAGCGTATGATGTGAGCCTGCCTCTGTCGCCTATCACTCCTGAAGTCCGACATAATGTTGTGTGATATACTGTAATGTGGGCATGCATGGGTGTGTATGTGCTTTAGTTTCCCTCCCCAGAGTGGGACACGGTGACTCCGGAGGCTAAAAACCTGATCAACCAGATGCTGACTATCAACCCAGCCAAGAGAATCACTGCCCAGGAGGCTCTGAAGCACCCATGGGTCTGCGTAAGTATACAGAATTTACTGTGAAGCCATTTAGACACTCCAAGCTCCCTGTTTCTGAAGACAGGAAACTATATGTCATGCACCCAGTTTGATGCTCCGACAATTTATAATTTGTAAATCCCCTGACAGCAAGTTTGTGAACATCTGTCCAAAGCTGCCAAAATATCAGCACCATCTGTTTCCAAACATGCGATCTCTGATATCTGCTGATACTGGGTCAGCTTATCTTGAATAATTTGTTCCACACAAGGGCAAAAGAGCAACCTATCTCAGGGATAAGCACTTCTATCTGCTCATCAAAAACAAAAATATCAGGCTCAGTGGCTTAAGGGCACGCCCACGGCTCTCTGATATGTGCAGTTAAGATGCATGAGGGTTTGTTGTACATACAAGTACAAAATTTGACAAAATAATGAAAATAATGATAAGGACAAACATTTCCTGATTTCAGCATGGAACCAACGCCCAACCATCTTTTTTAATATAGTCAAAGTTGAACACACACATCGATCATAAAGATCCTTTCATTTCACCTTGAGAAATCAATGAAAATTACTAAATTTCATAAGGGATTTCTTTGCTCGTGTCCCATCCCAAGTTTCATGGAAATCCATTCGGTAGTTCTTGCATAATTCTACAGACAAAACAAAACATCAAAATGTTAGGAGTGTAAACATCTGCTCCTCGGTGGAGGTAACTACTGTAGTTTATCCCCCTAACTGTAAAAAATGTTTGTTGTACACTAGTGCATCAGTTGCTGTACTGCAATATAATAATAATAGTTCTGCAATTTAATATTACACACTTATTGCAGAGATAAAAGGGGAAATGAAGACAAAATACACATCCACTGGCATAAAAATGGATCACAGTAGTGCCCTGCCAGAAAAACATCTGGTTGAGAAATAAAGGGGACAGTATATTTCTAAAGCAAATAGTATATTACTAACTCACACTTTATAAAATAATAAATAAAAAGTATCGTATACATCTCACTTTATAAAACTGAATGAGTATCCAGATTGCTGATGTTTAAGATGCCATCAAACAAACTTAAATCTATTTTCCCATTGTTTGGTTTCTTATTTTTATTTTTGACCAGAACTGTCGCCTCAGAATCAAAACGTTCCAGCGAAACGAGTCTCTGCGACAGCTCCTGCCCACATAGGTCTTTCACTGTCAGAGCTGCTCCTCCACTGTTTTATTTTCAGCAACACTTTCTCTTTCTCTCCCTCTCTCTCTCTCTCTCTCTCTCTCTCTGTCTCCCCACAGCAACGCTCAACGGTGGCCTCCATGATGCACAGGCAGGAGACAGTGGAGTGCCTGAAGAAGTTTAACGCCAGGAGGAAACTCAAGGTGTGAAAATACCCGGTGGCTCCAAATGAAGTTGATTCTTTTACCTCTGCACAGTGTCAACAGCCTCTTCTCATGACATTTACTTTGAGCAAATAACATCGGCGTATAATTTGCAAACATGCTATTTTAAATTTCAAACACTGCAAGATTTTATTTACATCCCAGTTTCTCTCCCCCTTTTCTTTCAGACAGGGAGGGTGTGACATCGTTTAATCTGTCTCTTAAAGTTCTGATTTATATTGTATTGAAGACAGTAACAGGATGATGTTATTTTGTGATGATTTTTCTTTTGTTGAGTCACCCTCAATTGTTGAATAACATCTATTTTTAGCTCACGTAAACTGGGGAAGAAAAAGAGAGCGGTAATAAATGCTGTGATCAGTGAGGAGGAAATGCTTATTTTCTTGTTCTCTCACAGATTGAGTCACCACATAGTCATTAATGAATCCACAAATAAATTATACATCATTAAATGAAAATGTTAAATAATTTTTTGTCTAAATTGTGGTTCCTGACTCTATACAACCACTGACTGACAGTGCGTTAAGGTGGGACATCCTAGAAGCTCCTATGCTGTCATACATTAAATTGAAAATATAAATATAGCACTTTTGGTCTTATTATTGTACTTTTAAGAGGTTTTTTTTAAACCTCTTTTGCCCCAAAATTAAAAATATATTTTACGTGTGATCTGAAGTGAGAAGAATCTCCTGTGTTTTCTACTTTAGTTAAGTGATTTTGTTTTATTTCTGGGTTGGAGAATAAAACAAGGCCTATTCTTACCTGTGTCCTCTGCTTTACCCTGACAGGGGGCCATTTTGACCACCATGCTCGTCTCCAGGAACTTCTCTGGTGAGTGCTGCCTGTTGAACAGACTAGAGAGAGTCAAGGGAAGCATCTAAGTACCCTGAATGGGAGAGGAGTGGGGAGAACAGGATGACATCCCATCTGTCTTCTGCCATCTCGTCACACATACATACACACATGCACACACACACAAACCCACAGCAGGTTGATGGGCGGCAGTGTTAGAGTCAGCAGGAAACACAGCTGAGATGTTTTTGTGCCACAGATTCATCCGGTACAAGGGGTTTTTAAATGTAGCTGAGCTTGATCCAAGTGATGGACAGATTCTCTTGCAGTGTCTTAAACCAGATGCTTCAGTTTGTACACTCACAAATCTGCATTAACAGGTGAAGTGTGTGGAAGTCTTTTCCCAAATCAAACTCGACCATTGTGCACTCACCAGAAATGGTGATCGCGACATATGGCTATGATCGTTACCTGTCAATATATCTGCCGGCAGTTCTGCTCCCTTGACTTTAAGGTTCAGTGTATCGGGTTTAATGGCAAAGTTGTTTATCGCAACCAACCAAAATAACGCTCACCTCACACTTCCTTTTTAAGATTGTGGGAAAACATGCGTTGTAATTCAGATACTGTGGAAATGCAATAGGCCCCCTCCTAATTTAGATGTAAATTTCTCGTTCTAAGGTAAATTTTTAAGCTAACCGTTTGCAGCCCTCACAAATAACCCAGCCTGTCTGGAAATTATTTTGATGTTCCTTTGTAAAAGCTGTGGTGTTAGAATTGTCTATTATAGATTCAAATTAAAATGGTGCTGTTTTGCATTTCAGTATTTTTCAATGGATTTCCCCTTTTTTCGCTTTATCAAATAGACCAACTAGCAAGTTCTGTCTGTCCAGAGCCCTCTCTGCCAGAGAGCCACACTGTTGAACTGGGGGACGTATTGCATCATGTAACAGTTCCAGTAAAGTAGAGGAAATTGGATTAATCAGATTAGTAAAAAACTTCAGTATATTATTTACAAAATCAAAAATATACACATTTGTTAGATGTTTCTAAAGGTTTTTTATCTTGAATAGGAACCAGTGGGCTCAGAGCTGACAGCCACAGACCGGGTAGAGAAGTCAGAAAGTGTTGAGATTGAAGTTTTAGGTCGTCTCAGGATTTCTTAATATAAGGAAATAAGAGTACCGGTAGCACTGAAGGACAAATAAATGGCAGATTTAGCATTTCTCTCGATCTAGATCATTATCTGGAACTGCACCAAGTTGCTGATTTCAACACCATACAGAGGATATGTAGGATCTTACATCAAGATCTAAACATTATTTCTGAAGGAATTGATATGAAATGCTAAGAAAAGTAATAAAAAAGTCATTTGAAAAAAGTTACTCGATCCGCCCCTTCAAGTGGATCCACACCAAAATGTAATGGCTCATTCCCTGGCCCATGACACGTCTTCCCCCAAGTTTGGTGCAAATAGATTCAAAACTTTTAGTTTGATTCTTTTTACAAACAAAGAACCAGATAAAGAGTGATTACTTCCTTATACTTTTAGAAACAGCACTAACTAACCATGTGTTTCTGCATTGTGTTGTGTTTCAGTTGGTCGGCAGACCACAGCGCCCGCTGCCATCAGTGTTGCAGCTAGTACCACCGCTGGCATCGTGGAACAAGGTAGACTACTCTCAGTTGTTGCCGTTACTCGCATTTATTAAATCTCTGATTTGTATTCACACCACTGTTCTCTCCTCGCTTAAAAACTTCACTGTACTTCCTTTGCTCTCGCTGAACTCGTAGCAGACATGATTAAAATGGAAACAACATCACACCCTCCCTCTGTCCCTCATCTTGTTTTAATCTCTCTTCCTAAATCTTCCCCCCTCCCTTTCCTTCTAATGCTTCTCAAACGTTTGCCAAGGTAAGCAGCCTCATCCCTCATCTGGGAGGGGAGAGTATTACTGTTCCCACTTCCATGGGTTAGGGCTTCTCTGCCCTGCAGGGATATTAAGAGACAAATTGTGTGCACGCAGTAGCTTAGATGTAAGATGTGCTATAAGGGAATGCTTTTGAGTGTTTTGTGCAAGAATTTAACATTTGTGCAGTGTGGCTTTTTAAGCTGGGGTTCGCTCACCCACTCAGAGTGTCAGTGTTACTGCCATGAAGGATTAACCTCAGCAGAACTGTGTGTTGTGGTGCTGTTTTTAATAGCTTTACCATTATGAATAGCATTGAAAACACACACTCTATGGCTTCTGTTTCCCCCCTCGTGTGCTGCTACACCAGAGGGCTGTGCACAGTTCCTGCCCGTCAGCGAACTCTGTAGTGATTCCAACTAATCCAGCCTACACTTTGAGATTAACAAACCCATTATCACATACCTGAATCTCCTATCCACATCCCTCATGCTTTCACTGTGGGAACCCCCCCGATCTGTGCCTGTGCGTGCATCTGTGTGTGAGTGTGTTTGGATTATGTAGAGAATTAGTTAGACTGTTCCCCTCTTGCCTGATGCCCTCTGCTTATCTAATGCTTTTGGCCAATGGATCAGGGTTAGGAGGTGCCAGTTGGATGGAGATTTTTTAATGTGTGTGTTTATTCGTTGGGGTTTTAATGTCTTTTTACAGGACAGACTTTTTTTCTATCCAGAGGGAGGGATGATTTTTTTTATCTCCTTTAAGGGTTGTGGGGAGGAAATGTGGAGAGATAAGCAGAGTCACTATTTGTGTGCTCTGCTTGTTCATTTTTGAGATTTCCAGTGCTTTGATTTTTTGCATGCATGCAAGTTAAGAGCTGAGGTCATCTGAAGGTGTATGATGTGTACTCTTCCATCTGAGGGTGTGTCATTCTGCCTCTCTGCAGCAGCCAAGAGTCTCCTGAACAAGAAGGCTGATGTCAAGGTAAGGCAGCTTCTCTTGCCTCCCCTCTGTCCTCGCTCGTTTTCATTTGCACTGTTTCCTTTCCATGTCATTGGCTCTGGAAGCCCTTTGCCCCTTAAGAAACACTTTTATTATTCCATAAATATTTCAGTGAATGGCAGATGCAGTTTGGGATGATTTGATTTTGTCAAGTGCTGTACCGCTCACTTTAATATTTTCAAGGTAATATCTTTGGGCTAAACTCCAGAGCATAATGTCTGTGCCATTCCCTGCCCTTCACTTTTATTTCATGTTTTAATTAGGAGATGAATTAATACCTCTGTCTTTTGCCTTCACTTTATTAAGTTGTCCTATGATTTAAAGTTATCTAATGTTACTGATAATTGTGGGAATCCCCAAAAAGTGGCTAGCTGGCATTAAATCTACAAGTCTCTGGACTCTACTGGAGGGATGCCCCACCAGTCAGGTGGACATCTGGTGACTGTGGAGGACACAGCATATTATTCACATCATTTTCATACTCATCCAACCAATCAGTGGCCCAATGTGCCCTGTGAATGGACGCCTTTTCATTCTTTGTCTTCACTATTTATTCAGGTTCTTCCATTAATTTGTCACCCATCTGTAACAATGTCTCAATGTCAACTCTCAGTAACTTTGTGACACCTTTTCCTTGAAATTACATTTCTTCACAATAGCATTTGACGGAATTGAACACTAGGGCTATCAAAATCAGAAGCAACATATCTTTTTTTAAACACGGGCATTTATGAATATTGGCAGGACGTGGGCGGGTAACGACCACACAAAGGACACGATTGTCACTATGGAATTGATCAAATGTCATTGTGAACAAAAACAAATTCTGTATCAAACCATTAGACCAGGATCTTTCCCTGAACTTTGCCCAATACTGGAGAGAAGGTAGCGTCAGAATTATCAACAGCATGAATCCATGGAGATAAACTGTCCTGCATCAACGGTACACGCTGCTGCTTGTGCTGTGATGATCTGGGGAATGTTTTATTCACACAATTTGGGCCTTAATACCAAGCGTTAAAATGTCACAATGCATCAGTATTGTTTCTGACCATGTCTGTCCCTTCATGGCCACAGTAAGCATCTTCTAATGACTACTTCCTGCCAGATAATGCTCCATGTCACATACATGGTTTCATGAGCGTGGCAGTTACCTCGGTGAACCTCAGTGTCCTCCACAGTCACCAGATGTAAATCCAGTAGAGTCTTGTGGTAGAACAGGATATTTACATTCTAGGATTTGTTATATTTATATTATATATATGAATGATGAAAACCAGTTGTTATTAAGGATAACAGGCACACCCTTGCACATCTATTTACACTTTATAAAGGAGAACAAATGTGATTTTTATTCTTGAACCCTCCTGATGGTAACTTCTCTTTAACTGGCTGGTTTGACAGAGCTGTGTTACTCCCTCTCCACGCTCAGTCACCTCCATTTGGCACAGCTGGCACTTTGCATCACTCCACTGCAGACATTTACCCCCCCTAAATATAATTCCCTGTGCCAAAGCAAAGCTCATTAAAGTACGAGGTCGGAACTATTTCATCTCCTGAAGCAGTCCTCAGGCTGCAGTGACTCAGACCACACTGACGTTATCGGTGCACCCCTGTTAGCTCCTTTCTCCTCCTCAGCCTCACAAGGGACGCAGTGAACTTTGTCACAATTGTATGTTTGAATGCAAGTTGTATGTTTGTCTGCTGTGGTGCGTTTGCTTGCACAAAGGAGTGTGAAGCCTCTTTGTTAACACTGGATGAGCAGTTCTCTGTTGACTGCCTTGGTTAAATTTGTCTCAGTAGTTGGATGTTGTATAAAGATACTTGACATCACTTCTTATCTAGAAATAATATGTTATGTTGTCTTCAACATGTAAATACACATTAATAACTTGTGTGACTACATTCATAATACTTAAGCAAAGGCTGTTGTCTTGTGCAAAAGTTTTAGTCTTCTGGAAATGAGATCCTAACTTGTGGACATAAGATGCAGATCGAATGGGCCCAAGATAAGAGAAATAAAAAAGTAAATGAATGTCTTAGTTTGAGCTACTTTTTAAAGAATGTTTCTGCTTCAAACTCATTCACATTTCAATTATTAGTTCACAAAGTTTAGACCTAGTTCATGCAAGGTCATATTTTGTGAATGAAATTTGTACACATAATATGTATCTTGCTATATAAATGCTATGAATATTGCTCTTATGAGATGATAATGATTCTTATTTCTGTGCAAAAATACAAGCTTGTACCATCAGTTTATACTGTTCTGTAGATCTTCAGGCAAGACGATGAGTTGTGTGTTCCCTGGACAAGATTTCTGCTCTCAAGATATCTATCTTGTCCATGCAGAATTTTACGCACACATTTTGAAACAAACAATATCTATTTTTTTTTATACCTGCTGTAGATCTGTACCTGTTGGAGTTGAAGGTGTAAGAATTGTGTTTAAAGCCTCTCATCGCTCTCCCTCTTGCTTTCTCTCTGACACACACACTCGCCTTTCTCTGCAAACTGTCCCTCCCTCACTCCTTCACTCCCTCCCTCCTTCACTCCCTCCCTCCCTCCCTCACTCCCTCGGGTGGCCTGATGCTAATCTCAGATTATTTCCCACCAGATGATTAATCTATCATTACATAATCGGAGCTCTCCCCTTGCTGCAACCTGACGTCACGCCAATGCACACAACCCCTGGAGCTATTTCAGTATCAGCACATTCTCTTTTCTCTCTGTCTCTCGCTCTCTCTTTCACACTCATCTCAGTCTCCTGCAACTTCCTGTAAATTTGTTTCAGGTTAGAATCAATTGTTTTAATGGTTGTGGTCGTTGTATCATCGGGGAGTGATGGGGAAGTTATGATAAGAAATAACCTTTATACAATTCTTATTTCTATACAAACTTAGGTAACTGCTTTTTTATGTCCTGATAGTCGAAAACTGTTTTTTATATTTCACTGTCAAGTAGGATATTATCATTTACTGTAAAGAATTTTAAAACAAAGGCGACACGTTGACTCAGCAAGAAGATTCTTGGTTCAAATCCTTTTTCAGCGTGCTATGTGGCATTAGCATGTTTTTCTTCCAGTTTCCTCCCACAGTCCAAAGACATGCAACTTGGCAAGAGGTTGATTGTAAAGACTGTAAATTTACAGTGTTTTTCTTTGTGTGTTGGTTCTGTGACGGGATGCTGATCCAGGATGCACCCGACTTCTCGCTCATTTTGATTGTCCCCCGTGCTCCTCAAAAGGATAAGAGATATAAATAATAGATGGATGGCTTTTCTGTAACTATGAATGTCTCACACTTTTCTACTAAATGTAACTCAGTTTCAGCTTAAACTCAGTCATCTAGATTGGTTTTGATGTACAACTCAGAAAATCTGTATTAATGGTGAAGTAAATCCCTCCGTGCAATCTTGTACCCGTTCTTGCCTTGCTAACAGCATGGTGCTTTTTTTATTGGTCTCTTTAGGATGAACCACTGACCTTAACTGTAGCACACAGCCATGATATTATATGAGCCCAGGATGAGCTCTCCTCTCTTTATGGAGCGTATTAGCGGATGAACCTTTCAAACGTGGCAGCACTGTACTCGTTTGAAGAAGCAGTAATATATTCATGTAATCAAAGCTGGATTTCAGGACTTTCACATATAAATGAACATGATAATGGATATGGAGAAGGCGACACTCAACGGAAAAGACTACCATAGCTAGGCCAAAAAAAAACTAGGAAAGCACCAAGAAAAGATTTGGATGCTACAGATAACACAAAAATCTGCCTTTAGAGGAAGATTGACATTTGCAGAGTTTTGAAGTCGGCCGAACAATGTAGGAATTATGGATGGACCTAAATGTATTATTGCTTTGAAACTGAAAACTTTGTGTATTGCCTCTTACTGCCAGAAGGGCATATAAAGTTGTCAGCACTGCGGGTTTAACAGGACATCAGATTATTATGGGCAATGTGAAAGGAGTTGCTTGCAGAGGGAATTTTCCAGTGACTCATCAGCTCTACGTAGCTTTTCAACACCTTTTAGCTCATTGCTTTAATTTGCTTTAGTTCATTATCACTGTCCACATCAGCGTCATACCCAGCAGTAGTAGGCGAGACTTGTCAGTGAAAAAGCTCAGATAAATGCACTATATGCTGCAATACCAGCACTGAGCAACAGATGGAGAAAGTTGGCGTATAGCCGGTAAAGCAAGTGGAACATTCAGCCACAAATGAGAGATTTTTGATGGAAGTCAAATCAGTGCAAAAAGGTGAGTGAGTTTCTGCATGTGAAGAGAGGTTTGTTTTGCTACCCTGTTAGCTGTATCGATTGATTAGCCAGTTCATATGTCAGTGTTTTCTTCTTGTTTTGCTGCCCTCTAGTGGCCACTAATAACATGGATAGTAACATGTAGTGAGATGCCTCCTTTCAGCCAAACACCATGTTTCTTTAGCGCTAGAGTTTAGAGGAATTCCTATCTATGTAAATCTAAAATGATCTTTGTTAAATCAGAAACAGGACTATGATAAAGTAATTGTTGTGCAAATCGAGCAAACCACTTCCCTCCATTTCCTACGGAATTAAACATATTTCTTAACATGCTAATCTCCTTGGCTTTCCTTCTTTTAAAACTGGAGACAGTGTGTTACAGTCATTTGTGTTCCTGTAAGAGCAAGATACCGTAATATGCTTAGTAGGAATATAAACCACCTCCTTTCTCCTAACAGCAACTCTCATTAGACATAAATGCCCATTTGCTGCAGCACAAGGCTCATTTTGTGCGTCTCTCAGTCTATGTGGTGTGGAGGATTTCTGTGGTTATCAGCTCCACATTGGTCTGTCTCAACATCCTCTCCATTCATTCTCTCAGCTCTTTACTCAGGGAAATAGAACTAACAGGAAATATTTTGTAAAATTCATCCTCCCTTTGCTCCGAGCCAGTTCTCTCCAATCTAAGATGGTTTGATGGAGAACAGCGATCTCACTCTCTCTCTCTTTCTCCTCCATCCTCTTTCTCCTCCATCCGTCCATTCTCTTCAAGCAAAGTGTCATCCCTCCACGCATCGTCCAGGGATTCCCAACAGGCTATCACATTGACTGTTACAATTATTAGAATCAGCAGAGACAGTGTGTGAGCAAAGCACCTGACTGTCACACTAGAGACTGCTGTAAATAAACCTGTGACTCATGATTCAAGTCACTTTCCTCTTTCTGTATTCATCCAGACTAAGATATATAATGTTTTTATTTTGGGTGAGTCATGTTCAATGTCACAAACACAGGAACTTGTTTGGTCTCTCCGAGTTACTTGCAGACTTTGTTCGCACCCGATTCTTCTCACCTCAGATGGAAGAAGAAGAAGGCTGCGTAGATGATGGAGTTTGAATTGAACTGAATGCTTCCTTACGCCTCTGGCTGCTTGGCTTGCAGGATAAACAGCACGGCAGAGACCTTCAAAGAGAAATGCTTATGCTTCAAACTCTCCGGCTGATTTTTGCCCTTTGATTCTCAGTGACACTAACAGGCAAGTGTAATGCCACAGACGGGGGTCACCTCAGTAGCTACATAAGCTCTTACCAAAACCTTACTCAGGAGTGTAGAGCTGCAGTGAAGGTTTTTCATTAGATGTTATGACAATGAGACGTAAGCATTTCATCGTCTGGAGACACAAACACTGTTAAACAATTTTTTTTTATAAATTTGTCTTGATTGGAAGCTCATGGATCATACTAACCTAAATTTCCGGTGATCAATTAATGATTTATTGATGATTAGTATGGGGTCGAAAGTATAGCTGTTGTCTTTATACAAATGCTAAACTAGTCTAGTGCTGAAATGATAAGTTATGATCATTCAGTGATTAGTTTTATTAATACATTTTTAAAAGCTGCATCAACAGGTATTGATGCCAGTTAACTCCACTACTCTTTTCCTTCTTCACTCATTATTGACCAGCATTTCATTAATTTTTTTTTATTTTGTCCACCACAGTCGTCAATCCCAGGCAAAACAACTCTGAGGAAAAAAATTATCAACTAATAATGTTAATTGGGTTCAAGCATGAAGTCGCCGCTGCGCGATTACATTTGTGTGTGTGTGTATGTGTGTGTGTGTTTGCTGTGGTTTGGTATGTCCATAAGTCGGCCTTGAATTTTAATGTATATCTCGTTTTTACTTTCTTATGTGTGTCGACCCTGTGTCTTTTGGACCTCATCATCCTCTGCTGAAATGAGGCAGCCGGATGTTGTTTTACTCTGGAGAGTTACATTAACCGACCCTCATGTCCGTGGGAGGAACACACAGAGTTTGACGAAATGGATGTGATGCTTGTGTCATTATATCTGACAGATGTTGCAAAGGTCCACATCTGTCACTGGTTTAATTTCCCATCTGCCAAGCCAGCATCCGAAGCCAGTGAAAATGAAAAAGCTCAGACATGCATATCCGAACTCTGACTTGGGTTCTGTCAGATTTTACTGCAGGAACAAAGGAACTGACATGATTAATAGTACAAAGCTTTTTTGTCTAATTAACTCTGTAGTCAGAAACGCAGGGTAAAGCTTTTTGGATCTTTGGTGTGTCTGCTCTTTCAAACGCTGGAAGTTGGCCGGCTGCAATCTGCTCTTCCTACCCACTTTTTATTTCTCCAGAGCACTCTGCTTCTGTCTGCTATTTTTACCTCTTTTTTTAACACAGTAACCGCCCACATTACAGCCAGCAGATGGCACCTCTCACCATTGCTGCTGAGCACTAATATAGCACTTTGTGTTTCCTGCACAGCCCCAGACAAACAGCACGAGAAACAGCATAGTCACCAGTCCCAAAGGCAACACCACAACTGCTGCACTGGTATGCAGCTCTGTGTCCGTCCGTCTGTCTGTCTGTCAGAAACACGGTCAAAATGGTGTGTGTGTGTTTGTGTGAGAGAGATACATAGAGACAGAGTTTAAGGATGGATGGTTGTGCTGTATTATTTTTACTGTGTGTATTAAATCAGGTTTCACAGCTTTTAAAGGAATAGTTTGACAACTTGGGAAATGCACTTTTTCTTTTCTTGCCTGGAGGACGGTGGAGCAGGCTGTAAACTTCACAAACAGAGTCTTTCCTTGAAACCTCTAAACTAACTGAAATGGAAGTGGAGACAGTGCAACTTGTTTCTGTTGGCTGCTCCAATACTTTCAGTTAGGATGTCTGCCTGACACAGTTGACAGCAGCTTGTCAGGAGCAACACTCTGCTGTGTGATTGGATTTCATAACTGAGCTATGACAAACTAACCTTGCTGGCTGCTGGATATCTCACAAGCCAGGATTCCTTCTTTCCAGGCTCCAAGCTATTGGCTTGTGGCCAAACCACAGTGGTTTGTCAGGGAGGAACCACCGGTGTCTTAAGCCCTGTACATTTATGATCCAATCACAGCTCTGAGTGCATGTGGTCTCTTCTGACGTTAAAATGTGGCCCCACATGCGTTGTGTAATCGGATCTAAAATCGGATCTCACTCTCCCGCCTTATATGCAAATAGCATGCACATAATTTTCACTCACAAATATATAATGCATGGAGGCAGCAAGGAGAAGAGGAAGAAATCAAAATAACACAGACAGAGGCAGAGCAAATTGCTTCTGTTTGTCATTGTTGCCTGTTGCTACAGTTTAAGTTACGGGTATGTGTATGTGTTCCTGCCTACTACGGGGAAAGTCTGTTGATGAGGCGGTCCTTAAGTGTGGCCAGGGCAACATTCACACCGCTAAAAGAATGTGGAGACTTGTGGTTAATTAATCACCTCCGAATTTTGGTCTGGCGCGATCGTGTCGCCATCTATGAGTGTGTTCACACCTGTACTCCGAGCTGTCAAATTGTGATCGCATGCAGCACATTATAATACCAGGTGTGTACGGGGTCTTAGGTGTGATTGCTGCATGAAGAAGCTGTAAGCATTAGCAACAATATTAAAATTCCTAAAGAGGTTTGTGTAGATGCTGCAGTTTAATCAGCCTTTCTTCAATGAAAACAAGAAACTGCACTGCAGGCTTTTCTCAATGGCCAACAGGTTTTAACTCTTCTTCTAAGTGGTTTGAGCAATCGCTAGGGACAGTGAGTGACAGATGCTTTATCCACAACCGTCCAAGTATTTATAAAATGAGCCTGCCCTTAAACAGTTTCCAACAAAGTCTTAACAGTTGGTCATTGCATCCGGTTAATGAGTCAGTCTCCTTGACATTAATGAGGAAATTTGAAGAAAGTCTTCCAAAAGTAACTTGGATTTTGAGACCTTGGACAGAGCTGTGCTAGCTGTTTCCCCCTGTTGACAGTTGTAATGCTAAGCTAAGCTGACCGTCTCCAGCCAAAGTCTTAGCAAGAACACAAGTTAGTGCATTTCCCAAAATGTCCCACTTCAAATTATTTAATTATATAAAACAGATACTGTATGTTCCACAGTTTAAAATGTGTAGACTAATGTCGTATGAATTTTGGATGTAAGTGTATTTTATTTTCCAAGATTTTTTCAGACTTCTGACAGGTTTAATATTGACATGACATTGGAAAAATATAAAACAATATCTTTATTGTAGTTAAAGGATAAGTTGGGTGTTCTTCGTCTTCTTCTACAGTTTCATTACTGTCTAAACTAAGGGATATAAAGACCAAAACCAACAATTTGTAAGTGCATTTAAATATTTTCTCACATTACTACTATGTCAGTCAGCCATTGTAGGTTTTAGCAAACATTACTTAAAAAGAACGAAATAGCACTTTTGTTTGGGACTATTTTCTGCAGCCCATCAATCTGCATTTGGTTGGTATCTAGCATGGTGTGTAAGGCATTGATTCAATTAAACCGCACTATATGTGTGTGTTCATGGTGATGACAGAACATGTCGCCCAGTGTAATAAGTGGAAATCAATGTAGCTCTGTAGCTCAGAGGAATCACACACTTTACATACACACACTTGACACTAGATGCTTTCCTTGTTGGTTTTGGTATTTTATGGGATTAATCAACAACAACAAAACAGACTTATCCTTTAAAAGCCATGAACAGAACTTAATGTATATTAAGGTCATACGTAATACCACAGGTAGTAACTTGATGTATTATTTAATGTCGTAGAGAGAGAGTTGAGTTTAATAACTATAATTTTTTTTTAGATCAATCATTCTGATTGATGATTTCATTCTGAGACATTTAGGGATTTTAAAATCATCCTGATGTTTATGATCACTTTGCTATTCGGACCCTCTGCACAAATTGAAAATATGTCACTCCTCTCTCCCTCTTTTCATGCACATGCTGCTCTCAATTAATCTTGTTTCTCAAACTTTCCTCTTATAAATCATTCCCTCATTCTCCTCTTCACTTCTTTATCATTCATTAATTTCACACACTCTTTTTACTCCTTACTACCTTCCATCCTTTCTTTCTTTCTCCCCATTCTTCCTCCAGGAGCCTCAGATTACTGTTATCCATAATCCAATAGATGGGACCAAGGTATACCTCCCCTCTCTCTCCAGCCATCTCTGAAATTCTATCTTGTTTTTTACACTTGTCATCGTCGTCCTCACCCTGTTTCTCTATCTGTGTGGGTAAAGCCGTACTGTATCCGGAAAAACCTGTTGTTTTGCAGGATGTGTGTATATCATTGAGAATCTTCTACGTATTTCTGTGTGCATCTTGGTGTATATTTATGAATAAGCGAGTTTGAGTGTGAGCTGGTGGAGCTGTGACCCCTTGGAGGTGTTTTGTTGTCTTATACTGCCCCTCTGTGCTCAGGCAAATGGAGCTCATGGGTAGCGCTGCTGTTTGAGCAAGACTTTCCACCAGATTAACCCTGTCCTAGTGTTCAGACTGTGTGTAACAGTGGCTCAACGTCATGTGCTGTACAGTCACCTGTGTCCGTCTTTGGTGATTTGGCTCAATCCACAGACGGGATTGTGCCAGTGTGCTGCTGAGTCACACGCTAATGTGTTGTGTTCTTTATCTTTTTTGGCAAATTTGTGGCATTGCGTAACAGTCAGATGTGGTAGATATGATCAAGGTCTTGTGTACATGTGTGCATGCATTTATGAGTGTGTGTATGTGTGTGTGCACTTGTGGGTGTATGCATATCTGAAAGGGCGTTTACATTTTTTCAGGATAATTGAAA
The DNA here is from genome assembly GCA_038501795.1 of Pseudopleuronectes americanus. Lineage (NCBI taxonomy): Eukaryota > Metazoa > Chordata > Actinopteri > Pleuronectiformes > Pleuronectidae > Pseudopleuronectes > Pseudopleuronectes americanus. Next base: position 1,962,060 of record CM076733.1, on the reverse strand, counting down.
TTTGTGTCTGTGCGCTTTGCAGGGATCATCGGACAGCAGCACCACCACTATTGAGGATGAAGATGTGAAAGGTAGGTTATACACACAGGGGGATGGATTTGTGTATCTACAATCATAAAGTTCATGAGGTGACTGCAGACGTACTGTCGATCAATCAATCAATCAAATTTTATTTGTATAGCCCATATTCACAAATTACAATTCATCTCATAGGGCTTTAACAAGGCCCTATGATGTGTCGATATAACCACTATTGAAAGTGAAAGGCAGCGGAGGGGTGATGCAATCCCTGTGCATGCTGTGTCAGCCAATGCTATACAGCTAATAAACTGTTAGGCGTGTTTCTTATGTTTCTGGTTGCTGAAGTCTATATAAGCTTTAAGTCATGTCTATAGTCCTATAGGATGATAGGAGATAAATTATTTTTGAACTATGTATGACATCATTTTCTGACTTTTCATGACATTCCTTGTCATATGACATTTAGATTGTCTCTAGTTATCTATAATTACAGAGATATCTTGGAAAATGTGTTTTTTTGACATTCCCCTGGACCAATAAACTCATAGTAACACCCCCATCAAGATTAGTCCAGGTGTTCAATTATTTTGTCCTTTGGCCATGCAGGATAATGATGCTGAAAATAAAATAGATTAATACATGATATGAATTTTAAGGGGAAAAGTCTTCAAAGAGTGTCTGTCTGTTTCCTAAGTGGACGCATTAAAGCACTTGACTGACTGTGGGTCACCTTCACTTTGGCAGGACTCAGAACGCTGTACACAATCATTACCAGAATAAAGAGAGAATTGAGTTGAAGCGTGGGTCACAGTATGTGTGCAGCTAACACCTTGATGGATTGTAAATACAGTAAAAATGTCGCAGAAACACTTTGTGTCGACTCACCATAAAAAACAACAGACCTCAGCAAAATGAAAGAATTTAGGTTTACAGCTAATTTAGAGTTAGTTTTCATTCCAAATAGATTATAAATCTTTGAACTATCACCGTATCAGAGAGAGTTAGATCTTAATTCATATCTAATTTAACACATGATGCACTATTTGGAATTGTATTACATAAATCATTCCTTATTAATTCAGGCGTTTGTAAATATTTTAATGAGTTGAACTTTAAGATATTTTAAAAAGATTCTGGAAAAAGAAGTGTTGAATCAGTTACATCCATTCTTGCATAAAAAACGTCTATAATAAAAAATAGTTTCAGTTTGGTTTCAGATGTTTTCAGAGACATCACTTTTGCAATTAGTAATTGATCTCTGAATGAGCGCAGACTATGCAAACATTTATAAAAGATAATGACTAGGATATTTGGGATGTTTAACATTTAACAAAGTCATCACACAAAGGCAAGGTTTCAAGAAAGTTATGTCAGGCTCTGTATGTGTGCATAAATATACTATATATTAGTTTTGGCAATCTGAAAACGTGTCCCTACCAAAGATGAAAATCAAGTCCACACACCTCATCTGAACAAAGATATAAAAGAATACCTGGAATGGAACAAATAAGGAAATCACATATAAGTCGAGGTGATGATATGGAAATAAATAAATTAAAAATAAATATCCCAACTCACAAGTAAAAAAAATAAACTCTTATATTTTGAGAAGTAGAAAACAGAAATGAATAAATAAGTAAATAAATGTAAATGCTATAACTTACTGGGCAGATTGTTTCAATCAGCCCCTGATTAACCAAAATAAAACATCTCATAAAAAGATAAACCCAGACAGGACATAGATATTATAACTGAAAGTCTCTGTGAAACTGAAAAAAGAGAAAATGTAATCCAAACAAAAAATAATTTTTTGCTACTTTTCTACTGACATACAAGTTTTGTATTAATAGTGAATGAGAGAGAGAGAGAGAGAGAGAGAGAGAGAGAGAGAGAGAGAGAGATGAGAGAGAGAGAGAGAGAGAGAGAGAGAGAGAGAGAGAGAGAGGAGAGAGAGAGAGAGAGAGAGAGAGAGAGAGAGAATCAGAGCGAGCTAAGCCTTCCTTCCTCTCAGTGTTGGGAGGAAGCGAGAGGAGGACACAGTAAATCTGATCTAAAAAGCTGAGACAAAAATAGCGTGACGAGCTCAAGCACCTCACATGCAAACCAGAGATATGAGTGGTGAGGGACGGAGGTGAGTATTCAGCTGCTGGACGCAGCAGGAAAGGGCATTTTATTGAGAGAAATGTACTACTGGGGTAAAAGGGAAATCCCGGGACTTCCTTCTAGAAGTAGTTTTGTTTAGGTGTGAGGCAGCATGGAGGACACTCCCCTCGGAGTGCCACTGATGACAGAGAGGTGACTGACAATGAGTAACAAGCTCTTAGGTGCGTTGGACCTCGGTGTGCTTCTCAGTGTTTGTGAGTGAGTTTGACCCGGAGTGTTGTGCATGAGAGCATCAGTGTACACAGGGAGGCAGCCACACTGTTCTCACAGTCCTTCTGTTTTGTCTCCGCAGCTCGCAAACAGGAGATCATAAAGATCACAGAGCAGCTGATCGAAGCTGTCAACAACGGGGACTTTGAAGCCTACGCGTGAGTCCATCACTTCTCTATCAGTCTTTCTTGTTCCATGAAAAGTACGATCCCAAAGCTCCCCTCCAGCCATAGAGAACCATTAATCTGACTGGCATGCTAATGTCTTCTCTCTTTGTATTAAAAGATTAAAGAGTAATTACAGTCATTGTTTTATCCCCACACAACTAACAATAGAGGCAGATTGTGAATGCACATTTGTGTGTGTGTGATACTTTCACTTATATCTTTGTGAGGACCATTTTGAGCCTAGTACCCACGGCATGAGGTTCTTTCAGGGAACGTGAAGACATTTTGGACCGGTCCTCACTTTCTGACCCACTTTAGATGAGCTGTTTGAGGGCTAAGACTTGCTTTTGGGATTAGGGTTAGAATTAGCTTTAGGTTAGGGTAAGGGGCTAGTGAATGCATTATGCCAATGAGTGTCCTTACCAAGATAGAAGTAGAAACATTTTGTGTGTGTTTATTGGTGGGTATGATACAAAACTATTTAACTAGTGAGTCATAACGTTGAGAGAGTTCAGTTGACTCACTAACTAAAAAATAAGACATAATGAATCAGAATTATGATGCTGAGTCACAAAATTGACATCACAATTACATCATCTGGTATAGTGACATGAGATTGTGGACTTGTATTACATTTTGGTCTTGGTTTTAGAATCATTCAAAGGGATAGTTCACTGAAACATGAAAATGCACTCATTATCTACTTACCACTATGCAGTTGGAGGGGTGGGTGAAGTGTTTTGTGGACAAGCACTTTAACCCCTAAAGAAGCCAATTCAAAAAAATTATCTGTAATAATAGTTTTTGAGGTTCGTATTCTGACCTTTTTGCAGGAAGATCTGCGACCCTGGCCTGACCTCGTTTGAGCCCGAGGGGCTGGGTAATCTAGTGGAGGGAATGGACTTCCACAGATTTTACTTTGACAATCGTAAGTTTACATTTGGCATCTGTCTCATCTGATGAATTTAAAAGCTATATTCTGTCTGAATCTGGACATTCCCCTCTGCCATCAGTCCTCTCCAAGAACAGCAAACCCATCCACACCACCATCCTCAACCCCCATGTGCACATGATCGGAGATGAGGCCGCCTGCATCGCGTACATTCGTCTGACGCAGTTTGTCGACGGGCAGGGCCGGCCCCGCTCCAGCCAATCAGAAGAGACCAGGGTGTGGCACCGCAGGGACAGTCGGTGGCAAAACGTCCACTTCCACTGCTCAGGAGCTCCTGCTGCCCCTCTGCAGGGATAAGGTACAAAACATAGTGTAACATATTATATTGTCTATCAGATGCATAGACTATACATAAAGATGGACAACATGATTTGGCTTCACACAAAAGTGAAGCCAAATCATCTTGATTGCCACCCGGTTTCTGGTTGCAGTATAAATCATAAACCCTGTCTCCTCCATGTTAGTGGGGGAGACATGGATCAAACTAAAATGTCATTTTAGAATATAGGACAAGATGTTAAACATCCCTTGTACGTTTGAAAGTACAAGTTACAGGTGTATGTTAGTACTACAAGAGCCATGTGAACCACTCAGTAGATCACACATTACCTGTATGCCTTTTTAAAACTAAAAACTATCCCATTTTGGAACATAGAGGATAAGATGGAGAATATCCCTTGTATGTTCTACCGCACTAATAAAGGCATACCGCTAGCTGATGTTATCGGATGTTGGTGACTTCCAGTTGTTAGGGACATGTCTTCCTAAAAGTACAATACTTTTTTTTCTCTCAAAGATGGTTTCTGTCATTATAAGAAGTTCTTGTCCCTCTGTCGAATGTTTGTTGTCAATTAGTTTTTTTATTAGATGTTTTATGCTGATTGACAGACGAGACTGACTCATGATTGGCAGCTCGTTTGTATGGGCAGGCCCTTGTTAAATGACATGAAAAGTAAACAAAAAACAAACTTATCTTTCCTCCTTCAGGTACGTGACATTGATGAGGAGGTCGAGAGGGGCGGACAGGGAACGGGTGGATAATCAAAGAGAGAAAGAGAGACGCGGTGGTGAGAGAGGCTGAGGTGGATGGAGGTTGAGCTTAAAGAGTCTGATTATGGGATGGTGGCCGTCCTCTGTCACCCCACACACCCAGCTCGCTCTTCTCGCTCTGTCTCCCTACAACCTCGATAGCAGACAGCGACAACGAAGCTCCCATCGCCGAAACCTACAGTACAGCAGAGGGCGTATCCATCAGCTGCTAAAGGAAACTGTATAGCCCACATCTTGTCTCCTGTCGGCCTGTATGTGGGTGCAGTCTGACACCGCAACACACCTGGACAACACCTCCTGTGTCCTGTGCTCCAATGTGGCACCCTCTTCTTCAAGATCTCCCCTCAAACATAAAGTTATTGTTCCTTCCCTCTAGTATTAATATGGCTGCAGTCTGTCATTGTGCTCTTGCGACTGTACAGTGTATTTATGAGTCACTCTAAACCATTCCTCCTGTTATTGTCTTCTTTTTTATGACCAGCATGACTCCTACCTGTTATTCTTATAACCTGTGGCTTTTTTTCTGCACGAGTAGGGCTGCCTGTGTGAAATGAACAAGCCACGTGTCTCACAGAGAGAGAGACCAGTGGGTGTATTTAATTATCCGTTTTGTTTAGTCATTCAACAGAGTTTTTTCTCCCTCTTTACTCTGCAGTGTAGTGGACCCCAAACCCACGCCTCTGTGTTCACCGGGCCCCTCTGAGCCACTCTGTGAGACAGTGAAAACCATGCAGCATGCTAAGATATTAGTGTCGCTCTTAACCGATTCTCTATGTACTGAACATTGCAAGTTAACTGCTGAAATATGACAATGGTTGAACTTCTAGTATCACTGCTGTTTATGTAAATTTCCAGTTTCTTCGTGGTGACTTTACTCCAACTATGCTGTAGATGGTATTTAATTGCATGATATTCAAGTTAATACATGGGTTAGTTGGGTGTTATCGTGCATTTTGTTGATTTGTCTCCTTTTGGACTGAACTGCTGGTGAGCTATACTCTATTGCCTCTATTCTCTGGGTTTTGTAAGTGCATAAACTATTATTTTTGTGTTCATATCATAGTTTAGGATATAAGGATGCAGGTGGTGATGATAACAGAATATGCCTTTTAGAGAAACTGCTGGGTCCAGATCAGATTTTATTAGAGACCAAACCCAGGATCATAGTTGATCACTGTTACCTTTTACAATCAAAATGGCCCTGACAGGCTTCACATCAGGGGGTTTATTTTAAGCAGTGAAGAAGAAATGCTATGTGTATTAAGATTGCTAAACGAGACATTGGTATAATAGATGTGTATGTAGGATTTTAGTAACCCAGATTTTTTTCTCAAACATTTGACCAGACACCAAAAGCAAAGCCTCAAAATTATTGTCAATTGTTTGGATTAAAACAAAAAAGAAATCTGTCATTTATTGGTCGAGTTATTTTGACTTGGAGCTTCTTTCAGTCCCGTGAAAACCACATATCTTATTTTTTACTTCCTCAAGAGAAGATTTAGAAAAATGAGTTTATCATAGATTATTTAGTCATCAAGAATAAAAAGAATGTATCAACCCATAGTGGAATACATAATCCTTTACATTATAAATCCTTGACTATAATCAGTGTTTTTATAATACCAATGCACAAAACAAATTATAATTCCAAGCAGACTATTTTTTGGATAGAGGGAAAACAAAACTAATTTTATCAAAGAAATTCTTTCCACTTGTCATTAGATTGTCAAAGTTGAATATATTAAATACATATATATACAGTATATGATCTTCATTCAGACCCTTGTTGTGTGCATGAACCTCTCCTCAAGAGGGCGCCAACATCAAACAACAGAATTGCATTAGTGAAGTTCAGGGTCCAAACTACGAATGTGAACAGTGCTGAGTTCTGCAATGATGCGTTTGTGAGAGTCCGATAAAGAGTGTGAGCATAAAAAGAATGACAAACTGTTGCAGAAAGGTCGTCAGTTAATCCATTTTAATCAGCGTTGATGACATTTACATTTTTCAATTGCTTTCATTAAATTTTCCAGAAGTATAATGTTTAGGTATAACTAAAAAAAGATTTAACCTCTAATCATCACAAAATGCGCAAAATATAAACATCAGTGCTGACTAGTTATTCGACTTATTGTTGGCTGATGGCAGGAGATTAATCCGAAGATGTTTCGATTATTAGTTGATCAGATTGTCTGTGTTTTTGTGAAAGAAAAATCTTCTGTCAAACGTGGGCATAAGTTGCTTCTCTCTGTTTTACCTTACTGGAAATTGAAATGGTGTTTTACTGAATTTTAAAATAATTATTGTTATTAAACATTCCCCAATTTCAGTAATTTTAGCTGTTTACAATATTATGTTATGATGAAATAATTCTCTCAATCACTAATTATTCTTAATCTAACCAATCACTTTATCCACAACGCATTCACAACCAACTCCATCAAAAATAATATGCAAAAGTAATTTCATCAAGAGTTTACCCCGGTGCAACTGACCCAGCTGTCTGTATTTGAAATTATGTAAGAATGACTTGGGAATTTTATGACATTTACTGAATATGCTATTAGTGTAAATATAGATTATATTGTCGGGAATCTGACTTTGAGTTGCTGCATCAGTGTACATTTATTCTGTATTCATTTTTATTTGATTTGTCAAAGTTTACATATATATAATATTTTTAATGTTATAAGGACAGAGGATGTCCCACCATGTTAAAGCCCTATGAGACAAATTGTGATTTGTGAATATGGGCTAAACAAATTAAATGTGATTGATTGATTAATGTTTAATGATTTAAATTAGAATGCAATACAATCTATTTATTTTTCTTTCTTCCCCCCCACTGCCACACTTTTTAAATGTATATGGCCATATGAAGTGATCATCCTTTACAATGAAATGCTGCTCGCCTGGTACTGTTGTTAATGTGGTGAAATGTTAAGCATGCATTGGTTCAGTGGTTTGTATAATAAAATAAACTTTATTTAAACCGTCTCTGTCTGAGTAAAGTCAAGAAGTGCTTTACATTGGAAAAAGAGAGGGCTTCCTCCTCTGATGACTTCTGGTCAGATGGAGAAAGCCCGAGGCTGGGATACGTTAGTCGATGTGTGCCAGCAGCTTACAGTCCCATCATATATTGTCACTACCACCCTGAGAACTGACCTGATACTCTGGTCCACTTCATATAATTTATAGTACCCTGGGAGGATAATTTTGATGAAGCTAATGAGAGAAAAAGCCTGAAGTATGCAGACATGGCAATTGAGGCCAAGTAACTTGGCTGGAAAGCAATAGTTTGCCCTATGGAGGTTGGCTGCAGGGGTTTCCTTGCAACATCCACCATCAGGTTGCTCAGAGAGCTGGGGATCCATGGACAAGCCCTGCGCCAGACCATAAAATAAACATCACACACTGCAGCCAATGGCTCTGGATCAGAAGGAAAGACCCTTACTGGGCCCCAAGATGCTAGGGACAAGCACACAGGTCTGATCAACCTGTGGTTGGTCTGCCTTAGAAGAGGGTTGCTTGTGACTAAAAGGCCAACACAACTGAAGACCCCTAAGGTACACAACTGAAGACATGTCCCTAACATCTGGTGGTGGTAACATCAACTGGCAGTAGGCATTAATTAGTGCGGTAGAGCATACAAGGGATATTCTCCATCTTGTCCTATGCTTTAAAATGGGACAGTGTTTAGTTTAAAAAGGCAAAGAGGTAAAGATGTCTGATCTACTGAGTGGGCCACATGGCATCATAGTGCTGCCATATAAGCCAGTAGCCAGTCAGATTCACCTTTAGCCTCAATGTACCCTCAACTTCGGCCTGTATCATTGATTACAAGGCCAAAACACTTGATGGCGCTAAAGTACTAAAGGAAGTTATATCCCGAACATCGGCTGGTGGCTTATAAATCCTGCTAACATCTACTGGTAGTTGGTAACTTACATTGTGCAGAAGACCTTCAAACGTACAAGGGACATTCAACACCTTTACCTATATTCAAAAATTAGATATAATTGTGTATATATATATATAGACCAACCACAGGTTGATCAGACCGGTGTGCCTGTCCCTCGCATCTTGGGGCCCAGCAAGGATCTTTCCTTCTGATCCAGAGCCATTGGCTGCAGTGTGTGATGTTTCTTATATATATATATATATATATATATATATATATATATATATATATATATATAAGAGGTTACATTACAAGTCCTTACAGGTGCTTTGTGGTGATTTGCACAATTAAATTGAACCAAAGCAGGCGTACAACAAAGTCAAAGGACAACAATAAATAATTAATCAATCAAACATATTTTATTTATAAAGTCCATTTTCACATACACAAATTTGTCTCATAGCTTAATAAGGGGCAACATCATTCTCCATTGACCCTCACAAAGAGTGAGGAAAAACTTTCAACAAACATTTTTTTTAACAGGGATAGAAACCTCAGAGAGAGCGACAAGTGAGGAATCCTCTCCCATGATGGACAGATGGGTAATAGATACTGCGTGTAACAGTGTATATCAACAAAATGACAACATTTGCAACATGAAAAAAGACTTTATTTAACATAAATGGAGAGGTGTAATAGTGTTTAAGGTATTTAAATGCCCTACAGAGATGAAGGGAGCAGTAATGACGATTGTAATGATTGCAGTATATCAAATAATGGTTGTATAAATGAGTAGACATATCTATATCTATATAGTTATATATATATATCTAATCCATCATTACGATCCACCACAATGATTGGATTGTTATCACTGAACCAAATAAAATGAGAAACACGTTTGACAGTATATAGCATTATTTATGGGGCCCTTGTTTTGTTTTTATTATATGTGCTCACTATGAGGCACATTCCTGCCATCATAGTTTTACACAGTTTCACTGATCTACAGTTATGGACCAATGCGCCGACACAATCCAAAAGAGAAACAGATGGCTATTAAACACAGACTTAAGCATTCAAATCTAAAAGCATTTGTTTAATTTTATGAGGAAGTGCAGTCAGCATATTATTTCGCTTCAAACTTAATGGGATTGGTAAGAAACACCTTGGTTTGCTAACAAGAAAACTCCAGAGAGCACAAATACATTTTACCAATACTGTTGTGCTTTGTTATTTTGACTGATTTTTTTCTACTTTTGTTTAAATGAAGGAATCGACACAACTGCTCAGAGATCCAAACTGACAGGCTCCAAAGGTCAAATACGGTGAGTGAAACTAAACTGGGTGAGTCCTGACTTGTATGTTAATGTCTCTCTGCCTGTAAGAAAGAGTTGATTAGCATCACCAGCAGATGTATGTTGTTAAAACACCAATAACATTAACATGCATTAACATTAAAATGACCTCCAGCAGGATATGGAGATTCACTGGCCTCTTTGAGCGAGCAAGAAAGCAGCCTATGAGAGGTGTTTGCATAAGGACAATTTAATAGTTCTGCATTTTTAACTGATTATGTCCTGAGGATTTTACACGATTGGGCTTCTTCCAGATGAAATATTAAACTTTAAACCTGACGCAACCGGACTGCGCTCGTGTCTACGTCACCGCCGTGGTGACGTCAGATCAGCACCAGCGTGAGTAGACAGTGGCCGGGCAGCGCGCGACCCAACTCAGCCCCCCGCGTGCGCACATTGTATCCTGCTGGCGCGCGCACCGGAGGGGACTGTGCCGCTGAGTTTGCTTCTCATTCACAGAGACAGAGGAGGCAGCAGGGACGCGCCTGTGGCGAAGGTAAAGAGTCATTCAAACTTCTTTCACTTTCACGTGTAACTGAAGCGGAGCAACGTTTGACTTTAAACTCAACTAGTTTATGTCCTGGCGCTATACTTACAAGTAGTGGCTGTTCTTCATGCTTGGTGTTTGTGTGTGTGTGTGTGTGTGTGTGTGTGTGTGTGTGTGTGTGTGTGTGTGTGTGTGTGTGTGTGTGTGTGTGTGTGTGTGTGTGTGTGTGTGTGTGTTTGCCTGTATGTGTATACTACTACTATTTCGCCTTCACAGGGCTTGGAATGGTGGCTGAGTTGTAGATACTATGGTTATGGCCACGGCCGGAAGCAACTCTTTTTGGGCCCTGGACTCAAATTTGTTGTTGGGGCCCCCGCTGACCCACAGCAGATATGTCACTATTTCAAAAAGCAGCTGTGTTCTATGGTTTCAATAATTATTTGTTTAGTTTACCAGTTGGTTTACTGAACATGTATTGGTAACATTGAAATTGTTAAAGCATTCAATTGCAACAATGACTGAAGCATGGTTGTAAAACATAGCTTTAGTTTGTTTTAGGGCTGTGAAATGATTAAAAATTTTAATCAAATTAATTACAGGTTTCTATGGATTAATCAGGATTAATCACATTACCAATTTTCTCTGTATATTTTGTGAGAACAAAAAAGATTTATGACAACAGACAGATATATACATTTAACATGTTTTCTTTTTTTATTCATAAATAAACAAATCAATGGTGCTGCAACTCAGCAGTTCTTTTGCAGTTCTCTTTGCTATTCCATATGGAACATTCATCCTAAACAGAATTTGGGCTTCTTAGCCATTGTATGGGTTAATAAAACTTTTTAAATCAAACAGAAATTATTTAGGCTTCTTAGCCATTGTTTTTATAGTATGGTTGAACATTTTTCTATTTTTTGTCAAACAACCATTCACCACACCATGGCACAATGTAATGCCCCTAAAGGCCCTCTTAGCTAGTCTTCCTTCAGCCAGTTGGTGAGGCAAACTAACTTCTTCACATTCTCTGACGGTAAAGCTGACCGCTTCTTTTGCACAATGTGTCCTGTGAGTGAAGCTGGTTTGGCGGATTCCCCTTGAACGCCCCTCGCGGACCAACTCATGCTCCGTGTTGCAGTGGAACTTTAAGCGGCTTTGCTCCGGTGAAACAATAACGTCTTCCTGCAGAGTGTGCATATCACCTTGGTTTTATTGAATGTTCCATCTTTGTTTTTTTTGGAGCATGATCTTCCCATCCAGAAGGTGATGTGTGTTTGTTTGAATAGCAGCTGCCGTCTGAGTGACTGCATTAGAGCGGTGACTAGTGCAGATTGGGCGGAAATGTGGGTAAATTGGAAGATCCTTCTGCGCATGCGTTAAATACGTTAAAAAAATTAACGAATTAATCCTGTAATTTAATCATAACGCGTTAACGCGTTATTTTTCACAGCTCTAGTTTGTTTACAAGAAAACTGTACAGGACACTTTCATGTACATTTTGTTCATAGTATGCAAGATGTCTACTTGCTAGTGTATTTTGATATTGTGATTTTATAATTTTATCAAGAAAAGGAACCAAGTAACAAAACTGTAAAGCTGCTCTCAGACATGGTCTGAACTCAGAGGATCCTCCGCATTTTTTCTGGACATAACATTGCATGTGTGAATGTAAATGTCAGAGTCAGACGCTCTTTCTACAGACTTTATCTGCCTGGGCTCTTAGAATAAAGGCAAAAACATTAATACAAAATAAAAATATCTGCAGTGAAAAAGTGGTGACAAGTAAAAGACACAGACGAGGATATCAAGAGAGTTTGTGACCATGAGTGGATGGGTGAATCCTGAGGTGCAAGTTATGTCTCTGTGTCTTTAAGGAAATATGTCATTAGCATAATTAATGAAGACTTTTTATGGAATCAGTGAGTGTTTCCGATTTGGACTGTCACATGCGGGAGCTAAGTTAGACCGCTCCCTTCCTTTCAGAATGTGGCGTCCAACCACAAATTCCCAACAATCTTTGCCAATGTTCACCTTTTTTCTGCGAGTGCTGGACCTGTACGACTATATCATAGTGAGGTGAGCAGGCAAAAGGCTCTGATGTGTGATTCTGTAGAGCTGCATACCTCTTTGAATGGAACCACAAGATTTAAGTGGATTTTAGTTTATCATCATGGCAAGATAATGTCCAAGCTACAGTCATGATAGATCTTATGGCCTGTGCAGGGTATTTAGAGTGTCTTTGTCTGCTCATTAGTCCGTTTTGGGGAGTCTCCACCAGCTACAGGAGAACAGTGTCACCTGGATGATGTGTGGACAAAGGCACTCCTAAATCCCTGGCATCACAACCTCAGCACTGCCTTACACAGTCCTCAAAACCTGCTATAGGTCTATATAGCGTGGGAACTGCACCTAAAAAAGTGCTGTATAAATACAGACCATTAACCATTTAGATAAACAAACACACACACATGTTTGTACAGTGAAGACACTCATTGGCAAAATGCATTCCCTAGCCCCTTACCCTAAGCCTAACCATCCAAACTAAATGCCTAAACCTAACCCTTAACTTAACTTAACCTAACTCTAGCCCTTACCCTAAAACCAAGTCTTCACCCAAAAGCATTCCATTAAAGTGAGGACTGGCCAAAATGTTCTTACTTTCCCAAAATGTCCTCACTCTACAGGTTGAAGACTCAAACTGGTCCTCACAAAGATAGCATAAACTTGGTTCTTATTTCTTATTTTTTTTATCTTATTTTAATTGTATGTTCTACATTGTAATTCATGAGATTTTACACTTGTTGGCTACTTTCAGATGAAAATAATACAGAAATATGCTAATGTGTGCATTGCTGTATCATATTTTCTTTTTTTTTACCTTTTTTTTTGGAAGTCACATTTAGGCTTTTAGATACTCTATAGAAGGGGTTACAGAAGCTGTCTGCAAATACATCATTCAAAACTCATCTTAAAACAGCATTACAATGAGTTCTGTGGAATATTTGACTAAGCACAGCCCCTGTATGGACACCACATCCTGCTCATGCTCCGAACAGGACAGACAGGACAGTGCTGTTGAGTTTTTCACTCATTCGCAGAGGCTGAGGGGAGAAGTCAGGATTGTGAACAGGAGGTGTGTGTTTCATGGCCAAATGCAACCTTTTTCCGGCCCATGGAGCAAAAACCTATTGTTCAACCCCCAGTGACCCCCACCATACATAGCTGTGTGATTACTTCTATGCACACCTAGAAACCGATGGGTATTGTAGGGTTTCAATAGTAAGTTGATCATTTACCATTTTATTGTACGTTACAGTTACTTAGCTGTCTGTGATGATGACGGTATTGGTTAGCATTTTTTTGTGTGACAGTTGTGAAGCACTCAGGGAGCAGTGTTGGCAGTTTGATGTTTGTTCTGATATTTGTACCAGCAGATCACATGTTACTGTGATGTTGCAGTCAGGGCTAAGGTTAGCTTGTTATTAAATTGAACTGTTACAGGTGGTAAGCGTCCCTTCTGTTATTACAGTTCCATAGTTGCTGAAATGGCTGCGAAATACCGCAGGCAGACTCCATGTATTTTTTCTGGCCTTTTCTGTTGCTGTGGTTACTGCATCACATGCATCGCAGCCTGCCCTCTGTTTTAGCAAGGGGCTTTGTAGACAGTTTTAGAGTTTCGATGGATGTTAGCAAAAACATCACATGTGAGAATTTGACATTTTTGGAGGTTTTCACTAATAGTAGTGATGGGCATGTTTCACAGTTTTTTTATTTGTAAAATTTGTTTCACTTTTTATACACTTACCAATCAATAATTTTTTTAAAGGAAGCTATTGTCAGACCTATTCATAATATGTGTGACTTGATATACAGGCAAAATAATATAAGCAGTTTGACAAAGTAATTAACAGGAAACATCCACTTTATGAATTAAAGTAATAATACGTACTTATTTACCATTTTAGTTTAGTTTTATATAAATACTTGATGATAACTCAAGCTCTTTCCATAACATTCACATACCCATTCATACAGTGCAGCACTCTCTATGATACATCACTCATACACTGCAAGCACAGCCGTCAGGGCCAATTTGAGGTTCAGGAGACTTCGGCATGTAGAATGGGAGCAACAGGGATCAAACAGCATTTACAACAAGACAAGTCTTTTCATACAGAGAATGAATGAAAAAAATCCTTCCATTTGAGAAACATGAGGTGTTTCAATTCCACGTATACTGCCCTGATAACCCAAATTCTCAGCAGAACCCCGAATGTGGACTAATGCACCGCCAAAAATAGTCCCCAAAAATGCACTATTTCTGTCTTTGAGTTAAATCTTTGGTAAAAAGTCACATTGTCCTGCTGTTTTAGGACGTGGCAGGGTTATCAACCTGTTTTTAAACTATCTGGCCTTTGGGATTACTGATAAGGTACGAGGGAATCAGAATGTATTAAGATACAGGTACATTGGCCTCGGTCTAAACCTTGTTGACAATATGATAGATAGATAGATAGATAGATAGATTACTTTATTCATCCCCGAAGGGAAATTAAGTCGTCATAGCAGCCGGTACATTTGAATACAATAAAATACAATACAATAGAATAAAATAAAATAAAAAGTACTGAGGTAGAAAGAATAAAAACAGAATCACAGGATAAATAGGTAGATAAGGTTCAGTGGCAAGATGACGGTAATAGTACTGATGATATGATGGTAATGTTATTGTTATTGTTAGACAGTATATCAAAATAGTACAGTATATATAGTATATAACATAATATATATTTATATGTGATAGTAATTATACCAATATAATAGCAGTATATATTAATAATGGCAGCAACAGTATATATAATAATAGTAAGTATAATAATAATAATAATATGTACACATGTATAAATATGTGTTTTTAGACTTATACATACAGTGAATGTACCAATAGTATGATATATAGTAGAGGGGGTATAAATATAAGTATTTAACTATACAGTAGATAATATAATATACTATGAGTGTAACAGAGTGTGCAAAAGACAGTATTATTGTATAAAATGATACCTGGTATCAATATCGTTATATTAAAACATTTCACATATGATGTGAGGTAATTACACAGTGCAAGGAGCCAGGTATTCAGTGCAGTTCTGTGATGGTGGCTCTGACAGAGGTAGATGCGTTGTAAAGTCTTATTGCGGTTGGGAGGAACGATTTCCTGTAGCGTTCCTTAGAGCAGCGGGGTTGAATGAGTCTGTGGCTGAAGCTGCTCCTCAGCTTGTCCACTGTTGTGTGGAGGGGGTGAGAGGGATTGTCCATGATTGCCAGCAGTTTTGCCAGCATCCTCTCCTCCACCACCTCCTCCAGGGTGACAAGCTTAGAGCCAACCACAGACTCTGCCTTCCTGATGAGTTTTTTAAGTCGGTTGGCGTCCTTTGCCTTGATGCCCGCACCCCAGGACACCACAGCAAAGAAGATGGTGCTCGCCACAACAGAATCGTAGAATATCTGCAGCATCTTGTTGCAGACATTGAAGGACCTGAGCCTCCTCAGGAAATAAAGCCGGCTCAGGCCCTTCTTGTAGACGGCCTCTGTGTTGGTGGACCAGTCCAGTTTATTGTCCAGTGTGACACCCAGGTACTTGTAAGCAGGCACCACCTCCACATCCGTCCCACCGATGCAGACAGGAGAGAGCAGGGGCTTCTTCCTCCTGAAGTCCACCACCATCTCCCTCGTCTTCGCCACGTTGAGCTGCATGTGGTTTTCCCCACACCACTTCACAAAGCGGTCAACCAGGTCCCTGTACTCAGCCTCCCTTCCGCCCTCAACACACCCCACAATGGCCGTGTCATCAGAGAACTTCTGCAGATGACACGTCTCAGTGCAGTACTTAAAGTCAGCAGTGTATGTGGTGAAGAGGAAGGGGGACAGCACAGTTCCCTGGGGGGCCCCGATGTTACTGATCAGACGATCAGACACACAGTTCTGTAATCTCACAAACTGCGGTCTGCCCGTCAGATAGTCATCGACCCAGTTGATGAGGGGAGCACTCACCTGCGTGCCCTCCAGCTTGGCCTTCAGCAGTCTGGGCTGGATGGTGTTAAAGGCGCTGGAGAAGTCGAAGAACATGATCCGGACTGAGGTGTTGGGTCTGTCCAGGGAGGAGTAAGCCTTCTGCAGCAGGTAGATGATCGCATCATCAACCCCAACATGGGGCTGATATGCAAACTGCAGGGGGTCTTGTGATGGGCACACCAGCGGTCTGAGGTGGGCCAGGACCAGTCTTTCCATGACCTTCATGATGTGAGAGGTCAGTGCCACCGGCCTGTAGTCCTCCAGTGCAGCAGGACGTCCTTTTTTGGGCACTGGGACCAGGCAGGATGTTTTCCAGGGCACTGGCACTCTCTGAAGGTGTAGACTCAGGTTGAAGAGGTGCTGGAGAACTCCACAGAGCTGGCTTGCACATGCCTTCAGCACACGAGGGCTGATGCGGTCCGGTACCGCAGCTTTCCTCGGTTTGAGCCTCTCCAGCTCTCTCCTCACCTGGCTTGCTGTGATGTGGAGTCCAGGTTGGGGGGTGGGGGGTGTCAGTGGTGGGTTTGAGGGTGGAGGTGATGAGGCTGGTGCAGAGATGTGTGTGTTGCAGGAGGTGGTGGGGGGCTGTGGTTGATGTGACGATGTCCTGGGGGTGGGAGGTGTGAAAAGGCCTGTGGAGAAAGCCAGCGGGGAGGTGGGGGGAGGTGGTGACGGGGGAGGTGGAGGGCAGGGGGTGATGGAGGGAGGTGGGGGGTTGTTGCTCGGAGAAGCAGTGGGGGCAGTGGAGGGTCCGCTGGGGGTAGGGGGGATTGAGTTGAACCTATTGAAGAACGTGTTCAGCTCGTTCGCACGTCGTTCATTCCCAGCTGCTCCCCCACCTCTCCTCTGGAAGCCGGTGATCTCCTTCATCCCCCTCCAGACGTCTCTGCTGTTGTTTTCCTCCAGTTTGTGCTCCAGTTTTCTTTTGAAGTTGTCCTTGCTCTCCCTGATGCTGCGCTTGAGCTCCCTTTGTACCCGCTTGAGTTCTGCTCTGTCCCGTGATCTAAAGGCCCTCTTCTTCTCGTTGAGAAGGGCTTTCAGGTCGCTTGTTACCCACGGCTTGTTATTTGGGTAGCAGCGGACCTCCTTAGTGGGGATGGTGTTGTCTATGCAGAACCCAATGTACTCAGAGACACAGTCAGTCATGCCATCAATGTCCTCACCATGAGGCTCATACAGAGCATCCCAGTCTGTGGCCTATATGAAGGATATAGCATTGTGATAATCTACTTTGTGATTCTGTTTTATACGAATAAGAAATTATTTGAACCTCAGAGTTTTGCTCTAAAGATGCATTGATGAAGTAGATTGTTTCTGATGGACAATTTTTACACGTGTATTCAACAGGAACAAGGGTCGTTCAACAGGAGAGAGGGTCAAGGATCTGTGAAGAAACCCGCCTCACTGGTTCAGAGGGAGCAAGAGTGGCAGCTACTGAGGAGCCTGGGGGGGACTTTCTCTGGGACCGTGCTGCTGCATTCTTCTTTTGAGAAGGGGTGGGGGAGAGGAGACGTGACTGAACAGCAGTCATGCACCACTTAAGGACTACAGTGGCAAGGCTTCGGCCTTTAACGACTGCTCAGACAGCACACAGCCTATCACAGCCCAGACTGCTGGTGGTTGGAAGGAGTTTAAGGACGTTTCAGCTTTCAAGGTGTTTGAACACATCTCTGACTGCTGAGCCCTTTCTTAATGGCACTAGCTCTAACTATGTGGAGGAGATGTACTATGCGTGGCTGGAGAATCCTAGAAATGTGCACAAGGTACGTCATCGTGTAACTGCATATTTACATTATCTATGTTTTTAATCTTGTATTTGTATTTATGGTAATATGAAAAACAGGTCCAGTGCTGTCCCACTGATGTCCAGTCCCAAAACCGATGCACCGAATGTGATTCCTTTCGCTCTTTTTACCCTTTAGCCCCTCTTCTGCCTTTCTTCCTGAGGGGTCTGAAAGGAGAAAACAAAATTATGAATCCTAATAGATACCTGTCCAAAAATGTTTAGGGTAAAGGTTACATGTATGGACATTCAATACACGCGTGTTTGCACATACATGTTTTAAAAGCAGTGTGTATAAGCAAGAATGACTCACACTGTGAATCTTGTCAAAAATAAGGATGCACTTTATATTTTAAATGTAAATATATATAAGGTCAACCAAACTGCGGTGAAGGTGATTTTTCTGTTGTAGTGCCACATGAAAAAGAAAACATTTAAAATAAAACAAATAAATTCCAAACTGTTTGTTAAAATCATTGTAGGATACAAACCAAATGAGATCTGTTTCTTCCTAGCATTGCACAGTCTCTACTCTACATGTTGTTTATAGAACAAATCAGGTTATGCTCTCATAGTCAAGCACAGACTGAAGATGTCTGTCATTTTTGACTTCAGCAATAACTGTGTCAAGTCTCAAATTACATAATTACTTAAGACCCTTGAAATCACTCTGAATAGCTCTTTTGAATTCAACCTCATTAAGACGATCATATGCAAACAAATCTGTCAAATTGCTAGAGAGGCTGAGTAAAAGCCAGGTTGCCAAGCTTATCTGGAACATCAAACCTTTATCTTGGTAGGCCAATGTTCCCTTGATAAATCACAGTCCACCTGGACACGTGTACCTGAATCTTCCTCATAGTCCGCCCTTTACACACCCCCATTCAACCATAAATGGTCAATGCAAAGTACTGCACGTATATACTCTGAGACAGTAATAAGCCAATCACTCTCTTTGATACAAAGTCAAATGCATATGCATGGATGTGTTGTTAACCACGCAAGCTGCTTGGCTCTAACTGTGGCAATGTCTGCCTGTCCTCTTGTCCAGATGTATTTATGGTTCCCAGGGGATGAATCCCAATGATTTATGCTATGACTTTTACTCTAGCGCCACTTAGTTTACATCAGTTCAGTCCACTTAGTTTATAAATTGAAAGATGTTCATCTTTCAATTTTAAATTTGTCCAAAAGTTAAGGTTAAGATTTGCAAGTGATTTTTAGTTTGATCATTGATCAATTTGCAGCTTATAACTGCTTTGTTTTTGAAAATGATCAGAGGACTCACTATCTTTTTTGATTGTTGGCTTGACAAAACAAAACATTTGAAGATGCCATCTTGAACGCTGGAATATTTTAATTATAATTATTAATCTATTTTATAGACAAAACATTTTATTGAGAAAAGAAAGTAGCTGATTAATTGTGAGCCCTAATGGTAATAGTAGCAGTTAGCGGCTCTGTGCCTCAGAGAGCTTCACAGAGCTGCTACTGTAGCTTTACTTTGTTTACCAAATGTGTTTGTATAGTTCTGGTGTGCACATTTAAGTTAATCCACATGTGACATGGCTTGATGTGGGATTACTTTACTCGTCCTGAAGAAGTGATGCATCGTACTATATATGAAAATATGCTGAGTGATTTGTTCTCTTTCTTCTTCTCTTTCTGTTTCTCCCTGGAGTCCTGGGATATATTTTTTCGCAACGTTAATGCAGGGGCTCCGCCTGGTGTGGCCTACCAGAGCCCTCCTCCCATCAGTGGGACTTCTCAGGGACTGGCCAATGTCCAGGCACTGGTGGGAGCTCAGCCCAATGTGGAGAAGCTGGTGAAGGATCATCTAGCAGTACAATCACTCATACGAGCATACCAGGTAAACTACACGTGCTATTTATAGCTGCTTTCAGACCTGCACTATAGTCTGGATAATCTAATAATCTGACATTCTCTGGAGGGGCTGTTTTTGAGAATGCCTTTGTCAGATAGATATTTCTGCTGTGCTGTAAACAAAAACATGTGATGGCCAGGATGGAACAGATTATAGTTCTAGGAGTACAGCAACTATAGCTGTATTTTAAATGAGGTGTAGTTTCTATAGTAATTGCCTATGAATTGAAGTTCAGTAGAATATTTCTAAAAAAGTACTAATAGCTTAAAATTGGACTCTAGTAAATGTCCAAGTAAAGCTTTCATCAGTTTTTTGAATGAACTGATGACCTGTTGAGGGACCTTGGACTCAGGCAGGAGACCATAAATCTGTCCAACAGTGCTTCTGCTTTTGTTTGCTACCTTTGCCCCACATTGGTGTCTACGGTTATGCTTACATCGGCATCGCTTATGCTTAAACAAAGTCAGATAAGCACAATCAAAGTGAAATTGGGTGACAAAGTCTGGCCATTTAAACATGTGAACATGCAATGAGCTATGTGGTCTTGTGTTTGCTCAGGTACGAGGGCATCACATAGCGAAGCTGGACCCTCTGAACATCGGCTGTGTAGACTTTGACGATGCCCCGTGTACCGTTGGTTTCCAGAACGTTGGTGAGAAATCTAAACCTGTGCAAATCTTCACAAATGTTTTTCCCTCTGCTCCCATCCTTTCCTTCCCTGTGAGTCCCTGTTTTTGAATCCCCTAGTTATCTCCAGTTCTTGGGCTACATCCACATTTCTATGTGTTTGAAATCAGCATTTCCTATCTCTGTCCACATGATCGTTTTGGATCCCTTTCAGTTTGAATCACTGTCCATTCCAACACACTTGAAAACGCATATTTCACGTGACAGCTTGCATACACTGGGATATGTGCGTCCCAGAGTAAACAGGAAGGCATGCACGAGAGGTGTACAGAGGAAGCAATTGGTTGTTAGTCGCAAACTTTTCTGAGATTGCTCGAATAAGAGCTTGTGAAATATAAAGTGGAAATAAGTACAAATAATTAATATTGCGATTTACAAATAAATATTTGAGACAGAATTTGTGACATTGTGAGGTGTAAATTGTCCAGCCTGCAGAAGTGGAGTAATCCTATCTCATATGCGTTCCTGGATAAATTTGATGGTTTTCTCTTAACTAGGAAACAAAATAGGGTTGTCTGTTTTATGAATATGTTTATTAATACAATAACAAGCAACTTAGTACAAAATGTTTTACGGTGCAGCTGACACCCCCGGTCAAAGGGGCTACATAGAAGAGAGCAACCTTTCAGTAACTGCCTACAAGCTTTTAACCTAACCAGAACAAATATATCAGAAAAAAATCTCTATGATTGATTTATACTTTTTTTAACATTTGAACATTTACTAGTGTAACATTTTTGTTAAATAAATAAGAAGCCCACGAAAATTTTTTTTGGGTTGACTGATTGCAAACAAATTGCTATAGTTGGTGAAGGCTGGTGTTTATCCTCTATAGATTTTCAGATTGGCCCCTAAGGCACCGGCCCAGAGTCCAGAGGGGCCCCAAGCTTGAGCTTCTGTGTTATGCAATAGCTCTTGTTGTAAAGTGTTAGGTCCTTATGCTTTTAACATTGAGTGTCACTAACCCTAGTCTAATATTTATTTTGATTAGATTTTTCAAGTTGTTTAATTCACAGTGAGGCTTATACTCAAGTTTTAATAAAAAGATCTGACATCAGAATTCTGAAATAGAATATAACCCACTCTTCAGGTGCCATTTGATACATTCCTGCATGTGTTTAGTAAGCTGTATCTGTTGAGAAGAGTTTTGGCAAGATTCTATCAGGTGTAGTTTTCAGCCAACAATGGAACCTAACTGCAAACGTAGAGTATTGTAAATATTATAGACTATATGGGTTAGTGTAATCTTAGAGTTGTTTATTAATGGTTTACTAACCTTAATAGCTTTGACCATTTCAAATCATTAACGGAAGACCAATGAATCAAGGAGCTAGGAGGATTTACAGCAGCTAAAGGTCTTTATTTTATTACAACCTGGCAACCTCAATACGTAAGTTGTTTTTTGTTTACTTTATTTGTAGTCATCAATTTCTACCCACTAAAAAGCTGTTAAGTGCAAGAAATACAGTTTTTGTGACATATTCCGTATTACAAACAGATTAAATTTATCTATGCCTTTGTTAATTGTTATTTGTCGTTTATTTATGTATTGTTGACCAGTTCATGATGTCACTGTCAGAGTTGAGCCCTTATGAGTCAAGTAAGGTGTAACTCATGTGTTTCCTGCTGTCCTTATCAGAACACTCAGTACAGTAAGTGTTGGTCTGAGGAGAGCAGATAAGACAATATGCGGTTCTTCGTGGTTGTAAGTTTCAGAGCTGTTGTGGTCATATACAGGTGTAGAGACTGTGAGCTTGTTAGCATGCAGATTTTAGCATTTTGCTCAACCTAGTCTAGTAGATTAAGATGTTTAGATGAGGTTAAGTTTATCATTAATTGTGCCAGTTTATTATTTAATAATCGTTTTAAGTCCAGATTGATCTTGTACATGTGCAGCCTGATTCCTATCAGTACATACTGTCTTATAGAACAAATGATGGTCTCTGAAGAGATGAGACAACATGCTCTATGCTACAACACCAATTTTTTATAGCTAACAAATTGAAGAATTTGGAAATAATCGGGTAATTCTTGTTGTTGAAATAAGTATGATTATTATGCTCTTCTTAATGGACTTAGTTTAGATTCACTGGCTGCTCAGCTGTCTTGTTTGGACATATAATATGTAGCACAGCGTTTTCTCACTTCCATCACCTTGTTAACTAAACACAGACTTGTCAGCTTTATTACAGTAGCTCAAAGAGTTGAAACGATTCGGAAAGCGTGGGAGTTGGCTGTTGTGTGATGCAAGCCTGCTGCATGCTATCATTGTGCCGAATGAAAAGGCTGGGCCTCTGAGTTCAAAAACAGGCAATTGTTATGAGTTGTAATAGGATGTTTCCACAGTTAATAGAGGAATTGTTCTGTTTCTACATGTTCTGGTGGCGCTGAGGTTCACAGAGATTAGACTAAAAGACAATATGAGAAGCTTTGTGTGATACTTAACCTGCAGTGTGTGTGTTTGTATGTCTTCATGCATCCAGAGCTCTCTCAATGTAAAGAACGGCTCTATAATTAGATGACTGAATGTAGGACTTGTCCCTCAAACCCCATGCCGAGTTTTATGCTCTGTGAGTGGGATCTTTGATATAGACCCTTGGCCAACACCCAGCGGCACTCTGCGCATTAATGTTAAAACCTTTAATGTAAGAGGCTGCTTTCAGTTTGTGGTGTTCCTGCTGATATTCCATTCAAAATCAATTTCCTGGGATTTCTCATATAGTGTCCTCCTTCGTTCTGGTTTGTTCTCAGTGAAAACATCATAGTGGGGTTCCGTGTATAGGCAATGTGTCATTTTCATTTCAAATTGATGCAAAAGTTTTGTTTTCACTTCTAAGTTGTTTGTAAGGGTCTATAGAACAATTTTGGTCCGAGGGCCAGACATACCGGTAAAAAAATTGCCCTCTAGGGGGCGTTGTTGGCTCCCAACCTACCACCAGCCTTAATAAAATATGGTAGATGTTATAACTCTTGATCAGATTATCTGATCTGAACATAATAAGTATGTATTGATTCAGGATCAGGAGTAGCAACTGATATCTTTATAATATGACCGATATAACCCATATTTTGCCCAGTATCACTTCAAAAACAGACAGAAAATAGGCCTGGTGATGTAAAACAGGTGTTTCTTTTTAATAAAGCTTTTCAGTTACACAGAGTCCTGGAAATTACTCTTTTCCAGCTATTCCATACACTTACACTTGCACAGACGTGTACACTTCAGCTTTTCTTTAATGCACTTGCACCGAGAGCTACTTGAACAAGTGCTTTTACAACTGCACTTCACATCTAGATTCAATACATCTTTGGCCATGGGCAGCGTAGTCCAAATGGGATGCAGTTTGCCATCCTCTTCCTTCCATCCATGATCGGTAGGGTTTGGAATAGGAATCATGGACCTGAATTAAAAATGCAATTAATTAATTAATTAATTAATAATGTATGAATTCATTAGAAATGTTAATACAATATATTTATACAATACACAAATACAGATACAGTACAAACTGTTGTGCTGTCGTCCAGATGCTTGCTTGGAAGACACTCCTTTTGAGATGTTGATCCAAAGCATCACTCGTTGGGGGAATTCTCTCCACATCCCTAGTCTTCTGTGAAAATAGCCTCATTCGGAGAAGATTAATATCAATCTCTTCATTTGAGTCATTGGAATACAGCCAACAGACAAATTTTGCCGCCACTTCTTTCATCCTTGGTCATGTTTGGAATGGAGTGTCAATGATGGTTGCAAATTCCTCCATGAGAAATGGCACTTTGTGCATCAACTTGCAGCAGGATCACTTGCCCTTGAACTTAAAAGAAGATGTACTGTCTGATCCAGTGAAAGCATGGAAGAGAGCAATGGCTTTGCATGTAGTCATGCCCAGGTTTGTGGCGATTGTGTTCAGGGATATCATTCTGGTTGTCTTTCCAGCTTTAAAGGAGATCCAGATTTCTGCAGCCGCATTTACAGTCTTGATGTGATGGAAATTACTCCGAAGGATTACAATCACATCCGTGTCTCCAGTATGCACCAACCCAAGTGATGATTTTTGTAGGGCGTGGAGGAGATGTACTAAGACACGAGTGTCAGCTTCCTCATGGTTGCATTGACCCATTGGTGGACCGTTGCCAACATGGTGGACTTGATCATCTGCAGTGATGTAGACATCCTTGCCATCTGAGAACTGTCCATCTGTTAACAACTTATTTGAAAGGAATGAGAACAACTCCTTCTTGTTGTCAACGTGTGCCAGAAATTTCTGCCAATCTCCTGGGATTTTGGCCATACCAGATACTCGTTTTCGGGGGCCTGTTCCGCGCTTTTCCCTTGTGCCTCCTTTGATTGTTAGTTCACGGTACTGGTCCCAGATGATATCTACTCTTGTTGATCGTTTTAAGTCATGGTGAACTCTTGGGCAGAATATGTTGTCGAAATATGAGTCAACGTCTTCCCTTGAACAGTTGTACCAGGAAGAGAATGTATCAGCACACCACCATCAATGACAATGAAGTCATAAACACCTGGCACAACTAACTCCTCATCGATAGAGATGTTGCTACTCTTACCAGCTTCCATGATGTATACCAACAAATCTGACTTGGTGCAAGAGTGCCAAGTCAGATGACAATGCAGGTGGGTATGGGGAAGATTTGTGACAAAAGAACCCTTCCAAGTTCCCCCCACGGCTGTCTAGCACAATAAAAGCTTTCCCATAAAGCTCAGTATGATGCTTGAAGTGCTGCATTCTCAGCTTATTTACGGTCTTCTTCTGTGTTTTCTTCTCATGGAACAACAATACGTTGTTTCGCTTGATTGGTGCTGTCAAAAGTGTGTCATTTGATTCAAGTACACTCTTCCTAAAGTTGGTGTACTGCTTTTCTCCCGTAGTCTCAAGTTGGTGGACAGATACAGCAGCAGCTGCAGACTTTTACGAAATTTTGTGTTCGGTTGAAACACGCCCAATAATCACAGCTCAATGGAGCGGTATCAGACTCACATTCTGACTAGAATTGTGAGTATGACAACGTCAGGCTAACATGGACTGAATGGACTTTCCAAATGAGGAACACAGACAAAATAACTTTAATCTAAGCAGTAGAATAAAGAAAATAATGAAATGAGGAATAGAAGATAAATAACTAAAGGGCATGAATTGTAAGTTTGTAAAATATTCTTGACATACATCAAATTACTGTATATGAAATGGAATAAATAATTAACACCTTCCCTTATTCAAAATACTCAAAAGTTACTATAGCTCTTAAAATTATTTATTTAAAAAAAAAGTATGAAAATTGGTAGCAACCTAATTTTTTTTTATCTGGTTTCTTGGCCCTCGGACCAAAATTGCTCTATAGACCCTTATGTTAAATTTAGAAAAGAAAACACAACTTTTGCATCAATTTGAAATGACTGAGTGCCTAGGCACCCCACTATCAGGGTTAACACACTATGTTCCATTTCAGTTTCACTTTCTGATAACACACCTTTTTATTCAACAATTCTTTATAGACCCGGTGTACATCATTTATTCAAACATAATTTGGGTTGGAATATCTTTTCATCAATAAGTAAGACTTTTTCAACAGACTTTTTGACCACATATCTTCTGAAAAACGTGCTGCAGGACAACTGCTCTAAAATCGGTTTGTAAACTATTGCTGAACATTTAACTCTGCAGACTAACTGGTAGCTTGATTACTTGTTGAGTCAGTTTGAAAATGTAAACAGGGCACAATGATGCACAAGAGTCTTTATTTCAAACAGCAGAATGGAAACATCTTTAAAAAACATGACATAACAGCTCTTTGTGTCCACATGTCACACATACTGCATTGTCCTCTCTACATTTGTATTATTTTATTATTTTATTTTGTATTATCATCAGCAAGTCAAACACTATAATAATGACTGTATCATAATATGTGTGAACTTAAACAAGTAGTTTATAAATAAAACAAAATTTGGGTACACATTTGCAGCATGCTTTGCCACAAGACAAGTGAATAAACAGTCCATAGAGGTTTACTGAGTCAATGACTGAACTAATTTGTTATTAACCACTAATAAAGGCGTTAATTACAGCTTCAAAAAACTTTATAAATGATGTGCACGTGTGTGTGTGAGTGACTTTGACTTTCAGGGAGGGATAATGCTTTTGGGTGTGTGTGTGTGTGAACCTTTGCTCAACAGCTGATAGGGTCAAACAGGATTTACACAGGCTTATCTGTGCCTGCTTCATCAAAATGTTTCTGTGATTAGATTGCAGGCAGACGCTGGTTGATTACAGCTTTGGATCTAGCAGCCTCTTGTCTTTGAAACCTCATGGAACACAAGTTCTGTGTTTTTATGTGTAGGGCGGTTCCCAGAAGGGGGAGGAAAGTCTAAAGATCCCTCTTGTAACAGCACTGTGCACTACTATGCTGACAGAGATGTGCAAACACAGATAATAGATACCACCATGCTCCCCCCTTCCTTTGTTTTCTTGTATTGTCTTATCTCTGTTTGGTTCGCCAAGGACATTCACTTTCAGCCAGAAACACCTCGGCTGCCTCTCTGTCTTCTTTATTACACTGTTTCATTATGAATAGAAATCTTCCACATTTACCGATCACGAATGCCAACAGAGTCCAATCACAAATGTTTTATGAAGAAACTAGAACACACACTTAGATTGGATTTGGTTGCATGACATGTTCTGAGCTTTTAGTCTTAAAAAAAGTATAAATTATAATTGTGGACATTTCATTGGAAAAAATAAGCCATTTAGAGAATCTGAAAGAGAATAATCAAAATAAACAGCAATTTTAGACAATGATGTATATTCTATATATTGTAGGTGGCAGTCCGACCCTCAAACAACTTTCTCAGATTTTGAAATTGGTAAACGTTTGGCTTATGTTCACAAATGTTATCAGGCCTGTCTTATCTGTAAAAGGAAGAAGGAAATAAAATAAATGAAACACTTGTTTTAAAGGTTTGCAATTTCTTATAATTGCCTCTTAGTTTCCAGTCAGAAGTCACTTTGAAAGGAAAATGCAATTTGTTACTAATTAAAAACAAAAATGTAAAACATATTAAGTCAGGAATGTGCAAATGAGTAAATCCTGTGCGCAGTGTACAAATAATATGTAACATGAGATAGATGTCGGTGGGAAGAGAATACACAGCCAGCAGGGCCAGCCCTATCGATACAATTGTCTCTGAGTTGGTGATGTAGGAGATTAGAAGAGTCAAGCAACAAATAATTAACTTTTTCACAAACCTTAGTTCTAGTTTCATTATTACTAGAACTTTGTTTATGCTTTTTCAATAATTATTACCAGTGTTAAAGACAAGTATTGGAATAAAGTGCTCTTAAACATTGTAATGCTGTAAGGATAATAATGTGTATTCATATATCAAATCAAATCAAATCAAATCAAAGTTTATTGTCACATGCACCAATGACAGCGTCATCGGAGCAGTGAAATTCTTAAGACATGGCAGGCAACTTCTACGCAGTAGACGACTTTACAACATATAACATAACATCGTAACAAATAACATATAACATAGTCAAGTGAATATTAAATTAAGTAATATGAATATATGTATAACATATAACATAGTCAAATTAAAGTAAAGGTTAAATGAAGCAGCAGTTTACAGGGTGAAGGGGTGGGGAATATTAAATAGAATAATATGAATATATGTATAACATATAACACAGTCAAATAAATTCAAATGCAGCAACAGTTTTCAGGGTGAAGAAGTGGGGAATATTAAGTGAGATAAGTTTATGCGAAGTAAGTGAAAAAAATAAAAATAACATGCTATCTAACATAACATATAACTTCACATCGTAACATAACGTGGTCAAGTGCAGCAGTAGTTTACAGGGTGAAGGAGTGGGGAATATTAAATTAAATCTTATGAATATGAATATATGAATATATCTCTACATATAATGCATATAACATAGTCAAGTCAAAGTCAAATGAAGCAGCAGTTTACAGTGGGTAATATTACATTAAAATAAGATGAATATAGGTATTACATAGGCAGATCAAAGTCCAAATGAAGCAGCAGTTTACAGGGTGAAGAAGTGGGGAATATTAAATAAAATGAATGTATGTGGAGTAAGTGTATTGGTATGAGTGTGGGAGCAGAAGGTACATGGTGACTGTTCAGGGGGGTCAGTGTTGATTGTTCAGGAGCCTGATGGCCTGGGGGTAAAAGCTGTTAGTGAGTCTGGTAGTCCGTGCTCGGATGCTCCGGTAACGTCTGCCAGACGGCAGCAGTGTGAGAAGTTCACAGCCTGGATGGCTGTGGTCCTTGATGATCTTCCGTGCTTTTCTCAGACATCTTGTGTTGTAGATGAGTTTCACGGAAGGGAGATGGCAGCCGATGATGCGCTCCGCTGTCTTCACCACCCTCTGCAGGGCCTTGTGATCAGCAGCGGAGCAGTTACCAAACCAGGCAGTAGTGCAGCTTGAGAGGATGCTCTCAATGGTGCACCTGTAAAAGTTTGTTAGTGTTTTTGCAGCCATGCCAAACTTCTTGAGTCTCCTCAGGAAGTATAAACGCTTTTGTGCAGTTTTGACCACAGAGTCCGCTTGTTTGGACCAGGTCAGGTCATCTGTGATGAGCACACCGAGGAACTTGAACTCAGAGACTCTCTCCACAACAGCTCCATTGATGTGTAACGGGCCGTGACCCCCCCTCTGCAGCTTCCTGAAGTCCACGATCATCTCCTTGGTCTTGCAGACGTTGAGAGACAGGTTGTTCTCCTGGCACCATGTTTCCAAGCCTCTGACCTCATCTCTGTAGGCGGTCTCGTCGTTGTTGGAGATGAGACCAAGGATGGTGGTGTCGTCTGCAAACTTCAGGATCGTGTTTGTACTGTGTGTTGCCACACAGTCATGTGTGTACAGGGAGTACAGGAGGGGACTGAGCACGCAGCCCTGAGGGGCCCCGGTGCTCAGGGTCAGTGAGGAGGAGGTGTAGTTACCGATTCTCACCACCTGGGGTCTGCTCGTCAGGAAGTCCAAGATCCAGTTGCACAGGGGGGTTTTAAGACCCAGGCTCCTGAGCTTGGGGACGAGTTTGGCAGGCACAATTGTGTTGAACGCGGAGCTGTAGTCCACGAACAGCATCCTCACATATGTGTTAGCCTTTTCCAGGTGGGAGAGGGTGGTGTGTGTTGTCAGGGCGATGGCATCGTCCGTCGATCGGTTTGGGCGGTATGCAAATTGGAGGGGGTCAAGGGTGTCAGGAAGGGTGGAGCAGATGTGGGTTTTGACCAGCCGCTCGAAGCACTTCATGATGGTGGAGGTCAGTGCTACAGGGCGGTAGTCGTTTAAGCAGGTGATGGATGATTTTTTAGGTATAGGGATGATGGTGGCCTGTTTGAAGCAGGTGGGGACTGTTGACAGTTGTAGGGAGAGGTTGAATATGGAGGTGAAGACCTCCGCTAGCTGGTCGGCGCACCCCCTGAGGACGCGGCCTGGAACTCCATCGGGCCCAGATGACTTTCGGGGCTTCACTCTTTGAAGCTCTCGCCTCACGTCAGCCACGGTCAGGGACAGAGTGCAGTCATCGTCTCGGTCCTCAGCCAGTCTCGCGGATGGAAGGATGTTTGCTGCCTCAAACCGTGCGTAGAAGGTGTTGAGGTCATCAGGTAAGGAGGCAGCATGCTGATCATCACTGCTACTTCTCCCTTTATAGCCAGTGATGTGTTGCAGGCCACCCCACAAGCGTCGGGGGTCAGAGCTGAGGTAGTTGGATTCCAGCTTATCCCTGAAGTGTCTTTTACCTTCTCTGATGGCCCTCCGCAGGTCACGTCTGGACTTCCTCAATGCCTCCGGGTCACCAGATTTATGGGCAGAGGACCGTGCTCTGAGCTTAGCACGGACATTACCATTTACCCAGGGCTTTTGGTTTGGGAAGGTCCTGACGCTGACCCTAGGGACAACATCATCTATGCATTTGGAGATATATGAAGAGACAGTATCTGTGTATTCGTTAATGTCACCATCAGCTGCAACACAGAACATCTGCCAATCTGTTGTTTCAAAGCAGTCCTGGAGAGTGCTAATGGATTCAGCACTCCAACGTTGAACTGCCCGAAAAAACGGTTTCTCCTGTTTAAGGCGTTGTCTGTAGGTTGGAACTAGCATAATGGATGCGTGATCTGACTTCCCGAAAGCGGGGCGGGGGAGGGGTTTGTAGCTGTTCCGTATTTGGGAGTAACAATGGTCTAGAGTCTGATCACCCCGAGTGGGAAAGTTAATATGCTGATGATATTTAGGCAGAACTTTTCTCATATTGGTCCCTATTAAAGTCACCAACAACAATAGAGACTGCCTCAGGGTGAGCATCCTCAAGTCTATTAATAACTCCGTACAGATCGTCTAACGCACACGTTTTGTCTGATATATTGTGATATATCAAGGCAAAAAGCAAGTGCCAAATACTCATCAATAAAGCTGAGGGTGGCTTTAAGAGAGGACGTGCATTGATCTCGTTCTGCAGGTCGGCCATGTGATAACATGCACTCAGTGACCACAAAAGAGCTTTGGTCTCATAGGAACTATAATGGCTCTCACTCAAGCACAAATCCCCACCAAGGCCCAACCATCTTCAACACAATAAATCAAGCTGCATCAAATGTATCACACTCATACACATCAGTCCCCTAAGCCTGACGTTTAGCATCAAGATGCATGCATTATTCCCTATATACAGTCTCAGATTATTCCCTGGGAAATCAATGAAAATGTTGAATAATCCATAATCACAATGTTAAAGAGAGTGAAACCATATTCCTGGATCTAGTCCCTCTTGTATTTGTGTTGAACTTTTGTGAAAAGATTCACTTTTCAATGGAAAATTAGTTCAAAGAATCCCTTAGATCATAGGTCAATTAAACATTTTCAGAAACGAAGCTGCAACCAAAATTACCACAGGCCGTGCAAACATCCCAGTCCAAACAGACATATCTAGAATGGGCACTAGTCACACTAAAACAATCAGTAGTTCAGCTCCTGATATGATATGATCATAATCGATCAAATTAAATTCGTCGATGTTCAAAATATCTCAATCAAACTTTTCTGTTCTTGCATTTTGTGGCAAGTTACCTACCAGCTTAGATGAGCTGCATAGGGAGTGAAGTGAAGTGAGTGAACAGTGGAGAAAAAAAGCTCGGATCACACATTTTATAGGAAATCTCGAATCCAGTGGTGTGTCTTAAACCTCTCTTTATCCATTATTTTTCTTAGCAGTGGTTAAATGTCTGTCTCATGATCTCATCTTTTTCTCTCTCTCCCCTCTCTTCCCTCTCCCCTGGTTTGAATGCCTCTGCTCGTTTGGCGGGCCTTTCCCCCACTTGTTCACAACAGGTTTATACGGGCTGGCAGATTCCGACCTGGACAAGGTGTTCCGCCTTCCCACCACCACCTTCATCGGCGGCAACGAGACCAGTCTGCCACTCAGAGAGATTATACATCGCCTTGAGGTGAAAAACAATCCACATACCTAAAATATTTGTTTTCTGAAATGTGTAGCACCAGTTAGGCAGTAATGAAGCCCCCAAAATAATGTTGCAGGAAACGAAACATAACGTTTACAGTAATCATGTTTGATGTCATACCATAGGATGTAAGATTAGACTAATTATTTCAGCCACTTTCTGATTGGTCACTCAAACGTCCACACACACTGACCTGCCTCTCTTTTCTAGACGGCCTACTGTCAGCATATCGGAGTAGAGTTTATGTTCATTAATGACGTGGAGCAATGCAAGTGGATCCGACAGAAGTTTGAGACACCAGGAATCATGCAGTTTGGTCTGGAGGAGAAGAGGACTCTGTTGTTCAGAATGATCCGATCCACCAGGTGGGTCTCCTGCTCCTTTACATTCCTCAACACTCTTCAGTAATTACCTGGAAAAGCCTGTGGAGCCTTCTGGGGGGTTGTGGGGGGGATACATGTTCTGAGACCACAGTGTGAAGCAACAGCACCACCACCTGTTCACAGATTTGAGGAGTTCCTCCAGAGGAAGTGGTCCTCGGAAAAGCGGTTCGGTCTGGAAGGCTGCGAATCACTCATCCCTGCCCTCAAGACCATCATAGACTGGTCCAGTCAGAGTGGAGTGGAGAGTGTGATCATGGGGATGCCCCACAGGTAAACACAGAGCTCATACACCATGTGTGATACCGGCAAACAGAAAAGCCTGAATGTTAATTCACGATGCACGTGTGTCTCCTCAGAGGTCGGCTGAATGTGCTCGCTAATGTCATCCGGAAAGAGCTGGATCAAATCTTCTGCCAATTTGACTCCAAACTAGAGGCTGCAGATGAGGTTTGAAAATGATTGAAGAAACATTCCAAGCTCTTTTATAATATGATATTAAAATCAAATCTCATTAAAAAAATGTATAAAAAAACACAGTAGATGAACCAAAAGTTTGTCTAAATTAGAAGGGCTTATGTGGCTAATGTAGCTGAGCAGGCGGATCCACAGTCTTGTGGATAGTAGCTGAAACCAGTTTCCTCCCTCTTTGTGTCGGCCGTGATAGAAACAATTAAACTACCAGCTACAGAGGACCTCAGGGCTGATGATGGTTGAAAGTATTTAAAAGATCTGAAATCTTAGGCACCAGAGTTTTGAACTAGCTGTAGTTTACCTGTCATCTTTTTTGGCAGCCCCGGAAAGAGGGTATAATAGTTGTTTAAGAAGCTTTCAGAAATGTACTGAAGTCTGGATAAGCCCTGGACTTTCTCCGAAGGCCCTGAATGTCCCAAAAAGTCCATGTGAGAAAACAGCAAGAGATCCCTCGTAGGATTTACTGCAAGCAAGTGGGTTTGTTGAAGATGTTTGGAAAATGAGACAGACACAAAAATAAATAGAACATAGAATACAAACATCTCAGGATGAAAATGCGGTGTCTTACAGGTAGAAGATGGCAACAAAGATATCAAGAGATTTTTTGGCTATAAAGGCAGACGCTGGTGTTGAATTGCTGTAAAGAAAAATACATGATCTCCGCAGCAGAGTTGATTACATCACATCCTGCCTCTGTCTGCCACGCCAACCCTCACCTGAACACTTGGGAGATTTCTGTGTTGTTGTGTATGCGTCCAATCAGTCAATCTCCTGCTGGGTTGTTTCATGTGTGGAAGGAAACATTTCTGGAGTTTATGTCTAAAAAAATACTTTATAGTAAGCTTAGTATGTAGTTGTATATAGACTGAAAGCAGAGGGAGGGAGATGATGGTTTTTAATTGATCATCAAAAGTATTTCTAATTACTTTTCTGTAAAACAGCAAATCAATGCACCAGCTCATCATTCAGCTGTACATGTGGCTTTGCCTACCTTCATCCCATCTTTCTTTCTTTTCTGCTCTTAGGGATCTGGTGATGTGAAATATCATCTTGGGATGTATCACAAACATAGGAACAGGGTCAGCGACAGGGACATCTCAATGTCCCTCATGGCTAACCCGTCCCACCTGGAAGCAGTGGACCCTGTTGTGCAGGGGAAGACCAAAGCTGAACAGTTCTACTGCGGGGACACTGAGGGCAAGAGGGTAATCTGAAGACACATCGTACGTGATTGCACATGGGGTGGTTTTCCGATCATGTTTTTAACCCGACGAATGACTTTGCAGGTGATGTCAATCCTGCTTCACGGCGATGCTGCATTTTCAGGCCAGGGTATCGTGTACGAGACGTTCCACCTGTCTGACCTGCCCTCCTACACCACCCACGGCACCATCCACGTGGTGGTTAACAATCAGGTATGCACTCGGGCTCTGATAGACTGTTAGTGAGCAGGCAGGCAGCTTTGGAGAGAGGAGGATTTAACACTGCTGCTTGGTCCCAAAGTTTATACCAGTTTCTGCAGACTAGTGCTTTGTTATAAAGAGTCGATCAGTATATCTTATGCACTCATGTAATTTTTGTTTGTTGATGTAAATCAAACCTTTTAGTCATTCTGTTAAATTTCACTTTCAGTTCATGTAGATCTCAGAAAAGCCAGGCAGACAAAGATAAGAAACATATTAGAAATGTGAACAAATAGAGACTTGGGCGCTGCTATTGTGACAACCCATGATCAAGTTATGTACCAACCTTAGCAACATTTTTATTAATTCAACTCTTGGACCAATTCCTTTTTCTTTATTTTGTACACATGGCATTTTGAATGTTTTGAGTCCAAAGAGAATTATACCTTACCTTTACCTAGTTATTTGGGATTTTATTGAATGCACAGCCTGAAATGATATTAATAGTTAATAGTTCAAATAGTTTTTGTTAGATGCAAGCAGTAAAAACACTTCATCTCATTCCCTTCACATTCTCCTCTCGTCCCCACAGATTGGTTTCACTACAGACCCCAGGATGGCACGTTCATCTCCTTACCCCACAGATGTAGCGCGGGTCGTAAATGCTCCCATTTTCCACGTCAATGCAGATGATCCGGAGGCTGTGATGTACGTGTGCAATGTAGCAGCTGAGTGGAGGAACACCTTCCACAAAGATGTTGTTGTAGACCTGGTGAGTGATAAACAAACACTCTCTCTGGGTCTCAAATTCTCAGGGTACTTGCAGGATGTTTTAAAGGTGGATCTTTGTGGCGAGGTTTTAGAAGACTTTTCAAATAATGACAGCAAATACACACAAACAAAACCTTAATTTATTATATTCTTAATACTGTAATTGATATAGTGAATATTTAAAGCAAACAGTTGTCTACTTACATACCAAACAGACACAGAACCTCACAATAAGACAGAGTTGTGTTTGTGTCCACTTGATGTATATATGACCAGCATCCTGTTTTATAATATCCGATATTCTTCAGATCAAACAGTATGGTCAGAATATTTGAGGTGCGGATACTGTCATGTGTTTACAGTGCATGTTATTTGAAAAGCTTGCCTGATAAGTTGTCTTCACCCTTAGGTGTGTTACAGACGTAACGGCCATAATGAGATGGATGAGCCAATGTTCACCCAGCCGCTGACGTACAAGCTGATAAAGAAGCAGAAAGGAGTCCTGCAGCAGTTTGCTGAAAAACTCATCACTGATGGAGTCGTCACGACACAGGAGTACGAGGTGAAGTCATCCACAGATCAAGCATGCAAGTTATGAGATAAATAGGAAACAACCATTTGTGAAATTCGTGTCCCTTAGTTTGGATTCATTATCAAATCCCTTCACCTACTGTACGTATGAGGTTGTTACAGTCAGAAAAAGTGTTACAGTTAAAAATTGTTTAATTCATAATGAGATTTATAATGAGACTGAAAAAAGCCTCTTGTGAGAGCAAACATAGGTTTCCTTTTCAGCGAATAGAAATCTTTCACTGAGTGACAGCTCTGGCATCTCAGCAACCAAAACAATGTGCAGCTGCAAGAAGGCAAGACAAGTGTATCTGTACAGCACATTTAATCAATGAGGCAATTCAAAGGGCTTTACGTAAAATAAAAAGGGAATCATGACAAATTGACAAATTGTAAAAGCAAATTAAGACAACACAAGAAGAGAAACAGGATGGTGTAAAATCCAAAATAAAACTGTGCAAACAAGAAGCTTAGAAGTTGCTCTGTTTTCAGTGCATAGATATATCTCTTGTGGAATGAACGTAGTTGCTACAATTTATGCAGGAGGTCTGGAGTTTTTCTGCATGTCTCCTTCTGCATGTCTCCTTTGCATTTATTCATGACAATCGTCTGTCACAATAAATACACGAATACACAACAGGATGTTGTTATTTCCTTTGTGTGAAAACATCACATTTAATATACATTTTATCTAAATTAGTTGATTAGGCCTCAGCATCTGGATAGATTCCAAACTACATTTTTTGGTGTCACATTATTTTGTGCCCCATAACAAAGCCATGAAATGCGAGAGTGGCGGCAGACATTTCTTACACGCAGTTGAAGCGGTTGACTAATCACAAGAAAGGGGGCCGGCTGGCCAATAAGAGCAGTATTGGCTTTAAGGGAGGAGGATCTTTAAGAGACAGGTGCTAAAGCCAAGCGTTTCAGACAGAGGCTGAAAAAAGACAATGGACAGTATTTGGAGAGTGATGTGTTTTCTGAACATCAGAGCACCTGAACTTTTACAAGCAATAACACCAGTTCAAATTGTGAACCTGGAAATGAGTCTATTATGTGGCCTGTAAGTTTAGATAAACTTTGACTTACCACTTATGGGTATTTGCTGCAGGAATTGAAAACAGTGTCAGTGTTTCATACTATCTCCTGACTATTGTTTTAGTAAAAAAAAAGTATATTCTCTTTAGTCTTTATGGTCGGTTGCATTTCATTGGACTGCACAGTAGGAATTGAAATTGACAAAAAGGAATATTAAATGGATTTTGTGGCAGAGACACAGAACTGGTAGCATGGTTGCAAGCTGTTGCTCATATTCAAACCCTCAACTCACATCATTATTTTTCAGGAGGAAGTGGCGAGGTATGACAAAATCTGTGAGGAGGCTTACACTCGCTCCAAAGATGAAAAGATCCTTCACATCAAACACTGGCTGGACTCACCATGGCCTGGTATGAGTCTCTCTGTGTGGACATTTTATCATTTTGATAATTTTCTTCAAATATGGCGAAAACAATTGTTGGCTATGGTTGTTGATTGGATTAGAATTATGTGTAAATCAATTTCTTTTCAATAATATTGTTTATTAATGATATTAAGCTGATTTGGTCAATTGTATACATTTTATTCACCAACCAAATGATTAATCAAGGACTGGTTTGTAAAAATTACAATTTCAGTGGTTTGGTGCAGCCCTAATATTCTTCACACTGGATATGTCTAGTTTGTGCTGAACTGTGTCATGTACTGTATGTAAAGGTTTTTTCACACTGGAGGGTCAACCAAAGAGTATGAGCTGCCTTTCGACTGGCATCAGTGAAGAGGAACTCGGCCACATCGGAAACATCGCTGCCTCTGTCCCAATGGAAGATTTCACCTTACATGGAGGTACGTCCCGCTCTCTTTTCCTTTTTTAATGAATTCTCCCTGAACAAGCTCTGCAATATCCCTTTCTGACTTTGTGTTCATGTTATAGGTCTGAGTCGTATCCTGAAGGGCCGTGCAAACATGGTGAGTCAGCGAGTATGTGACTGGGCTCTGGGCGAGTATATGGCCTTCGGCTCCCTGCTCAAAGACGGGATCCACGTACGTCTCAGTGGGCAGGATGTGGAGAGGGGCACGTTCAGGTACCACCGAAGCAAAAGTCTAATTCACTTATACCAAATGTAATCAAGGCTACTACATAGTATGATTGATGATTTTACCAAATTTTCTCTGATTTGCTTCACAGCCATCGACACCATGTTCTTCACGACCAGAACGTTGACAAGAAGATCTGCATCCCCATGAACTACATCTCCCCAGATCAAGCTCCTTACACTGTCTGCAACAGTTCTCTATCTGAATATGGAGTACTGGGTGAGTAGTATTTATGCACAAACTGTCAACGATTGCTCAGTTACTGGAGTATAGTTGAACCATCCATTAGAGAAGTCCTCAGGGCTGGCAGCACAGCAGCATATAGTTTAAAGGTTGGCAACAGACATCAAATCAATGAAATTTACATCCCTACCGATGACATGGCTCAAAGTATGGTCTTGGTTCAGACTGGAATATTTCCATATTTATTTGAAGGATTGTCATTCAATTTACTTCAGACATGCATGGTCCCTGGGGGACAAATTACTATGCTGTTTATTTACCATTTGGCACCACCATGAGCTTGATATTTGGTAATTAGTTTACTTACAGAAATCAGGTTAAAGCAGTAAATTGGGGAATGTTTACAATAGGAGCATGTACAGCAGAAAACCAGTTACTATATATCCTCAGATGTGGTTACTGATCCTCAGATCCTCAGATCAGTAACCAGATATCTGACTCATGACTCATTTCCTGACTTCCTTGGGTGAAGCCACAGCACAAAGTGCCTGAAATAAAAAAAATACTCAAATGTCCAGCATTTCAAAACTAATTATTCAGATTTCTAAAGATTTTAATGCCCTCTCTTTCCTCTTTCAGTCTCTCTCTCTGTTTGCAGTGTTTTATTGTGCATATTTAAAACCTGGTTATGCACATGCCTACACACACACACACACACACACACACACAAACATATAGATATATTGAAAGTTGTAGTTGTCCAGGAAAATTCTACCTGGGTAAATCCAGTTTCTGTATCCTCTACCACAATTACAATATGAAATCAATTTACTGGAGAAAGCAGACTCTAGCCTGGCTACTGACGTTTACCGAAACACAATCCTTTGAGGGGAAACAGGTGAACTTCTCCTGCATTGATGTTTAAATGAGGCCTCTGCCCCTAAAAAACCACAACCTTTTGGCTTGAAGCCTTCGTTACATAATCCAGTGTTATGTGAATGTATATATTTGACTGGATAAATGTATTTGTTTCTACAAAATGTTCTGAACCTGTTTTGCACCTGCTTTGTTCTCCTCTGTGTGCAGGTTTTGAATTGGGCTTTGCCATGGCCAGCCCCAACGCCCTGGTCCTGTGGGAGGCCCAGTTTGGAGATTTTAACAACACAGCTCAGTGCATCATCGACCAGTTTATCAGCTCAGGTCAGGCCAAGTGGGTCAGAAACAACGGCATTGTGATGCTGCTACCTCACGGCATGGAGGGAATGGTAGGAACTGTGAAAACTTGATCGGTCACATTCTTCGTTTCTCTTTCTCTTAGTCTGAATGATCTCAGTTTCCTTTTTTTTTAATGTGACAATTGCCATTTGGGTTTCTGTTTCTCCAACCTCTCTTAGGGCCCAGAGCACTCGTCTGCCCGTCCTGAAAGATTTCTGCAGATGTGCAACGATGACCCTGATGTTTTCCCTGTGAGTCTGCAGGACACAATGTTGACACAGTTTACTACAACACTTTATATAACCTTTGTTTGGTTCTCAGTCAGATCAAATCAGGTTTTTTCCCCTTGTCACTGGAAGCGTTGTGTTTTGGGTAGTCTGTCACATTGTTGTCAACACAATATCTCAATAACACCTTGGGAAATTTCTTCAAATTAGGTACAAATGTTATATTGTTTAGATTTAGATGAATTTTTACAGTTTTTATGGTTTAAATTCACAGTCGCTGTGACCTTACAATCAAGTTTTATGATGTTTTGAATGAAGCATCTCATGAACTGCCTGAGGGAATGTCTTTGTATTTGATAAAAAAATATTCACTTGGAGTCAAGATGAAATATTTGATTTTGGTCGTCAAAAGATTGAAAAGGTAAAAGTTTTGATGCCCCCCTGTTCAACATGAAATATCAGAAACTATCATAGAAAATGAAGACGTAGCCAACTGATACTGTTGAATCCATAACAACGTCACACTCCCTCATCACATTTTCAGTTTTAAAACATAAAACAGGATTAAACCTCAAATGGAAGTAAACTGACAGAAAAGTGAATGTTTGACCTACTTCTGAATTTTGACCCTTTGTCAGAAACTGTCAGAGGACTTTTCGATGCGTCAGCTCTTCGACTGTAACTGGATCATTGTCAACTGCTCCACTCCTGCAAACCTCTTCCATGTCCTCCGCAGACAGATCCTGCTGCCCTTCAGGAAACCTGTAAGTGACGCAATCAATACACCGTCATTCAGAACATAACATAATGTAGTTTAAGTCACTGATCATTCTCTGTGCCCTCTTTCTATCTCTTTAACTCTAGCTGATTGTGTTCACACCCAAGTCGTTGCTGCGCCACCCAGAGGCCAGGTCCAGCTTTGATGACATGCTGCCGGGTGAGTGCTGACATTTAAAGAAGAGCTAGCAATTCGAGGAAAAATAAACGACCCACCGTTTCTCTGTGTGTTATTGTGAGTTTGAACGTATGTTTCCCATCCTGTAGGCACCCACTTTAAGCGTATAATCCCAGATGTCGGGCCTGCAGCTGCCAGCCCAGAGAAGGTGAAGAGAGTAATCTTCTGCAGCGGAAAGATTTACTACGAGCTGATCCGGGAACGCAAGAACCGAGGCATGGACGATGCTGTAGTAGTTGTCCGCATCGAACAGGTAACGTCAGAGTCTTTGCAAACTCAGCCTCAACTTTGCAGTGATGCTGTGGGGAATCCAAAACTGTACATATGAATTAAATACATTGGCTTATTCACTCAAACACAATGACAACAACTCCTCACTGCCGCCCTCTTTCATTGAAACTTGAGCTTGTAGGCTTGCTGGAATGGGAAATCTTGTGACATGAACTAACATTTCAGAGAGGAAATGTGTCCATTGCTTTTCCCTTGAGGATGGCAATGTTGTCTGGCACGCATTTAGTTCCAGAACAAGATATTTTCAAGTTACAGGCCAATTTACCATGAAATCTTTCATAGATAAGCAATGATGCAGGATGGTGACGGTCTGACCTTCCTGCCAGGGCTAAGGATCTATTTTCATTCAATCAACAATCAAAACTTTCAAAAAATGTTTTTATTAACTTTCATGTGTGTATTTTCTTTGCTATATAATTATTGTGATATGATCTTTGTCCAGTAAGGTTTGTTTTTTATTGTGCCCTCCATCTTGGTCTGTTGAGTGTTGCCTGGGAGACCTCCTGTCGGTCGATTGCTGCACTATGTTATGTTATAAAGCTCACCTGGGCTTGGATGTAACCCTGTAGTCAGTTCTGTTGAAAGACGGCTGCCTGAAATGTACCTTCACTGCAAGAATTTTCTTTTCCCCAAAAACAAAATAAAATACATTTTAGACACACAAAGGCTCCAGAGGGCTGGGTGGCTGGGGTTCAGGGGTGAAAGCCGGTCTTCCTATAATCAAAGAGTCTGCGATTTGATCACAGTCTTTCCCATTCCGCATGCTTGATCGAAATAGTGAACCCCAATTGCCCCTGAAAGAGTAAATAGATAGAAATATAAATCAGTGCTGCAAATAGATGCACTGCATGAATGTATGTGTGAATGGGAGACTGGTCATCAAGACTAGAAAAGCCCTTTTTTAACCAACTTGTTTGAAATCTTAATACTTTTTTCTCTTTACAGCTCTCACCGTTCCCCTTCGATCTGGTGAAAGCAGAGACCGACCGCTACACCAAGGCTGATCTAGTTTGGTGTCAGGAAGAGCACAAGAACCAGGGTTACTATTACTACGTCAACCCCCGCCTCAGTACCACCATCAACCACACCCGTCCCGTCTGGTCAGCTCTTATTTCATTTTCTTACATAGTAAACAGCAAAGCAAGTGGGATATCAGACGACTCTGTGAATGTATTATTGCTAACAATGTGTGTGTGTGTGTGTGTGTGCTGCAGGTATGCTGGACGTGATCCCGCAGCAGCTCCAGCTACGGGGAACAAACAAACTCACCTCACGGAGCTGCAGCGTTTACTGGACACAGCGTTCAATCTGGAGGCATTCGCAGGGAAAGTGTAGTGTCTGGTCCAGTCCTCCCTTGACCCACCATCAACACACATCAGACTGTGTGACCCCCCTCTCCAACACAGACTGCATTCTCCCTCCTTTGCATTGATGTGTTTTTTTCCTCACTCTTCACATATCAGTCCTTAAATCCTTAAACACAACCCACTATGACCTACTGACTACAAACACTGTTACTATGACGACCTCACAGTGATGGTCACTACTGTTCAGAAACTATGAGAGTACCTACAATGAATGTTTCACTTTATACTAAATGAATTTTCAAGACAAAGAGATTTAGCTTACGTGTTTGATTTTTTTAAGATTTCATTAATATAAAAATAATTGCTTCGGTACCGTAAGGGGAAATGCTCATGAAATGAAGATTTTGTTTTTTAAAGGAACAGAGAAATAAGATTTCAATTTCTTGGAAGAGAGGATGTTTTTATATCACTGCTCAAGTTAGCTTAGCAAAGAGACTGAAAATGGGGCGGGACAGGAAGTCCAAAGGCAAAAAAATCTGAAAAACTCACTTACACGTTATACCTCATGTGTGCTTAATCTGTTCAAGTGTAAAAATGTCAGTTTACAGTATAATAGGTATTAAACATCGATCTAAAGTGTGCTGTATTTCCCCAAACATCTAACTGGATTTTCCTGGATATGCTAAAGAATGTCTCTTAACAGTGTGATGACGACCGCCATGCAACCCTACTCTCTGG
Source organism: Pseudopleuronectes americanus (assembly GCA_038501795.1). Taxonomy (NCBI): domain Eukaryota; kingdom Metazoa; phylum Chordata; class Actinopteri; order Pleuronectiformes; family Pleuronectidae; genus Pseudopleuronectes; species Pseudopleuronectes americanus. Next base: position 1,919,149 of record CM076733.1, on the reverse strand, counting down.
TGAAAAGAGAAAACAAAATATAGACGATGAGCCGAGACAGCTGAATATTGAACTGAAACCGGGTGCCATTTGTAGGAAACCTGTGGCTGCATATCAATCCTACAAATGTGACAACTTGAGCTGTGTCTCTTGTGTGATCTCAGGGAGGAGGCACCAATGTTTGACTTCTCATTAATTCACCTTTTTTCCCACTTTTTATTTTATGCTTGAATTCCCATTTCCTATTTCCAGTTTCCTGACCGTCCCTCCACATAAATGTAAACACCTGTCTGTGCCAAATGTAAAAGAATAATTGCAATTGAATTTTTGATAATAAAAAGAATCGTGACATATGTAAAGACATGAGAATCCTCAGCTCCTCAGAAGGAAAGATGTATTTATTTTCATAAAGTGTACTTTTTATTGTTTTCAACAAATAAAGATTTTTTTTGTGCTTGCATTGACAAGACTTATTATGAATGAAGCAGAGCAGGGTTCAGTCAGTGTAAGTCAGCACTGCAGTGTAACTTACAACCACAACATCCACTTGAAACAAAACAGACAACGTTTTGGTTTCAGTTTTCCTTAGAGCATGGGTTTTCAACAGTGGGTCCACGGCCCCCTGGTGGTTCGCGACGGCATTGCAGGGGGACCGCAAAATTCGCTGTGGTATTTCAACACATTTCCAGATTACTCTTGAATATCGTGAAAAATATCTAAAATAAGAAAAATATGTCTAAAATAATATAAAGGTGATGAAGAGAACCTTGAAACCGGCTTGAGTCTAGAAACTGCCGGTAGTTTTCCCCTGTGCATGCGTGTTAAAAGTAGCTGTAGAAGAGCGGTAGAAAAACTCTGTCTTGGAGATGTAGTTTGTATGATTGGAATTTTTATTTTCCCAAAAAGAAGGCCCAAAATGGCAGAGTTAATAATGTAAAATAAAAAATAAAATAAATAAAACAAAAGAGCGAAAAACAAATTTGTAAAAAATAAAAATAAATTGGCATAATAGCCAAAACAATTAATTGCCTTAACAGTCAACTTTTCTACGTTCGCTGGTTGAGAAACAATTTCTTAGGAGAGCTCTAAGAATTACGTCTATCCAGTAGCAGTTCTCCCGACAGAATGAATAGACATGCTTAAATCAGGCCTAAGCACGCATCTTTTCAAATATCACAATATCTCGTGGCAAAAGTGCGTGGCATTATGTAGCGATGGGGCCAGACCCATGAGTGACAACCAGACTGGAATGTTTGCACATGTAAGGAGGGTGGCTCCGGGGAAAATTTGGATATACTGCCCGATTAATAGAGAGTCTCTGGCCTCCAAAGATCTCAGTGTTGAGCTCAGTGATGTGTTGGGTGTCGTGGTCAAGACTGTTAACTTCATTAAACGTAATGCATTGCATACACGCCTGTTTTCATCCCTATGTAAAGACTTGGGAATTGAACACAGCTCTCTCCTTTATCACTCAGAGGTGCGATGCCTGTCTCGCGGCGCGATGCTTGCCCTAGTGTTTGAGCTACGTGCAATAGATACCACGTGTAAAGAAGAACATCAGATATATCTAGATTTGTTTGAGGTTTTTAAATAAAACCAACATGGAAAACAAAATGTTAAAACTTACTTCTATCCAAATGCATGCACGCACACACACACACGTAGGCACGAGCGCGCGTAGGCAGAACAGTTGGCCGCGGATTACTTTCTAGTCAGACTGGTGGTCCCTGGGACAAAACCAGTTGAAAACCCCTGCCTTAGAGGAGAATAATGTTATTGTTCTATCACAACAATCCAGACCAGTGATCCTAAACGAAGGGTCACAAGCCCCCAAGAAGTTGCAAGATGGTAGTCGCAGAAATCTAATATAATTTAAGAATAATTACAAATTCCATATTTTAGTCATAATTATTAAAAAATAAAAAAGCATGTAAATACAAATTGTCCTTCTGCAACTCGTCCTGATTTTTACTTTTGTCCCAAACAAGATAAAATCAGAATCTTCTGTTTGCTTCATCACGGCTTGGATACTGGAGGTTGCGTTCAAGGGCACTGGTAAGGAAAGATGTCCTGTGCATACGCCTGCTGGTCTCCTTTTCACTGATTTTTCACAGGGGTAGTTTATCCATGTAAATGACAATGTATATATTGTGTCAAGCAACAAATTATAAATATAATGAATAAATCTATAGACATTAATGTTGTTAATTTAAAGTGATTCTACTGCATAATTCAACATTTGCCATGAAATCTCCTCTTACTATACATATTCAAACACTGATTAACACTTAATAAACATTAATAATAAAAAAATGTTTTTTTAAATCATTTTAATCAGGCACTTTATTGCACTTGTCTTTTAAAACTGCTGATTTTTTGCATAGTCTTTTAACTGTTTGAATCCCCTGTATGTTTAACATGTATGGGCTGATTCCCAAATAAACTTGAACCTTGAAACTTGAACCTTGGGGGCTCTGGTTTGGGGTAGATAAAACTCTGGAAAGCATTTCTGGTGAAATCTTCTCATCAATCAACTCACTGTTGTTAGATTATGACTTTAAAGTTAGTTCTTTCTCCATTTTCTCGAAAAACACCAACAGGCTGAGAAGGTGAATAACCTGCTGGAGTAGACACATTGTAAATCATTAGTTCTATGGACAAACTCCAAACTATCACCATTTACTTCAATTTCAACTGGATATGGATTTAACACTGTTTACCCCTGAAACTCCAGTTGTTTATTGTGGACTCAAACACTTCAACCATCCTTCCATTGGCGTAGTGGTGAGTAGACAAGGGCATTTACAGTTCTTTGGTGAACTATCCCTTTAACAAGTGCAGTGAATAAGGCTCTCAGCCTCCATCAGTGAACATATTAGTACATAAATAATAATTCATTAGTTTACACTCTATTGCTATTGCCTTCTCAATTTTAAGAATTCAAAACAAAATCTAAAAATTGAATTGGCCCCCTCGAAGTCTTATATTCACACATAGTGACGAGCATTTAACAACTGTTCCCTTCCAATCTGCTAGTGAAGACTTGAATAAAACTTTGTGTCCTGTGGCGATCACGTGGATTTGTACTTTTGGTGAACTTCGCTTTCTCTCGAAATCATCATACGGTATAACGTAGGACATGCTTTAGAAGCTTCCTTATTTCTGCAACAAAAACATTCCCGCTATATTTTGGTGCAAATCAGATGCAGACATGGACATGAATCTGACTTCACAGCTGACTTCTGGAACACCTGATGTTGCCTCTGAGGAACTTGAACAGATCCACATGCGAGTGGCTGTCGGCCTGCTGAACAGCACAGTAGTCCTCCAGAAGTCCGTACAGTTTCTCTGTGATGAAGCAATTTGAAAAAAAAAGAATTCACCAGCCATAAACGATAAACAACATTTGAAAATATCACAGTGGAGGGGGGACTCTCACCAACTGTAATCCCTTCTGTGACCATCAGGTGATAGATCTGCTTCAGGCCGTTTGCCAGTTCTTCATCGCCAAAGGTGAAGAAGGCCAGCCCTTTCTTGGCCTTTACTGCGGCCATCAGCTGGATCACAGCTGAAAATAAAGGGAAGTTAAAGCCTCATGACAAATGTTTTATATATTTATTTATGTATTAATTGTTGATAAACTGATGGGATCACATAACGCTTCAGAACCTTTGAGTTGAGGGTCTCCATTGAAGACTCCACAGCCCCACTTGCCCGTGGCGATGTCTGGCTCATCATCCCCATGTCCTTTAAATCCACAGAATGCCTTCAAGGACACGATAACACCATGTAAGAACAGAAGTGGAGCATATACAAATTCCAACAAAAGCAGCATCATTTCCCACTTCCCCAAAAATTAACAAAACACGTGAAGACAAACCCGACCTTGTTCAGTTCTCGTGTGACCTTGATCATACTGTACTGCTCCCTTGGGTTTTTGAAGTGCAGAGCGTCAATGGCTAAGATCTGCCTCTGCAGCCGGCCCCACTCATCCCTGCAAAGATGATATCACATTTCAGAAAAACAAACAAACAAATACTTGCAAATGTGAAAAGCATCAAGTGCCTGCTCAAACCGTTTCAGTTTGTCCTTATGAGGCCCCGCCCACTCAAAGCTGCCTCCAAAACCAGAGTATTGGCTGAACTGCTGAGAGCCTGAGACAGAGACGTTAATGCAAAGTGTGAGGCTGGTGTCACATCGTATATGAATGACATAGATTTAGTTTCCTGTTTAACATATTAAGTAGCCAGATTTCTGGAGAAAGCCTGGAAGAAAAGGAATAAAGCTCTTAATCGAGCTCAAGTCTGTATGCAAGTTAAGTTTGGGATTCCTTTTGGATTTTTCTCTTACCAGTTATGTTGGTTTATTTGTTTATTTTCAGCAGGATTACTCAAAAACTACTTAATCCTGATTTCCATGATGCCTGAGCCTGAGAAGAACCCATTCATATTTAAGGGTGCTATATTTATCGATGTTGTTTAGTTTTTCTGCTTTGCTATTGTTGTTCCTTTCTTGCTTCTCATTTATCTTTTTTGTTTTCTATCTCTCGCTTTCTTATAATTCCTTTGTCTTTTTTCTGCCCTTTGACATTGCTGTAAGGGATATGGTGCTTCCCCTGCCTTGTGAAAACAACAACAATTTACACAGAATAAGGCATTTAAAATGTTTTGCTCGATATCACTTAATTTTGATCAATTACTGCATCCAAACTGAGCTGGTTGTGTCATCTGACTCGTCCATTAACTCATCATTTCATTACTACCTGTAACAATCAGACACTCGTTGTCTTCCAGTCGCTCGGTGAAGAGGCGGGAAACTATCAGCTCTGGATTCATTAGGAACAAGATCTCTTCCTGCACCAGTCCGGAGCCCAGCACACCCCCGCCAATCCAACGGGAAGCAAAATCCACCTGTACACATAAACACACACACTCGCACACATATATAAAGTTCATTCTGAAGCAGCTGTGACTGATGCTGCTTTGTGTTGCTTCTTACCTGTAACATCCCTGCACAGTTGGCCTCGATGTTGCCTTTTGATGTCACATACAGATTTGACAGCTTCTCATCACAGCTATAACCAAAAGAGAGAGCCATTAAATGTTTTAGCAGCTTTCATTGTCCTCAGAGGATAAGTCCTACAGACTTGAGTGATGCCTTTATTTTTCACACACTCACAGGCTTCATGATCTGTAGGTAATTCAACACAACCACCATAACCCTAACCCCCTTACCTGCACCTGTCCCTTTCTCATCCAGCTTTTTGAACATTCATATAAACCTCTGATATTACCCATTTGCTTTTTGTTGACTTCAATTATCCGTCCTATAATACAAAGAACTTTGTAATTCTGGGTTTTTAAATGCTCTATAAAATACATAACATAAGTTACTACCTTCTCCAGCTCGGCAACTCTGAGTCTCTCAAGCAACGCCTCTCAAACGTCACCAGTCCTTGTGGTTTAGTCTCTGCAAAGATGTGAATAGAAGGATTTTTACTGAGAAGTGTCATGGACAGGAAGCAGAAAAGACAGTTCAGCAGCAACTTACTCTCATCTGTAACCACGTTGAAATAATGCATGATGGCCCTCAGCTTTTCTGTCTTCCGATCTGACCAGTTTCCAAACAGACTGCATCCAGAATGAGAATTAACAATTACCTCACACACAGTTAACACAGCGGAGAGCGTGTGTAATTCAGAAATGTAAGACTTGTGGGTCTGTTTTGCCTGTTGAAGTTAATAGTGGGGTAGTTGTGGTACTCTGCGTTGGCTCTGGACGTGTTGCGATGTGGGAAGGTGCAGAAAAACGCGTTAGCCAGCAGGCAGGATATCTGGACTTGTGACAGAGTGATGGCGGCGCAATTCCCTGTCTGAAGCAGCGGGATGGCCTGAAACCACGGACACACCCCCATCATTTTCATTATCATCGTGAGTTAAACGCAGAGTCAGCAAATCAAGGAAGTTACATTACCTTCTTCACATTCTGGGGGAGGCTCAGAGCCAACGCCGCGATCTTTGGAAACAGTGTGTCGAAGTAGTTTTCTTCTTTCGGGATAGACTAGAAAGTCAATATGATCCAGTCCTGATCATTAGAGGGTTTAGGCATACATTCACAAAGCTGATCTGAGGTCAACTAATGGACACTGACCTTGACTAAGGAGAAGAGGGCATCAAACGTCCACTGATCTTTATATTGTGGGTTGCATTTGATGATAACTTCCTAAAGACAGACAGAGTTTGAATATGCAAGGTTGAACATTGAAAAAGTTGCAAGAAGATATTTTCTGAGTGCAGATAAATATGTCAGAAAGTTGCGTAAAGTGAATATGAGTCATGTGAGACGCATTGGAAGATATGCATTGCTAAATCATGGCATTGTGTAATTGATATGAAAGAAAGCAAGTTTACAAGGCAAATATTTATCTGTACTTTTCTGTAATTTAGGCTCTTGATAATGAAAAATAATTGTATTTGTTTGTATAGAGAATATATGTTTGACCAGAACAAAAGGAAGGATCACTGGATGACATATGGACTAAACCTGTATATTTCTATGATGGTGAAATCTGAACAGGGTCCAGAGAATAGATTATATAAAATGTCTAAAAAGCAAAGATCTCTGCTTGCCCTGTGATTAGGTATTTTACCTTTGACTTTGGAAACTGGACAACGCATTATTTTAGAAGAAAAGCGTATCTGTCCAATGTGCTTTCCAATTTAAGTTCTGTTTTCTACTGCTACTTGACCAGCAGGATATAAAGTGTTGTAAGATTATAAATAAAGAGTAAATATCTATGTAAATATCTATTTACACTTTACATAGATATTTACACATTAAAATATCTGGAGAAAGCCTGTTATAAGAGTAAAAGAAAAAGCTCTTTATAGAGTTAATTTATAGACATTTCATAATTCTGTGTTTTCTTAAGCTTTTTCTTTCTTTTGGCCTTTACTTTTTCACAAGTTTTGTATCTGTAAGACAGAAGATGTATGTTTAGTAAGTTGATGGAATCCCATCAAAGGATGAGCAAAATGCATTGGTATGACACAAATATAAATGTATATATGTATGTATGTATGCAAAGGGAAAGGTGTTAAGGCTGCTAACATACTGCCACATCATCAACTCCCTGTTTCTTCTTACTGGCCACACCCTCCAGTTTCTTGGAGATCATTTCCCACCTAGTCACCTGGGTGGGCAGCTGTGGACAGAGAAGATCAACTCAACATAATCGTATATAAACTATGTCATTAATGTATTGTACGTCATCCTCTAAAAACAACTAAGACCAATAAAAAGGAATCATGAAAGACATGTCGTCTGTCTGTCTGTGGCTTGCATATCTTGAGAACTGTCCATCTTAGGGATCAAGGAAGTGCTTAGGACACCTAATCCATTCAATATTAATTTACTTTATTAATACACAGGCGATCACTAGCAGCAACGGCTTGGAACAACAGTCATGAAAACAATGACAATGAGCAATAACAACTTTAGGGGTTAGAGTTAGGGTTAGATGCTCAATATGAATGTGCATCAGTTGAGAACACAACCCAGATCTACTGCAGATCAACAAACATTGTGTTGCCTCAAACACACCTTCCTCAATCCAGTCTTGATGGTTATGACACTTGCTGACGAAAAGGGCATCTTCACAAAGCTACTGTGCCACATGTCTCTCCCTTCTTGGGGCAGAACTTGTTTTGAAGTGTTGAAAATGGCCACCTGTGAGAAAAACCATACGTTCATGTTCAACAAAAAACCACAAGGAAGCCACTGTATGTGCTGTGCACGACAGCGGCCTCATGCATGTTGGGATGGGGATGCTGCTGAGGCCTTGTCAGACTCAGCTCAGGAGTCTATGAATCCAACCTGCAAGATCCCCTAGCTCTCCACCCCTGTCCTGCCGACTGATATTGCCATTTGCCCTTTTTGTGTTCACATTCTTCACTGCATAACACTCACTCACTCACTCACACAGACATTCTATATACTGACCTAGTGACAGACATTATCATACTGAATTTATGAAATGTAACTATTTAAATATTTGTCAATATTAACAGACTTAGTGGTCTTTCTCTTTTGTCACATACTATTGGAGCCAGGTCGTGTCAAAATGTGCTCATCTGTTTTCGACTTTGTCTGGAAAGCTTTCTGATGCGGAAGAGCAGAATGTCCCAATAAGGAGCTGGAGGACCCACAAGCAGGGGCCACAGGCTCAGGTGAAAAAACATGTGTCCTTTGATGCAGGCCAATTTCAATAAATGGGAAAACAAGTGCAGAAGCAAAGCAGAAAAACTAAGAAACACTAGGGAAATGGAAAAAGGCTGAAAAATATAATCGCTCGGTACGTGACCACCTTTTTGTCTTTCTTTTTCATGCTGCATTACGGGGAAATGTGCGCACTATATAGTTTATAAAAACTTCACTTAACACTCGGACACAACTACTAAATTGTGAACTCATTATAAACTGTTTAGTGACTGATTTTGGACAATAGATAAATAGGAAAAAAGGACAAAGGTAGGAAACACAAGGAGTAGAAATTCAAAAAAATAAAACAGGAAACAAACACAAACCAAATCCAAACACAAGGAAAATGTCGAGAATCAAAAGCTGTCCATTTAAATCCAAAAAAAATTTCACTCCAAAGAGCAAAGTCATCACACAGACCCTTGTTTGTATTCTGCTTTTAGGTTGGAAATAGTAGAAATTGGGTCAACTGTTTCTAAGCACTAGTTCGGGAAGGGTCTAAGTCTAAGTTTTACGATGTTGGATGTGGTTTGTTTATTTTTTCGAGGTTCCTGCAAGCTTTATTACTTTGTTGTGTTCAGTTCTGGAGACAATTGTGGGACTTTAGGACCATGGTCACTGTGCTGATGGGTTTAGCCTGCGCATCTTAGACACAGAGGAGCAAGATACGTTCCTCCTCTGGGATATAGTTGTAAAATCCTGGTGGTGTTGCTGTGGAAACAGTGAGGGGAGTTGTCTAGAGGGAACAGCAGTTTCATTCTTCACTCTGCTGGTTTTTCCGTGCACAGGAAAAAATCTGTATAAAGAATAGGGTTGAGAATAATACATTTCTAGGGAGGTAGTTAGCGGAAGGGGCTCTAATTTTAATTTACCTCAGGGATCATTGCCGTCCTGTTATTATATTCACCAAGGAGGTCATGATTAAGCACTTGTGCGCTGTTTTTTTTGTTTTTTTTTCAGCATTCTTTTTCAACTAACATTACGCGAATAGTTTAACAAGTTCCCAAAGAATAATTACTGGATCATGATGAAAATAATCAGACATATTAAGGGGACTGATATTTATGAGTGTGTGTGTGTGTTTTGATCCAGATCCTAATAAAAATCTGGATCTAGCAGATTTGAATGTATTTTCATAAGGGGAGATTTATATAATTCAAAGATAGTTAGATTGTTGTCAGTCTCCTCAAGTGCAGTTGTATCAGTTATGGTTTGACTTAATTAGAACAGGTAAGCCGATGGTTAATGCTGAGCTCAGAGGTTTTACGTGGTAGGAAACTTACATCTAGTAACAAAGTTTGATGGAAAAGACCCAAGCTCAGTTTTTTCTCTCTTTCTTCAGGTGTTAGTGGTGGGATGAAGCTAGCAAGGCAGTTATGTAGCGATTGATGTTGAAAGGAAAAGGCCAGGGAGGCTAATCTGTCGATCAGATCAAACTGAAGACAATCTACTCTCAAAAAGAAAGCGAATGATTTATTACTTCTTAAGATTTGTGTGATGTAATGCCTCCAAAAATTACAAATTACAAAAAAAAAGTTAATAATGCTTCATATTAAGCTAAGTTTCAGAGTCGCAGAGAAGGAGTAAAGGATATATTCTTACATCGACGAGGACGGTGTGCGTGCTGCTGAATTTCAACCGACCCAGCTTTGTGTGGCACTTCTTCAGGTCTTCCAGCCGGCAACATGACGCAGTGTCCTGTTCCCTCCGCTTGGCTTCACCTCCTGGTGAACTTCCTCCATCCCCAGTGCAGGAGGAGGAGGAGGAGGCCTGACTTGATCTCGCTAAGCTTTTGTCATCACTGTTATGTTGGTGGTCCTCCCTGTTGAACCGTTGAAAACGGTCTTCATGCCATTCGGCCATGTCTGTGGGATGTGTGTGTGTGTGGGTGGTGGGGGTGGCGTACTGGAGACAAGACATGATGGTGAGTGAAATGGAAACATAGAACAAAAAATGCAGGATAAACAAGTTAAAACAGATACTCTAGATAACCAGATATTGAGTTCTGGAAAATGCTTAAAACATTCCTTTTGGATGAAGCTTATAGTTAGAGCTGGATCAGGTGAGTCCTGAACCATCACTTAGTTATGCTGCTATAGGTTTAGACTGCTGGGAAAACTCATCCACTGTGCACTTCTCCCCTTCTTTCTGTCTCTCTGCCCCCACATTGATTTATCTATTTATTGTACTACATGTCACTAACTATTTTTTTCCCCCTCCCATAGTATCTCTCTCTCTCGCTCTTTACAGGTATCTTAGACTTCAGAGCTGTGGGATAACAACAATTATTATTATTATTATTATTATTATTATTTTTATATGAATTGTTCGTGGTCTCTCTCTCCTCTCTCTCCAAACCACATTTGTATCACCACCATTTTATTTGTGGCACTATACAAATAATATTTTATTGAATAGGAAATCACAAAACAGATGGATAAAGTTACCACACTGCAGTTGTATACATCCACCAACCGGTGCAGTTTCTGTGTAAATATTTCTACATAATCTTTTTTTCAGATTCATATATGGTCACTGTGACCTTTGACCTTGGTGAAGGGGTAGTCACTTCATCTGCGAGTCTAAAGCTGACATTCACTGAAGTCTCCGGTCAGGAGAATCCGATGTGTGGAGTTAGCCGGCTGGATTCTCCTACGTGGCGCACTTGAAAGGGAAATGCAACTCATGTTCATCATAACTTGCTCCTATTAAATTGTATTTATAAAAAGGGATTTAGGTGAAAGGGATCTATTTGCGGAAATTTTATATAAATAATCTTATTGATATTTTCACCTGTGTGTGTTTCAACTAGATTGTACTAATGGTTGTTTTTCTTTGCCCTAGAATGGACCCTTTATATTCAAAAACTTTACATTTACATCGGGAGCAGGTCTCAGAGGCTGCCATATTTTTCACAGTAGCTACCACAGGTTCTCTTTCATCTTTTCAATCTTCTCCCCTCTGGTAGGCGCTACAGAGCTCTGTTAACAAAAACCACCAGACACAAAAACAGTTTCTTCCCCCTCGCAGTCTCACTCCTGAACTCCTGAAAAGCCAACCCACTGTGGCACTGTGCAATAACTCTGGACCTTTATGACCTTTATAATTTGTTATTATTATATAATAAACACTGTACAGTTACTCCCGGAATTATATTATATTATATATAATATATATTATAATTATATTTAATAATGTTTACTATTTCACCCTCACTGTATAATTGAAATACGCACACCTGCACTTCTTTTCTTAGATCGTCGCACTGTTCGGACTGTTTGTATTGTATTGTTTTGTTTTGTTTTGTTGGTCTTGTGATGTGTATTTTGTGTAAGCAACTGAGAGCCACTTTACCGAGTCAAATTCCCTGTTTGTGCAAACTTACTTGGCCAATAAACCTGATTCTGATTCTGATTCTGATGTTTGGAAGGGGCTGGTGAGGTGAGGGATATTCAGTGCAACATGAATCTTCACCACTAGATATCACTAAACTCTACACACTGAATTTTCAAGAGGTGTCAAAGGATTTTCGACTTGTTTTTCATGTTGACCCCCGCTGTCTGTCTGTCAAGTTGCATGTGATTTTGCTGTACCAATTTTGAGAAAATTTAGGGAAAAGATGGCTTAATTTTTATCATAGCACTTATAAATTACTCCTATGAAATATATATATCCCCGATATAAATATATTCAATAAATATCCAAAAGATCTCTGTTTCCAATTTAGGCCAATTGGGGAGATTTTATGGCTGGTTTTACACAAAGTGCTATTTGAGTAGCAAGCAAAGAAACATAATGGCCCTGAAACATTAAACTTGGATAAGCATTGTGATTATAATCATTTTCTGAACGTATAAATTGCTGGGGTCAAAATGTCCCCAAAGAAAACAATGCTAGTAAATTTGAGGATAAAAGGAGGGTTAAGGATTTAAAAAAATAAAGTAATGATGTCTCTCTTCTGAAAATAGAGCTGACTTTCCCTTTAAAGTTTCAGAAAATATCTAAAGTAAAACCTTGTGAAACTTGACACACAGACTGTGGGATTCCACATGAACAAGAGTGATATGACAATTCTTTATCACCTCTCAAGGATTAAAAAAAATATATAATAATATCAGCAGGTTATGAATGCCACAATTGTACCTGTAATTTCCCTTAAAATTCATATGTTATTCCATATTGCATTTCACTACACAAATTATTGTGAGGAAAGCATAATTGTTTAATTATTTTATCAAACGTCCATAAAAATTCATTTTGTCGCCTTGTTTTCCCACTCGAAGCATGTGTACCATACCACCAGAAATAAACAGATAGTTGTTGTTCGTCTGTGAACCACCACTTCAACTCCCCACATGCAACTCTGAGCTATAGCCCAAACGTTAGCTACTAGTCAAACTTCTGTTATAACGCACGGAGTGGATTTAAAAACAGAAACACTCACCCTTCCTCGGGTTTAAATGTAACGGGTACTGCCAGTTAATGGTCTCTTGGGTCAAACACGCAGTTGGGCGCAGTAAGACACGCAGACACTCGCAGCTCACGGAACTATAAGTCTACTTTCACTTTTGACAGAAAAACCGAAAGTGGAGTCAAGAGCAGCACTTTGATTTCACTTTCTTTACGACAGAGCCGCAGCACGCAGAGACGCCACTGTGTGCTTCATGGCTTCATCACAACAATCAAGCTTTTCACCATTTATCATCATACGCTTTCATACTTCATTCATACATTCAGCTCCATTGGCTGTGTCTTCACTGGCTACATTACGCAGACAATCGTGTTGTAAAGTTTGTAGGAGAAATTATTACAAATTAAATTATTATATTTGACCAATTAAATTTCCCTCGGATCAATTAATCCATGAATCAACCAATATATATATCTATGTTATATCAGTAAATTAATTAAATGAGAATCAAACAGCTTTATATTGAATACATTTATAACGATGTAGTTTATGATCCTGACACCTGCTGCCGAAAAAAGTATTTTACTGGAAATAAATAGATGAAATTAAATTAATACTAAAGTAGGATGATCAAAGTTGTAGATGTGATGTTAATTTTATTATTCGTCATATCTTATTGTTATATATTATTTATAGTCCCAACATACTTCTTTGTGAACACAAGATGGCAGCAGTGTGCCAGCTGTAATTAAACCCTCCCAGGTTTCCTCACAAATCACCACCAATAAATAGCTTGTGTTTTTTTATTTCTCTTATAATTATGATGATTAACAATAAATGTAATAGTTATAACAATGAAATAACCTTCGCTTACAGATTAAAAATAGCGAAAAGAAACAAAATATATAAATTAAAACATTAAAACCCCATAATTGTTGGAAAATGCATTACTCATACAATAACATAACACTTCCTCATTGTTTAAATATGCCTACAGTATTAAAAGCAACAATAAGAATAATATACTTCTACTATCTATAATCAGTACTGTAACAATTTCCATATTTTGACTTCACTGCTTTACTGCACTTCGATGTCTGAGGATGAAAATGAGTCCGATGGGTTGTCCCACTGACATGTATTGCTGTGTATTACTGTATAAAGAAGCCCTACCAAATTATAAATACTGGAGAATATTACCTCAGCAAAATCATCTATTTACTGTCCAGCTCTGCATGTTAAGGATTTACAGTAACAGCAGAGGAGCACAGCCTCTGATCCAGCTGTTCCAGATGCTGCAGCAGAGGAGCCTTGGAAACTTAATTTACGCGATGTGTAGAATCTACCCGAAATCAGAGCAGTGAAAGCTGAGTCTGTGGCACCAGATGGTCGTGGGAGTTTGGATGCAAAAGGATGAGAATCAGGGGTCGCGGGACAGACAGATGATTGGAATTGATGCTAATTGCAACAAACTGCTGTCAGCCAGTGAAGTAAAGATACAGGAAAAAAGGAAAGTACAGGAGTAAAAATAACATCCCCTCACCCTAAAGGTTGGGTCACACAGATGGTTGAAATCAGTTTCATGGAAAAGGAATCATCCACCAGAGCAATGACACAGGAACCATTCACATCTTCTCCTTACGTATAATAGCAACGACAAAGCCATGCATTCAAAACCTTATTCAACTAAATGCAGATACGAATGTTCACTTATTGCAAAGAGTGAAAGTACTCATGGTGCAGAAGAAAAAAACAACACTGTTGTGTGGGTATCTTGAAGTATTTTCTTCCACCTCTGCCCTTGATTAGTCTCCAAATCTGCTGCAGTGATCACCTGTACAAGATCAGGCTTGAGACTTTCATTGTTTCAAGTTATCAGAGGGATTTTCATTCCTTGTCTCATTTCCAGCCTTTGTGTTCTGTTTTGAATTTGTATGATATTAAAACTTGAACCCAGTCCCCTGCTGAGGATCTGATCTTGGAGTAGTTTGGGTGCTGCGCAGATTTAGCTGTTCCATGATCAATATTTGTGTATTTACTGCACTTTACACTGATCCCAGTGAACCCCACACATTTTACATATTCAGAATCGGTACGGTGAGATTAAAAGTTGCATGATGATGATCATGGCTATTTTTCACTACACAGTAGTACAAATTAAAAGCCTGCTTTCAAAATGATAATTAAGCAAAAGTACATGAGGATTGTCAGTATGCAGTACTCGGTTTCTCACTCACTGCCTGTGCTGTATTGTTATATTTTAGCACTGATAAATTGTTTGATTATTATCACTGATGTCAGCAGTTGTTTTATGACATAGCTGGTCAGTGAAATAACTTATCTCCCCTGTACATTACATTTTTTTAAGATTATTCAAAATGTTGTATGTAAATAAAATTAAAATGTATGAAGTGACTACAGGCGGTAAACAAATACCCAGGACTGTTGTATAATTAGTGAAGCAGAAGAACAAATACATTTGAAAAAAATCAAATTCGAGTTCAGCTAGTGAAATGAGACGATTGATAGAAAATTCATAGGAATCTATTATTACAATCATTTTTGGCTTGACAGCTAACTTGTTTTGGGCTTAGGGATGTTCTTTCTCTATTAGGGAAGCACCTTTCTTTATTTTCTAATATAGCAAACCATCAGTTCATGGAGAAAATGAAAATAATCTATATTGACTGCCCTTGGTTTGAATAAATGTACTTGCACTGAGGCAGGGGGGAGGATTGTGTACGGTTTGACGATGTGACAGTGGTGTTGTGGAGTAGCTGGAGGGCGAGTGCTGTCATGTGTTCTTGTGATGGTGGTCATGTGTGTTGCTATTTCAGCTGGTAATGCTCCACAGCCATACAGTATGGGTGGCTGTGTTTGCCCACATGATCTGTCATGTGTCAGTCAGGAAACAGTGATTCGAGTACGCCCAGGCGACGAGCGGGCGGAGGAGCTCACTACCTCAGTCATCCCAGTGCCTTTTTCTCTGAATGTGTGTGTGTGTGTGTATATGTGTGTTATTGTGGGTCAGCCATTTCCCTGGAATGTTCTGCCTCTTGCCAAAGAGAAGTCATGACAAAGGAATGCACACACAACACTGCAGAAACAAAAGGATGACTTAAAAAGGCCAGAAAGTGAGGAGACAGAGCCCGACGTAAACGTGTCTCTCTTGTTTGTAACTGAGCCTCACGTACATGACGCATTCTACGCTATCCCCACCCCCCCCTCACTTCAATACTTGTAGGGATGAATACTCAATAATAGCAGCTACAGTTATGACATAGGTGTGTGCAATATGGGGGACCATCTGCCTGAACTCTACAGAACATCCCCATGGGCACAATTAACTCGCTGAGAAGACCATTTTTAGAGAAGGCAAAGCTAGATGGTGTTTTCCCCGTCCTCTTCTTTAACCTTGCCTCCATCGAGAACAGCAGTGAGATGCAGCACATTTTTCAATCTGATAGAGCAGTCGGCTCTGCTCTCCCTCCCAGTTGTTCCCTCTTTGTCTCCTCAACCCTCCCCATCGCCACTCTGTTTTCATTTCTTTCTCCTGGAGGTCAGATAGTTGCAGCACTGAATGCAGGGTCAACACACCTAAGGTGTGTGTGCGTTTGCGACCCTCTGAGGTCCTGTGTGCGGTCCGGTAGCAGAGGAGACGGTTACTACGTCCTGTGACATTGTGAAATGACTGCAGCAGATTGGAACTGTGAGTGTGTGTATGTGTGATTGTACTATGCGGCAGGTCGTGGGGGAGGAAGCAGCAAAGGCAGCGGCAGCAGCAGCGCGTGGAGTGTAGAAGTGTGTGTGTGTGGCTGATATGGATAGTGAAGAGAAAAATGAAGAAATGGGAAATCTCAGCACCTGTTTCCAGGGCAACAGAGGTCTGCAAAACACAGAGCTGGTTGGACTTTTTATTTTCCACAGTGCACTGCCCTCTGGCAACATACTGCAGACACCTCTAATGACTCCAAAACACTCAGTAGCCCTGCTGCTGAAGCACTGCCTGGCTTCAAGTTACACACACACACACACACACACACACACATTTTATGTGTAATGCACACAATGGAAGTTTGGGCACAAATTACATTTCTTCAGATCTTCATTAACTGTATATCATGAACTTACCACAAATTAAACAGTAAGTGACGGATGTAGGTTAGTTTGGGCTTTCACTTCACTGCTGCACTTTGTTGATGTATTTTACTCAAATGTCATAAATACGTTTTCAATCTATTCATGTTTTTTTAATACTTGATTTTATTTGAACTATCTTACTATTGCTGTTATTTTTAATAGTAGTTTTAATATTACCCAGTAACTCCTCCCCCCTTTGACAGACATCCCAGCTTGCAACACTTTTTGTAACAGTCTTTTCTCTCTCGATGATTTTTCACCCACTCTTCCTGCAGAGCAGAGATATTTTTAGGTTTCCTTGCACGACAGCACATTTAACGTCTACCTACCCACAGAGTTTTCATTCTCTTTTCGTGCTGAATGCAAATGTACTTGTGATAATTGTATTAAGGCTCATAGAAGACGAGACGGTTTGTGCCTCTATAATATAAAAAGAAAAGAACAGCTAAAATTTATAAATATGACTAAATTAAAAATATCAATGTTTACTACGTTCTGTAATCAGAGCCAAAATATTGGGCATTAACTTAATTTTAGATATTCACAACAAATTTACAAAAAGACCATCCGACTGAATAACTTCATAAACTTGTCTTTTTGTAGTCTGACCGAAAAAGTAATTGTTTCTATTTTAAATATATAACATTGATAATGTCAATCTAGTCATCACTTGTAGGTTTTCCAGGTTTTAGGCAACAGCTTGTCTTCCAGCACGATGAAAATCTGGATCAGATAACTGACTTTATAGAGGCAACATTTTTCACAAGGTGGGGTTCTGCGATGCAATGTCAACCTGAAAAACTTCTAATTAAACTTTATGAACTTGCTGCAAGAATTGGCTCAATACTGAAAGCTGAAATCTTTCTTTGAACAAGAGAAATGAAGAACCTGAGGAAGATTGCATAGCAAAACTCTCTCCTTATCTAGGACCCTCGGAGAGCAGAGACCAGCACACACCATACCTCACAGACAAAGATTCTAATTCATAATAAAGGATCTGGATCTGCCTCAAAGTTGAATAAGTTCTTCCCTGGCCCACGCTTCATCCCTCCACTAAGTGCAGTGCTTATCGGTTCAGTGTTTTTTGTGCAATCCTGCTGAGGAATATAAAGTTGTGACAGTGATGAAAACAGAACCTCAATGCTGCAGGTAAGATGTTGAGCATTATATTACCAAAAGTGATAGCCCTTAGTTAATAATGTCGATTGTTTGGAAATCTGTAAAAAATCATTGACAATCCTAATCATACTTACATCTCCATTGGGGAAAAAACCTCTTTGTAGACCCCTGATGTACAAAGGTAGTGCAACCTATCACCTCATCTTTCAGGATGACACGCACAGCATCTTAATCTTATTGTGGTACGACACTGATCCCCTGCTCGAGTCTCAGTGATGTTCAAGTCAGGGGACGTGCAAAGTAGTTCATTCATGATGGTGAAGCCATGTGTCAGGTGATCCGCAGCAGGAGAGGCTGAACATCCCACCAGTCAAAACTAATTTTGAAAAAGCCTGCAAGCTTTGGCCTCTGCAGAAAAATGGACTGCATGACTCCAAATTTGTGCGCATGCCACAGTTGCTTGAAAATGTCCTTTGGACGGAGCTGATGAAATGAGAAAGTAGCCGTGGAAGATCATTTGAAGAAAAGCTCATTTTCAAATAACTGGTTACTGCAGGGGTTGCATTCATGTTACCTATCAAGATAGCATGTCCAAAACTTTGCATGAATCTATCCGTACGTGTGAAGGTTGTGCAGGTGGATGATTTGATTGTGCATGGGTCACACACCCACGTGATAATTTATAGGTGATGTCATTTCAATAACCCCCCCACTCACTCGCTCACTCACTCACACACACTTTCTCTGTGGTTAGTCATTCAGCCGCCTGACTTGCAGGAGGAGGGGTCTTCCTCGGTGGGAGACATTATATCCCTGTGATCACATTAATATATTATAGCGGGTCATTGTGCAATGAGGGAGGTGAAGCCGAGCCGAGGTGCCAGGTTATGGGCCCGAGCGCACACCGCAACTATTAACCCGCGTGTACTTAGTTAGTCTGTGTAGTTGAATGTGTCAAGTTCGCAACACACGAGCCATTAAGGGCAAATTTCTGAATAGTGTACTTACTTATTATAAGCCCGGGGTGTGGAAACAACAAGCTAACTGGTCATACTAACGACAGCTACGCTCATCAGGCTGCCTCTCTTCTCCCCGCTAGCCCGACTGCGACACTAGCAGGCTAATGTCGCCCGGCTAACGCACCGCTGTCTGGCGACCAAGCGGCTCCTGCGGAGAAAAGGTAAGCTACCGGGCCGACCAGCTTTCACTTTTTCCCAGCCACGGGGTCCCAGCTTTTTTTGGCCCTAGCTGCTCTCGCCCTCCGCGCAGACAGGTAGTGTAACGACGGGCTAACGTGCTACGGACTGACGGGGGAGCTAGTTAGCACTGAGTGGCTAACAGCAGCAGAAGCAGCGTGTTAAAGAGCCTCCACTCGCTCCTGCTTCGTTCCCAGCGACACATCACACTAACTTAACACCGTCAGGCTCTCCCCTCCACCGGACGCCTTTTCACGCTCTCCCCCTCGTTTATTGTCGCTTTTTTTACCGCGGGTCTGTGGACGTAACTGCGTTTATAAAGCAGCTGAGGCAGGTAGGTGCAATAAAACACACCCGCGATTCGCATTTTACACACATTCGTACCCACTGACAGACAGAGACGGAGAGAGAGGGAACAGGCTGGACTCCACACCGCTGAAAGGCTTTGTTCCGATCTGCTGCAAATGTGAGCGGCATGTTTGGTTTGCTGTGTTGCGGGAGGAGCTGCAGGTAGACGTGAGTGTGCTAGTGTGATCGCCTGCATTGATTCCGACTGTCGTTTGTTCACAGATCGATAATCACATCATGTGAGAGGTTGTGTAAGGGAGACCAACCCCTCCACAGGTTACATGCCTCACAACTGTTGTTGTTGTTTTTATATCATGCATGTGTTGTGGCGTTGCATTGGGTCTGAGGTGAGGTGGCCCGTTTGTCCCTCTGGGCCATGACTTCCTGAATATACCAGGGGTACAATAACATGTTGTCCTGGCTGGAAGCCGGGCTCAGTCACTTTGGGTCAGTGTTTACATGAGATGAAGAAGTGTTGGATAATGAAGGTGCTCAGACAACTGCAGATTGAAGTGACGGGCTTGTGTTGAGGCTGCTGCTGTCTGAAGCATCCACATGTTCTTAGTTTTTTGTTTAGTTTTTGGCTTTATGATCTTACTCATGTTCTCTGCAGCTCAGTTAGTATACTGATTATTATCTACAATGATTTAATGTAGATATATAAAAAGTTTATTACTGTTCTGTGACAGTGTATTAGAGCCCACTGTGATGTTAACATGCTGTCACACATGACAAAGAGAAGAATCCAACCCCCACATTTAAGCAGGTGAAACCAGAGAATATTTGGCATTTTTGCTTGAAAAAACTGCAAAAGTTAGTTTGATCTGGTGGCTTGTTTTCTCCAACCAAACACCAAAACCATTGAAATGACAAATTTAAGATCAGGCTATAGAATAAACTTAAATACCCAATAAACCTTGGCCTTTTTTGGAAAAATGTCTAAAATGTATTTATTAAAAATATACATTTTGGGTCAATCGACAAATAATTGCATCTCTACTGTTGATATGTATAACACAATTAAATGAGGGTTGTCAGTGAAGTAACTTAATACAGTTTTCGGACACTATACCTGATCCTTTTATGGTACAAAATGAGGCTATTAATTGGCACCTGTAGTACACAACATACTGTGCATGGCCCCTTTTTTTTAATTTTTTTTTACTTCTAACCTGAATTAACCACAGTTTCTACATGTCTTTTGCCGGTGTGTGAGAGTATTTCTATCTTGCCCTTCATTGGGGTGATCTGTTGCTTTCCCTTCATGATGGTGTTTGAATTTAGCCTATTAATTGGTTAATCACTCAGATCCCATTGAGGCTCTCAATTAGTGCTTTATTAAAGAGGAGCAGTGCAGGTCACCAGTTAAGTGGGCTTGTTGTAAATTGTGAGCATTTGGCCTTCATCTGCGATTTCGTTATGCAGATTTTCAAACATTGCCATGAAGAGATGTTGGCAGACAAGCACCTCACTGTCACTTCTATTAGTTCAGAGGTCTACTCTTTCTGTTTTCCTCAGTTCCGTTTGTGTAGACCCAGTTCTTTTCACGATTGTATGGGCAGTCATATTTAAAAGTATATATGAAGGCAGTAACTAATGATCTTTATCAATTAACTCTTATATTATCTATATTATTAATTAATTGATTGTCTTCATTGTCTGTCCAACTCGACCTCCAAGTTGATATCATAGAAGATTTAGAAAAGCAGTAAACATTTACATTCGAGCTGGAATCAGTGCATTTTGTTACATTTTTCCTCATAAATTCAACTAATCGAATAATTGACTGATCATTTAATTTCCACTGTAAACATCTGGATCTGCCACTAACAGTTATGTATATAAGTCTTCTAATTGTTGATCAATAGATTTTTTGGGTGAAGCAAAAATTGACCTTAAGTCTTAAAACCACATTAGACAAAGAAAAGCAACAGACTAAAGTTTAGAATTAGAATTAGAAGACTTACTAAATAGTTGCTCATTGAATTCTAAGTAATGCATTTATTTACAGCCAGGCATCTGTCTTACCTAAACACACTTTTGCATCTCAGGCCTTTTTGTTCAGATTTGTGATTATTATTTTCAATTTCCTGATATTTAATAGATGGAATCAATTAATTGTGAAAATAATGTGTACATCATTGAGAATACAAATATTTATCTTACTGACTTTGATTATGTGTGAAATATTCTCTTGTTCCAGGCTGGTAATTTCAGGCATTTCCTTATTTTTTCTGATTTATTTCATCGTAAGAAGAATATTTCGATTTTGAGCTGTACAAATGTGGTATTTTTCAGTAATTTCAGATAAAGTGACTATTTAACTTAAAGACAGAAATTTACAAATGAAATATTCATTAATTACATCTTAATTGCACATGAGTGTTAACTTGAGTGCATTGCTAGGCAAAGGAATGGCAAAGATGACTGTGTTTTTTGGATGGCAAACCGTTTGTTTATTTTAAGGTTGAGTCGGTGTCCTCCAGGTGTCTCTGATAATACAGACACTGTCATGACTTGTATTGCAGCCTGTCAATGGCTCTTTGCCCTGTTCGTTCAGAGCAGGCTTAAAACATCTTATTGAATTCAGACCCAGTATTGGATACATCCTATCTACTAACTGAGGCTAGAATATAATGCATATTTTTTATTTATTGTGTTTGCTGAAAGGACAGAAATTATATCAGTTGAATAAAATTGTATTTGTGGTGGGCCAAATCACAACACACATTATCTCAAGACACTTTATAGAGTAAGGTCTAGACCCTACAATATTCTGGAGAAACCCAACAGTTCCCACAACTGGGGGAACATGCTCAGTCTGTACCTACAACCTGAAGCTGAGATGAGAAGCACCACATATGAAATATTAATTAAGTAATGTGACACATTACATTAGCAGCTGAAGGCAATCCATGGTTGCCATTAGTTCTACCTTGGTAGAGGTTCTATTTGTTGAGAATACTCTCCTGACCTGTTTCGTCTTCACCAGGAAGGTATTTGTTAAAAAAAATGTGTACATGACAACAAATATTGTGAAAGTGCACTATTAATATGGTGCCTTGTGACTTTCTAAACATCTGCTGCTGTCAGGTGCTTATAAAACACCACTTTTTGACAAAGGCTTTGGGAAGTGCGGAGAGGTCTCACGAAGAGCGACAAAGTCCATGTCATGAAGAGGCTAAGGTGATAAATGAGTTGAGCTCCGGACTTTACACATGAGACTGAGGTTTGGGTCTTGTGTGAGATCAGAAGATGATATTGACACATTTTTAGACTTAGTTCACTTTTTAATTTATCCAGTTTTTTGTGGCAGTTTAAGAGCAGCTTTTTAATTAGGTGTCTGAAAAACAATAGTTTGGGTTTAAACTACAGATGTTCCTAACTTCCTATAAAGCATCAGAGATGCTCAGATACTGCAGAATTACAGGTCAAAGGGCGAGTAAGCAAATCTATGTACCGCTCCAATACCACGTCTATTTTATTCACATCTTCTTTAATAGTTTATTTGTTTCATCCAGATAAGACGGCAAAATCACTTCTTCTTTGCTGTCTCAAAACAACAGCTGCACTGCATTGCCACTGTCAAGAGCTGTTTTTAGAGCAGCAAAGAATAACTTCTTTTCAGTAGTGTAATGTTGGCCACACCTTGCTTAAATGGCAAATTGGCAATATGTATTGGGAGGGGGAAAAGAGCATCGGAACATTAAGCCTGAAAGACATTCTTAGATTTCTTCAATAGTTCAATCAATCAACAGCCAAAAACCCAAATGACAGTGGTATGAACCAGAAAATCTAGAAATCCTCTCCCTCCAACTGGGTTGACAGGTTTTTCTCCTTGAGGAAAGACCTAAAGGATTCATCAAATCTTTGCTGATTAATTCTCTGTCAGATCGTCTCATTTTATTCCCAATATAGATTGTGCCATAAATGATTGGGTCATGAGATCGTCAGTATTAATAAGTGACTGTCAAAATAAAAGAGGCACTTAAGTAAGAACCTTGATCGGTTATGTGACGGCTTGAGTCAGAAAACAATGAGTGGCAGTTAATAAATTATGTAAAGAGCTCTTTGCTTTATTTGACTAAGAAGCAGAGGGAGTGTTTAATCATGTTTGCTGACTAGCTGCCATTCCCTCCTACCCTCAAGCAGTTGATGCACACTGGATCACTAATGGCTGTGACGTAAGTCACACTGATGATCATTTTAACTGAATATGATTGTGGCCTTTTGGCTCAAGATGTAATTAGCTGCCTAAATTGAATGTATAGAGATTATAATATGTTTGTATTAATGTTAGTTTTTTGGTTTTGATAATGAAACATAACTTCTCAAAGTCCTTAAGGCTGTTTTACATAATCACATCAGAGTAGTCCAGGTAAAGTAATGATGAGAAGGTTGATGCTCCAACCAGATACTGCATCATCCTCCTGAGTGTAAAACAGTTGCTATATGAAATATAAACAATTGTCTCACTGTGTAATTTAAGGCCAAAGTGAATAAATTGATCGGTTCTGAAATGTGACATTTAGCAGCTTTTCTTTGTGGATGCATTGACTTTGGAGTGACATTTGAAGATGTCACCGTACACTCTTGGAAATCATATTTGTTTAACTTTTGATTATATTGAAAAAGAAAACCTTTAGAGAATAAACCGTAACGAAAATATTGTCTCAGCAGTACTAAAAGTACAAGTAATATGCTACGTTTCGCCAACAAATATCTTTTCTGATGGTTTGTGATTGTAACAGTGAGAATAGGATTTGCACATACATTTTTTTTGTTTACAACACCACAACATCTGGATAAACTGCATTGAACAGGTTCATGTCTTGCTTTCTGTTTCATCTCATTTTGCTCATGGAAGCTGAAATCAGTGCTAACCAAACAACACAGGGGCTGTGGGAGCACAGGGTCAGTTGAGGGTTGATTGAGCGCCCGCAGTGTTTTGGCTGTCAGTTTGATGGCAGAGGAAGAGGCAGAGGACAAGAAAAGAACAGGCAGCACAAAAAGCCGTGGGTGAAAAACAGTCTGAAAGCTGAGGTCAACCGAGGGAACAGTGTGTCTCAATCCTGCCTCTGCAGGTACAGACTGTGCCGCAGCATCTGATGAAGACAGACATCTTGCATTGTGTGGTTTAGCTGCTGAGCTGTGATGGAAGTTGCAATGTTCTGTCTGACAGTGTCTTTTGATCGGAGGGAATACAGGTATTTGATCTGAGGAGCCCTCTCCTCCCCTCCTGCTGTACAAGATGTGGGGTGTCTGACCCAAATCTGCAAAGTGCAATAGGGAAACCAGAGAGAAGAACCAAGGGGGAGGGGATGTTGAGGAAAGGCTCTGATGTTGGAAAATTAGCATGTCAGTTGGTAACCGTCAGATAAAGAAAATCATTAGTGGGAGGTAGGAGGAGAGCAGCAGTTGGCAGCAGCAGAGTGGAAATGAGGGTTGTGTAGGAAATGGAGAAAAGATCACGTATTGAAGAAGGGAAGGTGGTGGATAAACATGAGGGCTGTTATTAAATGAACCAAATCGAGGAACAAGAAGAACAAGCGTGTGTTGGTGAGCGACTGATTGTACGTCGGCGTCGCCGGGCGGAGCGTCTGCCTCCTCACATCTCCCTTCTCTTAAATTCCTTTTGAAATCAGCATGCTAAATTTAGCTCCAAGCACCCCTCCCCCTCCTTTTGAGAGGTATCAGAGCTACAGCAGTCAGTGATAGGCTAACATTTTGATGTGCACAGTTCTCACACGCACACACACACACAGAGACACATCTAGACACACACACACACAACACACACAGAGACACATCCAGACACACAGAGATTAAAGTGAGTGGCTATGAGTGGGAGGGCACTATGTCTTAGCGCACAGTGTGGGCTGCAGTGATGATAAATTGTTGCCGTGCAGCAAATGAGCTTTGAGTAACTGTCTTTTTATGTGTGTGTTTTTCCCCTCTCTCCATCACAGGAGCTGCGACTTTAAGACTGGGGGCTCTCTGATGATCCCCCCGTTCATCCGATGAACCACCTCAACTCCATGAAACCCTCCCTGCCTCCCAATCCACAAAGGTACACACACAAACACACAGTGGTGACATTAAACCCGGTGTCCTCAGGTGAACCAATTGACACCTCACCTGCTTTGCCCAGTGCTGTATCTGTTAAGGTTTTGTTGTTGGGCCCAAGGGCGTGTTTGGTGGAAACAAGTTTAACTTATTCCAGCTCTGTCTTTGTGTCACTGAACCTAAGCAGGAATTCAGACCGATGCAGGTGGTTGCGTTGGTGTGTTGCTTGTAGCTGAAGGTATTGGTGAGACATGAAATAGGATCCAGGAATCCTGTTCAGGTGACATATTGTGTTAAGAGGCATATGAGCAGCCAAAAGACTGCTCAATGGAATTTGTAACTCAAGAATGTGGCAATTTTTTGGCGATGATTGCAAGTTGAACAGTAGAAATCCAGAGTTTGCGTCTCAATGTAAATTGCAAGTAATGTGGGCTTGCATGAGACAGCAGATGACAGATTTAGTCACATTGCATGGCAAAAGTTGAGCTGTGTACAGCTACGGAATGTGGTACTGGCTCAATGGTCATGAAGCTGGTCATAAACTGGTCAGTTCACTTTGAGTTGTCTTATCAAGTTATTTGCAGACAAACTTGAGATAAATGACCATATCAACCTCTTTATACTGTGAAATGCCCAAACAACTTTAATAGTGGTTAAATCTCTTTCTCTGTAAATGTTAAATGTTGCTGCACACTGTGGTATTTCTCCCAGTGAAGTGAGTGCTTTTAGGATTGTAAAATTCCATGTTCAGAGAGTCCTGTCAACTTTTTATCACTACCTAAGAAAAGTTGCGGACAGTCTGTGACTGAAAGCTGCAGACCCAGCTGCCTTTAAACATGCACTTAATTCCGGAAAACCTCTGGAGTTGCTCTGGAGGAGGTGTATGTGTCTGATCAAATGTCCGAAAAGCTGCAAAGGAGGGATCGAGAGCCTCCAGAGTTTCTGCAGACTCTGTGCCTGACTTCCTAGTATAAAGTCTGCAGATTTCTAACAAATGACAGACGTATAAATGCAAAAAACAAGAACAAAATGAACAGGGTCGATGTGATGTAACCAAAATCATGTGATTTCCGCAGCAGAATTAATACGTTACATGCCTCTGTCTGCTGCACCACTTCTCACCTGAAAACTTCTCATATATTGTTCTACAATAGAAGGGCGCTCAGATATTCACTATTAGTTGGTGCTTTTGGCTTTCTGCTTTACTTGAATATTGGATTTTACATTATATACTTTTACATTCATTAATCCATTAAGCCTTTCAAATAACACACATGTTTGCCCAATGATTTAAGCAAAACATGTAATACTTGTTTTTTTCATTTGATGGTGCAGGCATTATTGCCATAAGACTGATCTATGAATAATTAGAAGAGCAAAGATGAATAAATTCCCTAAAAACTGGACCAACCAGTCTGATCCTTTCTTACACACTGTTACGAAAAGGCAACTGTCGAGTGTTTTGTGTTCAGACATGTTGGAAGCATCTTGATTTTTAGCTTTTATCGAGCTAGAACAGCCTTTAATTGAGCGCAGCCACAAAGACTGTTGACCACTCTGTCGCTCTTTGGAAAGCTATGAAAGCAAGAAATGTGTCTCTGACTCACTGACATGACCAGCAGCGGCTGAAAAGAAGTGCTGAAAGAAAAACAAACAAACCATGAGTGAGGCTGATTTATATTCTAATTAATGTCAACCTACGCCTGTGATTCTTGTACAAAAAAATGCAAATTATTGTGAAATAATTTTTTTAAATATTAAAAGGACAGTGGCGGTAGAAAATATCTCAGCCAAAGGAACCCTGCAAATAATGTGGTATGAGAGTACTGCTAATGTGGTTGTTTCCTGTTGAGGAAATGGTTTGTAACCTCAACTGTCAGATGACGAAACCACCCTCAGGTTAATCTTTAACTCAGCAAAATGAATTATGAATTGACCAGCTACTTGTCTCTGCTCCACAGCTGAGCCCAAAAGAGTAATACAGAAATGGATCATAATAAAATGTTGTGATACTCTGATACTGAACTGTTGTATCTGATATGTGAATGAACGCTCTCTCCTCAACAATCCCCTCCAACTCAGCTTTGTATCCTTCTGCAGCAGTGACGGCCCCTATCTAAATGACCCAGTCTCCTGGCAACCAAGCACCAATCAGCACCCAGGATCTCTCTCTGTAGTAACCACAGTGTGGGGCGTGACCAATCCCACACACAGTCAGGTAACACATGACTCTGGGACATTTTGTTTCATGAGCTGCAACTACACAAAACCAGAATTAACAGAAGCTGATCAAAAAGCTTCTGTTTATCTCCGAGCTAGGAATCAAGGCTCGTCATTTTGAACTTGAAATCGGAAAGTACAGCTGTGGCTCCTTTTATCATATTTCTTTGACTATGATTGATAGTTTCATAATTTCGTTATTGTTCCTATTTTGAGCTGGTAGTCACAGAGTCTGATTGCCGTCTGTCTGTTAAGGCCAATTTGTAATTGCATAGTCAAGCCTGTAGCTTCTGTACTGTCCACTGACACAAACCTCTCTTGAAATGTAACTGCACATCATGACAACACAGACCCAAATAACTGTGATTGGTCTGTTTGTTATCATGTCTGGTCCATATCTCTCAGTGGGCATCCCAAACTTGCCCTCTTCATGCCCAAATCAGTTCAAAGGTCACACACATCATCTACACCAATGTCTTCTCCTCCTTTGTAATTTCAGTAAAAGTAACTGTTGGTCTCCCATTGTTCTTGGCCATGGTAGTAGACTTACAGCACCTTACTTATTATGGCGCAATTCACATTTAATAGGACTTGATAATAATATACAGGACAGGATGCCATTATATACTTCAATACTTGGCTCTCAGTTTCATTAAAGGAATTAATTAAAGAACTTCCAGAACATTTAGTTGTAGTTTCTCTTTCAGGTGAATGTGACTGTTAAGTGTGTCTCTCTGTTGTTTCACTTGCTTTCTGTAACTGATTTAATGTAACGTGTTCAACGCTGTATGGTTCTTATGACTTTGTTAACCACCCCTAACCCCCTTCCTCTCCCCCTTTCCTATGTATGTAGGTGTTCTGTGCACCCATGGGTCCAGGTGAAAGTTCTGGCAGTCACATGATGCCTGGTGGCAGCCCTGGTATGGGCCCTGGTATGGGCCATGGCATGGCCTCCCAGTTTATGGGACAACAGTCATATGGAGACGCTGTATCTAAAGGCTATGGTCACCCACTGATGTATGGACGCCCCAATGCCGGCTACAACCAACCCTCGGCCTATGGTGGAAGGTATGCTCAATGATTTACTGTTCGCTTAATGTCAGCTTCATTTTTCTTAAAATGGAACTGTAAGTTAAATTGCTTATATTTTATGAATGTAGAGGAAACTTCATTCAGATATTTGTCCTTAGCAAACCAACAAAAATTGTATTCAAACTTTTCTTATGAATGTCCAGACATAAGGAGAGTATGGGTGTTGTGATTCAAAGTAAATTTAAGGTGAAGGTCACTATGTTAACGCACCCAAACATGGCACATGGCTGAGCCCCCAATAACTACAACTGAAAATACTACAGCTTCTGTGACAGAAACTAAATAGAAAAAATATTTATCTTGAACATTGATGGAGGATCAGGGCATCTATGCTTCACACGCATCAAATCAACTGAAAAGTTCCTAACAAGCTCCTGCAACAGTTACAATTACAGTAAAGGGAAATTCCAGTATATTGACAACCAAACCAAATACACAACCTGGTGTATTTCTCGTAACTTTGCCTTTCTTAAAAGGTCAAGCTAACTTTTCACTTTCCATTTCACTATGATCACAGACACTGAACTCAGAACTAAAGATGGTTAAAAAAAAAGGAGAGAGAAACAAAACAAAAAGACAAGAAACTCAGTGTGTCTTGTTAAAGTTTCATCTACATGCAAAGCTGCTCATGCCACACACATATTGAAATGACCAATTGACTATGATAATTGAATTTGTATATATTTTTATTCAGGATTGTGCTGTTTGTTACATGCTGTTGTCTTGCTGTGGGGTTTTTGCATTGACATATGGCAACGTGGCCACTCTTCACCCACTGCTCTGACTCATGCTAGTGACGACACCTCTCACGCTCGTACGATCAGTGCTCTGAGCTCACTGCCCACTCATCTCCCCCGTCTTCCCCTCTCCCCTGCAGTTACTCTGGTAACAGTGGAGGTGCCGGTCTTGGAGTGCGTCCTCCCTCAGAATTCACTCAGGCTGCTGCTGCTGCTGTTGCTGCCGCCGCCGCCACAGCAACTGCCACTGCCACAGCAACTGTTTCAGCAATACAGGAAAAACAGCATCAGGAGCTGAGCTATGGACAGGTAAACATGCCTGAAAAGAATAAAAACATGGGAGGGATGGAAGGCACACACTTTTTGTATTGAGTTCAGGCAGAGTAAAGGAAGTAAGGGAGAAACTGGGAAAGCTGCACACACCTAAATACATGTATCATTCAATCATATCAATTTGACCCTAAATATTAATAAGATGTGATAAGAATATTATTTCATGGATGTAATTTTTCTAGTTCGTGATTGTGGTTCTCTAGAAATGATTGACGTTGAAGTTAATTTGCCTGATTTGAAGCCGACTAAATATGGTGTCACATCCTCATATTCTGCAGAAGGCATTTTTGAACCACTGAAATACAGGAGTTGAAGTAAATTATTTGTTTAGGAGTTTTGAATGTGCAGGTTTCCCTGTTAAATGTCTAGGTCTGTACCAAAGCCTGGGGTGTGCAGAATGCAGTGGTGTTGCTCAGGCAGTCCAGACTCATTTCAGTTATTTTTCTTAAATGGATCCAATGCAGATGCAGCCTGTCCCTGTCAGTTTTCCAGCAGATTGAGTTGATAAAAATGTCATTTTAATTAGTTAGTTTAACATCATGAAGCCAGTGCTCCAGTGAAGGATGTCTTCAGTGTATATCCCAAGGTTGTGTTTCAGTTAACTTTTACCCTTGAATGTGCCAAAATCCAAAGAATGAATGGTATCTGATGAGTTATTGAAAATATACACAGTCTGTCCCATTACATACACACAACATGAGTGAGTTTATGACATGTTAGAATCAGTGGGAATCACATGTTTACATGTTAGTGTGGTTCTCTCACCTAATGTTCTCTCTGCTCAGTTTAAAGTTGAATTAATTTAGTATTGTATTTATTTCATCAGATAGTGATAGATTGTGACCTCTGCAAAGCAGAAGCTGCTCCTCTGCTGCTAACACACACTCACGACACATGTTTCTTATTAACAGCAGAGACATCACATAATTTGACACTGCTCTCCCCTGCCAGACTATTTACTCTACAGACTTCTTATTTACATAATAAGAGTCACTGTAGAAGCTGAGCAAACTAGATACAGGAAAATTACAGCACCATCTCTCTAAACATGCATGTATGTTTGTTTTACAGTTAATTATGCATATGTATTCAATTTGCAGCCTCCTCCTTGGCATACACCAACTCTAAAGTAGATGTAAACACAGTCACTTACAAGGATTTAACTTTTTTTTTACTAAGAGTACCTTGTTTTTACTCTTCCATCCCTCATCTGGTCTCTTGCTTTCCTTTTCCATCCAAGATGGGTGGAGCATCAACTTACAGCACCCAGTTCCTGTCCCATTCTGGCCCCCGTGGCCCTCAAGTGATGAACCCTGGTGGGATGGTCCCTTCCAGGCCTGGACTTCCACCCTCCGCTGGGGGCTTATATGCCTCTCACGCTGCACAGGCACAGAAGATGGCCCAGCATGTCGGCTATCCTGGTGGACAGCAAGGGCTCAAACGGCCTTACCATTCAGAGGTTAGTGAGGACTGTTTACTCATGGATGTTTACTCAGTCTTTTGAAATTCAGTTTTACGAGCTGATGACTGATTATTCTTTATTCATGTGTCCTGGATTCCTTTAGCCAGCAGCAAAACCACTGGTTATGTTTATGAAATTAAATATAAACAATTAGTTTCCACTTCATGGTTGAATGTGGGCTATACTGGTTGAATAGTAGGATGATGTGGCATTACCTTCACAAATAGTGTTATAGAGAAAGAAAATGTCAGTCACTCATTCTTGTGTTTGCTTCTCAATTAACTTTCAAAATAACAACAGTTCAGTAACTGCTCCATTCTATATTTGTTTTTTTCTCAGGGTTATCCACCACAGCAGTACGGCTCTGGTGGGATGTCGGGATACCCTAACCAGCCTCTGCAATACCCCCCCGGCCCACAGCAGAGATGTGCCCCCTCACCCTCTTACCCCTCCAGCCGGATGCCTTTAATGGGACAGTACCCTTCTGGACCACACAACCCAGCACAGTTCCCTCCTGGAGCAGTTCAGCCTAATCCTCCACAGTATTATAAGGTAATCACTTCCAACCAATAACATGTACTCAATGCTGATACCATTATTGATACCATATTGATATCTGAACTTAAATCATTCAAGGAAATGTTCCAATATTCTTGTCAACATAAGCACAAAATTACATAAGCAAGCCTTTTTTTCTGAGGATCTCTAAATGCTTTTAAAGGGTAGGACAAAGACAAATAGGAGCAACCAATTTGAGTTTGTATTGCAAACAAAAATCAAGATATAGTGTAAGTTGACAAAAGCTAATAAAATATAGGTGACACAGAATGACTCAAAGAGCTTATTATTATTATTGGTCTCAGACTATACGTTGGACAAAACAGGAGATTTCAGAGTTGTCAGTTCTCAGGCTTTATGATATTTTGATTGTGAAATTCTTTTGTATTTGCTGAATTTTTATTGACCAACTAATAGGCATGTTTATCTTATCTTTTAGTATTTTTCATTAATAATTTGACTGCAGCCTTTTAATTTTTTGATTTGATGAGGTTTGATCAGAACGGGGAAAAAATGTCATCCTTAAAAGTTTCTGAAGAACTAGGGCCACACATTTCTGCACCACGGTGAACTATTCCAGGTCCAGATAAACAGATTATTAGCTGACTGTCTTGTTTCCTGTCTTGTGTTCACTAGTCGGAGCCGTTCAATGGTCAGGGCAGTCTGCCAACAGGAGGAGCAGGGGGATACAATGCCTTCACACAGGCTGCAGTGAACGGGGTAAGACATCTATGCACACACTACAGTCCCTTTTACTAAAGACTGAGTCCAGTAAAGACCACACAGAAATACACTGCTGAGGACCTGATGTTCTAAACACGCTTCCTCATCCTCCTATCTCAGCCAGGTCGGGGTGGAGTGATGCCCGGGTATCCCGTCTCACCGATGGGAGGGAACCCCACCCCCCCAATGACACCTGGCACTACCATACCCCCCTACCTATCCCCAGGCCATGACACAAAACCACCCTACCTTCCACCAGACACCAAACCCAACATCAGCACCTTGCAGCCCTCTACAGGTGAGACCTGTGATGAAATAGTATTCATAAGCAGAGATAATACATAAGCAGAGATAATACATGTGGTAAAATGGTATAATTTTCCATTACAGAGACATCCATTGTTATAAGCCAATTCTAAACTAAAAGGCTATTTAACTCCCTTTCAAGGTAACCCCAGTGATGACCTGCGGCTGACTTTCCCGGTACGAGACGGTGTCGTGTTAGAGCCGTTCAGACTGGAACACAACCTGGCTGTCAGTAACCACGCCTTCCAGCTCAGAGACTCCGTCTACAAAACACTCATGTTGAGGTGAGAAATCTGACTTTTGATCATGTGGTTAGCAATCATCCTCTCTCTTAACACCAACCAATGATTTGGGCAGATTTTTCCCTAAACACACTGCGTGTGTATTTGGTCTCCAATTTTTCTTGCT
The DNA here is from genome assembly GCA_038501795.1 of Pseudopleuronectes americanus. Taxonomy (NCBI): domain Eukaryota; kingdom Metazoa; phylum Chordata; class Actinopteri; order Pleuronectiformes; family Pleuronectidae; genus Pseudopleuronectes; species Pseudopleuronectes americanus. The sequence continues at coordinate 1,885,793 of CM076733.1, read as the reverse complement.
TCTCATACTGTAAATTGCATACAATCAGAGATTACATGTTACATTTAAAGCACTGGTCTAGAATGTTTTGGTTGAATATATGTGATGTAAGTGGATTTTTAAACTGATAAAGATCCTGTTTTTAAAAGTTGGAATTTGAGTAACGGGAGAATATCATTATTTTTTATATTGAAACTAGTGTTTTAATTTAGTAATTACAAAGGGTAGAGTGAGAGTTAGCTGCTGTGTAGTGAAGATGAGCAACCTCAAAGCAGAGGCCAGACTTTAGCTGTGACCCTCTGTAGCACAGTGTGTATTCAGAGCAGTGCGTCTCTCGTTTCTCCTCCTGAGTCATTTAAAATACCACATGAGGAAAAGCAGATGAGGAATGTCTGATAACCCCACCCATTCTCTCCCTGATTAATTGTGTTATGTCTCCCCCTGCAGACCTGACCTGGAGCTGCAGTTTAAGTGCTACCACCACGAGGACAGACAAATGAACACTAACTGGCCTGCCTCTGTGCAAGTGAGCATCCTCACTTTTTCTTTGGTTGGTACTGTGTGTGTGTTTGTCAGAACACCATTTCTTAAAGGGTGTTCACTGTCATTTTAGTCTCTTTAGGGGTTTCTAGATGCACCTTTACTCTAATACTGTAATTTTGTTCCTCTCGATCAGGTTAGTGTCAATGCAACCCCTTTGTCCATTGAGCGAGGGGACAACAAAACCTCCCACAAGCCTCTGTACCTAAAGCAAGTGTGTCAGCCAGGACGTAACACAGTACAGATCACAGTAACCGCATGCTGTTGTGTAAGTAGCTTTGAAATGAACGCAGTGTCACAATGCGACCTGTTGATTGTATGTCTCACTTTGAACTAAGCAATAGCCATTTCAACCCCCCGCCATCTCCCCCCAGTCCCACCTGTTTGTGTTACAGCTGGTCCACCGGCCGTCTGTCAGGTCTGTCCTGCAGGGTTTGATGAAAAAGAGACTGCTGCCGGCTGAGCACTGCATCACAAAGAGTGAGTCAAAATCCAAGAGTAGCCACCACTTCTTATTTTAAACCACTGATGTGATATTGAAAAGGTCTTTGCCAGGAGCTTGCGGTTCATCTGAAGTAAGGATTCTGAGCAACAGATTCACAACGTCACAGAATCTAAACTACAGCTTCACTAACCTGCCAGTTTCAGCAACCGACGACTGTGTGCTCCCTTTACTCATCCCCTCGGTCACTGTCCCATCTGGGGGCTGCAGTACTTAGCGGCTGACATTAAACAGACCAGTGATGTATTCTTTCACATTACAGTAGGTCTATCATCTTACAATCAGACCAGCAATAAGACACATCCCATGATGCAATTAGTCAGGAAGAATATGTTTGGTAAATTGCTACATTTAAATTGCACTTTTTCTCCCCACCAACCACTATCAATCAATCAATCAAATTGTATTTGTATAGCCCATATTCACAAATTAAAATTCATCTCATAGGGCTTTAACTATACAAAGCCCTATGAGACTATACAATTTACCTTCCAATAACAAAGTCCCTGTAACACAGTAAATAGACACTTCTTAAATTATCTCTTTTGATGGTTGTACCAGTACAAATCTGGGATTTAAACTATTGTGAATACTTTAAACTGGGGAACATTATTAGTATGTGCTCTGCTAAATACACTGTACACTGCTTCTGTAACAATAAATTTCTCTACCATTTTTCTGTGCGTGTCCTTCACAAATTACATTCAATTGAATTCAATTTTGTTCGTATATTACCAAATCATGATAAAGATTATCTCATGGTACTTTACACTGTAAGGTTGAGAAAAATCTAAATTAAACAGAAATCTGATAAATATACTTTCAGCATTGACCAAGATGAAGATAAAATGCCTTGTCACAACGCCCCCGGTTGTAGTCAGGAGTGTGACTGTGTTCCCTTCTTTTCGTTTCAGTCAAGAGAAATTTCAGCAGTGGCACTATCCCTGGGACCCCCGGTCTGAACGGTGAGGATGGTGTTGAGCAGACGGCAATCAAAGTCTCTCTCAAATGCCCGATCACATTTAGACGAATCCAGCTGCCAGCTAGAGGTCATGACTGCAGACACATACAGGTGAGGTCCCTCACTCACTCACTCACTCACTCACTCACTCACTCACTCACTCACTCACTCACTCACTCACTCACTCACTCACTCACTCACTCACTCACTCACTCACTCACTCACTCATCACTCACTCACTCACTCACTCACACACTCACACGCTCTAACTCACACCTAATCTTTCATATCAGTTGTCTAATGTGGACATCTCTCTTTCGTAGTGTTTTGACCTGGAGTCCTATTTGCAACTTAATTGTGAAAGAGGGACCTGGAGGTGTCCTGTGTGCAAGTTTGTATTTAATAAGGATTTATTGCACTTTCTAGTCTCTGATCCATTCCTCTGAGTGAAAACTTTAGATAACACTTTGTTCTTCTCGTCTGCAGTAAAACCGCTTTGCTTGAGGGGCTGGAGGTCGACCAGTACATGCTTGGTATTCTTGTCTATATCCAGAAGTAAGATCCTATATATGAAATCCATAAGTGTTTGTGTTTTTTATCTTTTGGATATTTGATGTCCAGTGGCATTTTAATATACTTAAAAACCCCATTTGTCTATTCTGTCTCCAGCTCGGACTATGAGGAGATCACCATAGACCCAGTGTGTGGTTGGAGACCAGTGCCCATCAAACCAGACCTGCACATAAAAGAGGAGCCTGACGGTCCAGTGCTGAAGCGCTGCCGCACAGTCAGCCCGAGCCACATGGTGTTGCCCAACGTCATGGAAATGATCGCAGCTCTGGGCCCTGCGTCCTCTCCATACCAGAGTCTGACAGCAGGAGGCAGGAACACCCCCGACTACAACAGGCCAGGTTAGGTTCTATTTGAGGAAGGAATTCAAAGGTGTCAATGAGTTAGTGGTGGTGCCTTTTATTTTTTAATGAATATGGTCTTATAAACTATGAATCCTTCTGACTAAGGACTTCAGCTTATAAGCCTCAGTTAAAAAATATTCAGGGTTTATTTTAGTTATTTTAATGCGTAAATAAGAACCTTAATAAAGGAATTCAACTATTTTTAGGTTTCGAAATTGAATATAAAGTAATAATTATATTAAACTCAACTCATTTGTTCTAATAAATGTACAAGTGCAAGAACTTCCAAATGGAAACACAAGAAAAAGTCTGCCTACCGTCGCTGCAAATAGTATTTCAAGTACGGACACTTCAGGCTTAACTCTTCCTCAAAGTAATTGTAACATATTTCTAATCTTCACACACTCCTAATTTTCCAAATTGAAAAGTTAAAATCATGAAAAGCAATAATTAAGTATCATCAAACATCATCCATGTGGAATTGTAGTTGTTATATGCTCATGTGTGTGCTGTTATCTTACAATTTTTCATATTCAACAATAACTGGCTACCATTTTTTTGGTCAAGTTTTATTCATTCAAATGTTCCGGAAGAGTGAAAAAAGTCATTCTTTCAGGGATTTAAGGGTTTTACTGAAGAAAGCCCTCATTCTTGTAATGAGGGCTGTTCTTTTGTTTTCTGTTTGCTGGCTGTTTGAATGAGATGAAACACACAGTTATTGAACTATAAAACTGAATATCCCCCAATTTAGAAATTGTAGGCAGTCTATAAATATTTAATAAATGGTTCATAACACACTAAAATGTGGTTGGAAAGAGATGCAGTTGTGCCTTCGTCAAAAGTCATTACTCCTCTTGTTGACACCATGGTTTACACATACTTGTGGATGCTGCTGTATAAACAGATAATGAATGTTGATATCGTAAAACACACCCGTCATAATAAAAATATGTCCTTTTAAAAGAATTTGTAGCTGTTGAAAAATACTGTACAATAACAACATTTATAACATAATACTCACAACAACATATTTAATACACTTTTATGTTGTGACTTTTTATTATGTTATAGATATTCACTGCTGGAGAGAAAAAGATTAGAAACCATATACCCAGAAGCTTTTATGTATATAAAGCATCTGTCCTTTTAACTGGTGCTGTGTATAATATCTGTGATACAGAGGTATGCCCATATTATACACAGTCGCTCTGTCTTTGGGCTTGTAGATGGGAGATGACCAAGAAAAATAGGTCAAGCAACATGCAAAAAAGGGCCCTCCCCCTTTCTCTTTCAGGCTGCACCAGCCACCATTATGCAAGTCAAAATAAAAGTGTGCACTGACCTGTTTATTTTTCTTCACAGAGGTAACATTTGTTCATTCTTGTTTCTGCAGGGAGCCAGGGATTCTCCAACCAAACAGGGTTTACAGACTTCCCCAACACTCCTGGCACCCCGACACTGGGAGAGTATGCTTCTGCCTCCGGGCCACCACCTCTACTCCCCTATCAGTCTGACCAGGTTAGATACATTTAAAATAATACCTCCTGCCATCACCCTTTATTGCATAATGCATGTTGTAGAGAACGCACAGAAACGTATTCCTCTTCTTTTCTTGACATGGCCTCTGGCCACAGGGAAGTGGATCATGCTCAGTGTCTTCTACTCATTTCAGTCAGGACATTTTCCCTAATGGTTGAGTAGACTACATGAATAGACCCCTGCCAGAAGGCGCTGTAATAAGCTGCTTGCTTCACAAACCCAGTGATACAAATGACTATTATGTAACTCCAACTGAGGCACATACTATATCTCCTGAAAGACATGGAAAGGCAAGTTAATAACAACTTTTTTTTTCTCATTGTCATCAAATGTTAAGAAAACGATCATAACTATCAATACACTGATTCTACTAACGAGTGTCATCTGTCTGATATATTCGATTTCCCCATTGTTTCAAGAAACTACTACAACACATCCATGATCTGTTCCTTCATCACCACACACACACACACACACACACCTGTCCTGCTACCACAAATACTGACTTACAGCATTGTTTGTGGATTGATCTGCCACTGAAAATAGTCCCCAAACAAATTCATCATTTCCTCCTGTGGAGTCAAACTCAAAGGAGCAGGGAATCTGTTTTGAAAATTTAACTATACATTTGTTTTCTAGTGTTTTTAATTGGGTTAAATAAGAAATCCAACAGTCGCTACATTGAGCAAACACAGCTGTACAAGGATTACAAGTCAGGAAATGCTAGACATTCTTACAATTATTTAGAAGTGTTAGAATGCATGGTTAGATGAGTGCAAATGCCCCTTGTTCTAAGTAAGAAATATGCTACTTAAATTATATCTGAATTTAAATTTGTTTTTATTTTTTCAGACACAGGAGGTCAGGATGAAGAAAAATAATATGGGAGAATTCCAAATTATGCAGGGAAATTAAAAAATTTAAGATGTTGCTGAAAAAGAAAACAACCGCCATCCGAAAATACCATAAACACCTCCAGAGACTGACACGTGTCTGACTCCCCTCAATCAAAAATGCGGAAACCGATAGGAAATCAAAGTCTCTCCAGAGCTTCAAAGAACTCTTTTTTTTTCACAACGTGCTGATAAAAGATATCAGAAAAAAGTACCAAGACACCAAAGAAGAATGAGAGAGAGGGAGTCAGATGATATTAAGTGTGTCAGGAAAGATCAAAAGAATCATTCCACAACCAACCTCAGTGACAGGAAGTCATGTAGAAATAAACAAAGAAATATGGGCAGAATTTGCCAGTGACCGATTCTGGATGTGTATGCTCTCTAGCCCATGACCAATAACCAGGACATGGTTAATGTGCTTGCTTAAGGTCTGGGAAAGCTGGGATATATCCCTGGCTGCCCCAGAATTTGCTATAATATGATGCTCATTAGAACATAGTGTTTGCAATTTGATTTTTCCAGATCAGTTAATCATGAGACACGTGCATTTATTATTCAAGTTCATGAGTTGAATGATCTGTAATTCTGATGTATTTGTGAGGATTAAATCATTTTCACATTTTAAAATTTGTTCTAAAAGTTTCTCTGTCGGGCAGGAAATGTTTTATCTTTTAACAATTGGGGGTTTACTCTGTTATACATATCAACTCTGTTACTGTCAGTGTCAACTCTGTTTAAGATTTTGTTTTTGAAATGAGCTCTAGATATGTAGTATTGTTAAGAATTTGAACAGAGGCTGTGTCACAAGTGCTTTATTAAATTTCAAAGCATTCCGTTAATTCTTAATTGCTATTTTTTTTTAGAGAAAATACATACTATTGCACAGTTTATATTTTTACTTCAAAACCAAAAGTCTCCATCTTATTAGACTTCAAATTGACTTAATGGATGTAGAGACAAAGTTTCTCTTAGGGGAGACAATATTTTTTAAATTGTATTGTATATTGTTTTACTATATATTTTACCCAAAATGCTCTAACAGAGTTGACAGATTTGTCTTTAAGTACTGTTTGTACTAATTGTTTTTCACAATGAATATTTTTAATCTTACAGGTATAGGGTAAGGGAATACTGAAAACATAAAACTTCAAGTTGGTTCTATGAGAATAAAAAAAGTTTAATTGTAAAAAAGCCTTACTACTTTTTGTTTTGTTTCTATTCTTGAAATGTACCCATAACTCTGGCTCGGGCATTTAATAAATATATGGGCCCCCCTGTGCAAATCACAGATAGAATGAATTCGAATTTTTAAGTCATAAGAAGTAAAACCAGCCCCAGCAGCAAACCTGTAAATGAGGCGGATGTCTACCTGTAATGATTTGGTAGAAAAGCTTCCATGATGTGCTGCTGTGGAGCGACACTGACTGTCTTTTCCTTCTGGTTTTGTGAGTTCAGTTAAGAGGCTTTAACTGAACCTGAAGTAGACAAGTAGACAGCACTGACTGAGGAGAGATTCTCTCACTCACAGAAAGTACTGCGCCACTAAGCACAGACCACCTGTCGCACACAGCTGAGGGGCTGTCTGCTGAGGGTGTGAGTCCATCCTCCTCCACTGTCACACACTTCTGGTGTTCAGCCTCTATTATGAAAAGCCCACAGGGATTCTTTCAAAGTCCAGTTTGTGGTGAATACAGTCAAATAAGAGAAGTCTAGCAGTGGGCCAAAATAAAGATTTATTTTTGTGTCTGTGTCTCTCTTCCTCTGTGTCTCGTCCTGCTCATCACTGCCAGGTCCCTCATCCTGGACGAATGGAACACTCCCAGCACATCCTGCAGCAGCACAGCGCCAGTGTTCATGGTAACCAGGGTCTCTGTGACACCGGCAGCCCGCTGTCGCAGCGGAACACCAATACCCAGAACCCCCGGATGCAGAGCGAAGGCTCCTTTGGTCTGGGAGGCACAGGAGCACCTGGAGGAGAGGGAGCCGATCATGCACTAGATGTGAGTGAAAAGCTGTTGATCATGTGTTTAGTTTTGTGAAAGAAAAAAACATTTTTAGACCTCAGGATGTGAATATTACTTTATTTCCCTCTTTGTCAGTGTAATAGAAATCACATGCTTTACCACAATAACTGAGTAAAATTGAAGGATGAACAATTAAGATATGCAGTGGAAGGAGCTGTTCAAACCTCTGGTTCGATTGCAAATATTCAGTTGATTTAAAATCCTCAGTACAAGAGAGGAGAAACTGTTTAGTTCTGGTTATTAGATTTAATAAGTCAAAGGTGCAAGCAAATGCACATAAAGTTACTATGAGCACTAAGCTTAAAAATCTGAAATTTGCATCTGAAGTATTTAATTAAATTAATAACAATGTCTTTATTATGAAGCTTCTTCCTGAGCTGACCAATCCGGACGAGCTGCTGTCCTATCTGGGTCCCCCCGACCTCCCGAACAACAGCAGCGATGACCTCCTCGCTCTGTTCGAGAACAACTGATGACCTTCAGATTCTCACACCGGTCACCTGCAAGTCCAGCCTCCGCTTCTCTGTTTGCTGTAGCCCAGGATGAACACTGCACCATCTCTGATGGCACCCATCACTCTGTGTGCATGTGTGTGTGCGTGTGTACATTTGTGTGTCATTTTGAAGTGTCCTGCGCTTCTTTGAAGTCCGTTCAGTACTCTGTAGAGGGAATGGCAAGGAGCACTCTCCACACCTGAACACTGTCCACAATAAGTATGAAGAATACAAGAGTACAGTGGGTTCTGACTGTGCAGACCAGCATTTTAAACTAAAGCACAACTCACAGGCTGAGGGATCTTTATGTATAGATAGTTATAATTGATGGAGGGGGATAGTAGAACACGGCAAGTGTTAATGAGGAGTGACAGCAACATGGTGCCTGTGTCTAATCCACACATTTCCACTCAAACAAGACTGACCCCACAAACCTGCTGCTCTAAATGTTGGGACCACTGAGGTCAGTGACTATGGGAGAAGCTGCTGCACCATTTTGAGGTAACATGAGCTGCAGCAGCAGTCCGATGCTTTCGGAAATCTTCAAATAGAAAATGTGGTGACGCGAAAAAGCAAATTTATGTATTTATAAAGAAAAACAAGGTAAGCAGTTGCTATGTGTCTGCTGTGATTTATAACCTCATTATTTTAAGCTCTATTGACGGTTAGCTAAAGCATTTATGCATTACTGCTCCCAAGTGGACTGGAGTGCAGACTGATGTCTCAAACCTTTTTTTAAAAGTGTACCAGTTCTCAAAAGGAGCCGGATCCAAACTAATGTTGAATATCACAAGACCTGTTCTTTCTTACATCATAATGATGAAGGATAACGTCACATTTTTGTTTTGTCTAGACCTACAGCAGTAAAAATTGGATCCAAGGTTGATCTCCTAACATGGTAAACGAAGATACAACTAGAATGGCAGAGTGCACACCTTTGCCAAAGGAAATATGGTCTGGGAAAAGAAAGTCTGATGATCTGCACCACTTTGTTTAAAATCCATGTCTCAACACCATAAAGAAGTCAGATTTTTACTTGGCTGCATTATCCCTAGGAGAAATTGACAAATGTAAAAAAATCATAAAAGAAAAATCCAACCCTTAAACCAGATCACCAACCAAACATTAATGAGTTCCTTCTCAGCCTATACACCATCACTCCACCAGGTTTCGTGCAAATCAGTTCTCTACAAACAAAAAAGAAGAAACAGACATGGGTGAAAACAATAATAGTGAATAAAGCCCAGGCTACAAAGGCCCAGATAAATATGTTTATGTTGGGACGCCACTGAGGTTCATTGTATCTCTGACATCCTTCAGCACTGTGAACTATATAAAGACTCCCACCTCTCACTCTGTTGAATTCACCCTCTTTTGGGGATGGTGTGTCTGAGTGTGGCTGTTTCATACTGTAAATGCTGTGTGTCATGGCCTTTTCTGCCATTTGAAAGCTATTTGTATGTTTATAAATCGTCTCACCTGTATAACCCATCACGACGTGGGGTTGTGTACTGTATAATCAGCTGTTTTCATTAGAGAACGTGTGTGTATCAAATGAATTGTTAATCATAGTAAGTTTAAATGTTATTAGTTGGAGAATGGATCATTGTTGGCACTGTACACATGCTGTGTTAGAAAATTGATAAACCAATTGTAAAAAAACAAGTGGTCATACATACACGCATGATGCATGTATGATAGAAGTCGGCTGACACGGAGTATTGCAGTTCAAGATGTAAAGTTCGAAATTGTTTTAAATGCCACTTTTTGAAGCTGACATTTTTTTCCCTATGAATTCAACCCTGCATCGACACGGCAACAGCAAATAATGTTTCTTGCTAACTTGAGCAACACAATGTTATTTGGAAATGGACTCTTTAACTCCAAATTTATAGGGGAAAGTTTTTTTTTATTATTTGTAAACTATTACACATATTTTGTAATTCACTGTAATTTACATTATTTTCTATTTATATTTTAATCATCGTACCTACAGTTACGTTTTCCCTTCCCTGACCGTCAGAATCACAATTAAAATCACTTTATTTGACAAGAGATTGCTCGGAAGCTATGTCTTTATTTGGAGTGTTAACCATAGACTCTAAATACAGTTGTACCACACATGTCCACTTCCTTTTACAAAAATGAGGCAAAAATATTCTTGTTGATTATGGAGCGGAGCTGAGCTCCCGCTGATAAACGCAGTTGACCAGTCTCAGCTGTCACAGAAGACATTTGCCAAATGTCGGACATGTTTCTATTGCAGGTGATATTGATCTGTCAACTCAAAGCGCCCTGGAGGAGGAAGAGGGGTGCTGACTTAGTGTCACGATCATCGCTGGAGCTACAAGAAAAGGGGAGTCTGCATGAGTTGCGATGGCTGTGAGCAGTTTCTCATTTAATCCTACGCTAATCTCGGCTAGCAGGGTTGAAAGCACTTCATGAGAGAGAAGTGTAATGAGAACTTCAGCAAAATGGGAATATTACTGCAGTTTTCAGCATAATGGAAGGTTGGTTGTTGTCAGTAATGGTATCTGAGTAGACATATTGTATATCAAGCAGTCTTGTTGTAATCATAGTCCACAATCAGCAGCCAACGCGATCAGGATCCACTTGATGACTTCCCCTTTCTCCAAACAAGACACCTCACCTTCCCTTTCCAAAAATATAACAAGATGCACCTTACCTGTGACAGTTTATCAGCTGTTGGGCTTTGAACAGTGATGCCAATAAAGTTATTCCCATTAGAATTGAAGGACAGGACAAGGGAGGCTCTAAAACGGGGTCTGCCACGTTGAAAACCCTCCAAAGCAATGTGTACCAGTGCCTCTGTTGGTGTCTGTGTCATCAAACCTCTACATCAGACTCTGGATTGGTCAGCCAGTTGGTGTCTGAGCATTGAGGTACAGCTGGTGGCACCAGCAGGGTTCTGAACAGTGCGGACATGAAGCCACTGCTCCGGACGTGTGGGTGTCCTTATCTTATCCACCTTTTTTATGAAGTACACATAAAAACTGGCAGGACAGCAGCACTTACCTCAAGCCTGGGAACAGCATGAACCAACATGAGGGCTAACTTAGCTTTCCATGATGAAATCAACCTGGCATCTTCCGTGAACATCTATCACCTTCATATATGCCACAGCTGCAATGTTTTTTACGGTATGTAATAAGATAAAATGTGGCAAGGTGCTTCCTCATGCTGGAAAAAGCATTGTTCGTCACCAAACTGTTCTTGGATGGTTTGGAGAAGTTGCTCTCGGAGGACCTTTTGGAACCAGTCTTTATTCATGACTGTGTTCTTAGGCAAAATTATTAGTGAGCCCACTCCCTAGGCTGAGAAGCAACCCCACACATGAATGGTCTCAGAATGCTTTACTGTTGGCATGACACAGGACTGATTGTAACGCTCACCTTTTCTTCTCCAAACAAGCTTTTTTCCAGATGCCCAAAACAATCTGTAAGGGGATTCATCAGAGAAGATGACTTTACCCCAGTCCTCAGCAGTCCAATCCCTGTAACTTTGGCAGAATATCAGTCTGTCCCTGATGTTTTTCCTGGAGAGAAGTGGCTTCTTTGCTGCCCTTCTTGACACCAGGCCATCCTCCAAAAGTCTTCGCCTCACTGTGCGTGCAGATGCACTCGCACCTGCCTGCTGCCATTCCTGAGCAAGCTCTGCACTGGTGGTGCCCCGATCCCGCAGCTGGATCAACTTTAGGAGACGTCCTGGCGCTTGGTGGACTTCCTTGAGCGCCCTGAAGCCTTCTTCACAACAATTGAACCTCTCTCCGTGAAGTTCTCGATGATCCCATAAATGGCAGATTTAGGGGCAATCTTATTAGCAGCAATATCCTTGCCTGTGAAGCCCTTTATGTGCAAAGCAATGATGACTGGACATGTTTCCCTTCAGGTTACCATGGTTAACAGAGGAAGAACAATGATCTCAAGCACCACCCTCCTTTTAAAGTTTCCAGTCTGCCATTCTATTTTCGAGGTAGCATGTTTAAGCTTGCAGCCACTTCCTCGAACAAACAAGCGTTTCTTGATGATTGTTTACGGAGGGTATACAGTTTTGAGATAAAATCTCTAAGTGGTTACTCCTGCTTTTTGGATTTATTGAGAGCGAATTCATTTCAACGAGACAGTGCATATACATTTTGGGGAATCTTGCTTGCCTTTTGTAACAAGTCCGTAAACTGTGCCAGTTTTTGCAAAAATGTATCCTTCATGTCTTTTCATCACACTTCTGTACGTCCATTCATCATCCATGCATCCTGAGTACTTCCCTTGTTCCTGAAACGGTGCAGGGTTGTCGTCATTCATTGTTGTCTTTGTTTGTTTGGTGAATCTGTGGACAGTCTGAGGCTTTGATGTTTTATTTTGTTGTTGTTGTCTTGTTTTCTAATTAACCATAAGCCGTACCAAATATGTGAAGAGAAGGTCAAGAGTTGACGTAATGTTAAAAAATAATGTGATTTGAGGCATGCGTGGAGGACCACAGCGTGTCAGAGCTCCCCCTGAACATCTAAAAATAGGCTTTGAGGGTAGATGGTGTCCTTTACAGGGATCTCCCCTGTGACTCACACCATGGATTCAGTATATTAAAATGGAACATATGGCGGCTTTAGAGAAATCAAAAAGGCAGGGTGGAAGTAGCACCTAAGTTATAAATAATGAATACAAAATTAATCTTGAGATACTTTCTTTTCTTTTCTTTTCAACATGTTATTGAGATTTTTAAGGTTTTTTTTTATATGATTAATATTGTTATTATTAATATTAATTTATTATTATTATTTCTTTCAATTAAACAATTTCTATGTAATGAATTTCATTTGGGGGGAAAGTAAAAAAAAAGGGGCAATAATATATCAAATGTACTGTATCATAAGTATACGTAAACAGATTCCGCCGAAAACTGTGTTGTGTGAATAATATATTATCAGTGGAACATTAATGATAAATTAATGTGTAGTTTTGAGAATATCTCTTATCCCTGTGGTGCATTTAGACAAATACTTCCACATAAAATAAATACCTCCACAAAAGTGTCATTTTGCTGCGTTCGCAAATAGAAACCCATCTCACCGTCCGACCAATCAACGCACACGTCGTGTCGCTGTTCATTCCTGCTGGTCCACTTCTGCGCCGTTGAGCAGTGCGGGAGCTGTGATTGGCTGCCTGCAGCATTGGCATCGGCGTGTTGTCACAGCCACATAAACAGATCCAGTGCGTCAGACGGCTCGATTCATTCATCTGCGGCTTTTACACTCAAACCAGAACAGAGGCTCGATTGTAAACATGGGAAATCCCAAAGTTTTCTTTGACATCTCTGTGGATGGCGCTGACATCGGCAGGATCAAAATGGAGGTAAGATAAATTCCACATTAACTATTCATAGTCGATCTCGACTGTGCGAAATTTAGGGTTTAAATTCGGCTTTGGCATCTTTGTTTGATTTGGCCTGAACATGAGGCGGACATGTTCTCAGCCGCAGCGTTGAAAGCTGGGCACATGTGTTCATGGATTTGAATTGGTCTCAATCTTTGTTTTCTCAGGTTATAATATGTCAATAAATACAGACAAGATCAAGTAAATCATGCTCATATGCAACAAAATAGTCCTGCTCCAACGGGAACGCCCATCATCATCTTCATCATCTTCATCATCTTCATCATCTGCGTCATCATCTTCATCAGCATCAGCATCATCATCAGCAGCATCAGCATCTTCATCCTCATCTTCATCATGGCATTTGTTTAGGTCAGACTGTGACTCAATGGAGCGATGCAGCTTGTTCTATATGAGCACAGTTAGAAATTAAATAATTAGTAGTTTCATCAATTATTCAATGGATAGAAACTATTCCATTGATTACTATTATGATCATTTAAAGAAGATATTAAGTTAAAATACCAAATTATCTGTTATCAGCTATTTACAATGTGATGATATATCCTGCAGCATATATATATATATATATATATATACAATATAATATAACAATTATGAAGTCTACAAAATGAAAATAAGTATAGAAATATAAATAGAAACTATGATAGAGCACTTACAAGATAAGCAATAAACAAATAGCATCTATACAGCCAGTTGAAGGAAAGTTAGATAAATATATTACTTATAAAAGTAATATGCTGTAACAAATTACCTACAGATTGGTGTATAAAATAACGACGCATTTATATGTAATAGAAATTTAATGTAGTTAAAGCAGCTGGTTTTTGTGCGTCTTGTATGAAGCTGTCCTTCGTGTTAAATAGATAAAAAAAAAGCTTCTTGGCCCATGTTGCTGTTTTCACATTTGAGGCTTCAGGTATTCTCTGCCTTTCCTTTACAAAGGTTCAGCTTTCATCATAGTAGATATGAGTATCTCACTGTTCCTCCTTGTCTGTGTGTATTATCTGCCAAACTGTGGCATGTTTCACTCATATAAACAATCCCTGTGTCTTGCAGCTCCGGGCTGATGTGGTCCCGAAGACGGCAGGTGGGTGAGACAGAGAAAAGCCTTCAGAGTTACTGCACACAGCATCAGGCTCGGGCTTTTTGTCCACATCCAACACACATCTTTATATGGCTGAAAAGACAAGGTCTTTTTAGCTGAGCATTTATCCTTCATTTGGGATCGCAACAATCTGAATATAGTCAAATGTGAGGGTAAAACAGTGACCGAAGCAGACGTGCAACTGAGTGCTACCAATGCTACATGCTAGGAGTGATAATAACACTAAGAAAGAAGAGAAGATGTCTGCAAGTGGTTAAACAGCAAGACAACCTGCACAATGCTTTACTGAGTCCCTATGATTCTGCCTCACAAAGGCCAATGTAAGTCACATGGCCTCATTTATTCTCAGTGGGTGCAAAAAAAGAAATTTGCCTCCATGGAAAGTAGGTTAGGGTCTTTATTCTTTATTTAGTTCATCTTATAACAGCCGGGGATTCTTACTCATAAATCCCCGGCTGAGCGCCGCGGTGTTGGAGTTTACCCCGGTAGACGAGAGGGTCGCCTCCCTGCGCCTAAGTGTTGTAGGGGGGAAAACTCTGACTGTTGTTTGTGCGTATGCACCAAACGGCAGCTCAGAGTACTCGGCCTTCTTGGAGACCCTGAATGGAGTCCTGTATGGGGCTCCAGTAGGGGACTCCGTAGTTCTGCTGGGTGACTTCAACGCCCACGTGGGCAACGATGGAGACACCTGGAGAGGCGTGGTGGGGAGGAACGGCCTCCCTGATCTAAACCCGAGCGGTCGTTTGTTATTGGACTTCTGTGCTAGTCATGGATTATCCATAACAAACACCATGTTCGAACATAAGGGTGCTCATAAGTGTACCTGGTACCAGAGTACCCTAGGCCGAAGATCAATGATCGATTTTGTGATCGTGTCATCTGATCTGAGGCCGCATGTTTTGGACACTCGGGTAAAGAGAGGGGCGGAACTGTCAACCGACCACCATCTGGTTGTGAGTTGGATCAGGGAATGGGGGAAATTTCCGGATAGACCTGGTAAGCCCAAACGAGTAGTGCGGGTGAACTGGGAACGTCTGGAGGAGGCCCCCGTCCTAGGTATTTTCAACTCACACCTCCGGCGGAGTTTTTCTGGCATTCCTGTGGAGGTTGGGGGCATTGAGCCGGAGTGGGCGGTGTTCAAAGCCTCCATTGCTGAAGCTGCGGTGGCTAGCTGTGGCCTCAGGGTCTTAGGCTCCTCAAGGGGCGGTAACCCTCGGACACCGTGGTGGACACCGGTGGTCAGGGAAGCCGTCCGATTGAAGAAGGAGGCCTTCCGGGATATGATATCCTGGAGGACTCCTGACTCGGTTGCAGGGTACCGACAGGCCCGAAGGGCTGCAGCTGCTGCCGTGTCGGAGGCTAAGCAGCGGGTGTGGGAGAAGTTCGGAGAGGCCATGGAGAAGGACTTTCGGTCGGCACCAAAGTGTTTCTGGAAGACTATCCGGCACCTCAGGAGGGGGAAACGGGGAACCATCCAAGCTGTGTACAGTAAGGATGGGACTCTGTTGACCTCAACTGAGGAGGTCGTCGGACGTTGGAAGGAACACTTTGAGGAACTCCTGAATCCAAATAACACGCCCTCTATGTTGGAGGCAGAGCTCGAGGTTGATGGTGTTTCGCCGTCAATTTCCCTGGTGGAGGTCACTGAGGTAGTCAAACATCTCCGCAGTGGCAAAGCCCCAGGGATTGATGAGATCCAGCCAGAAATGCTAAAGGCTCTGGGTGTTGAGGGGCTGTCATGGTTGACACGCCTATTCAACATCGCGTGGGAGTCGGGTACAGTGCCAAAGGAGTGGCAAACCGGGGTGGTGGTTCCCCTGTTCAAAAAGGGGGACCAGAGAGTGTGTACCAATTACCGGGGTATCACACTTCTCAGCCTCCCTGGTAAAGTCTACTCCAAGGTGCTGGAAAGGAGGGTTCGGCCGATCGTCGAACCTCAGATTGAAGAGGAACAATGCGGTTTTCGCCCCGGACGTGGAACTACGGACCAGCTCTTCACTCTCGCAAGGATCCTGGAGGGGGCCTGGGAGTATGCCCATCTGGTCTACATGTGTTTTGTGGATCTGGAGAAGGCGTATGACCGGGTCCCCCGGGAGAAACTGTGGGAGGTGCTGCGGGAGTATGGGGTAAGGGGGTCTATCCTCAGGGCCATCCAATCCCTGTACTCCCAAAGCGAGAGCTGTGTTCGCGTCCTCGGCAGCCAGTCAGTTTCATTCTCAGTGGGTGCTGGTCTCCGCCAGGGCTGCGCCTTGTCACCAATCCTGTTTGTGATATACATGGACAGGATATCGAGGCGTAGTCGTGGTGGGGAGGGGTTGCAGTTCGGTGGTCTGAGGATCTCGTCACTGCTTTTTGCAGATGATGTGGTCCTCATTGGATCATCGGCCTGTGACCTTCAGCACTCACTGGATCGGCTGGCGGCCGAGTGTGAAGCGGCTGGGATGAGGATCAGCACCGCTAAGTCTGAGGCCATGACTCTTAGCAGGAAACCGATGGATTGCTTACTCCGGGTAGGAAATGAGTCCTTAGCCCAAGTGAAGGAGTTCAAGTACCTCGGGGTCTTGTTCGCGAGTGAGGGTACTATGGAGCGTGAGATTAGCCGGAGAATCGGAGCAGCGGGGGCGGTATTGCGTTCGCTTTACCGCACCGTTGTAACGAAAAGAGAGCTGAGCCGCAAGGCAAAGCTCTCGATCTACCGGTCGATCTTCGTTCCTATCCTCACCTATGGTCATGAGGGCTGGGTGATGACCGAAAGGACGAGATCGCGGGTACAAGCGGCCGAGATGAGTTTTCTCAGAAGGGTGGCTGGCGTCTCCCTTAGGGATAGGGTGAGAAGCTCAGCCATCCGTGAGGAACTCGGATTAGAGCCGCTGCTCCTTTACTTAGAAAGGAGTCAGCTGAGGTGGTTCGGGCATCTGGTAAGGATGCCCCACTGGGCGCCTTCCTTGGGAGGTGTTTCAGGCACGTCCAGTGGGGAGGAGACCTCGGGGAAGACCCAGGACTAGGTGGAGAGATTATATCTCAACACTGGCCTGGGAACGCCTCGGGATCCCCCCGTCAGAGTTGGTCAATGTGGCCCGGGAAAGGGAAGTCTGGGGCCCCCTGCTTGAGCTGCTCCCCCCGCGACCCGACCCCGGATAAGCGGACGAAAATGAGATGAGATGAGATCTTAAATTTCTGTAATTCACTATTAACAGACTGAATTACTGATTTTAACCTGACTTGTGGCTCTTGTGTGGAGCAGTTCAGGTTTTTGATGTAACTCTATGCACACAGTAGTGACTTGGTTCTGCTTTTAAGAGCGGTACAAGTGTTAAAAATCTGTAAACATTTTCAATAAGCTGCTTTATTACACAGCTTCTTTCACATTTGTGTATTTGCCTTTTTGTGTCGACTCTTCTCACTTTTATTTGTGTGCAGTTTTTTATGCTATCACACACAATAACACTCAAACAATTGTTATGAGCTTCAACATTAATTGTTACTTATTCAATCGTGAATATTAGATTTACAGGGACATCTTTAATGCAATATCAATCCAAGATCCCAGGACCTTCTAGGTCCCTTAGATCGTTTTCATTTTTTTCCCACAATTTATTTTTGTTTTAAAAATCCTGATTTGTTGAGAGTAACCTTTTGCTGAGACCAAACTCAGATTTATTGTATCTGACAATAAAATAAAATATGAGGCAACCAGTACGAGGCTGTAAAGTATTCATTTTGAGTGTATATATAGGTTTACTTGAGTATTGACTTTCTGTCTTTGTCTACAGAAAACTTCCGTGCTTTGTGCACTGGAGAGAAAGGTTTTGGCTACAAGGGCTCTTCGTTTCACCGTGTCATCTCTAAATTCATGTGCCAGGTACAGTTATGGGATTATTGCTGCTTTTTTTTTCATTTTCACAAGTTCAGATCGAATCTTACCAGAGTTGTGACAGCTGTTGTCAACTTTGTTTTACAGGGCGGAGACTTCACCAACCACAATGGAACTGGAGGCAAATCCATCTACGGAGAGAAGTTTGCTGATGAGAACTTCCAGTTGAAACACACAGGCATAGGGACACTGTCGATGGCTAACGCTGGGCCCAACACCAACGGGTCCCAGTTTTTCATCTGCACCGCGTCAACTGACTGGTGAGCTCCACTGGGACACGTGCACTCCTGCATTTAGCTGAGAACAAGCAGTTTTGCTGGTCTTGAATACTAATCGTCTCCTCTCGTCCTCAGGCTGAACGGGAAGCACGTGGTGTTTGGCAACGTCGTGGAGGGAATTGATGTTGTCAAGGCAATGGACAAGTACGGTACAAAGAGCGGTACTCCTAAAGCCAAGGTTGTTATTGCCGACTGTGGCCAAATAAATTAGTCCATCTCACTCAGTTCCTTTGTGTCAGTCTGGTCTCCTGTCAGACTTATCCATATCATCCACATCCCAGTTAGTCTTTGAGATGGTGCATAACGACAGTATGAGTAGAAAAAAACACTCTAAACAAAGTTTGTCCAATATTCACTGTATCGTATTTTGTACCTTCCAGTTTGTCCTTAAGGACCACATTTAAGATCTAACTTAGAGTGATGATGCTGATGATGCATGATGAAGATGATGATGATGGTGTAAATAAATCAATTTCACGTCTGACTTTGTGTGTGTCCTCTCATTCGGTTTTAAGCATTTGTTGGAAAACCTCCAGTTGTGTATTTGTGTATTTTCTCCTGTATGTATGTATCTAGCTGTAAGGGATGTTTTCGTCACAACAAGAGAATTGGAATATGAATCAATGGTTGTAATGACATGGTGATACTTTTTTATTGTTGTAGTTATATATTTTAACACTAGTGGTGAGTATAGGCTTGACTCTTCATTTGTATACCAACGTGTGCTCTGAGCTGTATGAACTGATCTGAACAGACCCAGTGCCTCGCAGGAGTTGTCAGGAATCCCTCAAGTTTGGCTTTTACCATCACAGAGGCGTGTTTGTAAATAAACCCCAGAGTTGTTGTTTTTACATCACTGTTTATGGCGCTTCTGCTGGTAGGCTTTTGATGGAGGTCAAATAAATCACACAATAATGACTTTTAACTTGGACAATGCACAATTTGAGGTTTGAAGTCGGCTTGGATATCTTTTTAGGATAACTTTCTTTACTGTATATTTTTCCCTCATTTAAAGAAACATTGAAATACATACAAATAAAGACACAAAGCATATAAAGTACACACAGTAAATTTATGTTTTATTGTGATGGTCTTTAGTTTTTGTTGTGGAAGAGCCTTGAGGTGGTCTGGAATATTGAATGTAACAGAATGTACTTCATAACTGGACTTAAATGGTAAAATGAAACAAAACTTCATATGACTAATTAAGAGTCTCGACCTGAACACAGCTACGTTCAAATATTTAGTCACGGTGCCACCTGGTGGCTAGGGAAAGGATAGACATCTTCTCTCTAACAGATTGATCTTATCCACTTAAAGTTTGGTCAGAAAAGCCTTAAAACCTTAGTGATGCTTTAATGTGAGTTTTCACAAAATGTTGTTAATATGATAGCGTGGTAAATTGTGAATATTCGTCATGAATATTTAAAGTATTGTAATTATAACACATTTTACAGGTAGGACTGGCAACGGGAAGTTATAGGTTGTGTTATTTGAACTCTTACCTCTATTCAGATCTTGCTCAAATTTAGCCAGATAACGGTCAAGACCTGAATGTCAGAATAAGTTTTCTTGGACAAAAAAGTGTTGTAACTCAGCCCCACACCATCAGCCCAGGCTTAATGAAAACTACTGGTTCATGCTGTTGCTGCTAATGTCAGATTTGAGGCTTCAGGTATTCTCATATTTCATATCTTCATATTCTCATATGTCCGTGACGAGGAATATCCACATGGAGGAAAGAAAAGAATCAGCCAACATCAGTGATAACGAAGCAGAGCAAAAGATTCTCACTGTCTGGTGATAGTCTTATCTTTTACTTTTAAACTCAGAGCCTGTTTGTTATACTTTTACTTGAGTAAAGAGGTTGAATCAGTACTGACAATTTTACTGATGTTACTTTTAACACAAGTATCTGTACTTCTACTTGAGTAAAGAATGTGTATACTTTTTCCACCTCTGAAGAAGAAGAAGAAGATACATTTATTGGTCCCACACACATGCACACACGACATGCAGTGGGGGAACACATGAGGACACACAGAGCAGTGGGCATCCATGCACAGCGCCCGGGAAGCAGGTGTCCTGCTCAGGGGCACTTAGATGGTGGGGTAGGCACTTTGACAGTGGGGAACAGGTCCAGGTGTTGTCCATCCAGGTATGGTTAAAGTTGTTTTAAATCATACTGTGAGTGCAGCTGGACTGTGATCTGTTTAAATATTAATTCTCTTTGACTTCATGATCGAGTTTGAGGAATAGTGTTGAGGACAGTAGATTAATTTTCACTTTTCCCCCTCAGCTTTTTCTCTCTTGCCGTAGCTCCGCCCTTTCAAGCTGTCCTGAAACCGTTTCTACAGAGCAACCCATACGTCATCGCACATGTTAATTTCTATTGGTCCAATATTGAGCCTCTGAGGAGGACAGGGGCTGTGATTGGTTGTTGTTAGCTCTTAGTCCAGCTTGCGCTGAGAGCCAGTGAGTCTGACAAATTGACAGGATTCACTTCAAGTTCAACTTTTACATTATAACCAACACAGAGGAACGTTTGTGAAAATGGCACTTGTCAAAGTTTTCTTTGACATCACTATTGATGGCGCTGCTATTGGAAGGATTGTAATGGAGGTAAGATAAACCAATCACCGACTATATATATTTATTTTTGACTATACACGATTTTACAAGACGTTTAAAGTTGGATTCATTAACAGGCTGTAGGTGTGACTGTTCTCAGGTGAAGCTTTAACGTTAAAAACAGATACTGGCAAATGTTTCCTTTTTATTGAGGCCTGTGGAAAGAATGGTGCGGGGACCCGTACGGACCCAATTGGTCCCTCAATGCGTCTTTTTACGCATTTTGAGACCAGAACAGGCTTGAAAAGTCACTAAACTTATCAGACACGTCCTGTCTTGTGATTATTTATTTTTTTAAATATAGTTTTAAAGACCAGGAAGGGCAGGTCCGTGGCATGGAATTGTGGATGAAACAGGAAGTAGCCTAGAACTAGCGTGTGCTTTGTCAAGTCTGCGCCACACTACGCATGTCTCATAAGATATCTACATGACAATATTAAGACTCAGTCAAGACATCACCTCGTGGCTACGTGAAATGGCGGCTATTACAATTTGAGAACGTTTTATCACGTTCAGAAAAGCCTTAAGTTATGAGTGAGAGTCCCTCTCTGAAGACAAAAAAACCTGTTGCGAATCAGATATTTCAGAAATGTCCACATCGACTGGCCTAGTGTCATTGTCAGTCATAGCCCCGTCTACTGTAAAATACAGGAAATGTTACGGTCTTACTTTGACTTGTTTTCCTGTAACGGATTCTCCCGACCAAATCTGGTTGGACTTTGATGTGCCTAATGTTTTATTGATAATAACTTGAGATACTTAGTCACAGAAGGGAAAATCCTAAAAAAGTGGTTAAAATCATACACAATGATGAACTGAAATACAAATAAAAGCTAAAGCTCTTTATCTAAAAGATAATCAATAAAGATACAACATCTAAGGAAAGTCAGCTAAGTATATGACATTAAGTAAAATACATTTCTGCATACTTACAGATAAGTGCATAGTATAATAAGCATTTGTCTGTCATACCAATATACTATATTTCAGACAGCTGATTTGTGTTATCCATGTCTGATGCTCTGCTTAGCGTTGTCATCTGTGATAAAATTGCGTCCTGGCCCATGTTGTTTCTTCAGGTATTCTGGGCCTGTCCTTTACAAAGCTTTAGTTTTCAGAGTATTTCACTGTTCCTCCTTGACTGTGTGTGTTATGTGTCAAACTCTTCACTCATGTATAAAATCCCTGTGTCTTGCAGCTGCGTGCTGATGTGGTCCCAAAGACGGCAGGTGGGTGAGACAAACCTTTAGAGTTACTGCACACAGCATCAGGCTCAGGCTTGTTGTACACACCCACATACTTGTGTTTGACTGGATAAACAATGCTGACAATTCATTCTTTGTATGGGTTGAGCCTGTGGCTGAAGCAACGATTAAAAAAAAACAACCTGAATTTCTGGTCCAAGAGTCAAATGTGAGGGTAAAACATTGACACAAGCAGACGTGCAACTGAGTGCTTCCACTGCTGTGTGTGATAATAACAGCAGGAGGGAGGAGACAGCTGCTGGCAAGTGGTTCAAACCTGCACAATACTTTACTGAGTCCAATGTTTGTCACGTGGCCTCATTTATTCTCAGTGGGTGAAAAAAAGAAATGAGGTTGTCATTCACATTCCCTTCAGATTTTACTTACAGGTTTTGATGTTGTTATGACTTTAAAGACACAGTAGTGTGTGTGTTTTTGCTTTTAGGAGCTGAACAATTGTTGAAAGGCCTGTAAACCTTCTCAATCAGCGTGTTTGTCGTTCCAGAGCCTTGTTTGTTTTAAAGATCATTAACATTGATACTAAAAGTTTTCCAAAGACATAACAAAACTCAGATTTACTGCATTGTATCTGACAACAAAATGTGTCTGCTTTTTGTTTCCCAAATGTCCAATAAAGAGGAAATAGGATACAATGTTTACAATGTTTTTATTTTGTGCTTGTTTTAGCTGGTATGAGTTTTCTTGGGGATTGACAGTGTCTTCACTTACAGAAAATTTCCGTGCTTTGTGCACTGGAGAGAAAGGTTTTGGCTACAAGGGCTCTTCGTTTCACCGCATCATCCCTAAATTCATGTGCCAGGTACAGTTTAGGCTTAAGCTCATGTCGAACCTTAATCATGACGGCCGTTGCCACATTTGTTGACTCAACTTTGTTTTACAGGGGGGAGACTTTACCAAACACAATGGAACTGGAGGCAAATCCATCTACGGAGAGAAGTTTACTGATGAGAACTTCCAGTTGAAACACGAAGGCATGGGGACACTGTCGATGGCTAACGCTGGGCCCAACACCAACGGGTCCCAGTTCTTCCTCTGCACAGCTAAAACTGCCTGGTGAGCTCCACTTTGACACGTGCACGCCTGCATTTAGATGGAAACAAGTGTTTTGGCTGGTTTTAGATATTTTGTCTTTTCTCATATATTCATCTTTTCTGCTCATCCTCAGGCTGGACGGGAAGCACGTGGTGTTTGGCAAAGTCGTGGAGGGAATTGATGTTGTCGAGAAAATGGACAAGTTCGGCTCACAGGGCGGTACTCCTAAAGCCAAGGTTGTCATCGCTGACTGTGGACAACTATAGTCTAACTCACTCAATTCCTTCATGTCAGTCTGCTCTCCTGTCAGATGTATCCATATCATTCACATTCCAATTAGTCTTTGAGATGGTGCATATCTAAAATATCCATACAAGAAAAAACTCTAAAAATAATTGTCAAATCTTCACTGTGTCATCTGTCATACCTTCCAGTTTGTCCTTAAAGGGCCTCATTTATGAACAAAATCTGACTTGAATTCAGGATGTTGATGATGGAAATAAAGCAACATCGCAGCCTTACCACGTGTGTCCTTATTTAGTTTCTAAGCATTTGTAAGTGAAATCCAGTTATGTATTTATGTTTACATCTATGTGTAAGGTAGGTTTTTGTGAAAGGTATATTAAAATTAAGGTAAATGATACATTTACAGCCTAGGGATACAGGAAATGAGGTATAAACAAAATATTCAACAACTGGAAAAAAAATTTTTAAGTGATGTGCTGCAGAGAAACTACTTTATGATTGACACACAATATAGTTCACACAAAATTAAGTACAAAAAATCATTGAGAAGGTTTTTCTTTAATTTTTGACTTGGTACTGAATTTATCAAAACAAAATATCAATGCTCAGTGTTCTTTACAGTAAAAACATAGAAACACAGGTCTAAAAAACAACTTGAAGTACACATGTTAAGGCAACATCTCCTTTGCCACTTTCTCCTTCAAAGAGAATGATATTCAAGATTCCCTATAGAAAGGTCACTGTAAGAAAAAAAGATTAATATAAACAGGATTTGAGACTAAGGAACAACCAATCACAGCACAGTAATATCACAAATACAAAACACACATATCTAATACAGCAGAGTAAAGATGGTGATGGGTAAAGAGGCCCCGTCCAAAAAGGGATCTTCTCGGTTGTAACAGTTCTAACATGTGCCAATTGGAAATATTGGGGATCTTATAAAATACCTGTGATCTAACGTCCGAGGTGTTGGGCTCTGATCCTTTGGGTCAACTTGGTCCCGAGGTAGCCAGCTATACTTCAGATTGGTTTGCATTTAACACACAATGCTAACACTATCCATGTCTGGATGGTTTGCTGCTCTGGTTTGCTTTCCAATGACATAATGCAAAACAAATGGGAAATTTGCCTTCTTGCCCGAGATTGAGCTGATGCGATACATTTTTTTTAAAGTTGAATATAAATAACAACCAGGATCAATTAGTTTAACATACCTTAACATATAGACCTGGAAGCAGGCACAATGATTTAGCCTAGCTATGAACAGTGATTGCACAGTGAAGTCATAGCACAGTAAAATAAATGGCACCTGATCTGCTAGGCTTAGGTGAGGAGTATTCAGCTGCAACGTGCAGCTTCACCACTAGATGTCACTAAGTTCTACCCACTGAACCATATGTTGAGCTTTATTTTTTCTTAAAAACAATGCATTTAGACACATCAAAAAGTCCAGTGGAGACAGTTTTCCACCAACTCACCAACTTAGAATTAATATGCTTTTCTGCTACACCTTGTCAAATAGTAATTTCAGCCAACAATACTAAATAATTACAGATGCTTTGGTTTTGGTGGGTAAACTCAAAAACCCTTTCTTTTAATTATTACTTAAACGTTGGCTTATTTGAGAAGAAATGGATTTCAGATTTTTGGACAGAGCCAGACCATTTACACATGCTTCCAGTCTTTATCCTAAGCGGGGTTAATTCCCGCTCTTTGTCTTTTTCTAACACCGAGTTAAGAGTGGTGTTGCTAACTCTGCAGGAAATCACACAATTATCAAATGCGAATTCAATGTATACCTTTAAATCTCCATTTGTACTGTCTGTATTAATCCAAATTATAATTGTTGTAATTTCTCACTGCATTTGAGCAAAGTCGTTCATCCCTTCTCCCAGATGGTGATGTTGAAACAGCATGGACAAAGACCACAAGTCACAACAATATGTTTCAAACATGACACTTGAGGTAATCATTAATAACACGCACAAGAATATTTGAAAAGCTGGTTTAAATTTCAGCATTGGTTCATCAATTGTGTTTTCGCTAGCATGAGAACACAATTACCCTCAATTACCACCAGGACATAAAAGCCGACATTGTTATAATCAGCACTGAGCGCTGTGCACTCTCCTGTTATCCCGGCAGTTGGTAGCTTTTACAACGGCACATT
This sequence comes from Pseudopleuronectes americanus, assembly GCA_038501795.1. Classification (NCBI taxonomy): domain Eukaryota; kingdom Metazoa; phylum Chordata; class Actinopteri; order Pleuronectiformes; family Pleuronectidae; genus Pseudopleuronectes; species Pseudopleuronectes americanus. The sequence continues at coordinate 1,859,926 of CM076733.1, read as the reverse complement.
TGATGTGCAAAAAAATCCCAACCCTAAATCCCAAACCTGAGCCACCTCAATCCTCAAAGCACAATACAGAAGATCCAGACTGGCTGATAAAAATACTAAATTATTTGATTGATTGATTTGTTTATTAATAGAAAATGTATTGTTGATCATAGACTATTTGAAAGTTATTTATCAAGAACGAAATGTAGGAAGTTTTCCTGCAGAATGTTACAGTGGCACAATACAATCAGGCTTCATGTCTTCATAAGTTTCAGTGGAATGGTCTGAAGTTTGATTAGAAAGTAGAGGGATTGGACTGTACATTCGTACATGATTTTCAAACCTTTTTCTTTTATAACCCCTCATGGACAAATTCTTGCCAACTTGACTGGGACTGCTCATCTCAGGTTTGATGTGTCTTTGAGACGCTCTTTAGAGAGTATCAGTGGTCTATTATCTTCTAATTTTATGGATCATTTTGGGGCGTCTCTTACTTTGAAAGTTCACGGAAATCCTGGCTGGATTCACATTGGTTTGTGTGTTACACCCCTGTAATGCCCCGATCATTTTTTAATAGCATTTTGAGGCTTTTAGGAGATTCTGAAGATTTTTTATCAGTTTATAAAAGATCCTCTTTGTGTGATTTCATATATCTGTCCTGGAAGAATGAGTCACCCCCTGTTGCTCTTCTGAGATTTCTTATCAATAACACAGACTTGACTTGATTTTAATAAATTCTTCATTGGGGTAAGGGTGCTGTTTGGCATTTAAATGTGTGGGGTCACCCTCCATATCATACAGGACATGGACTTGACTCAACTCTTACTATCCAGTGCTCGTGTTGCTTGATTCAACATTGAACAGTAATAATAATGAATGAGTCTGACGCTACTAATATCAGACAAATTCTCAGATCACCTGCTGCCTCCCAGAGCCACGGTGTCAGGAACCCACAGGTTGCTCCTGACTTGGTCCCATTACCTCCATCAGTGTAACCAGGCATGTTGCTATCTCAGATCACACCTTTTTTCAAGTGGTGTTCAGCTCTGCGGCGACGTCTTGCGGCTGTCTCTCAGGATGCCATCGAGGCCGTTGAGCTGGCGCAGGAAGCCTCGGTTGGGGATGACGCCCCGGTGGTCCTTCACTGTTTTGATGGCCTCCACCAGGGTCAGGTTCTGTCTGATCATCAGGTAGGCCAGCACCAGAGTGGCTGAGCGGCTCACTCCCACAGCGCAGTGGACCAGCACCTTACCTACACACAGAGAACGATACGAACAATAGCAACATGCATTTCTGTTATGACATCTTTCATGCCCCTCTCTACTTTAAATGTATTTTCATTACATAGTAAATTTTAGTAAAATACATCTTACTTAGCACTGTAGCTGATGTATTATGCATGGGTTCTTTGGTGTACAGCAAATATTACAAAATCTTAGTGATAAGTTACAGTGACGAGTTACTTCTTTTGCTGCATAAAAAGTAATTAGTTACTCAGCAAAGTTACTTTTAAGTCAATTTAAATGGTTTTCCTCGATTGTCTTAATGATGCAGATGGCCGGACAACAGGTGATAACAGACAAAACAACTGGCCATTATTACTATAGGCCTATTCACTGTAGCCTCAACAGGCCTCACTAAAACTGACACTGTGAAATAAAATAACAGGAGTGGCTCCCCCTGGTAAACGTTTCTCCTGGTAGTGAAAAGTCGTCTTTGAAACCTGTACAAAGATAACATGTAACTCAGCAGAGCTTTTCAACGGCTTTGGCTCCGTTTTCATAACAGACTAAATGTAAAAAAAAACTGTTAACGCAATGAGTTCCTCAAAATTCTTAAATTATAATCACAAAATGCTGAACTAACAAAGTGTTCAACACTAGATCACATGATCAATTGTCAGAGTGCAGTCATCTCAATACCACCAGAGTACAGATCATTGTATCAATGCAACATGTGCTACTAAGTATTTCTCTTGATGGCATCTTTCCCAGGTGAGAGGCGGTATAGGTGAAAACACAACTTCTTATCGCAATGTGTCCACATACTACAGCTATTGTTACATTTTGGGGTATTTTTTGGTTAACAGGGTTTTATGTACGAAGATTTTTAATGTTGCTTTAGGGGCTGTATTTATTTCTTTTCACTTCAAAAACCCACAAAAGTTATTTTGCATGGAAATGAATATCCCATTTTCACTGTAGCCAACTGTGTTTTCAATTATTAAAAATAAAAGTTATGTAATATCTAGGGTTTGGTTTCTTGAATAATACCAAACTTTGTGATGGGTGATTGACTGCAGTGTAAAGTCAGACTCTAGACTTCACTATCAACAGTCTTAGTAAGCAAGTAATATATAGGTAGAATTTTTTTTTAAAAATACTTTTTTACTCTCTTTACTATTATTTTCTAATATGACGATTATTGTATTATTTGCTAATATGTCATTTTTATTCTAAAACGCAACCATAGTTAAAGATTAGTGGTATTATGTTTTTGCTTTGTGTGGCATGAGAGACTTTAAAGCGAATATATGCAAAGTATAATGAGTTTTACATACTGATCCAAAGCTATTTGTTTTGAATAAAATATGTAAATTAGGTTATTCTACAATTTTGGCCACAGCCATTGACATAATTCCACTTTATTTAACGATTTTTAAGGATGCACAATCCAAGTGTTAAACAAATGTTGAATGTCCCCATTCACAAACTCACCTCCACTTGTTAGGGCTTTGTGGATGAACTCTGCCGCCGGATAGAAGTTGACGGTCATGTCAAAGGTGGGGGAGTCGTGGGCCTCGATGCCGTGATAGGTGAGGTTCATCCCGGCGTAATACTCGGCTCCGCCACGCCACTTACTCTGGGCACAGTTGAGGATGTGTGTGATGCCGAGTTTAACCAGCTCACGCCGATCTGATGCGATATCTCTGCAGACAAGGAGTTGTTTGTTTCACAGCTCATCATCAGCCAGTCAAAGGGATTTCCCTTCTCTTTAATGGGGTCATGTTGAAGGTAGTAAGCTGTCACAATATGCAACAATATCATTGTGATATCTACATTGTGTTTTGTCAAATGAATTATACTGATAGGGGACGAAACATTAAAACCTAATATGTTGAGTGTGAATGATACAACATAACACATTATGAAATGACTTTAATGCTTTTAGAGGCACTCCAATGTTGACATGCTATTAATATGTGAGTTATAAGCATGGTATCAATTTTCCGAACTATCAGAACTATATGGTGACACCCATGTACATTTTTGTGTGCAAATTGTTAGATAAAATTAAATAAAATAAAAAGTATGACAATGGTGATCAGACCCTTTATGCAGTTTAAGTAACATGGACATAGAGCATAGACAATATTTCAACTGGTAAATACATGTACATACAGGGTTCAATTTAGACTACACATCACACAGACGATTCTAAAAAATAAAAAGAAGATTTAAAATTGTTGTCTAACATCTTTACAGCAGCTTCAACATCCTGAGTCCACTTCTCAAGCCCTGTCCCTTATTGATTTAAAATGTATGCTGTTGCAGAAATGCTGAAGTGTCCCGCTGTACTTTACACCTGCTCATGGCTCACAATATGATTCACAAGAAGCCTCTACTCACACGAAGAAGCCTCAACACATTCAAAAGCTCTGTTGTAACATAAAATATGGAAGTTCCATTGAGCCAAATGGCAAAAACCCTGCTACTGACTACCGTTAAAGGGATAGTTCACCCGAAAATGTAAATTCACTCATCATCTACACACCACTATGCCGTTGGAGGGGTGGGTGAAGTGTTTGAGTCTCATGGGTAAACAGCGTTGAAGCCAAATCCAATAAAATTGAAATTAATTGTGAACGATCCTTCAAACAGAAAAAAACTGAAAATGTTTCCATACTGCGCCAGTGGTGTCATCCAAGTGTATGTTAGCGCCAACAATCAAATCAAATTATTCCCGAAACAACGTCATTTACACCAAGTCGGGCTTACAAACACTTAACAGATGTTTTTATCCTATTGTTTTTATTCGGCTGCGACAAAGTTTACACCTGAAAGTGTCTGATGGACTCAAACACTTCACCCACCCCTCCATCGGCACAGTGGTGAGTAGACAATGAGAGCATTTTTTATTTTTGGGTGAACTATCCCTTTAAGTTTCCATAAAGCATAAATATTGTAACACAGAGCGTTATTATAAATGGCGGGAGGGTTATGTAAACTCACTGGTCTCCGATGTAGAGTCGTGGCCACACTTCGTCCGCGTGGTTACAGGCCGTCTTGCCCGTGTAGAGCAGCCGCTCCAGCTCAGACACGCTCAGGTTCGGGGGGACGCGCTCCGGGTCCTTTCGGCTCGGAGACCTGGAGCTGCTCCGGGACCGAGAGAACCGGGACATGAACGCCATCTGATAGGAGAGGCGAAACCACCGGTTCATCATCGATAGACACTTTACTGTATTGATCCCGTTTTAAATAGACAATTAAAGCCATTGGTGAGGACAATACTACAACTAATAATAATAATAGCAAAAATAATAACAACAACAACAATAACAACAATAATAATAATACGTACGGCTAGCAATGAGAATAGAGACAAAAATGCGTGGGAATAACTGCATTTGAGCGTTTCGTTACGTAACAAGCATTTACCTGTGGCTTCTTAATGTTTGGTGGATACAGTTGGACGCGTCTCGTGCGAGCGCGGCTACGCTCGCACGAGATGAAAGCCACTGTGTTCCCCTCCACGTGTTTATTTACCTGCGTGTTGTTGTGTTCCGTGTCTCAGAGGAGCTACAGATGGAGCTGCTCCGCGGCCATGTTGACTCACTTATCTGCTGTGGGGGGGATGGATGTGATGGTGGGTCCGCTGCTGAGCATCCACCTCACTGATCCACCTCCACCCGCAGCTCCTCCATCCTCTCAACAAGTCTCCGCAGGAGGGCGCATCGGTGTGGAAGCGTCGCTCCCGTGCTCCGCGTGTTCTCTCCCTGTTTCTTTGTTCAGCACCGAAAGCTTCGCAGGTTTCTCTGAGACGATGGCGCTTATTTATTATTTGGTTATTAATGAACGCGTATGTGACGTCGGTGAGTCAGTCACTGCGAGGGTTTGTCGCCATCTGTCGGTCAAACGTCGATGGAAGCGCCAACAAGTGATGCGTTCAAAGTTCGTTCTTCAACTCTTTGCCTCCGAGGTCCATCATGGAAACATGTCTTTGGATACATTGCGTCATCGTGTGTGTCTTCGATGTAAAGTCGTTGCACGTCGATCCCTCTTCCTCGCCCCATCATCTCTGTCAGACATCATCTTTTTCATGAGGCATTAAACAGTGATACAGTGATACAACAGTGATACAGTGATACACCTCTACATTTTTGTAGTGAGTATTTTCTCATGAATGTTGTAAGTAATCTTATTTTCTTGATTTTCTCTGTTACACGCAACATCCACTGCACGTCTGTCCATCCTGAGAGATGATCCTTACTTGAGACTCTTTCATTTTCCAGACTGGAAATTGTTACATTCTTTTGTGAAAAGCCTTCATTAATCAAAATATATGTCCTTATTCCAAGTTCCATAGATATTAAATAAATACCACAATAGGATTTATAAAATATGCATAAAATGTTTATGAAATAAAGCTACAATATTTAAATGTGCTCATTATTTTGGTTAATGTGAATAAAAGTGTCTTCTTCTTTCTTTGGCTTTACAATTAATATGCTGGTCTTCAGATACATTTTTTTTCAATAGTCAAATATTTTTGAATAATTAATGACAAACAAATTTGACAAACATCAGTATAGATAATGGATTGTATTTTATAAATTCTTTGTGTTTTGTCTAGTTAGAAGATTTCAAGTTAATTTCAATTGCCTTACAATTTAAGTTTTAAACTATAAGAAAAACAAGACGGACAAATACATCCTTAAATTACTATACCAAAACAAAATAAAATCGGATTGAAATTTGGGCATTTTAAAAATGTGCTATATTATATCTTATTGTGAGGCCATGTGCTATGCTAGTTTATGAATTGATAAAGGTAAAGAAAAGAAAAAAATAGCATTTGGTGATTAGTTAAAAAACGGAGTCCGAGAGTGGGCCATGAAGGCGACGTGACGTAGAAATCCTGCGACGCACATGTGAGAGTGAAGAGAAGCGATGGCTGCTGACAGACTGCTGTTCCATGAGATGGGTTTAGACGATCGACTGCTTAAGGTAAAAACCCGTCCGATATCATCTGTGAACCTTTAATGATCCACAGGAGCAACATGGAGATTCAACCGGAAACTCGATGATGAAATTGCAGTAACTTCTCAGCAGGCCGGTGTTTGGCTAACTACCACACACACGTTCAGTATGTGTCTGAGAGAGAGAATGTGTGCTGTGAGTGTGTGTGGGAATGAGAAGAAGGCAAAGATAAAGACGTTACTACCTATAAAAATGAATAATTAATAATACATGTAATATGTTTTAAAGTTTTCAGACTGTCGCAGCGATCTTTGTTTGTTTGTTTGGAGAAAAACTTGACCAGATCTTTACTTTTAATGTGAAGCAGATGGTTAGAGGAGCCTTTGACAACACAAACTGTTAAACAACACAAACGAGTCATTTGTTTTTGTTGTCTGTGAAGTCACTCCCTGTTGTTGTCATGATCCAGGCGGTTGCAGATCTAGGATGGTCCCAGCCGACCCTGATCCAAGAGAAAGCCATCCCTTTGGCTCTGGAGGGGAAAGACATTCTGGCTCGAGCCCGGACAGGATCTGGAAAGACGGCTGCGTACGCCATGCCTGTCATACAACGCATCCTGTCCTCCAAACAGGTGAGCTGTGAAACCAGTAATGGCCATTTCTCATCGTGGATTCAACTGGATCCCTGTTCGGGGCTAACACACACACTGGCCTCTAGGCTTGTTGCTCCCTCTTTGCGAGCTAGACACTCTACAAAATCACGACTTCTACACATCTTCCTGAGCAAACTAAAAACAAACCTACTCCGACTAAACCTTGACTAATTTTTAATATAACAATTTAGTAGCACTTCAATGACACTTAGATTTTGAACAGTGATTAATAAACGAGTCCAGTCCTTTGGCTAGGGGGGAAGTGGTTCAGATGGGCTCCGACCTACACACAAACGTTACAAGTGTCTAGGACTGCAGATTTCCTGCTTGTCAGAGCAGCACAGTAGTTCAGCTCTGGTTCTTGAGTCAGTTCCTCAGTACATGAATCACGCAGTCCACGTCACAGAGCTGCCGTGTGCTGGCCCTGTTCTTACGTTTTGTTTCGGTGTTGTGTTCAGAGTGTCCGTGAACAGGACGTGAGGGCTCTGATCCTGGTTCCAACCAAAGAGCTGGGTCGGCAGGTTCAGACCATGATGAGACAGCTGACGGCGTTCTGCTCGAGGGACGTGCGGGTGGCGGACATCTCCGGGAAGGCTGATCTGTCATCGCAGAGGTCGGTGTGATTACTCACTTCACTGCAGTTCTTTTGTTCAACTTCTTATAAACACAATAGTTAACATATTATTGTAAAAGAGATGAAGTGACATCCAAACAATTGTTTGTAGAAGCTTTTGTTACAGACATTACGTTTAAGAAAATCAGATAGATTGATGATTGAAATGCACAAGATTTGGTTTGACAGTGAAACACTGAATGTTAAACATATTTAGGGGGAAACTTAAATTTACTCAGTCACCTTGTTAGTTTTTGGGGTTTGTGCCTTTTCTGTAATTATGGTTAATGGTATTCAGCATTTTGCTACTCTCGGGACAGACCTATCTTAATGGAGAAGCCCGATGTGATCGTGGGGACGCCGTCCCGCGTGCTTGCCCACCTCAACGCCCAGAACCTGGTCCTGCATTCCTCCCTTGAGATGCTGGTGGTGGACGAGGCCGATTTACTCTTCTCTTTTGGGTTCGAAGCAGACCTGAAGAACCTGTTGTGGTGAGTCTCCTCACGATCCCCTGCCATGACCCCAGGGTGGACAAAGACAAGACACAAAGTTTTGGCTCATGGTCATTTTAGATAATATGGGTTTCTTTGATCAGACTAGTGTTTTTGTTCTTTGCAGGAAAATATAAATAAGAATTTGTATTTGAAGTTTGAGTTGCAACTTTAGGCCAAAGAAATAAACATAACACCTATGTCTGACTGAATAAAAAGCTCATTATATATTATATAACGTCAAGCAGTCACGGAACGTTTTTTTGTTTCCACCAGATGAGGTAATATAAATGTTTTACTCCTCAGCATCTTCTCTGTGTAATATTTAATCAACCACTTGTGTTTGTTGTGTCACAGTCATTTGCCGAAGATCTACCAGTCGTTCCTGATGTCTGCTACTCTCACAGAGGACGTTCAGGCCTTGAAGGAGCTGCTGCTACACAACCCCGTAATGACCCTTTCACATTCAGTGTCTCATCGCCACACAAGTGTCCGTGTTTGAGCTGGACACTGTGGAAACTGGCAGGAACATGTTCTACAGCTCCACAGATTTAGCTTGATTTCTCTCTGCCGTTGGCTCTCTCTCAGGTGATCCTGAAGCTTCAGGGCTCCCAGCTCCCAGACAGCAGCCAGCTGCAGCAGTACAGCATCAAATGTGAGGAGGAGGAGAAGTTCCTGCTCATCTACACGCTGCTGAAGCTGCGACTGGTTCAGGGAAAGACGCTGGTGTTTGTGGGAGCAGTGGACAGATGCTACAGACTGAAGCTGTTCCTCGAACAGTTCAGTATTCCTGCCTGTGTGCTCAACTCTGAGCTACCCGTCCAGTCCAGGTGAGAGAGGAGGACAGCTGACAAATATTTATATGATTTAATACTTGATTGGTAATGTTGTTTTTCACATTTGTTAAAAGTAGTTTGGTTCACATTAGATGTTGGTTTTTCACGATATCAAATAGAAATAATGTATAAATACAGAAACTTGGACTATGGGCAGAGAAGGTCTCTGGTTCGTCTCTGGTTCGACTCCACGGAGAGACAACAAAAGACGAACCTGGATTGATCTGCCCAAAAATCCATGAGTCTCCCTACCCTGTCTAGTGCCCCTGAGCAGGGCACCTTACTCCCCCAACATCTGCTCCCCGAGCGCCGTACATGGTCGCTCACTGCTCTGTGTGTCCTGCACACAGATGGGTCAAAAGCAGAAGTTAAATTTCCCTACCTGCATGAGTGTGCCTTTGCATGTCTGTGCATGTGTGTGGGACAATAAATGAATCTTAATCTTATAGTATCGAGGAAAATGAGGTGTAAAATTTCTTTCTACAAAAATCGCTCACAATGATTTAATAAAATCTTTCAACAATTCAGTCCTTCAGTTGGGCCGATGGCACCAGGCTGTGTAACTAGTATCTCCTCACATACAGCCCTCCTGATGCAGGATGGGCGCAGTTCTAAAGGTCTTCCAAGTTTAACTAATATTCCAACAGCAGAAAACTTTCCTCCTTTGTATTCTAACTAAACACTTTGCGAAACAACAATAATGGAAGCAGCCTCGGCAAACATGTCTCTAGATTCTCAGTCATCCACGTCATGGTTTGTTTAGAACTGTTACTAGTGTACGTAGGCAACTGGACTTGTTTGTTTCTAGAAGACAACCTTGTTAAACATCCTCCACAGACTCAGATGAAGATGTATCATTTTCGTTTCAGTATGTAAATAACAGATTATTACGATTCAAGAGCCAAAGATATTTGAGAATTTTCTTTTCCTGTATAATTTTCACTGCTACACATCAGTTGCTCTTCTTCATGCTCATGTTTCCCACCGCTCTTGTATAGGAGTCACATCATCACCCAGTTCAACCAGGGATTTTACGACTACATCATCGCCTCAGATGAACAGAGCTTGGCCGATCCGTCTGCCGCTCCACCGACGAGTGCGGGCAAAGGGAAAAAGAAAAAGGCAGCAGAGAAAGGAGGAAAGTGAGTCATACAAGTTTGATTTCTCAAGGAGTTTCGCCTTTTATTTGTTAACTTATTAAACGATGCCTCGAAGTGTTTGTAATCATTACTGATATTGAAGAACAGTCAAAACTGTCAGCTGAGTCTGATGCTCACTGAGCCTCATGCGGTTTTATATTTTCAGCTCATTGTCCATCTGCTTCTCTCTCACTGCTCTCAGCCAGCCTTTATTATATGTTACTATATATGAAATTGGTTTAACATCTGTCCTGAGCGATCAGATCAGATGTGGTCAGCGCTAAGTTCAGGTCTGAAAGAACTGAAATGTGTCCTCAATGAGTCTTCAATGCGTCTTGAGATCCAATCACTCGGACCACACACATTTTTTTTCACATTGTGAACTTGAATGATTCCAGGGCCACATATAATCTCATCTCTGACCCTCTACGTTTTACAATGACTCAAACATATTTTGTATACCTCTTGGTGCTCTATGTACCTCTGTCTGTCATATATACTTGTGTGTGTATATATATATATATATACTAGTGCTGTCAAAAGATTAAAATATTTAATCGCGATTATCGCATTTATGTCATAGTTAACTAAAAATTAATCTAGATTAATCGCAAATTTGTATCTATTCTAAATGTCCCTTCATTTATTTTTTCCCCATTATTTTTGGTTTTTGTTAATGCTCTATCAACATGGACAAGTGGATTGGCTTGCTTTATGCAAATGTTTTATTTTATTGAAAAACAACATTGCCAAACAGGGCGGTTCAAAATAAAATTATAAAGTGCACATTTCAGGTAAACAAGGACTCAGCCTATAGTGCAGTTAAACCATGGCTTAATATTTTCTTTTTTTCAAGTTTGCTGTGAATATAGCAGTCAGGCCTCTCAAACAGGCAAGCAACAAAATAACAAACAAACAAAATACACAGACAAGTGTCTGTCGGCCTACTTTGAAATAAATTAAACACAGAACTTTGTAGGGCTATTTGAGTCCTCCCCATATTTGTGGGAAATGTATGAAATAAGAAGTAACCTATTTTGAAATAAATAAAAACATATAGCTGCAGCCTAATAGCTTAGAAAATATATATTTTAGTTGGCGAAATATTAAAATGAAGCGAGAGCAGGTCAGACTGGAGGCGAACACAGATACTGACGCTGAGGAGCTGATCTTTGATCAGCTGAGACCAGAGAAACTCTGTGTTGTCACTGTTTCCATAGTTAAGAAGCTGTCAGTCACTGAGCTCTGATCTCACTGTGTCTCTCTGAGCGAGTGCGCGGGGGCAGGGGGCGGGGCTACGGTGCGCTATCTGGAACCACACACACAGACACACACACACTCGCCCGCTCCTTGGACGTCATGACGGCCTGATACGATGATGTTTTAAAAAATTATTGTGACTAAGTCAATCACCAACATGCAAAAGCGTGTGTCACACGGCGAAAGCGTGAGAGTTGGCTGCTCTGCGTTAATCTCGCGATAAAAAAATTAACGGCGTTAAAATGGGTTTGCGTTAACGCCGTTAATAACGCGTTAAACTGACAGCATTAATATATACATACATACACACACACACACACACTCTCTAAAGTCAGACTAGGTAAAAAGTACATAACTGATAAGTGATTATTTCCTGTTGAGCGGGGCAGTGACAGCTTGAGACACATTCAGGATGCATTTTAATACCAAATGTCAACAGATGATCTCAGTGCTGTGATCGTATCTCTCAAGACGGATGTTAATACCAGATCTGGCCAGAGCCATTTTCTGCGGTTTGCATAGAGACGGATGCAAAAAACCTCTGTCCTCCATCAGGTGGTAGAGAATAAAAACATAATTTTTGTAATGATATGTTTAAAGGGGCAAGGACAAGGAGTATGGAGTCTCCAGAGGTGTGGATTTCCAAAATGTGGCCAATGTCATCAACTTTGATTTCCCAACGACTGTAGAGTCCTACATCCATCGAGTTGGAAGGTAAGCAGTGTGCATCAGTTCAGTCACACTTCACTGCTTGTGTATATAACCCACAGTAACGTTCACTCTGTTTGATGTTGTAGAACGGCGAGAGCAGACAACCCAGGCACTGCTCTGTCGTTCATCTCTAACACTGAGCTCGCTTTGCTGTCAGACGTGGAGGAGGCTCTGACAGGAGGTAACAAGGACTTATACCATAAGATTTTCACGTTTCACTCATCTTTCCAGCACCTTGTTAGCTAAGCATATCGACTAGAACCAAGAATTAACAGCAAGCCCATTTGATAGGAAATAATACTGTGACTATTAATGTGGTAACATTTTGTTTTTAGATAATCCTGATTCTGTTCTGAAACCATACCAATTTAAGATGGATGAGATCGAAGGCTTCAGGTACAGGTGCAGGGTAAGTCACCACATTATTATTATTAGTAATATTATTATTGTTATTGTTATCATCATCACACATGGGCAACTGTTTGGACTATGGTTCGCGCTGAAAAGGTTTAAAACACTGTTGTTCTAATTTATTTTAAAGGTGGTAAAATGTTTAGAGTGAACACACAGAGTTTTAGCTGTTTGGATGCTTTTAAGTTCACGTTGATGACTCATGTTTGTGTGTAGGACGCCATGCGCTCAGTGACCAAACAGGCGGTGAAGGAGGCCAGGCTGAAAGAGATCAAACAGGAGCTGCTCAATTCAGAAAAACTCAAGGTGAGTGAAAGTCACTAATCTGAAGATGTATATATGTGCGTATATACTGCGTGTGTGTGTGTATATGTACGTGTGTAAATGATTGGCTGGATCTATACTTGATCAGACATATTTCGAGGACAACCCCAGAGATCTGCAGCTGCTCAGACACGACAAAGACCTCCATCCTGCTGTCGTCAAACCACACCTGAAGAACATACCCGAGTACCTCAGTAAGAAATGCACCTACACACACAAACACACACTCTCAAACTCACACACGACACACACTATGTCATAATTTGATCAATTTCTCCAATTTCCTTCAGTTCCTGAGACTCTGAGGGGTGTGATAAATCCGCTGTCCAGCAAGAGGAAGAGGAAGAGGAAGGAAAAATCATTAAAACCTGAAGGAGTCGTCAAGGCCAGTTTCAAGGTGAGACCCCTGAACACCATAATAAGCTTATACTGAACATTGAAATCTTTAGACATGACATAAAAATTCAACTGTAGCATCTTGAAACTAATGAAAATCTCTTGCCCTGCTAAGATAATAGCTGATATTTCCCATTAGCAGAGGCTTTTGACTAGCCTGGGTGCCAGACGAACTTAGCCCCGCCCACAACATTTGTTGTTCGGGAAGTTCGGTCTGGAGTCGCTCCGTTGGGGAGAAACTATGCTCGTACAGAAGCTGGTCGATCCAATCAAATCGTCAGGGCGGGCTTTATACGATGATGGACAGGTGATCAAGAGTAACGTAATCAACCACGTCATCAAAGTAGGCTTGGATAGAATGCCTGCCGCTGGAGAGCTGAGATGTGTAGATGCTGCATTTGAGTCTGTTTTAGGAGACATCGACAGCGCATTCATTTTGAAAGAGGAACAGAGAACGCGGAGGCGACGCCAAAGCGCCGCGTCGCGCTAATCCCTATCGCGCCGGCGCTTGGCTGTTAAACACCGGACGGTGAAGCGACGCTGACCCGCCGGGCAGCGCTAATAATATCACCGGTTGATCCAGTAGTATTCAAGCATACCGGTATACTTACTTGTTGCTCCAACATTAAGCAACAGCGTCCCAACATTTGTCTCTCTTGGTGTTGTCTTTATACAACATGTTCCGAGGATCATACAACTCACTGCACTTCTCCACTTCAATTATTAATTTAATGTCATCCATGTTGAAGAACTTCTCCGCTGTTTGCTCCGTTAAATGTCGGGTGTGGAGGGTAAAGACATTTAATAATGTCATTGGTAAAACTCCAGGAAAACAGAAGGGGACTTCAAAGTATTTAAATTAATTTCAGTGTGTTTCCTGTCTCGATACGCTCGCGTCAAGCGGAAAAAATAGACTCGACGCCGAAACGATCGCTGCATGGAGCGAGGCAGCTTTGGGGCAGAGCGGCGCTTCAGCCTCCGGTGTGACCCGCACAAAGGTTTAACATGGGAGCGGATGGGAGCCAGCTGTTATTTAAGGCTTGGCGCTGCGCTTCAGCGTCAGGTGTGAACCCGGCATTAGTAAATAACTCACAATGATTCGCTTAACATACGTCACATACTACGTTGCTCTGATTGGTTGTAGGTCTATCCAATTGAGCGAAGAGGAATTATATTTCCTGGTTCGGTTGAAACACGCCCCATAATCACAGCCCAATGGAGCGGTCTCAGACTCACATTCTGACTAGAATTGTGAGTATGACAACGTCAGGCTAGCTTTTGACTTGAAGTCTGTATCTTTTTTAACTTGGTGATATTATTTAACATTAATATCTAATTATTTAGTATACACTGATTATCAGAGAATCATATTGTTCTTTCAACCAGGGCAGAGTTTACAGTTGTGTCCGATGACATTCCTTATCTGTGAGCGTGGGAGAGAAAGACGGCAAGATGAGTCAAGAGGGACTTAATGAATGTGCAGCTCGCTATGAAAAAAGAATTCACCAATAAAATTTCTAATTGTTTTAGAAAAATATCAATAACAGTGCTGATATTGTGGCGGCGACCACAGACCACAAACAACTATATAACAACATATTTGCCCTCCGAAGCAGGAAAATACATTTTATCCATCAGTTCAGAGGACATTGTCTGAGTTAGGAGGTCCAGGACACATTCAAATGCGTCAAATGCTTCTAGACCTCCTCTAAATCTGGGCTGAGTGATCAGACCTCATGATTGTATTTGTGTGCGTACAGACCTGGATTTAGACCACTTGTGATCAAATCCCTCGGGACACATGTTAATACCAGGTCTGAATGGGATCTCGCACCCACGGTCAATTTATAAACTCAATCTGCATTCCTTTGAACTGTGCGAGGAAGCTGGGTTACTCAGAGAAAAATCCACACAGACATTGGGAAAACAGTCAAACTCACAGAAAGACGAGCAGACCTGGGACAAAATGGGGTGGAAAAGAGGGGAGATAAGAGAGAGGGGGGGAAGTCGAGAGAGAGCGACCAGGAACAGCTGTGTAACCAAGATCCATCTTCATCTAACTATTATCTATCAAACTAATCTGGTTGTTGTTTTGTGTCCATAAATGTTTTTTTTTGTTTTTTGGGGTGTATTAGAACACATAGGTATAGATGATACATACGATTTTTGCTATAATAATGTATTTTGTTTTTGTAGAGTAACATCAAGCGGACAAACCCACTGAGGAGTTTCAAATACAGTGGAGGGAAAGGCCGGAAAGGCAAACCAGGCCAGTCGTAGCTGCAGCTGCAGTCCACATGAACGTGTGTCAGTCCTGGATGTTAAAACTGTGCAGAGACATTGAAGAGGAGGATTGTTTGGTCTCCATGTTGGACCAGTTGAGACAAATATAAACTGTGTTCTTCAAATCAGAAGCTTTACGGGCCACGGACAAAATCGACTTGTGCTGACCTGTGTGGACAGAAGAAAGTATAAGAATCAGTTTGAATCTGGATTTTTTTCAAATGCAAACATGATATACTGAATGCAGTCTGAGGGATAAAGTATCTGTATGATCTCATTTATAATATGTTTATTAAAATAAAGCTTGCTCCCCACAAACTGAGTATTTGTATCATTGTTCTTCTTGATCACTGATCTGATGCCTTTTGAGGGATCAGGGAATTTGTTTCACCTCATAAAGTCCCCGTTTGAGGACTCATGTCAGCCACCCTTTATACAAATCTGTTGCTGCGTATGGTTTCATCTCATTTTAACACATCATGAAGTTTCAGGAGAAGAAGGGAATTTCAGAGGCAAGTGGAAATGTTCTCATTTTACTACATCCGGTCTTTCTTTCAGAACCATCTTAATAAATATAGTTTTTTTTTGTCACATTTACATTCCGTACTCAACACTGACTTTATAAACAAAATGACCCGGTCAGTCATTACCTTCAATCTTTCAGGTGATATAAATTAATTCTACTGAACCATAAAAGATGAACAGCAACATTTTAGAAAATATTTTAGTTTTATTAAAATGCATTCAGCAGTACAATAAATCTGTTTAACTGAGGCCAGCAATCACATAGTAAAGATACAGAAAGTCAAATTGTACATAGATTTGTGTAATACAAAGATTTGTATTGAAACATACTGTATTTAGTTTTACTGAACAGACACCCAAATAAACTTGAGCTCTGTAGTCTCTGCTCAGCGGAGACGTGCTCTTCCAGATCAATTCTCTATAAATCTTTATAAAAAAACCAAAAATCTTAAATCTGTTTCCTCTCCACTCAAATGTAAACCCAAGAGGGGAAATGTTTCTGATGACTATATTAATAAACAACCTGTGTGATGTCTATGTTTTAAGCTGTGATGTTGCAGCATCATAAAGTGGTTATTAAGGTGTTCATACAGTGCAGTGATCAATCAATAGTGTATTCAAAGGGGTAGTCCTGTGTGGGCCCTGAATCAAATACGATGCTGTCGAACGGGTTCTCAGTCGACCAGCTGTCCACAGGAAACCAGGAGTCGTACCAGGAGGTTGTTCTCTCAGTTTCAGGTGGTGGAGTGGTGGTGGTGGGGATGGTGGTGGTGGTGGTGGTGGTTGTAGTCGTCGTAGTGGTGGTAGTGGTAGTAGGAGTCGTACCCTGACTGGCTCTTAATCTCTGCAGACGCAGCCTGCGGAGACGCATGATCCGCAGCCGCCTCAGTCGCTCTGCTTTCTGGGAGATGGCGTGCTCGTCTGTCTCTGTGGTGGTGCTGACTCCTACGTTACTGGCCGGGGTTGTTTTCACTACGATTGCTTTGGTTACCAGTCGTATGGGCCTCTTGCCGTGCAGCGCCATGATTTGTTTGATTCTGTCCCAGTTGGATTTTACCATGGTGAAGCTGCACGGAGTGGCCCCAGAGTCGTAGCCGACCATGCAGAGTCTTGTCTGAGGGGTGTAGCCGTCGGCTTTGGCGGTTACCTTATACTCTCCGGGATTCAAGAGACGCCAGTAATCTCCACCGACAGCTGAAATGAAAGGTTGGGAAGGTCTTTTGTTAGGTCCGGATTTCCTTTAAATTGCAATTACTGAATCATGCATATTCAGCAAAACATCTTTCTCTTGTGGCCAACATACCAGTTCTGACATCATGCCGTATTCCCTCCACAGTTATGGTGGCGTTAGGCAATAGATTTCCTTCCACATCTCTCACGATACCCTTTATTCCTCGATTTACCTGCACAAGAAAACAGTACATTACACCTCAGGTCCCAAGGAAGACTGCACAATTACATCGTGGAGCGAGTTGATCCAGATTCAACTTTTGTTCCAGGGTCATCACCACGTTTACCATCTGTCGTGTCATTGAAATGAAAGAGAGGCTGCGTATCTTCATGCACTGCTCTTGTCTTTCTGAACAGTGCATTAGAGTAATCACAGAACGGTTGTTGATGTCAAAAACTTTTAGTTTAATTTTTCACAGAGCACAGTGGCCACCTGCTCTCAGGTATCCTCCTATGGCTAACATTAAATCCAATCTGACCCAGGCAGCTTTGAGATGAAAACTTCCAAGTTTCTCAAGGTCATATTCATACTCTGGCCAAGTCTTACTTGTTCCATGAAGGACAGCAGAGCCTCGCGGTTGTTCTCCCACTCGAGAGGAAGTTCACTTTCATGGGGAAACTTGTCACAGCCCAAGAAGATGGAGAGCTCGAAGCAGTTAGTGTGCAGGTAGCTGAAGTCATTCATACCTGTGGGAGAAGGGAACAGAGCTTCAAGCAGGGGTTTTCAGTGTAAGTGACACTCACTTACACTGAAGAAGTGCATAACTAGGTAGATCTTTTTTTCCTGGTAGGGGGTTGCTGTGGCTTACAGTTAAGAGCGGGTGGTCCACTAAACAGAAAGTCAGTGGCTCGAGCCCGGGCTTCTGGTTCTTGGGAAAGACACTGAACCCCAGATTGCCCCTGATGGCTGTTTCGACAGTGTTTGAATGATTGAGAAAGCTCCACATGGATACACTAAAGACTAGACTAGAGAAAGACTAGAAAATGCTCAATAAATACAGACCATTTACCATATTCATGAATGAGAGTTCTGCCAACACCGTAAATGAATTGGGTCAAAAACATTCAAAAACCTCAACAGCAATATTTCTTAACAATAGCCAGTTCTAGATGAGTTCAGTTATTGTTGTACCAATAAACTAATCCCATTCACCTCTACTGGATTGGACTGGATGCAGAACTGTTGGAAATGCATGGTTAACACTTGGATCCCACAAAGATTGGATTCCATTGTGCCCATGTCCTGAATAACGACATTATCTTGTCAAAGGTTTTCCCCAAACCTAGAAAGTATTGTAGTTTAGTTTGGTCACATTCATACCACCTTGAGGGTGGGCATGACACAAATTTCATCGTCTGTCCATCTCCATGTGGATCCTGTCTGTATGTGATGGCAGGCATGTGAACATGTCCATATACGCAGACGCCAAATCTACAGTAGTGTAAACAGAGCCACATGCATTTAGGACTGTATCCACCCCATGCAGAAAAGGAGTATCAGTTGGTTGGTCTCTGTGCAAATTATGATAAAGTTGCCATCCACAGTGTTGTTATTGTCCTGGGGCAATTTAACAGGTCAATTGGGCCATGGACACCAAGGGAAAGCAGGTCATATTAGTGAAGTGACAATGATTGTAGAGGTAGCAGGGTCCTCATCTCCTCTTTATCTTGCCTCCACTGTTCTGCTCTTGTCTTTTGATACGCGTTTACCTTTTTACTCTGATGCCCGTTATGTCAACACTTACTGCCCACCACCGGCTTCCAGTTGGCTCTGTTGGTGATGCCCTGCCCCCCGGTGACATCATCACCATGACAGGAGCCTCGGTAGGTCTCGGTCATGGTCAGATGGCTGTGGGCGTACGACATGGCCAACCATCGAAACATGGCGTCGTCCGGCGTCTCTCTGAGAGCTCCCTCATTCTGCCGCTGAATACGGGCCCACGTCTCTTCATTCATTTCACCATTAGTCCTCCAACGTCTGCTGTCGGTCGACTTAATGAAACCGTGGGGAATATACGATTATTATATGGGTGCACTTTTCATAGGCAGGATCGTAACTTTGAGTTAATTGTTCTAATAATCTGATAGCCTTACAGAAGCTGGTGGGCGCTGCATGTCAAAAGGGTACGCGACCAGCTTTTCTCCTCCTTGCAAATTAGCTCCAAGCACAAATGGGTTACGCTCCATCCAGGTGATGATGGCTTTTGTCTCAACAGCAAACTGTAGGGGCAAGAAATAGAGAAATTATTGAATATTAATATGCATTTCGGAAGTAAAATGTAATAAGTCGGCTCTTGGTGACTTTAAATGAACTCACAGAGCCATTGAGGTAGTTTTCCACGAGGGGAATGTGATGATTGGGCACTATACGCGGGACCCAGCCTCTGTCCTCAGCACCCCACAAGATGCTGTTGAGGTCCGGGAAGTTCTGGAAAATGTCGTAACCTTCTTCAGTCCAGTGGCCCAGTGCCCAGTTCCCCATCTCTGAGCCCTAATTGGACAGAAACAGGGTTAGGTCTCGAAGAAACTAACTGGACCTACGCAGTATTTTACTGTATATTGTAAGACACTGGGGCAGATAAGAAATGTGATAGATTGTTTTAAGGCAGACGTGTGGATTATGAACACAGAGAAAAAAAGAATAGGACGTAAAGAGAGGCTAACATTCCTTTTACAAGTGCTAACCACAAGGGTATTGAAAATATCTTAAATTTAAAATTACCGGACAATGCGAGTGGATGGTGTTATAATGGACAACTTGAAAGAGAGATATTAAAAATGGTGAAGCTCCAAACATGAACTAATCTCCTGCTTCTCATGCAAATTAGTTTGAAAGTGTTATCATCTGCCATTCACTCTATAATGGCTACTATCACCAGGCTCATCGTACCATCTCGTAGGCCAGCTCGTACGCATCAGGGTTGAGAGAGGGCACCAGGTGTATTCTAACTCCGTCCACTAGGCGACGCACTCTGGGGTTGTCATCATTGTACTCTTTGCACAGAAACTGCATCAGCAGGAGCAGGAGCTCTCGGCCCAGCGCCTCGTTACCATGGAGACCAGCTGTGTACCGAAACTCTGGTTCACCTGGTGAAAATACAACAGAACAAAAGTCAGCACCAAGATGGATGACGTTATTTGATAAAAATCTTTCTTTTTGACAAATTAAAGGGCCACTCCACCAATTTATGTAAAATTCTATTGACTCATAACAAGGTTGAACATTTGTTTTTAATGTTTCCTGTGACTTGTTTGTGAAGATCATGCCAGCGCTGCCTACATTTTAAAAATTCAACAGAAATTTTTTGAGTTTGAATGAAGTGTATCAGATAGAAGGTTTGAGAGAAATACCATTGAGTCGACAGTGGAAAATGTACAATAGTTAAGAGTAACTTAGCACAGATTTAAAAAATACACCAACATATTATGAATAATAACATACAATGAAGGTGGAGGAAGAAAACCCAGTGAAGCATCTATACCCATATTTTGTTAAAATATATAACAAAAATATATCAAATGAAGTTAATGCATAAAATTACAATGTATAGCCTAATAAAAAAAAGAACAGCAACACTTTGAGATTGAAGTTTTTGGAGCTTAACTAATGACTAACTGCTTCAATTTTGATCACTCATTTTAATATTAGTTTCTACTGAGCTGAGCAGATGAAATATGGACATCCAACTTTTTACTTCAAGTGATGTGTGAATGTGTTTGTTCTCTAAAGATCAAAATAGGAGGTGAAGTTAATCTGGTTTGTGCCAACTATGCAGCCATGACTTCAAAGCTCTGCAGCACAATTAGTTTGTTTTAATCATGCATCAATATGGAGAAATGTTGGCACACACAAGTTATTCCATATAAGTGAGAGACAATGAAATAAAGATATTTTTGAGAGCTCTCTAAACCTAACTTCCAGCCTCTCTCGTAAGAGGAGAAGTTTTAGGGCGACACAGCAGCTCTCACTGTGCTGCCTATTGTTCCTTGTTTTGCGTTTTTTTTACTGGAGCCGTGTCCTGTGCATTGGGTTTATAGAGTTGGAGTTAGTTGGATGTTCTTACAGAATATGTGTAGTTGAGTTATAGTCCACTAAATAATATTTTACTCCAAAATACAACAATGTGTGTGTTTAGCTTGTAATTTTCTCTAGTTTTGTATCTGATTGAGAAACATTGACCTGGGTGAGTAACAGTGCACATTATCTACCTTTCTCATGCTCCCCTGGGTTGTCAGATATCTCCATGGCGTACATCTTTAGGCCCTGAGAGCTTTTACCGATATTATAAATCCTGGTGATGTTGGGACACTCTTCGTTTATCACCTTCATCATCTGGAGGAGAGAGACAGGGGGATAGACCACATCTGTAACCCTGCTGTTTGAAGAATGATCAGGTTGTATTCACTGGATCTTATTTATCAGACTGAAACCAACAGACCTGTCTCATATCCTTGTAGTTGTGGTGTCTGAAGTCCAGTTCGTCTGATGAGTTCACTTCATTCTCACTGAGATAACTGCCTGAAAGAAACAACACGCTTAGAGCGGACTAAACTTCCCATTGCTGAGACACTGTTAGCTGCAAAATATTTGCACTGTAAAGTTACTAGTTATGGGGGACGGTAAAGACACTTAGTAGTTATACAGACTTTATTACCGGTCTTGATCAAAATCAGCTCTAAGTTTGGCAATAGTAGTGTGGGTGAAATATTCTTCAAAGGCTCTGACTCATGTAGTCACTAGTGCTAACAGAACGCCAGAGCTATACAGACATTAAAGGGATAGTTCACCCAAATAGGAAAATCCTCTCATTATCTATACAACACTATGCCGATGGAGGGGTGGGTGAAGTTTTTGACTCCAAAAAACATCCGGAGCCAGGTTCGTGTGTGGATCACAGAGCACATTGAGTTATGTTATGTTTTTTCTTAGTGGTCGCCAGTTACTTCAATTGCATTCGATTTGGCTGCAACGCTGTTAACGCCTAAAACTCTAAAAGTGTGTC
This sequence comes from Pseudopleuronectes americanus, assembly GCA_038501795.1. Taxonomy (NCBI): domain Eukaryota; kingdom Metazoa; phylum Chordata; class Actinopteri; order Pleuronectiformes; family Pleuronectidae; genus Pseudopleuronectes; species Pseudopleuronectes americanus. Next base: position 1,837,873 of record CM076733.1, on the reverse strand, counting down.
GTGGACTCAAACACTTCACACACCCCTCCATTGGCATAGTGGTGAGTAGATAATGATTGAATTACAATTTTTGGGTGAACTTTCCCTTTAAGAGAAGAAAATACGTCTTCCTTGTTACTGAGAATCTTAACATCATGATTTTTTCCCAGGAAGAGATTTTCTCAGGTGTACTGCGATGCTGTTCTGTGTGTGATACTGACTGGATAATTGACAGGCCAGGACCTCAGCTCTGAGACACAGGCTGCCGTTCCAGCTCTGAGGCAGGATGCGGATGTAACGTGCCACCATGGGTGTATAAAACTGGCTCATCACCGGTGTGTCCTTGTCCACATTTCCATAGAAAAGCTGCGGGAGAAGATCACAGAGGGGAGACAGTGTGTGGCTGCAATCCTTCAAACACTGGCTTCTGTGTTGTGTATTTTCCACTCACCCATTCAGCATAGCCATCATGAAGTACAGTCCAGTCACGACTGTCGTTACTGAAGGCCACATAGTAGGAGGACACAAAATCCTCACTAGGAAGTAAATTAGATAAATCCTTATTGTTTTATTGACCTCTATGGTGACTCTTTCTACCAGGAACATTTTAAAATGGATAATAATTTCACAATGACAAACTTGTAAAAAAATACCCATGTGACTATTTTCAAAGCTGCACTAATCAACATTTCCATATCAACATTGGATCAAAAACTGTTTGAAGCAGCAAAAGAGCCTGATACTTCCCTCAGGAGGTGGTGGAGACCAAAACTAGTGCTCTGACAGAATGAATATTCACCACTGTCAGTGCATTGTAATGTAAATGATGTTTGTTAATAAATTAACCACATGAACTTTCATATTTACAGAGGGGGCAAAAAAAAACATAGTCTCACCTCAGTCAAAATATTTTATATTATAGTATGATTTTAATTCTCAATATTCCACATATTATTTCTTTGACAGCATGGATTTTCACACTTCGTTATAGATACAACCTCATTGAATCTGTACTAATGCTGCCTACATGTCGCATTAGAGTTACTTTAATGAGAAAATACTTACTGATTACTTTTACCAAGATTGTGGCATGACTAAAAACTAAGATAATGTGGAGATGGAGTTATAGAAGGACTCACTGTTGCTCTGAGTTTCTTCCTTGAGTGATGACCCCAGTAAACTCCACCTCTCGGCGGGCATCGACCTCCAACCAATGGTTGCGCTCCTCTGGCTCTGCGCACCATGCACCGCCGTATAGATCGTCCTCATTATCGGAGCCCTGCAGGTGAACACAGGCATAAGCTTCAAACCAAACTCATCAGAGTGTTGGATCATCACGAGTTGTAATGTACAGAATACCTGCATGTTGAGTCGTCCCCTCTGAGCCGTGAAGCCATGGTGAGACTGAGAGGAAGCCAGCAGCTGGTCGTCTTCCACCCGGTGAGACTCCACACCCAGAGGGGGACACTCTGAGAGGACGAGGAAAACACACAGACAACCATTTTACAGGATCTGTTTGACAAATGATCAATAATGACACTACTTCTATATTTAATGTTAGGGTTTAAAAAAGTCAGAGACAAGCAAACAATTCTCTTATCTTACTCTTTGGTTCAGTGGGAGCTGAAATCTGCTTCAGCCTCTCCTCTTCCTCCTCCTCCCACGTCTTCCTCAGTCGCTCAGCTTTCAGCGTGTATTGGAAAAACAATATGTGTCAATATGTGTTTTCACATGGACCTCGCTCTCCAGCCACCCACCAGCACCACACAAAATATTTCCATATGTGCTCGTACAGTGCACCTTCCTTTGCACTCATGCATTCCTCAAGCGTTTCCTGTCTACAATATGGGTCAGCGCAGTCTGTCTGAGTTCATATTGTCAAGGTCAGTCCTACAGAAAACAGTTGTTGCATTTGATACTACCTGAATATAAGGAGACCAGAATGTTGCATAAGACTCACAGGCTCTGTTATCAAATAGATACCGTCTGTAAGTTCCCTCCCTGCTTCCTCATCTGATGAACCAGCTGTTAACAGAGCTTTATATAACAACCCACGTCAACACACTGAGCAGAGAAGCTGTTAGAAATGCTTTCCTCCTCCTTCAGCCTCTATGACAAACCACTGAAGAATTAGAAGTGATAACAAAGGGTCTGGTGTTATTCTGCATTTTTCTTATTGTAAACACATCCCACAAAAGGACTAAAACTTACAATGTGGCAATCCATCTCTCATACTTTCCCTGTCTGTGGCTTTCATCTTCAAGTTGGTCTCAATTTAAAATTCTGACCAGTCCCTAGCTGAAAAACATCCTTTGGAGTTGATAATTCATGTCATTCCAATAAATATTTGCTGTGACATTTTACTCTGGACCAATGTGGCTCTGTGACCAATGAACATTGTCACTCACGGAGCCATTAGGCATCGCTAAAAACGGTACTTTCATTGTGAACTGGGAAGTCGGAATTCCCAAGTTCCCAGTCAGACTTGTTTACTAGAATGCCCCGTGAGGCCAGATTGAATAAGAAGAACCCAACCAACTCTGTTAGTGAGAGCATGATACTGAGAATCCAGCTCACATGCTACGAATGGAACAGTCACTTGTCACTGATTCTTTGGTGAGATTTAGGCCAGAAAAAAATTGGCGGTTTTGCTGAAAGCCGATGAGATTGCTCCTGCGACTGAACTGTGTATCTTCTATATATGGTATGAATAACTTTTTGATCTTATATTCGTAACAGAACACATTATGTTGTTTGACATGTTTTTCCCCCAGAACAGAGAATCAACAGTGGTGGAAGCTGTACCGTTTACTTATTGTCCAACTATTATTTGTGCACAGGTTTAATGGTGTTTCTAGTGTAATACATTGGTAACAACTGGTATTCTACTACCACTAACTACTTCCCCCACCCTGTGTCATAAATGAAAGTGTCGACTTGATGTATTCAAATGACAGCTCCGACCAAGAGCGCAATAAAAGGCCAAGAAGTTTCCTAAAACATCTGGTCACTTGAACATGTGACCAGGACAAACAGTTACATTTGCTAGGGACTTTTTCTATGTTCGTTGGCAGATAAATACAGATTGGGTTCCCTGGTGTGTACGTTTGGCAGTGGAACAGTGTCTGAGCGATTGAGATTAACCAGCTCATGGCTCTGGTATTTCAAATAAATAAATAAACCTTTTTCTGCCTTTTCCTTTCGAACTCTCTCCTCTTCCTCTTCTTGTTTCTTGGCAGCCACTGTGGAAGGAGAACCAGACACAGAAAACCACTCCTGTCAATAATTGAGACCTTCAGTGTGCATATGCAATATGTAAATCTAATTTGGAAAAAGGAATCCCCGGGCTACACGTACAGTCAGCATAATCATATTCTTCATACCAGGGGCCGACGAATGGAACAGTGGTGGTTTCCTCTGAAACAGAAACAAACAGATAATTACAGTTCAACTTGTGTTTTCTCCACAATGACTCCTCCAGGTGATATATAAACGGTTACACATTGAAAGAAACAGAGAAAAGTGAGTAGACTGTCACAATTGTTTCCCTCTTGTCCGAAAATATATGTAATATCTTAAGAGTTTAATCATCTTTATTATGTCACAGAACCTGGATTAATGTACAATTAGTGTTCATGATAAATAAAAAAGAATACCACAGCAGTTGAGATCTAAATATTAAAGAATTAGAAAGAAAGTTTATGTAATTACATATATTCCACATATGAGGAAATTGGTATGATAACCCCACTTGATATAAAGATACCGGTCTGAGCAAAAATAAAACTCAATATTAAAGAGAGAGTAGTTTTGAAATTGATTTATAATAAACCTGATCCTATAAACCCAATAGATGTATTGAGCACTTATTGCATGAGTCATACATATCATATAACCCTAAGAATGTTTACCAATCTGAAGTAGGCTAAATTATATATGCAGTCTATCAGGCCTTGTATAATTTATATATATATATATATTGTAGTAGTAGTTATATCCCCCAAGATAGACACATTGTCACAAAGTGAACTTTAAACAACGAGGAGTACCTGGTATGTACATGACGACCTCAGTTGTTGTGGTTAGTTTCTTGTCAGGGTATCTACCAGGCACCAGATCTGCAAAAAGCATGGTATGTATTATAAACTCAATATTGATAATAATTGTAATAATTTGCAGTGATTGCGATGTTTTATGGCAAAATCTCATCAAACAGTAAAGATACGCCAAATCAGCACAGGAATTTACTGTCATTATCTGCAGGAAAAGTCATGAAAAGCTCAAATATATTCTTCAGTACATTTTTATTCTTGATCTATCTGTAATCTGTCTCAATCTGCTTGTTGAAAGCATTTAAACAATAAATCGACTTAATGGAGAACAGTAGTATTTTGTTTGATCTTGCCTCCATATGCTTCTCTTCATGAAGCCTTCTATTTTCATAGCCCTTCCAACCAAACTGGCACCTCTAAAGCTTTGTCATAAGAGGTTTGATAAAGCGGCTGTGACTGAGAAAATGAAGATGAAACCTACATCTGACATCCCAGTAGTCAGCATCAGTGTTTTAAAACATAATGTAGAGTTGGTCTAAAGTTTGCTGCATATATTTTGTACAAATCTGTTCATATTCAAACCCTACATCTGTTTAGAAATACATCTTAGTGTAAAGTAGGAATTTGTTTGATAAATGGATTCAAACTACCAAAGTTTTTTTCTAGCATTTTTGACAACAAGCAGGCCCATACAACAGTTCAGTGACCCATGCAAGTCTTACCCAGGCCTGGCTCAACAGGCTCTTCCCATCCAGGCTCCTCTGGGGTCACAGGTCGAATCACTGTGAGGATAATGTGACAGAGCGGAGTGCCTCCGTTTTACTCAAGTCATTAGCAATATTATTGTCAACAATACGCTTTTCAAGTACCATACATTTTCATCAGTATGAAGAAAAACACTTCTTGCTTGCTAGAACGATGAATCTCAGGTTTACATACATGTGTCCCAGCCCAGGTCAATCAGCAGTTTCTCTTCTTCCTCCTCAATAGAAGGAGGCTGGATGTTTGGCGGCTCTGTGGTTGTTGTCTTCGCTTGCTTGGTGGGTTTGGGCGCCTTTGGCTTCTTTGTGGGTTTCGGCTGTTTTGGTTTCTTGGTGGGTTTTGGGGCCTTTGGCTTTTTGTTGGGCTTGGGAGCTTTCTGCCTCTTTGCTTTGGCTTCCTTCTCTGCAGCTTTCCTTGCTTTGGCTTCAGAGAGATGGGTTAAAAGAGGAAAACATGTTCAGTTATTTGAACCAGTATGCTGTGTGTGTACATGCATGAAACAGAGAATGGCACTTAAGCAGCTGTGCAAGGCTTTTCTCAACATTTTATTGCATAGGGTTATATGATCTTTTATTGCCAAATGTTTCTCTGCAGGCCGTCTTTACTGCCTATTTATCTTGTTAGTCAGAACAGATGTATTTACGACAAACACCGTGCCCGTTAACACTGAAACGGACAGACACGGCTTTTTCACATAAAGTCAGCAGGACCTGGTCATCCAGAAGAATTCAGCCAACTGGTCAGAGAAAGAAAGCACTTTGACAAGGACCAATAAGAAACTTCTTCTGAACCACTGGAAGTATATTCGTTGTCTTCTGCAATGTTTTCTATGTTATATACTGTACATAGACATATGAATAGAGCATCTGCAAGCTATTATAAATTGTAACATCTCGATCTGGGTGGTAAAAATGCTGGGCTCTCATCAGGCAGAGTGAAGCATGTGCATTTGCAAGTTATCAGCAAATGGTAAATTATCTTATTGACCCCTCAAAGTGGCCTTCACCCATTCATACATATACCGTGCTTCTTCTGTCATACACACCATTCATATACTGTCAATATCACAAAACTCGAAAGCATTCCCAAGTCACACTTGGACCGAGCAACAAACTGAATGAACTAAAAACTACATGTTCAGTTGACTCAAGTGTACGAACAGCCAATGGTATTCAAACCCAGTCTTTACTTTGAAAGATATGAAGGCCACAGACAAACAAAGGGGACGGATAGGGCAGTAAACTGTTTCCAGACATGCAGCAATGCAGAGGTGTTGCATTACATCCCCTCAAGAAACTAGTTATAAACCTTACAGTATGAAATAGGTGGTTTCATATTGAGCTTCCTAGAAAATGACAGGGAGATGTCCAGAGTGTTTTTGATCGTCCCACATTATACCACAACTCCAACGCAGAGCCAGTGGGCTGCTTGTTTTCTTCTACTGAACATATTTCCCTGATGTTCCACTGGTGCGTAAACACAACAGTCTGTCACAGCCCATCCATTACTCCCCCAGGGTGCAATGCACGCACACTTTTTATCGGTGTCAGTCAACATTTACTTGGTATTTTGATTTTGCATTACACAACATGGGAAAGTGGAGGGGGGCTGTTGCATTTGTAATATCCCTGACAGCAGATGAGGAGTAATGGTAACTTGCAGTCATAGCAGGACGAAGCCTGGCCCCCGAAATGTCCTAAACTGTTCAGGCTCACAACAAGTTCGGATCATGGTCATATAAATCATGGACATTTGTTAACTGTGACACAATAAACTAAGTTGTGCTCTGCAGTATTATGTGATATTGTGGCCGTCTCTTTTTTTGTATTTTGCTAACATGATTTATTGTAAGATACAGGTGTGAAGACAAAACCCATGACTTTACCACGTGTGTGGCTCGGGCCGCACATTTCTGTTCAAGCCCCGACCAGAGTCAGAGAGAGTTGTGAACGTGTGAACGTGAACCGAGGTCATCACAGCTCATGTAAGCTTTCTGTTACCTTGTCACGCAGTTGTTGTTACTGTGGTCACAGTCTTTGTTGCTTCTATTATCACAACAACCTTAAGTATGATTTTATGATTGTTACCATGACTTTTGCCACCTGGCCCCCCGAAGGTTAATCGGGCCATGCACACAGTAAATCAATATCAATGGTCTTAATCAAAATATCAAAGTAAGCAGAAGGTAGCAGCGTTCATTCTATTGAGAGGCTCTGAAAATTGCTTCTGAAAAAGACAGCAAATTACATCCACACTCTCAGCAGCCCCTGGGGTTCTCTTGGGCAAGGAGCAAGGGATTCTGCACAGTCAGCAAAGTTTTCCCTGGATAAACAAAGCATGACAGGAATTACAAAATGTTTGCTGTCTTGGGATTTGTTAATTATGGCCTTTATGTATCTGGCTGCATGGCTTGTGGTTTTGCTTCACGCAGCGGAAAGTTAACATTCAGAACATCAGGGCCATTGCATCAATACTACTCAAAGTGGGCCTCCCGTAAATCCTGTCTGCTCACTTGTGGAAAATAGTAGTGGAAATATTTCCGCTGTTGCTCAGACTGTGTGTTTTTCACAATTGTAGACTTAATGAGGCACAGACGCCACTCTGACGGTAAATGTTCACTAACTGATCATTGGGCCAGGCTACTAAACCTGGAACAGTTGTGTCCACAACTTCCCGGCAGAGAGAGAAAGTCATGCAAGCAACAGTGTCTGCCAAGAAAGTTTTGGAATGAATCAGTTCAAGTTTCTGCCCTGTCATCTCTGAATCACTCAGCTGCTACTAAAAGATTTTGACTATATGGAGGTAAACATATTGTCTAAGGGGAGGAATTATCTGGATTAGCATAGCAGGAGACAGCTGGATACAGTGGACCAGATAACATGAGGTTCTTTTTCAGTGCAATCCATATACGGACTTATCCTGTCGTGTATCCTCTGTGTTTTGGCTGCAAACTGAGGCTGAAGCTCAGAGAGGAGAACCAGGAAAGGACAAAACAACAATCATGCACATACATGCCCATAAATGATTAAAATCAATGACTGATGAGCCTTATCTGAGGACTGGGTGACATGGAGTATGTGTTAATCTTACCATGGCAGTAAGAGGGTTTGCAGAGCTTCCTACTCACCTGTTTCAATTTCCTCAGGAGTTTTCTTCTTCTTTGGCTTTGTCTTCTCTGCTTCCACAGGTTCGTCTGACATTAAAACATCTCCTTCCTCCTCCAGTCTCCTGTGTTTGACCAGTCCTTTACTTTCTCTCACCTGAACCCGGCCTCTGGAGAGTTTGCTCTCCTGTACCTCTTCTCCTGCACAGATCAGGACGCAGCACAGAGTCAAACTGCTCCAGATGAGCAGCACCTCAGCCCTCATCTCTCCAAAGAAAACACAAATGAAGAGGAAACAGACCAGACGTGCTCCAGGAAGATCCCTGAATCTCAAACTAGCTGTAAAAATAACTGTGGGCTCACAATAACCAACATCTGACCTGCAGACGCAGAGCTTCAGCTGCCTTGGGCCTCACAACACATGAAAGGGAGAGAACAAAAGGAAGAGCTTGAGGAGGTCTGCAGAGCTTCCTCCTGTCTGATAGAGGATCAGTGTGGGAGAGGAAGAAAATGTTGAGGGCTGGAAGTTTTAAAGCAGCGTCCTGGCCGTGCTTCAGCAGAGGAAATGGATTTTCAGCAGCCGCAGCAGCAGAGCTACACACCTCCCTGTCTCATCCTGCTCCCTCCTCCTCTCCCACACACTCCTCAGTCACATCTCTCCCTCATGGCCCTTCACCCCCTTTTCCCCTCACCCAACTCTGAGCAGAGGGGAGGAGCATCTGCCACATGGGACATTCCTACATGGAAAGGAGGAAAGGAAGAAAAGAAAATGTAAAGACTTTTTACTCTGGTTTGTAGGTGTTCACATGAGAAGTTGAGAGGGCTGTTCAAGTTCATGTGGATTCAGTTAGGACATGAGCCACAACTTGGAAGGAGAGTGACTGAAAGTCTATGGCTCAGCCTCCACATTTCTTCAGAACAACATAAAACATCAGGACATCTGCTTGTCTCCTTTACACTTTTATGGAAGATATAGATGGAAATAAGTGACAATTACGTTGGTATCAATTTCTGCAATAAACTGCTGCTGTTCCTGCTGTGCAAATATTCAGCAAAGTTGCACTATGAAACACCTGCAACAGGAAAAGCTAACGTTATAGTCAAAACATACACATACACACTATTGCTCTTAACTCAATACACTGAAGTTTTGCACCTTGAAGACATCACTGATGACGTTGTAAAGCTGTATTTATACATTGTTGTCCACTTGAGGGCAGCATAACTACCTGAAAAAACAACAATAACAATAAGGGATGATGAAAGCATAAATCCATTTGCTTAATTACACAGTTGACACAGGAAGTGGAGCAGTGTTTGTGTTGATCTCACACATTTAAGTCTCACATTCACTTTCTTTAAGCTCAGTTATTGGTCTCTACCAGGGAAACATTGTGCTGTTTAGCTCTTAAACGCTAGCTACACTATATTCACCAGCTTGTCTCAAACCTAACCTACAAACATTATCCAGAGGAGTTATACGTGTGAATGTATCAGCTGCACTGGATATTACTCAAACTACTGCCATCTCCCTGGTCCAAACTCTGTGTAATGTCTGATTGAGCTGATGTGTGAACAGAGCAGGACATTGTCTCTCGCAGTGAGTGAGAGGACATGTTGACGCCACCACTCTGCTCAACCAAATGGAATAATTCCAGTAGGTGAGAACATGTCTCACAAGGACAATCTGCAGTTGTGCACTAAATGTGTGGGAAGGTAAACTAACTGACTTGGTTCTCTGGAAATTTTCAGTTCACATGTCACAATGGCTTAACTGTGTCCATCTGTTGTTTGGTGCTGCGCAGGTTGTGTGCAGTGGTTTATCAGAGCTTTTCAATGAATACAGGTGCTGCTGCTGGAAAAGATGTTAATAATAACAGGGTTTAGAAAACACTTAACAAAGAAAATCTAAATCTGAGGAGCTGCATATTTGACTGATTATAACTGGGTTGGTCACTATAGCTGCAAACCTTTTTTACATTCGACATCATCGTAGATCACATATGGCAACGTGTCCTGACTGTTAACCTTTCATACAGTGAAAATCAAGCATCTTGGCCAAACCTGGATTATGACTATTGACTTTAATTCCCATTGTGTTTTCTGGACTTTGACATACATCCATTATGAAAACAATATGAGAGATTTCAACAATCTAATGCAAACAAGATGTGGATTGAATGGTTGTGGGTGATATAATAAGGAAAAGGCGTACCCACTGTAGAAGAAAGTGTTTTATTTAAAAAATTTGGATTGAAGTGTGCATCACGGTCAATAATGGGGTCACCCAGCATTACATCAGTCAGAAAACTGAAAGCAGATGTGAGGGTTTAAATATATATATATATATATATCTGAGTGAACAAACTGAGACTTGATGTAAAAGTCAACAGATTTTGTGTATGAGTCTTAAAAAAATACACACTTCAGTTTGGTAAAGCCAATAAAATATAACACACATATAAAAGATCTAACACTAACATTGAAAGTGAGTCAAAGACAAAAGAAAAAGAGTCCTGACAAGTTGTTCTGTGAGGCTGCAGTTTGGTACAGTGGTGCTTTGAAAATCTCAAATCAATGAGCATCCAATGCATGTAGACAAAGTTAAGATGTTAACTGACCAGAACACAAACATAAATCCAAAAAGCGAATCGATTGTTTTCCTAGATCATCAAATGAGAGAGGAGATCAGGACAGATTTTACAACTGATCTGTACATCAGCGCTGTCATTCCCAGTGATACCAGTGTCAGGCCAGTTCATCAGTCTGGTCCGGTCTGAAACGTGTCACTAAGTGAAATGAATCTGCTTGGCTGTGTGTGTTTAAGGTTAAAGAAAGGGAAGCATTGAACATTTTTGTTAGTGTCTTAATTCCTTTGGATAAGGGCAGCCAAATCTTAGCTGCATGTTTATCAGCCAGATGATTCGTGTTTTATTATGAACCATGGAAACAATCTTCCTTTGTTTGATATGATTATGACTAATTTCCTTGCTCATGCTCACGGTTAAGGCTTTGCTTTTTTTACAGAACTTTGTGTGTGTGTGTGGGTGTGTGTGTGTGTATGTGTCCTCCATGTTGTCCAGTCATCTTCTGTCTCCATCTGTTTCCAATACCTCACCAATGGAGGAGGTCTCAGATCAGTTTCTCTCTAAGCAGCCTGTCAGGTGAAAATCGAATCATCAGACAATAGTAAAACAACATTTCATGTTATCAATGTTAAATTCCCCTGGATTTTAAGCTTCTTTGTTTTCTATATCACAGTTTTTCAATGGTTTATTTAAAACAAATATTTCATTGATTTGTCTTGAGAGTTAGAAACCCCTGACAACTGAAGATAATAGCATGTGTTAAATTGCATACAGATGTGCTCAGGAGCATGTTTGTGTGAATGTGTGTGTGTGTGTGTGTGGCTGTGTGTGTGTCTTCGTGTGTGTGTTTCATTTGGCAGAGCAGAACATGCAGCAGAAGAGATATTTGATACTGTACATATGAACCTCAGTTTTTTAATGTAATAACTGAATATTTCTGTGCCATGCTAATTTATGGACATCAGGATGACTTTTGTTCAGACTGAAACAACTCAGCAACTTCTAGGTAGATTCAGTTTCCTCAGAAAATCCTTTAGGCTGAAGAGCTCCTGTAACCTTTTCTCTAGAGCCACCCTGAGTTTCACATTTGTTATTTGTGTAATGTGTCATCAACTATTGGACGGATTGCCCGGAAAATTTACACGGAAACTGTAACTATAACTTTACTTGCTTAATAATCTAACAAGATTCATCTTTGCCTCAGTGCTAATTAGTAGCTTTGTGAGTCAAATTTACATTATTTGTTTGTTGTTGTCATACTCATTTTGGCCACAAGAGACTGCAGTGCTCTGTCAAAAGGACTACTTATTGGGCCCGAGCACTGAATGGTGAGAGGCCATATTGAAGTTGTAAGGATAATTACTCTCTGAGCTTTGTCATGGTCAGATTGATTGACTTTTTCACTTTCCTGACTCCATAAAGGTTTCTCTGCTTTCCACTCTGCGTGTGATATTACACAACTAACACATGATGCACAACAGCTGAACAGCTCGACAGCGCCAAACACATCAACACAGATTTGGTGAACAATGTCCTGAACCAACACAAGTTCTTCCTGAAAAGTTATTCTGGTTGGGACGTTCATCATTTAATATATTTGATAAATTAATAAAGTGAATTAATTCATGAACAAATAAAGGCAATACAGAATGAATACTTTTCTTTTTTCATAAATGGAAAACATCATAAGAACAAAAGTTCAAAGTGAGGACGGTTTATGACTCAAAGAATTCCCACCTTGGGAGGCTTTGCATTTTGTGAAGGCTCTGCCTGTAATGACAAATATAAATATTGTACATTTTAAACAACTAATATAGATCAATAAATTGATCTCCCTGTTATAAAAGAGACAAGAAAAAAATTGAAAAGTTATATATAGATGATCAACCATTCATGCTCACATCAACACCTGTGGGCAGATTGAACCCAGAAACATATCACTGTCAACTGACGATGCTAATACATGAATATGGTTGAATTCCTTCAAGGCCTCTGCAGGATGGCAGCAAGTAACATTACATATCCTCCATCTTTGGCTGAGAGAGAATTTGACCTGTTCCGACTAAACTTGAGGAAAGAGGAAATTATACCATTTATGAAAAGGACTAATTCACAAGTTTCTTAAGAACATTTTTGAGGGCTTTATTTTGTTTTAAAAACCTCTGTCAATCATAACATGTCAGCTTTGTCCCAAAGAATTCTGGGGGAAAACATTTTAGAATTTCTTGTATTTATTTATTTCTATAAAGCATGATTTGGGGGATAATTCAGCTGCATGTTAAGTGTTTGTGATAGCTTTTATGATTTTGGGCATATTACTTTGAATATTTCCAGTCAGTGTGATGGATGGCAGTGTTTCTCCCATTTAATGACCATGTAAGTATTCAAATATCCTTCACACCCTCCCTCATTAAATTACATCTGTGCACTGTGTTTTCTTTTTCATGTCCTGTTATATCTGATTGAAGATGTAGTAGCAGCAAAGAGCTCTTTTCAATAAACATAAGTCCATGGTTATAATTTCTTCACAGAACCCTGATAAAACAATTATTTGCCACTGTCATTTTGACTGCAAACAGCTGGTAACGAGGTTAAGCATCATAGCTGAGATGTAGAAGGCGGTCAACTTTGTAAATAGCTTGTTGTCTAAGTGCTGTAGCAAGGGAGTAGACACATGCTGTGTGAAACCTCTGCAGGATGTTGTGTCTTTAGTCATAAAATGGAGATTGGTACCACATTTCTGCTCTCTGCATCTGCTTAACAGCACTCTATACCGACTTGTGTGACCACATGTCATTCTCTGTTGCTCCTACCTTCCACCCGACACTTGTGTACTGTAGCACAAATAGAAAATTAAGAATAATTCATGATTCAAGATATATCTTGAGTCTGAATGGAACGTTTGGTCTCTAACTGACGCTCACAAACTGCACTGAAATGCTCTGTTTTCTGGTCTATACCCAGAAAATGTGATGAATCAGTTAAAATGTACTTGATTTTTAAAAGCACTTCATGGTCTTGCACCAACATCTGCCTTCTCAGGTCTGGCATGAGTCTGTGAGTTATAAACCTTTGGTGATGCAGCGTTTAACCCCCCATTACTTTTTTTCTTCTCTCATTACATTGAATTGATTTTCTATTGTTTTTCTCTGGTATTTTTGATGTAATATTAGAATGCATTGCCTTGTATTGAATGTTATTACTTATCACTGAGGTTCTTTAGTTCAACTACTGTATTTTTTTTTGTTTTAACACCTTTAAAAGTCCTCATCATCTCATGGAAGAAACCACTTTACCACACAACGTTTTGCCCCTTTCAACTGCATGTCCCTGGCTCCATTATTGCTTAGTAAGTATTGCAAACATTGACCTGTTCATAGTTTTACATCATAATATATCTGAACATGTTGCTGTTCATAGCTGAATGAATACGGCTACAAAGTCTATAAGTAAATCCACAGTATTGATATATAAAGTTTAATCATAATCTAAGAGTCAACAGAGCTAATTTGATCTTTTATCATTTTCTCATGTGAGCGTTACACTTTCAGGGAATAAAGAGTAAAGTAAAAACAAGGATCCAATGAATCAATATAAAAGCGTTTATCAAAATAATTTATAGTATAATTACATTAGAAAATATTAAACATTTGTATGTATTGACATTAATCTCAGTCCTGTGCACTGTAAGCTCTCAGTGCCACTTTGTGTGGAGCTCGGTCTCTCAGTGCAGGTCTACATGTAGTAGAGGTGATGGGGCAGCAGCGGCAGCGGCAGCAGCGGCGCAGGGAGCGGCAGGTGGCGGCAGAGCAGCGGCAGGCAGCTGGGACAGGAGCACAGAGCAGGGTGGGAGGTGAAGGACGCCGAGAAGCCGCGCTCCTCCTGCGGCTCGCTGCCCTGCACACGCTCCTTCTTCCACTTGGTGCGTCTGTTCTGAAACCAGATCTTCACCTGGGTCTCTGAGAGGCGGAGGGCCGAAGCGATGGTGTGTCGCTCCAGCACCGACAGGTAGTGGCACCGGTGGAAGCTGCGCTCCAGGACCTGCAGCTGTTCCATGCTGAACGCGGTGCGGATGCGTCGGCTCTTTTTTGCATTGGAGTCGTCGAGCTTCCCCGGACTCAGCGCCACCTCCTCCGGGCTACAGCTCTCACCTGCCGGGGAAAGCTGCCTCTCTCTGGGTTCATCTTTTTTGGTAGAGGCTTCTAAAATAAAAGACATTCATTAAGAAAATTGCTTGTAAAAATGTATTTTAAAAAGGAGAAAGGTTTGTGAGTTATCTCCACTCAGCACACACGCTCCACAAAACCGAGTTCCACTCTCACCTGTAGCTGCTGCATCTTCAGAACTGAATATTTTCCTTGTAAATTTCGTGGGGTCCAAAATATCCTCCACAGAAAAAGGTGTTCTGTGCACGAGCGGTAGTTTGGCTGCAACTGGCTGCATTTCGGCTGAGGACCAGGACGCGTGTGGCTGTGCATGCGCTCCCCGAGATGTTTATATGCGCTCCAGTCTGCGCACACGCCACCGGAGCGCTTGCAAATTTACATTTCATTCTAAATAAAGCAACGCGTCCCGCACGAACAATTGTGGCCCCTGTCATTCCTGCGGGACACGCTCCGGCCCCTGGTGGACCCCCGTGCCGGCACTTCAAAATGTAAATACCCGCTCTCAGCTGGAGAGAGAGAGGGGGGCACCGAGCTTGTTATTTATTACCGGGCATCTGTTTAAAATGTGCCCCCTTTATTCCCCTCCGTGTTCCTCATTGTGCTTTGGCTTGTCATTATTTGCGAATGTGAGATTTTACGCTGGTAGGACACGTGAACGCTGGTTGTGATGCTAATTGATGGACTCATCAAAGGGGAAAGTTTGCGCCTCCTCTCCCCTGTGTCCCAGTTTCCACTGTTTCCATTTGTCCCGTTGACTCCTCACAAAGCGCGTAAGTTTAATTAGAAGCCCACTAACAACTTTATGAGAGCTATTGACCATCTGATCTTTGTAGCCACTTCACACTGGCAGAGAAATGACATAAATCACATTTTAAAATTCCATTACTGTTGATGATTTTACACAAGACCTTTCCACTGATTATTTTACAGTCCTTAAACACTTAGTCTATAATTTGATGGAAAGAAATTGACTTGAATTGATTGTAACTTAGTCATTCATCGAGCAAAACCTCCAACATATAGCAATGTTTTCTCAACTATATGGAAGATAGTTTAAATCTAAATATGTCTAGGTTCAAAACAACCAATCTTATGCTCAAATGTCTTTTATTTATAATAATTAGATTTTGAGAAATATTGCTACACTCAATCTTCTATTCTGAATCCTCAGAATGAAAGTGAATTGTGTGTCATGTCTGTGTGAGGTTTTAGTCAATGTGTTAAGAAGAGAAAGAAACTAATAAAGAAGCGATATTGGATTTATTTCCACTCTAATTCCCCATTTTCTAAAATAAGTAACCCACAGAGCTGTATTTGGAATTCATGTGGAGGTCACAAATTCTCCAAAGACACACAATCAGTGCGGCTGAGGGCAAGTTCTAATGAGAGAGTAATTCTAATGAGTGGAGTTACTGTTTGTACAACATTATTTTCAGTTCTCAAGGGGCTTCAATTAAGAGCTTCAACAACATAATACAGAGCATGTGCAATACTGTCAGACAATAAGATCATCTCTTCAACCTATGTTAGCTGAATGAGTGCATCTGTTGATCCGCCAGGATGACTGAGTTCAATACAGAATTTAACTATTTCTGTGTCAATGAATAGAGGACGCTTTACAGGCATATAAATAAATAATAAATAAATAAAGCAATTTTAGAAACAGAGTTTACAAAGTACCTTGAGCACAAAGCAAGAAAAGGAAATATAGGAGAAATCCGTCGGCTGTGACCTGGAGGCCAGACAACCACGTTTAGGTCTGAAACAGGGTAGTGTTCAAATTGAATCAAAATATATAAAGCTATGTCACATGGAAACCTGAACAAATAACAGTAGTCATGTAAAGGTGAAAAATAAACAATAATAAGACAGTAAAACACAATGTCACATAAAATTGGGTTTTAAGAAGTCATTTAAATATGTAGATCACACATCATGTTATAGAGTTTAATGTTTACATGGTTCCTGCTTTGTTGGTTATCTGCCTCCAGTGGCTTCATTAACCCTTAACAGTCCCATCTTTAGACACACATTATCAGATATAGTTTACTAATACACCCCATCACCATTCCTCACAAAGTGAAGGGGGATCCGCGGGGGTTGGAGTCGGGGGGGTAAATGATCTCATGGAGGTATAAGTCATAAAGGTGGCAGCTGCCTGTGTGTCAGAGCTCCAGACACCTACAGAGAGACTGGCATTGAGGGGACGAGAGAGGGCGGCCCATCAGGACAATTAGCAGATGTCACCAGTAAGCTTGACCCTCTCTGACCCTGGGCTTTGTTCCAGAGGACAGGGGGAAATGGATGGAGTCGGGGATTGATGGAGCAATGATTTGGTGATGATGAGGAGGGTTACGTTGTGGAGTGGAGGGGGAAAGTAAGACAAGAAAGTAGCTAGAACATGATCTGGAACCTCATGTCATTTATTCAAACGTAATTTTTTCTCCCTCCTGTCACCTTACCTCATATTTTGAATGGGAAGACATAGCGTTAAGTTAGTGTTAGAAGCAAATGTGGGTTTTTGTTTGTGCTGTGTATACAAATATACCCTCTCTGCATGAACTTGTGGAGAATGCAAATATTAAAAAAAGAAAAGCCCTGTCACTGATATACAATATTATGTGCAACATTTTAGAAACATGGAGGGACACCTGAAAGCCAGTTATGCTGGAGGCATTTATCAGTAGAATTTAAAAGCATCTTTAGAATGAGGGCAAGATGGCAGCCCGATCATAAAAAAAGCAATTCAAGTTTTAGATCTGACTTGGAAATATGATTATATAAATCATATCAGGTAAGAAAAAGACAGTCAATCTATATCTTTGTACAAAATATGAAGTAAAAAGAAGTTAAACACAAAAATCTGACTTCTTCACCAATTCACAGCGTGCGTCACACACACTGTCCCAACATCACAGATGTGTTTCCATTGCAAGAGGAAAGGGGAGGAGAAAACACAGCTATTATCTCCCTAACAATGTCTTGAAGGCATTTATTGAAGCACCCAGGGGTGTTCTTAGCATTCCCCAAGCTCTTTTGTGAAATGTCCTCTGGCACACTTGCCTTTGTGCTCAACTCATCTTTACATGCTCTGAAATGGCCCCTACAAATGTCTAAATAACGTTTGACTTTCAGAAAGTGTGTGGGGTGGTCTCGTGTCACCACAAAGCTTTTTACAGTGCACTGCCCTTTGGCCGTAATCAGTGAATGGAAACAGTAAAAGTAGAGGAGACGTTTGGACATCCAAAAACCTGGTGGATGTTAAAGTAAGGACAATGATGAACACACTAGATCTCTCCTTTTTCTCTTTTTAAAAACTGTTATATGTTATATTCAAGCAAAGTGTGGAGTTGGTCAAACAATTTGAAAAAACCCATTCTCGTGAAAAAGATTTCCACATGTTGCAGTTGAATGTCAAGATAGGAACTCAAACTAATCCAAAAGGAAATTGAATAATGTTGAAAAATGATTGTATGAAAAAATATTTTTAACAATAGCTACTTTTATATTGTTGTTATTCAAATGTTGGTCTCATATTGGCTCATAGATGGTTGTGACAATTTTTAATTTCAGCAGATGAAAGAGAAAACAAACTTTACACGTTAAAATTAATTAGAATGCATATTAATATATTAAATAAAGCAGATACAGCTAGATACAACTTTGACAAAAATAGAGGGAGAAAATAAAGGATGGTGGAATTTTTCAAGTCATTTTCTATCAGAAACTTTTGAACGAGTGGATTTCCCATCAATCCTCAGCACCAAGCTTCCACCAGGCAAAATCCCTGGCTTCCACTCTTACACATCAACATTGTAGTTTTCTCTCTCCCAAGCCCAACTCTCGTCTTAGTTTTTCAACAAAGAGTGAACTTTCTTCTGAATGTTCTCAAAAGCATAGACAAATATAACACACACAGTTACAGTCCTATGTTTTGTTTATCATAGTCTCTTGGTCTTTGTTGTTTCTCTCCGTGTGTATATTGCTGCAAATGATTACTGGTGCTGTGTCTAGGTAAATTAACAGCGACAAGAAATTGGACTCAAATTCCTTGTAAGCACACATTTATATACAATCTATGTATGATTAAGTAAAGAATAATTGCAGTTCATCTTTTAACCTGTAGTATCGCTGTTACGTGGTGCCATGACCGGAAGTGCTTGTCTCAATCGTCTCTCGCGATGTCTTTTTGTTTTCATTGATTTGAAACATGGCGTCTGAGGTTGAGGCGGGTAACGCTGCTACAACCGAGCCGGAGAGTGGAGAGGGGTACGTCTGATTCTTGCACGAGTGTTTTACCGGACCTGGGGAGTAGGGCATGACATCGACTATTTGCGAGACGTCAAACCGCAGAAATGCTGTTGCGTTTTTTAGCCATACAAGCTGCTAGTAGCAGACAGGCTAGCTAGCTAACGTTAGCGAAGCATAGACTCAACGGCTTAACCATTCAATGTTAAAGATGATCTGTTTAGCTCTCAATGGAGAGAAAACACCTCTATCTGAAAATATGACATTTCACTGTTACATAGTCTGCCGGTTGTCTTTGGATGTGATGACAGCGGGTCTCCGATTGTAAGATAAAACCCCTCAGCAGAGATTCCCTTTGAATAATGTCAGTTTTAATCAACACAGGAAGACAAGTTGAAATGAGACATGTGCCGAAATAAGGGTTGACCTTCCACGTTATTAAAAGGGGCAAATAAAAAAACAACTTGAAATCCTGTTGATATTAGTGTAGTTTGATACTGTATGTTCATTGTCCTTTCTGACTGGAAACATGATGTCTCGGAAATGTATTGCACTTCTATTCTTTTAGACTAGAAAAACCTTCGAAGACTTATTTAACTAGTTGAAATGAAGTAAGCTTTTGTAGGTATCTGGATAAATGTCTAGTTATGTGATGAATCTTTCTGCCGACTTCCAGGGATGCTGTATTTGGGGAACTACCCATCAGCATGGATACTGAATCTTCAAATGGCAAAGAGGGAATGGTAACATCCCAAGATATTATTATTTTATGACTCTTTTTGAAATGTTGTGTATTTTGTGTTGCACGATGGTGTCATGGATTGGTTTTCTGACTGTTCAAATGTGATGCATACTTCATGTAATCAATACAAATACTCTGTTGTTGTGTTCTACACAGGAGGCAGCCGGGGAAGGCTCTGAGGCAGCTGATGCTCTGACTGGATCAGGAGATGAGGAGAGTGGGAGGCAGCTGGGGGAGGTGGAGCTGCAGTGTGCCTTGTGTATGAAGTGGTTCACTGCAGACACGTTTGCCATCGACACTGCGTATGTATAGTAAATCTGTTATTCAGTAAATGCTCAATGAAATATGTGCTGTTGTGCTTTCACCCTGACAGTTTTAATAATTCGCTCATTTCCTCCTCTACAGGACCTGTCTTCCCTTTATGACTAATTATGTGTTTCACTGCAACGTGTGCCATCACAGTGGTAACACATACTTCCTGAGGAAACAAGCAAGTAGGTGTTTTGTGTGTTAGGACCTGCACTTACTGTTACCATCCATAGTGTTTTCAGTCACTTATAAGCTGATGTTGCTTTTTGTGTTCAGACCTGAAAGAGATGTGTCTCACAGCCCTGGCAAACCTCACATGGAGATCCAGATCACAAGACGAGCATCCAAAGACCATGTTCCCCAAAGACAAGGTGAGAGTAATACATTTTCAGCGATTATGAAGTTGCAGATGTGGTGCCCAAGTTGGACAAGATGTAATAAACATATTTTTAGATAAACTTGACTGTAAAGCACAATTAATTATGGGTATCCACATGATGTTGAACTGATAGTAAATGAACTGGCAACCTTGCTAACCACCGTGTGCTTCCATTGATTAAATAATAAATAACTAAAAATAATAGCATCATTCATTATTGTAATTTTCAGATTGTGCCACAAACTGAGGCAAGATCTAAACATAAAGGCATGAAGTGTTGTGTGTGTAAAAAAAAAGATTAATTCATTATATTATTGATTTATTTCCTTGTAATAAACTAAGTTAATTAATTATTTATGTATGTATACACAGTCACACCATACACAATATATGGTTCCGTTTCACGAAATACAAAGATCTGCACAGTTACTGAGGTTGAACTCTCCCTTGATTGCTGCCCCTCACTTAATGTTCATCGAGAGAAAGAAAAAGAAAGTGGAATTGTGTTGATATTAGACCTTGTTGTCATTTACTCTGTGAATACTTTTCATTCATGGAACCATTTGTCTGTGTTTCTTGTAATTCTTTGTTGCAGGATATCATACCATTCATTGACAAGTACTGGGAGTGCATGACAACGCGTCAGAGACCAGGGAAGCTCACCTGGCCCAACAACATAGTGAAAACAATGGTAATGTTGTGGTGTATAGTCTGGGAAACACAATCCAGCATTTAGAGAATTTAAAGATGCTGCTTCTAAACCTTCATGTAAAAATCAGTCAATGGCAGAGGAGCCAGTTAGGAGAACTGTTGGGGTCTCACTCTTTCTTGCATGTGGCCTTGCTTTAGTGGTTAAGCAGTTTCCAACGTTTGAGTAATTTATGTGAAGTCTTCTAAGTGTTAAAGGACATTCCCACAAGGACTAAAAACAACATGGCATGAATACTGTTAAAGTTCAGTATTGGTACTTTTCTTTATTTTCCAGAGCAAAGAGCGAGATGTCTTTCTAGTGAAGGAACACCCTGACCCCGGCAGTAAAGACCCAGAAGAGGAGTACCCAAAATTCGGCTTGTTGGACCAGGTATTTACCACTCAGCTGCGATATACTGTATAAAGCACTATGTTGGGAAGTGGGCTGTAGAAAACAAAGGATTTTGTATCGAGATCTAATGTCTAACATTAGCTTCTGTTAATCTTCTCTAGGACCTGGGAACAATTGGACCCTCATATGACTCTCAGAAACAGGCCACTGCTGCTCCTACGGCTGGTGGACTCAATGGTAGGAATGTGACACAATAATATCTAATCTCAGAAAAAAGGATAATTTCTACTTGTAGCTCTGTTTTCAAAAAAGGCCAAAGGGAAGAACAGTTAAAGGCGCTTCCTCACCTGTTCTTCCATTAAGTGTGGACCAAAGGGTTATTCTGTGTTTTTGCGTCAGGTCGAGATCACACAGGCTAAGACTGTAAGCGGACATCATCATATATCATGACAAACGGAACCAAAAAGGTTTTTTCTGTAATATGACTCCTTTCATTTTTTGAGGGTCCTGGAGAAAGCACCTGCTCTCTGTTGAGGTCTACTTGGAAGCTGACCAAAATCTGTCTTTTCAGGACATCTCATGTCTGGTTTTGTCTTCACCACAGACGAAAAAGATGCCCTAAATATACAAAGACTGCAAATTAAAAACTAAACCAAAAAATTTAGGTGTTGAAGCAACCTCACAATATAATACAGTAGCCAATACAGAAGCCAGTATAATAGCCAGTATAAATCCCCCAAATTGAGAGTATCAACAGTACTGTGTTTCAGACTTAAAATGCATCACTGTTGCCATTTTTACGACTGACATCCACACTACTCCGAACGGTTCAAGCACCTAAAAGGGAGAGCTTCAGAAATCCTGCTGGCTCTGTTTTAGAGTGAAAACTCAAGGTCTACATTTTACCCTGTACGGGCAGAAATTAAGATGTTTGAAAGTGCCACACTTCCTGTCACTTACATATCCACCTCGTTGTTGGTTCAATAAACTAAAAACCTGCTCTTACTTTTCACCATTGTTCTTCTTCATAGTATTTTCTGTAACTAAACAACGAACTTCAGAGTACACAATCTGCTTCCTATTCACAACGGCACGCACATGACCAGGGATTGTGAAGGGACATGTGCTGCCTTTTCACACGTTATAATTTGGATGGAGTGAGTGTTTTAAAACAGAGTCTTAAAGCTAAATGGCATTAGTGTGGATTTAGCCCAAGAGAGTGTTACATGTGATGACCATGGTGACTCTGTGTGTTGTGTTCCAGGTGGATCTGCTTTCTCAGGTGACTATGTGGTACTTTGGCATCTGGGACTGCTCAGTGTGTTTTTTGTCTTGTAACCCTCCGGATAGAAGTTGGCCCTGAGGTTCCAATCAGACTTGAGTTTGCTCTTTCCCCTCATTCAAACCAAACTCAACCTCAACTGATCCTCAACAAGCATCTTGTGGGCAACTTCATCCATGTTCAGTTGTAACCTCCCTGTCTGCTCTCTGCGTCTGTTTGGTGCCTCCCTCCCAAAAGCTTTGCCGCCCCCACCCCCCCTCTTTTGATCGGTGAACATACCTTTCTCGTGTCTCCCGGCTTGCTGTTAATGAGCCCTGAAATCCCTAAAAGACAACTCCTCACTGAAATGACACTCTGCCTTCCACACCACGACACACGTGAGAGCAGAGTGCCATTTTATATTTGTGCCGGTGGCTTTCATCCAATGCTGATTAGCCTCATCCTCTTCCTTCTCCTGTGGGTTTTTGTTTCAAATGTACATACTTTTACTAAAAGGTCATTGGACTTCATTACATGTAATATCCAAAATTAGGTTCTAGACCCTAAATACATAAATTAATAAATAAATTAAATTAAAATTACTCCTGACACTTCAATGTTAAGATGTTTGTAGGTGGTAAGAATGATACAATCACTTCCTGTGATGTTAATGCATTGACTAAAATGAGGACAAATATACATTGCGTAAGTTGTTATTACCATAGACATTTGTTGGAGGATGTAAAAAACTCTGTTTTCCATATGGATACAGTATTGTGTGGAATATTTTTATGTGTGTAGTATCAGAACTAGCCTGTGCTTTGTTTTGAGGTCTTTGTGTCTGGGTAGATGACTTTACTTGGAAGGAAGTTGAAATAAACCCCAGCACGTGGCTGTGGTTTACTCACTGACATAACAGTCTAACAGATTTGAATTGAAGAGGGATCCTAAGAGGCTGATAGTGTTTGGAAGACGCCATGCAAACTAATTCCTGCCTTTCGTGCCTGCTATTTCCCTGCGTATACCAAACGCCTAATAACCTGCTTTCACTGTGTAAGTTGGTGTGTTTGTTTTGGTCCAGTTCTGTCTGTTCAGCAGTGTAACCTGTGGTTTGTTTTTGAAGGTGCTTTGGCCCCTGGTCCAGGAAAAGGAAGAGGAGCTAAACGTAAACAGCAGCAGCAACAGGAGGGCACAGCTGCTGGGGCAACCAAGAGAACCCGCAGGTAATGAGATCTGTCCGTCAACACTGACACGAACACATACACACGTTGGGGATATCCACAAATGATATGTTGTGCTTGTCCAGGATCTTTGAATGCATCAACTCCTTTTGTTTATGAAGCAAACCTCTTCTTTGGCTAACGAAACCAAAGGTTCTTTAATCTTGTTGTCTTTCCAAGTTGACAACTCCTTCATGTGTTGCTTCTCTTTTTAATCCTGAGATATTTGAATTTTTTTGAATTTCATGTTGTAAATGTGATCAACACGCTCACATGTTCACTATGAAAAACAGCTTAAGGTTTGCAAGCCTTATGAACGAAAACAGTACTCATTTTTTAACAAACCTGTGACAATATTTTTAGCTGGAATCTTGTGCTGAAAGTTTGTTTTTGTGTGCTGACCTGCTACACAATGAAAAATATTTGTTGCAGTGATATGAGAGTCCTAAGATACTGTGGGTGCAGATCAAGTCAGGAGAATTTCACACAATGTAGTATTAGTCCAGCACAAGACAAAACACAAGACTGTTCCACAAGGGAGACAATGTTTTCCAAATGAATGAAGAGATCAAATAAACTTGTATTTCTCTTCTTCCCTCATCACAGTGATCCTCTGTTCTCGGCCCAGCGCCTGCCGCCTCATGGTTACCCACTGGAGCACCCCTTCAATAAAGACGGATACCGTTACATCCTGGCAGAACCCGACCCTCATGCTCCCGACCCAGAGAAGCTTGAGCTGGACTGCTGGGCTGGCAAGCCCATACCTGGTGATCTGTACAGGGCCTGTCTCTATGAGCGGGTGCTGCTGGCCTTACATGACAGAGGTACTTAGAAGTCGCATTTATAGCAAAGGGGTGTTACAACATTTTGAGATGATATCTTATCCACAAGTTGTTTAGGCCCATTGCTTTATCATGTTACACATTTCATTAAAAACACATCTTTAAAAGCCAGCAGAATTATTTATGTAAAGCTAAGTTCACATTACACTACTTCCAAAGTTTTTTTGTAAAATATCAGAAAGCGTTCAGATGCCCTGTTTCAGAGCGGATTTGAATTTTATGTAGGTGAATCAAAAGGCTAACTCTTTTGTGATCAAGCTGTGCTGCCGAATCCATTTGTATCTGATGTTTACGAAACTCCTCATGTGCATGTTGCAGCGCCTCAGTTGAAGATCTCTGATGACCGTCTGACAGTGACTGGAGAGAAGGGCTACTCCATGGTGCGAGCATCGCACGGCGTACGGAAAGGCTCCTGGTTCTTTGAGGTTACTGTTGATGACATGCCCACAGAGACCGCGGCTAGGCTCGGCTGGTCTCAACCACTCGGTCAGTATCTGCTCCATCCTCACACAGACCTCTTTGACCTCTTTACCTTTTGCGCTCTGGTTTTGACAGACAGAGTGGAAATCCCAACATTGAAGGTCCATTTCTAACAAGTCGTTCAAAGTCTTAATTTCTCAACTGATTATACCACAGTGATGCAATGCTCCCTAATATATATAACAATAGTCATGTCATATAGGTATTTTATTTATTCTAAATGTACAAATGGCTGAAGTCAACGTAAGCTTGTTGCTATAGTGAATTATTTTCTTATTTTACAGGTAACCTGCAGGCACCTCTGGGTTATGACAAGTTCAGCTACTCGTGGCGCAGTAAGAAGGGTACGCGGTTTCATCAGTCCATTGGAAAGCATTATTCCTCAGGATACGGTCAAGGAGACACGCTTGGCTTCTTCATAGAGCTGCCCGATGGCACAGAGACAGCCAAGGCTCTGCCAGATACATACAAGGACAAGGTAACAACTGAGAAATAATGAGAGCTAATAACTGTTTACATGCTGATAGTCTGACACCTTTTCTTGCTCTGTTCTGATTACAGGCACTAATCAAGTTTAAGAGCTACCTGTACTTTGAGGAGAAGGACTATGTGGACAAAGCAGAGAAAAGTCTCAAGGCAACAACTCCCAGCAGGGTCAGAAAACTCCTCCAAAATAAAATGAGGTAAAAAAAAGCTGGAAGTTTTGGCTGCTTTTAACTTGTGGATCCTGTTTTTCAGATGGTGTTCTTTAAAAATGGAGTGAGTCAAGGTGTTGCCTTTGAAAACCTGTTTGAAGGCATCTACTTCCCCGCCATCTCGCTCTACAAAAGTTGCACGGTCGGTACACGAGACGCGCTCATGAACTCTTTGCCCTCTTAATTTTCTAGCCAGTTAAAGTTCACTTCTGTCTCTTTTCAGGTTTCAGTCAATTTTGGGCCACATTTCAAATATCCACCAAAGGACATCAAGTATCAGCCGGTGAGACCATTACTTCCTCTGTGTAGATGACTTTACAAACCTCAGGCTATGTGCATTCTAACATCTTTAATTGTATATGTGGTGTGTTCATGTAAACAAGAATGGTCTCTTAAGTTGGTTTCTTAGTTGTAGAAATACTACAAACAAGCTGTCAGGAAAGTCTGGGGAATTGGCTCTGGACTTTAACCGGACTTCGCTTTTCACACACGCACAACCCCTTCTCTGCAAAGATTTTTTATTTTATTTATAGGCACCTTTCAGAGCACTCGAGGTGAATCCAGCAATGGATACCCCACTGTGTTCTCATATCGGATTCTCCTGATTTTTTCGACACACTTAATATTAGGGGGCTAGGTGGAGATAGTCTGCAGAGTTCAGTGCATGTATTAAAGCAGCTTCACGGTGTTAGCATCACTTTACATTCAAAGTTACCCTACTAACCTATTGCACGATCAATCATATGTGGAATCTGTTGTCTTCCTCTCAGATGAGTGACATGGGCTGGGGAGCTGTGATTGAGCACACCCTGTCTGACATGCTGTACCACGTGGAGACCGATGTGGACGGCCGGCGCAGTCCTCCTTGGGAAGGATGAATCCTGCTTGAATTCAGTACACACTCTCCTCATTAATCAAAACATCCCCCTCCTTCAGACCGCAAAATAAAACCACCACACAATGCCGTGAGCTGTTGGTCCATGGAGTAAAAAATTTATGAATTTGTCTTAGAGTTATTCCTCGCAGATTTTGATTGGCTTCTATATGTCATCGAGCGTGCCATCAGCCAACAACAACAACAACAAAATGGGATTATCTTTGAGGCTCTGCTTAGAAATATATAGGTATATTTTGAAGTTCTTGTTAGAGACCGAACTGAGGGCCAGTTAAAACACATCATGTTCCACCTCTAATGTTCTGCGTATAGCTGCGGCCCAATAGACCTACTTCAACATTTCCCACAATCATTCACTAGAAAAGAGTTGATTCTGCAGTCTTGAGTATGGTCTGTCTTTTTGCTAATTTTATTTGTATTGCAATGTATGTCAGTTATTTACTGTTTTATACTCTGAGTTAAATAAAAAAAAATACGACACAGTTGAACTCATGAGATCAAAAATTTCAAAGAAAGATGCATGTGAAATTAAAGAAGTGCTTCCTGACATTTACATCGCAAGCCATAAGAATTCATGTGTACTATATAAAAGTTATATAAAGTAATGTGTAAAAATACATTTAAGTGCATCAATGAATGTACAGTACAGTTTCTATGAAGACATAATTCATATAATTATATTTTTCTTTATTATCTGTTCATATACCACCATCTGATGACAGGTGTGTGTATTGGGAGTATAAGTTATTTACAAACAAGTAAATAAACACATATCTGCTTACGACAATAGATTTGTGGGAACTATCAGCTACATGATTTTAGAACATTTCTCCCCCAACCAGTTGATAAAGGAAATACTAGTTAACTAACCTGATAGTTAATATTTGATTATTCGTCATTTCTGGTTAACTGTTGAATATAAGATGTTACACAACTGCCTGTCACTAGGTGG
This sequence comes from Pseudopleuronectes americanus, assembly GCA_038501795.1. Lineage (NCBI taxonomy): Eukaryota > Metazoa > Chordata > Actinopteri > Pleuronectiformes > Pleuronectidae > Pseudopleuronectes > Pseudopleuronectes americanus. The sequence goes on along the minus strand of CM076733.1, from coordinate 1,810,158 downwards.
GGCTACAGCTCTGATGGGCATGAATGTGTAACCGCAAATGTGGAAAGTGGGACAGATGACTTGTGGTAAAACCAGTATGGGTTATCATTGTTTTGATATAGAAACGGAAAGTAATTTTGAATGTAGACGATTAAATGCCAGGATAAATGGAAAATAACCGTTCAATACAAAATAATGTCAAGTTTCTATATCAAAACAGGATAATCTGGCATATAACAGCTCAACTAAAGTGATTTGTTATCACATTAAGCTCAGGTATGTGGACATTAACCTACACAGAAAGAAAGCTGCTGGAGCTAGTTAGCCAACGTTAGTTAGCCACACTCGACAAACCAGTATCAGAGTGTAGACGCTGTGGATCCTCCCTCAAGTCTTAATTTCAATTTGACTCAACGACATTAGTCTTGTGGGTACTCATGCCTTAATAGTTATTGTGCTGCTTATAAATGCTAACTATGGGAGTTTATGTAAAATGTCTTATGCACCTTTCAAACGAACAAGTATTTTCTAAATTTCTCGATTGTTTTATAAAATATCACACATTTTTTAAATGCCCATCACAAGTCCAAGATAGCCTTTCTGACTGTCTTGAGTTGTCCTTCCAACAAACCAAAACTAGAAGGTATTCAGTTTACTATCATACAAGACAAAGAACATTTGTAAATATTTACATGTGAAACCAGAAGGGAATATGGAACCAGTATATTTGTCACACTTTTGCTTTAAAAATCTCTTTACTTTTGACCCAGAGAAAAAATCTCTTGAATATGTTGTTCTTTTTTATCCATTATACTTGGATGAAACCCTGACAGGGAAGTGACTGCAACAAAGATCTTTTTTGGCTCATATGGCTGGGAAAAAACTGGATACAATGTTATGACATAGCTTCATATTCCATTTTTGTCAAAATTCAAGTACTCAACAAAAAGGAATTGATAGACTGTTATTCCAAATGGATGGAAATGAGTGGATGCAAGTGTCTGCATCTAAAAACTAGAGCTAATGTAGCTCTAAAAAGTGCTCGGATTTAAAGGGAAGAGGAGGACTACTCATATGGGCCTTTGCTGCTACAGTGATGGATGCTGGTTGTTGTCAATATCTTTTCCAGTAGTTTCTGCTGTGACGGTCCTCAGAGGGCGGTGCTGAGAAGTCCTGACTTCAGGTAGGTTTCCTCTTGCACCAAGCCCTGTTTGCTTTCGTCTGACGAGTCCGAAATATGCTGTCGGAGGAGGAGAGAGGGAGAGAAATGTTCCGCTTTCACAAACAACTGTACACACACAGTTTGATAGGCAGTGCGCTGACTTCTTACGTGTCTGCGGAAGATTCGGCGCAGCAGGCTGCGTTTGGGGCTGTCAGGGGCCTGGGACCAGTCCAGGTCCAGGCTTCGGGTTCCAACTGAGCCAAAAACATTCAGCTCCTTAAAACATCCTGTTTCTATTATCTACAGGGACGACAGATAGATCTTAACTCTGCTTGAAACAAGAAAAGATTGATAATACGATGTGTGTGGGAAATGAACACACCTCATTTTGCCAGGTTATAGGAATGCTGCCTGTGTTGAACTTGGCGTAGAAGTCATCGTCTATTCGGTCCAGACTGACTCCCTTCACTGTAGAAAACTCTTCAATGTCCTGCACATCAGTGCAGTACACCTGTCTGGGCTGGAGGAGTAAAAAACAATCACTGTTATAAACTTTTTATTCACTGCAACCTACACCCACATGTATTCAAGCTCATCTAAACTTTCTCTACAAATTCAGAGCCCCAATCACTGGTCTTTTTGTTTGGATTGAATCCATGTTGCACTTCGACTACGATTATAATGGATCAAAATGCCCATTATACATTTTGGGTTTGGACCACCTCTAACAGTCAAAATATATAAATGCTGGACACCACAGTACAAGAAAAATATATAAATAGGTTTTTTGTCCTTGAAACCATTTTGAGCGGTGAAAAGGTTAGGTATTTATATCTTTATGAGGGACTAGGAATTTATAATAATTACTTAATTAGTTATTAACTCAATTAAGTAAGATTCAGGGTTTAGATGGAATTCCTATGGGAATTCCAAAACATTGTCTATAGTTTCTGTGTTATTATAATTAGTATTACTATTAATAAGCATCACAATTTAAGAAAATGTTGAGACAATTATTAGTCAATTATGAACAACTAAGACAAAGTGTTATTCATTCCCCTAAATGGGCTTGTTAGAAAGTGGTACCAAATCCAATTGTGTTTTATTACAATACAAAGTGCATTTGAATAGAAATGCTGCTTATAATTTGCATTTTTGTGTTGTTGTTATTGTTCAGGGTTGGGGTACCTACATCAGGTGTAAACGGAGGCTTGACGAGTCCCGCCTCCAGCATCCGAAAGTTGATATTTTGGAAGAAAGGATGTGACTGGACTTTTCTCCCCTTTGACCCCTGGCAGCCCAACCTCTTCCTTGTGTCCTTGGTCAGCAGCTACAGCACAAAAGGGAAGGATACCTGGTTAGTTTTATAGTAAAAAGAAAGTTGTATTTGCACTTGATTGAGTTTTTTAAGCCGTGAAAGCTGCCAGCTGAGCATCTCTGATGATTTCTTAGCCCCCACCGAGGAGCACAATTCTTTCGCCTCCCTGCTGAACTTGACATTGTATTCCTCCTGTTGCGTCTGAATCCGTCGCTCCATCTCTGAGGAACCTGGATTCTCTCCTCGGGCTCTGAACGGCGGCTGCCCTGAGGTCATTTCGTAAATCAGACAGCCGAGGCCCCACCAGTCTGCACTCATCCCATAATGATCATGGCCGATCACCTCCGGAGCTGAAATCATTATTCAGATTAATAAACTGTCTATATAGTCTGCAGGTTTCCATCACAACAGCCTTGTTCACCATTAGATCTTAAAAATAAATCTCAGTCACTAAATCTGTTAATCTTTAGTTTAGGTTTAGTTCAGACTGTTATTTGTTAATATTTTACTAGTACAACTGCTGGAAGAAGAATTTGAATGCTTAAGTTGAAACTGTTAATAATAGACAACTAAATTCCTTAGAAAACTAAGCCTTCAGAAGAAACAGACAGAAAAAATTAATTCTGGAGTTGTTGTTTTTTTGTTCACAGTGAACATGGCAGTCTAACACAGCTTCTATCCTGGCTCTTGTTCAGGGAAATCAGCCTCTGAGCTCTTTTACTCAGATGGAAACCTCCAGACTCAGGGTCCTCATGGGACTCGGGGTCGGACTTCAACAATGCTAGTTTCATACATACCCATGTAGCCCAGCGTGCCCACCCTTCCTCGCACCAGACTCCCCTCGGAGACCCTCACAGCCAGGCCCAGGTCAGAGATGCGGATGTGTCCTTCATGGAACAAGTACAAAAGAATCCACTGAGCTGGTTTTGTGGTTAAGATTTCAGCTGTTGTGACGCACTTTCCCTTTTCACCCTGTCAATTGCTGCATCCCTTCCCTCCAGCTACACTGTGGTGTGAGGCGAGGGGGTTGTGCTGGTTCTTAGCACGTATACAAACTGTCTGTTCAGGGCTCTGACTTTCGTGAATGTGTAAACACTAAGGCAGCTCATAGAGAGGTGGTTCCACAGGTGCTGAGGTCTCTTAAAATAGACGCCACACCTGATTCCCCTTGGCTTTCCCTTCCCCAACCTTCTTGTACTCTTGTCAAAATACCATCAACTGCTTCCTCCTTGGTAGCTGAATCTTGAATCTGATTGGCCGAGTGATTATCTGGTCAAACTTGAACTATTATCAACTTGTAATTGAGTTGGATTATAGTTAAAAATAGCCTCATCAGAAGATGCTCTTAAACATGTCATCATGTTCCACCTGCACAGCTTGGAATGTGAACTGCTGAAAGGTCGTGATTGGGCAGTAGTTGTTGAGTTACACTCCAGAACAAACAAAGGGTGTTTACTGTGGCTGTACTTACCGTTGTCATCCAGCAGAATGTTTTCTGGTTTCAGATCTCTGTAACACCGGATGCAACATTACTACTCAGTAGGCTCCTGAACACAACATCTGGCATTAAGCAGTGCCAATGTGGAAATACACTGACCTGTATAATATTGACTTCTGATGAAGGTGCATCAAACCACAGCAGACTTCTGCAGCGTAGAAACATACTCTGTCTCTCTCCAGGCCGGGAGCGCCGATGTTATAAATGTGATACCTCAAGTCCCCACCGCTCATCATGGTCAGAACCATACAGAGGGCGTGCTTGGTCTCATAAGCATAAGCCAGGTTCACCTTAACAGAGGCCGAGAGAAAGTGTAATAATATATATAAAAATATATTTATATAATAATATTAATCACAGAACATTATTATATAAACTTAATTTGTACAGCACTTATGTTAACAATGCTCTTTACAAAATGCACTATTAACAACACAGAACAAATAAATAAATAGATATTATGTACATATATATATATAAAATATATTAAAAAGCTTTCCTATAAAAATATGATTAATGCAATGATTTAAAAACAGGTAAAGTGGTGCTGGCAAGTCTAATCTCTTCAACAAGGAATTCTAGAGAGTTGATGTCCTCTAGGCAGAAGCCTGCTCACTGGAACTACTAGCAAGACTGGATTACTTTGTGTTCCATCAAAGCTCAGCGCTTGACAATCATACCTGAACAACCCAAGTGGATAGCGTGCCAGTTGCACAGGAACAATGTTTACGTTGGCCAGCTCTCAGTTGTTAGCAAAAGCAGTTAATTATAACGCACTACGCTACATTTCAAGCATACTAATAGCACCCCTGTAATATGATTCGGGGGCAGTCCTTTAAAAGTTATCAAAGAAATCTCATAATCAATCATTAATTTAACTTGCAGTCAATGAAGTTAAAATACAAGCAGCAGCATTCTGCAACAGTTAAAATATCATGAAACTGAGGATCGACTGGTGCATGTATATAAGTCCAGGGTTGAGGAGACAAAGGCAATGGCTTTTGTTTTTTCGTTTTGAAATAGCTCTTGTTGTTTGAACCCACCCTTTTTTTTAATAAGCGAAAACATAGATGGACATGACTGACAGGTCATACTTGTTGCCAAGGCGTAGTCTTTTAGATTGAATGTTCCAACATTAATTAGCTCTGAGCGTCGACTCTTAGTTTTACTCTTGAGATTCACCTGTGAGCCTCTACTCTTAGTTTTACACTTGAGATTCACCTGTGAGCGTCTACTCCTAGTGTTACTCTGGGATTCACCTGTGAGCCTCTACTCTTAGTTTTACACTTGAGATTCACCTGTGAGTATCGGCTCTTAGTTTTACTCTTGAGCTTAACCTGTGAAGCTCCTCTTGAGACCTAGATGAAGCTCTACCAAAGTTATGGGAGTGTGGGTAAAAAATCCCAGACATTTAACCAATCAGAGCAGCAGCTCACTTCCTGAAGAGGAGACTGAAGGGAGAACGCCCGCCAAACAAACAGGAACTGAAGGAGCTGCCGATAAAGCATCACTAATGAAGCATGCAGCACTTTGGCGATGTCAGTAGAACGCAGGCTTAAGGCAGTTCTTGAAAGCAACCAAATATTTAATGTTTATATTTTATTTTATTTCTTTACCTGATCCCTTACTTTTTCCAGAGTGGCACACACAGTAAGTGAAAGAAAAGAGAAAGAATACATAAATCCTTGATCCACCCCTTCGTATTGATGCGCAACAACTTTTAGGTTATTTCTGTGGCCCTAGTGCCATCCTTTTTTTTAAAATCTGTTTATCTGTAGTTTTGTGTTATACTGCTGACAAACAAACAAGCCAACTGACAGGGCCGAAAACAGCTCCCCCATGGCTCCTAGGTGTGTCCACATTTGTTCCAATACTGTCGTAATATCCTGTGTTCATCACTCGATCTTAAACGCAAATCTTTTATGTTTACTACAGAAACAACGAAATTGGCCCTGACCTTCCAGTACTTTAGAATCAGACTCATCCTTCCAAATGTGGGTTTGAAAGCTTAGTGTATATCATATAAAAAGCAAGCAGGCAAAAGGGTAAAGGATCCAACAATCAGAACACAAGTGTGGTAATCTCACCACAAATCGACTGGTCAATCCTTCCAGTATCTTTTTCTCGTTGAGAGCCATGGCCTCCCCTCGCCGCTTCTTCACATGGGTCTTCTCCAGCTTTTTGCAGGCGTACATCATACCTGTGGCTCGCACCTGACAAGCCCACACCTGGGGAGGATACAGAGACACTGACAATGTGGCAAATTTGGCGTGGGGACAGAGTCAAATCTGCTGAGAAAATTATGTTGGGAAAGAAAAATGGCAGCTTCCTGAGGCTAGATATTGTAGCGGCAATGAACTGTTCTCACATAGCTTTGTAAATAAGAGCTATAGAATAGTTTACTGCTGGATTTGTACTTATTTGAGAAAATCCATTTAACTTAAAAAAAATACGTAATGATAAGAAGTAGGTTAATCAAAAAATGCCTGCCCAGCTAGTAGTGCAGGCTCCTTGTTGAAAGTTTGGGGGAAATTTAAAGATTTTCTCAGACTTGACAAAGTTCCTCCAGAGTCACCAAGTGCACACGGACTCAGAAAAAAGTCACTTTGTAGATTAACAGGGGTTCTGGTACAGGGTGAAGGGTTGGTGTGTTTGAAGGCAGGCTATCACGACAGCTGACTCTGTAACTTTTATCTGAGAGCCTTTCTTGATTTAACCTCATTTGATATTTTCCTTGAGCTGTCTTTCTGAACCGTTTATAACTGTAGTCTGTTAAATCTGAGGAGTCCATGACTCTTTGATTGTGGCCTTCGAATTAACATAAAGTATATGTAAAGTTGATCATTTTTATCATAGTTTTTTCAAAATCAGCCATTTCAAATTAAGGACAGATAAAGCATAAGCTCTCCTAATTTGTAGATGCCACCAGATTTAAATGCGAGCATGTTTTTTGATTGGTGTGAGCAGACCCTGAAATCCATAACAGAGAGTGATTTTGTAGTTAAAGTGACGTGACTGTGACTTACCTCTCCAAACCCGCCTTTCCCCAGTAGTCTGTACTGTCTGAATTTATTCTTGGTGATGGGCTCCCTTAAAGAAAAAGGACAGCTTGTTTTCAGTCACACAAAGTCTGAAGAAGATGTGTGAGCTAAATGCGACACAGAATCAACAACAATTACAGTGGAGTTCATCAAGTACAAGCGGATGAACCAGCCACATGCACAACCACACACAGGATGTTCTGTTTCATGCCTCCTCTGGCGGGTGAACACACACACACACACACACACACACACACACACACACACACACACACACACACACACACACACACACACATACACACACACACACACTGACCTCTCCAACATCTTCCACTGCAGAAAACGGTCAAAGAACATGCTATCCTGGTATAGTGTGAAGGCCTCTCCACTCAGGTGTTTGTGTAGGTCTCTGATCCATGAAATAGAGAGTTAGGTTATTATACCCTAAAAATCACAGGCACATGTACACAACAGCACAGGGAGTGTGTGTGGACTCACTCCCTGCAGTCATGGAAGATGTCCCCACAGGGATCCAGCTCCAGTCTCTGGATGCTGCTCTGTTCATGGCTCAGCAGTGTGGGTACACACTGATACGACTGAAAGCGCAAGGTAGACCCAGTTAATAGTATTGATACTTTGGAAAATGAGTGGCAATTTTAAAGATACTTGGTTGTGTTAACATCCAGATAATTGATACTTTGGTTATTTGTTCTGGAGATAAACCATGTTTCCAAACATAAATATCTAGTAAAGACATGTGATGACTGATGTGATGTAGTTGTCTCACCTGACTCGTGAGGAATCTCTGAATGATGCTGAAGCCACAATCCCTTCTCTCGTCATCCGACTTTGTGTCGAAGATGTCCTTTAAAAGTGACAAAGAAGAAAAAGATAAACATTGAGGGAAACAGAGTCTGAATACACAAATCAAACTTTTGCACTTATCACATCACACGCTTGACTAGCATCAGACAGCCTGCTTCAAATGTAACAACTTCAGAACTCAACATATATTTCATGGAGCTCATATCAACAAAAACACATTCTTTAAGTAGCTTTTTCCTGCAGAATATTATCATTTTGATGCTTCATCCAAATGTTGGCCACTTCTTTTTGTAGATGTTTATCTTAATACAGATTCTGAAATTCACAGATGAATGCAAGTCTCAGACCCATGTTCTCTTTTGAATTCAATTTAGAACACAATTTTCCATTGCAGTATCAAATTAAAACTTTTGTGAGTCACATTGTAAATTGTTACTCTTTTTGTCTTGTGAACCAGTCTCTCCAGTAAACACCAGTTCAAGCCTCCTCTATGCTGGCTGCAAATTATTTAATCAAATGTTTCCTTATACTACTTCGTCCCTGCGAAGTAGTATAGTATTCCAGTAATGCAGTTTAATGGTGCGTGGCAACGTTAGAAAAAAATCAAACCCTGCGCATATTGTATTTCACTGAGAACCCTTTCAATTAAAAGGCTTCCCCCACCTTTTCTGGACTTCTGTTGCCTTACTTTGTTTCACAGCCTTGTCGTTATTTCTGGTTAATAGCCTAAAGTTAGTGTAGATTTTTTAGTTTGGTGTATTTTGTCTTTTTGTAATTTAAGTAATTGTGCTCTAAAATCTGCTCAGATCAGATCTATGTTTCTCTGTATTTCCTATAGTACACGTCCTATAAATACTTGTTGCCAGGAAAGTCTCCGTAGTTGAAAATGTACCAGAGCATCCAGGAGGGAAATGTAGTTCTGCACATCAGGACGACTCCGACAGAAGAGCTGGAAAAGTTTCTTGCCAATAGGCTGTGTCACACATAGACTGTGATAGTCTCGTTCTGTCGGAGAAAATAAAACGTGTGGTGTAATCACGCAACAAAACTGATCATGTGATGGTAACAGAAGAACAAAACAAACAGAAATGCATTGGTGCACATACCAATGTTCATGGCCAGGTCCACACACTGACTGATGTGAGGGAAGCGAAGCATCTCTCTCCATTTCCAGCTTCTGCCTTTACTCCTTCCACCTGCAAGCAGACACACACACAAACAAATACACACAGATAGACACACACACACAGACAGACACAGACAGACACACAGATACACGCAAACAGACACACACAGGCAGACAGACAGCGAATGTGAAAATATGTTGTGTTATTGTAAAAAAGAAATGACCTAAGTAATGAAGAATAACTCAGACTGACATCTGCAATGTTTCAGAAACAAGTACACGTACATGCGTGCGCCCGTCCTTCAGGTTTCAAACAATAGCAGGTTCAACTACAGTGAATGAGCTATTAATAGCTCTGGGAACTGGTAAGCAAAGCCTGTGGGACCGCATTACTCTGCAACTTACTTCCATCTTTAGATGGCCACAAAGATAACACTGGAAGATTACATCTACATTTGCAACTCAAAGGTATTGGTACATTTTAACATTTCACTTTAAATGAGGACTGAGATTTCTCTCCTATAGGATTTGACTGTGCTGCTTTCGACTTGGTTTTTGTTCAGGAGACCCCACAGGACGTGCAGTGTTCACAGAAGATAAACAGGGACAGAAACTACAAATGTAAAAGAAAAAAGACAAACATTTGCATGGATTCATAACAGAGACCTAGAAGTCAGCAGTTGCGATCACTTTCATCATCCCTCATCATTCAGCACCTTGTTGGCTGACTGACCTCAGATCACCCGACCAAAACACAACTGCAAAGGCAGCATTGGCCTCTGAGCTCCTGACAAAGATTATGTGATGACACTGAGCAGTTGTCATCCTTTAACATTCTATCACATGACGTCTGAGCTGAGAAACTGAACTTTCCAATTGTTTCTGATAAATTATTAAGGTTGTTAAGGTTTTTTAATGGAACTCTTACCTTCTCGGGCTTTGATAAGAGCACTGTTTGCTACCATGCTTTCAATCTCCATGGAGGAGTGTGTGTCTGTTTTCAGTTAAGTTGTCCTCGTCTATTTGTCCCAAGAGAGCAGCACAATCCAGTCTTCATGCACTATCTGTGATCAAATCTGAGCTCTTCAGTAGTCCCAGTAAATAGCAGCAGTCCTGTTGGTTGAGTTGGAGTGATGAGGTGTGTCATTTAGCTGCTACCTGCAGTCCCTGTGACTCACTAATGATTGGAGAAGCAGGTGTATGCACTTTTTTTGCTCAACAGTGAAAGAACGAAAGGACGCTCCCACGTCATGGAGGCGGGACAAACACTGCAGAACGCTTGTCATCGGTGTTTCTAAAAGTTCCCAGGAGTGTGGGGATATATTACAGACACCTCCAGAGGGCAAAATGACATTAACTTGAATTTATATTAAACGAGTAGAAAGAAAATAGTAAATTAAAAGGTTTATATAATACTGAGAAGGGGGAGATACTTTGGCCGATTTGTCCTGATCATGATTTTGGAAATTTGTGAGCATTTTTTGCCATTTTCTTATTTGATCCAATTTTTTTGCGGTTGTCTAATTCAAGTCAATTCAATTCAATTCTATCTGTATAGCCCTAAATCACAAGATACATTATCTCAAGGCTCATTACATAGTAAGGTTGAGATCTTGCAAAGTTATAGAGAAACTCTACAGTTCCACCTAGAGCAAACAATTTAGCGCCTGTGGAGACCAAAAAAACACCCTCATGGTCCACTGAGCAGAGAGTTGGCAGTTCATTCTCAGCCTGTGCCTTTACGTGTGCCAAAGTGTCCTTGGGCAAGAAACTGATTGTTCCTGGTGGCTGTTCCAGCAGCATGTGAGTGATGAATGACAGAGAAAGTGCTGCAAATAGATGCACTCTATGAATGTGTGTGTGAATGGGTTAATGTCTCTATTCTACTGTAAAGAGCCCTACTACTAGGAAGAGCGATATAATTTCTTTCTACTAGGTTTGTTAGAGTTGGCGTAAATATTCAGTTTGACACAAAGATGAACAGTAGATTTCAGTGGTTGTAAGATCACAGTCATTCTGCTGTCCCAACACGTGAGAGCTAGCTCTGTTTTTCAGTACCTGCTGTGTCAGTGACCATTTATTGACGACACACAGATACACACAAACATTGCAGTCATACAGGTCTACAGAATATGGGAACCTGGTATGTTGTGTTGTGATCTGTCATAATTAGCACAATAATTCTTTCTTTCTCGAGTCATGGCCAAAAACATTAGTGTACAATTGTGCACATGTGAGTAAGCTACAAAGCGAGCTTTGACCACCAAAATCTAATCAGTATGTGAAGTTGAGGACACTCGGAGACTGAAGAACACTCGGACAGACTCAGAGACACAGAGACTGAGCTGCAAAGCACAGGAACTTTAAGTTTGACTTTTGAATTTATGTTTTCCTCTAATGAAGTATGCTGAAAAGCAACACCCTAGTCTCTGGGTGTGTGTGGGAGAGCCCCGTGGCATGGTCTACTGCCGAACAAACATTCCTGTAAGCTTGTGACCTGGTTAAATTTGAAGAAATTCCTTTGACGCACTACTGTGATATCATGTTCATGAACAGTCTGGCAGTCACACAGATGGACAGACTGTTCATGAACGTCATACACAGTACGTTCGACTGCTGGAGGTGACACAGGTGTTTTAGGTGCAGGTAAAGAAGGATGGTAACACACAACAATCAATAACGTGATGGAGTCAGAGCGGATTGGACAAATAAAGGTGTCACTCATTTTAATTATATGTCAAGTGCAAACGTAACTAAGAATCACAGAATGTGGGGAAGGATGGAACAAAAGTAGTTTGCCAACGTAAGTAAATAAATATATCATAACATTTCATTTAGCTGACGCTTTTATCAAAAGCGACTTGAAATAAGCGCATTCAACCATAATGGTACAAAGCCAGAAATTCAAGAATCAAGAAAGAATAATCCCCCTCACTTCTTGTTAGACAAGCTGTAATTAGTGGAGGAAGGAACCACTCCCATCTCACCTGTAGATAAAACAGGGGGAGGAGCAGAGACAGCAGGAAGGGACAAACACAAAAGACAAACACGCACACAAACACACACACAACAACTTGTTTATTGTATCAAATTTTCACCCCCGTTATGACTTGATGATTTATTCTTTATTAGGCTTTTGAATAATTGTGTAGATTAAGTTCCTTTGTTTATTTTACTGGTATACATTGAACTGTGTGGAGCCCTATTGATGTGTGTGTGTTTTTAATATATATTTTACAGGAGCAGAGAGCCTAATGTGGTTGGGGATGGTATCTTTAGTGGCAGTGCCTCCCTCCTGTTTCCTGTGCCATACACATCTGGTTTTCCACTCTTCCATGTGTGTGTTTGTGTGTGTGTGTGTGTGTGTGTGTGTGTGTGTGTGTGTGTGTGTGTGTGTGTGTGTGGCTGTGTGAGGATGTGAGTGCACGTGTGATTGGGGTGACTTTCCTTGGGATACCACTCCTCCTTTACTAGCCTGCCTCTTCACTGGTAAGCCCCAGCCCTGGATCATTCCTCCCCACTTCCTACCTGTGAATGGCGTGACGGCTCTTTTAATGACTTAAATTGTGATTTGAAGTAAAAGTCACATGCTCCTTAATACTGAACCTGAGTGCTGTATGGTTATAGTATATTATTATACATATGTATGTATATATATATATATATCTATATATATATATTTATTTTTTACAGTGCTGCTACTAAGGATTGCTTTTCTTTATCAATTTATAAAGAAAAACTGAATATCTACTTACCACATAGACTGATGCATGTGCCCAGGCAAGCTTTCTACTTGTACATCTCTTGCCAGACATGTTTCCTCTACGTACTGGAAGAGTTTATCCTTTTTCCCCAAAATATAGGCAAGAAAGAGGAGCACCATATCCTTCACGTGATACCCTTGCACTTATCAGCACAAATGTTTCTCATAAAGTCCAGAAGACGTTTTCCCTTCTCTTCTACACTGCCGATGAAAATATCTCTCAATGATACTTCTGTGAGCTCTCCAAATTGGACTGTCATAACAATGTCTTGGAACAAAAATTACCACTCTCCAAAAGAGAATGCCAATCTTTTCCCCTGTTTACATCTTTACTTTGGGAGTTGTAGGTCTGACATGAAATTTGTCTCTTTAGAAGAAGAAGAAGAAGAAGATACATTTATTGATCCCAAACACATGCATAGTCAAACAACATGCAGATTAGGGAAATTTGTCCTCTGCTTTTGACCCATCTGGTGACCAATCGCAGGACACACAGAGCAGTGGGCAGCCATGCACAGCGCCCGGGGAGCAGATGTTGGGGGAGTAAGGTGCCTTGCTCTGGGGCACTTAGACAGTGGGGGTAGGGAGAGGGCTCTTTGGACTTTGGAACAGATCCAGGTGTTGTCCATCCAGGTAGGTTTTATTGTCACTGTGAGGAGACCTTTCAGTCCGATGTTTTTTTGTTGTTGTTTTTTTAGTTTTTTTTTATTGTTTTCTAGTCTTGATGACCACTCAAAGCGCTTTACATTACAGGTTCACATTCACACACACATTCATACAGTGCATCTACTTGCAGCACTTTTTTTTTAGATGTCCGTAGCTTTCTGCCCATAGTCCAATTTTTGCCACTAGTCCACCGCCTCTCCTGAGTAGTGTCATTGAGTAGTGTAATTTTTTCTATCTTCTCCTGTAGGCTCTTTAGTGTCTCAATCACTGGCATGAATTTCACGTCCCACTACATGCAGACTTATGTGTCCTGAGTCTGCCTTTTGTTCAGCTTGGATTTAATTCTTATTCTTTGTGCTGACAAAAGCTTCACATTTTCAATTCGGGCTTGGAACTGCTTGACCAGTGAGTGATAACCGGCTCCAACATTATCTCCTTTGATTACATGTTGCAGTGATCGTGGATATTTGGCCACCATTTTCTTGGCAACTTCTGTTGACACCTGTTTACTAATGGTTAAGGTCATTACAAAAATAATAACATTAACAACATGTATTGAAGGATCTTTTATCCTTGGTGACACTAACATTTATTTGTCTAAATGTACTTACTTGTTTGGTTCCAGGCAGCGACCAGTTTCCTTGCTTGAATTGGCCTCAGCACTGAAAGCAGATCAGCTTATTGGATGAAGGGAAATCCTCTCTGGTCTCCACCCTGAATGATAGCAGTGTATCCTCCAAAATATTTAGAATCGAGTCTGGGAGGTCTCGCAAAAACCTTAGCTATGGCACTGCTGAGGATGTTTCGCTCTGCACTATCCATTTCTGATTCATGCTAAAACCATTTGGTATCCATATATAGGGTGGCAATGGATAGAAATCAATCAAGTCATAAATGTTCAGACACTGGATCTTTTCATTGTCTTTTCGAACTTTGTGAAGATGGTACTGGGTAAGGAATTATGCTACGTATTTTGACACCAGAAAATGTCCATAGTCTGATCAAGGGGCCACATTTCAGAGTCATTGCCAGGTAATGGGGAAGTAGCTTTGGTTTCAGGGTTAATTTCTGGGAACAGAGCTTTTCTGGATATTTTGAATAAGAACATCAAGTTTTGCAACTTGAAACATTGAGATTTTTTGAGCAATAATCATATGCACAATATCTTTCAGCTGCAACACATCATCTCATGTATCCCTCACTCTGTCACCTATAATGAGGGCTGACCTCACTTGGCTCTTATCGAATTATCAGAGGGGAATAATTGAACTTTTTAGTGAATCGAATGAGTAAGTGAACCATGCCTTTTGTCTTTATTAAAAACTTCTGTTCTCATCTCTCCCTAAAACATTTTCTTAGGATCCACATGCTCCCATGTTTCGGAGAAAAAGATCATTGAACTTTTCGGACATATCCAGATCACATTCATCTGTGGCCATATCTGCAACAGCCTCATATGCTTGAGGGCAAATCATCTGATTCATTTAAGCAGACGATGACTAAGATGTATTTTCTCATTAATTTAACAAAAACTAAAAATGTGTGTTTTCTACATATTGTAACTGTAAATTCGAAAGTGGTGTATTGTTTCTTGGTTAAGCAGAATTAAATGTTTCTTGACCCGCACATAAAAATACACTCATTCACAATCATTCATTCGTATATTATTGTTGTCTACCTTTGTGTCAGATTATCATTAAGGGTTTTTACCAGATTTTACTTTACACATTTCAATAGCTTAAACAGTTACAAACCCCCACCACCCCCCCAAAAATAGGTGGATTCTCCCACCTAGTGGAAACATAACACCATTGCAGTTTGTCATCTGCTTTACGTGTGCTTGTCTATATATGTTTTATTATGCCTCCACGCAAGCGACAGTCAGTGGCTGGAGGCATTATGATTTTGGGTTGTCTGCCAATCTCTCCGTCCAATTCCTGTGAACATGATATCTCAATAATTCTTGCATAGCCTATTATATGGCGCTTATCTATTGTAAATCTAATGACAAGTCTGATAGCAGTTAGAAACACACATTAACTGAGAGACCAAAGGTGAATTGACTGGACCATGTGTGGTTGAAATAGTTTGGAGCAAGGTGTGGAGCCTGAGAACTAGACTCAACTGATCTAAACCATGGCCGAGTACTGAGGTTGAGCCACTGATGAAAGACTTTCCAGAGATAAGTTAAGATGTCAGCTTACATATCAGAAAAGACCAGTGGTGGGTGGTCATGTATCCCAGATTGGGAGCCAGTGATGTAGACAATAAATGTCAGGGTTGACATTCCAATAATGGTTACCTTGAAGTAGAATTAAATGCTCAGTGTGTACAATTTAGACACATTGAGTAGTGAAGTTGCATGTTGCAGCTGAATCTCACATGAAAGAGAACCCTCTGGTAGCTTTCAGTTGTTATAAAAACTCAAAAGGTGGTTAGGGTTAGACAATTCTGGGCTACTGTGAAAAAAATGGCAGCCTCCACAGAGAGGACCTGCTCCCAATATTAATATAAGTATTTAAAAATGAAGGCTAAAGAAAACAACACTTCATACAATGAATCACACAAGTGAAAACATCACTAAGATTATGATATATTTAATTTCCGGCAAAAGATCTCTTTCACCTAAATATTACACACTGAACCTTTAATTATATACACAATCTTTTGCTTGTTCAGTTTTCCATTCATGCTCCTCATTATGAATGTTATTCTTTTTCACACTTCTACAGTTCCAGTGACGTTGATAGTGGATGAGGAAAACTTCAAAAACTAGGGTTACTAAGAAAACATTTAAACAGTGACTTGCATCAAGAAGGTGGAAAGTGTTGGTGACGCGCATCACCAGTGTTTCTTTCATGTGGGAGAATTGAAATGCCAGCCGATTACCAATCACAGATAAGCTGTTTGATCTTGCCTTTTACAAATGCCACATACAAAACTCTGTTTTTCTGTTTTTTGTGTAAATGGAAAAACTCAGCCAGATTTGGAAGCTGTGTCAAACTGATAATAAGCCGTGTTAAGGCCAATCGTTTCCTTTCTTAAAAAAAGTAGTTGTGTCTGTATATGGTCTCACAGTAGGATCAATACGATTTTGAGCCTATAAAGTATGTTCCCAAATATTCCCAAAACTCTGCTGTTCTGAATTAACTGTTGTAAAACCTGTAGCATAAATCTGCATGAGAATTTCAAGACTGTTTTTTGTTAATGTTCAGAAAAGATTTTCAGGCTGGGAACTGTCTGATTATATTTTACTCTGCTCATTAACTCTCTGACTATTTAAACTGGAATGACTCAAATTGAATATATTTAATCCCCAACCTTAAATACTTCATTATAATTTATAGATATGATCATTAACTCAAAATTACCATTCAAGAGAAGTAGTGATGGTACCCTGTGTCAGACAGCTACAGTTTTTTGTCTTTTAAACAACACCAAGAATATAGTCACGGTAATGGGTCCTCAGACAGACAGAGTGACAAGAGGAAAACTGATGTCCTGCTGGACAAATCCAGATTCATTGAGTTCTCTCTCATCTTTTCTTTTTGGGAACGTACATTTTAAATGTAAAAAACAGATTCAATGTTTGCAAGACAATGTAGGCATTGTGACTTTAAAACATACTGTATCTGTCATGATTAGTATGTATCCTAAGAAAAAATCCATTTGAATTGAAATCCATGGGTAAGTTTGTAAAGTGCTGCTCATAATCTGGTGGTAGTGTTCCTGACTGATGTGTGCACTACCTGTATGACAACAAAGTGTTGAGGATGATCATAATTTTTTTTTAAGCAATGACAGATACAGTATAAATCACATTGAAAACACATGATAATGAGGGGGAAGCTCAAGGAAGCCTAAGGCCTGCATGGTTTATACTTCTGCTTTATTAATGCTAACATCAGCATGTAGGACGGAAATCATGTGAGGAAAATGCCACTTCAGTCTGTGGTAATGCTGGAGGACAAGCCTAAAACGATCTGAGAACGAGAGATTTCACAGCACAGTCAGATGAGGGGCTGTGGTCGACTGCTGTCGTGGCCTCATAGCTCTGTAATTTGTATGAAGTGATCATGTGAAAACTGAGTAAGAGGGGACCTCTTCATCACCCAAATTCACCAAATCCATGAATAAAGATGCGTGAGGTATTAAATATAATTAGTGGTTATAGGGCCTTAGATGATATGTCCTGGAGCAAAGTCCGGCTGCATTTGTGAGCTTCATTTAATGGGAATGTTCCCCAGTTACCAGTCTTACAGAGACATCTTTATAACACGCAGGAAAACATTTGACATGACTATAGATGACTTGGAGACTGTACAATTACATAACAGCGTGCAGTTCAATGTGAATCAATACAAGTCTTTTTAAATAGGCCATATACACAAACCACAATTTGTCTAATAGGGCTTAAGGTTTAACATCCTCTGCCCTTAACCCTCAACGAGAGTAAGGAAAAACTAACTCCCGATAAACAGGGGACAGAAGTGCAAGAAATCACGATCCACCACCACTATCCATGATAACATGAAGAGCCATGACTCCATCAGTCCAAAGAGAAACATCTCAACAAGTACTGGATGGATTGCAATGAAATTATATAAACACATTCATGGTGTCCAGTTCATGGTTTGTTAAAACTGTGTATCCCCTGACCTTTCCTCTCGGGCCAACATAAGAGTTAAATATTTGAATTTATCTATTAGATGGTAATCATTTATTTGTATAGCACCTCTCAAATTTAAGATTACATAGTGCTTGACATAAATAGTATTCATCTGCAATTACAATTTGCACATTTACAGATGACATATAGTACCTCGGCCAAGGCTCAACAGTCAACCTTTAAATTCACCGGATACAGATTATTATTTGTATCCTCAATGGACCCAAATTGTCGGTGTGGGCAACAAGAATATTTAGCAAGAACAGGCTTACAGTCTTTGACAGTTTGGTAGACAAGAAGAAAACTTAAACTTCCAACTCAGCATGAACACAGTCAAAATTCAGGAAACCAGCAGGAAACAAACAGGAAACAAGCAGGAAACAAGCAGGACTGGACTGAACCAAACTAGAGTGAACAGAGCTAAAGTGAATAGAGTAAGCGAAACATGGTTGGTAACTCTGAATTAAAAGAAAAAAAAACACTAAAAATGACAACAACAAAAAAAACATATCAAATCCTAACATTACTAAGCTCCAAGTTCAAACCATCAGAATGTCATTGTCTTTGCAAAGTATCCTGAAAGAGCTGCTCTTCTTTTAACCATTGGTTGTCTGTGTGCTTCACACACATACTAAATATCTACTTAACAATAAGTTTTGCTCAGGTGGGCCATTGGGAGTGAGAGGCTTCTTTCATCAGACTAGTTTGACATGATGAGCTCCAGGTAACTCATCCAGCTCATCGGCTCAGGATGAAGAGGTTTTGCAAACTGTAAGAGCAGCATCTCAGCACACATGTGTATTTGATTTTCGCAATCATAATTTAGTTCTGGTTTTATACCTTTTGATAATTTCACCAATTTATCATGTCTTTTATTTGCACTTTTGTAGTTTTTATTGACCAGATGTTTGATCTTTACATTTTGTTTTATTGTTGCATGGTCACATTTAATCCACGTGGGAGACTGCTCTGATCAAATCTTATATGAACAAAGGTAGATAAAAAATTTAAAGAAAAAGAAATAAAGATGAATATAATAAAATATTATGAAGTAATACAAACTGTCCTCATTTAATGACTAACACCAAAAATGTAACATTGTTTATTTCTGAAAAACTCTTCTTAGCTTGAATACTGTCTCAGTGTGTTGTGACTGATCCTCTTCCTCTTAGCTGAATGTAACGATCCAGGTTATGATACAAAATGGGATGACTGAGGTTTTTTTTCATCTGTGGTCTAATTTGCCAAATCGACACGATTCCCCAGATAAAAACAGGAACGAAATCAAGTTCCTACATTAGTCCTGATTCTTCTGGTTCCCTAATTTCTGAAATGTTTCGGTCATTAAAGTAGTTAAAGAGTTTTTGAGAGCAAATACTTAGTTTGCTCTTTCTTTAGTACTTTAGGATATATTTCTGTATGAAAGAATCAACACAAATACAATTATTATTCAGTTATGGCTAAACACAAATAAAAATCAGTAGTCGCTCACTTCAAAGCTTAATTGTGTCACAACTGTGCAAAACACATTTCCTCACAGGCCTCTTGCCTTGTAGTAACCTTACAAGGACAATAAACTCTTTAAAATGGAACTTGTGAGCTTGTGGTTCCGATGTGGAAAGGCGTGTACTGCACGTGGTGATCAAGTGGTTAAGTTGTGAAAGCGAAGTTGCCGACATGGACTTTCGCAAGCTGGAAATAAAAAAAGCCTAATAACAGAGGGGAAACATTGGAATAGCAACATTTTCCTTGAACATATTTAAATTATAAAACACAAAAATAACAATATCTATATAAATACTGCTCTTTGTGAGAACTATTTTGTCTCTCTCTAATGTTGTAAGGTCTCAACCTGACTATAAAAGTAAATTAAATAGAGCCTCCTATTTAATTGGGGCTGGGATTGTAGTTGTACCACTAGGAGCTCAAGATGTGAAGTTGTTAGATGCTGGAGATTAACCACTACTAACCATTTATTTTAGGAAATTTGGAATTAAATACGTAAATTCTGGGAAAGCCCATTCTTTTAAGCCTTGTTTGATTAAAAGTTCAAAGATGGAGATACCACCACATCCTCATCTCCTCCAGGAAAAAGCTATCAACACATTATCACTGCAAAAGGTTAGCAAAGGTTAGCAAGCACACAGTAACATGGTGATGAGTAATACTCCATATCACCTCTCTTTTTGCTCTGTGTTTGGTCTCCACTACCTTCCGAGGGTACAACTGTCTGTCTCTTTCAGTTTTCAGTTGTTTGATGATAAACAGTAATTGCACAGTGAATGTTTATCCCCCTTACATACTGGGCAGTGAGTCAGGACGTAGTGGATTGTCCACTAATCGAAAGGTTGGTGGTTCCTTTCCATCTTCTCCTGTCTGCATCTTCAAATATTTGGAGGTGGAGGGGGATTAGGGTTTATGGGCTAACCCTAAACCATGTGTTATATAAATGTGTTCCATTTACCATGCACCATTCTGTTGTTTTTTTTTGCATTTTCCTTGGACCAAGTTTGACCACCTTAGGAGTCGGCTTTATCAACAGAGTATCTTACTGAAGCAACAGAAATATGTCACATAGCAGGATATATGAAGGGTCCCACTGGCACTGAATTAGAGGATTCCTGCACACTAAATATCAACATGTTTAGAATGCCTTGATATGAGCTAATAATCTATACGTTTGATATGTGCACCCTTCTGATCCGTGTTTTAAAAAGGTCAAATGGCTGACCTTTATCTCTGAGGGAAATACTGTGACAGCGTGATCTACTCCAAATATGATCTGGTGATGACTTAAATAATAAGAAATGATAGAATAGTGCACGACAGCCCACTTGGTAATTTGGCCAACCTGCTCATGTACTTTGCACTGACTTGGGGAAGGAACATTTCAAAATGTTAATGAATGAATTACATTAAAGCAATGTAGCCATGGGGGCAGCTATGTCACAACAGAACATCTTGTGTGCAGCTGACAAACACATCTGTGTCACATGCATGGTCAGTCCCCAGGGGACATGTCAAAATGATCTGTATTGCCAGAAATCGTTGTTTAATATTGATGAAATGAGAACACATGAAGTTACATACTAAGCTGTCATCTGATTTAAATGTGACTCCACATGGATTTTCACGGATTTGGGGTTGGACGCTTTAAAGGATGAACCCACGCCCCCTTCAGTGCGTTCATAGGCGGGGTCTGCACAGTTTAAATAGAGCCAGCACGCTGGACCACAGCCTCCTCTCTACCCATCCTGCACCGTCCAGGCTCGGACTTTAAGACACTGCAGACTCAGGGGCAACTAGGAACTTTCTTCTCTTCTCTCCTCAGGCGACGTAGATCATTACTCGCAACCATGCGCATAAATAAATCCAAAGTAGCCATTGGATTTATAGTGTCAGGGGTTCTGACGGTGATATTTGGAGCAGTTCTGCTGTTCGTGGGACCTGGGGTGATGAAGGACCAAATAATTAAAGTAAGTCACTCCATCACTTCAATATGTTTGAGTCGTGAAAATGAGGTCTAGAGTTTATGGATTCAAATATTTTATTTTATGAGCCATTGTTTGAGGAATATTTATTTTCTTTATATCTTCAGCAATCTTTCAGTAATGATGAAGTTTTTCATATGTCCATCACAGGGCATGCGACACACGTCACAGCCATTCAGTGTGTTTCTATAGCTGTGTCATTGATTAGGGTCGTATATATATAACAAATGTCTAATAGACAACCAACCAGGTGCTAACCCTGGAAAGAGGAGATTGAGGTCTGAGGTATGCAGGTGTGGGGATGTTTGGGTTTACTGCAGCCAGTGACTTTCTAATCTCTGACTGCATCATGTATGAGGCCTGTAGTTTCAGCCTGTTGTGGATATATAAGTATGCATTGGTCCTTAATTGTATAAATGGGACTTGAATATGCTAAAGATAAGGCAAAGGGTGCGGTTCGACTTAATGTTTCCACACTCCTGCGGGCGAATGCGCCCAAGGGTCTGTGTGTGAGTGTGTGTGTGTGTGAAGGTGTGAGTGTGGGTGTGACTTGGCACCTGTAGTCTTAATTTAAACCCATTACCTGCTATGATAGAATCGAAATGAGTTCTATTGATGCTATAATGACAGCTTGACTTTTCCACTTTACTTGTTTATATAAATTCTCAGCTATTCTATACTAATGTTGCCATTGAAGAAAATCAAAAAAAATAAATAAAATGAATTAGGCTTTGGTGTTAAACAGTCAAGAACAAGTAAAGTTTTAAGCAACACATGTTGAGGAGACGACTTATTGCTTTTTCTAAAAGGCTCCAGTCTTGGAAGTGTGAACCCTTCACAGGCTGTTTCGTGTCCAGTGTCAGGTGTTGGAAGTCATATTTAAATCGAATGTTGGAGAGCTTGATTTGAACCCGAGTCGGCCCTATTTGTATTTTTCAGAGTTAATCATATATTAGTTTTTAAATCTTTTTGCGTGAAAAATGTATACATTTATAAAATACAACAATTTGGCCTCAGAGTCTGAACACGAGTATTGAGTCGGTGCTCTATCAATGTCTATGATCTTTTTTCACGTCAGCATGAAGAGTTTGCACTTTGTTCTTTCTCTTATCCTCTTTCATTATCATGGGTCGACCCCTTAGATTGATGTGATGACCCTTTGGCAGGGCCTAAACTCAGTTTAAACAAGCTCAACCAGCTCCCCCTTGAGTATCAATCACCATGTCACATATTAAAAAGACAAACAAATCCAAATTACGATCATGTTGTTACTTCCTTTCACTATAGGAACTTGTAATGCAATGTTAACGGGCAATTAACCAAAACCTATAGCGGTTAATGGGACGTTAACCAAAACCTCTTGCTAAGCTTCCAGTTGTTCCAAATGCATTCTCAAGGCGTTTAACTAAAATGCGAAAGGGTTTGGATGAGCTTCTTAATCAGTCCTGACCAACCCACAGCCTGATCGTTTCTGATTAGGACAGGGTCCAGGCCCTCTGGAATAATTCTCTTTTCCAGATGGTAAATGGTAAATGGTTTTGTATTTATATAGCGCTTTTCTAGTCTTGATGACCACTCAAAGCGCTTTACATTACAGTTTCACATTCACCCATTCTCACACACATTCATACAGTGCATCTATCCCAGCACTTTGTTATTCTAAGGGGGGGCCATTCGGGGTTCAGCATCTTGCCCAAGGACACTTCGACATGCAGATGGTTCAGACTGGGAATCGAACCGCCGACCTTCAGGTTGGAGGACGACCACTCTACCCCTCAGCCACAGCCGCCCATGATGGTTTGTAATTAGAACCAGCAACCTCACTGTGTTTTTTTTAATCTTCTCTCAAAACTTCCTTTTGCCCAAATGACTTCCACATTATTATTTTCATCCATTACTTTAGATTTTGTTCCTGTTTGTGCCATTTCACTTGTGGTCTATAGACAAAATAACACAAGACAAATTGAAAAAATAATGACAGGCTATCATTATTATATATTAACTGTTGTGGGAAGTAATAAATTACATTTACTCAAGGATTCTTCTTGAGTACAATTCTGAGGTAGGCTACTTGTACTCTCCATAAAAGAGGCAACTCTTATTACCTTTGTTATTTGACAACTCAAATAAATGTTATAAGATTAATAAAATAAAATAATAAAAAAATACATTTTGATAAAATGAACTGAAACGTTGCTGATCTTCTCTCCCGCAGTTGTTACACTAATAAAATATTAGGTATTATTATTGAAATGTATTATACTTTTTTGAAATATTTCAAATGCTCTAATATAACAAGCTTCACCTTGTACGGGACCATCCTGCTTTACTGTTCCAACTTTTGCATGTTTAGAAACAAATAACGTGTTGCAGTGTGCTTATTATTTTATACCTGTTCTTGGGTGTAATTTTGAATGTGGGACTTTCACCTGTGATGAATGATTCAGTATTTTTTCGTCAACGAGGAATTAGAAGGAAAAAACTGCGAGAGAATCGGTGAGTTGGTGTAGAATTAGCGGGGACTACAATTCCCAGAATCCTCGGCACTGGGGAGTGGGCGTGGTCTGCAGACGATGTAGCTGCATAAATAGGGAGGACAACAGCAGCAGGTCAATATGATCGATCTGAGGATAAACATCCCCAGGGTCAGTAGACTGTGACTTAGAGAGACACAGTTTGATACCGAGACGTCGCGCTGGTCCCTGACAGTGAGTCCGCTCCGTTCAGACGCTCCTCTCCGCGGACATAAACAAACCTGGGACAAAAACAAACCGGGACACAGACCCTGAGCACAGGCACCAGACATGCCTTGCAATAAGTCCCGGGTGGCTGTTGGGTTCGCCGTGGCCGGTGTCCTGGCCGTGGTGTTTGGGATAGTGCTCACCTTTGTGGGGCCGCTGATAATCGACGACCAGATCGTGAAGGTGAGACCGACGCTAACAGACAGTGTTTGACTGGGATTCAGGTTTGTCTGTGCTTTGTGCGGACTTTCACCTGAAGTGTCGACTTCAGGCAGACAGGCTCGGATAACACAGCTTCATAAAAACACTGATAATGATGAGCATTACATAGATATGTATGATTATATACATATCTATGTAATCTATGTATGTATATGATTATATACATATCTATGTAATGCTCATCATTATCAGTGTTATCACTGGAGCTGCAGAGCACCAATTTCCAGTCAGGGGTCCAAACAACCAAAGGATTAGTTGATTATTTGGTTGCTTGTTAAGTTTCTTATTCTGAACATTTGTTGCTTTTTACCCGTTATGAAGGCCTCACTCTAGACTCTGGGAAATCATTATCAAAACTTCAAACTGAACAATCAGTAAAAAAACATCTGTATTTGTAATGACACAGAGCCATGGTCCTATCAGGATTAACTGTTCACTCACACTCTATCCTCTATCCTACTTAGATTGGTGTTTGTATCCCAGAAGATGCAACATTCTAAATACCACTTGGTAACAGAAATTGTGTTGAATGAATTGAACGTCTTGAAGCTGGATCAATAGTGAATGTTGCCAAGTTGATAAGAAAAAAAAGGCTGTGGGAACTCAGTCTGTTCGTTACAGAACACACA
This sequence comes from Pseudopleuronectes americanus, assembly GCA_038501795.1. NCBI lineage: Eukaryota > Metazoa > Chordata > Actinopteri > Pleuronectiformes > Pleuronectidae > Pseudopleuronectes > Pseudopleuronectes americanus. The sequence continues at coordinate 1,785,025 of CM076733.1, read as the reverse complement.
TGGCATTTATGGTGCTAACACTGGTCTTTTGGTGTGAATTAAGATTTGCTGAATATAAAATGTATGCATGTATGTCCGTTCATTCACACTGAATATTGTTAGAGCTGAAAAGATCAGATAATCATTAATAGTCAGTGGATTATTTCATTTGTGACATGTCATGTGTTGATCTAGCTTTGTAAACGGGAAGATTCAATGCATTCTTTTAAGACTCTTTGTAGATTAACTGATAAAGCATAAAGGATGCAACAACCCATTCTTTTCATTAACTTTTTTCTTCATCCCTCTCATGTCAGAACACAGTGATCGACCCAAATAATGATCTGTCCTACACCATGTGGAAGGACATCCCTGTGCCATTCTTCATGTCGGTCTACTTCTTCAACATCCTCAACCCCAAGGAGTTTCTGAATGGAGAAAAGCCCATGGTGGAGCAGCGGGGACCTTATGTGTACAGGTACACAATTACATAATTAGATTAACGTCTTCCTGGACGGCACCCTGTGTCATCTCCCGTGCATGGCTTTTCTGTGCTGTATTATACCTTCCTATCAGTAAACTTTGTCCTGCAACCTTGAGAGCTGTTGCAAGGTGCATTCAAATGCATACGTAACAAAGACTGTAGATAAAAATGGATGAATTGACTGCATCCCAAAAGTGAAGCCAAAGCATTTTGCAAGCTTTATAGTGGCCGACCTTGGAAGTGGAGATTATTGTCTTTCTTTATGTATACTCTATGTACTTAACTAAAATAAATTTAGACCCTTTGTCTTAACTTTCAATTGTATCCATTAAAACATTGTCCTGATATTGAATGTTTATATGCTCCTGCCTTGGTAAAGCAGAGCTGTGACTTTGAGTCTGATAAGCTCACTATTGAACACTATGTTCCCTTCGTCCAGTATGTAGGTTAGTCTGAACCCGTCTCTAGCCACTCATGCAAGGGGGGGGGGTAATATCCATTCTTTAGCATCACTCAGCATGTCTGAAGCAGCATGTGTTAACCTATATTTTATGTAACTGCCATCTCCAGTGATGTGGATGAAAACAGTCAAACCAATAGCAGTGATTTCATGATAGTATCTTGCCAACTCATCGCTTTGTCAAGTAGATCTCATCTTACTGCTGCAGAGCAACTTTGAGTTAATTTTCCCTTTGTTTAACGGAAACAGTTTAAAATAATTCCCTCTGGAGGGCACAAGCACTGCAAGGTCTGATGGTGGTCATTTGTCTGAGATATTTGTATTCTATCTTTTTTTCCTGCTTGCATCTGTTGCATATGAGAAACATTACTGGATAGCAACTGATTCTTACGCCTGAAAGATGCAAAAAATAAAATCTCCCTTTGAAAAAGCGGAGACGTGTAGAAAACACTGACAAAGATGTCCCGAGAGTTTGTTGTGAGGAGTTTTCACACAACCAAGAAAAATGATCAATAATCTCTAAAAACTAGAATAATTAAAGTATTTTGTGGGTGTCTTTTTGTATCCTGGTCCACACCAGGGTCAACATGATTAGTACTCCTTTCTTCTCTGCTCTCTATCTTAGCTATCATCATCTTCTTCATCACTTTGGTACGATTCTTTTACCTTGAACCACTTTTGCTCTCAAGTCTATGCCTGGACTACTGGTGAACAGGCTTGTGGATGCATGAATGATTTTCTTTCGTTTTTCAGAAAACGCTGTCAGAAAGACAACATCACATTTCATCCAAACGGCACAGTGTCATACTTGGAATACAGAACATACTTCTTCGAGCCTTCCATGTCTGCAGGGAACGAGTCCGACATCGTAACGATACCAAATATGTTGGTGCTGGTAGGACATGATTTCTCATCTTTCCCCCCACATCTTTCTGTGAACTGACTCGCACCCTCTGCAGTTGTCTGCCTTTTCATCCCCAGTCTGTGTTTTTCAGGGTGCAGCGGTGATGATGGAAAAACTCCCGTACGCAGTTCGTTTAATGATGAGCGCCACCTTCAAGACTTTCAAGGAAGGACCCTTTATAACCAAGACCGTCGGAGAGCTGATGTGGGGTTATGACAGTGGACTGGTCGATTTCCTTAATAAATATCTACCTGGCATGCTGCCCTCAACTGGAAAGTTTGGCCTTTTTGCCGAAGTGAGTGTTCAAACTGGTAAATTATGAAGACACTTTTGCACCGCTCAATAGTCAATCAATTGTGCTATCTATTGTGATAATTGGGCCTCAAGTAATATTGTAGAGCTGTGTCAGTGCTGGAGCGTAGTGTGACCAGCCTTTATCATTCTGCATTAGTTGACAAATGTGCTCTGGCTGGTTTTTAATTCTTTAAACCAATCACAATTGTCTTGCGCGGCCGACGGTCAGGATGCAAAATAGTGTACGTGAGGGAGGTGTTTGGTAAAAAAGGTTTTCTTAATAAATGAACGTTTTAAAAATGGCAAATTCTCCACAAAGAAAATACCACAAAGATAGAGAGGATGCGTTTTCAGCATGTAGGTGTTTTATGTTGGATGGAAGTGAAAGGAGATGCAGCCTGACGTAGACATCCAATGGAGGGCTGAAAACCCCAGTGTACATCTGTTCAGCGACTATACTTTAAGCAGTTTGTTGTTTGAGGCCATAACTGCTGAGTCCAGTTCGCAGATGTTTGTTATTCTCCACTTGTTTCAGTCAGCATGTGGTGTTCATGTTTCTTCTAGTTCAACAACTCCAACACGGGTCTGTTCACCATCTTCACCGGACAGGATGACATCAAGAATGCTCATAAAGTTGATTCCTGGAATGGCCTGACTAAGGTGAGACGTCAACTCCTTTATCAGTCCTGGCTGTCTGTCCCTAGTTTCCTTGGGAAAGTTGCAAAAACCAAATTTGCCCTTGACAGCTGTGCCAGCAGTGTTTGTTTTATAGAAAGATTGCTGCGCATAGTAGCAGTGTATGAATGTTCAAATGTTCAATATTTTATCTTTAACAGCTTGACTACTGGAAGACCCCTCAGTCTAACATGATCAATGGAACAGCTGGGCAGTTGTGGCCTCCGTTCATGACAAAAGAAAGCACTCTGCCATTCTACAGCCCTGACGCCTGCAGGTAAGTGATTCTCGTTTCTGCATTTCTCTCGTTGCTCCTTTTGCAAACTTACAAAATGGATTTTGTTAAAAGGGTTTTTAGTAGTTTTTCCTCACTCTTGCTGAGGGTTAAGGACAGAGGATGCCACACCCTGTTAAAGCCCTATGAGATGAATGTAATTTGTGAATATGGGCTATACAAATAAAATTTGATTGATTGATTGATTGATTGATTGATTTCTATGTCTTTGCAGGTCTATGGAGCTTGTCTACCAGCGTCCTGGTGTGATGAAGGGAATCCCTCTTTATCGGTATGTGGCACCCAAGACCCTGTTTGCCAACGGGACAGACTACGCCCCCAACGAAGGCTTCTGCCCCTGTAGACAGTCCGGCTTGCTGAACGTCAGCAGCTGTCGACACAGTGAGTATTCATGACAAATACACAACTTGATCTATATCCTAATTTTTGTCAGTAAGTCTTTATCTTCATGTCTGTCGGGACACCGCAGTATCACATCTTGACTCACATCTGTTATGTAGATACTGGGAAGTCCCACAACTTGTGGTTTAAGTTCCCCCTTTGAGAAACATGCAAGTCAGTCATCATTCTCTGTTTGGAGGCTCAAGCAAACTTTCTCCTCAAGTCTTTTATTTTCATTGGGGTTCAGATTATGAATTGTCTGGTTTTGTCTCCTTTCCACAGAATCTCCGGTCTTCATCTCTCATCCTCACTTCTTTAATGCGGATCCTGTTCTCCTGGACTATGTGGATGGCCTCAATCCCAATGAGGAGGAGCATGGTCTCTTCATCGACATTCACCCAGTAAGTACACAGGATGTTGCATCAACTTATATTGATTTCCTGCACACTTCTAGATCAAAGATAGTTACTTCTTGCCTAACACGAACTTTAACCTAAATCTAACCTAGTTACAACATATTTTCTTCTTAAAAGTCAATGATGTACATTATAGAGATTAGATTGTTGTCCTCATAAGGAATACAAGTCCCCATGATGTAACCATGTAAACCGCATTAGGTCCCCACAACATGAGTAATCCCTTAAACACAAATACAGAAAGGGTTGCGTTTGTGGGTGCATTTGAATTTTGCCTTTAGTTCCTTCCAAATAGAGACATGGAAATGATTTCTGTGACCATCATTTTGTTAAACATTTCAGAGTATAAATCCTTCAAACTTTAAATTCACTGTGTTCGATGCATATTCTTATATCGTGATGAAAGTGAGCAATTAAGAAGTTTTCAAATGTTTTTTGTTTACACCCTGGATATGGATTAAATGATGCATGATTACATCTTCCTCATCCTCACCCAAATGTTCATGTCAAATTTTAATTATATCAAATTACATTTAATTTCTTTAACTTCTTTAAGTTAAATCATTGTCAGAAAATAGCCGATCTGTATTCCCTCAAGAAACTGGACACACTTGTTTTATTCTTTATACACATGTATATAGAATATATAGTGCAGAACATACAACAGTAAGCGAAAATGTGTTTTTTAATTTCTCCAAGTACTTGAATTAGCACTATAATAAAAACACTGTCATGTACTATGAGGAGTGGATGTCGAGAGGGGCATCACTCAGGATATCGGAAGTAAGAAAATTGTTTTAGTGGGGCTGTTGACGGCCTTGTTGTCCTTGAAGGCCTCTTTTCCAGATGTAGACTGATTACATCGAATGACATGCAAGTCATGGTCAAGTGAATTTTTTTTTGCTTTTCTGCATACAACAATATCCGATCGAGTGTAGGTGAAAGGTTGGTACTTTTACGGTTAAATATTATTATTCTTAAACAATTTAAATATTAGTACCAGCTCTTTCTTTAAATATGTCTCAGTGCAGTACCATTTTTCATGTGTTGAAGTTTGTGTCCCTTAACGTAGACACTTCAATGTACTGTTGGTTGGCCCTTTATCTATAACCCGACCTTAGGTACTGCTTGGAGAGAGAAAGGAGTATCTGTGGACTTAGATAGGCTCCCTTCTCCTGTACAGATATTATATATAATATATAGTGGCATATACAGTAATGTGTGAGGATGGTCAAAGATTCCTCAACAATAATGTCCAGTTTTCTTTTTTTGTTATTGTCATAGAGACATGCAACAAAAACAGAAAATTTGAACTTTCATGACGTGACGACAGGATTGACATCTTATATTGCATTCATTTCAGTTTCATAATAATAATAATAATAATTTAGTTACCTAACAATTCACTGGCAACTGAGCATACACAGGTCTATAATATATTTTCCTATAGGCCTTTTAATTCTAAAAAGATTAGAAATAACAGTTGTGACTAATAATTCATTATATTAGAAATCTGTGTGGTTTTTTCCAACTCAACACACTCAAGGACAGACTGATGGAGAAACAGGTAGATATTTTAGTTAAAATTATATCTTTTCCTTGTCCCTCTGCTACTGGCAGGTGTTATATGCAACACACGCAAGTTAAGTTTATCTTTATCTTTCTGCAATCTTTCACTTCTCGATTAGTCAAACTGATAATCACTATCTATGTGTTTGGTGGTTCGTGCTTGCTGCTGGTAGTGTATGTAAACTGAGAGGAGGAGCTTTGACCCTTGTGTTCATTTCCTTGGTTTCAAAGTCGCACCTTGCTTAGAAAATGTACTCGATAACAGATTTTATTATCATACAATAACACAGTTAAAGTGTACTTCAGATAATGTCATTGGCGTTTAAATAACAAGTGACTGATAAGTTTTATAACTGACTGCCATGAATCATATTGTTGTAAACCACTGTAACTTGCAGTGTGATAAGGTAATTGAAATTGGGCCATATCCCCATAAATACAGCTGTAAGACAAGTCTTGTAAGGCCCCAATAAACATCAGCTGTGATAACAACAGTTTTTTTTCCAAGCTAGATTTAATGATGTTTCCAAACACAGTATTCAGGTGAATCCAGCACGTCTAGATTGATATCAAGTTAATAATTAAGGCAAATCACTTGTTCAATGTGCGTATAGCACACTGACATGTGTAAAGTAAGTACAATTTGAGGAGAATAGCTACCAATAATTTTGTTGACTTAATACTAATTTAATGCAGATTTGCTGACAATGTACAATCAGTCCTGTCCTTTTTAAAAACGAATCATAGACGGTACATTGTGCTGCACTATGCCGCTGGTATCTGTTGCTGACTTCTGGGAATTATTCTGAGGCTCCATGATCTGTCATTGCTGTTTAGCTTTTTGTTTGGTTCTTTAAAAAGGTCCATTAAAGTGAATGCTGTTTTTATGACTCTCTAGAACTTTGTTAGGAATTGGGATGTTTTGGTCAGGTTTATCAAGAATTGGTGATTGTTGTGGTGTGGTGTGGCTTCTATGAAAAGAGACTTTCTGTATCTGTATCTGTAAACTTGGTTGTCCAAGAGAAAACATGTCGGGGAGTCTCTCCCTGCATGTTACTTGAATTCTCTTTGTTAATAAATGCCCAAACAAATTCTGTAGGCTCACTAGAAGGGCGCTCAAAGAGTGCATACCACGGCCAAGGCAAGCACCCTATCTCTCCATGTTAAAAAAAGTGGAAAAAATAATGGAATGGATTCTTCCTTTGCTGTAGCCATCCTTCGAATTTCATTGAAGTCGTTTGAGTAGTTGTTGTGTAAACCTGCTCACTAACTAGTCCCTTTCAGCTATTTAAGCACAACTCATTATTGAAAGTTTCTGTGGTTGGCTCTTCTTTTGCTGATCAAATATTGGTCACATTTTCCAATTTAATCTCATTTATATTAACAATTTAAGATTATAAACCTAATATTTTTCAGTCAGGACCTTCGGCATTGGGATCAACAGTATTACCTCCCATTTTCTCGTTTAAATTTAACACTGATGAAGAACTTAAAACAATCTGCATCAAACAGTGGATCAGGAAAATGGACTTTGACCACCTTGTGTTGTTTGTTTCCACTAATCTTCCACCATTTGATTACAACCCAGAGCTCTGACCTGACCACTTGATGCTTAAGAGCCAATGCTTCAATCCTATTGGGGATACTGAACATATGACTTGCATTACTTCTATGATCAGCTCATCATGTTAATCTACCCATGAGCGCTTTGTCAGGGCTGTAGCCAGGACAAAGGTCCAATAAGAGTCTGGGCTGTGGTGGTGTGTGTGTGTGTGTGTATTTATTTCCTGTTGTCTAGAGTACAAGACTTCGTCTGCTCTTAAATCTATAATAGTTAGATTATCTGCTGTCTGTATCATCATGTGTTGTCTCTGTATCTTCCCTCCGGACAATGCATACCGCTGCATGCTCACATTAATGTTATCTCTGTAATCTAGATGAATCACTTGTTTTTCGCTGTCTCATAACTTGTTCTATATGGGGCTAGGACAAAAATCAATTTACGAAAAACAAATAAGGGCTACCATGATCCTGCACATTCTCAGTGCTCTCTACCCCTGTGTGCACCCATCTCCATCTGTATGTGTATTTTAGAGCAGCTGTGGCCCTGGAGGTAGAGCGGGTCATCCACTAATCACAGGGCTGGCGGGTCAATCCCCTCGTCCTGTCCACATGTCCGAGTGACCTTTGACGCTGAACATGAGCTTGCCCCTGATGGGATGGCCACAGCAGCTCCATCATGTGTGTTCTTCAAACCAATTTATTTAAATTCAAATGAATAATCGCATCCTAATTTTAATATGTGACTTTGTTAAGTGGCTGCTTATTATTATCATCATCAACTGCCTAATACAAACTAATCAGCCTGTAAAAGTTTGGTTCTTAAGTGGTTAAGATGTCCCATGCCTCTTCTTTAATCATTATTTTGGAACCCTAACTGCAGAGAATGTGGGCTGGTGCTCGGGGACATTTAATTTCCTGCAGACTCAAACTGTTTTCCTGCATTTCCTGCTCTAGCATGTCATGTGGCCAAAGGGCCAAATGACTGAGGAAACATTAGGACTTGAAAGAGCTGCAAGGAAACGGTGATAAAGTGTTGAAGAGGGAAGGGTTGACGTATTAGGTGAATCCAGGTTTGTGAGAGTACACTGCAAGCTAGAGAAAATACACCCCGGTAATCATCGACTTTTGTTTCTGATTTGAAGCTCTGGAAATGTCTGAATCACAATGTGTTCTGCCAGACACAGACTCAGAAACACAAGAAAAGCCTGAATGCCATGTATTATGCAACTTTCCATGGCCTTGCACACACTTCCTTTGGATGTAAAACAGTATTTGTTTCTCTAACATGCTGATTTTCCTATTTATCAATAGTATCAATGACACAGTTCAATTCAGTGTGACTTGTATAGCACCAAATCAAAACATACTACCAGAGTTCCTAAACCCTGACATGTACATTTACAGAAGAGGACAAACTTTTCATAGCAATGCACCTGCACCACACTGTTGGCCAGACGCATTATTCGTCTCAAATGAAAAACACGTCAGGGTCGACCTTGCTTGTGCATAGGAGGAAGTTGTTTTGATTAGGTCGTGCGTAACAAGCCTTTTGATTCAGTGCGGCACCCCATGAAACCCCAATTACAGCCGGCTGGATTCCTTCCTGTACCTTCCATCAAAAGAAGGCCTTGAGAAGAATTGCACGTACATGATGATTTCCTGCTTTTGTTTATTCTGTGCGGTTACACGGGAAAACTTTTTTTTAGACTGGCCCAGAGATGTAATCATCCCAATTATCTAGCGGAGTTGATATTTTCACTAATTAAACAAGTTGACACTGAAGAATTTGTTTTTGTCTTCCCAGCAAACCGGTGTCCCTCTCAATGTGGCCATCCGTCTGCAGCTCAACCTATACATGAAGAAAGTGTCTGGAATTACGTAAGGAGCCTACTCCCTAAGCTATTGTCACACCATTATCATTTGTCGAGTATTGTGTCGGAATCTTTTCATCCCTCAATATAAAGGGCTCTTGGATATATCCTGCTTTTTTTTACCTCTCGCTGTGTAACCTTGGCGTTTGAAGTCTGGTGTTCTTGTCCTTGTAGAGAAACTGGCAAGATATCTGAGGTGGTGATGCCCATGATCTGGTTTGAGGAGGTGAGTCGTTACATGTCTGATCTTTATTATACACAGTTCTCATTGTTTTCATCATCATTGTCTCTGTTTTTTGTAATTGTTGTGCAGATCTTAGTCAATGTCTTCTTTGCTTTGATTCCACTTTAAAGAATTCCTGGATACTGGACACGTAACACTAAAATCCAAAGAAACTAAATTAAGACTTTTATTTAGAGCATTACAATATAGATCTTTCACCTCTTTTACATGTTAAAATAAAATAGCCATTATCAAATAATGCTTACAAAATGTAGATATTTGTGATTAAATCACTCAGTGGTCATTTCATTAAGGCTTATACAAGAGGAAAATGTGCATTTAAACTTCTATTTTTATTTGGTTATTTTGCTAATATGGACAAGGTACAATCAAGAAACTTGTTGTGCAGTACTTTACATTAGTAAATTACTGTAAATGTAAGCGTCAATCAAGCACTCATACAATACAAGATCTCTATTAAGCATAAAGACACATTAAACCTTAGATAGGTTTCTGGCTGCTGAGATGAATATTATTTACTAGTGAAATCATTGAAATAGTCACTGTTAGACAGTTAATTAGTGATTTCAGAAGTATTTAGATAAAAGCAGTAATACTGCAGTTATGAAATACTTCATTACTCTATTGATAGCATCAAAATATAGTATCTAAAGCTTATATTGATAATATAAGCTTTAGATATCATCATAAGATGTCATACAATAATTGACATCATGAAGACATCAATATTAAATCAGCAAATGATGTCATGAAGTAGTTATCTATTTACTTACTTAACCAATAAGATTGGAGATATGATTATTTAGTTATACCAATCATTTGTCATCAGGTTTCAGTGGCATCATAATGACGTCATGATTTAATGGCATCATTAAAATATATAAATATTTACACTTTCTCCAATGCTTGTCATTCACATTGAAGTTGTGTTTAGACTAGGCTTCTATATTCTAAGAACTGAACATTTGATGTTAATGAAAAAGTATAAGTCAGTTTGTCTCTTTGCATTGTCAATGCTCAATGATTTTGTTCTGGAAACTGAAATACTGAAACAATCCCTCCTTCCTTTTTATTTTTGCCCTTTCCCCCTCAGAGTGGATATATAGACGGGCCTATCCTCACCACGTTCCACACAAGCCTGGTCATTCTTCCTGCTGTGATGGAGTACATGCAGTACGGCTTCATAGCGCTCGGCCTGGCAACGATATTAATCGCCGCTCTGGTGCATCATAAAGTTCGGGTAAAGCTTCCACATAGCATGTACTGACAGGTTTTTTTTAACTGCATGCAGCATGTAGCACAGTTTTGCATGATTCCCCACAAACCAGTGGAATGGAGTTGGAAAAGATTGACACTTTATACATTAAGGGTCTCGTCTGTTTGGCTAAGTTAAATGTGATGATAAAATTTGACGGCATACATGCCCAAAATCAGAAGTGCTTCTCAAAGAAAGGCATATAAAAAAAACCAACACCCTTTCAAAAAAGATGGTACAGAAAACTTTAAAAGCCGTTTAGTATCAGTGAGTTTTGAGAGATTAAACAATGTTTAAAATGTAGTGTCATATTTTTCTTAGGCGACGCTACGGTTAAAAATAATCTCAGTTATTGGTAGTATCCCTGTGGTCTCAAACAACATACCCCCGGCAAGGGGACCTGGGTTTGACTGTTAAATTAAGTAAACAAATTAGAAATTCAAATACAAATAGATTCTCAGTTAAAGTGGAATTTGACTGATGAGCGTTGTGTCCCTGTCAAGTGACATAAGAAGACATTTGTTTTTTGGAACAAACTTACCAGGTCAGAATTATTGCAATATTAATAGAAAAGCTGTGTCATCCGTTAATGCAGAGTCACTGCGGGCCTCCTTATCAGTTCAAACACATGGAGTCAGGGTGAGGCTTCCTTGTCAGTTAAAACGTCAAAGATAGTGGATAGTAGATTCATAGTAGCATAGAGTGCGTCACTTCATACGGGGTCACACACCTATTCTCACTCATTATATGAACATAATCCTGATTGGTATTGACAGGATGTTTGTCTGTCATGTCAGCTGGTAAACTCCTGCAGAGGCTCCTCTGTGCCCCTACGGCCTGTTCTAAATCTGGTTTGACTGCCTTTTGCTTTGGCACGATGGTGCTGACTAGTAAGCACAAGCTTGCCGGTGCTCTGATGTCAGAGTTGTGGCCCATTTTATCCTGCCGCTCTCTGGTTTGGGCTCAGGTTGTTGTGAGTGAGTCCGTCAAAGTCTGATCAGATCAGAGCTGAGCCTCTGAACTCTCACATATACATTAAGCTGTCAAAACATCTTCTTATGAGCGCACAGCTGCGTACATAGGAACTCAGATTCTCAGAGTGTAATATATTTAAAACTCTTGCAATTGTGTTGCATGTATATAGAGGATTTTTTTATAAAAACATTTTAATACAAGCAGGAATTACAAAATGTCCATTGATTTATGTTATACATATTTAATATTATATAATATATGTGTGGGTGTGTATCTGTGTTTCAAGAGTTTATCGTCATATGCACAACGATAACATTAAGCAGTAGCTTGCAATGAAATGCTTGGGTCACAGGCTCTCTATTGGCAATGCTCAGAATATTACAAGCAGACGAAAAAAATTAAATAAAATAGAATATAAAAATGTAAATAGAAGTAAAATATACATATATAAAATATATATATACACCTGAAGTGTATGTGTGTGTGTGTCCCACAAGAGCCGATTTCTTAAATATACATATTTGTTTGTTGTAAGCCAAATATATGCACAATATATTATATATATTACATATTGCATGTGAAAATATGTATTCTATGTCCTTCATAAACTACAATGTGTGTTTTTTCTGTACAAAGTAAATTGATAGGGTTGTTGTTTTATATGTCTGGAAAGTTACTGCATAGACAGTTTTCTGTTTTGTTTCCTCACATTGATTTATGTATGACAAAGACTTAGGGGGATGAATTGTTCCTCTCATAAAAAAAGAGAAAATGTCAGTGTGCAGACAGTCTCTCCTTTTTCTAGCTTTAGCAAACAGATGTGAGAGCAGCGTCAGTCTTCTCATCTAACTCACAACAGAAAGTAGAACCTTCAAAAATGTCAAAGAATTCCTTCAAACCAATCAAAAGTACTGCCAGGGACAAAAAAAGACGAACAGCTCCCAGCATGTCTGTTATGTCAGGTGCGTGTGTGTGTGTTATGAAACACATTACACTTGATGTTTTATAATAATGACATAAATCAACCAGTTGAAGTTAATGAGTGCACAAGTACTTTCAGTTCACTCAGTGTTTTTATGGTCTGTTATATCAGCAGCAGTCAGTCAGTGGTACAGTCAGGTTAAGAAGTTCACGTGACGTGGTTTAGTTCTTAAAGTGTAAATGTTTTTGATGTGTGTTTGCAGAAGTCTGATAGAAAGGCTAAAATGATGTCCACAGTGGTGGAGAACCCCGGGGTTTGTAAAATGTTTCCAAACACTACCAATCTACGAGATCCAAATCACCTTGCCAAATTCTGATTCGTTTGATTTCGAATTGTGGTTGTCAACTTGATTTTTCAAAATGGACCTGATTCAAAAACTTTTCCTTTTGAAAGTTATCGGTGCAGCTATATTAACTTAAATTCTTCTACATTAAGGGAACTGGTGTTAACTTGAGATTCCGAGGCCACATAAAATGGAGATTTTTTACTTTGTCACATTTCCTGTTTTCATTTAGTTTATGATAATAAAAAAACAGTTATAAAAGTGCATCCGATATTTTTTCGAGTGAGGGTTTTTGTTTGACGGTATATATACTGTTGACTTCAGCCAAAATTACTTACCAACGATCATTTATTTGTTCAAGTAGTTAAATGGTTTCAGAATCTCAAATTTCAATATTGACCTAAATATAATGTTTAGACAATACAGCTGTGAGCTCAGGATTTGTTTATTTATGGCTGAAACGATCAGTCAATTAATTGATAGTTGCACCAACCAGGCAATAAGTGCAGTTACATTTAATCTCATGTGAGGGCAGGCTTGCTGCATGTGTGACTTTCAAATCCTTGATTTCTTGATCATCATCCTTCAATATTAATTTTTAACCATATTCTCTTTAATATGTTTTTTTAATTCATTATTGATGCTTTACTTATGTTTCCTTCTGCTACATAATAATCTGTCGATCAAAATGAGCTGTTGAGTTAATCAAACCAAATGCCTCCACGTTTAATCGTGTATGATCATATGAACAAGACCCACTAATGAACTGATAGCACGTCCTCATAATTTACTGCATGGTCCAATTGAACAGGAAATGACTCCCTGCATGATTCCTTATATCCCCAAACCTAATGCTGCCTAGCGCCTTCAATCATACCAGTTGCTGATCACATTTGTATTATTCTGATTGGCTGATGTGTTTTTTTAGGCCACCGACAATAAGCCAGTAAAAGGCTCACATGGCCATGAAACACAGGAGAAATATAGCATAAATAACTAAGGTGGGTAAACACACAAAGATGTAGATGTATACATGTATTAATTGCTTCTCTTTTAATTTGTGCTTAAGCTTTGGACACGACCAAAGGCAAGTTAGATTTCCTTAATATACAGATACATTTGATATGCAGAAGTGTCGAGGGGTCCCAGTGACAAGACCTCGGTCTTCGCCAACTGTCATGAAAATGTGTGTGATTCATATTTAAGATTTTATAAACTTCATATATTTTTGTTTAATTACATTTTAAATGGTTAATGTCTTTACAACTCATGGCATTACGTTATGAATTATACCAGCTTAAACCAGTTTTAACATTTACCTCATATGCTGCTACTGTGATAGGAAATCAAATATGTAATATATTGTTGAGTATGCAAACTTCTCCATGTGGTGTGATGCTCCATTTGCAGAAACTACAAGAGAATACAAGCGAGCAGTTTTTTTTTCATTTTGTCAATTGGCATGATGTTGCAAAGCTTTGTTAGAGTTTTGTTCATCGTCTAATGCTACACTATAGTTGATGGGCATCTTATTAGGGCCATGATTTCGAGATTAAAGTTGCAATTGAAAGTAAAGTTGTGAAAAATCAAAACACCAACAATTTTTTAAGGAAAAGCATGCGTCAGAGTTTCATTCCCTCTAGACCCAAAACCAATCTCATCTTGAAACTATGAAACCCCTTTAGCCAGATGTAACCAAATATCGTCCACGACATTTTCTCCTCCACATAAGAAATAATTTCCTTCCCTTCTTCAGAATACAAACCATCTTGTACAATCTTTCTACAATCTACAAACTCATAATATAAAAACATTCAAGATGAAGTATAACATTATTTGTGAAATCTATTTCAGTACAACTTCACATTCTTCATCTCCACAGGCTACAGATCTCCTGGTACTCTCCCTGATTTGATTTGATTTGATTTGTAAGATGACCTACTACCAAAACAATTTAAACAACTTAACCTTAATTTCATCATAAAACATTTTCAAAATCTTGGAACATTTTTCTTCAACATGGCCCTGAATGCTGAATACACTTTGGGAACAGCCACAGTGATAATTAAACCAGTTAACAAGTTTGTAATTTGTGGGTCTTAAACACAAAGAGAACAAAAAAGAACTGTACTGAACTTCACATCTGCTGTTTAATCTTACTAACCCATGTATAATTGTCGACTGACATTTTTTTTACAGCTGGCTGTAAATATTGTTTAATAATGATAATGATATTACTACGTTTTAAATTCTTAAATTGGATGCTTGTATTTAACCTTGGCAACTCAATTCATATAGTTGTTTGGATATTCTGTTGCTCATTCCTTTAGTACATTCTTTCCCTGACGTTCCCTGAACACAGCAGCTTCTCTTTGTCACCACACTGTATGTCCATGTGTAAATGATGAAATAAATACTGTCCTGTATTGGTGGTTGTGAGGGATCAAGCTGCGCCTGCAAACTCATGTCGGATATTACATCTACTCCAAATTGAAATGAAGCTGGTCTGATTTGTTTTCCAAAGTTTGAAAGTCAAGTGTTCAGGTGCAGTTTGGCTTGATGGTGTTTTTGTCTCCTGAGCACATCCTAACATCCTCTTTCTTCTGGCCCTGACACAGAGAAATAAATGTGAAGGTGGCTCCACACCGGATGCAAAAACAAGCACTTCAGGCGAAGAGAGAGACCCTCTACTACAAGATGAAATGGACTGACATACAGGCACACACACACATAAACAAACGCACAAACACACACAGATGATGTTGTGGACTTGCTGAAGGTCAACATCATTCCAGATGTTGAATTGAAATGCTGCCACAAGGATCTCTACTCAGTATACCCTAATGAGACGTGCACAAGTGAACTTTTGCCGTGTTTTTCCTGCACTGTAAAGTTGATGAAACTCTCAGCCGAAGACCCCTGCTGTCTTTATTCTATGCATTTGTGTTGAGGCTGTTGGGGTTGAGACTGTTTGTCTGTTCAGGCAGAGCGAGTGAAGACACTGCCGTGTCTGAACAAAACACTTTTTTCTACAAAGAACTAACCAAAGAAACTCTTTATTTCCAGTGAAGTGTGACAGATGTGAACATATTCAGGCCCTGCTTGGGGTCCGATGATTATCAGTGTTGATCTGAAAATGTCCTCATCATCCTTTCATCAGGTGCAATATTAGGTAGTTACTGTGGTGGCTGTTATTTTACCTCTTTATTTGAAATAAATGGTTCTGTAGTAACAATGAGAACTTATGTAACACACACTCTAACAATCAGTGAGTCAAGCAGAGCACTTTTTGTATCATACTGCCTTCTGTAAAGATGTGAATAGTTCTTCTTGAAACTGATGTGAATGATTCCATCATAAATAAATCGGGTAATAAATGTGCCTTTGTTTGAAAATCTAACCTGTTCTGTGTGTGATGGTGTCTCCTTGTGGCAGAACGGAAGTCCCAGCAGTTACAAGGACCGAAAAGTGATTTTTTGATATTGGACAATATTAATAATATTAGTGATTCGTTGCATATTTTGAAATTATTTTGATAAAAATATTTTAAGCAATGATTTAAAAACATGTAAAGTGCACTCACGTCTCAGGTCCTTGTAGTCTTAGAACATAGGATGTTAGTATCTCTGTAATATAACTCAGGGCAGGACTGCTGAGCTT
Source organism: Pseudopleuronectes americanus (assembly GCA_038501795.1). Classification (NCBI taxonomy): domain Eukaryota; kingdom Metazoa; phylum Chordata; class Actinopteri; order Pleuronectiformes; family Pleuronectidae; genus Pseudopleuronectes; species Pseudopleuronectes americanus. The sequence goes on along the minus strand of CM076733.1, from coordinate 1,768,735 downwards.
TAAAAAGTATAATACTGAAATCAAGCAAAAATTGTATTTGGCCGTCAATGAAGGAAGCCAAGAGTTGGAGTGATATGAACCCTGTATGCTTGATGTTGGTAAAAATGTGAGCAGCAGGATTCTGCACTGCTGCTGAAGCAGAGACACTGAGGATTGACTGGTAAGTCAAAATAGTGCAGAACAGAACAGATCCACGGTTAATCTGCTTTCAGTTTGAGCCTCCACCCGGGATCATCAGTGAAAAGTGTTTTTCTGATTCATGGGGAATATGTCCAGATCTAATTTGCAAAGGTCATCTAAATGAAACTGAATCCTGGCTCACTGTTGAGCCAAAGTGCAGCAGGCTTGATTCAATGTTCCTTTGCAAACGTCTGATGATGAAATTTGTGGTGAGGCCGCAGGAAATGTTTTCTTCCAATGACTCTTTTTGAGGGTCATAATAGTTCGGGCGGGGATGGACAGTAGAACAGTGCACCGCCATCACTGCTGCTAAGTGAACGTCTTTTGCAGTCATACAAGGGGTTGGATTTGCCTTTTGAAGGTTTTTGACTTTAAGGACATTTGACCACACATGTTCCTGGTCACTGCCATTTCTTAATAACAGTAGAAAGTGAGGCCTGCTGAAAATACATTCTTCTTAAAGCCTTCTCCTGCTTCATGGGCATTAGTTATATTTATTATTTTGAGAGAATTACAGGCAGATGTTTAGACAAGTCCATGGCTTCTGATGTTTTGAGAAGTCAGAATATAAAAGAAACATTGTTCTCCATCATGTTTCCACCACTTGGCCATTCTTAACAATGACTGTGAACAAGCCAAGGACCTAAGAAGCTTCCCAGGATACATTGAACACGTGTTGCACCTTATAAAAATTTGTGTCACTGCGGTATCTGAAAAATATTTGCAGGCAAATAAATTTAGTCGGTTGGTAGATAGTGTGAAGGACTTAAGAAAAGGATTCTTCAAGCCTTCTTCTGTGGAGTTAACACAAGATTACAACAAGCACTTTCTCCCTCTAAATTGAAAGTTTGTCTTCATCCCACAGCAGACTCAGGCATGATCTGCCTGTATAATTCAGAAGAGTGTTGTGTTTGCAGTTTGTACTGCTGCCCCCAAGTGGCCAAAAACCCAATTTCATGCAGGTCTAAATGACAGGACTGTGCAAACTAACATTGAAAACATAGTATTACGTTTTGTAATCAGCCTTTGAACTTAGTGGTGTCAGTGGTGGAAGAAGTTCTCAGATTGTACTATAATTGAATTTATAGCATGGGTGTGAACATTCAGTCGTCCAGAGCTATCTAAGAGAGGTCGCTCGGATCAAGAGCTACCTGACTTGTTTTTAGATATTTGAAGACCTGATGACAAGTGTAAGCACCCGTCATTGGAGGGTTTGGAGCCTCCTGAGGGGAGTGAACTGACATCACTGTGGGTGGCATCATGGATGCTTTACTTGAGTTCATGTGCCTTTCAGATGAACTAGTTTCTGTCTTGCTTGGTTTGTGGTGCAGAGCTTGTTGAAGTCAATTTTTTTTGCATTGCTTTTGTTTGTGATTTATCAGGCCTGGAAGAGTTATTGAAATTAAACCTTGAGATAAGAAATCACCTCAGTGAACAAACAGACCACAGCTCATAGACACCTGAAACACGTCGAAAGAGTTTCAACAAGTTGGGAATCTTTTTATTCATCTTTAAAATATGTTTTATTGAGTAACATGTCAAAATCATATATATATGTTATTGAGTAAAAAATACAAAGAAGCACAAAATGTAACATTCAAGTAAAGCAGAAGTTCTACATAGTAATTGTCTCCCACAAATATTTTGTTGACTCCTTTACGGCAACAATGTATTTGTATGTGTGTTTGTTATCAGAGGATTTATGCAGAAACTATAGAACAGATTCTCACAAGACTCATTGGAAGGACAGGACATGGACCAAGAGGGAAATAGACAGATCCAGAAATTTCTGAGATTTTAACCAGAGGGAGGAATTCAAGTATATATATATATATAAAAACAAACATATGAAGCTGACTTACATGGCCGTGTGAAATTCTGTGCAGCTTGATTGAAGGGGACTGCTGAGCCTTGGCAGAGGTATGTGCTCTTCTGAGTGATGTTTTGGTTTGAATTGTTCTAAAATGAGTCCTTGTCAGTGGCACTCGGCACCACAGGCATCATGCGGTCAGTCAGTGTTACCATCACATTCCTCTTTTTGACCAGATGTTCATTTAAAAGTCAAATATCAGCCTGTGCTGTATACTGGGAATACTACTACTATGCACTCAGGCAAGGCACATGTCACACTCTCTGAACAAGTATCTCCCATCATACAGCATGTTCAGATGTGGCTGAAGGCTTGGTTCCCTAACGTTCCTGACAAACCTCAGGTGGAAGCCTTGCACATAGCTATGTTTGTTTATGTGCAGGTTTAAATCTGTCTGTGCTTACACAGCTCTGGAAAACCTATATGCATATTTATATTTAATTTCAAGAGCAATCTAGTTAGTACCTCAGTGTGACTATGAGCTGAAGCTGGTTAATCTGATATCCTCTGGGAAGACATGAGAATGATTGTGTTGTGGTGGCACCTCACTAAACCCACACAACCCACTCAACACACAGGAGAACCAGCACAGTCAAAACAGCCGACTGGACATTTTGGTCAAAGCTGGAAACACGTCCATGTTATGAGGTCATGTGACCTGACACCAGTTATCAGATTACTTCTGGTAGCACTGTGAGTTTCAGTAGCTGTCTCTATGGCAACAGATTTCCAGCTCTCTGATATGCACTTGAAAGATAGGTACTTTATTACTTAATCATCATTGTTACAATTATTATTTGTCATGATCAGCACCATTTTGTTTGTTGAGTTAAGTTGGCAGTCTAACATCTGGTTCTTCAACACAAATGATGTTACATGAAATACATAATGATGAAGCTTCAAAAATGCAATACAACGTGATCCCACGACAAGTATCACCAATATCACTACCAACACTTTTTATAGGTTCAATCAGCTGATTCCCTTCATCATCTAAAAGAGAGCAATACGTCATGATTTATGAGGTGAATTGAATTAACAGGCTTCATCTTCATTACCACCAAATCAATAAATAAACTACTGTGTGTTGACAACTCAATCAGAGATAAATAACAAATGTGAAGGGCAGCAGAGTTGCAGCAATTTTATATCTAGGCAGCGATACTTTGAGGATGGATTCAGGAAGTTTAAAGACTAAATCACTGAGGCCTGTACAAACATTTATTTTATATTCCAATTTTTTATATCACCCTAACCCTGAGAAATAAAAGGGCATAAAAAAATGGTGTGACATATTTGAACATGGAATCTATTTTGATACTATCAATCTCAGAAGCTAATATTTTAAACTAGAGGGCTCACTAAGAATTGTTTACTCAAGTCTGTAGTCACTGTAAATAGGGTTCAATATGGTTCACTTGTAATTGGAGATACACTTAATTTAATATTATCGATCTGCTAAATGTTACATACACTGTGACATCTCCTTCACTTTGTTTTATATATAAATATACACATAACCAAACTACAGCTCATAAAGGTGCCCCCCCCAAAAAAGACTTTACCAACCAGAGACATTAGGATCCACACTACAGCAGTGGCTCCCAAACTAAGAGGGATCACCTGGGGGGGTCATGAGATATCGTAACATTCCCTGAAATTAAAATCAATTTGAAACATAATGTATTTTAGCCATATAAATTACAAAACAAAAATGTTAAAATAAAACCGTGCAAAATAAACCCTGAGGAGATTTTGGGACATTGGTGACAGCATCAGTTGCAGCAGGTCAAACACAGCACCACAGGAGACTATATACATGAAGGGGACTTTAGCAAAATAGCCATCAACGATATTGGTTTGCTTCAACCAACTCTGGGAATAACGGGAGTCAAAAGGCTGTGGCACTGTTTTGGGGGACAAGGACTGAACATTTCCAAAGTTGTCAGATATATCAGATTCAAAAAGTTTATAGAGTACCATTATTTTCAGTGTTTTCCTTTAGTGTTTTAAGAATCCCTGATGATTGGATTCTAGTACTCCAAGCAAATCAATTTATCCGTGTAATAAATATGTCTTTCCAGTCCTATTTAAAACCCATTTAAATACAAACCAATTGTCTCTAAAAACAAATACAATACATGGATCATTCTCAGATTATTGAAATGAACCGATCCATAGTAATTCTTCCTTGTACCACATGATATAAAGTATTTGGTCCCCGCTCACATATTGAGAAAGAGAGTTGTTAAAGTTCAGTAAACTGTACGTGGACATTCTTTGACCTGCGTTGTGCAGCTGTTGTCTCTGAGGCTGAAATAGCATTGTTCCTTCCTCACCAGTGACAAATCACTTCCCCAAGTCTTTAGCCTGCAAAGAGAGCACACAGATGGTTCGCTGGCAGTGAAGCTCCACATGTTTTCCTATCCTTTCTTTTCCTCTCCCCCACTTTATCAATCCTTCCATATGTGTCTCCCTGTCTGCCGCTCCGTCCTCTATATATTTAGCTGCTGCGGCTGTACCCCGCTCTACACATTGTCAAAACAAGGGGCTAATCCCGTCCAACAGGTGCTAGATCTCCACGCACACGCTCTGAAGCCGCCCTCCCTATTTCCACACAACACAAACACGTCGCCACAGACTGAAGTTGACGTGGCGCCGTTGCCAGGGGAAGCCGAGGGTCTCACTCCAAAGGCAGCCCGAGAATGCTGGGGGGTCAAGTGACGACGCCGCACTCGTGCTGAACGATGAAAAGAACCAGTGTGATGTGTACTGCAGTGTTTCTACTCCTCCTGTGATGTCCAGTGGGTAGTCGTGCACTTGGCAAAATGGCTCGAACAAAATATCATAAATGGAACCGATCAAGTGCAGATTTCTTTGCCATCTGATCATGACTGTCCCAGACAGTGCCAGGTTTTAACCAGATGTCAACAATTTGTTTCCACACTGCAACACGTCACTCTTCGAGGTGTCTGCTCTGCTGCGAGGGACTATGGGGACTCATGCGGTCAAAGTCTCGGAGCCTGAGCCATTGGTTGTGACCCCCAAGTGAGGCGCGGTGTGAGAGGCAGAGAAGGCAGCTCTGCCCTCTTCTGATCCTCTGCTGCAGGGTGGTCGGCAGCGGAGACAACGGTCTCCATCCTGCTGGCTCGGTATATGCTCGCCTGAAAAGAGAGACAAAATAATCATCAGCCTCATTTACCTTTTTTTTGCTTATCAATGCTATGTTTCCTTGGAATTATAGAAATATTGGTGTTCTTGTGTTACAGTGTGGAACCATCTAGTGATTTAAAACTAAAATTACAAGATCAGATTCTTATTTCATTACCCTGTTTGTTTAAATTCATGGGTTATTGTTCATATTTAAAACTTGATGTATGAGGTGAACATAATGTAATGCAGATCAGACCAAAATCAGGTGGATTTAAATGTGGTCTCATAAGCGGACTGTTGGGTCTTACACTCATGTCTCGTTCTAGTTTCTCTCTCTCTCTCCCTCTCTCTCTCTCTCTCTCTCTCTCTCTCTCTCTCACACAAACACAAACACAAACACAAACACAAACACAAACAAACCTGTGCTTGCAGGTAACGGGGGGACTTGAGCTCAAGCTCTTCCTTGATGATGGTGGGGTTGCAGCAGCAAAACGCCTGGTGAAAGCCTGCTCTAAACCTGCCGAGTGGAGGGCAAATATTTCATAACAGGATGGATTAAACCACAGGCAGGATTACACACACTAATACAGATTACCTGTCACATGAGGAGATCACCTAAACAAGTGAGAGGCAGGAACTAAAAGAATCCAACATTTTGACAGTGAAAAGCAGACTAGACCTCCAACCTGCTGTTGAGGCAGTAGTAGATGATCGGGTTGTACATGGTGGAGCTCATGGCCAGCCACATGACGGCCAGGTACACCTGCTGGATGTAGCGCTGCTCGAACAGCTCCGGGAAGAACTGGTGCAGTAAGAAGTAGATGTGATAGGGCAGCCAGCAGCCAGCGAACGTGCTCACCACCACGATCATCATCTTCACCACCTGCCATGGGACAACACAGTGGAGACGGGGGGGGGATGCACGATGGGTTTAAAAATAATCTGTTGATTTTATTTGTGTTTTGGTGTGGGGATTAAAAAGCCATTAAATTACATGATAGTCTGTGGGGACAGTGGGATGTTAGGAGGCTGAAGGGGGAAGACAAACTAAACAGTAGTGAGCGTCCGCATCACCTTGCGTTTGGCAATGAGCTGTTGTTTGTAGTGTTCGGACGAGTTTCCGGGAATCTCACTCGCCCAGAGGGTGACACCTACGGTCGTGTACGCGCAGCCCATAACGCACAGGGGCAGGAAGTAGATGAGCAGTGTCACACACACGTAGTATCTACAGAGAAATGAGACAAGTCAACAGGAGAGAAGAGAAGGGAGAACACATATTGATAATATGGACTTGATTTTTTTTAATGGATAAAAGAAACCTCATAAATGGTTGGTTTCACATGGTAAATAACAGTCATATGATTTGTTGACCCTTGAATCTACACCCGCCTCCTCCTACATTGTCTCGCTCTCTCCATGTCACCCAAAAATGAAACATAAGTATGGTCTTACAGCTGCACAGATGAGCCATGGGTAAAAAAAAATTCCAAGAGGATAGTCTATGAAAAAAAAACATTCCACCAGCTTATAAACTACAAAAGTCCCCTTGAACCTAACCTCACTAAATAAAGATTTAAGAAAGAGGCTTAAGAAGGTGTGTTGGCAGGGTGTTAGGATAATATTGCTAAATGATAATATTAATTTATTAATTTTGGAAATAAAATGAACATACACCTTTTTCCTCTTTTAGCTGCAGATATACTTCCTCATGGACACATTTTCAGCTTCAGGGTCTATTTTTCATATTCATGAACTCTGCATGAGAATGATTATCGCTCTGGTTCAGGCAGACTGTAGAAGGAAGCAGAAGGTTTTTCTGTCTGCTGTGGGATGACTATGGGGATCAAACCTTACTAACCTATAGAATGTAATGCTGCTGGATACATACTAAGCATGGAGATGGACCAGTTCTGACATTCTTGGCATGAAATACATGAAATAAGGACTCTCAATATGGCTTGAAATGAACAACCACCGCAAGAATTTATTAAGAGTGGGATATCATTTAGTGTGAAAATGATTCTGAATACTGATGGGGCCCAAACAGATATTCAGGGTGTCAAGAAATGAGTTTAATACTTCACCTCCTAAATAAATATCACAACAAGGCCTGAAATTCATAAGACATGTATTACTTTTCATTGCTTAGAGGTGTGAAAGTAGCAATCTGTGGTATAGGGGCAGGAACAACCCTCAGCTATTTGCAACAGGTTTGAAAACAAAGGGGCAGGACAATTACAATTACTGTCAGAAAGCTGATGCTTAAAGAAAAACGGTTGTGCTCTCTTTGTTGACCATATTAACTGTAAATATAAATGCTATATGTTGTCTCAACATCCTATCACTGCACAAAAATGAAGCCAAAATAACACCATTGCCATTTCTGAGTGGAGCTTCAGTTTTGAGGTCTCACAGAAACATGCAATCGACCAAAGTCATAACCAAAATGATCAGAAAATTGGACACTTGAACAAACATAAGTGTGATAAGAAACCATCATAAAAACCATGTATCTAAGATTTTAAGTTATTTTTTTGTTTGATGCATATTCAATTTTCTGACCTACAATGCAGCCAGTCACCAGGCGGCGATGAAGACGTTGTGGCTTCATTTCGGGAGCTGTCATGTAATCCATCTTTATTCACTAGCAACTCTTCTTATATAAGAAAAGAAACCTCACGTTCTATACTCACATCTTCTTGAAGTCCACAGTGGAGTTCTCAGGCCAGTCTATGTAGCAGACGGAGCGTCCGGGCAGCAGGGCGGTAGATGAGTAGTAGTACTGAGGGAAGGCTAGAAGAAGAGCCAGGGTCCAAATCACACCAATCACCACACGGGTCTGTGTGGAAGACATCCTCTGCTTCAGGGGGTGGATGATAGCCATGTATCTATGTAAACCAACACAGACGGTATGTGCATGTTACATTTTGCACAGTATTTGTTATTAAAAAACATCCATTTCCTGTTGGAATTGACACAATAATGCTATGATGGTGGTATTTGATATTAAATGGGACAACTTGGTGTTCCACAGTATAAAGCTTATTCAACTTGACATGTTCCATCAGCCTCAACTGTAGTTTGTTGCGGTGCTTATTAGCTAATTTGAATGCGTACAAGCTAATCTCAGATGATAGACACTAGACTCCAGTTCAGTCTCCATAATGGTCAACACGTTGCAATGTTTGCAGCAGCCATTTTTCCTCTCCGCTGCATTTATGTTATAGGATTACTGTATTTCATGCTATATTTGCTGAATTTCTTTCCACTGCACCTAAGTCACATTTATGTTTCATTATTAATCATCCTTTTCGACCAGTAAACATTTTGTGATATTTCAAAAAATAATAGTGATACAATTTCAAAATATAATCTGATTCTCAGAGTTTCCAGTCTTAATTATTTACAATGCTGCCGTTAAGAACGGCTTGTATTCCTGTTAACCTAAAGACAGGTATTCTGTTATCCAGACACTGCTGAAAACAGACACACAAACACAAACCTGTCCAGAGCGATGGCCGTCATGGAGTAAATGCTGGCAAATATGGCTGCAATGGGGAAGAAGTTGTGGAAGCGGCAGTAAACCAAACCAAAGTACCACTCGTTGTGAACAGCATACACAAAGTTGATCACTGTGTTGAATGCAGACATGGCAGCCTCAGCTAAGGCCAGGTTGACCTGCAGAGGAACAACAGAATTTACTGAACCACTCCTGCCACAACACTCACAAAGAGTCCCAGTGAGAAACCCAGCAGATATAACAGTCTACATGAACTAGCCCAGTGAAATGCATGACTTTCTCCCTATAAAGACGTAATCAAACCCCCTATGACATGTTGCAACCGTATAGGTACAACAACTGGGAGACAAAATTCTGAACATAAATCTATCTTTTCCCTTCAGAGCTGGATGAAAAGAGAAGATAAATGGTCTTGTCATGACCAACAGTACGCTCACTGGTCACTGTTTTTGAGCTTGTTCCATGAAGAAGACAACTGAGCTCTCTCAGTTTATGAAACTACATTAGTGCTGCAACAATTTATTGATTAGGCGGATTACATTTTTACACAAATATACAAAATGCTTTTTGAGCAAATGTGTTAAAAACTAAAAAAGGTAAGTAAAATATCATTCTGAAATGCATGTATTCATCGCAATCCCACGTTTTCTTTTAAATTATTTCATAAAAATAATCTAGCTACTGCAGTTGATACATATATTTTGGGCTAACTGTGAGGTAATATGCTATTGAAAACAGAGCTTCAATATCTGATACAACCATAATCAAAAATGTGTATTGTTCCATGAACAACTGAAATATTGAAAAAAGTCATTAATTTAAATCCCGCATTAGTTGTTACTGAGCAAGCGTGTGTTGAATAACAGGGTTTTCATGATTCCATACTGTAGAGCTGCAATGTGTGAGGAAAAAGATTTGCAAAGAAGACATTTAAAAATATTCCCCTGTACTCATAGATGTTGAGGGGACTGTTGATCATCAATAGATATGTTATTTTACTACTGTTCCAATGTTATATGGGATTCAGGTTAATTGATTAATTAGTTAATCTCTTAAATCATTTTTAATTCCTGCATTAGCTCACTTCATTTTTTGCTCAGAAAGATCATGTTGCTCATTAAATCACTGCCTTTATAATCGATAGTTGATGCAATATATAGCCTGCAACAATTCACTTAACAAAATTATGAGAAAGAAATGCAGCTTTTGATCTATAACATTCCAAACATTACATATCATCATTGAATTCCTAATAATATATGTTTTTAAGTTGTATCCTACTAAACAATACTTTACATTTAAAGTAAGCCTGAAAGTAAACATTCGGCGGTTACTTACCAGAAAGTAATTGGTGACGGTCCTCATGCATTTGTGCGCCAGAATAATCCAGATAACCACCATGTTACCAACCACAGACACCGCGACCATGCTGCAATAGGCGACAGCCCACAGCGTGATCTGCCACACTGGCTGGACGAACTGGTTGAAGCCGTCGCTGCAGTTAACGGAGCCGGTCGTCCCGTTACATTCGGTGGCGTTGTCCAGTGGGTCCATCTTCCGGGCATCTGTCTGACTGTTTGGTGAGTTGGGCGCTAAAAATAGATCTTATCCCGTCACCTGAGTTGATTCCTTTCTAAAATGAGCAATAGAAGCCTCGCTGGTGAACATATGAAAAAGTACTCTCGGCACATTGTGTGGCACAGCTCTTGCCACCGTGAGGAAAGCGCGCTGCGCTCCAGAGAACTTCACCAGACCAATACGCACGACGCACCTCGTAACGACGCCCTTCAGGTTGTTTGCCCTCCCCCCTCACAGACACACATATACACATACACACACACACACACACACACACACACACACACACACACACACACACACACACACACACACACACACACACACACACACACACACGCACACACATATACACACACACCCAGAGAAATCCCTCGGTTTATTCACACAGTGGTAATGAGAAATTTAATAGTTAAGCTAAATACTTTTAAATGAAACATGGTTTTCTTATATCAACTCTCGGTAATCCTTTGTGACTGAGGATATGTTAAACGGCTGGTGGTTATTTACTGTGTGTAAAGATAAACAAAAAGTCAGAATTGTGGCATTAACAAAGAACAAGTTTAGTTCTTCTTCAGTAAATACCTGCTGTTTACTACTCTATTGGAATTTCTACTAATATTCAGATCTACATGAAATACAAAAAATACTGAGGTGCAGGTTAAAAATTATCAGGACTGTGGAAAAAATATATAAAGCGTTTATTCATTTGTTTTCTAAAAAAGAATATAAATAACTTAAGAAATCATCCCATCATATGATTGTTAGTTGTAGCTTTAATAAATCAAGTCAAATATCTGCCCTCATCAAAATGAACAGGATTTTATTTCTTCTTCTCCTTCCTCCAGGCGGTCGAGTCGTGGTTGAGGAGTTTGACTCACCGAGGATCTACTGGTCAGCACCATGGACCTGAAGCTGGGGCCTGCACTCAGACTCTGCTCCCACATCAACTCTCTGAACGATGCATGTTTCATGTCTGTGAAGTAATTTACTCTGGACTCTTTATTTCTCTGGAATGTGGATTGTGTTCCCTTGTGATTTTTCAGTTTTTCTCTTTTTCGTTTTTGGAGAGCTGTGACCTTTTTGGATTTTGTTTTGTGAAGAACTCTGCTCTATTAAAAGGACACTTCTTGTTGAAAATTGTTTGTCTATGCATGTTGGGTCCTCCTGCTTTAAGTAAACCTGACAGTATGAGCCTTGAACATTCAAAAAAGCTGAGCAGTTTGATTCTATTACCTCTAGTCATTCCATCATAATAGTTTCAGCTCCACTTATTCATTTGTTGCAAAATGGTTCCAACAAATCTTTGTATCATTTGTTAAAGTAGACATTGTTACACAAAAGATGCTGTGAAATCTTCATTTATCATCAGCAAACAGTTAAATTAAATATGAAAACTAACTGATGAAAATGTTATTAAATATTATGATTATTATGATTATTATTATGTATTGTTGTCATAATTAATATATAGATTTGACCAAATGTAAAAGTTAAGAAACATTGTTTGTGTTCTGTTGCTGTGCTGTGTTAGTATGAATAGTAGCAGACTAAATGAATCACACTGATTTGTTTCACTCCAACACTGTGTTAATTGATCAATTCAGAAAGACAAAGGTAGATGTTACTGTACTAGTTATATTTATTCAAAAAGTTTAACATATTTACAACACATCATCAAATTATTTCAAATATGTCCAAAGGGTGACAGGGGAGGGGTTTGGTTTGAAGAGTAGGAAAAGGGTGAGGGCGGCGGGGGCAAGTGTTTCTCCACCTCGTCTCTCTCCTCCAGTTCATCTCGGCCTCCTCCTGTCTGCAGTTCAGTCCCAAAGTTCTCCTTCTCCTTGTTGAGCTCCACCTCACTGCTCCTTATTGTCTCAGGCTCTTGGTGCAGGCTCCTGGTGCAGACTGGCTTCCAGAATATTAACCTTGGCCTGACAGTCAGTGAGCTCAGCCATGCAGTCAATGTAGGCCCTGAGGCGAGCGCGCCGTTTCTTGCCCTCCTTCGTTATGACACCATCTTTGTCGATCAACTGAAGCTGCAGTTGCTCCACCTGCTCCTTCAGGGCCTGGATCTCCTTCTCCTTCTCCATCTCCTTCTCTTTCTCTTTCTCTTTCTCCTTCTCCTTCTCCTTCTCCTTCTCCTTCTCCTTCTCCTTCTCCTTCTCCTTCTCCACTTCCACTTCAGTGCTACAACTTTTATCAGGCTGGGGTGGCTCCTGGTGCAGACCTTCTTCCATCATCTTAGCCTTGGCCTGACAGTCAGTGAGCTCAGCCATGCAGTCAATGTAGGCCCTGAGGCGAGCGCGTCGTTTCTTCTGCTCCTTCGTAATGACACCATCTTTGACTTTCAGCTGGTTTTCCAGCTGCTCCACCTTCTCCTCCAGAGCCTGGATCTCATTGTCCTTCTCCTTCTCCTTCTCCTTCTCCTTCTCCGTCTCCTTCTCCTTCTCCTTCTCTTTCTCTTTCTCCTTCTCTTTCTCCTTTTCCATCTCCTTCTCCACCGCCATCTTTATGACATCATCCTTGTCTTTCAGCTGGTTTTCCAGCTGCTCCACCTTCTCCTTCAGAGCAAGGATCTCCTTCTCTTCCTCCTTCTCTTTCTCCTTCTCCGTCTCCTTGTCCTTCTCCTTCTCCACAAGCATCTTTATGACATCATCTTTGTCGTCAAGCTGGGTTTGCAGCTGCCACAACTTCTCCCTCAGAGACTCGGTTCCATATTTAAGAGCCATAATGTGCTTGTTGGCTCGGAGGAGTTCGATCTTGAGGCTCATCACAACATCTTGTTGCTCCATGGTTTACAACAGAGAGATCGATTTGTGTATGAAGCTGTTGGAATGTTGGAATAGTTGATGCACTATTTTCAGAAGAAGTTTCTGTTCTTGTCTGGATCTTGAAGTTAAATAGCTTTTGTCTGCAGGTGACAGGATGAAATAGTGTGTAAGATTTAGGTGAATTTGATCTATCAAACCTTCAATATAAAGCAATTGACACAGATAGAGAGACACAGAGAGGCACACGCAGAGAGAGGGAGAGAGAGGGAGAGAGAGGGAGAGAGAGAGGGAGAGAGAGAGGGAGAGAGAGAGGGAGAGGGAGAGAGAGAGAGAGAGAGAGAGAGAGAGAGAGAGAGAGAGAGAGAGAGAGAGAGAGAGAGAGACTCCCCTCCTGCTACGTGTGTATCTGGTTGCCATGGAAACTCAACTGAATGCACCTGCTCTCTCCCCACTGGGAAGAGTCAAATCTAAACTCTGAGTGCAGCACTCAAACAACTATAATTCAGAAACTATAAGTCCTATCTGTGAAATAAAGACATCGTGAGAATTACAAGACTTTGCCGGACACACAGATATATTTGAAATTTGTGAGAGTAAAAAAATGGGACCATGTGAGCAAGTTATGCGAGTGGATGCTCCTTCCAGTAATGTTTTCTCTGAAATAACATTAGACCCAATGGAGAGGGATTGTTTTTTCCTTAAAGGAGCTACACACCTCATGTAATGTGCTCCTAGCATTAGCTTAAGCTCCCATTCAACTTGTCCTTAAACACATTCAAACTCCACTTTAAACCAAAAAAAACTCACTAGCAAAAAAAAGCATTTTTTGAAATAAATGACTGGGAAAACTCTCCTCATCAATCACCATGGCACCCAGCCCCTTTGATTTGAATTTGAATCTGAATTTGATTGGCAGTGATGGCAGTACTTTGTCTTAAATACTAAAGCTAAACACCAAGGTTAATCTTCCAAATGTTACAAAAATCACATTGTTTGGTAGAATAAGATGTGAAATGTGAAAATATCCTGGTGCTACAGGTGTTTTGTCCACAATGCCTCGCTCTGCCTGGCCTAGGTGACCTAACGCTACTTAGCATCACTCATTAAGATAAGCAGCACAAAACACAAAACAAGCCTGCTACAATATTCCCACATTTGTCCATTTGTCATAAAAGCAACAGAAAACAGCACATTATCAACATGTAACAGCAGCAGCTTCATATTATACAGTGGTTTCATTTCAATCTTAAATTATGAGCCTGAATTGTATTGGTTAGCATGCTGGGTAAATACAGAGAGAGAGTGAGACATGACTTACCTCAGTCAAGGTCAGAGTGCAATAGCAACTGTCTTGAACTTTAAAGGTATTTAAGGCAATCAACAGCCAATCAGAGGGCTCCCCATCAAAATACCTCCTTCAAAGCATCAAAGGAGGCATTGAGAGAGTGTACCTGTCAATCAAAATAATCTTCTATTTCAAATCTTAGCATCTGGTTGCTATGGTGATAGAACCATGCACCTCCTGATAATGAATTTTTGCGATCATTTAAATCTAGTAAAAACTTTTCTTCTTACTAAGATATTTTGATGACTATATTTGATTTACATTTGAAATAATAATGTTATGAATAATAACTAAATATGATATAATGTTATTAAAGCTATTTAATTATATTAGCATCTGGTTGCTATGGTGATAGAACCACCTCCTGATGAGGAAGTTTTGCGATCATTTAAATCTAGTAAATACTTTTCTTCTTACTAAGATATTTTTATGACTGTATTTGATTTAAATTTGAAATAATAATGGGATGAATAATAACTAAATATGATATAATTTTATTTCATGCTATTTAATTATATTAGCACCTGGTTGCTATGGCGATAGAAACATCTACTGATGAGGTAGTTTTGCGATCATTTATTTCAGTAAATACTTTTTGTTACTAAGATATTTTGATGAGTATATTTGATTTACATTTGAAATAATAATGTTATGAATAATAACGTAATTTGATATATTGTAATTAAAGCTATTTAATTATATAAGCATCTGGCTGCATGGTGATAGAACCACCTCCTGATGAGGAAGTTTTGCGATAATTTATTTCAGTAAATAAAAACAGGATGTTTTATATTGGTGGACTTTTTATTGCGTCATACTTGCAAGCATCTGATCTTTAAAAACAATGACAGGTGCCCTACACCCCTCACCCTGACAGCCCTGTGACGTTCCTCTACTGCTTATTGTATCTAATAGACAACACTGCAGAGGTCCCTGGACACAATATCAGTGCTTTATTTAGAGTGTAAAACGCATTAACCTGCTCTGTGCTCTGACCCGTTTCAAGGGAAGAAAGAAAGAAAACATAATTTCCGAGATCGATAAGTTGAAGGACAAGCGGCAATGAGTGTGAAGAGATGTGGCAGGAACACACAAACATACACACACAGACACACACACACACACACACACACACACACACACACACACACACACACACACACACACACACACACACACACACACACAAACACACACAAACAAGCCTATAACCCCAAATGATCCATCTCGGTCAGATCTGACCGAAGTCGAAATCACTTCATATGCATCTGATGTTCACCACAATTTATCCGGACCCTTTAATACGATCCCAGCAGGATTAGCCCTCAGTCGCCCTGATGATATTGGCTTATATAATGCGATGAGGCAAAATGTCCAAAACAGGTAACTGTCGGAGTAAATAATCTATGGCTTGTAACACACCATAATTAAGAGATGCAGATGCATTTTATTATCCCAAACACATGCACAGACATGCAAAGGCACACTCATGCAGGTAGGGAAATTTAATCTCTGCTTTTGACCCATCTGTGTGCGGGACACACAGAGCAGTGAGCGACTATGTACGGCGCTCGGGGAGCAGATGTTGGGGGAGTAAGGTGCCTTGCTCAGGGGCACTAGACAGGGTCTAGACAGACCCTTGGATTTTTGGGCAGATCAATCCAGGTTCGTCTTTTGTTGTCTTTCCGTGGAATCTCTGCCCATAGTCCAAGTTTCTGCCACTAGACCACCGCCTCTCTGTTATTGCAAGCAGAGATAGTGTTGTAAAGCAATTCTCTGATAACATTTGGACTATTAGCTCATATTATATATATGTTTTATTATTATCATGGATTATCCTGTCCATAATACTGGAGCTAGACTGAAATCTCTGTAAGAAACCCAGTGAGTGGACATTGGTTTGTGGCCTTTGTATGATTTGTACATATGACCAGATTGGTATATATACTGTGAGTCATTCATTAACAGTGTATACACCAAATACAGATAATTTTGCTGTAAGAGGAAACTACACTGCAACTAGATTGTTTAAATAAAATGCAGACTCACATATACTACCATGTTTAACTCTTTATACCTCTATAATTACATCTGTCATTACTGCTCCCCCTAGCTCTGTCAGACCTTTTCTTTTGTACAATACTTTAAATACACCTCTTCATTTATTTGAAAGTGTCTTTTCTCATTTCTGTTGTAAGTATTGTCATTTTGTTGATCATCTATTGCAATTCTCTCTCTCTCTGAGGTTTCTACGTTTTTTGTCCCTGTTAAAAGCTTTTGGGGAGGTAGTTTTCCCTAACTCTTATCAAGGGTTAAAGGGAGTTCAGCAAAAAAGGACATTTCTACAATTATCTATACTCACCACTGTGCCGATGGAAAGTTGGGTTTATTGAGAAATATAGTAAGTATGATAAATATTTGAGTTATTCATGAAAAAGTCTAATGTGTTGTATAAACACCAACAGTGGGATAAGGTAAATCTACAGAAGGTAACATTAGAGTGACACAAATTTCCTCCCACACTCACTTTGTCAGGACCTGTCAATTTGGTAATTACAATATGGATTTCA